>OY754467.1:17500000-20000000 GCA_963575645.1 Xanthostigma xanthostigma
TCGATTTCGTTTAATTACTCGCACAGAATAGAAACGCGTCTATAAAATCGATCGAAATTAAATTGTTTGTGTACCACTACCAGACGTAGAGTTCATTACAATGTTTTTACATTTAATAACTGGACTGTGACAAACAAAAACACAGCGAAAATATACATCCTTCAGTGAAATATGTGATGTCCAGAAATGATTGACGTAAACACGTAACGCAATCAAATTTGTTATGCCACTGTTATCCGCAATAAATAATTTTTCTGATGGCACCGGTGTGCAACAAAATAAAAAGAACTCACATAAGCTCATCAGGGAAGTGAAACTTCTATAGAGTGTGTTACCAAGGTTTCTCTTATATTTCCTTGTCGTTGAATCATTTTCCCTTCAACGTTATATACTAAGATCCCAGGCCCGCTAGACCTACGTCATTTCAATATTGCTAAGGTTTTATCAGTAAATGTACAGTATTTAGTCAAACACGTATGTCAATTTGCTAGCTTGAGCATTTTAGAGATAACAGGTTCTAAAGGTACATAAAACACGTGCTTACCTGCGTACGCAATGGTATTATGCATGCATATGAGTGCGAGTGAAAGCATTAGATGATTTTTTGTTCTTGTTTGACAGCTTCATGAAATGTAGGTTTTTTATTTGTTTACGCACACACAAAGAGTAGTTCATGAGTTGAAGAGAGAAACACTTCATGGAAACAAATAAACAACCTACATTATTTACATGAAGCTGTCAAAAAAAATCATCTAATGCTTTCGCTCGCACTCAAATGTATGCATAATACCATTGCGTACGTAGGTCAGCACCTGTTTTATGTACTTTAAGAACCTGTTATCTCTAAAAATCCCCCGCTTTCAAGCTAGCAAATTGACATACGTTTTTAACTTGATATTGTACATTTACTGATAAAATTTTAGCAATACTAGCGGATCTGGGATCTTGGTCTATTAGAGAAACAGAAGAAGTTTGACTTCACGTATACAAATATTCCAGGAAAAATTGTTTATTCAACACGCGTGAGTAATATATAATTTCGGGGCCCTGCTAAATTCGGGATGAATAATAAATTACTTCATGTTGACGCGTAGAGTGCGAATAATGAGCCGAAACTGTACGGTAATATATTACTGCACAGTTTCTGAACCAATAGGAACGCGGTAGCGATTTGTGTATATGAAAACAGCATTGCAATTCAGCGAAAGTCAGGGCCATCTTGCGTGCATCGAGGGCGGTGGGTACGTCAATCCCTCTTTTATCAGGGCCCCGATTACATATTACTCGTGCTAGTTGAATAAAGTATTATGTGCGACTATTGATCAAAGGAGAATATTCCACTCACGTGTTACCGCACGAGCGTAGCGAGTGCGGCAAATTTCACGCTCATGGAATCTTCTCCTTCTCTCACTAGTCGCACAAAATACTATTATTAGCGATTTATAATGCTTATACGTGTTTAATAAGTAGCAAGTCCCTATGCAAGTGCTCTAAGCATCAGATCATCTATTTGACAAAGTTCTTAAAGCATTATTGCAAGCACTAAGTTCTCAACATAGCCCAGCTCTGGTCGACACTAATCTAGCCAACAATGAAAACAATGCGGAACATTGTTAAGTAGTCAAGTATCGAATTATAGATCTTTCCCATGTGTTTTCGTAAATTAATATGGCTGCCGATAAACGTGTAAACATAATATTATGCTTTTGTATCTACAGACAATACGCGCGTATATGCTGTACTATAGCTTTGCAAGCAAAGCTAAAACAGAAGCAACTCTCATCCTAGCATTGTGCAAAGCTCATGTTACTTGAAAGTTGCTTCAAAGGTTAATGGCTCTATTCTGTAAATTTACTCTAAAAGCCTTCCATAAGCACTGTAACTCATCAACAGAACAAAGAAACCAGTTACAGTACCGATACGCTTGTGCATTGTGCTGTTATGCAACTGTTTAAATTTTTAGCAAATAGTTGTTAAGAACGACTGTCAATAGATGAGCATCAATCGTTAGAGTAAAACGATACACGCGATTGACGCGATAGTCATTTGAAATATACAGTGTAAACTCTATATAGCGACACTCAAGGGACTGTGCACTTTGTGGCGTTATTGAGAGTTGTCGTTAAGCGGAGAGCAGAAATAATCCAATAATATTTTTTTTAACCGACGAAAAACAAAAACGGAGGACGTTCTCAATTCGACGCGTATATTTTTTTTTTATTTATTTATTTTTTTTTTTTTTTTATTTATGTATGACCACGCATAACTTTTTACAGAGTAGTCCGATTTTGATAATTATTTTTTTGTTTGAAAGGGTATACCCCGAAGTTGGTCCCATATAAATTTCGTAAGAAAATTCCAACCCTAAGGGTAGGAAAACAGGGGATGATTGATTGTTCACTCACTGATTGTAATGTATGACCACACATAACTTTTTACAGAGTAGTCCAATTTTGATAATTCTTTTTTTATTGGAAAGGGTATACCCCGAAGCTGGTCCCATATAAACTTGAAAAAAAAATTTCAACCCTAAGGGTAGGAAAACGGGATTATTGATTGTTCACTCACAGATTGTAATGTATGACTCGCATAACTTTTTACAGAGTAGTCCGATTTTGATAATTATTTTTTTATTGGATAGGGTATACCTCGAGGTTGGTCTCATATAAATTTGGAAAAAAATTCCTACCCTAAGGGTGGGAAAATAGGGTTGATTTATTGTTCACTCACAGATTTTCATGCTGAGTTGTGTATTACAATTATAAATTATATAGCCACAAAAAATTATAAAATAAAAACTTTTTAACAAAAAAATTAAACCGCCGAAAAACTGAAAAGCAAAAAATAATAAATCTTTTTATTTAACTAAGTTCTATCTAAGTAGTTGAACGTATGTGACAGTCTAGTATATCTAAGTAATTTTGAGTCGGCGTCAAACAATCAATGAACAAAGATCACTAAAAGAAATAACCAAAACAAATTAACAAAAATCTTCAGCGATAAACATTAACATTCCAAATATGCGCTCTCCACACGACCACTCGCAAAGACGTGTGGCCTCAGTGTGTGCCCGTTCGGGTTGCTCTGTCACTGACATTAACTTCGTGAACGCTCAGAGATTTCCGGCAATTGTTGACGCCGACTCAAAATTACTTAGATATACTAGACTGTCACATACATAAAAAGATTTATTATTTTTTGCTTTTCAGTTTTTCGGCGGTTTAATTTTTTTGTTAAAAAGTTTTTTTTACTATATCGTAATATATAAAATTTACAACTGACCAACAAACATTCGTACTATCACAAATTACAACGCTTATTGCGTATATAGTCTGTTATCTTTGTCTGACGTTTTTAACTACTCCAGTATTTTAATTGTATTTTATATAATATGAAAGATAATCCCTGCAACAAACAAAAAAAAAAACGAATTTCTTAGAATCTTCGGTACGCATGAGGCCGACAACAAAGCAACAAAATAACAAATACGTACTGTTTGTTGCTTAATGATGACGTATTGTCGTTATTTCGAATGGGTGTGTCGTTATTTAGAGTGTTTGTATGAGCGACAAGGTAAACCTACTAGATTAAAGTAATTTCGACGTTTTAAGGAGTTTATCGTTATATCGAGTGACGTTAAATGGAATTTACACTGTATAACTTTATGCAGACAATGGAGCAACTCTTAACCTAACAAATTACGATTATACGACTTTGTTAAAAATGTACACACTGAGCAATTATTTGTTACTGACAATATTTTTTTCAAAATGACTGCGGCGGTGACAAAAATTAAAAAAATTGATTGACTTCAAAAATACCATTTTGTGGGTTAGTTTTATGTTTTCTTTTACCTTCGATGTTTTTTGATCGCGAATCGCGATATTACAGGATTACCTTACGTAACGTTGTATTAAGGTCGCTGCACACGAGGCTGGATTTGCCACTAGATCCGTTGCTAGATTTGGCTGCTAGGTTTAAAGCGTGGCGCTGGGTTTCGTAATGGCTTTAATGTGCGTGTATCGAAGCTTGTAGATGGGTTGGTTGGATGCATGTTAACAAAAGTGAACGTTTATTGCCTCTGAACAGAACACACACTATGACGCAATTCCTGGTGGGTTCTTGCTCAAAACAAGCACGAAAAATAGTCCCGGTTCTAATTTTGAAATGCATTTTGTGCCCGCGTTACGTCATTTCCATCTTCGCAGCAACGTTTCCAGCGGCAAAACCAGCCTCGTGTGCAGCGGTCTTTATTTCTTTATGTAATGTGGTAATTTTTCTGTGATTATTGCATTTTATAGGAGACAAAAATATCTATAATTATTATATTGTGATGACAATTATTTGGTTCTTTTCGACATCAAACTACACTAATTGGCAAGACGAAAAAATATTTCGACAATTCAGTGTGCCAATATTATTATATATTAATATTTTCAGGAGCAGTGTTGCCAGTCTAGTACAATTGTACTAGATCTAGTACTTTTTTGTCATTTTCTGTACGCTAGTACGTTGAAGCAAAAATCTAGTACTTTTTAATACCCAATGTCCACACACCCATCACAACAAACGGAAAAAGGGAAATGACCAAAAAAAGACTTTTTTTGTTGTGGAAATGAAAGGATCTTTTTTTTTCGCTCTCCTACATTGTGCCTACGATAAAATTTGTGAAATTAGGTTGTTAAAAAAAAAAGGTCATTCGTTTTTTTTGCCCTCTAATTGTACACACAACAAAATAATTTAAGCCAGGTTGTTAAAAAAAAGGTCATTTGTGGTTGGCAAATCTTAAAAAAATTCTAGTAGTTTTTTCAACCCTGATCTAGTACGCAAAACAAAAAAGTTTTGGCAACACTGAATCAGGAAATCAGGAGTGGTTTGTCTCCAACATAACTAAGACGTTTCATAAAACACAGTTGTAACCATTGATAAATTGAAGAACTAAAATTTTACATAAAAGACATGAACCACTTTTCAGGCACTGAAAAAAAAAAACGTTTAAGAAATGATTTTTCAACTATCTTCTCTAAATAAAATATACGAAAGCTTATATTTGCGAAAGTTCTTTTTTTCATGTCAACTTTTTGTATGTAAATTTTATGTAAATTTTTCTGTGCAACAAGCTCGTACGCATATATGCTTCTAAATAAATTCTTACATGCAGAAATTGTTAAAAATTGTACGCCGAAATAAACTATACGTTCACAAACAAAACAAGATTTGTGAGGCAGATCAGACTTTTCATGGCAATACATTAAAATTATTTAGTCTTGGAGTATGAGGATATTTTTTTAATTACCTACTACAGCAGTATTCTATTGTCTGATCTTACTTTTTTGCACAGAGAATTTCCAGTGCTTCTTCAGATATCCCTTTGAAGGGTAAATCACCGTTTTACGTTTCTGGTGCATGGAATCAACGCCTTGAAGCTACATAATTTTTCAGGGCAGTGGCTAGCTAGACAAAGTTTTTTGGGCCACTGAATCAAAAAAATTCATGCTGTGTCAATGAAGACATTCTAACCCTTCTTGGCTTCCAGGCTGTGATTCATTGGTACTTACCCCTGAAATTTCGTCTACTACTGCCGTAGACATTATCAAAGGCGATGTCGCAGCGGGCGTAGTATCCTTCTAGGTATTTAGAGCCCAAAAAAGGATAATAAGATTAATATTCGGAGCAAAATACAATGAGTCCTGTAGCTAGCACCCGTGAGCAGCCCCGGATCTAAGATTTTTTCGAACCGGGGCAGAAACTTGATAAAGGCGCTCCCTCTGTCCAGAGTTTGATATAAATTACTTTAAAACACTCACAAATATATAATGGTTGGTATTTTTCATGAACGGGAAACCGTCAGAAAACAAGAAGATTGAGTAAATCGGAAAAAGGACAGATTTGGTGTGGCTTTCAACCATATTATATTATTCAAATCTTAGATTAACGTCTGAATAGAACTCTTCAAATAAATAAAATTATCGACCAATTTTTTCACTGTATATTGACAAAAAATAATTCAATAGATGACGTTTCGGTCCGGATTTTTTGTCACTATACAGTCTGAAAAAATTGGTTGATAAATTTTATTTATTTGAAAAATTATATTATGATTTTGGCGCCTCCTGAAACTGCCACCCGGGGCGGGAGCCCCGGTTTGTCCTCTCCAGATCCGGGGCTGCCTGTGAGTAACCTAGAAGGACACTTCGCCCGCTGCCACATCCCTTTGATAATATTACGCAGTTGCAGATGAAACGTCGGGTAGAAATACCAATGGACCACAGTCTACAAGCCCGGAAACCCAGGTGATTTAAAACAACGCCGGCCGTGAAAAGCTACACGCTTGATAGTTCAGTTAACGAAGACCCGAAATTGGCAAATAAATGCAAAAAATTGTGTAGTCTGGATTAATATTTTTTATAATAGGGTTGACCCCCAGGTATAACATACCAAAAGTCCCCAGCCAGGGGCCACTTGCTTTAGGCGGGGTAGGGGGGGATATGTCCCATATTTTAGTTTTTCCTAAATATTTCAAAAACTAAGCGTCGCAGGAAAAAAAACCTTAAAACGTAATGAAGCTTATTAAATTTCTTACAAAATGATATATTAATTGTATATTTATGACAAATACAAAAGGAAATGCAAGGAATATAAATGTGATACAAACTGAAAACAAAGTATTATTGCCTTAGAAAATTAATGTCTATTATTCCGTTGAGCTATAATAATATAGATGAAGATTCTTCCTTACATTCAATCCAATATACCATTAGTTATCTTTTGGTTCATGTTGAAATTAGGGATGTTACGGAGGTGGTTTTATCGGAACTGAAGTCGGAGTCGGAGTTTTTAAATTTGGTTTTTCGGAGTCGGAACCGGAATCGGAGTCGGAGATGGTGGCAGAAGAAAGATGTGTTAAGGGCAGGCAATAAAATAATATAGTACAAACACTACAAACATTAAGCAGTCAGCCTCTTTAATTTCAATTAAAAAATAATAAATATAGGTGTCACAAATAAAAATAATCACATTTTTATAACAGTTAGCAAATTAAATCAAATTAATTGACTCCAGAAGTAGCAAATTATATTTAATAAACAATAGCTTTGCAACTTTGTCTCCGTCCAATCTATTTCTTAACGGGTCCCGTATCTCCCTTATTAATAAATCTAAAAAAAAAAATTATACAGCATTTTGTAGAAAATTTAATCAGCTTTCTTTATTATAAAAGGTTCTCTTTTCTAAAACGCATGGTTTTTTAGAGAATCACGAAGAACCAAAAAATGGGACCTATTTGCTCCCCTCCCGCCCAAAGCAAGTGCCCCCCCGCTGGGGACTTTTAATATGTTATACCTGGGTATCACCCCTATCATTTGAAATAATAACCCAGACTACACAATTTATTGTATTTATTTTTCCTTCGTTGACTGGATACGAAAACATTAATACTTGTTTGGCCAATAACTTCTTTCCAACTTTAGTGAAACTGCTTTTATTAAAATGTGAAAAGAAGTTATTTTCCCTTTGATGAACGTTTCATAAGCGCTATGTCCGTGTATCTTTTTTTTAAATTAATGTTGGTTGGCTGAATATGTTTTTTTTTTTGGGTTGTTTGTTCGATTTTGTTCGTAAGCAATATTGTCTTTCGACGGTGGTGAACGTGCTCTACATAATGTCTAGTTATTATTATCACAGACAAGCACTTACAGAAGTGTCAGGCCAAACCATATTTTTATATGTGCATGAGTTCGCCATTTTCAGTGTTTTTTTCAACTATGCAGGTATGTGATTTTACATACTTTTTCTTGTAGAATAGTTTCTTTGAAATAAAATTTTTCACGGTATTGTGACAAAAACTTAGCTCGATAAACTATCTTTTCTATGCAGATCCGCCATTTTTTTCACTTTAGTACAAACAAATGCTCTAGATCAGGGGTGTCTGACTGATTTTTCTAACGGGCCATTTATAAGATTTATAGTGTGTTAGCAGGCCAGACTCTAAATTAAAAACTAAAACACGTACTAAATTAAAATCTATATTTATTTAGTTCAAATCAATTTTCATATAAAGGCAATGAAAAGAGACAATTATCTTGAACTTGAGGATCCAGATACCAGAGGTCTCTTGTTTTTGATAAGCTTATTGATGTCAAGTGTCTAAAATTCTCACTGGATTATTTCTGAGCGCGGGCCGTATTGAGATGGCTTGAGGGCCGGATGTGGCCCGCGGGCCGTATCTTTGACATCACTGCTCTAGATAATACAAAGTTTGATAAGGATATTACACTTAGCAAATATTTAAAAAAAACGTATAGGTTGGCTCGGGAAACGAACGCTCAAAAAGGAGTCTACACAGATATATTGGAAATACATTTTTTGACTTCAGAGTAGTCAGGAGGCAAATATACTAAAAGTACTCGGACCTATGAGGTGAGCTGAGTGCATGAGGACATAAAGTAGGTCTCGTTTTTGGTTTTTCGTTTATATCTCGAAAATACAAAAAAATACAAAGAAGTTTCTATTTAATATTTCCGTATGTCTAACACTTAAAAAATGCGACTTCAGCTGGCGAATATCTCGAAAACTATTAGATGTATGAAAAGACTCAATAGGAACTTTCTTGTAGGAAAATTTGTCAGTTTTAATTTTAAATATAGCCATGTTTTGGCTACAGATCATCGTTTTCAAGATGTAAGCGAAAAAGTAAAAACAAGACGTTTTTTGTGTCTCTTGCATCCCGCTCACTTTGTATGTCGGGTGAGTTTTAATTTACCTCTAAACTACTCTAAACACAGTCCTGAAGTTAAAACAATTGTTCCAAACATTTCCATCTAGAATCTTGACTGGATTAAACATGCTCATTGTCAAATCAGTTTTTCTGACAATGCTTTCTGCAATCCATCAGAGAAAATTAATACTCGTACTGCACTGAAGGTAAATTATGATGAATTAATACCAATTTCTCTGCATTAAAAGGCAACAAACGGTTTCCCAAAAAAGGCTTTCAATAAGACAATGAAGCACTAACTTCACTCAGGAACGAAAAGGCCCGAGCCCACTCGATCGCTCGTTCGCTACCTACGAAGGTTCGCTCGTGTAACGATGCGCCAATCGACTATGTTCGGCCGGATATTCTCGGCTATCCGGCTACAATTTTGGCCGGATATTTCATGTCATCTACTCTACATCTTAACGAGAACGACAATAAGAGTTAACTTCTGGACTCCTATTCCGTGCTAGCCCTACATCAACAGCTATTCTATATAAACACAGAGTGCATGCAATCAACAGACAACATCCAAGTGTATAAGAAGAGATGCAGATAACGTCGTGCGTGCTACACTCTACACCAGCTACAGGTATATCATCTCTCATAATATATACCTGAATGATATCTCTTCTCATTGTGCGTGACGCGGCGTTGCGTGCGACGGGCGCGCGTGTGTTGCTGTTGTCCGCCACTTTCGCCGCTGCCACCCCCGCATCCGGGAGGCCCGCCGCCTCCACCACCACCACCGCCACCTAAGCACATATGCAATCATACGATTCGCTCTTTCTCTCCCTCACTCTCTCAATTACCCACTGTACTTGTTAGTAATTAGAACAACTTTTACAAGTGTATTATTATGTAGATAGTAGAAGGTTAGGTTAGTGTGAATGTGTGGGGAACACCAGCATAATGTGTGAAACTGAACCAACAAGATGGCGTAAGATTTATGACAGGTGCGGCGCTCTTGCGATTCTGTATAAAGAGCTCTACAGGATGTTTGAAATAGCAAGAAATTGTTAGGAGAAAGAAACAAGTATAATAGAAAATATTTCTATACAAAATGCGCACAAGACTACGACATTGTAGTCGAAAAAGAAACGACGTAACATATCAAACAAATTCATTTTTTTAAGTGAAATGTACACATTCTGCAAGTTTATACAATTGAAATAGCTAAAGATACAACAAATCAATTGATAAAAATAAAACACTACAATATTTATTTGCACATTGGACAGAACAATTTTATTAAAAAACTGTTTTATGATATTTTTAAATTTAAAAAATTGTCGAAATTCATAATAAATTGATCATGTATATTAAAATTATTTTCACAAATTACCATCTTAACTTGCATTGAAGCCCTGATGATGAAAAAATATATTTCGAAACGTTGGCCACAAGCGATGCTCTGGTAAAACTTATTTCAAACTTGTTCCTCAACCAAACAAATCTCATTCAAAAATAAAACAATTATAAATCAATCAACTTGCAATGTCTCTTAGCTATTTTCTTCAGTTTATTTAGAAAGACAATAATACCTATGTTAATAACGTGAAAGCATGTAAATAAAATAGTTCTTCCGGTGTTTGTTAGTTAAATCAATTGAAGTCTCCTCTTAGCGCGCTTTTGTTTTAACTGCTTTTAATACAAAAGCTCAACAGATTTTCCCCAGGGGCGGCATATAACGAAGGTTCGAAGCGCTCTCTTATCAATGTTTAAACAGAGCTTCACTTAAACAAGTTTTTAAAAAGCCTTTTAACTCATTGAACAATAAAATAACAACTAAAACACAAATACATTAAAATCTGGTAGTTTTACGGAATCTTGATATTTTCCATTAATTATACCTACTTTTATTTTATTTACAAAGCAAATCATAGAGAAGGAAAAAAGTTGTGGTACAGATTTGAGTATATTAATTCGCACACATTGTGATGAAACATACATCGGTCTCTTCGTTTTAATGAGCGGAAGTGCACAATATATGTTTCATCATGATATGTACGAATTAACACAGGTAAAATCGATTCAGGAGAAATCCATATATAATGACAAAAGAACCTTAATAACGTTCAAACTTAAAAATTTAATGAATTATTTTGTGAATTAGTAAAATATATAACATGAAAACTTTGAACTAAATACATTCTTTGGCCTACCCCTATAAAAGAGTTACGTAATGTAACGCGACTCATTTCATTACGAACTAGAACGGTAAAGTAAAACAAAACAGATCGTGGTATACAAACTCCATAGTAAATTCACTGCTTGTCTGTCAGTTGTTTTTTTATAACCTACTATTAGAAGTGATGGTTGCTTAAATGTGAACTGTCAAAATTTTTGAAAATGAAGTTTAAAGTAACTATTTTACAGAGTATAAGTCAAATATGATAAATATATAAAATGCGACATTTCTGACCGTTTTTGTGACATTTAAAATAATATATTCGAAATGATCTGAAAGGTCAATCAAGGTGTGACCTCAAATATTTAAAGAAAAAATTCTCCCACTTTTCCACGTTTTCTGGGTTAATGGCCACCCAATCTTTAAAAATACTTTAGTTTTATGTTATGCGATAACAAATTAAAAAAAAAAATAAAAAAAACGAAACAAGATATTATCTACCACTGCCCTTCGATGTGACGCATATGTCTTGAAGGGACGAACAAATGTAAAGAATTATGTAACGAAACATTAATGGGATGCAGATGGAAAGTAGATACTGTAAAGGGTTACTTTATGCTAACTACGGAGTATGTTTACAATTTTAATTGACCTACTCCGGGCTTTTGTTATTTACAATCGAATCAAATCGATTTAAATACCAAATGAACTGCCTGAAAACAGAAACTAATTAACCTTTGAATTGAAAGAAGTGTAAGTTCCCTACTTTAAATTAACAATTTAATGACTTTGACTAATATAAGGGACATTTTTATTAAGGCTTTTTCGATTATAAAAATAAATGGGTTGCTGATAAGCGAGGGTATTTTTTAAACAGTTTTAGTTCCACATATTATATCAGAGTGGATGATTTTAACCATTTCAAACCGCCAACCGGAAAAGGCTACAACATTTTTTTTAAATTTCTATTATTGACGTGAAAACGTCCTATTCGCTCGTTAAGTACAGTTATAGCCTTTCGAACTTTCTTGTGTTACAAAATACCGTCAGTTTTGAATTGCTATATTGACAACGAGACAATAATACGTTAACGGTGGTTGAGCCCACAACGGGTAGAGCATTTCTTTACGAGTTTGTCGCGCACGATTTTTGTGTAGCCGTACGCGCGTGATAGTCACGAATTATCTTTGTGTAAAGTTCAAAATTAAAGTAGCGTGGAAACGCGTTTGACGTTGATTCGGGTGTCTCGCAGAGCACTACTATAGGAGCAAAAGTGAGACAATCAAAATAGTGAAAATCGGTATTAAATAAAATATGTAGTTAAATATATCGTGTCGTATGATTCGCAAATTTACTCGAAATTAGAAAAAACGCAGTCAACGGAAAGCTCGGAGAAAGGAACAAAAAAATCCAAACGTCTACGGATCATGCGCAGGCGATACAGGAAAAGTAATACTCGACGTTTTTTTAGCTCCAGATATGTTAAGCGAGATTTTAGATATAGGGATATCCATTGAATTCACAAACATGTTCCATGTTCCACTTTTGTACTTTTATTAGAAATAGAAAAATAGTCGAAAACTATAGGTAATGTTGGAAGGTCACCCCGTATAAAATAATAATGTCATATTCGGATACAGCGCACTCGAAAACATATTTATAGAGCTTAGGACTTTTTAAGATTGTGAATTCAATGGATTATCCCTATATCTAAAATCTTGCTTAACATATATATCTTTAGTGAAAATCTATTGGTTTTTAGGCTATGCCCACACTTTTTCTTAGTGACCTTTAAACTATAAAATAAAACCATTTTCGAGCAATTTAACCAACCGAGAACCAAATCCCAGAAGGTTAGTGCGGGGTCCTTTCGGTAAGTATAATTCAGTGGTACCTATCGTTTAACCGAATAATAGGCGAATGTAGAAAACTACTAACATTTGAATGAACATATATTTTAATCATTAATTACAATATTATCTTTATGAAACCTTTAAAATCATCTTTCTGTAAGTAGTATTACAAAGTTGTTTTTAAATAAACAAAGTGTTTAACATGGCATTGATACTTTAAACTAGAAATAAAATATTTTTACATCGTTGGATTTTATGCTATAACTTTAAAAGTTCATATACTACTTACTATATGCGCAATGATCTGTATCGTAAAAGTTAAATATTAAATAAAGTTAATATTTTATTGCCTCTAAACTACTTCAACATTAATAAAAATACATATAAGATGAACTGTGAAATATGAGATACAGTTGTAAACTAAAATGTGAGTTTCAATAAACTTAAAGCTCCAATGTATAATATCTAAACCACGACCATAATTTTTGCGTGTTATTATCTATTTCAGTTCCTTTTTTATCCAGTTAATTTCGTTTAAGACGCAATAGAAAGAACGCCATTGAACTTTTTGGAAAATGATTTTGGCGTGGAAGTGACATACTTTATAATGGAGTTTAATAATAATAATAATAATAATAAACATTTATTGCAGAAATTATTTTATAAAAAATCTACAAAAGGGATGAATTCAGTCTAAAAGACTGGTTTTCAATTCTGCCCATGTCTAAGCTGGCAAACAACAAGAATGACATTTTGCGCCATCAAGTCCAGTCGCTTTTAGGACTAATCGACTCCTAAATATCACTAGTACTCATTTTGACAAGACTGCGATTTTCACAGTATTTCGAACACACCTTTTCTTAACCGTATCGAAAAAGGCAGAACAAAATTCCGGTCTGAACACCCCGGCAGACTGCCTTCAAGAGGTGAGATAAGAGGTGTCTAAAGCAGTCTGCCGGGGTGTGTTCAGACCAAAATTTTGTTCTGCCTTTTTCGACATATACAGTTTACAGAAGGTGCTTTTAAATACCATGAAAATCTCAGCGTTGCCAAAATAAGCTGACTTTTTCAACCCTACTAGTGCAGATGATTACCCCTAAAAACGACGACTTGGTGACGCAAAATGTTAATTCCGTTGGTTGCATTGAGTCAAAGATACGGCCCGCGGGCCCCATCCGGCGTTCAAGCCTTCTCAATACGGCCCGCGACCGGATCTTATCCAGTGAGAATCTTAGCACCTGACGTCAATGAGCTTATCAAAAACAAGGATCCTCAAGCTCAAGATAATTTACCCTTTTTATTACCTTTATATGAAAATTTATTTAAACTAAATAAATAAAAATTTTAATGTAGTATGTATTTTAGTTTTAAATTTATAGTCTGACCCGCTAACACAACCTAAATCTTATAAATGGCCCGTTAGAAAAATCAATTTGACACCACTGGATTAAACTACACTATAAAGTATGTCACTTCCATCCATAAATCAGGCTCCAAATAGTTAACTAGCACTTAGACTACAATATTTATATGAGTTTTGTTGATATGCTAGGGAAATCATTAATGCAATACAGAAAATCGTTCCACATAAAATGTATAGATACGAACCTCACTTGGGCGCCGGGTCTATATTACATTTTATGTGGAACGGTTTCCTGTTCCATAGTTATAATACCAACAAAACTGCATTTTAAATGAAATTAACTGCAGGTAGATTTTAACTTATTTTTTAATTTATTAGTTGTGTTTAATTTTAAATTCTTGAAAAATATAAATAAAAATTACAATACTCCGCGGAACCATATAAAGAACTATTAAATATTTATAAATGGATCAAATAAAATATATTTATTATTAATGGAATTATTCTGAACAATAAATTTGAAAATATAAAACATGTTTAAAAAAATAAATGTATAAGAAAATTACCCAAACTTTAACATTCTGTTCGTATCTTATACTTTTTTCTCTGGAACAATATGCCACGGTCCGTTGTGCTTATAAAAAATTCAGTAATATCTTATATTTTATAAAGCCTAGTACACATCGGCAATACATAACATAAATTTTATGAAAACTAAATAAAATAAAAAATAGAGTACAGAACTACATAATTTTCGTTTTGAAATATTTAGTTTTAACGAGCGTAATCGTATACTTTACTTTAAATATTGTCCCCACTTTTTAAAACTATTTCTTCAATTAAGTTTCTTGTTTAAAAAAAAAGTAACAGTTGATTAAAATATGGAACGGATAGCCACTGTAATAATAAACAATAGCAATCAATTATGAAAAACGATTAATCTTTACGAGTTTATCTTCATTCGGCAATTTTTATGAAGTTAGGGAGTTTACCATTTTTTTTTAATACTCCTATATGAATTAAAAAATTAATGGCGAACGAATTTTTGTTATACCTATTTGATAACTTTCTGCGCTATGTCGTTCCCAGAGCGCGTGACGTCACAAGGCACAAATCTCATATTTATATAACTAGAAATATAGCAAATCACGAAGACTACAGAGAATCAAAATATACATTAAATTCATGACTTACTATGTTATTACCTGTTAGTTACTAAATATGCAACTACTTGTGCCGCGAGATGTCATAACTTCCCATCAAACGTCGATTCGTTTGTGACCCCACGTACAAAAAATTGAATATCTCTGTTGAATTCTTTCAGATTTTTTTTTTTAAATATATAAGTGCTCAGCATCAAAGGCTATATGCACTATAAAAAAAAAATTCAATATGGGGTAATATGTGGTGTAGGTAAGTATGTTGTTCTCAGAATTTTTAATATCAACCATTATTACTAGTATTTTTGTAGTGGAAACTTCCTAATTGTGAAAACAGATCCGCATTGCCTCGCCAATTCGATGTGTACGAGCCCGTATCATGCGGCTCACGTCTATCTATACGATGTTTTTCTCCGTTATGAGCAACCGTTGGCGAAAATGCGACGGAGGAAAATTTAAGACACTTCCGGAAGACTGGTCGCGAACGTGCAAAATGTAAAGGTCCTTCGGGAACAAACATAATGCACAAGGGGATGCTACGAATACGTCCTGCGCATTTTTACAAATTAAGTTAATACTACGTGATCTGCACGCATTGGGGAATAGTTAGTGAATATCGTTAATATTGGAAACGGTCTTCAAATTAATTCGTGCTTCCTAAACCATTTTTAGTTTACATTTTTCACTATAACATGTGAAATTAATTTTTAAGGTAGTTCATTCGTGAAACGGCTTTTTTTTTAATTTAATAAACTTGAAGTATAATAAGATTAATAAAAGTGCCTTATATTTAATTTAAAAAAATGAGATGTTTTTCACCAACTGCAAAACGAGACATTAACAATCAAAATGTGCTTAATTAACATGCTGGACGTATACCGCGTATATCAGGGCCCGTCCAGCTATTTCGCCGCTCCGGGCAAAATAATATTTGCCGCCTTTTACCCATGCGTTGTTCCATAGATGGTGTAATTTTTTTTTGTTTAACCATCTTTCAAATTTTCGAACGGCGCGCCGCCCTCAATTTTGCCGCCCCGGGCAATTGCCCGGTTTGCCCCCCCCTAGATCGGGCCCTGCCGCGTATAACGAAAACGGGTACATTCCAGAACATCTCGAAAATGGTTCTTCGTATATTTTTTAAAAACTAATGCATTATAAACTTCTTGAAAAAACTCTGAATGATTTTAGCGATTTGTTAAAAAAATATAGATTTTTAAAATACAATATCTTTATCGTAATACTTGCAATAAATTGTAAACTAATTGTATATAGGAGTGTGTTTGTATATTAAAGCTTAGATGTGTACAGTCTGCTACAAAAATGCACGGTGAATCTCAAACTGTTGGTACTTACTATTACGCTATACTTTTGTCTACGACTGTCGCCAGTGAACTACCTTAATTGAAATTTTTATTATTTAGTTCAGTTATCTTTCAGAATTGTTTTTGCAAATAGTCAGATATAAAATTGACAAATGTCTACGTTTCAAACTAACTTAACATTGAAGCTATACGTGCAAAGTTATTTATTTTATTTTATTTTTTATTTTATTTGTAAATCTGGCAGGCTAACAGACAATATGTTAAAATCCTTGATTAACGTCTGAATTTTTCATTAATATTTCGATAATAAAAAATTCAAACTTAATTCTATTAGAAAATAATTAGATACTAATTAATTTTAATATTTTTTAGATTATTTCTGAAGAAGATCAAAATCCAGATATAATATAATCCTAATAATTTTATGATTTTTGTCAATATATAGTCTGAAAACATTGGTCGATAATTTTATTTATTTGTCGACAATATGTTCTCAAATTATATACGGAACTCGCAGTGCGCGTCTCTGACTCACAATTGACAGGTTTTCTTCACAAAATTGTTAGCATTTTCCAAGTTTTCCAGAAAGTGGCCGCCCCGATAATCGAATTTTTGTATTGAAAATAAAAGAAGCGCAACAAGTCATCGTCGCTCGAGAAAAAAAAATAATGGTCCGCGTTTATGTATGCGTGTGTAAGGACTTAATGCGGTACATAATTTAAATCACATAACATTTTCACCCGGGCTGCAGCTATCTACCTCTAAAAGTTGAATTTATTATCTTTATAACCGAGAAAATTGCCACATTTGTCGTATTTTCACATGACACATCGAAATACACTGCTTTCAGCAATTTCGCAGGTCTTTTTCATAGGCGGCGCATAGCAAGGC
Source organism: Xanthostigma xanthostigma (assembly GCA_963575645.1). Taxonomy (NCBI): domain Eukaryota; kingdom Metazoa; phylum Arthropoda; class Insecta; order Raphidioptera; family Raphidiidae; genus Xanthostigma; species Xanthostigma xanthostigma. The sequence goes on from OY754467.1 coordinate 17,517,476, forward strand.
ATGCAAACAATGTATAGCTTTAAATTTTAAGGCATTATTTTGAGCCTCTAACTCGCACATTTTAATTACATTCGCTATGACCTCCCTAGCGCCACTTCTAACTGTTTTTCCCTTTTTACTTTCCATTTTGATGATATTCAGACAACACCCCTCAACTTAGTCCGTGAACGCACACCTATGTACTGTCTGGTGTATGATTTTTTTGTACTGTTAGCAAGTGTCGCTGTGTAGTCGTACAGCTATGGCAATAGTACAATTATCGCGATACGACAATTGCGACACGTTTGGCCGACTGGACTCCCTTATTGCATAGAAGCGGTTCCAGGATCATTACCTTTTACCAATATAAAATACATGTGCGCTCTTCTGCAATAAGGTCATAGGACTACATACCATAGACCGGTCTTCTTTTAAAAATCCAACAGTAATATCGAAATAACTGTCACTTTTTGAGCTCACTCGGTTTCTTGTACGCTATCAGAACGTAAACGATTGTTTTTAAAATTTTTGTCTGTCTGTCTGTCCGGGCTAACCTTCGAAACGACTGAACCGATTGTGACGGTACTTCTCAGGCAGGTAAATAGCTATGCCAAGAATGATCTATATGCCACAATTTTATTCAAAAAATGACCCTTTTAGAAATGATAAAGGATATGTTGTATTTTTGAAATTGCTGAAGTTAAAAACGTATCGTCATATTCACCGAACGTAAGTAGTTATTAGTTCGGTTTATTTGTTATATTCCTCCGAATAAATAGCGATAATTTAATTCACCAAACATAACTATGTTTACTTCTTCAATAAATAAAATTATCGACCAATTTTTCAGACAAATATTGGTCTGAAAAATTGGTCGATAATTTTATTTATTGGAGTTCAGATCAGACGTTAATCAAAGATTTGTATGTGTACGTCTATTCTTCTCTATTAAAAAATGCTTTAACACTCAAATGAAAACAACTCGAAAGCTGCATGTTATAAAATAAAAAAAATCTGAACTATTTAAATAAATGCAAAATGTTGACATTTTCATTTTACCACAATATTTTGATGTTGTGTTAAGTTTTGATTAAAGGTACAGTCGAGTAGGTATAAACGTTAAATAATAAAACATTTAATTACTGACCGTACTTTATCAATTTATAAAAGAAGTAAACATTTCAGACAGATTTTGCACGAAAAGGAAGCATTTGTGGTTTAATGTTGACATAAACCTTTTTCATCATTTCGACACCTTGAATCGGCAGCGCTTGAATTTTTACTACGACTTCACGTTACATTCTGAATATAAAAAAACGAGTGCCGTTCTGACGTGTATACATTCGGATTGTCTCCAACAATGCAGATAAAACTTCCATTATAAATGATGTTAATTTAATTATTTCCATTTAAGGTACCTTTTAGTAATTAAATATCAAAGTTAGTTTTGTTATTATTATCACGCAGGATCATGTTTTATTCACGTTGTGAGCCCAGCGCCGGTCCGAGCAAATTTGAAACCGCTTTAAAACAATTTTTTGTTTAAATTATTTTTCATTATTATTCATGTTCAGAATTTTTTAAATTCAAATTAAATTTATTTTTCTATTCAAATAAACATAATACTGTACAATTAGGATGATAAGAATTTTCGATCAATTTGGCAATTTTCTGTGATTTTAAATACATTTTATTTTAACGATGTACCTATCGGTATTTGGCGCAATTTTTATAGATTAAATTTCTGTTTGTCGGAGTTTGCGCATTTATTTAATGAAATTATAAATTAAAAATCTCTAATTTATAATTATTTAGCAATTCTCTTTGATTCCAGAAAAAATATTGGTGAAAAAATACACAACTTATACAATATTATAATTTAAATTAAATTAACATATAATATAATTATTGTCTTCTTGTAAGTAGATACATCGGTATTTGGCGCAATTTTTATAGATTAATTTTCGTTTGTCGGAGTTTACGCATTTATTTAATGAAATTATAAATTAAAAATCTCCATTTTATAATTATTTAGCAATTCTCTTTGATTCTAGAAAAAATATTGGTAAAAAAATACACAACTTATACAACATCATAATTTAAATTAAATTAACATATATAATTGACTTCTAGTATAAGTAGATACTTAGAATGAATAGTACCTAAATATTTTTTTGCGTAAAATATAAATGCCGCCCCCCCAAATCTGGGTGCCTGAGACAATTGCTTATATATTGTGTTGACGTTTTTAATATATTTTTATTATTAAACAGTTACATATAAACTTGGAAGTTAATTAATATTATCACAGAAAAATAGCTTATGTTATTCGTGTGCAATATTTGTTATTTTTTATCAAACAAAAAACCCTTTTTTTGTTATTACAATAAATGACCATTTTAATTTCAACAATATGGCCGGCCCGGCCCTGGTTGTGCCATAGCGTCGTCATTTTTGTGATAAGTAATAATAAAAAATATATTGCAAATATGAATAAAGAATAAATGTATACATTTTCGTAGACTTTATGTGCAGTTATTTTATCTCCTGTTTTACGTTTTACTAACATTTTACCGTACCTATGTTTTCATTTTAATATAAAAAAATACTATTTTTAGGGGGCTCCTAATTTTGTGTTCTCATATAAACTCGGATCGTATATTGCCGTAACCTTGCAATATATTTTATCAGCCTTTACTTTAACATTAGGTAAAATAAAATTAATCAACCTAGTACCCAGAACCACTACAAATGTATGCGTAACCTCTAACAAATGACGCCAGATTTGAAAACGGAATATACACATACGCTTTCACGACTGTCTAAAAATTGACATTCGTTACATCACTAGTAGGTATAGAGTGAAGTTGGAGCGCTCGGTATGGGTATAATATACCCTTCCCAATGTAATAAATAAAACAAGACGCCTCTCACTATATATTATATAGTGTGTGTGCGTGTCCGTATAAAGCAGAGAATCTCAAAGTGCGGTCCATGATTTTAGAATTACAAACAGATTAGTGTCCGTCGTCCGACCGAAGTTTCGGCTTCGGCCACCTTCGGCGAAATGGCCAAAATAGGTCGAAGATTTGGCCGAAGCCGAATATTTCTAACAAGCGCCGAAATTGAACGAACTGTTACAAATGAGCGAGAGCGCGAAGGACGTATATATATTTTTCCATAAGAAAAGCATTATAGAATTATGCGGTCGGACACTAAAACATCAATTCGTGAACGACACTAGCTCGGTTCACGTACAAATGTACACAGCCATTAGAACCGCACATGAACAACGCATGAAAATAATTGTCCGCGCATTTCCATCGAACATGTACGCACGTACATCTGCCTCACGTTTGCGTTTCTAAGATGCTGTTGTGATAAAGTCAGTTTTTTGGCCGAAGTGACAAAATATCGACAATTTAATCTCGATCTAGTCACGAAATGCGACACGATAAAAATCTAATCTAGTGTGTGATAGTTGAACTATATGTGCGTCAATGCTAGGTGATTATTATAAAAAAAAAGAATTCTGGCATCGATGGTGATGCACAAAAAGATACAATGGTTTTCTTAAAAAAAATAAATAATAATAATAATACAAAACTTTGATTAACGTCTGAATAGAACTCTTCAAATAAATAAATTAGTCGACCAATTTTTCTCAGACCAATATATTGACAAAAAATAAAAAAATCAACAAATCAATATAACACAAGATGACGTTTCGATCAAAAAATAATGAAAAATTAATAACAAACAAATTTTATAACACGTATTATAAAATTTGTTTGTTATTCATTTTTCATTATTTTTTGAATCATCAAACTTTCAATCTTGCGTACAATTTATTAGATAATAAATAGCTTAATACTAATTAATTTTTATATTTTTTAATAGATATTTGTGAAGAAGATCCAAATCCGGATCGAAACGTCATCTTGTGTTATATTGATTTGTTAATTTTTTTTCAGTCCGCCGCGATAGTGGAAAGATTCGGGGTTCGTATCCCGATGGTGACATTGTTTGAGAAATAAATTTTTCTAATATGCAATGTAACAATGGGTGTTTCTTAACAATGTAGCGAACGGTGGCTACACCTGTATCTTAATTGGTAGTTATGCGTCCTTATCGTATGAATATTCACATATAAAAATTTTTTTTATTTTTGACGTGATAACGTCTTATAAATTGATGAATCACCAATCTTATAAATTGATAAAACACCGACTGCATGCACGAAAAAGTGTAACGTAACGTTCCTAACGTTCGTAACGCGTAACGTTCCGCCTGACCCTGTGCGTGCTTTTTGCTAATTTCTCGCTCAATTTAAATCAGATCGGTTTGAAACCAGTCTTAAACGAAAGAGGAGAACATTTTACACAGATTTCGTATAACAGAATTTGCCTAAACAGTTTTTTTATACAAATTTATATAGAAAAATAGCTGTATAAATGCAATGTTGTCTAATGCATGGCGCGCGCGCGACGCGGTCGGAAATTAGAAAATAACGTATGTCTTGTCTTAACATGAAAACGGCTGCATTTCTAATGTTTAATTCAATTTTTTGACATTAGTATTTTCTGAAATGCAACGCCTTCTAAGTTAACTATTGGAATAATACTTTGACAGTTGCAAACGTCACTTTTGACATTTCTTATCATTCCGACACCAAGGATAAGCGGATTGAAACCAAATTTTGGGAGGATGTTTGATATGCAAATATGAAGTGGCCTATTGTTTTTGGGGAACATCGGCGCATGCGTAAAAGAATATATCTCTTATAATGATGTTTTATATAATAATAATATAGTTTTTAAAACGGTTTTTACTCTATCTATTTTTACTAGAAATTTTTGTAAATTTTTTGGGGAAAATCGGCGCATGCGCAAAAGAGATACATGCCATAGTTGTTTTTTATATAATAATAGTGTACTTTTTATAGTGTTTTATTATTCTACTTAATAAAATTTACCTAAATTTGAAGCGAAAGATGCAATATCATAGATTCGAATTATTATAATTATTATATAAATTTAGGTTATGTATTACGGAATACGTTATCACGTAAAACTATCGTCCGTAAACCGACTTTACAGACAACCAATTTTTTGTCAATATATTGTTCGACTATTTTATTTAATAATAACAATAACTATACACTAAATTAAAAACTCGAATCGCGTTATATTAACAAAGTTAACATCATCATAACTATAGAATTATACAATTTAATATAATCAACTCGGTGACGGTAATTTTCTTCGCGAAACGCATGTTGAGTGTCAAATTTATTTTGTCGGTGATTTGGGGAAAAATATTGTATACGTTTTATAATTACGATAAATTGCTATTTACGTTGACTTGCCTAATTAAATTCTTGAAAAATATTAATTTTAGTACCGACAATTACCAGACATTTTTCAAGAGCATAAAATTTACTTTATCAGTCTAATGCTGGGTTGCAGAAGGCAATGTCAAAAAATTGCCTTTAGACTGTGAGCATATGATTACAGTTTATACATATCCCAGTAGCAGTAAAAGAGTGTGGAAAAACATTCCTTCGAAGTGGAAATTGTATAAAAAAAATAGGCAGTCTAAAAAAATATTTCCATCGATTCTATCAATTAATCGATTAATTATTTTTCAGAATCGATTTAAAATTCTATAATGCTTTTTTTATGGAGAAACATGTGTGATAACAATATAAGGGGTTTGTCAAATTATATTTTCTGACAATGCTTTCTGCAATATAGCGTTAAAACCCGAGGTGGAGATCAAAGCCGTACCCAGGAATTCATTTTATTTTAAAATAAGCATACATTTACAAATTTAATTAAAAGGCAGCTGACGTCGATTTCGACGAAAGTTAATTTATTAACAATGCGTTACATTTCGATTTTATTCGTGTCGAAAAACGTGAATTCCAGTTATCGTATCACAGATCCGAAAAAAGACTCGACAATATTTTAGTAGGTACGTATGTATAAAATGTTGAATTGTTTAATGCATGTCGGAGTTATTTGAACCCCCAAAACAGCTCCCCTGCCTACGGTCTTGACTCAGATCAGTAGCGTGAATAAAAAATAAGTTCACGTCTAAGTCCATCCCTGGTTTTAGCGTTTATAGACTAAAATATCGGAGGTCTAGCCATCGTTTCAGCAAAAATCTTATATTAAGCAACTTTGCTGTATGACATAAGGTAAGACGCCATTCCTCTATACAGAATGACTTTTAAGTTGGTTCTTCTTTTTTAACAGCCATGTATAGAAATCAAATAGACGAACAAATATTTTAAGTAACTTTATTATCGAAACTGAAAAATAAGAGAGAAACAGCCGTTCAAAGTTTAATATTTTTTTATTTTATTTAATTAATTCAAAAACCCGGTTACACACGCGAAGAAATTAGAGCACGAATCGGAAATGAATCCCAAATAATTCGCGGAAGAACCTTATCGCTACTACAAGCACGGCTACGACGCACGCATCTTTGTGTCCAACAAAACGGGGATAACTTCGAACAATTTCTGTGAATACTTGATAATGACAGAACATATTTCCATAGTAACATAATATAACGCCAGAACCGATCTCAAAATTGGATAAAATTTAATAACACTTTGAAAGCCCGTTTCTCTTTTATTTTTGAGTTTTCACTAAAAAAGTAACTTGAAATATCTGTTCATCTATTTGATTTCCACACGCTGTTTAAAAAAAAAATCAACATAAAAATCATTCTGTATACAATATTGATTTTGTAAGGGTTATTTTAAATGTCAACCGCAAAAATGGAACAGTTGGGAAATCCTCGATGTAGAAAATAACTCTCGAGCCTTAACTTGTGTATGTTTGTGGGTTTGTGTGTACGTGTTTGAGATGTGGGAAAGCGTGGGGGTCTCACCTGATGCCTGTTTGGGAACATAAGGAGACAGCAGCCTTGTCCTCTTCTTTTCATAACCCTTCTGCGTGATGTCACCTGAAACAAACGCATCTCGTTATTCTATGTCTGAAGAAAACAACGAAAGAGAACAAATGTACAGAATTTATCAGCATGTAATTCTGTTGTCTAAAAATAGATCATCTTCATTGGTCCCAATAAATAAGGTTATGTTTTAGTACTACTGAACGCAAAGAAATAAAAAAAATTCCTGTAATTTATATCAAAAATACATTTCTTCAAATTCAACTTCGACATAAAAAGCCTTAGAATCGACAAACTATTTTTTTGTGCTTCGTCACAAATATCGACGACTTTTTAAGTATTCCAGTGGTACCACGGAGTGTACAAAAACGAGAGAGCCCTGTTTGTTTATTCTGGTTGTCCATGTCGTCCACGTTACAAGATAGTGTTTTCTGGTTGGTTCTTGTCAAAAGTCAGCATAGAAACAAAATAGCTTCGGTTCTAATTTTGAAATCCAGCTTGTAACCACGCACGCGGGCTCACAGTGACCTCATTTCCATCCTAGCAGCCGACATAAAGGCTGCAGCACACGAGGCTGATTTTGCTGTTAGAATCGTTGCTGGAACTTGCACTGGCTACAAAGATGGAAATGACGTCACTGCGGGCTCGCATGAGCGGTTACAAGTTGGGTATTCAAAATGAGAACGCTATTTTTCGTTTTTATTTCTCTGCTTGTTTTGAGCAAGAACCAATCAAAAACAGAATTCTGTCACGTGGGCGACATAGGCAACGGCCACAAACATGGCGTGATAGTGTGTCTTCTGTTCAGAGACAATATAGTTCACTTTTGTTAAGATTCTAACTGTCCTTGTACGCGCACCAAACACATCTTAGTCCGGGAGTCAGCAATCCTGAAAGCTCCGTATTTAAAGGTAATACAATTTTAATGAAAATTGAAAGTTTACATTTATACGAATAAGATGCGCTTGGTCGGCGTGGATTTTATTATCCGAAAATGTTTTAAATAAATTAATAATAAAACATTGGTCGGCCGGATTTTTTCTGAATAAGTACGAAATTTTGCACAAAATTACCTAGGAAAGATCAAAATTCACGATGACAGGGAAACATCAAAGACATATTAATTTATTTAAAACATTTTCGGCTAATAAAATCCACGCCGACCAAGCGCACCTTATTCGTCTAAATGTAAACTTTCAATTTTCATTAAAAATTGTATTCTTAATCATGGAGCTTTCAGGATTGCTGGCTCCTCGCCTATCTACAAAGCCAGCTTCAAAACACGCATCGTGTGAAGTGATCGCATATAAAATTCATGACAAAATCGAACACCACAGAATGCTTGAAACCTAGCAGCGAGGAATCTAGCGGCAAAACCAGCCTCATGTGCAGCGGTTTTTACTTACAAAAGTAATGTTTTTGCAAAAATTTTAAACTATCGAAAATAATCGATAGTTTGTTTACTGAGTATCGATAACTAACAACCGACAGTGCCAATTAAGTTATTCGCCTCTCAGCCAGTTAAGTTTTTTATTCAGCTCTATACAAAATCAATATAAAAATACAAAGATAAATTTTAGGCATGTAAGTTAGAGAACATATTTTACTTGAAATATTACAGCCAGAGATACGCATCTGAAACTGAAACATACCTACATAGGTACTTTATATTGTCGCTATCCAAAAAGTATAAATTATGAAAACTGTTTTATATATTGTATATTTTATTTATCGCGCAATATTTTTAAACGCTTTATATTAGTTTGGGTTGTAACTAACTATGTATGTATGTAACTAACTATGTATGTATGTCCGTAACGGAATCTTTGAGCATAATTTTCACCAATTTCCCGAAGTCTGATTAATTTGAAACTTTGCATACGTATCAAGGACCGATGACAATGCAATAATTTGATAACAGTTTCCCATTATCCTTATTAGGACCCCCAGGATTAATAAATTCTTTTATAGATCCTCTGTAGTAAACGCTTTATTTTCACCAATTTCCCGAAGTCTGATTAATTTGAAACTTTGCATACGTATCAAGGACCGATGACAATGCAATAATTTGATAACAGTTTCCCATTATCCTTATTATTAAACGCTTTATATTAGTTTGGGTTGTAACTATGTATGTATGTCCGTAACGGAATCTTTGAGCATAATTTTCACCAATTTCCCGAAGTCTGATTAATTTGAAACTTTGCATACGTATCAAGGACCGATGACAATGCAATAATTTGATAACAGTTTCCCATTATCCTTATTAGGACCCCCAGGATTAATAAATTCTTTTATAGATCCTCAAACTAAAAAGTGAAAAATAAAATATAGTTTAAAAAAAACTAAAAAACACGCTTTATATCGGACTAAAAAGTAAAAAATAATTGTTTTAAAATAAGCTTAAAAAGCGTTGGGCGCTCGATGTACGAAAATGTGGAACAAAGCGCCCCACGCTTTTTAAGCTTATTTTAAAACAATTATTTTTTACTTTTTAGTCCGATATAAAGCGTGTTTTTTAGTTTTTTTTAAACTATATTTTATTACTGTACAGAAAGTACTATACAATATATAGGCAAAGCACATTATGTACCTACACAAGGATACATTTAATGTAAACAATCGCCGAGTAATTCATAACCAAATGGGGTAACACACACTCGCATTGAAATATGTACATCCAGCTCTATTTCAATGTTGTCATACATACCTACTATTGTGCTATTTAATGAGAATTTGATAAGCGCTAAATGTAACCAAAAGCGCAATGAAATTGTACACAACATATAGAATTACTGAATTTTGGATATAACATACTAGCGGTCCCGCCCGGTTTCACCCGGGTGCAAAAGAGCAAACAGGGGGAGGTACATGAGTACGCACGTTACCGAGATGAATGTTGTGTCCAAATTTCATGATGATCGGAGTTACTGTTCAAAAGTTTTTGTCGGATGGACAAATTTTGAGTTGTATTTTGCAACATTTTTCATTAATGCTCCGCTCCTATTAGTTGTAACGTAATATTATAAGTATAGCATATATAGCCTTCCTCGATAAATGAGCTATCTAACAAAAAAATTTCAATTCGAACCAGTAGTTTCCTGAGATCAACACGTTCAACCAACCAAACAAACAAACTCTTCAGCTTTATATTACATTAGTATAGATAGAAAATCCCTGTAAAAGCCGGTTTAAGACTAGAAAAACAGACGCTAATGACGTCAGTTCTCTAACGTCTATATAGACTATTTTTGTTTCTACTGGTATAAGTAACCACTAGAAATGAAAATAGTTTCTGAACATAGCGTGTGTGATCAGACAGGTCGTTTCAACTCAGCCCATATACGCTCTCTCTCACACTTCAACCTTTCAACCTACCGGTAGCGTCTTACTCGCATACACATATAATAGACAATTTTGTAACAGGCTAACAGCCATATTTTTGACCCGACTAAACGATCTGGTTCATTTATTTTTTATTTAATTAAATACTGAATTTGATGGCATTAAAATTTCAAAATAGATCAAGGACTTTTTTTGCAATTAAATTACAAAAAAAGTTACACAAATTTTCACGGTGTCTCAAATACCTACCCAAAAATGTTTGATAGCTTCTCTACAATTAGTACTACACACTAGTGGAGTATCGAGTTCTACAACATTGGGTATTCTTTTCTCAATAACAGAAGATGGGACTCAGGGGACGATCAAACACTCGGCGTGTCCAGATTACAACGCGCGATGATAAATTGCCTTATATTCCCGTATTTATAATGTATATTATGTAACTAGGCCTGCGCACCTGAAACACCTACGAGTACAATGTCGAATGTAGATACGCGGATTTAATATGCAAACGTTTTACATTGTAATTAAGATGCGAGTGCCGTACGCAGGGCCGGATCTACATATTTTGCGCCTATGGGCCCCCCGAAATTTCCGGCCACCCACAATTAATAGCACTCTATACCCCAACCAAAATTTTTTCTAGTTTATATTGGATTTTCAATATTTTTTACCGCCGAACGGAGCGGAAGTTGCACAAAGCAGCAGGCAGCGCACCTTGCACACAATCAGCTGACATAGCCACCGAATGTGCCCGAGACTGCGCAAAGCGACGGCCGCCTTTCTCTCACTAACTCACAAAAAGAACTGGAATGCAGTTTTAGTTTTGTTCCAGATAAAACATAGTACTCTTATATTATTTCCCAAATGCCAGTTGTTTTTGCAGCTTTGCCGCCCCTAAAAATTTGCCACTATGGGCCTCGGACCCACCTGGCCCCACGCTAAATCCGGCCCTGGCCGTACGACATCTATATACTAGAAATAATGGACGAATTAACTGTTTGTTTTGTGGAATTTGTAACATTACAATTCTGTCTAAAGGCGCCAACTAGATGACAGGGCAAAATTTAGTTACAGGGCGACATTTAGTTACTAAAATTTCGCTTAAATTTATGTTTCACATCTGCCAGGCGTCCCACGACGGCTCATATTTTTTTGTAGGAAATTTTATGTAAGTAAATTTGTAATCTTTTCCGCTAGAATCCATAATTTTTTAGATATTTGTTAGAGAAAAATTAAATTCTTGGTCATTTTTTAAGTATAGCAGTTAAATTCGGGTCTATTAAGGAGTGAGATGCAGTCAGATTTTTCAAAAAAAAACAAAACATTTTTTTGCATTTTCTTGAAGTATGATGTTTCGAACATAATCTCTGAAAATTACAAGTCAATCCGATGAATACATAGTTTTCGAGATATTATACAATTACTCAGGGGTCGCGGTCCCCCAGGGCAGGAAGCTTCCACGTCGACAGAAGCTCTATTGTATGGCCCAGGAATTGATGATTCGATGTAAGTCATCATTTAATTAGTACTTCTATATACATAAATCAAGTGTAAAATTGGAAAACTCTTTCAGAAATTTTCAAAAATTTATAACTCAAAAACTATTAACTCTAGGAAATATAATACCGTATCTACATCGAAACACTATAAATGTGTTTTTCTGGAAACTATGAAAACTTGAAAAATCAAATCGGTGACAACCATAATTCAAAAACCACTCGATTGATTATGATGACATTTTTTCAGCATTAATAGCATTAAAAACTAGTCCTAGATCGAAGGATTTTCATTTTTGTTCAAAATTTTGATTTTCTTTAACAATAAACGATAATGATTTTTGATGGCAAATCCGGGAATAAAGTGTCAAAAGTCGTCATTTTGTTGACTTTGAATGATCCAGTGAGATTTTCTGATGTCTCCGTGAAGCACTATTTGTGGAAGATGGCGATTTTTTTATAAATAATTAATATTTTTTTACTTTGTGGAAGTCAAGTTAAAACACGACATAAAAAATCTGTGTAGGTAATCAGTTTTATAAAATAAACTCAATTATTACGAAAAAAAAAAATAAAAATACTCCGTTTTTCACGCATCTGCAACTGCAAAATTAATGTTTTTTTTGAGCCCTAACTAATATAATAATAATAATAATAAACAGATTAAAATTTATACCAGCTTATTCAGAATTGCTCCCGCTAACAGCCATTTTAAACGCAGTGTCGATTGACCTAAAACCAATGCGTTGTGTTTTTGTAAGCAAACTTATTGCTTATAATCTATTAATATTACTAATAAAATCGAAGTAGTCGAATAAGTCGGACAATCGAGGATGTTCGGTATGCAGTATAAGAGTCAGCGACACAGACATAAATATACATAATTTAGTGGGTATACGCGAAAAGCCCATTAACTAGTCACCCTTGCACAAAACGTCGACATTATTATATCAAGGTATGTGATAGACACCTGACTACTTGTCAAACTACATACAGACTGATTCGCCACTTCCCTCAGCAGGAACAGTGAAATATTTTATTTTTTTGAAGAAACCCGAGAACACATCAATCGATTTGCGTATACAAGCTGACAGATCTACACTAATATAAAGAGGTAAAGTTCGTAAGTTTGGATGTAGGAGGTAATCTCCAAAACTACTCATCCAAATTCAAACATTTTTTCACCAATATTTAGAATGGACCTTCAGAATTGTTACAAGGCTATATATTATCTCGTTTAAATAAAAGCGCTTTTCATGGAGATGAATTTTGCAACGTAAGTAAGTCGACGAAAAAACCGCAACAATTCAGGCGAAGTCGGACCGGGAGAGGATATTGGAATGCAATCACGAAACCAGCTTGGTGTGATAGCCAGTTTGCTGGCCTTCGAATCAAATTGTCGAATCATCGGGTCGAATGCCATCGTGCCCATGGATGTTTTCTGATCTCGTTTAGTTTTAATTGATGGGCCAAGTAGTTGGGGAGTAAAAACAAGCTGAATTCAGAATTAAATAGAGGGAAGCTAGATTATACTCCCCTCAGTTTAGGTTTGAAATTCTCCCTACCGCTAGGTGAGCTTTAGCCGCTGCTTGCAAATTTATACTCAGAAGATTGCCGCCGGATTTCCATCGACTTACGTTGCAAAATTGGTTTCCACAAAAATAGCTTTTATTTTAACGCAATAATATATTATATGTCCGCCCTGAAGGTCCATTCTAACATTTTTGAGTAGTTTCGGGGATTAAATCCTACATCCAAACTTCACCTCTTTATAATATTACTTTAGATGAACCGATACTAGGTTTAGATTACCTTATAGCAGTTGGTTTGGTTCCTTTAAAAAATACCGTAAATTTCCTGATTTTAGAACAGACCAAAACATTCTTCAATAAAATACATTTAACACCCTGCAGTCTACACATTGCTGACTGCTAACCTATATCTGACCTAGTTTCCGAGTTTGCGTTTAGGGGCTATATAAAAGTTTTGTAACGGAAACACAAAAATTAGCAGCGCAGTTTGTGAAGTTTGAAAACTCTACCGAAGTTTATAATACAAAAAGTAGCAATATCGTTGACGCTAACTTTACGAGTGTCCCGTTCGCGAACGAAGTTATATAATACCAAAGGTTTATCATCAAAAGCACATAAGTTCACACTTTTTTAAATTTAATTAACGGTATATTTTTTTTACTGTAATAATACTGATACTGTTTAAGTTCCAAAGCACGCACCTACAGTTAGTAGTGATGTGTCCACATGACTCTTTATTGGGAGCTGGTTTCGTGCGCTCCGCTCACTAAAAAAGAGTCGCTCAGAGAGAGTCATTCAAAGGAGCGACACTAGACAGTACGCACTACACAAGAGTGCAGAATGCAGAGGTGTGAATTGTCATCATGCATGATCACGAGTCACGTAGCATTGCACAGCACAATACACACACTCAGCTCTGAGCTGATTTTAATATGATTCTGATCTTATATTATTAGCATTTCGGATAAACTACAAAGTATAATAAAAGCTTAACAATAAAAATGTTTATTAATACAATATTGTATCTTTGTCAACGACGTCAATGTGAATGGTTTAAGTCACTGTAAGCTTAGTACTGTTACACTTAAAGTGTGTCATTCAAAATTAAGTGACTCAGCAAAGATAACTCCGTACGTGCAAGATTCACTAGTGCCTCTGTAGCCTGTGCTGTGTGCGCTCTTTAAATGTGCGAATGAGCTCAGCACAGAGCAATGGCGCTCCGAGTGTGTCATTCACAAAAAAAGAGCGACTCGCTCCGCTCCGAGTAAGGAGTTGTTCATTATGAACGACTCGCTCAGGAGCGACACATTACTAATAGTTAGGGAGCTACACAAACTTATTTAGACAATCATCTTTTACGTACAACTTGAACTGCCATCGCTGTGTCAACTGAATTATTCTGAAATCGCTGGAGTAGAAACCATAGATATTCGTTATTACTTTTAGAATGAGTTATTATCATCTATATTCTATCAATAGTTGAACAACGCTACCGATGTACGGTTGGCACGGTTTCTCTTCAGTATTACCAATTAATTGATATAACTAAGTAAACATTATTTATGTTTCACTGTGAAAACACGTTTGTAATATTCATTTGTTATGAATATTTTCATTGTAGAGGCTAATAAAGCATAATAAAAAAAAAACTACCAATTTTAAGATACTGTCTGCTGCAGATAATATGTTAACAACAATATTGCAATGATAAAAAACTAATTAATTACTATTTTTTGTAGGTATATTAAAATAGTTGTAGGCACTGAAATACATCGTAAAATTCATTTTTTTACTTGATCGACCCATAAAATTTACATTAAAATTTTATTTGGAATACTAGTGGCCCGGTTCGGCTTCGCCCGAATTTGTAGATTGCTACCGCTTATTCGTCGACTGACGTTGCAAAATTGGTCTCCACGAAAAGCGCTATTATTTTAACGCGATAATATATAGCCTATGTCCCTCTTGAAGGACCATTTTAAATATCGGTGAAAGAAAATTTTAAATCAGATCAGTAGTTTCGGAGATTACCCTCTGCATACACACAAACTCACAAAATTCGCACTCTCTCTTTATAATATTAGGGTCCAGTACGATAACACTATGCACCCAAATTTTGAAATTTTTTTTTTTAAGTCATAGAAAACGCTAAATTTTGACGTTCAAAAAAAAAACTTTGCGGATTATTCACAAATTTCCTCAAAAATACGTGAAAAAAATGGAACTACTTTTCGTCTTTCACTGTCATTTTTTGAATCTAACCAATCAAAAATCACAAATACACGTCATAGCAACTGGTGTAGAATTATTGTATAACTATCTCACTTTGAATGCAGCTTTCGATTGTGTTATGGAAGCAGGGTCGTATTTAGATTCGCATACCCGTTTATCGTTCACCCCGGAATTGTTTTTTTAAAAACTCAACATTTGCCCCTTCCCGTTTCACTGCGAGACAATTCGCATACCCCTTTATCGTTCACCCCAGAATTACAATTCGCATACCCGTTTATCGTTCACCCCGGAATTGTTTTTTTAAAAACTCCACATCTGCCCCTTCCCGTTTCACTGCGAGACAATTCGCATACCCCTTTATCGTTCACCCCAGAATTACAATTCGCATACCCGCTTATCGTTCACCCCGGAATTGTTTTTTTAAAAACTCCACATTTGCCCCTTCCCGTTTCACTGCGAGACAATTCGCATACCCCTTTATCAAAAAAAGCGGTGGTTTTCAATCTTCATGAAAATGTGAGTTTTAAATTTAAAATTCGTTTTATAAATTAAAATTTCCAAATACGACTCTGCCCTGAACGTTCAATTGTATTTCATTCCAACCAATTGATATTTCTATCTTTGTTTATCATAGGTACAGGTATATATAACTTTCTCTTTTCTTATCACTATATAAGACAAGATAGCGATCGCTATAGTAAATAATATATTTACTATACCATATTTAATTTTTTTAAATTAATTTATAAAAATTAATTTTCCGCACTTAAAACGACCAATAACGCTGTTATATGTTATATAAAACAATAATTGTGAATTTCCAGTGGATATTTTGCATAGCAAGTTATCGTACTCTTACCATAATATTATAGCACCTATGAACTATAAAAAAACTGAAATATTACTTAAAACTTCTCACTGAAAATGTATTATCCTCTCTTTTCCTTTCAAATCAAAAAATTTACTGTCCAAATTGGTGATAGTGTGAATCGTAATTATTTTGACGTATCTAATGTGTACTTATACATTGTTTTTCCAGGGCCTGCTCGTAATACATCATTTATTTTGTTCGGTTACCCCTTCGCATACCCGAGCCTCTTCTACGTCGATATCCCCACCTCCACAGACCGTCACAAGAATTTTGTCAAATATATGTTCTAAATTAAATACTTAAAATAATAAACAAAATTTACCTAAATATAGATTAACACTATATCGGTTAAAATAGCTTCGTAAATAGTTCAATATTTTTATCAAATTTGAAAAATAAAAATTGTTTTTGTGATTTATCCTTAGAAGATAGACACATGCTGTCACGGACTTTTTTTTAACTTTTCAAGAGGAACATTGCAGCCATATATTATTTTCGTGTAACTTTAACTATTCCCGCAACGTACGCCGTGGATGTTCTCAAGAGGCACGATTTTTTCCGAATTAGTTGACGTATATCATTATAACTTTAGCTAATTTGCACATAATCCTATGTTGTAATGTACCTGTCAAATGTTGAAAGAATTCTTGAAATAAATGCAGTGGTTCCGGAGATTACTCTCCGCATACACATTACACACAAACTAACAACATTTGCTCTCTCTCTCTCTCTCTCTTTATAATATTAGTATAGATAATAAAACGTACTGAGTAGTTTTTTCTGCAAATATTTTATTATAAATGAAATGGGAAAACTTATTTTAATGAGGATGAAGTTCGTTAAAAAAAATCGTAAACCTAGAAAACATTTTTCATAACACGTACTACGCTTCCAGTAAAGTGCTTTCTTTTAGTGGGACAGAGTTCCAAGCCGTCACTAGAACTGGAGTAATATCGATGCGACAAGCTGTGGAAATGGGTCGAGGAGCGTATGTACAAGAGACGGTCGCTATGTAGATCTACATTTTACCGACAAACATAGCGCGACAGGTAACACGTTGTAGAACGTACAATCCATGTATATATTCTATATATAGAGTTTGTGTCTCTCGAGTCGGTTACACATAGAGAATACAATCCCGGGATCCCGAATCTCGGGATCCCGGCCGTTTCCTGGTCCCGAAAATCCCGAGATCGTACTTGGCTAATCTCGGGATTTTCGGGATTGCCAAAAACAGATCTAGTTTGCATTCCGTAATCCGTTGCGCCTTGACAATTACCTTGCCTAGATTATATTAATATTATTTATTACAGAACGGCAAAAAACAATCCTTAAATACGCGGTACGATATGTAAGAATATGAAATCTCCAGATCCTGAAGTACAAGTACAAAATGAATCGGGGTTGGCAAATAGTATTAGACGTGAAATAAGCCTGTTCGAAAATGAAGGAGTTCGTGGATATCACTTAGAAACAGCATTATCTATTGTCTATTCCTCCAGCCAGCGTAGGACCTGAGCGAGCGTTTTCAGCTGCTGCTTATGTTAGCAATAAACTACGAAGCAGGCTTGGAAGTCAAACATTGGATGCTTTGATATTTCTGCGATTGTATTTTCGAAATTATAAATAGTTTTTAGTGTATTTGCCATAAGGCACTTACACTATTGGCGTCGGTCGGATGGCGGGACCTAGGGGTCGGACCAAAATTTCTCGACGTTTCATAAGTTTCTAAGAACTTTGGCACCATTTTTGGAAATGTTTATATATATATGTATATATATATATATATATATATATATATATATATATATATATATATATATATATATATATATATATATATATATATATATATATATATATATATATATATATTTATATATATATATATATATTTATATATATATATATATGTGTGACCACGATAACTCTCGACAGACTTAATCGATTTAAACGAAATTTGGTCCACATGTTGGAATCCATCATCGCAAGAAGCCTATTTAAAATGGGCCCGATCGGGCCATTTTAAGGGGGGTATTTAGGGGTTGAAAAATGTTTTTGGGCCCAAAAATACGGAAAAAATTTTCAGAATCACTTCAAATTTGAAATTTAACCCTTTAGTAATTATTGAAATGTGCTGCTAAAATTTAAATAAAATCGGCCCGACAGGACCGGACTTACAAATTTTATGAAAACGCAAGTTTACTGATATGGATTTACACACTGAAGGGTGTATATAATTTGGTACAGATGTTGAATTGGTATGTAGTATTGAAATTAAGTAAAAAAATGTTGTTTTAAGGGGTGTATTAGAGGGTAATTTTTTTTATTTTGTCCAAAAACAAAGTTAAGTTCATACAATAGAGCCACACTGCTTATAAAAGCAAATACACTATATTGTCGGCAGGGTTTCGCACTGCGACCCGAGTTTTTGTATTGTCTTTTTGATTTTTTGCAAAAGTATCTAAGTTTTTTTTTGTCAATTTTCTTTTCTTATTATATTGTGATTTGTGCTGTGCAACGATATTAAAAACATTTTTTTAAGAAATTACTCAAGTTTTTTTTTCATTTTAGCCAATTAGAAACCACATAGTATGATCCCGGGATTATGCATGAAAAATCCCGTGATCCCGGGATTGAAAAACATGCTCGGGATTGTATTCTCTAGTTACACACTAAAGTTGTACAAAATAGAGTTGGGGAATAAATAAATAAATGTCCGAATATGAGTGCAGGGCTCATCACTACGTCACTCGGTAAATAAAAAAAAGAATATTATATAATAAATGTAACGGGGAGGGGCATTGCTTCAATTTATTTGAAATGCAAATATGAATAATGTATGTTTGTTGTAAAAAAATAAAATAAACAGTCCATTGATGTGAGCGCGACCCATCGGAACTCGCTGTAGGTATATAAAATAGGACAGCAAAAGCGCTTCAGTTGGAGATAGCTCTAAATGGAGCATGTGATATGTCAGTTCTCTCTCTATTGATGCACCGAAACCCATTTATTTTGTGACGGAAGCCATTATATTTCCCTTTCAGATTTTTAATTTTTAATAAATTTCTCACATACAAGCCGATAAATTGAATTTGAAATACGTCTGTACAGATAATGTAAAAAGTCCATTACGATAAAAACTCGTGTTTTATATAAACATGGAATTATTTATCAGATTCATTCTTTTTCCTCGAGTCTGATATTTCTGTCCATTAAATAGAATGGCCGCATAAAAAGGTAGTATCATACAAATACTGTGTATACGTGTATTCCCGTGATGTTTAAACGTTCTCTTATTTCTTTTTGGAGTCATTCGAGCAGACATAGTTAGAACAATACAGTTGATACGTGTGCATATATGCATTTTAATATTCTAGTTATTTATAGTCACCACCTGCCACGTATCTGAAACCAAACGCCAAAACAGCTCAAGTTAAAATTTTGATAATTTTTAAAATTTATTTAAAGTATGTTTTTTTTTTTAATTCTATTTTACGATTTTTTAAGGGTTATTTGGGCCTAGCCTCAATTCATATTTTCAATTTACTAATTTTAATAATTAAAAACCCAACTGAAACTTTTAACAGTTCTCCGATTGGGACCTGGGGGTTTGTGATAATAGAGCTATAGAAACGCAATATAAACAAACATTTATATTAATTGGCGTGAAGCATCGTGTAAAAAATAAAAATATTAGAGATGAGCGATATTTAACTATATGTATTTGAATTTTACTGTTCACTGCTGTGACTTCAGACTAGCTACTGGTGACTAGTAGGCGACTATTGCAGAAAAAATACTCGTTACAAAAAATACTATATATATCGAAAAATAATAAAATAACAAACGATAACTAAATAAAGAACGTCTCTTATTCTTTCTACTGAGTTAAATAGTTCGAAAATCTATAAGTTATTTCTTTGCGCTCTTTTAAAGGTGTATCATAGACTAGCACTCCATGTCTACAGCTCGCTGGATGGCAGATACAGATTTTCTAAGATAAAGTGACGCATTATGCGTTATGCAGCTATGGAGAAACAGAATCGCAGTCTTTTGGCGTCATTTTCTAAATTGGCGGATTCTGAACCGTTCATATATTAGCACAGTTTAATGAGTTAATTTATATAAATTTCAATATGTAATAATAGGCCTTGGTGATAGAATTTTCATTTTTTATAAAAAAAAAAAACTTTCACATACCTACCCAATTGCCGATTGAGTTTAGAGCCAAACAAAATTTCTAACCATACATTTGTATATAAAAATAAATTAAAAAGAGAGTAAAATGACAAAAAAAAATTGAAAAGTTTAACCCTGTAGGACCATCCCTGAAAATTCTCGCTATTTTCGAGTTTAAAATGCTCAAAAATACATAAAATATAGTAAGAAGTCTATTTTTGAGCTCTTCGAGCTAAAAAAAAACACTTTCTTACGAACTTTTCGTTCACGATATCTCGTGAACAAATGAACCGATTTTGATGCTGTTTGCGGCAATCGACGCAGTTTTTTGAGGAGAAGAGCTGATTACATTTTGGAATTAATCGGTTCAGTAGTTTAAAAAAATTCCAAAACAACGAATTTCTAAAAATTTTTGAAACTTATATTTTTTAGATTTCTCAAAATCTATTGGGCCGAATCATTCCACATTTTTAAAGTTCAGCAAAGTCACGTCAGATGCCGTAAACCGCGTTTCAATCGGACACTCCGTTCAAAAGTAATAAGAGGTTACAAAACACACACACAGCCTACGGACATCATCGCCAAAATACTAATAGCTTCCTAGGACCTCAAAAAAATGTCGAGATATGACGAAAACTCGATTTTCGAAAATCGGGGTGAAAACAATAACTTCCAGATTTTTTTGAAAAAAAGCATTGATTTTTTATAGCGGGAAGTTAAAAATGTGTGTAAACGTTCAAATGAAAGACTTCAGCAAACGACACAAATCCTTTCAGTGGTAGTAATTAATCATCTAGTCACCACACATTCGGTGCTATGTAAGGAGACAACATTCGTTCATATCGAATTTATAGTGGGCAAATATAATTACATTGTTGTCTTTTTCATAGCAGCGAAGAATTAATAACTTGATTTTTATTGTGATCTACACATACACTGGAGGAATATAGGTCCGTGTTATATTCCAGGGGACTTATTTTTTTCCTTCTGTACTCCAATCAATGACTAACTATTCTCAGTCACCAAACAAGCGTAAAACTAACAATACCTCAGTGCCGCTGGCGCACTGTCAGCAGAAATTAACACTAACCAGGATAGTGATGACAAGGAGTGCCGCTGCCCCCGCCTCCGCCACCGCCGCCACTCGATACGACTGTGTGTTGTCTCGTGAACGCCGGTCTGCTTGGAGGCACCGCTGACGTCAGCGACGGATCTTCGAATTGTTTCAGCCACACGTACAAATCCTCGAGATCGCGCAGACTCTGCTGTCTCTCTTCGTATTCTCGACGTCTGGCCGCCGCGTCCGACGCCGTGTCCTGCAGCGTCGACGTTATGCCGTCCATCGTTTTTACTTTTTTTTTTTGGCACCGGCGACGACCTCAAGTTACAGTGCAGCCAGTCGATAGATTAAAATGGAATGCGTGATCCATAGCGCGACGTTGACTTGATTTCATTACACAAGATTTTAATTTGATTGTTATAAACCTGTTTCTCACTGTACAGAACATCTGTAGGTATTTTAATTAAAATTCTCAGCTCGCGTTACAAAGCGCCACACATTTAAATTTGTCACATTGTACAATACTCGCTTAGCACGATTTATCACTGAAAATTAATTAATTTCATTTATTGTAGAATAAAATTTTAACAAGACAAGTCAGCCGTCTAATATGGACCGAAGCAGGACTGTGCTTCCACTATAACGGAGTCTGCCACTAAACTATACCTATAGCCAACAAACTATTCTCAACAAATTGTTTAAATTAACCGTGTAGTTTAAAAAATATTTTTAAACCAGCAATCCGTTCCGGATTCACCCGGGCGCCACTGCGATAGATATAATTCTGCAAAACGTATTTCGTTTACGGCCCGGCGTCTGAACTAATAGTTTTGAGCAAATTCTACCGAATTTGCTTCTGAACTAATAGCTTCGAGCGAATTTTACCAGATGTCGCTACTTGGTACTAAAACAGTTTTTTTTTAGAAAACAGCGTAATTTTGTACAAAGTATTCAATTAAACCTATCCTATAGCTTAAGTTGAACCAACCAAGACACATTTACAAAATTTCATTAAAATCGGTTCAGTGGTTACGGAGATTAGCGCGATCAAAATTGTGATACGAGAATTTTATATATATATATAGATAGCATACAGCTGAAAGGTTAAGACAGAACTGTTCTTAATTTTTGAGAAAGAAAGAATTAATATTGCTTCAATGTCAGTTGATTACGTGCAAATAAAAAAATTATAAGTATAAGATAGCCAACTGAAGGAGAGAAAAAATCACAATAGTACTGATATAAGTTGGCTTTGTCACAGGCGGCAGCGCAACGCCACTTTGTTCATCTATAGTGAACGGGAAACTTATCATTGGTTTCTGATACAAATTTCAGCTTTAAATCTAGATTTAAGAATGCGATTTGTTTGCAAAGAAGTAGATATTTTCATTTCCATTTTGATTTAAGGCTGAACCTGAGCAAAAATATTATATGCAAATAATATTAAAAAATATAGAGAAAATATTAATACTGGAAAGTACTAATAAAAATATGTAGTAGGTATACTTGATCTATATATAACTTAAACTAATAAATTTATCTATCTATCTATCTATCTATAATGTCTGTGAATCGCCCGTTTATGTGTCACAGATTTTGTAAAACATTGTTTGTGCATAACAATTTTTTCAGCGTTGCGTTCTGTCACTCTATTTTGAGTCTAAAGTTTTTTTTAAGAAAAACGCTCAATTCAAAATAATAAATAACCGAAAATAATGCCACATTAATTAAATGCACTGTTAGTTTCTGTTAACAATTTACGATCTAGTTTAATTAAAAAGAGGTGCCAGTGGCACCAGTGGTGGATCACTGCACAGACGCAAATCTGCTATATACCTTGGCCCCGACTCAATATAGCAAAAGTAATTGATTCAAAAAATGTTCACGGCTGACCAGGCGTACAAAATAAAATTGTTCGAACTGTCCACCATAAAAATGTTACCTCGCTGACTTTCATCGCAATTTTTTTTGGAGTCTAGAGGTGTTTACCGCTTTTACACATAAAAAATACAAACTTTTATAGGGTAACCTCAAAGCTAGGTTATGTTTGAGGGTTCCAAACTTGACTATTTAAAACTGAACAGCTAGTTGCACCCCGTTTTTTCCCAAAGTAGCAATGTAAAACAATCGTCGGCAACATATACTTTTTCAGTACATTGGGCGTCATCTAATGTTTCAAAAATGCGAGAGTTATAAAGTTTTTAACTCCTTTTGAAAGTTTTTTAACAAGTTCCAGTCATAGCATGAAGATGAAATTTTGACACATGGTGTATCATATTTATATAAATGTTCCCTCAAATTTGCACCTTTTTGCGATTTTGTGGAAATGTTTAGAGTTAAATCATATTCATTTTATTGGCCTATACTGTTTTGTTTTAATTGAGCATTTTTTGAAAATCAGATTTACAATGAAACTTATGTGGGTTGTAAGTTAAACTTTGGTGTAAAATATTGAATAATATTACCTTTCATAAAAATAACAGACTACAATATTAACAACCGCTGTTTACATGGCGTTTCTATAGCAACGCCATTTTATTTAAAAGGTTTAGTTCTTAGCTTGGCCGCCACTAGAACATCGTGTCGCTAGAGGTTTTGTCAATAAGTGTGAAGTTAGCTTTGTCAGTTCTAAGCATATACTTTTATTCTATACCGCGAATAGGAATAAATCGCATTCGAACCATTAAGGTGCAAAGATATATTTCTATCTCTTTTTAAGCCTTTGTTGCCTTCACTCACCGCACATTGAGTAGATAGTTAATTAATAGATATATGGTCCTGTCAAAGGCCCCAAATGTTTAACGCGCCACTGACTGACAATATATAAGATACAAAACCGCACGGTTTATATCGATGCAATATCTTTAAATAGCTCGAATGAGTACCGCATTCTTTATTTTTTTTTTATAATTACAGATCGTGTTATACTCGTGTGCAATAATGATATATTAAACAAGTATGAAACACAGATTTATCTTTGACATTTCTGTCTATTGATAACAATCGTAACAGCGATTGAATTGTAAAAAATATACCAATTGAAAGCAAACGTTCAACAAAAACAACATGTCCGTGTTATTATAGTTTTAATTGGTAATTACGTATAATAAAATATTTTCACACTCGTGAATCGTTTATAAAAAAGAAAGACGAATTCTTTTACCAATTTAGATCGGCGATGTCGAAATTACCACAGCATGAGATAACAACAATACCGCCACTATTAATTATTACAGCCGTTTTGTCGCATCGTTACCATTATTAACGATAGTAATTAATAAAGTTTTATATAATTAACTTGGAAAAGACATACAATAAAACAAATACGCGCACTTATTCACTTAAGGTCGCTGCACACCAGGCCGGTTTTGCTATTAAATTCCTTGCTATACATTTGACAGCTATATTTCAACGCTGCACACGTGACAAGATACTGTTTCTTGATTGGTTCTTGCTCAAAACAAGCAAACTAGTACCGGTTCTAATTTTGAAATCCGTCTTGTGACCTCGCACACGAGACCGCAGTGACGTCATTTCCATCCTCGTAGCTAGCCCGCCAACCAGTACAAGTGCCAGTAATGTTTCTAGCGGCAACACCAGCCTCGTATGTAGCGGCATTTTAGAATTTTGTGACGTTAGGAAAATTAATTGCTTTTTTTCTAAATCTTTTGATGTGTATAGTAGATATCGTGTCCATCGAGATAATTTTTTTTTCTTATGTACCTTCACTTTTGTTAATTGCTATGGTTAGTAATTAATGTTTATTTTCATAATTATTGTGTTAAATTTTCACATTTGTACTTGAAAAAGTCTAAATATATAGACGAAACGTCGTACACTAAATAAATAACTTTTTATCCACAATCCTGCGATTTTTTATTATTAATTGTATAGTAGTAAAAGATAAAAATATAACCAGGAGAATATTCCTGAATATTGCGTATATATTGCCATAATATTCGCCTGTGTACAAGCGAAAATTACCATTGACGTGGCTGATTTATAGCTAAGCCGTTGCACTGCGTATAAATCTGCATACCTAAATAGCTACTTCCTGAACTTCTAAACGCAGACGTTGTAGTTTTATTTTTGGGTAACGAAATATAAGTAAAATTCTATTATCTCTAGCTTTCTTTAGCTAATTAAATTAAAATTTTCACCGCTAGTGTATTTAAACCAAACGCAATTAATAACAGATTAAATCCGGTTGTGGTGCAAACAGATAAAATATATTATTACACTGCATATCAGAGCGGTGCACTAAGTGCACTACACTTTTATCCCTATATCGCATTTACATGCAACTCCACAGTTTCAGGTTATTGCATATAGTTTCAGTTTCAGGTTAATGCATAGCTGCGCAGTTTTAAATTGCATAATATTACAGAATATATTATATTATGAATTGTAATAAAAATAGGTAAAAACGCTTTTTAAGTTAAACGGATTTATTGTACAATCGATGATGTACAAAAAACTAGAAAATAATTATGAGTCATCATAACTAAAATGACTGTTAAGTTGGTCGCACTTGTAGACTCCTAATACACAGTCCACCTCACGACTTGCTTGATTCTTTTTTTTTTTTAATTTAAAACCTCTAGCTGCCAGCATTATTTGTTTCGTACGGAAATGTCGCTTTTAATGATTATTTATACTTTCTTCGGTTCTCCCGATTGGAATCTTCGGAATAAGGTTTTGATCTGAATTTATCGTCACAAACGATCAACCAGCGAATCTTACGTGGTATGAATACGGAAATAGGTTTGGTATCCTACAACCTACATCATCGAAATTTCGTTTCGGTAAATTCAAGGTGACTCTTTATTGAATATACGACTACTACCTGAAAGCGCGATGACAGAGTCAATGTGGATCAAAAAATCCATTATCTACAATCGATACAACATTAATATTTGTTTATTATGAACAATGACAAAGCATATTTTTTTCACAAGAGAAATTAATTTTAAATTACAGTACATTGCGCGGTCTATATTACAGCAAATTATATGTAAATCGGCGTGATGTGATATTCAGTATCTTGTTTTTCGATAAAGAAAATATAATATACGGAAAGCAGATATACCTAATTACCATCTCTGAAACATCCTTTTGTTCTGTATTTGATGTTTATGTAGTTTGCAAACAGTTTTGTTGATAAAATAATTTTAAGTAAAAAAATATAATATTAATCTTTATTTGCTTTAAAAACATGGCCTTAAGCCGATGAGCTGTCAGTTTAACATAGTAAATGTGCAAGAAAAAAAGTGAGGATCATCTGACTATTGAAAAATTAACCGTCACAGCCAGAACTTATACTCAACTAATAAAACGGTTACATTCTTCAATTCTTGTATTTAGACAAAGTAGAATATTACGTTGGAGAGAAATAAATATCTTTTTTTTCAATTAGTAGTTTAGAATATTCGACAAGATACTTAAAATCAAAAGTAATTACGGCTAACAACTTAGACGAAGCAATGTATACAATATTTCAATGTAGGTTGATCTAATCCAAAAATAAAATGAAAAAAAAACCATCGAGGTCACCAAATGGGTGTTTAAGTAGGTACGCCAGTTTATTGAACTTAAAAAATCGTCGATCAACTTTACCACGGCTGCAAAACTGCACAGATTAGATTCTTTGTTCTTACAGACCCTCCAGTAGTTTCAACAAAAAATGTCGTTTCGCTAAAATTTAGTTTATTTATTAACAATTATATGAAACGAAAAGAAATTAAAAACAGAATGGAAAAGAAAATACTCAAATTGTTAAGAATTAAGCAATATTTTTTTAAACCACAAATTATAGGTTAAGTAAAGTTGCTATGTGCATTGAAACATAAGTTTCCTAAGCATACTTATTTAAATAAAATAATAAAAAACGTTAGTTTTCGTTTGCACAAAAAAGTAGAAAATAATTTCGATCAGAATAATTTCCAACACTTGTAAATAGAAAACCATAGGGCGCCCATAAAATGTTACTGCTGCTGTTTTTATAAGCACCCAATGGTTTTCTTTTCACAAAATATGCTGAAAATTATTCGCAGTTTCGAAATAACGACCCTACAGTATTTTTTTTTCACAAATCTAGAAATTTCCGATATCACTGGGAGAGAAATATTGTAGATTATAGACGCCCGACATTCAAAGTCGATAGAAAATGGCTCATAATTTTGCATTTAGCATTAATAAATACATTTAACAATTTTCTATAATAATAATACAAAATAAATAATTTCATAGGACCAAAATAACTCTGAAATATTATATAGCTGGAACAATCATATAAATACAAACTCCAGACATCAAGACTTCAATTAAAAATAACTATAAAAGACTGCGCACACTGTACTCGGAGCAAAAAAGTCTGTTCGTGAAGGTACCCATGTTAATTATAACAGAGCAGCGCACATTAGACCAGCACCTGCAACGGCCATCAGTCGGTTGCATACTATTTCTGTCGAGCCGTGCTGGACCGATCTAGTGTCGTTTTTATTCAATTATTTGCATTGACAATGCTACTTGAAAATCAGTTTACCGCTAAGCTAAAATTTGCTGGTTTGTGCTGGTCTAGTGTGCGACATCGTGCAGTTGCAGGTTTGTGCTATTCAGGTTTATGCGTGACAACTGTGCGCGGTCTTTTGACGTTATACTGTGTTTTAAAATAATTAATTTTGGCTCATTTGCAGAATTTGTCAAAACTTCCACATTTTAGTTCCATTGCAGTATGACTGTATGATGTAAAATGCGTATAGGTATTAAACTATACAGTTACCGTGTTACACACATATAAAACAATATCACTGACAGTAATTATAATTAATATCACATTCAATTAAACGCAATCGCACACTTTCAACGTGCTATGTCATTGTACGCACGCACACACACAATGACAATTATAATACGTCAATAGAGTATGATTCTGTCGAGAGTCATACATTAACTACATTCTATGACGGATACTAGAGCTGTAAAAGTAACGAGAAATTGTGTACCCGTATGTATTCGTTAACCAGTATCCGTTACTTTCGTATCGTTATGTTACTCGTTACTTTTCATACGACATACAATCGTGTACTAACAGCATCAAGCATGTACCATCGCATCGAGGCGCGTCGCATACGTGATACGGTATGACTTCGTTCGTATAACGTATAACCGCATCAAACGAGTCGAACTGACATGGATACGACAAATGCGAGTAACGAAATGAATTTGTAAGTAACGATTCGTTACTTCGAGTCAGACGATGTACCCGTTACTCAGTAACGAATACATACGGTTTGTTACAGCTCTAACGGATACGTATGGTTGTACAATGTTGTTCAATGTTATATGCATATTTTGTGTTTTTATTATTACTAGTCGTACCCGATAACTGAGCGAAACCCGAGCTCCACTGCGTGAATTTTAAGCTGTCGTACAGTTATTTTTGACGTATCCGGTATCATACAGTTTTTTACACGGCGCGGGCGTTTACCGGGAATGAGAGCCCCCTGTCGAGCAATGAGGTAAAGTATAAAACTTTTTTAATTATTTCCTCTGCCTATTTGTCAAAAACGCTTGAAAATTGATTGAATGAATAGCTATAGACCCGAGGGCTACTGAACTGGAAGCTAATTTAGGTATGGAAGTTACATACTAACCTTATGATGTAGTTTAATCAGTGCAAACAAAGACCAGTCGTTTTTAGGGGTTATCAACCTCCAAATATGCACTAGTAGGGTTGAAAACGTCGACTCATTTTGACAATGCTCAGGTTTTCACAGTATATCAAATACATCTCTTCTAAACTGCACTTAAAAAGACAGAACAAAATTCCGGTCGGAACACCTCGGCAGACTGCCTTGAAAGGGTGAGATAAGGGATTTTTCAAAGGAAGACGAGACGGGGAAGCGACTTTCTGGATGACGCAGTTCCTATCTTGGCATGGTAAATTCGGGGCTTATAGTACGCGCTACGGGTCTAAAACGTTCTGAAGTTAGTCACAAACAGCGTCGCAAAAGCACATTTTAGAGCCGTTGATACTCCCACCACCTCCCAGCTACCTGTACGGAACGTGCGCTCTCCCGGTGATTGGCCGTGATCGCTCGTTGCCTTTGTCCCTTGTCGCTTTCCTGCTTTAAAGTACAGTCGAGTACGCTATTGTCATAATTTCAGTTTTGTTGAGTTTGTAGTTTTTCAACAAACTGTACAAGCGCAAGCCCGCATTCACATCTAACTTCCGAGCCTTTTAGATTCGTGGCGCGTATTATACCTTCGCCGAAGACATCGGAGCGATACGGCATGCTGAGCTTATTGTGGCGAAGAGGACACTCGGAACACACTGTGTTTCACTTGCAGTCGCTGCGCTGGGTGAAGGAACGCGTTGTATGCTTTGCTCAGGTTGGAAGGCTGCCTGTAGATACCATTGTGCCGAGGATGCTGAAGGATGAGGTGGGTTGGAGAGCGGTGGCGTTAACGCTCTCATCCATCCTCAAACAGAAAATTTGGAAGACGGCGGTTAAAAGACCCCTGTCTGCCCGAAGTAATGTGAAAACTGTTCCAGGCCGACGGGAACGAATAGGACGGGTTTTTGTGGGAATTGCTGTAAGTGAGCCCCACACTGCCCGCGGTTGCGGGCGTCCGTAAATAGATTTCCCCTCTCATTAAAAAAAAAGGGATTTTTAAAGCAGTCTGCAGTCTTCTGGCGCAGTCGTATTCCCGTAAAAAATGTTATTCCACACAATCAACAAACTCCATTTCTGATTCGCGATATGCATACTCATAGTGTAATTCCACAATGACAAATAAAATGTCGTGTGTGATTTATAAACTAGAAGCACGGTGACCGTACAGAGTACAGACAAAGCGTAGCACGACACGCAGATCTCGATTAATTAAGCTCGGCGTGAACTCTGTGACCGAGGGATCACGAACTTCTCGCTGAGTTTATAACACAACCGGTACGGACATTTACTTGCAAATATTGTTGCTTTCTGGTGGTAACAATAATAACAAGAATTAATTCGCGTAACAATAATGTTATTGCTGCATATTCGCAAGAAATAATGAAAGGATCGTTCGATTCCTATCTGAGTTTCCTCCATATATCAAAATGACCAGAATGCAGTGAAATGAAGTAGGTATATATGGTATGAATATTAACCAAAACAGGCCATTCAAATTTTGTGACTATTCAGAGCTTTACTTAAGGAGAAATTGGAATTTGTACTTATACGAGGGCATTTATGGGGAACGCCTGCCATTTTCTTCTCATTGTTTCGTGGATTGTGCGAGTCGTACATAGTTCAAATTGTGGTAAAACTTTGTAAATATTGAAAGCAGATATTTGCGAAAGGTCGTGCGAAATGCGAAGTCAATTCGGAGCTTCGGTAAAAAGATGTAATGCGATAAGTACTTCACGAGATTACGAAGAAGTCACTAATTTGGGTGAAATGCGGCAAAGTCGTAAGCGCGCTAAGATTTAAATTCAAATGTGTCGCGCGCACATACACTGAATGTTTTACGTTATCGATGTTAGAATATTACTAAAATGTATATAAAACAGAAATTATTATTACATAACTCTCAATTAATTTCCAATATCTTCAGTTTACTCGGTCAATAAACAATTATTTTTACCAATAAAATACAATAGCTATAGTAAAATGAGGAAGTATACGAAAAGCATATCGATATACATTTATATTGATTTATTCTAAGGGAAGAAGTGTATCTCAATTTCCATTTTATTAAACGTTTGGAAAAAAACATTAATAAGACAGTTGTATTAATTACAACACGCCATTTCGGTACAGCTGATATACTGGAATGCATTTGCACAGTAGTACCAACTGTATAATCATGAAATTTCAAGCCAAGACGTTGCCACTCGCCTTCCTCTGAAATCGACTGCATCATACAATGCTTTTTCAGAGCTCATATTTTTTTTAACATTAGTAATGACATGTTAGTCAATAAGCTTTACTATATACGCTTCTCGTTGCCCCGCTTCCTTCCGCTTTAGCAGTGGAATTCCCTTAAGAATTATCCACTTGTTTCTTAGACAGTCTGTATAGAAGCAATTAATTCACTATAATACAATGTCTCCGTTACACAGCGAGTACTGTCTTAGTGATCTATTTTACTCCCTAATACACATACG
Source organism: Xanthostigma xanthostigma (assembly GCA_963575645.1). NCBI lineage: Eukaryota > Metazoa > Arthropoda > Insecta > Raphidioptera > Raphidiidae > Xanthostigma > Xanthostigma xanthostigma. The sequence continues at coordinate 17,549,256 of OY754467.1, forward strand.
AATGTAATTTGAACTACAATTCTATTTTATTCGATCAAATGCAGTGTCGTACAGTTAGCAAAACTAGATTTTAGTGATTAAAAGTATAGGAATGTGAAGTACAGATACCATTATTATTTTTAAAGAGTAAATCGGTTTGTTGTTTTTATCAAAAAAATCGTATCTATCAGCATTTAACAACTCCTCGTATTTGTCTGAACACAAATTTTCCGAAAAGGGGTAACTTAGATCTGGAGTTATAAAATTTTAGTGGAGTGTCTGATTTGATAATAATTGAGTCGCCTAACCATCATAAGTCGGAAAATTTTAAAACGAAAAACAGTTGAATAAAGCATTATACATATACAATTTAAGAGTATTGGGTAATTATAAATATTATTATTATAGATACTAGCGGCTTTCCTCAAATATGTAGATTGCCACCGATTTTTCGTCGACTTATGTTGCAAAATTAATATCCACGAAAAGCGCTCAACATTAAAATGGGTATAAAAAGCTATCCTTAAAAGATGGACATATGCCATCGCGGACTTTTCTGTAGACCTATAAAAGAGGAACAATTCGACCATACATTGTTTTGTTATATTATCTCATAGCCTGGATTAGGCAGGCAGCGTTTTCGATTAAAGCTCCCGGCCGGCTTGATTTTTTCCGACATCTTCAAAAATTATCGTCATAGGTATTTCAACCAAACAAAACGAATTATACACATAAACATTTCTCTTAAATCACTCCGCCCATTGGTGAAAACCGTATGAAAATCCGTTCGGTAGTTTTAGAGTTTATTGCGTGTAGACAGACAGACGCCACGTCAGTCTGTCAAAAATTCCCCCCGCCACGGGGGGACTTTTTGAATAATATGTAGTGACTTTTACTCTAGAGTCTAGACTTAATTTGAAGTAAATTTTGTGTACACATTTAAGTTGCATATACTCACAAAGAACCTTATTGAAAATAGGATAAGTTACAATCAAATTTCGCTGTTTAACAAAGTTCCGTAAAATAAGAATTTTAACTATTGATACGTGAAAATACGCTATGTAGTAAAAATAAAACGATATCACAGAGAAACAACTCATTAAATTAGTGCCTATACTTCAAATTTTTGTAAACTTCCTAAATAAAGATAATTTATGAACGTTGGATTAATAATGTTGGTATTGCATTTATCGATTTTTATTTCCGTGTTTCGCGTTATCATAACTGAAAACTGACGGATATTGCGGTTGTCACTAAGTTCACAGACACAATGTATTTGAGATAAACAAACCGCTTTTCAATATGTTTTAAATAAACAAAATTTACATGCAAAATGCTCGCATACAGCACTGCATAATTGGTATCAACGATGAAGGAAGGTTTTGGTTGAGGATCATAAATAAATAAGCTTTACCAATGTTTCGCTAGTGGCCAACGTTTCGAAAAATTTATTTTCATCTTCAGGGCCTATGAACATATAATTGGTATCATTAGCCACAGCATAATGCATTTTTTTATTTTATATTTAAATACTAGCAGTCGCGCCCGATTTCACCCCGGTGCAAAAGAACAAATTACATGAGTACGCACGTTCATCTTCGTTTACCGAGATGAATGTTGTGTCCAAATTTCATGATGAACGGAGTTACCGTTCAAAAGTTTTCATCGGACGGACAAATTTTTAGTTTTATTTTGCATTTGTCATTGATGCTCCGCTCTTATTGGCCGTAGCGTGATATTATATAGCCTATAGCCTTCCTCGATAAATGGGCTATTCAACAACAAAAAAAATTTTCAATTCGAACCAGTAGTTCCTAAGATTAGCGCGTTCAACCAAACAAACTCTTCAGCTTTATATATTAGTACCGATTACGGCAGTCCATTGTGATTTGTGGTGCAACAAGATATATTATAAAGTCGCCAAGCAATGCTGAAAAACCATGACAAAAACTATACGTTATAGCAAACGTAACGTCCGTATAGAAAAGGAGAACCTTTATTTTTGACTGAAACTAAGAATTCTAGGTCTTCACAAATAATTTACTTAGTATATTATGGCTTAATTGACATTTATTATAACACTAGCTTGACAGTGTGGCCAATGAAGATTCAAGAAAAATAAGATATAATATTATATCCTTTTTATGTAATTTGTCTTTTACAATTCGTTTATTATTAAAAACAGATAAAAACCAAATTACAAAATTTCTAATGATTTTAATCTATTGGGAGATTTTCAAAAATATATTTAACATTGTTTAGCATTAATAAGCTGGGTTTGCGCACATAATATGCAGTGATAAATAGCCAAATACAGACATGCAAATATATAAACTTGGAAAGCAAAAAATAATTTAATCTCTCTAATAGAATTCGATGTAATAATAATAATTTAAATTGCTTTGTAAAATGTATTAGTTGCAGATTGCAATAACCCGTGCACACTGCAAATATGGCAGTGCACTTTAAACTATTATTAGAGTAACTACAAAGTTTTATTCGTAAAGTGTATCACTGTATCATATATTATAAATTATGAACATGTTGATTAGTTGAAGACTAATTCTGAAGCGCTACTGTTTAGCTTAGACTCCATAGAGACCGGTGAACTATGTCACCAGTCAGTAATGCAAGGAGTTGTTAGTTCATTGCCTGTTTAATTCGCTACTTGAACTGTCGCATCAACAGTTCATGCGGGTACCGGGGTACAGTAGACGTCTTCTTATCCGACACTTCATCGTACACACATAAAACATAAGCACAGTTCACTATTTTGTCGATAAAAATAAACCGGGGTAAAAATCTGATGACACATCAACTAAATGTATAAAATAAATACAATAGTTGTACCAAAATTGCCCTTTTTCGTACCGGTGCGCAAAGAAAAAAAAAGTAATGTAGGGGAAAGTGTGACAGATATACCGCAGCACGCTTCAACTCAGTCCATATATACGCGCTCTCTCTCGCACTTTAACTTATCCGTAACCGCCTGGCCGACTTTTAGGCCCGACTAAATGATCTGGCTTTTATATTTCTTATTTTATTAAATACTAAATTTGAAGGTATTAAAATTTCAAAACGCCTCAATGACTTTTTTTGCAACTAAAATTTCGCAAATTTAAAAATTCAAGGCTTGGCTAGGTCCCACTACCCTTCGGCCAGGTCTTCGATTTTGTGTTCAGACATTAGAAAAGAAGTGCTACACAAATTTTCACGCTGCCTCAAATATCTACCCAAAAATGTTTGATACCTCGCCTATTACTACCATTAGATATTATTTACAAGTAGTATGTGTAAATAAAAAAAAAATTAAAAAGATTTTTGGGTTCTAAAATATCACTAAGTGGGTATATCGCTGGGCACATTGTTAAAAAAAAAGTAAAAAAAAGAAACTTTACACTGTCAGGTGTGGGGTTCGAACCCACGCTCACAATTGTGAACCAGAGCTTAAATCTGGCGCCTTAGACCACTCGGCCAACCTGACTGCGATAAGCGAGGCAGTTGTGTGCCGACACACTGACAGAGTGCACATGTATTCAGTATTGCAATGTCGCGCACAATCATGATGTAAATAACATGGTAGGGAAAGGAACAAAACGATGATTTTCTGGCTGATTCGTTTGACAACTAATCACCTTTCCAATTGATTGTGGATTATAGACAATCAAAAACGAAGTTCTTATCTGACTGGTAATTTTACGTATCGGAACCAAAAGAGTAAGCTGTATGAGACCTTTATAATTTAAAATGTTTTGAATATTTTTTACTCAAAAACCTTTTTCATATTTATAAAAATATATTTTTTTTTCAAAGACGTTTTCTTTCTCTCAATCAAGTTTTCATAACAACAATGCATTTCTTTCAATAACCGGTCATTGGTAGCATACTTTTTCAGCAGTTTTTTTTCTAATTTAGTAATAAAATATTAAGAAAGTAGGCTGTTAATAACGACAAACTACGTTTTTCAAAACCACTAAAAAGTGAAAATAAAAAAAAAAGTTAAATTGAACCCCCTTCAAAAAAAGACCACCATAAAAAGCCTAAAATAATAAAACTTCTAGGTTGGCTCTAATTTAATAGAAGTACATAATATTATGTATATTAAACGTTATATTTAGTAATTTAATTGGCGTCGACCACAAAACTTCATTATTTTACGCTTATCAATTGACTTTTTTTCGAAGGAGGTTAAATAAAAAAAAAAATAAATAAATGAATTAGATCGATAAGTCCTATGCATCCATAGATGAGAAAAAAAACGAATGATAAATCCTCCAAACATCGACTAAAAATGTGTTATTCTTAATTTGATGAATGGATTATAATAAGTTCCCTTATTTTATTATAATATCGACAATCGACGCAGTATAATTTATTGACATTAAATAGTAGTGCCTATTTAAAATAAAACAGCTTGTGTTGTGAAATTATCGTATAATTAAAAATATTGTGTGATGTACATATTTTACAAACGTATAATTTGTAATTCATTAACAAAACATTCCAAAAAATAATAAAAATTTTAACCTCTGTCAGGTGTGGGGTTCGAACCCACGCTCACAATTGTGAACCAGAGCTTAAATCTGGCGCCTTAGACCACTCGGCCAACCTGACTGCGGCCTACAATGCCCATCCAAAGGTACACACCAGTAAAGACTAAAGAAACCATTTATATTATAGCTACTACACCATAATAGTCCGGGAGCTGTCGATCTAAAAAGCCCTCTCATATTGTGCATGCAATTTTTTTTATGTAAATTAATAGTTTAAAAGTATATAAACAAGAAACGCTTGGTTTGCGTTGATTTAAATAGCCGAAAAAATGTTTAAAAAAATTAATTATAAAAAAATGACATTAATGTTTCTCCTACATCACGGATATTGGTTGCTAGCATCCAATTTTACAAAAAATTTCGTGCTTTTTAAGAAAACATTCGCGCAAACCAATTTTTTTTGCCGAGAGAGTCAGGCAACCCTCTTAAAGTTTGTGATGAGGGAGAAAATTTCACCGTCATTCGTAACATAATTTTTTTTTTTCATTTTATTCGTTTTAATGTGAATTTTAAGAATATGTAGGTTTGCGGGCTCTAAAATTGCCGGAAATACTCCGCAAACCAGTTTTAAATGCGCTAGCTCCAAGCTTATTTTCCACTAGTAATATTTAAATCAATAAATTTATATTAAAATAAATGTTTTTTGTAGAACTACTGTTGTTCCACAATTATTATAATCTTGTTTGTTATATTAATATTGATTTTGTTTCTTACAAAATTTAATTTTTCTTTTTTTTTTATACATGATACAGTTGCTGCAGTGGAATAACTTATAGAAATTTTTCTCTTTCTTTCTTCTGTACGCTTGAAATTTACCTGCATCTGCTATAGGGTATACATAATACTTTAAGACAGAGAGGAGATATATAAGCATTTCTTTTTTTTTGGTAAAGGTAATGGTTGTCCTATAGCATTTCTGAATGTTGCAGCTGACTAGTCCCTTCAGTCTATTGTGTCATGATCATATATATCCTTTCATAATTATAAATCTAAAAAAAAATTCAATATTTAATTTTATATAACATTTATTTTAATATAAATTTATTGATTTAAATATTACTAGTGGAAAATAAGCTTGGAGCTAGCGCATTTAAAACTGGTTTGCGGAGTATTTCCGGCAATTTTAGAGCCCGCAAACCTACATATTCTTAAAATTCACATTAAAACGAATAAAATGAAAAAAAAAAATTATGTTACGAATGACGGTGAAATTTTCTCCCTCATCACAAACTTTAAGAGGGTTGCCTGACTCTCTCGGCAAAAAAAATTGGTTTGCGCGAATGTTTTCTTAAAAAGCACGAAATTTTTTGTAAAATTGGATGCTAGCAACCAATATCCGTGATGTAGGAGAAACATTAATGTCATTTTTTTATAATTAATTTTTTTAAACATTTTTTCGGCTATTTAAATCAACGCAAACCAAGCGTTTCTTGTTTATATACTTTTAAACTATTAATTTACATAAAAAAAAGTGTATGCACATATGAGGGGGCTTTTTAGATCGACAGCTCCCGGACTATAATATTAAGTCGCTTTAGGTAAAAAAAAATATTTTAGTAACAATAGTGTGGTTACAATGTATTCAGTGACGTTACAAATAGATGAAAAATACGTTATAGAGCAACTACTATCCATGACTGTGTATTAAAAATTTGTTTGTTATTATTTTTTCAATGTTTGATTATAATTTAAAAACTTAAAGCGAATATTTTTAAATATGAATTAGAAATTAATTATTTTATATATTTTTTAGATCAGTTCTGAAGAAAATCCAAATCCGGACCGAAACGTCAATGTATTAATTATTAATTTTTGTTAATATATTTGTCTGAAAAATTGGTCGATAATTTTATTTATTGAGCAACTACAAAATTAAACATACTTTTCTACATATTTTGTTCCTTTGCCGCAGAGAAAATAAAATAATATAATCGGGTTACACTATACAAAGAGTCTGTGTTCTTCAGTGATTCAAATTCGATTTTGAATAGCCTAAATCCGAATCGTTCTTTAAAGGACATTCCAAGTTCGTAAAGGCCGGTTCAATGCGGGACATTGACAATTTTATTTATTTACTCCGTCTGTTAATTCTTTTTTGGATATTTCGTTAAATATTCCGACAGGAAAATATGTTTCATAAATTTTTGTCTGTCTATTGCATTGGCATTGAGGCATGATCAATTTTGATAAAACTTGGTATAATATCAATTGATACCTAAACTTACTTTTTACCCGGCTATGTTCTAATTGATAGATAAGATGGTTGTCAAAGCCGACAATAGGTACCTTTACACTTACACGCAATCCCGAGTGATTGGAGCGCCCCGTTCCAATCGCGCGCGAAAGAATGCCAGTGTACATAGGAATAATCGTTCGGTTTTGGAACGAATTAAAACCTGCAGGATAGTCTTACAGGCATTTCACGAGCGAATTCGCGTGTAGTTAGAAAGTGCAAAATTTATTTCACGCGTTCTTCCTTGTGCAGTTTAGTAAGTATACGTTTTGACGTTTGATTAATTGTTTATTTTATAATTAGTTAATTTTGGCGATACAAACTTCAAATCTTCAAACGATCGACCTGTAGCTAAGTATCTTAAAGTCGTTGCCAACCTTTCTTCGACACCTATGTTTTCACGCATTCGTGTATCTTGTTTTGATATTATTGGACCAACCATTTCCACCAAAATACGGAATGATTCCGTACATAATTTTTAAAATCCAACGGAAAATTATCACGCAACTCATGTAATAGAAAGCATATACCCATATTTGTTGCGATTTTCCTTCCATGCTTTTACCCAACACCTCCTTTTCTGTTTGTGAAAAGGCATAAAGGCCACGCACAAAGCAATTTTTAATTTTCTGCGTTTTGAAATAATTTTATCCGTGCTACTAAATGCCACAAATAACCTAAAACCGTCTCAAAACTGTTAGAATTTTAAAAATTCCACGGTTCACGCCAATCGCGAGGGAAACTTGACGCTTTTTCATTTACACTAACACTTCTATCCCTTCACGTTCCACGATACACACCAAAACCACGCGATTGGAGTGTTGCAAATTTAAAGAAACAAATTTTGGAACGCCACGTTCTTGGCCGCGCGAAAATACGCGCGATTGGAACGGGGCGCTCCAATCACTCGGGATTGCGTGTAAGTGTAAAGGCACCTATTAGGTACCTTTACACTTACACGCAATCCCGAGTGAAGAATCGAATGGTGATATTTTTTCCCCCCGGAAAGGTCGGCTTCCCTGTTAGTTTGCTCCGGAATGTTCAGAACTCCGGAATATTAAATGGCACGATAGGTCGAAAGTGATATTGTTGAAAAGATCTTTAAAAAATAAGCAAGTTTTGTAGGACATTTTTTTTTGTTACTGCCACCCCTGTTAAGTAATATTCGTTTGAAATTATTAAATTAACATGTCAGAATAACAAACTTAATTTTAAAAGTCGACATTGAAAATCTAGTTACCTAATTAAACAATGTCACAAATGTTCAAACTGTCTTCAACTTACTTTTAAACACTGCGGAGCTCTTCTAGATATGTTATGAGCACCTGGAAGTATTTTCCGACAAAAAAAAAACAATTGCAATTATTGATAACTTATTGTGACATTGTTTAATTAGGTAACTAGATTTTAAACGCCGACTTTTTGTTATTCTGATATGTTAATTTAATAATAATAATAATAATAATAATAATTTATTTGGAGAAAAGCCGCAAAGCATTAATCTCTCTCTAGGATTAATTAAAAATAAAATTATACCTGTAAAGACGATAAAAATAATATTAAAATACGTACAAATACAAAACATTTACTATTACGATACATTTTAAAATTTACTAATAAAAATATGCTTTAAAATTTCGTTATAAAAATATATTTTAGAGTTTTCTAATAAAAAATAAATATAAAATAAATAAATATATGGGTATCTACTGAAAACTGTTTCTCTAAGAGAATATTCTTCACCTTTGTATTAAATGTAGATGAATTATATGTACATCTTACGACAGGTGGTAAGCCATTCCATAACTTGGGACCCTGCACAAAAAATGATGTTGAGCCTAGAGAACTGCTGGATTGTGGTATTTCAAGCAAATATGATCGCCTTGTATTGAATGAATGAGAGTCGTATATAAAATTTAAATTATTTCGAAGCAGGGACGGCTCTCCGGTGTTTAATAGTTTGTGAACTACTGATAGTGTATGTTTAGTTCTCATAGATGCAATGTCTAATATTGACCATTTTTTCAATACAGGGTGTATACGATCACTCCGTTTGATATTAAATGCATACCGTACGCAAGAATTTTGTACTTTTTGAAGTTTATAATTTAAGGAGACTGTTAAGCCAAGACACACTATGTCGGCATATGTTAGCACTGAGAATATAAGTGATCGTATCAAGGTGAATAATTTCAAAGGAATATTACTTAACAGGGGTGGCTGTAACAAAAAAAAATGTTCTACAAAACTTGCTTATTTTTTAAAGATCTTTGCAACAATACCACTTTCGACCTATCGTGCCATTTAATATTCCGGAGTTCTGAACATTCCGGAGCAAACTAACAGGGAAGCCGATCTTTCCGGGGGGGAAAAATATCACCATTCGATTCTTCATTAGGGCTTTTATAATACAGATTTTTGACACAACTCTCTACGACTAACCGTTTTCGAAAAAAAACGACTGATACGGGTGGTCTGACTCACCCTGTATATATAATATACAGTATATATATATCGAATATAACGACATGAGTGCTGTAAGTTGTAACCATCAAACGTGAGTCTCGTCTGATTGCCGTAATAAATATGAACAAAATATATTGGTTATTAAAACTTTGGCTATAACAGCAAATCGGTTATCGCGTTTGATTTTTACTCATATGGTATCCGTTTTAGCGACAGGCTGACGTAGAACATCTGACACAACGAATATGTGCAAAATTAGACATAACATACAACCAGACGTAGTTCTTGTACGCGCTAGTATCTTAAAGAATTTATATTTGGTAACTTTTTGAAAGATTTTTCAAAGGTAGTATTTGCGATACCAGATAATAGTATGTATACAGGCACGAACTACAAATATATAGTACGGTAGTATTGTAATACATATTATATGTATAGTGTTATGTAAAGACATAATTAAACAACTAATCTGAATGAAATCGATTCGGATATATTGATACGAATTAATAAAATTAAAACAATAATTTGTTTCTTTCTTAAAATTTACTAGGAATTATTACGTACCATATATCCCAATAGGCTACATTTTGATCAGCTGTTTAACAGTGATAATAATAACCACAATCTTATATACAACAGCGTCTTTTGTATGCAGGGTTACCATCTCAAAATTTCCAATGTCCCGACAAAAAGCCGGACATTGTAGTTACAAAATGAAATAATTTAATTCCATGTATAATTCACGTTTTAGACGTTTCGAACAGTTGGTCTTGTCCGGTCGTCCCAAACGGAAGGTTATTATTATCCGAATAAACGGAGCAGTTAACAAATCAGATCTTCACATAAGCCCAAAGTTCATATAGTTTTTAGTTGAGATGAGACTGACTAACTAGTTTAACTACTTGAAGTATAATGTAGGTATAGTTAAATAAAGATTGAAGACTAATTTGATACGTGCATTTTAATTTGAAGTAAATAAATGAAAAAATATTTTACTATTTTATTTTTCCATCTGCGTAAAAAATCCAAACGAATTAAAAAGTCCGGACGGGAGGCCAAAAGTCCGGACATGCCCGAACGGATGGTAACCCTGCGTATATACCGTAATTTCGATAGCGCTTTAGCGCGATGTAATCGCGGTCGGTTTTAGAACGCGGCTGAATCGAACAAAGGTGACGAGTGCTCATCGGAAGCAGCGGGTTATCACACACATCCCGGGGCCCCACATAACATCGCCGAGTTCCCATAGCACTGTAACACTCCCTGAACCAACGCGATATTCTGAATAATGTATGCAAATGGAGTTACGTTAGTTATACCTAGAGAGAGTTATATATGCATGCAAGAAGACGAATAATTAAATGCAAAACTATCGTTGTCAATCGATAACTTCTGTATTGATCAGTGTAATCGGTCCTTCTATGTGGCTCTGAAACCTAGAAAGTGACGAAAGCCGTAACAACTAAACTGCAAATCTTCATAAACAAATGTCTCAGAGCAATCCTCAAGGTGAAATGGTATGAACACGTCTCGAATAACGAACTTTGGAAACGTGCATGTCTTGAACAAATCTGTATAACTATAAAACGTAGGAAATGGAATTGGATAGGACACATTCTACGAAAGACAGATGACGACATAGCGAAGAGAGCCTTGAATTGGAACCCACAGGGATACCGAAAAAAAAGAAGACCAAAAATATCCTAGAGAAGAACTGTTCGTGAAGAAGTTATGGAACAAGGAGCTACCTGGCTTCAAGTCAAACATATAGCAAAAGAAAGGCCTAAATTCAAAACTTTTGTAGAGGTATGCTCCACTTAGGAGTTAAAGGAGTTTATTATTATTATTATTATTGATTAGTGCAGAATTTTATTTATTTATCGTATTGAGATTTTACCTGGAGACGGAGTCCATTTCAAAATAATGAATATGGCGAAGCGTTTGCACTGACAATATATGAGATTTCAATGTTTTATTTAAAATGTCTATTTCTAGGAAGAGATTTATTGTTGGGATGATACTAATCCTTCAAAATGTAATTATATTCAAGGGAAAAAACGCGAGTGCTGATCACATCGTAAAATGTGGCAGAATCATTGATGCAATATGTATAGTGATAACTTTGTTGCTTCTACATGCAAACATTAATTCTATAGCTATGAAAAGAGGATTCCGATAATTTGTCACTTTTTTCCAATGATAATGCTTATTATTCAAAGCAATGGCACGTCAATCCGGTGTCGGAGAGGCAACCGAATGGCGAGTGGTAATCTGGGCCTATGAGTGGTGCAGAACCCCCTGGTAGCGGCCAAAGTGACCCCAAATGGACGGGGGCGGCGATATGGGGGTGGGGCAAAATCGAAAAATGTTTGAAAAGGCAACCGGATAAAAATGCGGTTGCATTGAAGGAAATACCCTAATTATATAATAATTTTTTTTTGCCATCAGAAACACGCGGGCCGTTTTTGCACTAACGAATAAAAAAAAAATAAAAAAAAAACTGAAAAGGCAACCGCTTCAAAATTAGTGAGCATACTTATTGACACCACCAAACGTTGGAAAAAAATTGCCATCCGATCCTGATGGGCAGTTTCGGAGAAACAACCCCTCAAAGTCGCCGAAAAACCCTTTTTTTCGATTTTTTCAACAATAAGTAAAAAAACACACTTAAAATTGTTCAAATCGGATGGCATTCGAAATTTATACTGTCCTAAGTACAAATAATAGTGTGTATCAATGCCATCCGATTTTGATTAAATTTACACCTATTTAGCCAACTCCCAAAACTCAGTAACAATAAAAATAATGCCATACGCTGCTTAAATTGTTATTTTCATGAGTTTTGAGGGGTGGCTAAATAGGGGTAAATTTAATCGAAATCGGATGGCATTGATACACACTATTATTTGTACTTAGGACAGTATAAATTTCGAATGCCATCCGATTTGAACAATTTTTAGTGTGTTTTTTTTACTTATTGTTGAAAAAATCCAAAAAAAGGGTTTTTCGGCGACTTTGAGGGGTTGTTTCTCCGAAACTGCCCACCAGGATCGGATGGCAAATGGCAATTTTTTTCCAACGTTTGGTGGTGTCAATAGGTATGCTCACTAATTTTGAAGCGGTTGCCTTTTCAGTTTTTTTTTATTCGTTAGTGCAAAAACGGCCCGCGTGTTTCGGATGGCAAAAAAAATTTATTATATAATTAGGGTATTTCCTTCAATGCAACCGCATTTTTATCCGGTTGCCTTTTCAAACATTTTTCGATTTTGCCCCACCCCCATATCGCCGCCCCCGTCCATTTGGGGTCACTTTGGCCGCTACCAGGGGGTTCTGTACCACTCATAGGCCCAGATTACCACTCGCCATCCGGTTGCCTCTCCGACACCGGATTGACGTGCCATTGCTTTGAATATATCTACTTTTTAACATTGACAAAATAATTTTTCACATTGAGTTTGTGCCACGTCGAGGAAAGAAATAAAACATTTATGCTTATTACACTTGAATTACAAACTTAATTAGATAGTGCACAACACATATCATGCTTCTTCTTCGATTTTTAAAAATCGTGTGTAACTGTAGATATTTACAAAAGAGACGTTTTTAGATAATTAATCTGTACTCTACTACACGTATAATTAATTATTAAACAAATCCGAAATTCATATTTTCAATATAGGCAACATAAAACTATTGAATGTCGCGCGTTTTAAGAGGGGTTTCCGAAAAATGGTGTGCTTTTAAACGCACATAAATAACGTGTCGCTAACACTGTCAACTGTCACATAGTGACAACAGTGACATCTGTCTATATGTATATTGCGTCGACGATGAATGCTTAATAATTCAATGCAAATGATTTAATGGAAATATCCAAATGTCTCCAACTCACAATAAACACATTCATGCAGAATATTATGTGCACAGATTTATTCATGTTTTATTTTTTCCACGAAAAACGTTCGAGACATTGTTTTTAATGAAGACAATAATTTAATGATGCGTGGGTTCGAATTTCATTTTCGTAATCATTGTTATGCGCTGTAAATTTTTATGGCTACTGTCTGTTATATTGTGAGGTTAAGGTCATATTAGTAGAAACAATGGAAAGCAAAAATCATTAAAACTGATTCTGATTTTGATGTTTATTTTTAATTATTTGAAATCATAAATCCTGTAGTTCGTGTACACAAAATTTTCGTTTTACAGTTTTCTTTCAAAGTTTGTTTTTGGATGCTTTTGCCGTTTTACAAATCATTATTCAATTTTGACTAAATTTTGTATGCTTATTTGAGATGTACTGAGCTGACGATTCTGAAATTTGTGCCAATCCAAGTTCAATATTTTCAATTCTAGAACAGTACTCTCTTAGAATAGAATGTCCGCGCGTGAACAGCGTTAAGTTAAAAATATTTATTGAATATTGATGAAATTTGGCTCATAATTGTTCGAAATATAAGTATGTATGTATTATTAGTACCTATCTATTGTTTACGATCATGTTATATAAACACGCACAACACAAACAACCCAATTTCTACAATGATTTCTTGACACACTGAAATACGTACGCACCATTAGATCGAGATCTATGTCCGAAAGACAAATCAGTTTGTCAATTACTGGTAATATTTTTACCATTCCAACCCACAAGTGAGGAATGGTACTGGTTTAGGTCAAATCACTTTTCAAAAATTTTACAATATGTTTTCGTTTTGAGGTCCCCCGAATCCAAAAAACATATTTTTGGAAAAACTCTGTGCGTCTGTTAGTCTGTGAACACGATACAGGTCAAACGGATGAGCGGATTGGAACCAAATTTTGGGAGGATGTTTGGTATGCAAATATGAAGAGCCCTATTGTTTTGGGAAAAATCGGCGCATGCGCAGAAGAGATATATGCTATAACGGCGTTTTTTATATAATAATGGTATACTTTTCATAACGGCTTATTATTCTGTTTATTTTTTCAGGAAATTTCGTTCAAAAATTTTTTTCGAAACTTTATAGTTCCGGAAATATTTTGAAAATAAAAAAAATCAGCCGCTCTTGTTTTATGGATCTGTCAGAAATAAACAAGTTCGGCATGCTTTGATAATGTTTACATGACGTGGAACATATTATTATGTAGGTAACCATGGCAACGAACAGCAAATATATTGAATACTAGCAATTACCCGCGTCAACCCACACGATATCAGAAATTTTATTTTCTTTATTATAATCAAATGTCAACATTTTTGAAGTTGGAATTGTCCCGTCGCCCAATTGGCTGGAATTTTTTTTTGATAGTAGGTAAAGTAGTTTCGGGACACAATGCCATTCACAGTTAAAATTAATAACTTCAATTAACATAAATAACACAAATTCGACATAAGCTTCATTACTTTTTGGCCGCTGATACAGGCATAAATGTCACATAAAAAGCTAATATCTAGATCGTGTACTGCTATTAAAACACAAATAATCATTAGTCATGTTTGACAGTGAATGTGTTAACGATATTGGAACAGTTTTCCGTAACACACAAACTTTCTCGATAAAAGTACAGTAATGAGTTTTTCTTCGTACAATAAAACTTGATATATTCACGTATTTATGTAACATTATTGCCCCTCATACTGATGAATAAAGTTTCGTTGTAATTTCCCTTGCAGCACGTTACGCGGACTCGTTGGAAACTTTGCACTGTTTAAATTAAGAAACTGCTTAACCCTCAATTTACCACCTTTAAAAATATTTTATACTAGGTTCTAAACAGATAACTACTATGCCGGATTTACACTAAGACAACGCGCCGTGTACTGAACGGAAACAGAGATGGTGTCTTAATCGAAACAGTTGGCGAACATCTTGTGACAGAATCTTATAGTCCAAGCGGCGGACGTAAAAAATGGTTCCGATTTTATACAGAATTAAACTTTTAGAAAAGATAGTATGTGTAAGCATCGATGTCTTTTGAACATCCATGTTTTGTTTATAACTATCGAGTTTCCAATGCATCGGGAAAAACATCGATGATTTTTCAATAGACCATTTAAAAAATGAGACACCCTATTTGCAAGAAAGATTAAACTGGAATGAAAAGCTTATAATTGACACGGCGTTTCATTTCATATATATTTTATATAATATTTGTACTAAAGATATTCCGTGAAAATGCGGATACTTATTTCTAAAGCAGATACTAATTAAATTACTTCCTTTTTAGATTTTCGCTATTAAAGAAATTCTGCCATTAATCATATATTATTAAAGATAAAAGTTAAACGTAAATTGTACATCATTCATGAATATTTCATATGAAAAACTTAGCAAAGAACAAAGAATATAATAAAAGAAACTGCATGCAGTACCAGGGTCTGTAATTTGTCTACCTTGAATTTATAGATGTGCAACAAATGCAATATATACATACGTAGACACTACGTGGTTGTTGGATATCTTCGTTATCAAATGAGCGAATATGGAAATAAAGATATAGTATAAAATTGTTTTGTGGCATATAACTATATACGAATTTGTATTCTTGCTGTTGGATCATTTTGCATCGAAAGAAGGGGGACGATTCTAGGATTCTTTGCCTAGGAGTTGTACAGGCACTACCTACTCGAAAATTTGATATTGACATAATTTGGTTTTATACCCAAAAAAATGCAAATATCTAGTTATATTTGTTTTAAGACAGGATTCCTGTCAAAATTGACATTAACGTAAACAAGTTTGTGGAAAATATAAAATAAACAATTAATTAAAAACGCGCATTTTGTAACATGTAATCAAATTACACCAACATCATGACAACGGCCACAATCGATCTCCTATAAATTATGAGCCATTTCATAATTATGTTGTTTATTGATATTTTTCAAGTTTCACTTGGTGTTCCGAAGGGTTGAGGAAAACTACACTTGTGTAGTACCTAGCCATCAGTTGGCAGATGGCAACTGCATTCAAGGCAAAAGTCGTGCCACACTTTTCTGGCACGCCGCCCTCTTATTAAATACAAAGCAGTATACAACATATTATAATAGAGTAATTTAATTTAGTGACATTTAATGACAATTTACCGTTTCATTATACAAAAATGAAGATTAGTACTTATACAATGTGTTTGTAACAGAACAGACCTGTTGTGGAGTATTTCACGAATGAAAGGCAAAAAGTAGCGGATCAACTAGTAAGCGGGATTATATTTATATTTCCATGTTATTTTGACCACAACAAAATAAAATAACTCCCTAAAAATTACTAAAAACTTAGACGAAATATATCTATTAATGCTGTCAACGTATGAAGTCTAACATATTTTCTTAAAGAAATGTCATATTCTCGGGCCTCAATTTCAGAACCAACGACAGGAAAATCTGCATTGGAACTAGAATTACAGTACTGATATAGTTAAAGAACCATACATTATAATTGTAACAGCCCGCTGAATTCCAGTTCATATATTCTTTTTTATAATAAATCTTTTTAATGGCTAACGTTTCGGACCTAAATCTACTGCTGCTTCAAAATATTTATTTAAAAAGAATTAAAAAAAATTTTTTTTTTTTATATTTTTGGTGATTTAAATCCATATGAGCGACAGAGAAGCAAAGTAGGCGCTGGACAGTCCACAATAATACCAACATGACTGAACGTCAACTGACAAAAATATTACAAATGTGAAGTTTTAGCTATTTTATAGGAGGTACGTGCCAAAAATGTCGATATGTATCTCGATTGTAATGCTTTTATGACTCGTGTGATTGTATAAACTTGCTATAATCGCTCGTTATTAAAAACAATGCCACAACTCGTCATAAAATAATGAATTACAGGCTATACGTAGACTGCAATTTCATTACAATTTACGTTTAAATATAATTATTTTCCTCATAGCAAACAATTTAATTCTTCATTTACAATGTTTTTCGTCTCGTTTATTGTTTTTGTATAAGGCAAGTAAGTTTATCAATTTTGTAACAATTAATCATTATCATTTTGTATTTCAATTGAAATAAATTTTACATTGCAGTAAAAAAATTGTAAAAATTATTATTTTGCAAATCGTATCGTTGGAACAGACGATAAGATTCAGTTTAATGCAGCTAGTCATTACTGTGTAATATAAAAGGATACAATAGCCACACGATACCCAGATCTACCGGAGTCCTGTCAGATGTTTGACCCAGTTAATTTTCAAGCCACTGGACAAGAAAATTGAAAACGATACAGCGAATGTGTGTATAGGTATATGTACACACATACGTATCGTTTCTGAGTATTTTCTTACGAGAAAATTACAAACAAAAATACAAATGAAATAATATAATTGACCTTTTAGAATTTATTATAACTAATTGAAACTGTTGTTAGGTAAATTATTGCTGCTGACTTATAGTAAAAATAAAAAGACATAAATCTCATACTGATCTCGACGCGATTAAGAATCTGTAGAGTGGATTTTTCACAAAAACCTACAGCGAACAAAAGGTTGCTGCATAACGAGTTCACCCAAAATTTCAACTTTATATAGGTACGTAATTTTTCTGATTCTGGAATTACTACGTTTAACTGACCGAAAAAAGTTTTTGTTTAATTATATTTTTGATGATTTAACGGAGTATGTACAATTTCTACAAAATTATTCAGCCAAAGTGGTAGAATACAAACAATTGGATACATTCGAGTCCTGGTATAAAGCGGACTAATTACTGCACGCCGTGTTTTTTGAAGTTAAGTTGAAATAGTATTAGTTTTATAAAATAAATTAAATTTTGTCGAAAAAAATTTTTAAAAATTTTTTCATGCCTCTGACTGCCCCTAGCCCCTTAAACAATATAAATAATTCGTTCCCCACCCCAACGTGTTTCTGATTTTCAATAATATAAAAAAACTAAATTAAAAAAAAAATCAACAAAATATACCAACAAAAAATCGATATGCAACCGGGGATAATTTTTTTTTATTTTAAAAGGAGCAAATCGGCTTCTATGGCCATTATCGCGTATAATAAATTACAAATGTATATGTAGGGGATAAATTTCATTACTTCTATATTAGGGATAGAAACTCATTAATTCTGTGCATCACCAATTACGATTCTATTATTATTTTTTTTCTCTATATTTTACTTATATAAAATACAAAATTTTTCATTTGCTAAAGTCGTATAAACTATTTGAACATCCCTTGTAGACGAAAACAATCTACCTACTTTATTATCTTGACATTTGATTGTAGCGGATTTAACAATATTACTATCTGCTCGAATGCTCACGCTATCCATAAAACCCTTGCCATACCGACTTACGCTCTCTACTTTGTCATTTTATATCATACAGATATATATGTACGCTTTTTACAAATTTCCAGTTTTTTCTTACATTTTAAATTAAATTTTATTCATTTACAATCTGACATTTGATATTTTTCAGAAGTTCGTAAATCATCGCTTGGAATTTTACATTTTGTTGATGTTTACTTTGTATATCGTACAAGTACTATGCGGATATTCAAAGCTACAAGTCATGGAAAAAAAGGCATTTCATCTGAAATTATGTTACTAAAGGGTTTTCCAATAAGAGGTGTTATTTTGAATAGCCCGCTATTTCGGTAGATGTCACTTTTGGAATTGTCATTTTTTGATATTTGACAAGTAGAAACTACGCCATTAATAAAAATGGAACGATACACGCTTCAAAAACGCACTGAAATTATTAAAAGTCACTATAAAAATGGTGAAAATTTGGCAGAGACGATTCGTAAAACTCGAACATTTTTGGCTCGTCGTGAAGCACCTTGTCGGACCGCAATACAGAAATTGGTTGAAAAATTCGAGCTGTTGGGACAAGTTAGTGATGTGAAGAATAAAACCCGTGCACGTCGCTCAAGAACAGCCGAGAATATTGCTGCTGTAGCCGAAAGTGTTGAAGAAATCCCAGGTGAATGGATTGCGCTATCGAGAGATGATAAATGATTTTTTATGGCCGGAATTGGATGGTATTGATCTGGACAACGTTTACTTTCAACAAGATGGCGCTACGTGCCACACAAGCAACGAAACCATTGATCTTTTACGGGAAAAGTTTCCGGACCGTGTTATCTCTCGAAGAGGTGATCACAATTGGCCACCGAGATCTTGTGATTTAACACCTTGCGACTTCTTCCTTTGGGGCCACGTGAAAGAGAAGGTCTACGCCGACAGTCCAGCGTCGATTCAAGACGTCAAAGATGGAATTCGTGAGGCTATCAAGGACATAGGGCAGCCACTTTGCGATTTGGTTATGGAAAATTTCATGAAAAGGATATGGTCCTGTAGGCGTAGTCGTGGTGGTCATTTGGCTTATGTTATTTTCCATTATTAACGGCATACCTTCCTCCTTATAATGAAATAAACATCCGATCATTTATTCCAAAAAATGGCAATTTCCTTTGAATATCAAAATAACACCTCTTATTGGAAAACCCTTTATTTAATAAATAATTCCTCTATTCGAAAATCTGAAATTATGTTACTATTTAATAAATAATTCCTCTATTCGAAACTTCCAATTATCAGCTTCTAATACGAGAAGTGGCGATAATAACTATTTGATTTTCAATCCATCATTAAACAAAAGTAATATTTGAATGTATGAACAGGCATTAGATACACAAAATTCCGGTAACCAAATTTACCTATCAAGCAAGCACCAAAATCTACATTTCCCAAGTAGGCATGTCACGGATAATAGCTTTAACTTTTTTTCAAATGCTATTTAATTTGATGAATATATTGTCGTCAGCTACCCATCTTAGAAATTACAGAATCTAAAAAAACTGTACAAAATACGAACCACATGATGCCATAAAAATTTATTAGAATTCCGTACGTTTAACGGTTTAAGACATACGCGGAAAATATTTATTTCAAAGCTGAAAGTGACTGTTCAACAGTTTTTCTCACAGCAAAACGTATATTGTCGTTCCTCCTGTGAAAAATAACGTTCTCTACAGCGATCATCTCTTTTTTGGCATCTAGTCACTATCAAAATTGTGTTTCTTGAAGACGAAACGATGATATTACCCTCACATTTGCAATAATCAAGTACACGGGAGTCTGTTCTTCTATATTTGACACCCGACTAAAATTAGAAATAGACGTAATTCTAAATGACGTACGATGTACATTGTACAATATAAAGCACTATTATTAATATAATTTGTCCTACTGAATCGTCACATAATAAAATCGTCATCTCAATTAGAATTCTAAAGAAGTTATTAAGGTTTTCATTATTAACTTCCAAGCATTGACAGAACGTTACGCAGTATTATTGGATGCGGAGAATTAGGAGCTGACCGTGACGCGCAAAAAAATCATGTCGTTCCATCAACCTTCTGCCGCTTGGTACATAAGCTATTTAGGTAATTTAGAGCATTTTTTCTTTTATGATGTATGGACGGAATCTGGACCTATTTTAAGATAGGAGGGATAAAAAATTTCAAAGGTGGTAAAATAAGGGTTAAAATTAAAATAATTCTGCCGCTCCATTTTTAGTTTCTGGTGGAGCCAAATGACCAGGAAATACGAGCGGCTGAAATTTTTGACCAATTGCACCCTCCCCAAACCACTCTTAAGAAAGTGAATTTATGATCATAAATCCACTTTATTAGGAATGGCTCGGGATGTAATTGGTCAAAAATTTCTGCTGACGGTATTTCTCGGTTATTTGGCTCCACCATAGCCTAAAAACGAAGCAACAGACATTTTTATAAATTTAAACCTTTATTTTACCACCTTCGTGTATCATATAGTGCGAGTTTTTATGAACAATCACCACATAGGCCAAAGCAAAGGAGTACTATAAAAAAACTCGAGTCGCAGTGCAAAACTGCCGACAAAATGATATATCTGCTACTCGTGTAATAATATTGTTTTTCGACAAAATAAAAAAATTGTCCCTTTACGTTCCTTAAAGCGGTTAAATTTTTCTCAAATTCAATCCGCACTAAATCACATAAACTGAGTAATAAAACTAGTGTTTTCGTAAGATTTCAAGTCCGAGCAATTTCTGGTCGATTTTGACAAAATTTTAGAGATACGGACCTAATAATTTATACAGAGTCAATTCCGCCGGATTTTTTTTAAAGCCTTTACATACAATCGTTGAAATGGTACGATTGCAGCCATTATAAGAATACAACAGGTGATAAACCCCAATATCTACATTACATTTCCTTTAAATTAAGCCTTGTGAGAGTCATCGTTATTTCTAAAGATGGTTGACGCTTGAAGACCGCAGACCAACACGACTAGCAACAGCACGGACGAGAAAAGTATGTTCGTGAAGGTACCCTTGTTATTTAAAAGAGTAGCGTACATTAGACCAGCACCTGCAACATGTAACTACCAACGACTGTCAGTCGGTCGTCTGCAGTTTCTGTTTAACCGTGCTGGACCGATCTAGAGTGCCATAGTGATGTGTCGGTTTCATTAATTATTTTCAATAATAGGGTGAACCCAAAACATTTTTCCTCTTTCAAAAATAAAAAAATTCTTCCACCGAGCTACTCGCAAACTGCAAAATGTCTGCCGCAAACGGAACCTGCACTAAAAGTTGCTGGTTCTTACTGGTCTAGTGCAGGTCCGTGCTGTGCTGGATCGTGTTTGATACGTGCGTGCGGTATTTATATGTGTCCATATACTATGTAGAGGCAAATATCTACACTAAGTTATTATAAAGAGTGAAAGAATATATACTTAGAAAGGCCAAGTCATAAAACCATTTCGCAATTTTAACTCGCAGTAAAACACAGAATGACCTTTACTTTGACAAGCAATTTGCTATAGGGCTAGTATGACCGAAGATATAAAATACACAAAACAAAAATTAATGACTGTAATGCGTTGCTATTGCGCAAATTGTCATAACTTAAAAAAACGTCCAATTTGTATGAGTATCAATTAACAGTGTGCCAGTCCTTTCAAATTACATGTACTCACTACAATGCACCGATTTTGATTTTTCTTAAAGATTATTGAAGTAAAACTTCTTTACGCACGCTTGACTTGGGGAGTAAGCTGGTGAATGCAGAAAGTGTGATCGGGCGAGACGAACGGAAGTTGAGAGGGAGATATAAGTTAGTGAAGATAATAAGAGGATGACAAATACTTCACTGGCTAGTGACGCTATCAGGTGGCCGAAAATATAAGCAGAACTAACAATAGTATGACACATACTTTACTTGCCAGTGGCGCTATCGGGTGACAGAAAAAAGTTTTGTAAACCTACTTTAAATAATATTTCATAAAGATTTACGCTTAAAATCCAACGAGAGCTAAGTAATTGCAATGTATTACTTTTGTTTTCATTATCTTTATGTTTATATTTTTTTCTTCTT
The DNA here is from genome assembly GCA_963575645.1 of Xanthostigma xanthostigma. Classification (NCBI taxonomy): domain Eukaryota; kingdom Metazoa; phylum Arthropoda; class Insecta; order Raphidioptera; family Raphidiidae; genus Xanthostigma; species Xanthostigma xanthostigma. Next base: position 17,571,860 of record OY754467.1, read on the forward strand.
ACATTAGACTGTTCATTTCGTTGTTGAACAATTTTATAAATTAATATTTTGTTCAAAACATTAAATATTCTACGTTTAAAGTGAATGAAATTGTAAATTCATTTCAAAGTTCATATTTTGTGAATTTTCGGGTGAATAATAACGAATTATAGCAGGAAGAAGTTTTACTTCGAACGTGTGGTCTAAAGCACACTCGTGTTTTTACAATTTCATCTCTGAAAGTTACTTATTATATTTTGTACTCGTTTGTATTTACCTATAAAAAAAAATAAGATTATGTTATGGAAGATAACAATGCAAAAAAAAATCTGTGCGTTTTGTAGTGCTCACTAATTAGAGCTTATAACAGAGCAAAAGTATTAACAAAATATGTCGGACCTGTTGCGGTGTCACTGTTTAAATTTTAAAATGTTATGTCGTAGCTCATACAATATAACTTTTCTAATAGAAACTCGCATCCTAATTTGAGAACTGGTACAAAAAAATAATAATAAAATAAAAATTGGTTTACAATTACGTAAATTCAAATCTTGGATGTCCGCAACCATAAAAAACATATTTTGTTAAAAATAACGACATACCCTGTAATACGATACAGCGGAAGTTAAAACACACAATGATTTATTATAGGAATAATAATAATTAATATAATAATTAATTTGATATTCATATCACAACATTCCGACAGTGCTATCAAATCAATTTTGTTTAATAAACATTAATAAACAAATTTTTGAATATTTCTAAATTAATTTCGCGTTTATAAACCGCAGCATTCAAAGCTTTCCAATACAATTTATATAGCAGCGTATCCCAAACTGAGGTCCGTGGACTACTAGGAGTTCATAAGTATGTTATTTGAAGGGCTCCGCGGATTTATCTCTCGTAAGTAGGCAAAGTTATTCAGTTCGGACGGCGTATGTTGTTCATACAACACATTACAGAAGTGAAATTCACGCTCTGCTGTGCCCCCGCCAAGTCAAACACTGCCGTACCGTCTTTTCTCGAAGCAACTCAATGCACTTTTAACCCCCGTGTAACTTCGTTGTGGATAAAGCAAGAAGTTTTAATTTTTTGTGATCAAGAGGACATACTATAACTGGCTATATTGCCTATACCTAATAATTATGCCTTGTAGTTCACGAATAATCGCTGGTCAAAGTTCTTTAATTTTGTCACTGACACACTTACCGATCATCAAAATTCTAAGGTACTTCTAGCAGTTTCACAAACTTATAATTTCGAATTTTAGTTAGCGTTTAGCCTATAAAGGAAAAAATGAAAAATCTTGAAATTTAATTATTCGAAAAATTAATAGAGACAGGTCTGAGGGATCCTTAGGCGAAAAAGTTTAGAAAACGTAGCTGATGTTAAATAAATTGAAAAGGATATTTTAATTTTTGGTTTTCAGTCCAAAAAAAAAAAATTGTGTTACAAAGTATGTCTCGTTTTAAATTCCAATATATGTTAGTTTCGTTTTGTAATTGTGTCGTCGATGATTAAAACAAAGTAGGCCATAATGTACGTACATATTGAAATAAACGTTTATTTTTATATCGCGGTAATAAATATACTCGAACAAAAAATCCAAACGAAGTCCTGGATATAGAATGTTATTAAAAACGACAGAAAACAATACAAGTGCCAACTATAAATAAAACTCGGGAAAAATATATTTGCATCCATATTACCTACCAACTGTGTACACAGACGGACAATACATGTCCGTATTTAGAAAAACTTTAAACGGTCGCCAATCGGAAGTCAAAATATACAGGCGATCATACTACCGAATAATATTTTTGACTGATCATTTCCGTAGGTACTAAAATGTCAAAACTAGGAATGTATCGATACTGCATACCGATATGGACACTCTTGTGTGTGTTACTCTTCTTACCAGAGCAGGGGTCGGCAACCTTTTGAGACGGAAGAGCCAAAAGTTACAATTTACAAAATTTTCCAGTTTTTAAAAAGCCACTAAACATTTTCGTTTCAGTATTATAGTATTTGCTTATAGGTATAATATATGGCTGAGAGATAGACATGGTTCTCAATCATGGATCGAGTGGACGATTTTTAAGGGTTTATATAATAAAATAATTATTTTTTGCGTATGGAACTGGAGAGCCGCAACTTTACATCAAAACAGCCGCATGCGGCTCGCGAGCCGCAGGTTTCCGACCCCTGTACTAGAGCATTCCGCGTCAAGTGTTTCCATTTTCAGTACTTCAGTACTATCTTGACAAAATTACCTCTGTACGGTGGCCATGAACGAATTTTCCAAATTTTACTACATTGTTGGTTAACCCACGGACAGATCTATAATCTCTAGACGACAATTTACTGTTCATTGAACATTCTTCTTACTACAGTTCTTCAACATTTTATCGAAAAGTGTTATTTTGATAAAATTTCTTCTGTAGGGCAGCCGCTTTGGATATGGTTGTTTTTTGTCTTTTTTTTTGTTTTAGTAGGAAATTGTATGTACTTTAATTTTGCACATAAAGTGTTTTTGGCTACAACCAATAAGTTCTGAGATATTTAAGGAAAACAGAAAAATGAAATTTATAATAATTGGAGGCAAGCCGCAAAGTTATGAACTTAATGCTAAGTAAAAATATAAAGTGTGCTGTGTGGGTACTCCCTTTACTCAGAATTTCAGTCTCTACAACATTTGTATGAACACTGTTTATGATAGCGTCGGTTGTGTTCGATATTATTGGTATGTTAATTAAAAACACGTGTTTTCTGAGTATAAATTTGCACGCAGCGGTTAAAGCTCACCTAGCAGGTGTGGAAAAACAAAGTATGCTCATTTCAGACTTAAACTGAATGAATTAAAATTGTTTCCAGCTTTTCCCTAATAAACTACGAACCAGATTTGCATTTATTCCCCAACCTCTGGCCTAAATTATATAAATCTTATAAAAACATAAGTGCGTGTAGCCTTGACGCGCGGTTGAAGTAAAATTTCTTTTAATTTGCTTTTAGTACTTCCGTTTTTTGTACAATATTCGCTCACAAATTACATCAACCGTAAACTAAATTACGTCGGCCATGCTTATTGGTTTGCGTCCGTATCTATGTTTCCTACAGAAGCGTCTTGATGTCGCCATTTGTAAGTCGATGTCTTTAAACAGCGGAAACCAACCAGAAACTTTGCGTCCGCAGCTACGTTTAATCTTTCGTTCAAGATGGTTTCTATACAGTTCCGTTTTGATGTCAACATCTGTGAGGCGATGCCTTTAAATAGCGGAAACTGGTCAACATTTTTGCGTCCGTAGCTATGTTTCACCTTTCGTTTAAGATGGTTTCTATAGTTGCGTTTCGATGCAGCCATCTGTCAGGCGATGTCTTTAAATAGCGGAAACCGATCAGAAAATGTGTTTGCGTCCGTATCTATGTTTCACCTTTTGTTCAAGATGGTTTCTATAGTTGCGTTTCGATGCCGCCATCTGTCCGCCGATGCCTTTAAATAACGGAAATACGTAGCTTCCGTCCGAAAAAAATTACTCTCAAGTCGCACCTAAAGAATTTTTACTTCAAAATTCGACTGTATATTTTAACTATGTCCTTGAGTAGTATGCATAATGCATTTCGAATATTTTTCACTGAAATGTTTAATGAAATGCAATACTGAATACAGTCATTCATTCGATTGCTAAAATTTATTCATATGCGCATAATTCTGTACAACTGGTGACAGTTTCCAACTGCGGACTGAACAAAGATATGAGTGGACGGCACAGCGGTTGATAGCTTTATAAAATGTCCATGTATGTACAAAAAATAAAGTTATAACAAAAAAAAAATATATAAATGAACAGCATGTGTTCTCTTAATGATATTACAGCGGTTACAATACAACAGCATATGTGTGTATTTGGAGAACGCACTGTTTGTATAGGCAAAGGAATTTCTGCAAAAAAAAAAATACGAGTTGACAACAGACATAAATCATGCGTTTATCGTAACAAAACAACAAATGTTGCGATCTGTTTCGAATGAAATAATAACAAAAATACACAAATTCACACGCATAACTTGATTTGGATGTCTCATTTCATCGCGCGTCTAAACAGTAACTTAGGTGAGCATTACACAAAATACATTACTAACAAGACACATATTTTCAAAATATCCACTGGAAATACATAATTATTGAAAAGGGTGTTTGGGGAGAGTTCTTTAAAAAAGCAATTACGGGGTCGTGTCGATGCGATGGCTTTTTTTTTTGCGCTGTGAAAAGAGGAAGGCGTCTGGGGGGAATTCTTTAAAAACAATAATTACGGGGTCGTGTCGATGCGTTTTTTTTGCGCAATGAAAAGGGGAAGTCGTTTGCGGAGAGTTCTTTAAAAAGCAATGAAGTAGTCGTGTCGATGCGTTTTTTTGCGCAGTGAAAAAGGGAGGGAGTTTGGGGGAGTTTTTTTTAAAAACAAATAGGTACGCGGACGTGTATACAAAGTGAGATAGTAATACAGTAATTCTAGACCGCTTGCTATAACGTGTATAATGTATGTGATTTCTGATTGGTTAGATTAAAAAAATGACAGTGAAAGACGAAAATTAGTTCCCTTTTTTTACGTACTTTTGAGGAAATTTGTGAGTAATCCGCAAAGTTTTTTTGGAATGTCAAAACTTATCGTTTTCTATGACTTAAAAAAAGTCAAAATTTGGCCACATCGAGTTATCGTAGACCCATATATTTATATATCTGACAGTTGAGTGTAAAATCGCATTGATTTACGTACGAGTGCGAAAAGAAGTCATTTTACAACCGCTAGACAGGCACGAAAAGCACTATTTTATATAGTTGTACTAAATATTTACGTAACAACATTCGCATATTGTAACGAAAATAATTTTACCAACCTCGAAAAATTGACGAAAACCAAATCTGTTCTTTCAGACGACGCGACGAGAAATAATGTTGTAACTTTCCTCTCAGTGCAGTGTATTGAAAAACGAACTACAAAATTATTTAAAATAAGGACATTATATAGAAGTCGTTCTTCTATCTACTCGTGATATCCTGTACATCGATGCAGTAGCTTCGAGTTTGAAAGCACAATCTGACAGATCTACTTTTGAGTATGCATCATTTTATTCATATCCAATGCACATGCAATCTCTAAGTACAGAAACTGAATAAAATAATTTTCATATCATATAGACATGTTTCCTAAACTTTTTCGCCTACGAACCTCTTCGCTGTGTAAAACAATAATAACGCAGTTCAATCCTGCTCTATTGCCCTCTAGCGGGGCTAGTAGCCTGCGTGGAAGTAAACGCCGAATAATACATTTTTCCTTACATTTTCCAACTAATAATTATACTCAATATTGTTTTTTTTTCAGTGCAACACTCTCGTTTCGATAATTATAGGTTTCGATTAATTATTATTACAGTTAGTTGAAAAATATTAATTTGAGAAAATGTCTTAAGAGTATGAAAAATTGCGGACGTTGGGCGGCCGTCACGCACCCGGCAAAAAGAATCATTGCAGTTTGATGAACAGCGTTCAAGTTAGACCGTCGCGTCGTCGACGTTTCGGAAACACTGTCACATAGAAAACTAGTCCTGTTTACACAAAGCGCCGAGTATATATATGCAGGGTTCATTTATTTTTGAAAACATTATCCCAATGTCGACATCAGACAATTGATGTAGATGTAGAATGTAGATAGGTATACAGATACAGATACAGGCGAGTGAAATTCAATCAATACATCTACCTATTTTTTTTTTTTCAATATTTATTGCGACGAAAGAATATAATAATGGAGGCATAAAAAAGGAAGTTTGGGTATTAGAAATCTATATAAAATACGAGAACGATATTAAGAGATCGGTTGACACCATTCGGCGCACGCGGTACCAGGGTGGCAAGAATGGAGCCCTATGAAGTTTTTAAGTTCCGTGCACAATGTACAAAGTGACCTCTGTAAAGCGAGCTCGGCACTGCAATAAAAAGAAAATACTAAAGTGTGAAGAAAATCACACAACAAAAATACGTAGATATATTTGTCAAGGTGCCGTATATTCAAATTACCGTCATTTACATGTTTTTTATAAATTATTTCTCTCCAAAAAGACAAACTATAAATAAAGAGCAGATTATAAGGCACAATCAATAGCGCAATAAACACAAAGTAAAAACACTGTGTTTCATCGGTTTTTTGTTTGTATCTTGTCAAAATTCAATATTGTAACCATGAAAAAGTTTTTCTAATTTTGGAATTAGTGGAAACCATAGAGATATTAGAGTAAAGTACGCGACTGAGCCGTGAAAGTGTCTGCAATTCAGACAGAGAACAGTTCCTATGGTAACTAATGATACAAAACAATGCTGATTTGAGTAAACAAATATCTGGTTTTCTGGAATTTCTGCAGCGTTCTCTCTCTCAACTGACGACACTTTCACTTATGGCAAGCATACGAACTAGCGTACTCTAGTTACTTATATCTCTATGGTGGAAACTGAGTTAGCCATTTTACTGGCCTACTAGTCCAGTCAAAATAGACATTTCAATTTACTACAATTCGTAGAGCTGAAAATTGGTACACTATTACAAATAAAATATCAAAAATCCCCACCGTTCCTATACATCTGCTAAAAAAAATATTCAAGGTCCAAGGTTAAAAGTATCGGGATTTTGCACTTTTCTTGTAAATGTTATCTAAAAATAGATCAGACAAAAGTTATAGATCATGCAATTGTGTACAAAAACTGTTCTTATATTTTTTTCCTTAAAATCACTATTCCTGAGATATGGGACCAAAATGTCTATGTACGTACTGAATGTATTTATCAAAAATAACGTTAAATATTAATATGCATATTAGTATTTTCGATGTATGAAATCACTATTTCAAAAGAATGGTGATTCGTAGGAAAAAAAAGTATAAGAACAATTCTTGTAGACAATTGGGCTTTTGAATTAAATTTTTTTTTGTCATACATGGGAAGATCGTATATAAGTTTTTTAACAAAACTATTTTTCTTTTTTTATTTTCGTTATAATTCAAAAGTTATATCAAATTAAAAATAAATTTTTGTACCCAGTTCCGAGAACGCGCCGACATTTCCCGAACATAATGTGACGTCATAATGTTAATTTATATTATTATAATAATAAATTAATTAGTTATATTTAATGAAAAATATTTAGTTTCTCATAAATTACAGTCACATTATTATTTTGTGAAAAAAAAACTTCCATTGATGCTTTCGCATCTCGAACCACAGCTGAATTGAACCGAAAATGTATCATTTTTTAGAAAATCTGTAATCTTAAATAATATCTACAGTAAGTATATTATCAGAATTGGCTTTTATAAAAGATTTGTCACACATTATTAAATAGAATTACTTGTCAACAAAATTTTTTTATAATAAATTTAAGATAGTTTTAGTCAATACACATGTAGAAGCCATTGATAGTATACTGCGTATATACATTTTAACATTATGACGTCACAACTGTCAAAAACAATTTTAGTGCGTTTGCAGTCACGTGATTTTTTTTAATATTTTATCAATCTTAAATTGCTTATAATTAATTTAAAAAAAGTTTTTTGAAAGTTTTTCGCATCGATTATCAATATTATTTATAATAAAGTTTTAAAATACAATACAAAAATCGATAATTATTTTTTTTTCAAAAGCCTAATTGCACGATCAAAGTGTCAAAACCCGATACTTTTAACCTTTGACCTTGAATAAATTTTTTGGCAGATGTAGGATCAGTGTGGACTTTATAATAATTTATAATAATAGTGTACCTAAGACCTGTACCAATTTTCAGCTCTATGCGAATTATTTTAAACCTACCACTATTTTCTTGTGTACTTTGACCGGACTTTACATACGTGTCTACAAATTAATGTAACCCAATGTGTTATCTGTCCGACACACATAGAGTACTGGCCTTATGTTTGACGTGTGACTGAATGTTGAGAATCTGCTTGCAATTAGAGTCGTTCAGGGGTTATTCACCCCCACACTACTGTCTGCTCAATGTCTACTCTGCACTTTGTAGTGCATACACAACGCTAAACCGGTGCACTAAACCGACATATTTCTAACGCTGTTGCTGCACCAGTGCAGCTTGATATGCAAGCTTCAGTTGTTGCATTGCGGGCGGGAATTCAACTGAACACTGAAGTTAAACTGCAACAATTAATGATAGGACGAAATAACATGTTACTAAATAAAAGTAACAGTTTATAATCACTGATGGTGACTAAAGATAAATAATACAAATAAACTATTACATTACATAATATGTAGTCCTAGATTTTTTTTCGTTCTTGACGTTCTTCAGCAAGATAAAAAAAATGGCCCATAAAAATCTAGGAGCAACCGTGCGTTCTTATTGAAAATTTAATTACACTATAATTTGGTACTTTTTTTGCTCGACTAATTTCTTCTTTAGGTAAACTATAAATTAATTATATCTTTATCTATCTATAGTAATATATAAAGCTGAAGAGTTTGTTTGTTTGGTTGAACGCGTTAATCTCAGAAACTACTGGTTCGAATTGAAAAAAAAAATTTTTTTTGTTGGATAGCCCATTTATCGAGGAAGGCTATATAATATCAAGCTACGACCAATTGGAGCGCAACATCAATGAAAAATGTTGCAAGATGTATCTCAAAATTAGTCCGTTCGACATATATTATCAGGTGAAATCCCTTAACTAAACATTCCAATAGTAGCGCGTCACGATGCTCGTCCGCGCTAAATTCCGAATCATTGAGCCGATTTTAATGACATTTTGTAAATGTGTCTTGCTTGGTCCAACTTCCGCTATAGGATAATTTTTATTGAATATTTTGTACAAAATTGCGGTGTTTTGTAAAAAAAAAACTGTTCCAGTAACATGTAGCGGCATCTGATAGAATTTACTCAAAGCTATTAGTTCAGAAGCAAACAAAAAAACTTTTAGTACCAAGTACCGATATCTGATAGAATTCGCTAAAACTATTAGTTCAGAAGCAAATCTACTAGAATTTGCTCAAAGCTATTAGTTTAGAAACAAATCTGGTAGAATTTGCTCAATGCTATTAGGTCAGACGCCGGGCCGCAAACGAAATACATTTTGTAGAATTATATCTATCGCACAATGCAGGGTGAAACCGGGACGGACCAGTAATTAATATAATTATCTTGCTTGTAGTAAAATCCTGTTCGTTTTTTCAACACTCGGTATCTTAGAAATTCCGGCTTTATAACTGGATTTGGAACTATGATAATTATAAATATTAGTGGCTTAGTTAAATTATAACGTTCCTTTCCTGCTTTAAACTAACAATTAAAGGCAGCAAAAAATATATAATTATTTTTAATTCCTTAATAAGTTGCATACATACTTAAATTTTACACGCGGCTCTAATTATACATAAATATGTCATTCATTTCTGAAACTCGTTGTCAAACTTTTACATCTGCCCCGACGACTTATATAGGTATGTTTATCAAAAAACGTAATTTGCCAACATTAAGTTTTATTATACGTAAATAAAAGCATTCTTCTGGTTTAACGTAGTATAACACAGCTGTAAAACGACCTAAGCTTTTTAAAAGACTGCATTAATTTCAAGCTAAAAGCTTGAATCCTTTTTTTTTAATTGGCGGCTTTATAGTCGCTGTAATAAAGAAAAATTATTTAACATTACCACGGGTCTCTCAAAAGACAGATTTGACTTGCTCTGCTTTGTTACTGACGATCGTGTTTTTTTATTTATTTAGAAACTACACCAACTGAATAACTACATTTTTAAAAACGAATACAAATATTTGATTTAAACGGTCAATTTCACTATTTTCGATGCACATGTCACCAATTATCACGAACACACATCACAGTATTATCATTTTAAATCTGCTTTCGTGCAAAAGTACACAACCGCTCCCACGAATGCATAAAATCTGTTAATTTTGCAACAATATTACCGTAATGTTACACAACTTTGACACATTGCACTATATAATTATTGTATTAAATAGCAACTTTTTCATTTGCAATCAATTGTGATCACAATATGAAAGCCTAAATAATAATTACTTATTATTAATAATAATTATATTGTCACTTTAAAGAATATAATGTACGAAAGTCACGTTTTACGCGTGTGAAACTTGTTTATGTCGACAGACTTTTAATTTGGCATACAGCCGTGTTATCATGATTACGTGACTACTGGGTAATCGAATATAATCTGTCATTCGCTACCTCTTCCGTTGTGTATGAACATTGAACAAGGCTGCCTAATCTATATATTACCTATATAAAATTCTCGTGTAACTATTTTGGCCGCGCTAATCTTCAAAACCACTGAACCGATTATAATGACATTTTGTAAATGTGTCTTGCTTGGTGCAACTTACGCTATAGGATAGATAGATATTTTGTAGAAAATTGCGGTGTTTTGTAAAAAAAATTGTTTCAATAAACTTTTATAACGACATCTAACAGAATTTACTCAAAGCTATTAGTTCAGAAGCAAACAAAAAACTGTTTTCGTACAAAACAGCGACATCTGTTAGAATTCGCTCGAAACTATTAGTACAGAAGCAAATCTGGTAGAATTTGCACAAAGTTATTAGTTCAGAAGTCGGGCCGCAAACGAAATATATTTTGCAGAAATCTATCGCACCCGGGTGAACCGGAAGGGATCGCTAGTACTTTATAATACATTTTGGCATATAATTTCCAAATGTAAAAATTATAACTTTGTCGCGCTAAACAAAACCTTCGTATTTACGAAAATCAGCGGAATTGGGATATTAATAACCTACCAGCATTTCAATTGGACTACCTTTAATAGCCACGGAGATTTTTTATTAGCACAATAGGAAGCGTGATTTTTATCATTTGATACGTTATAATATGTGGCAGTTAAAATAATAATTTTTAAATGTGAATTTTTAATACGGTAGGTATAGTGCGTACTACTATTTAATAATTAAAAAAAAAAATAATAATATTTTTTTTTTAATTTTCTACTTGGAATTCGTCTAGTTACGCTATACGTCCGTGATTGGGTAACTATATTTCAACTTTTTTCGTCCAGTAAACGGACAGACAGACGAGAGTGATCCTACAAAGGTTCCGTTTATTCATCGGATGTATATGGAACCATAAATATTTAAATTTTTTTTTAATTTAAAAAATATTTAAAAAGTGTATATATTAGTGATGTGCCGGATATCCGTGTCCGCGGATATCTGAGGGAAAAGAAAGATCCGTATCCGTATCCGTTAGTTTTTGGGCGGATCTTTTACGGATCTTTTACCTTATTAATTTTCAATTCATAGATGAAATTTTATATATATAGGTGATTAGGTAATAATGAAAAACTGTTAAATTCTGCATTCAGATTATTTTTTATTTCTTAAAATCGTATTTGGCACCTTTATATTGCAAAAATTTATCGTAGTGAGTACCATACCAATAGTACATAAATCAAAGGTACTAAAAAACTATCTTTATAATGAGATATTGCACATCGATCTTTGGAAAGAGACAATCTGTTATGAGAGTTAACTCTTAAGAGGTCAATAATTTTTTCCCATAACAGATAGTCTCTTTCCAAAGGTCGATGTGCAATATTTACCGCCGAGTACTCTAAGAAAGTTAAGATCCGTATCCGTATCCGCGGATCTTGAAACCAAATATCCGTATTCAGATCCGTATCCGCGGATATGCATTTTTAACGATCCGGCACATCACTAGTATATATATCGTGAAATTGAAATTTCAGATCGTCTCTTAGTTAATTTTGGCAGAATAGAGTAGGTACGTATTAGTGATGTAACGAATGCCCAAATTTTAGACATTCGCAAATGTGAAAGCTTATATCTCTCGTCGATATTCGCGATTTTCAGTTTTCAAATCTGGCACCATTTGTCTAAGGCTAAAAATTGCAGCTGTTTGGCCACGCAAGTCGCACGCATACATTTGTTGTGGCTCTGGGTACTAGGTTGATTATTAAGTTATTTATGATAAAAAGCTGATAAAAGATATAAATTGTAAGGTTACATTAGCGAAAAACCTTAAGTTATTTAAAAAAAAAGCCGTAAGAAAAAAACTTTTCTAATAAAAATGCTGAAAAATCAATTTTTTTATCTTATTTAATTTTTTTTCTGATATTCATATTCGCATGCATTTTGCGTATGTCAAGAAATTGAAAATGCGAATTTTCGTTCCATCACTAGTACGTATTGTAATTATATTAAGGAACGTAGTATACTCTAAGTCTAAGGGATTAAAAAAATAGTATTTGACTAAAAAAAATGATTTTGAACAAATATGAAATTATATATTGGTGACGAACAACATTTTGCTTACACAGAATTACATCTAAATATGATGAAATAAGTGGATGAAATTGGACATCCTTGGTGCCGGTTACTGTTTTTTATAAATCAAATGCACGTCAAATTTGAAATAACAACGATAAAATTTTTGACAAATTTGTATATTTCCCATTCTTGGTTTTTCAAAATGATTGGAAATAAAATGTTTAAATAACGTTCATTTGAGCAAGTATTATTCTATTCTATTGATTTTTAATAAAAAAAATTTAAACATCTCATTAATTAAACATATTTACCGAAATGCACTAGAAATTAAATAGGTCAACCATTATAGATAAATACTATTGAAACTCTAAATTGAAGCCCAGTTAATCCTGACGGTTGAAGCCTGCTTCACAAAAAAAAACCGATTTAATGTTTGCAACTGGTAGCCTTGTTTTACTGCATACAAAACGAAATTGGGTGTTCAGCGTTTAGATTTAAATATTTCCACAATTACCTAATTGTCTCAGCAATATTAATCCGATTCCGTTTTCTAAATTTAAATAGTCAACCTTTTTGACTAATTAAACAAAAAGAATTTTTATACGAATTTAATTTGATCATATAATGTAATTGTCAATAAATCTTTATATTTTTACATGAATGTTGACTTACTCAAAGGCGCACTAAAATTTTCAAAGCCGAAAAACACTCTACATCAGGAGTGGGCAAATCTTTTGATCGTCGGGCCACATTGCGGATGTAAATTTGACCGCGGGCCAAACAATTTCTTTTTCTAATTTTAAGCATAGTTTTTTTGAAACAACAATTTCAAGTTTTTAAACACTGTTTACTATTTTGTCTAAGATTCTTTTTATGCGCCAATTTATATTGGCAAACAGTAATATTTTTGCATTTAATAATCGCGGGCCGGAGAAAATTCTACTGCGGGCAGGATCCGGCCCGCGGGCCGCCATTTGCACAGGCCTGCTCTACATAAATATACGAATTAGAGTAGGTACCTACTATATAGATTTTCCAACGAGACAATTTTTCAAAATACAATACCGTGAAATATTGCACTAAAATTAAAATGCGATTTACCGTTTTACGAATAGGGGAATCTCGTGCTGTCAACACTAAGCTATACACACACACGCACACACACCAGCGCACACGTACACATACATGAGCACAATTATTACAGAGCACAGGATGACACCATCGCAGTCATCATCAACGATGTCACAGACACACACACATACAGTGAAGATCGAGTCAACAACACTGTCGGTGCACCGGCCAACCACCGACTGGCGCTACGTCGCGCAACAACATCAGCATAGGTTCACTACGTCTGACCGAACGACGCTAGACGTCGCACCAACACACACACATGTATGGTACATGACACTATCGTTGTACAGTCAGCGCGTCAGCCGTCGCGATAGCCGTCAGCTATGCAGCTGGAGGCTATTTGCCACATTCTGCGCATCCTCCATTGTCCGTCTGTATCCGATTGGCGACAACAATACTCTTACGTCACACCTATACATAACTTAAAAAAAAACATACGTGATATGTGTTTTAATGATGACTAATTCCAGTCGACAATTAGCGGTTTAAATGGAAAACTGGACAATAGCTCTACCATGAATGTAATAACTTAATTAGTAGTGAAGAAGCAAGTAAAATTTTTAGGTCTGGAAATAGACGATCAACTTAACTGGAAAAGTCAAGTTGATAATATATCTGCTAATTTATATAAATACATATATCTTATAAGATATTTAAAAAACAAATTAAATTCAGAAATACTTATTAATGTTTATTATGCTCATTTTCAGTCTATAATGAGATATGGTCTAATATTTTGGGGCAACTCGGTAAGCATTAAAAAAATTTTAATAATACAAAAAAATTATGTGTTCGAATCATGGCAGGCGCTGCTCCTCGAGAACATTGCCGCCCTCTTTTCAAAAAATTAAACATCCTTACGATTATTGACCTTTTTATTCTAGAATGCTCTAATTTCGTCAGATTAAATCCTGCTCTTTTCAAATCAAACAATATAATACATAGGCACAACACTAGAAATAAAACATCCACTCTGAAAAACGATCAACATCATCTGCAAGTGACGAGTCGTGGAGCACGCAATGCTATGATTCGAATACATAATAATCTGCCACAGAATGTTAAAAATATTGATATTAACAAAAAATCCCTTTTTCAAACGGAAATAAATAAATTTTTATTGCAAAACAACTTTTATGATTTAAATGAATTTTTTAATAAATAAAGTTGTAATACATTTTATTGTCGACGCCATTAATGTGTTTTAAAAAAATACTTTCTAATAAAGTGGTTATTATTATTATTATAATTATTATTATTATTAATTAGCCCTATAAATATATAAATGGCTCCGTCTAATTTATTTAAATATTGCAGTTGTAATTTTTTGTCTAGCACTCAAAACGTCTTCACAATACTTGGTCGTAAGCACGCTTATTAATTACATTAATTAATTAATTATTTATTAATTACATAAAAACACAGATAAATTCGAAGCAAGAAGCTTTGAGGCTACACGTAAAAACACGAATGACAGCTGTTCGCGACTATTAGCTAAAATGTAATAAGGTTGCTATGGAAACAACGACATCTTAACAACAGTTGACTGGTTGTTTTTACTTTACTACCGCACGAACGTATGAACTTTCCGCACTGGTCGTGTAATTTCACCAACGAGTAAATGGTAGACTTTCTGCCTTACAATTGACGTGGAAAATATGCACTTTCGATCGAGGTATGAAGAAAATAATAAAAATTTCTTTCAAAAGTTTGACGGCCCACTAACTAGAGTTCATACAATATATTTAACAGTACATTATTATTCTATCTCTTTCTGACCCATGCGAGATCAGTATGTAAGGGAGCATATAGGTGGCCTAATTTTAAATTGACTGTAATAATCTGGATCAAAACAGGCACCAATATTAATGTCATATTTATCTCAAAATTATCGTGGTACATATAGGTAGCTAATATAGGTATCATTTTTTTGATACATATATGTTTTTATTTCATCTCAGCGCGTTATGTGGCCGAGCGGATTAATATGTCTACTTTGCTTTGCAAGAGAGCAAGGTAAACTGATTCGACCCCTGATGCACGCCAGTATTGTTCTTACCACAATGAATATTGTTCTTTGCGATATTACTTGATGTATGTTTTTTCATTATGCGTATCTTTTATTCGTTTTTCTTATCGTCTACATGTAATTATAAATTAATAAAATCCTTTTAAGAAAAAAAAAGACATGCACATGTTGGAAAGCTCTTTTAATAAAACAATGCTATTAAAACAGTAGCTGTTATTTTTATAACTAGAACTGAATGTTCCAAGATTTAAAAATTGAGCTTTGAACTAATTAAGAAGCCAATATTAAAATCGTACAGAATAAAAACATTTTCAAGCTTGATCCTTAAACCAAATTGGAAGATTTAATTTTAAAACATGCATCCTTTTGTTGGATACGATGTTTGTTTCTACGGAAGTTATTCTTTATTTAAAAAAATATTCACAGATTTTTCTGATTCTAAACCAGAATACTTACACTGAAAGATCAATTCATATTTTATTTTATAAAATGATACTTTCACTAGTTTTCAGATCAGAACATATAGGAACTGGGAGTTTATGGAAACGTCGTATAAATAGCGAAATTCCGACGAATTATTCTGTTCTTGTCTAAAAAAACTAACAACCGAAAATATGATAAAAGAGCAGAGCAAATTGAAATTTTAAAACAAATTACCGACAATTACCAAGACAGTTATTCGTTTTCACTCTCAACTGTACGACAGACGGATAATTAATTTCGAAATTTTAACTTTAACATTTCAATAAAACAAAAATGCACCCACATAACACATTAACAGTGGCCTGCCTTGAAGAAGAGAAATATTCACCATCTGCCTATATAGAAATATAATGAGCCTACTTTTTTACAAGAATGTAATTCGTAATTATCTCCATAAGGAATTTTTACAATTAAATGTTAAGCTAACAATTTTATGTGCTCCAACCTGTCAATTAAGTCTCGAATGTCGTTCCTTGCGAACATCTTTTCAACCAAAATGACCGTTTTAATTACATTCGCCATAATATAAAAAAGGATCATGACCAAGTTTGGACTGCAGCGTTATAAAAGTTATGACCGTTTTTGTCATAAACATTTATATGGGACATTACTCGCATATTATTATAATTAAATTCATTTTATTATGATTTCAACGCCTAGGCAGGGTAAAGCCGCAAAATATTTTTTGCACGATGAAAAATATTTCATTTTTATCGTAGGTACCGTGTTCTAATTATAAGCACAAAAAGTTGCAGTTACAACAAACCGATTTTAAGAGTGGTCACTTCATGTGCCATACAGTGTAGGTTATACATAATACGCTTAAAACATAAAAATACACTGCGAAAATAAATACTTATTTTGATAAACTTTACCTTAGAAAACGCAATATAATTAATTATAAACTTACATACTGAAGATACTGCAAAATGGTGACTTACCTAAAACAAAAAAAAAATCAAAATTACTTATTTGTCACAATAAAAATACACACGTTCAGATCTTTACAACAAAAAATATGCTATTCATATATTTTCTCAAATATATTCTTATGTAACCTTATGAAAATTTTATATGAATTTATAGAGAAAAACAATCTTCCGGTTGAGTTTGTAGTGCAAAAAAATATACCTCAGCAGTTTAAGATGGTACATAAATCTTGAGTTGAAAAAAAAAAAATTCAGCCAATTAGGCGACAGGACCATTCCAACTTCAAAATGTTGACATTTGATGTAATAAAGAAAATAAAATTTCTGATATCGCGTGAGGTGACGCAGGTAATGACTAGTATTCAATATGACATTTGTTATTCGTTGCCGTGATTACCTACATAATATTCCACGTCATGTAAAAATTAATCAAAGCATGCTTAACTAGTTTATTTCTGACAGATTTACAAAACAAAAGAGCAACTGATTTTTTTTTTATTTTCAAAATATTTCCAAAACTATAAAGTTTAGAAAAAAATGTTTAACGAAACTTTCTTGAAAAAATAAATAGAATAATAAGCCGTTATGAAAAAAAGACGTATTCGCATATTGCACATAACGTTTTGAGTTTGATATTCTGTGTAAGCAAACTGTTAATTAGACTTCAGTCTGCTTAATTATACTATTATAAATTAATGATGAAATTAAAACTAATCATTATAGGAAAAAGAACCAATAGCTATAGAATTTCAATCCTTTAACCCCTTCGGTCCTGGCGGTTATTTTAATGGACATACTATTCTAACGCGTGTAATTTAAGTCAGCGTAATTAAATATCAAATATAAACATTTCATTGTGCTCTTGGAGCTTATCTGAGATGTATCGCACTCCAAACAAAACAAATAAATACTATGTGTAGATAGAAATATCGAATCAAGTGTTGACTGCAGTCATTGATTCACGCAAAGCTGGTGAACGTGTACATCCTGATTATGTGTTACTTAGTATAACTTACGCATATTCATGACTACGTATTTCCTTGTGCGGATATTTATTTTATTTTTATGATGTTAACTTTACTAATTATACTTGAAAAGTTAATTATACATCCTATGCTAGTGATTGCGATAAAAAAATTTTTTTTTGACCTGTTGTCCATTTCAATGGACATATGATTTTCCAAAATTCTGTAAATGTTAAATTTAGTTTTTCACTGAATATACCTTAATTACACCCTAAATAAGCCCAACACCCTAAAAAATATTTTGTGTTTCAAAAATAGGTCCGAAGAGGTTAACGTGAAGAATTTTACAAAACAGCTCGATTTTCTGAAACCAAAACATTCACGAATAAACTGGAAGTTCTATGATCGAGCTGTAAGCGCAGTTACTTCTTGAAAATCGGAAAACTAAACTGGAAACAAATTACAAAAAAAAATCGTTTAAAATGCAAAAAAAAAATCCCGCTAAGTTCAGTCTTCATCTTCACATTTTGTACCTAGTTTTCATTTCCGCGATTTGCAGTTCATCAACGTGGAAAATAGGAAACAAAATTAGAAACACCCTATTGCCGCCGCATAGCAATTATATTTAACTGTAATGAAAAACGTAAGAAAAAAGTCACTTTTTATAACATATATAGATACAGGATGGCAAGCAATTCTTTTTAAACGGTTTTATTTAGCTTGACCCCGTATACCTGTTTGTTACTACCTATGCTTTAAATCTTGGAACAACTAAACTACTTTCCGTTATCCGATTGTGCTGAAATTTTGCATACGTATGAAGTTAACACTACATACCACTGAAACCTACGCAAAATCTAATATATAAAATTCTCGTGTCACAATTTTGGCCGCGCTAATCTCCGAAGCCACTGAACAGATTTTATTGAAATTTTGTAAATGTGTCTTGCTTGGTGCAACTTACGCTATAGGATAGTTTTTAATAAATATTTTCTACAGAATTACGGTATTTTCTCAAAAAACTTATTTGTTGGCTTCTGATCTAATATTAGTTCAGAAACAAACAAACAAAACTATTTTAGTACCAAATGGCGACATCTGTTAGAACTCACAATTTGCTCAAAGCAATTAGTTCAGAAACAAATCTGATATACAATTAGTTCCACGTCATAGACAAACAATACAATGTAAACAAGGCATGTGTTTTTTTTAGGTGTATCGTTGTTTGATCTCGCTTAATTACCAATCTGGTAAAGCTTTTCGCAAAACAAATTTAACTCTTAACCTAACTCCCTTTTCTAAATCCTGTAGGTTTCTCGATCGGCAAAAACTTTCTTTTTTTATTAATATCATTAATTTTACTGAATTAAATGATTGAGTATAATAGTAATTCACAGCAACCCGTGGCCAGCTCTGCAAATTGCAATAGTAAATTTGGATGTAGGAGGTAATCTCCGAAACTTCACAACCGATTTCGAAAATTTTGCACCAATATTTAAAATGCTTTAGCGCCGGATCTAAGGGGGGGCAAACCGGGGCACTTGCCCCGGGCGGCAGTTTCATAGGGGCGCCAAATCCTTGAGACAAGAATTCGAAATATCGAACAAATGAAGCCTCTTTTCCTACAATCTCATAGGTTTTTATCAAGTAATCGAATCTTAATATAATATGTTTGGAAAAACAAACTTTTCTATTTCCATACGCCCAGTTAGTTTTTGAATACATACTAATTGATTTATGAACGCATCGTAACAGATCAAGTAAAATAATTAAATCTACGTTCTACAATGAATCAGGATCGTCTATCTGGCCTCGCGATCCTAGCCATTGAAAACTAAACTGCCTATCCGACGGACTTTGAGGAGAAAAGCAAAAAAGAAAGCACGCCGTGTAAAGTTGTAGTCTTTCCTGGTTATATATTTTTTCTGTGTTTCTGTTTTATGTCACAAATGAAAGTTATTAGTTATTAGATAAAAAAAAGATTAAATTTATTAAAGGATTACTATTTTAACAAATGGTCACAAAAATGATACTCATTGGCAAACAGTTTTTCTCAAGCACTGAAGGGAGGGGGCGCCACTATCAAGGTTGTGCCCCGGTTCGAAATAAAATATAGTTTAAAAAAAACTAAAAAACACGCTTTATATCGAACTAAAAAGTAAAAAATAATTTTTTTAAAATAAGCTTAAAAAGCGTGGGGCGCTTTGTTCCACATTTTCGTACATCGAGCGCCCAACGCTTTTTAAGCTTATTTTAAAAAAATTATTTTTTACTTTTTAGTTCGATATAAAGCGTGTTTTTTAGTTTTTTTTAAACTATATTTTATTTTTCACTTTTTAGTTTGAGGATCTATAAAAGAATTTATTAATCCTGGGGGTCCTAATAAGGATAATGGGAAACTGTTATCAAATTATTGCATTGTCATCGGTCCTTGATACGTATGCAAAGTTTCAAATTAATCAGACTTCGGGAAATTGGTGAAAATTATGCTCAAAGATTCCGTTACATGCATACATACATACATAGTTAGTTACAACCCAAGCTAATATAAAGCGTTTAAAAATCGTAGATCCGCGGGGGCTGAAATGCTTCTTCAGGACGGACATGGCAATAATATTATCGCTTTAAAATGAAAGCGCTTTTCATAGACCAAAATTTTGCAACGTAAATCAACGAACAAATGGTAACAATTTCCGTAAATTCGGGCGAAGCCGAACTGTGCCTCTAGTATATTATAAACTGACTTTAATAACAGAACATCTATTATAATATGATTTATTTTTCGTCGTGATGTTTACATCGTAGTAGCTTTTTCATCAAATGAAATTAATTTATTTTCTCCACCGTACGTAAAGAAGCTTCGCATCAATAAAAAAAAAAACCTTTGCACTCCGGGAGTGCCGGCGGAAGTGAAAACTTGAATATTAACGTCTTACGAATTTTCGATCAAAATGGTTTGTATCATAGATTGCATTTTTATGTACGATATTTCAACGCTAGATGTCTAACGTTGTATAAATAAAAGTTTTCGTCTTACGCATTTTCGATCAGGACACGTGACCCTGACGCGAGTTTACGGTCACGTGTCCCTGACCTGACGCGAGTTTAACATTTTTTACCCATTACAAAAAAAGTGTACAACGCCGCTAAAGAAGTTTTCACTTCAAAAAATTCATCCACAACCGTATCAATTTAATTCTGATTTTCAACCGATAATAGAGATAGAAAATTACGACAAATCTTCCGCAATATGTTCCTTTTGTGCAGGCAATCTTCCCCCGTTTCTTGTCACTTCAATTTTTTCTCGGGAAAAAATTTGATAGCACAATTTTTAAAATGTTTTCGATGTACTAAAAACACCAGCAGCTTTGGACTGGAGTGATAAAAGACAGAAGATTAAATTGATGATACTTTCGGTCCCCAGTGACAACTATAGGTGCACTTTTCCAAGATTTGGCGGCCACATGCTGGTGCAACGGGGCTGCATTCTGCATCATCATTGTGTTATGATTTATGAACTTGTTCTAACCTCGCGAACGTAAAACTTGAACTGTTAAACACTCAAGATAAGTGTTTTGTTGGCCGGCTTTGTTATTTTCCAGACAGCAGAACATTAATCAACAGCGACGTACAGCTGAATTTAAACGATCGTAAATAATATTCGAACAAGTCCCCAGTTGATTCAGCAACAAGAAAAAATGCAAGTAAACCGTACAAGTGCGTCTAAATAGGCAAGTGCAGATTATGAAATAATCATTTATGGAAATTTTACGTAAAAGGACCCCGCCCAAACCTTATGGGATTTGGTTCTCAGTTAAATTGATCTAAAATGGTTTTATTTTATACTTTAAAGTTTACTAAGAAAATGTCTCCAAGAGCGCATAGACAAAAAACCAATAAATTTTTAACTACAAGTAGGTATGTTTAATTCGGTGAACGAGACGAAAAATAAAGAAAAAATCAAACAGTTCTCAGTGTCTAACAATTCTCTTAGCTTTAATACACTGTTTAGGGCCTAGGGGTATGTTTTCGCAGTGCACTGAATCCGAATATGACATTCGTTTTTTTATACAGGGTGACACCTACACACATACTAAACTAAAGCCGGCGCTACACAATGTTATGAACGTTGACACGAACGTTCGATCAAGCGTTGGACAGAAGGTTTGAGTCAACTGAGTTCGACACGGTGTGCCGAATGTTTGAAATCTTGAATTGAGAAAAGTTGGTACAAACGTTTGTCAACAAATACAAATTTAAAATAAATAATACAAAATACAATCAATAAAAGATTAAATAACTTATAATTATTAGAGTTAGTACTTTAATAAAATAATAAAATATAGCGAAAAAAGTAATGGATTTTGTACGGAAAGCTTATATTTCTAAATATAAAATGATAATATAATAAACGTACGTGTTTAAAACACAAATAAATCAGAACAAATAATCTTTATAAAGTATAAACACCCAAACAGTATTTAACAATACACTACGAATTGACATCAAAGCATAAGAATGTTTTCCTTAGAACGTTTTAGACTTCCTTTGACTCGGGTCAAGAACACCGACAACAGCCGGAACATGGTCAAACGCGAACGTTGGACGCTCTATATTGGAAGCTCGTAGGTTTGACCGTCGGCCACACGATGCGACGAACGTACGTTGGACGGTGTTGGTAGCATCGTGTAGGGCCGGCATAACCTAAAAACCGAACTAAAAATATATGTAGCTAAAAATCTATTGATTTTTAGACTATGCGCCCATAGACACTTTTTCTTAGTGACCTTTAAATTACAAAATAAAATCATTTTCGATCAATTTAACCGAGAACCAAATCCCATAATTTTTGTGCGGAATCCTTTCTATAATTATCTTTGAAGGCCAGTAATTCTTAAAGTATCACATTTACAGAAAAAAACAACGAGAAAGATTTTTTGTAGAGAATTAATTTTCCTACAAAATTGACGGGTTCAAAATGTTTTATAATATTTTTCCAAATGGTGGAAATCAAGGGTGGGGGAAATTTGAAGGGGTTGCCGAGGGAAAAAATGAGTGTTCCTCACCAACGTATTCAGCGACTTGAAAACGAGTGGGGGGGGGGTATCTCTAGATTATCTAGATTGGCGCTGTAGCAAAAAAAGCAAAAACGCCAAAAAATCCCGACTCCTGACCTCGACTAAAAAGGAATACATAAACTACTATAATAATGATTGCGTATACATTTAAAAAAAGTATTTTTTTAATAAGTTTTAGGATGTTTTGTAGTGGATCATACAGCAGTGTATCATGCAACACGACATTTTATACTTTACCTACAATAAAAAAATATATTCCTGCGTAGAGCTCTGAAACATTGGCATTCTCCAAGGATTATGAACTCAACTCACTCAAAAAGAGCGCGCATGCTTCAGTTCTCCGTAGTAATTATAATAATTTGATATCATACATATATAGAGATTATAATGTCGCACAGAACGATTCTGTGCGCAATACGACCATTTTCTCATTTACTTCGAATGCACAGGACACACCATTCTCTTTGCGCCAAACGGAATAGTACCTACTGGCTTACGTACGATTAACGAAGCGAATGAGAAAATCCGATTATATTAAACGATTCATTTAAATGCTTCTCTGTTTAGCTATGTTAGCGAAATAACGTAGGTATGTGTGTAAACGATGCGTTGGAAAATATCAATGACTTATTTTGTAGCAAATTCTATATTTAAGGGCATAATTTGAAACATAATAAAACTGTAAGCGATTCTGCAAAATCCAGTGGCAGTACATTAGGAAATAGTTTATTAATTGATAAAAAAATAATAAGTACATACTATATAAATAGTTATTTCAAAAAAACGTTTTATTAAAAAAATACACTCTGGGTAAATAAAAATAAATTGTATACTATTACATTTTTATCTGTTAAATTATTATTAAATTATATTTATCCATTAAAAATAACTTTTTTTCACAACCATTTCAATCACAAAAAAAATTAAAAAAATATCACAGATTTTCAGTCTTATCTGCATTATACAAATAATAATTCTGCATCTTCTTGTCGCTCATAGAGCGTTTCTTGACAATCTTGTTCATCGGTTGTTCCCAGACTTTTGTAAAAAGATAGCATATCTATATTCACCCAATCTTCACCATAATGTTTGGTAAGAAGATTTCTTATGTCTTTTAGTTTACTCTCGCTAACAGAATTCTTTTTTTCTATTTCAATTGGCTGAATTAATTTCATGCCTCTTCGAAAAATTGTTTTTGGAACACCCAAATCATTTTTATAATTTGGCTCGCCGCGAATCAAAATACCAGATTTTCCTTTTGTTAGAATAAACCTTTTCGTGGATTGAAACTGAAAATGCCATTGACTTGGTAATTTCAAACACCTTTTACACTCCGATTTCCAGTCAAATACTTTCACATTTTCCCCTAATTTCAAAACTGTTGAATGATTTCCAATTATATTTTCATAAGTTTGCGGCTCAACAATAACTTCCATTTTACGTAAATCTTTCTCAATTGTCCCGAACACTCTATCAGGTGGAATGTATGAATGTCCAGTCACTGGAAATATAAGTTCAATTTTTTTTATGTTCTTAGGAGCTTCTGATAAAAACCATTTCATACACATCGCTATTACTGTAGAATTTTTATTCTGGCCTCCACAGCCATCGGCCACTAATCGTATTGTTTCTATATTTTTATCAAAATTTATATTGTGCGAAAGTTGGTGGTATACCGCACTGGCAATTTGATTTGACCCCTTGACCATTTCGTTTTCCGTCCAGCAATAACTGGTTACATTATTTTTATTCAATTTGACTTTTGAATGGCCCACCACTATGCAGAAATTGTAAAAATTTACTTGCCTAGAAAAATATGCAGACTGGTCAGGTAATTTGGGTAGAGGCATATTTTTCTGGCAATCATAGGACATAATAAGAATGTCTGGTCGATCTTCTTGCAGAAAACTGAAAAAGGCTTTTGCTCTTAATTTATGGATTCTTTTTTTTATTATTATTGAACTTTTTACGTCAGCATTTTTTTCGGATCTAATTTGTTGACCCAAACTCAAACAAGTTGAGCACAGATCTGATTGAGGTGAACCAAATCCAATATTGTAATTTCTTAAAAAAATATTTCGAAAAAACCAGTGGGTCACTTTATTGTCGGTAGAATTATTAAACATTCTCCACATTTTGGTTAAATTGAGATCTGATGATAAATACTGCCGGTATTTAATTTTATTACGACAGTAATGTTTTTTAGAAGTTTGAAATGACTCAATAAAGCGTTTAACTTCTTCTTTTTGTGTAGCACTTTTTTTGCTTCTTCGATCGCCCCCTCTATTTTCTTTAGGAGTTTGACCATCAGAATGAAATCTTCTTAAAATTCCTTGCACTCGAGTTTTATTTATTCTTAATATATTTAAAAATGCGTTTCTGCACACTTTATAGGATATGGAAAACTTAAAGTCAAAGACATAATAACTAATAGAAATGCTCTTCTTCTTTGGTCCATTGTTACTTTTACGGATAACGGCGTCTGTGTATTTTAATATAAAATTATCTTGTGCCGTTTTTGTTTTGTTTCGGTAGAAAGCTCTGTGGAAGTCAAGGATGGTTTTTGATTTTATTGATTTACATTGGAAACGCTTATTCTGATGACATTTTGGCATTTTAGGTAAGTTTTTTGCTTCGTAACTGCAACAAATTATTAACAATCTGTTAGTATAATACCCAAAATGCAATTATTATAGTAGCTAAGTTTTCCAATTTACGAATCAGAAAAATGTAAATGCATAAATTAGTACAGCAAGTTGAATAGACTACAAGCGCTTCGAGCATTTGTTAAAAAATAGCCTTATGTGTAGAGAATATAACTACGCCACTGCAAAAACTGTCATTGGAAGTTTTACAAAACTTGACTTACCGTTTTCTTTTCTGAATATTTTTCTTCCATTGGCTGGGATCTGCTGTAACTTTCCTGGCGTGTTGCCGGGTTGTTTGTGTAACATAATTTGTTTCCATTTCAGTTATATAAAAATAATTAAACACTTTTAAAACCTTAAAACCACACAAGAACAAACAAGTGAACACAAGCTTGGCCACATTGAATTTAACAGATACTACCTTCTGATTGGTCAAGAAGTCAAAAGACATGTTTTGTAACAAATTCTTTGTAACAAATGGCAAGTTTTGAAACAAATATTGATATTTGAATTAATATTTCTCGTGTCAGGTGGCCGATTTTGAACCGAAACATAATATTAAATAAAACAGTTTTAGTAGACGAATCGATTGGTGTATATAACTCCATATTGACCAAAATGTCTAAAGGCAGGTTTTGAAACTGGGGTTCTCATCTCTCCTTCAATTAAAATATTATAATATTGTCTACATCAGTCGCCCAGCAAGGCGATAACTTGTTTTAAGTAATGGTTACAATATATACATAATTACTAGCGGTCCGTCCCAGTTTCACCTGGGTGCGATAGAAATAATTCTGCAAAATGTATTTCGTTTGCGGCCCGGCGTCTGAACTAATCGCTTTGAGCAAATTCTAGTAAATTTGCTTCTGAACTAATAGTTTTTAGCGAATTCTATCAGATGTCGTTACATGGTACTAAAAGTTTTTTTGTTTGCTTCTAAACTAATAGCTTTGAGTAAATTCTATCAGATGTCGTAATACATGTTACTAAGACAGTTTTTTTTGCGAAAACATCGTAACTTTGTACAAAATGTTTAATAAAAACTATCCTATAGTGTAAGTTTCACCAAGCAAGACAGATTTACAAAATCTCATTAAAATCGGTTCAGTTGTTTCGGAGATTAGCGCGGCCAAAATTTGACACGAGAATTTTATATAGGTACAATAGATATGCATTTGTAAATTGCCAGTTCCAAAACAGTCAAAAAAGCAAATTAATGGATTACCAGTGCGTTTTTGATCAAAATTTCTTTAGGCAACCGTATATATTTAAACACATCTCTTCGAGCTCTACAATTTAGCGTCGATTGTATGCTGGCATGTCTTGAGCAAAGAGGAATTATTAACGAATTAAGTAGGTACTTATGTGTATTTTGTACCGAAAATGGGTTCCTCGCGGTCCCCAGACCCGGATTTCACAAGGCGACCCTAGCGCTTTCTCTTTTTACCTTCCGTGAAATTTTCACCCTTTACGGAATCTGTTAATATAAATTTACGTCTGGCTCGCAACCTATTGGCGATCTACGGATTAACAAACACAGCAGAATTTTTTTACATAAAACGTTACGCCATTAGTGAGAACTCTGCTTTAATGTTGAAAATGCAAGGAGCCATTTTATAGAAATGTTTTCTTAGTATATCTGTATTGCACACTGCAAACATTTCCAAGAATAAAATGGTTTCCTTTTATATGAAGCGCAATTTGAAAGTACATTTTATCTTCTAAGTTTAAAATTGAAGAGCATGAGAGGCACATATCTATATAGTACCTATGTATCTAGTATCTACAGTTCAATAAAACAATGAAGAATCACGCTAAGCTATCAGATAACTAAAGTAGAGAAATTAAAACACCCATGTCAAATCTTGGATTCATAATTCATATATTTTACCAAGTAGATTTTATATAAATTTTGTTTGTCTTTATATTAATATCGAAATTTGTAATCAAAAATTTTGTATTCGAAGGACAGATGGAAGACCAATCCTAGGATTGAATCTGTGTCCTATTGCCTCGGCAATAAATAAAATTTTTATTATTATTATCAACTAGCTTTTTTTGTATGTCGTGTTGGAACTTTGTAATTGATTTTAAACTAACTTCCTGGGGGGATGGAGACTTGAAATTTTTAACATAACTTAGAATTAGATGACAAGGAAAAGCGAGTTAATAAAAACGTGGTAAAATACATGAATCCAAAATTTGACATGGGTGTTTTAATTTCCCTACTTTTTATACATTATACCAGACTTGAATGCTGGGTTGCAGAAAGGACTGTTAAGAAATCTGATAGATTGAGAACATATTACAGTTTCTGAAATGACACTACTTTTGCGACTTATCTGTTTGAAATTTTTTGTAACGTTAAAGGGGAAATTATTTAATGGCGGAGAAATATTAGAGAAATCTTAGTAACGCAAAATTACTATGCCAATATTTGAAATGTATCTTTCGTTGTATTTTATTCACATCTTGGGATATAATAATAATTATAATGCGTTTAGCGTCCGTTTCTCGACTTTATGTCATCATAACAGACACCATTCGCACCATTACTTTTTTTTTCTACCACACTTCTCGTTATTTTCTATAATTTTTAAACTTCAACTTAATTAATAGCAAGGAGGAATTTTTAGGAAATTAGGATAAGGTAGGCAAATTTTGAGCATAGGAGTTTGACAGATAATCGGCCATGGCCTTGAATAAGAAACCATCTCGATATTTATCTGGAATTGATGAGGGAAACCATGGAAAACGTCAACAAGATGGTCGGTACAGGAATTACCGTTACGTTTACGAATGTAAATATTATAATAGAAAAAGAATTAAATAAAATTCTAAAATTCCCGACTTAACGCAGGTAAGTAACCAAAGAAAATCCGTCGGGGCTGCCATTTGGCTGCCCTGAAAGGAACTAAAATATTGCAATATTGCAAATTATATTCTTCTATTCTTAATTCAGGGCAGCGAATGGTAGCCCCCGACGGATTTTCTTTGATTACTTACCTGCGTTAAATCGGGGGATTTTAGAATTTTATTTAATTCTTTTTCTATTATAACATTTACATTCGTCGTGGGTTTTTTCAAAATTTTTAATTTTGTTTTTCGTTAAATAGAAGTTCGCTATACAGAATTTACACTGTAATCTATAGATAGATATTTTGCCAGTCGAGATATACAGAATCTGTTTGACACGTCAAAAAATATTAAACATAAATTACAACGTATAAATTACACAATATAAAATGTTACAGAGTACAATTATTATTGGCAACATAAAAATTCATCTATGCTATAAAAGACCCGTTCTAATAAAAATGTTTTTACATTCCTTTTAAAAATTGAATATGTATTATTTTTACACCTTTCAGGTAATCTATTGTATATATAGGCTGCGTAATTTTCCGGACAATACTTAAAAACGTCTTTCGTTGTTAGGGGAATATACTAACTGGTTGACAATTTTATTTATTTGAATATACTAATATATAAAGCTGAAGTTTGTTTGTTTGGTTAAACGCGCGAATCTCAGGAACTACTGGTTCGAATTGTTTTTTTTTTTATGGTAAGCCCATTTATCAAGGAAGGTTGTATAGATTATATAATATCACGCAACGATCAATAGGAGTGGTGCATCAATGAAAAATGTTGCAAAATGTATCTCAAAATTTGTCTGTCCGATAAAAACTTTTAAACGGTAACTCCGATCATCATGAAATTTGGACACAACATTCATCTCGGTAAACTAAGATTAATGTGCGCACTCACGTCCCTCCCTCCATTCGTTCTTTTGCACCCGGATGAAACCGGGTGGGACCGCTAGTTATAGTATAAAAATAACATTTCGTTAAACACACTATACGTCCAAACAACTCACGACGAACGGCCGTATTATTTGCAGCTGTAAACTTATAAAGCTAAATATACACTTCGGGAGGCGGAATGTTGCTGCGCTTTCCGTCATCATCAAAACATAACTTAACAAACGAGCGTGAATAACAGAGTATTATATTATATAGGTCACCGATCCGTCGTCAACTAAACAAACATAAAATATGAAGCGGAGCTACGCCATGCTCACTGGATGATCATTCAACTCGAAAACGTGAATATTACCGACTTGAAAAAGATGGCACTACAATATACACGCAAACAGATGTTTATCTATACTAATCTATAAAGCAAAAGAATTTGTTTGTTTGTTTGGTTGAACGCGCTAATCTCAGAAACTACTGGTTCGAATTGAAAAAATTGTTTTTTTGTTAGATAGCACATTTATCGAGGAAGGCTATAGGCTATATAATATCATGCTACGACCAATTGAACCGGAACATCAATGAAAAATGTTGCAAGATGTATCTCAAAATTAGTCCGTCTGACAAATATTATCAGGTGAAATGCCGTAACTAAATATTGCAATATTCGCCTCACGTTTACACGCCCGAATAGCTCAGTCGGTAGAGTGTAAAACTCTTAATGCCAGGGTCTATGGTTCAAGCTCCATGTCGGCGAATATATTTTTATTTTTATTTTCTACATTGCTTTCTTCTAAGGCTTACATTTCAATTTTTTTTAATTTTATTACGACTAACTAAAATTAAATAAATCTAATTAATAGCTCATTAGGTATCTATATCAAAATAATTTTCCTACAGTGTTTTCAATTAAATATTTATTATTTTTTATACTTTTTAGATCAGTTCTGAAGAAGATCCAAATCCGGATCGAAACGTTAATGTATTAATTATATTTTTTGTTAATATATTGTCTGAAAAATTGGTCGATAACTTTATTTATTGAAGAGTTGTAATCAGACGTTAATCAAAGATTACAAAGATTTAAATATTTATTATATTAAAAGAAATTCATTACTTAAAAAAAGTATAAATGCTGCCTTTTTAACGACTAAAACTTTTGAACGGTAACTCCGATCATTATAAAGTTTGGACACAACATTCATCTCGGTAAACTAAGATGATTGTGCGTACTCATGTCCTTTCCTTCCCCATTCGTTCTTTTGCACCCGGGTGAAACCGGGCGGGACCGCTATCAAACATAATTTTTTTATACATCAAATACTAACGCCCCGGTTCGGTTTCGCCCGAATTTGTAAATTGCCACCGTTCTTTTGTCGACTAAGTTGTAAAATAGGTCTCTACGAAAACCACTTTTATTTTAACGTGATAAATACAATAACCTATGTCCAATCCTGAAGGTTAATTCTAAAAACTGGTGAAAACATTTTTGGAATCGGATGAGAAGTTTCGGAGATTACCGCCTACACCCAAACTTACAAACTTTACCTCTTTATAATGTTAGTTAGATGGCGAGAAAAAACACGTTTAGGATCTAAAAATATCTACCAATTTACAGAATTCCGTACTTGCAGCAATTAGAACTCATGAATAAAAAATATAGAATAGTTACTTCTTACCACAACAGTTTTGTTAGCGGATGTACATTTCGGGAGCTATGCTCTCATCTTCAGCAAACACTAAGCTTATACTACAGTTTAGTGTTTGCTGAAGATGAGAGCATAGCTCCCGAAATGTACATCCGCTAATAAAACTGTTGTGGTAAGAAGTAACTATTCTATATTTTTTATTTTTGTTTCAACCACAGCGCTCTTAATATTTGTAGAACTCATGAGTTTTTCAGGCTTTAAGCTCACAAGTATTGGTTGAAACTTATTTGCAGTTCGTTTGATAAACAACTGCGAATACGGAGTAGCGCACATTACACCAGTCCCTACAACCAGCAACTGACGCTAGAGCAAATCGTATCAATCGGAGTACAATCCTGACTTGCAATTTCTATGTTGGGCCGTACCGAACCGACTTAATTTTGTATTTTGGTGCTGTTTTGGTACTGTAGGTGAGGAGAAATAATACCCAAGACCCCCGAGAATTTGTGTTGTGGACATTCGAAATTATTGAAAGAATTTTTATTAATCTCTCTCTCAATAAGTCAGGAAACAAATGATGAAATTCGCCATATTTCTTCCTCTTTTGATTGATAGTGTAAACCTAAAACTGTTTTTCCCGACTGTTCCTCTTCCCCGTCGTCAAAATAAGAATATATATCCTTTGAACTATACACACGTCCATGTTGCACACTCATTACTAGAAAACTGCAAAATTTCTGCCCCATAAGGAACCCGAACTAAAAGTTGCTGGTCCGTAAAGGTACAGTGAGCAAAAAACCGTGCAGGTTACAAGCTCGAGCTGGAATAGTGTGCGCGGTCTTTTAATCGTGAAAGCTACATGTTTCGCGTTTCTAGGCCGAACAGTTTCCAAATATGACCGGGGGACACAACAATGAACTAGAATAGGCCATTTTCTGGAGCTTACACGTCTCCATTTTAGTGAATTTACTGTAACATCGTATATGCAATTCCATGAATTGAATAGAAACACATGGTAAGAATATCAATTATTTATGGAGTAGGTAATTAAACCATAAAACGTTTCGAAAGAAAATAATCCCAAATTAAAATTTTATTACACGAGGCTGTATTTATCTTACAGCATACATATCTTATATTAGCATCACTTCGAGAAAAAAAACCAAACTATAACGATGCAAATGAGGTTCCTAGTCAATTCAAATGGTATATTAATAACATAGAAAAAAAATGCAAACTCTGTCAGTTTAAAAAAGACGATTGGAAGAATATGGCAATATATAACATTAACACTTCCTTATTACTCTAGAGTTTAGTACAACGTTCAGGGCTGATTTATACTATTATTTTATGCCGGCACTTCACATGGCTATTTGTATTTGTGTATTTGGCATATTTGGCAAACAATTACCATGTGTGGATAGTCTATTTGACAAAGCGTTGGCCTGATTTGCCTATTTGACAAATAAGGCCAATACCAAATACGCGTTACCGTGCGCTTGTCGGTTTTTCGAGGAACATCAAAGGAGTCAAATAGGCAAATACGCAAATAAACTGTCCACACAATGGCCATATTCAGAAGCGCACGCGCCGTGAACCTGTACGGACGTGCAGTATTTTTGTGTCTGTGCTGTGAGCGATAACTGGAACAATTACAATTGAAAATGAATTGGGACAATGGAACAATGCTAAAATTCCTGGAATTTTGAACCTTGCGTTCTGCTGCCAAATGTTTGTGTGTTTTTTATTTGACTGCCATGTGTGGATGGTCGTATTTGCCTCTATTTGCATGTTTGCCTTGAACGTCATATATTTTGCCAAATACAACAAACACCCAATAGCGAACACAAATAGCCATGTGAAGTGCCACCATTAAATTTCATTTTTCGACTGTGAACCACAATGCACACAACCAGTAAACAAATGTTTATACTTTTTTCTAAAAAATAAACAGATTACGTCACAAACGTTGACAGTATAGAAATGTCATCCGGAATGCAACCGTTTTCAATGTATGGTATCTACTTTAGTTGCTCTAAATACCAGCTTGCTAAGTTTCTTCAATATATGCATCATGCAATCACTACAATTCCAGTTCACCATACAATATATGAGATCATCTATCATCCTTTAATTCTAATGTTTGCTAATCAATAATTGTGTCGTGATTAGATCCTCACACAAACGTAAAACCGACAATCGCCATTTCCTGTTTGGAGACGTGTATATATAACGATCAAATACTAAGCCAATAATATGATTTATGTACGGACGTTCAAAATATTTCTGGGCTTTATTATAAGCATCGACTTATAAATCACGGTTAAACAGCGATACACTCATTCTCAACGAGCTGTAAAAATTGTCAGTGTCAAATAAAAATAAATGTTAATAAAAACCGATGTCGCTATTTTCGCTCACCTCCTATGATACTAGAAATAGCGTTTTAAACAGTACAAGAATTTTTCAAATCAGTTCAGTAATTTTATTATTTGAATGTTGAAGGTTGCGTTAAGACCTTAGCTGTCAAACGTTTATAGTCTCCAATCTCTCTCCAGTTCAGTTAAAGCATCATCATTAATTAGTTTGGAAACAAATCCTTCAACATACTTTCTTTATTCTTTTGATTTTCAAGTACTTTTTGGTAACTTTTACAACATTAATTATTTATTCATACGTTCTTTACTACTATAAAATATTAACCCTTTCCCGGTTAGGAGCCACCAAACGTAGATAGATAGATAGATAGATAGAGATATTTATTTTGTTGGTACAATTAATGTACATAAATAGCGTCAACACAAAAACAATTAATTATAAAAACTCGTTCAATCTGTAGTGAGCCTTACTTAATAAATATTTTTTTAAATTCTTCCTAAACTTTTGTTTAGAATTTGTTACAGTTATTTCAGTAGGTATCTTATTGTGTATTCTTATCATAGCGTTGCGGACACCTTTATGAGTCACTGCTAATACAATTAGTAGTTTTTAACCGACGAAAAACAAAAACGGAGGAGGTTCTCAAGTCGACACGTATATTTTTTTTTTTTTTTTTTTTATGTATGACCACGCATAACTTTTTACAGAGTAGTCCGATTTTGATAAATATTTTTTTGTTTGAAAGGGTATACCCCGAAGTTGGTCCCATATAAATTTGGTAAAAAAATTCCAACCCTAAGGGTAGGAAAACAGGGGATGATTGATTGTTCACTCACTGATTGTAATGTATGACCACACATAACTTTTTACAGAGTAGTCCGATTTTGATAATTATTTTTTTGTTTGAAAGGGTATACCCCGCAGTTTATCCCATATAAATTTGGTAAAAAAATTCCAACCCTAAGGGTAGGAAAACAGGGGATGATTGATTGTTTACTCACTGATTGTAATGTATGACCACACATAACTTTTTACAGAGTAGTCCGATTTTGATAATTATTTTTTTATTGGATAGGGTATACCTCGAGGTTGGTCTCATATAAATTTGGAAAAAAAATTCCTACCCTAAGGGTGGAAAAATAGGGGTGATTTATTGTTGACTCACAGATTTTCATGCTGAGTTGTGTATTACAATTATAAATTATATAGCCACAAAAAATTATAAAATAAAAACTTTTTAACAAAAAAATTAAACCGCCGAAAAACTGAAAAGCAAAAAATAATAAATCTTTTTATTTAACTAAGTTCTATTTAAGTAGTTGAACGTATGTGACAGTCTAGTATATCTAAGTAATTTTGAGTCGGCGTCAAACAATCAATGAACAAAGATCACTAAAAGAAATAACCAAATCAAATTAACAATGATACGTGAAATCTCAAGCGATAAACTTTAACATTCTAAACATGCGCTCTTCACACGACCACTCGCAAAGACGTGTGCCCTCAGTGTGTGCCCGTTCGGGTTGCTCTGTCGCTGACATTAACTTCGTGAACTCTCAGAGATTTCCGGCGAAGGATTGTTGACGCCGACTCAAAATTACTTAGATATACTAGACTGTCACATACGTTCAACTACTTAAATAGAACTTAGTTAAATAAAAAGATTTATTATTTTTTGCTTTTCAGTTTTTCGGCGGTTTAATTTTTTTGTTAAAAAGTTTTTTAAATTATTTTTATTTCTTGTGGTATATTCATGTTTATTATGATTTTCATTAAACAAAGATGGGTAGTTTTGTACAAAATTTGCACAATTTAGAATATAAAGATCTACTAGTGTTAGTATGTTATATTGAATAAATAAATTTTTACAATGTTCTCTAGGTGCCACACCCGCTATGATACGAATTCACTTTTTTTGAATTAAAAAAACTTTTTCTGCTCATACCGAATTGCCCCAAAAGATTATTTCATACTGGATAATAGATTGGTACCAGTGTGAGCATGGAGCGGAGGAACTAATAAAGTCGTGCTTTAAAAAAAATGTGTGAGATTTGAGAGTAGTAGTCTGTACGTGAGATCTTCACTGCCCTTCTCGCAGTACTATACCACCAATAAACTAACACTCTAAGTACGATAATAATCTAAGTTTATTCGAAAAATTCATGTATCCATTTTAAAATTTACTGTTATTTTTATTAACTCACTAAAAAACTTTTAATTGTACATAGATTACTCTGATTATATAAAAGGAAACCGTGACTGGCTGACTGATCTATCAACGAACAGTTCAAACCACTGCACGAATTGGGCTGAAATTTGGCACACAGATAGTTATTATGACGTAGGTATCTGCTAAGAACATAATTTTGAAAATTTATCCCCTAAAAGGGTGTAACAGGGGTTCAAAATTTGCATAGAGAAATCATATAAGATAGATCATAGATGTATCAATTCGAAAATGTGCATGATTACTCCTGCCAACAAATAAACAAATACGTGTTTCATGCTTCTTCAAAAAGAACCCCTTCAGAGGCTGAAAAGAGGTAAATAGTCTAGTCTATTTAGAAATTTATTAGGATGGTCTACGTCGAAAAAGGAGTAACTATGCCAAATAATGAGAATGCATCCGTGTTTCGTCCCAATCGTGTGCGAAGCCGCAGGTAACGGCTAGTATATGTATAAGGCAGGTGCTCTGCACGTGCGCTTACCACTCGCTCTCGTCTCGTAATTACTTCGCCTCACTCCAGAGTAAGGATTCAAGGTCAACCGGGAAACGGTTCATGTTATAACGATCTCGGGTAATACTTGAAACACCCCGTGTAATGTGTCTGCGGTATTCGTGCCGTTGTGTTATCATCAATTTATCACCGGTCACGTGACGCGGCACCCGGCACCTTGTTATGTATGGTCACGCTTTCCATCACGGAACCAGGCACAGGATTGTCATGTATAATATTATTGTCGTTAGTAATTGTGTGACTGACCCAACACACCGCAATGTATCGCGAGCAAGTATACGAATCGAGGTGGATCGCTCAATTCGTGAGTCAGACTATTTACCCTTATTTAACGTAATTCAAAAGCAGTTTGGTTTTTCATTTTTGTACCGAGAGACGGCGTATATAACACTACTATGTTATTAAACGAGCTTTTTTTCTCGAAAACGGCTTAACGATTTGGATGAAATTTATTGAAAATGGGGTTCCGGAAGCAAAATATCGATCTCGGTAGGTCTCGCCTCTGAAAAATTCGCTTTTTTATCAACTTTATCACTTTAAGAAAGCATTTTCTCACGTTTTAAAACAGGATTGTACAGCGAGAACGCTTTGGAAAAAAGAAAACTACTTATAATAAGTCATAATGACATTAAAATCTTTGATTAACGTCTGAATAGAACTCTTCAAATAAATAAAATTCTCGACCAAATTGTCAATATATTGGTCTGAGAAAAATTGGTCGACAATTTTATTTATTTGAATAATGACATTAATCTTTCTTAAAAGTTATGAAAAGAACATGTAAATTATTTAAATAAAAATAAGTATTAAGTAAATATAGAATAGCACCATTATCCTATGACGAATTGTAAGACGTCCTTATGCGCTCAAAATGAGGGGGAAGGGGGACAAAATCTTATATAAAGGGAGGGGGATCAATGAAAATCTCACGTCAACTTTTTAATTCAGAGAATATACATTATTATAACAGATAACAGTTTGTATCATTTTTCTCCTACCAGTATTTTCGTATAGATATTTAGGGGTATGAAGCAAAATACATGAACATATGAAATAAATTTATTTATTTAAAATTTATATCTCACCTAAGGAAATGGGACGGTCCCACATCTTACAAAATTTCATCCAGGGGGAGTGGGAGGGTTTCAAATAAAAAAAAAACACCTCATAATTAATGGACGCCCTCTTCTAGTGTGTATAAGATTTTAAACATTTTCTAATCTCCCAAAATCCATAAAATTCGAAAAGCATATTTTCCATGATCAAGCAAGTATACATTCTGTTATACAAAAAAAGATAATCTTTAAAATCTTGGATATTGGCATACCGTGTGTGTTTTTTTTCTTTTCTTTTAAAACCTAGTCAAACCGTATCTCTTGTTTTTCATTGGTTAAATAATTTCAAAGTATACCATATGATGAGCTTTTGGCTTTGACGGTTTGTTATATTAATTTGCACTTTTACAGTTGCCACTTTTGAAGTAGCAGACCTTAAAATTGCGTAACCAATGCTTAATCAAGCATTAATAAAGGGACAGAATACCTCTTTCCAATCTGATGAACTGAAAGGATGTCTAGTCCACATTTAAGGCAGGTATAGTGATTTTACTTTAAAAAGAAAAAGTTTTAGTTTCACAAAAATTGAAAAAAAAAGATAATCCAGGTCATGCGGCTGAGCTGATCGAAACAAAATTTTGGTAGAATGTTTACCATATAAATAGAAAAGGTTTATTTTATAGGGGAAAACCGGCGCATGCGCAAGAGAGGTATGAGTTACAAGGTATTCATCACCGTTTTCGTTTCTATACAAGTTTTGTAAAAACAAATTTTTCTAAGCCTTAAGGTTTCGTAAATAATTTAAAATAAAAAAAACAGCTGTTCTTTTGCATTGACGTTATTATACCAATACGAAGTGATGCGGTGTCGTTTCTCGCTTCGAAATAGAACGAGAAAAATTGTTCATTTCGTGTCGAGATTTCTCGTCTCGGAGGTAACACTATTTATACTCCCGTTTTTGCAACATTTTGCCTTATCTGTGATTATAGTCATTATCACAGATAGTCGAGAAGTCTGTATATAATATTTAAGCTTCGTGGCTTATATTAACAATAACAATATATTTATGTTCTCTAAATTGCCCCAAAAAGGGATAAGGATCTAAAACTAAATTTAAATATAAACTTAAATTGTTTTTAATTGGAAAACATTTTTTTATTGGATTAACGAATTTTTTAGGTATATCTGTTGATATTTGACTAATACTAACAGATTTACCATAAAATTTCGTATAAAAAATGTTTTCCAATAAAAACAATTTAAATTTAAGTTAAGCTATACTTAATATCATTATATTACTGTTCGATGATTATTACCTGCGTGGAATAATTTTGACTAATGTTGTTAATAACAAACTTATAGAAAACGGTTATGAAATATGAAAATGCAAATAGGTAGGTAGATATAGCTATTTTGAAACTCTGAACAAATTATTTTTTAACCGTTTTGCTCTAAAATATACAAAAGTGGCAATATTTACAAAGGGTTAATTTTACACGCCACGCAATGTACAGAAGAAATTAAGTTTATTTTTTAACGGTGTGTTTTGTTCACCGATAAAATTGCGGATTTATAATATTATAAGATCAATATAAGCAACGAAAGAAAAAACTTGAGAGATATAGCTTGGAAATTTTCGTCTGGTTGTATCGTTTTCACAACATATTCAGAGATATTGACACTGTAACGTTCCACTGCACACATTATTAAGCTGGAAGAAACATATTGAAAGCTAGTACAATATTTTCCATCTCTCGTCGGTTCGTGAGTTAAAAAGACTTTCCAGGTACTTTATTAGCTTTGAGAATTTAATGAAATGAAAAGTTTGATATAACTTATAGCAGCTTTCACATACTTTGTAAAATGTTAAGCTTTGAAGCATAAAGTGACACAAGTTTCAAAACACTAAAGATTTAGCGTACATGCGTTTACAAGAAATCTCTCAAATGACAACGGGCTGGGGTTTTTAATTAGTGACGGTGATTTTCATTACTTTCAAATACTCGTTACTAAAGTATTCAGTTATCGTTTTATCAATATTCTTCTATTCAATCTATATAATAATATGTATTCTGTGATATCTTAAGGCCGCTGCACACGAGGCTAGAAACGCTGCTAGATTTGCCTACCAGTTTTCTAGCGCTGGTTTTCTTGCTTGCTGTTAAGTGCTCGCTTCACACGGGACTATTTTTCAAGCTTGATTTGTGGATAGATCTGGTGCGCGCGCAGTGACAGAATATAAACACAGAGCAAAATTTGTCTGTTGTCTGACTCTGAACAGAATCCGACACCATGTTGGTTTGTGGGTGTTTGTTCAAGTGCCCACGTGACACGATACTGCTTCCATTCTTGCTCATACCTAGCTGCAAATCTCGCACGGAAAATAGCCCTTGTTCTAATTTTAAAACCTGTCTTGTGAGCTAGCAGGCCAGCCCGAGTGACATCATTACTAGCTTCGTACCCAGCCTACCGGCTAGCAGCGTTTCTAGCCTTGTGTGCAGCGGCCTTTACTCGATATAAATTACGTTTAAGGTTTAACTCACACGAACCACTTTCCGCCCACATTAGAACCTCAAAAAACTGGTCGTGTGTTGAGAGTACGACATGTATGTAATGTCGTGATAGCGCTCACACGGACAACAAATTGTGGTCGGTGTCAAGAACAGTCGTCGTGTGTTGGTAATATCGCTCACAAACAAACCTGCCGATAATGAAAACCCGCTCACACGTGCAACTCGGCCGACCACTAACAGACCACAGACTGAACAGATGTACAAATAATCGAAAGTACGTTTGCTCATTCGAAAATAAATAATTTAAAAATTTGTCATCGTACAGTCTTAAACGATGATAAAGTTGTTGAATTTGACTTTCGTTTCTATCTTTGATAATTGGATGAGCCCAATAATTTCTATTAATAAATCCATCGCTTTACTGTCTGTTCTGTGTGGTTCATTTGTGGTGTCACCAACGTCTGCGTGCCCACAAAACTGTTGATGGAAAGTGGTCGAGTTCAATCACATTAGGACCACTGTTGTATGGGCGGAAAGTGGTAAGTGTGAACTAAGCCTTAAAATAAAATGAATCTTTTATCGCTTCACCTACAAAATTGCTAAAATATTATCTTTGTTTAAAAGTTCAATTATGAGATGACGCAAAACATCACTTCGAACTACTTTTAAACTCCCTAGATTGCAGGACACTACCAAAGTTTCTAGTTGAATATGCGAAAGAATTACTCTTCTATTTCTGATAGTAATCGACAAGCCATTTTTTTTTGGATCGGGGGTAGTACCTACTCTTCTACCGAATATACAACTATTTTTAAATTCCATGGAATAGAATTTTCACATTTGGTGAAAATAATAAAATATTAACATCTCTGCAAGAGAAATAGTTTGCCTTCCGGGAGTATCAAATTTATAATTTGAGACGAAAAATATTGATACTCCAGTGCTACATTGAGTATTTTATTACGAAGCTGTAGCCGCGGCTCCGCTCAAGCGCATTTTGAACTGCTGCTGAGTTATTTTTGCCATCCTGATCAGAATAGAGAGGAACGTAAGACTCCTCGTTGCTTAAACGCCATTAAAAACAAATTAAAATCTTGACGTGCATTTCGCTCACAAATTTATTAAACTAGCGGTCCCGTTCGGTTTCAACCGGGTGCAAAAGAACGAATAGGAGAGAGTACCCACGTTCATCTTAGATTACCGAGATGAATGTTGTATCCAAATTTTACAATGATCGGAGCCGTTCAAAAGTTTTTGTCGGACGGACAAATTTTGAGTTATATTTTGCGACATTTTTTCGCTCTTATTGGTCGTACCGTGATATTATACAGCCTATAGCCTTCCTCGATAAATGGACTATTCAACAAAAAAAATTCAATTCGAACCAGTAGTTCCTGAGATTAGCGCGTTCAACCAAACAAATTCTTCAGCTTTATATATTAGTATAGATAAGAGCTTATTTTACAGACAAATACTTTCTTTGTTTTATAAAAATAATCTAAAATTAATTTTCATAATTTGAAACAAAAAATAATCGCGTAATTTAGTTTTCCAAACAAATTTTAATATTCCATAATATTCCTGAGTCTTACATATAATTTTTAGGGCTGAACAATATGATTCAATGTAGAGATAACCAGATCTGAAAATCCTCCTTAGGAATTCGAGATTGCCGAGATGCTAATTAAACGTCGTTAGTAGTGGTTTATGTATTACATACCGCAACAGTTTGTATGTAGTAATCCGAGAATTTTGGTGAAAATGTCTGTTTTCAATTTATGATTAAAATAGTTCTGGTTACCTTCAAAAACTATTGAGAATTTAATTCGTAATAATTGCACCTCTGATATTTTGAATTGCATTCTCGCATCGCTCATTTATGCTTTGTGTCGAGGAGATGTACTTCATTCAGACGGAGATAATTTTAGAAACTGAAAATGTATGTAAAGTTGTACTCTGGAATTCTGCATGTCGTCGTCCATATTAAACTGCATCTACCCACACGTTCCCAACGCGACGGTGGGTGAATGTATGCGTGTGTTATGTCGCCACAGTCAGTCCCACAATGCCACGCCACGTCGTCAAATACTGACTGTTCAGAATGAAATGACACCTGGAAAACTGTCTAACAATAAATTAAAAATTCAATTGATACTTATAGTTCAGGCGGTAGGAAGGAGATTTTCCCTATGTTAATGTGGGAACATATACTCTACCTCGCTGAATTTTCGCATACTCTTTTAGGCCCCTCTCAATGTCCCAAACGCACAAAAGTCTACAATTTTTGCGTTAGGAAAGGGCGGTGCGGGGGTTTAAAAGGTACAAAATTTGTTTTCTAATTTTCTCCGTTTATATTATAGCTACGACAAAAATAATCATACCTATGTAGAGGGCGCTCCGAGCACTACAATTTTGTCCCTTATGACTTTCTTTGTAACTGCAACGGTTACCGATTTATATCAGACATTTCGAACAATGTTTTCAGATATTTTCAGAATAACATTCAATTTTTCTGCGTAAGAAAAAGTAATTCTGACAATATTACATGTGAGAGAGAGGGAGACGGAGAGAGAGGGAGGGAGAGAGAGAGGGAGAGAGAGAGGGAGAGAGAGA
The DNA here is from genome assembly GCA_963575645.1 of Xanthostigma xanthostigma. Taxonomy (NCBI): domain Eukaryota; kingdom Metazoa; phylum Arthropoda; class Insecta; order Raphidioptera; family Raphidiidae; genus Xanthostigma; species Xanthostigma xanthostigma. The sequence goes on from OY754467.1 coordinate 17,614,142, forward strand.
GGGAGAGAGAGAGAGAGGGAGAGAGAGAGGGAGAGAGAGAGAGAGGGAGAGAGAGAGAGGGTGTTAATGTAACAATATTTGCTACAATACTTTTGAATTCGTAGAACCGTTGCAGTTACGACGAAAGTCATGAGAGGCAAACTAGTAGTGCTCGGAGCGCCCTCTACATTGGTATAATTATTTTTGTCGTAGCTATAATACAAGCCGAGAAAATTAGAAAACAAATTTTGCATCTTTCAAATGTTTTATTTAAATGTGCAATAGGTCAAATGCATGATTTTTTTTTATATTTTTAATAGATTATTTAGTCAACCATAATACGGAAAAAAATTGATAATCATTTAAAAATGTAATATTTATCATAAGAAAAAAAATATTAAATTTCACATTCAAAAATAGACAGTTTAAACAATCGGCCATGTTCGCGGGCTTATGTGGCGTCATGATATACGATGCATGCCAACCTTGATGTCAAATTGTCAATGTTCTAAATGAAGTTTATTTGTTGTTTTCTCTAAATACTGACATACTCTTACTGTGAGACGACATCGTTGTCATGGAAACTGTTGTTGATATATACTCTGACGTCACGATGCGTTTTGAGAATTCGAAAATAGCGCTTATTTTCTACATTTCTTTTTTATTAGTTGTATTTTTTTCAGTGATTAGATTAATAAAATAACCATTGCGTTATGATCAAGAACTAAAATATATTTCGAAATAAAAATTTTAACCAATTTGGAGTTTTATGCATATGACCTATTATCCCTGAAACTTCGGAAAATATAACAACTAGCAGCTATTACAGTTAACCAAATTTCTGAATTGATTTCGATAAAAGTTGGCAATAAAGTAAATTCATTATGTAGTCTATATAATGGGTGCTGACTGCTGATAAAGGGGCGGCTGGTAGGTACTTACTACATGGCCTGGGGCCTAAGGTGGCCAAGACCGCAAATCTGCCACTGTATGCTACAACATACTGTTGTTAGAACTTTTTAACAATTTATTTTAAACCTTGAAATAACACATCGAGAGAAACAGAACACACGACGCTATCAAAGTTTGGTTCGGTTTATATTTGAAATATTTGTTATGGCATTTTGCAGCTAATCAAACAGTTCCAATTTTAAAACTAGAATTTAAACGAACACACGTTAGCAGCTATCACAAAGATTTCAAAAAAGGTCGTCTATTGTATCGACGAATGTTGTTTTTAAATTCCTCCTCACAAGCGATCCAGAGTTCAAACACAACCAAACCTATGACAACTGTTAAAATCGAGCAAGGAAAGCGAAACTAAACCAATAAAAAATGTCATTGAAAATTGCCCGCATTCTCGTAGAGAAATAAAAATAAAAAAAACGATTCATGGACGTTCTACAATTCTTCTGTTGTTATAAAGTAAGTGCATAGTTCGTTCAATACAATAGGTACAATTCTTTTGCTATCATACCATTTTCAATTTAAAAGTAAAAAAAAATGTTTTTTTTTTATTTCGTGCCGCGACACTCAGAGAAAGCTAAAGCTATATTCAAAAGATACACCGTCAAATTCAGTGTATATATAAGATCCTGTAGTTTATACTGCACACTACGGAAGTGAAACTTCAGACAGCTGCACACGAGAGTGGTTTTGCCGCTGGAATCACGCGTTAGCTGCGAAGATGAAAATGATGTGACTTCGGTCACGCGCGCTTGGGCACAAGATGGACTTCAAAATTAGAACCCGGGATATTTTTTGTGCTTGTTGGAAGCAAGAACCAATTAGAAAAAACCGTCACGAAACCCAACGCCACAGAACGCTTGAAAGCTAGCAATGAATGTAGCGGCAAAACCAGCCTCGTGTGCAGGGGTCTTTAGATAAACACATACGTCCGGCTAACATTGATTCTGGTGCGCGATCTCGAACGGCAGTTTACATAAGTGAGTAAAGCTACACAGTTTGGCCAGTGACGGCACAGAACTGTTGGTACGACGTTCGGTACACAAGCTTGTAAGTGGGCACAGTTCGGCCGGCGACGGACGTCCGGCAAATAGTGATTATTAAGTTGTTTGTTTGCGATGTTTCACTTTTGTAGTGTATTAATCACAGTGCAGAAGAAGTTTACAGAGACTCACTACATAACTTAACCCACAATTCTAAGTCTAATGGCCATATACATCAAACAGTATTAAATGTAGAAATCACTAATCTTGGAACAAATATATTCGTTAGATAAAAATTTACTTTCAATTCACCAAACACAATTACAGGTAGAAAATTTAGTTAAAGATTAGAATATACACTGCACTATACTCCTTTTTCTATTTTGTTGATTATTTTGACGTTCACCCAAAAATCCGGCGTTTGTGTAGACGTCATAACAAAAAATTTCATAAAATAATAATGTTTTATCCTAACCCAATTGCACACAAAATTTTCACCAACATTAATGTTTTACAATTATACACTTCATGGTTAATAAACATAATTCACAAGAACAAACTGTAGATATAGCACTCCACGCTTATAGGTTAGGTATTATGATCTATGCGGCGGCCATTATTCTTTTATCAGCGAATAAAAATTTATACCCTAGAAATAAGACAGAATAGATGTATACCTGCAGTAAACATAATTATGCTTGGTGAATTGAAATATCGCTATTTATTCGGAGGATAAGAACAAATGAACCGAATAAATAATTACTTAGGTTTGGTGAATATGGCCATAAATATTATGAATTGAACGTGGAGCACTGGAGGGAATATTTGACTTCAAAAAGAAAGTTGTTTCGTTTGTGACCAACGTTTTATAAAAAAAAAATATATCAAGTTCTGTGCGGATCGTTAAAAAAAAACGAAAATTATATGAATATTATTTAAAAAAGTTCAGACACAGTAAGTTTATAATTAATTATTTCATGTCGTGTCAATAGTAGTGCTGGTCCTGGGGGGTGTATACTCCATACTAATCGAGTAGCCTCTTTAGTAGTCTTCAAGTCATCGTGTGTTCAAAAGCAATTATGTCAATTCATCGAAATAATGAATCTTTAGCTTTCTTCTACTTTTATGTTGAGATATTTAATACCGATAAATATTCTTTGTCGGTAAAATGATACTCACAATTTATTGCAAATAATATCAATATTCTGTCTCTTTATTTCTTTGATATTTGTTCAAAGCTGCCATTAAAGTTAAAGCGTAACAGCCGGAAGACATTATTCACCTACTAATATTCCACTATACTTATCTTGCTCCTCGACGGAGTTTTAAATATAGATATGTTTTTCGTTGCCATGATTACACCGTTAGCGCTACATATTTAACGAAAATGTTAAGCGACCCAAGTTAACATAAAAAATTACACTTGAAGAATTTAATAAAAATGATCGTACAAAAACGACAGGCTGTATAATCCGCTCTCAGAGTCCAACTTCTCATTTTTCACATCAAGTCCATCTATCAAACTGAAATTGAGCCATAAATTTAAATGGAACTTGATAACTTTATTAGCGTAATCTTTTATGAAATTACGAACTCGCCTATAAATCCGCAGATACAGGTTTCAAATTATACATCTGTGCGTTGGAATAAATTGTATTTTTTCACAATAAAACAAATCGGTTAACATGGAAAGATAAATACCTGGTGGGTGTTCACCTTCATTATTCTATTTTTAACTGCAGTACGTCACTTTAAACGTAACAAAAATTATGGTCTTTTTCTGGTAGCATAGTAGGTGCGTGTGTGTTAAATATATAGCGGCATACATAGCATTGTATCAAAAACCGTATTTCAGATCAAACAGGCATGTTCGAAGTAACTAGCGATAATATACCATCGCAGACTTTTTTCGAGGAAATTTTATACTTTGTTCTCATACCTCAACGGTCTTCAGATTTTTTAAGGCGCTTATAAAAAGTTTTTTTTTTCCAAAAAGAAAAATGTAAAACAAACTTTTCTGTTGAGGCTCCGATAGGACTCCGTCATCAAGTCGAAGACATGAAAATATTGTTTTGTAAGTCGTTTGGATTTGCACAAAACCTGACCCAAGTGAAGTTAATAAAGCGCAGTTGTTTTTAAGATATTAACCCAACTGCTTCCGTTCTATGCGCGCCGACAATTCGCCATTCAAATGGGTAAGATTTTCCGCTCGTGGCAGCGCAATACAATTTTCCAGTAATGGACGAAAGGCTTTAGGAAGAGAAGAGTCACGAATGAAACATTCCTACCATAAACACTGCATTAATTAGCGTGTTCAAGTTGTAGTGATTAAAAAATCATCGATGAAAAGCAGTGTTTTAATTAATCAAATCAGATAACACAACCGTTACGTCACAGTGCAGTAAATACGTATATATGTTACGGTCTATACCCGAATTCGCACAATGACTGAAATAAATGCGCAAAACTAGTTTTGACCAACTAAAACTAGTTCTGTCCGTTTCTGAACGGACAATACTAGTATGGCATCGAAATCTTCTTTGCGATTTTTAATTAACTTTTCCACATCAACGATACTTATTATTTCAAAGTTATTTATTCTTCTGTATTGTTTAGCAGACAGAGGTTTTAATTCAGCTTTGCTTTCTTAACCTTACTTAGTAAGGTAATTATGTTTCGTCATAAAATTATGTTTCAGAAGCCTCCAATAGGCGAACTAGTTGAGACTTGAATTCAACTTGCATTTTTACTTAATTATTACACTGAATATCCCACCATTATATTAATTATAACATTCAGGAGAACAATTCAATAGGTAAACAAGAACATAACCCTACTTTTATTCGGGTTCGGACGTTGATTGAATGAAACAAGCAGAACTAGTATTGTCCGTTCAGAAATGGACAGAACTAGTTTTGTCCAATTGAAAATGCGTAAAATTAGTTGTGCTCATTTTATTATAACACTCAATACCCGTTTAAATGTAAAATTTCGGGTTTCGGCAATATTCGTTGGTCAAAACTAGTTTTGCGCATTTATTTCGGCCATTGACCGAATTCGGGTATAGACCGTAACATATATAAGACTGCATGTGAAAATATGTTACGTGCAACTACACACATTTTTACTTACCGATGTAGGTGAGAACAGTAGCTAAATGTTGCATTAACAATACGAGTGTTTGTAACAAGAAACAATCAACAACTATCTACATTAGCTACTATACTCTACATCTGTGAGCAAAAGTCAATGTAACTATGGATGATTCTGAAGTTATTGTAAAAAAAGTGATACGGTTAATATCTTTTAATTTTAGACCATCAGCAGTTAGGTTAAAAAAATTGGGTGACAGGACCGTTCCAACTTAAAAAATATTAACATTTAAATAGTATAATGAAAAAAAGAAAATTTCCGATATTACGAAAGGTAACGCGGCTAACGACTAGTATTCAATATGATATTTCCTATTCGTTGCCATGGTTACCTACATAATATGTCTCACGTAGTGTAAAAATTAATCAAAGCATGCTTAACTTGTTTATTTCTGACAGATCTATAAAACGACAGAACAGCTGATTTTCAAAATATTTCGAAACAATAAAGTTTAAAAAAACATATATTTTAACATAATTTTCTTGAAAAAATAAATAGAATAATAAGCCGTTATGAAAAGTATACCATTTATACCATATAAAAAACACCGTTATAGCATATGTCTCGTCTGCGCATGCGCCGATTTTCCCCAAAAAACAATAGGGCTCTTCATATTTGCATACCAAACATTCTCCCAAAATTTGGTTTCAATCCGTTCATCCGTTTGACCTGAATCGTGTTCACAGACTAACAGACGCGCAGGATTTTTTCAAAAATATGTTTTTGGATTCGGGGGACCTCAAAACAAAAAGATATTGCAAAATTTTTTACCTAAACTAGTAGCAATCCATTGTGGGTTGGAATGGTAAAAAAACAATACTGCCATTGGCGCGAACGAGTCAAACTAAATTCGCTGACAGATCTTAAATGTGAATAAATTCGTGACGATGCAATCACGATGTATTCGTCGTTAGTCCCTTGATCATCAACGTTTTGTTAAATGAAATTTATTTATATCTCTCGCCACTGCATACCTATTATTAAATATAAATATGTAATCAAAACAATGTGCTTTTTCATTTTGAAACAATTGAAAAATGAAACGATATTTCGTTCTTCGGAGTGCTGTTAGTCAATAAAGAAAAAGTAAATCCATTATGCATGGGTGAAACACAATCTCCGAGTCCCAGAGGAGATAAACGTGGTTGTGGGGATAAACGATACACTTAAACCAGTCGGATCACTGGAGTTGGACGTCGCGATGTGCGAACGGACAGATCGACGAATACACATTTGTTTCATGTCGATAAATCCGTACTTGTGCAGGCTCAGTGCTGTAGCGGGACGCGCGCCCTCGAATAGCTGCTGCTCGTGTTGGAAATTACGAGGTTTCAACCGCGATTTTCTAACATTGATAACAATGGCGCTAAGACATATTTTCAAGCAGCACTTTTCTAGATTAATTGTTCTCTTTCTCTGGTAAAATGTTGTCCAAAAATTATTATTTATAATGGATATTAGATACATATCAACAGTGTTTGCTATTGTTGTGTGGAACACACACAGTTACAATGCTATATAAGAAAAATTTACTTTCCAATAGTGCCACTGTCGGGACTTAAATCCGAAACTTCCACTATCGCGGCGGATGACTTAATCAGTTAGTCTACAATGACATATGAATATAATCAATCATTCTCACAATAAAGCGTATTTGCAACTGTAATCCACATACACCGAGAGCTATTTTTTTACATAAGACATCGCGAATATGAACCTTCACCTTAGCGAGAGCTATTTTATAAGTGTGAATCAAAGGTGAATGTTTTTCTATTTGTTGACTAGAGTTAAAAGTCATAGAATTTTTAATTTGAGGTAAAACGTTGCGTGAGAAGTAGGAACTAAAAACTTGAAAATACTTAAGAAGATAAATCAGTTGAAAAAAGATTGTATTGAAAATATATAAGCAGTTATCCCCTAAAAATTAGGTATATATGTATTATTTTGAACATAACCGCATGGACTGTTTTTTAAAATTTTTAAGCATTAATAAAAAAATATTTATATTTAATCTAGTAGAAACACTGTAACCAATTCATCGGCTCCATAGACGATATTGCGCATGCGTTGAAACTTATACTACGTATTAATATTGCAAATAAAAAATTATAACCGTAAGATCTGGGGGCACAGCAGTGCCCCCGCCAAGTCGAGCGCGAAGCAAACACTGCCGTACCATCCTTACTGGAACCATTTCGCCGCATTTTCAGGCCCTTATTTGAGAACCTCTGGATAAGACCAGAACGCAGAAATTTTCGTCATCCAGTAAGCTATTATCACATACTTAAAATCCAAAATTTCAAGTCTGTAGGTCATTTAGTTCCGAAGCTAAGCGAAAGCAAAGTTTCGCATTTATGACTCACTCACTCACTCATGATCATAAAAATAGAACTAGTACTTCCCATAAATTCAGAGAGCTGAAATTTGGTACAGAGTTAGGGTTTAATGGCCACATAAAGGGAAAACTATAAAAACTAGGATAATCGAAGATCTGAAGTACCTGGTGACCCTGATTAGAAAACACAAAAGCTCAACCAAACTATTAGAGATCGACCTATAAAGAAAAAAACTGTGTCAAATAAGAAAATTTAATAAAATAAAATGCCCACGTATCTACAAAAAGAAGTGAAATCCCACCAAAATCATTCTGTAAAAAACTAGCCAAGTCTCGATGGAGCTGCTTGTTTATCTCTAAAAAGTAATGAAATCTAGACAAATTCGTGCCAAGTCTAAGGTTCCTTACTGCGATTTCTTTATTATTATATTAACTATAATAATAAAGAAATCGCAGTAAGGAACCTTAGACTTGGCACGACTTTGTCTAGATTTCATTACTTTTTAGAGATAAACAAGCAGCTCCATCGAGACTTGGGTAGTTTTTTACAGAATGATTTTGGTGGGATTTCACTTCTTTTAGTTTTTTACAGAATGTTTTTGGTGGGATCCTAATTTCTTGAGCAGTTACAAGTCAACTAACTGGTAACTTCGCGCCCAAATTGTCACATGTGTAAATTTTATACCCAGCCTTATACAACTTCGTATTTTCTAATTCCGCACACTAATCAGGACTGAACTGGTGTGTATTGCAATACTGGTTACGCGGAACGGTTGTGCTTGAGTAGTCGAACAGTCAAATCAACAAAAATCAACCAAACTCGCATACATCACTGGTTAACGTAGGTACACCGAGTGAATCAGGTCACATAGAACTGCTGTATGTGACTCTACGATGTACCTACTACATCACAGATCAGGCATTCACATAAATATTACATACACAGATGAGATATACGCCGATTCACCCAACACGATCAATAGAGTTAGTTCTCTAATCTATACTATAAATTCAAAATTTAAGGAGTGAGTCACACACTTATACTTCACAATGTAACGTAAGCGGCACATTTGTTATGCGGATATGCTTTGCACTGGTTCATTGCTTTGCCGCTCCATTCAGCGAACTGTACTATGATGATGACTCACCCCTGCTATTTCGGTACATTATTATACATTATTATGATGTGCAATATAGAGCAATGGGTTGCATAATTTGAAATACAATAGTGACACTAATTCTACAGAATTCACAACTCGATGAACATTATTATTCAAATCGCCAATTGCACAAATAATGGTTTACAAGTATAAATGATTGTTTTATGAATATATTTTATCTAATATTAGAAAATGTATTTATATAGAATGTACTAATTATAAGTCATCAAAATCTAGACGAATGGAATATAGTTATAGCTGGGGACGGTCTCCTAACGGTCTATGTAAGGCAAAATAATATTAAAGTAAAAATACCCCATTTGAGAATCCGTACGTCTAACAGTCTGTCTTCTTTGCGTATCAGATGTAAGGTAGAAATTCGACAGGAAAAATATAGATGATTCATTTATCGTATAATGCATCTCTTTTTAATCTATATCAATTAGTAACTATTTAGATTATGCCTACACAAAATAACAGACCTGCTCGACTGGTTAATGTTATGATGCCGCCAGGATTAGAAAATTTAAAAAAATGTATTAATTTACGAACAGTCTGGAATTTTTTTATATAGAGAGTGGCACAAATATATCAAAGAAAAAGCCTTGCTGTTCTATACGTGCTACACTACTAATGAGTGATAATCCACCTAAAAGATTACTGAATAGTGATGTGTCGCTCCTGAGCGAGTCGTTCATAATGAACGACTCCCTTCTCGGAGCGGAGCGAGTCGCTATTTTTTTTTTTGTGAATGACTCACTTCGAGCGCCATTGCTCTGTGCTGAGCTATTCTGTACTGTTGCATTCGCACATTTACAGAGCGCACACAGTACAGGCCACAGAGGCACTAGTGAATTTTGCACGTACGGAGTTATATTTGCTGAGTCATTTAATGTTGAATGACACACTGTAAGCGTAATATTACTAAGCTTACAGTGACTTAAACCATATCACATTGACGTCGTTGACAAAGATATAATATTGTAACAATAAACATTATTATTGTTAAGCCTTTATTATACTTTATAGTTTATCCGAAATGCGAATAATATAAGATCAGAATCGTATTAAAATGGGCTCAGAGCTGAGTGTGTATTGTGTTGTGCAATGTTACGTGATTCATGAGCATGCATGATGACAGTTCACACCTCTGCAGTCTGCACTCTTGTGTAGTGCGTACTGTTTAGTGTCGCTACTTTGAACGACTCGCTCTGAGCGTCTCTTTTTAGTGAGCGGAGCGCACGGAGCCAGCTCCCAATAAAGAGGCACGTTGACACATCACTATTACTGAATCACGTATTACTGAATTGGCTGCACCGTGGTAGTTTTCGTAATTAAAACAAAAATGTCTTGAGTTGTTATTAATTACTGCAAGTCATTTCAAGATATTATACCATGTAATGAATTTATTAAGTTCCTTATGAGGTAAATAACTATGTACTTGAACATATTTTAGATGAAGTTATTTTTCTACTAATTTTTATTTGCAAAATTAAATGTTCACATTCACACACTTTATACAGTGCGCTCGGCTAAAGAAGACTGTGGGGAAAAGGCGAGAAGTCGCTGATGTGTGCCATTGTGTCCCTTATTGCCTATAAGCGGGATCCAGGATCATTACCTTTTGCTAATATAACATGCATATGCGCTCTTCTGCAATAACGTCATAGTACGTTCCATAGACCAATCTTCTTTTAAAATTCGTACAGTACGTTCCTTATACTACTTCCTTCGTTACAGCATGCATTATTTTCTCTTCATTTGTGAAGCATCAATAACCAATAGCATTAGCACTATATAGAACAACGTGACTTTTGAGCAATAGATTGCACGTACAGACTGCTCTCACAGCACCGCGGTATAGAGGTCACAATGCGATAGTTGAATTGTTACGTAAGGAATGTTTTGGGCCCGGCCCTAAACTCATTCATGTAGTATAACTTAGTCTACATTACATATTATATCTATATGTAAATGATGATATAAATATTAATTTATTATACAGGGATTACGCGAAAATAATGTTGGTAGAGTGGTAGACGTTTAATTCCATCGAGTATAAAACATTTCACCATTTAAGCCAGTGATTCCCAAAGTGGTCTATATCGACCCCCAGAGGTCGACGACAACTTACAAGGGGTCCATGTCAACGGGAAAAAAAATTGGGGGTCCATGAAATGAAAATGGGGGTCAACGATAGTGAATCTCCTAACAAAAAAAGAAACAAACTGGACATCGTTAACCGAAGAGATTTAAAATTAAATAATTGATGCCAAATGTTGAAAATTTATTATTAAAGCATCAGGTACATCCCTCACACTAAAAGCATTTATTTTTTGCTTAGTTATTTTATGTAACAGGAAGTAAATTTTAATTTGATACGTTTAATTTGAATCTAATTGAAAAATCAATATCAGATAAGCAGGGGGTCTACCCAAAACCGAAAAACATGGCAAGTGGTCTACGAAACAGAAAAGTTTGGGAACCTCTGATTTAAGCGATGAAAGTTAAATGGCCTTAATTATCTACCTTAACCCTCTGCGACTGAGGTGAAATTATTGTATACATTCGACTGAGGTGGTGTCTGTCAGACGTCATTTTAAAATGTAAATATCTTATAAGTTTAAATAGATATAATTTTTTTTATACTTTAATTACTTTATGTGTTTTATATAGAAGCAATAAAATAAAATAAATTGTTTTACTAAATGATATTCTAATAGTTATAGAGAGTCTTTATTGAGATCAAAAATTTTGTCTTAAGGTAAGTAAATATCTTAATATATTTTTTTTCTTAATTAACAAAATCAACTTTCAAAAACTTAACATTTCTTCTATTAGTCATTAACCTTATAAACTTTACTTAAAAAATCAACAAGATCGTATGATACGTTTAGGCATAAATCAGTCTCAAAGTTACGGTACTTTTTTTTACTCCGACACCAGGTCCTCATCCCGCCACTCGTGTGCACTGCGTCGCCGCGCGCGCCTGACTGTTCACTTGCTCTCACCGTTTTAGGAAGGTACTGAGCGGGACAGAACTACATCACGCCATATCGCGAAATGGCAACGTTGTATTTGGTTTGCGGTGTCTGGGAGACTACCACCTCAGTCGCAGAGGGTTAAGGTGAGAACTGTGTTTACCATTCAGGTTTCAGGATTCTTTCTTCCTCAGGCGCTGACGAATTTCTATGGGAGGTTTCTTTAAACTGTTATTCAATGGCTGTCGAACGACTTAAAATCAAATACAGAAACAGGCCTGAAGTTTTTGTGATTGAAATGTTATCCTAGCGAGGATTACGTAGCTTTAGTATCAATTTCGTTTTTTTACGATGATCCTTCGTATCGAGTTATAAAATGAAGAGGCTAATTTCAAAACAGTCTTGTTCATTTGAACTGAAATGATTTAGAGCAGAGGTTCTCAGACTTCTTTTCTCATAGACCACTTTCAAAATTTAGCTGGTTCCGGTGAACCCCCTGCAGCTATATTTCAACCATATTCCCAAAACTAGACAAAAAATGTGAAGATTAGATCTAACTATGGAAAATTGCGTTGCGGCTGAGTTCCAACCACGAATAGGGAGTTTTCTCAATGAAATAAGTGAGAATTGATTGGTTAATTAATTGATTGTGCTGTGAGTGGATGTCAAAAAAGTAAAGTTGGCCAATCAAAAAAGTGGCTCCATCCAACTTTACTTTTTTGACATCTACTTACAGCACAAAGAACCAACTGAATATGGAATATGCAAGTTTTACAAGTAACAGTCGCTGAGCTTCTTAAAATATTATCTGCCTACATTGATAGGTGAAGTCGAGCCAATATTTTAGTTCTTCACTATCGAAAGCAGATAAATTTGTAGTCCCCCGCTTACGAATTGTGAACCCCCATTTTTTGGTCACGCCACCGTAGACCCCCGTCGAGTCTCCCGTGGACCCCTGGGGGTCCACCTGGACCACTTTGGGAACTAAGGATTTAGAGCATTAAATAATAATTGATAAAAATAAATTGATGCAATTCATTTTAATTTTTTACCCAAGATTTTCATTAATCAAATTGAGAAAATTGCACCTATTTGACTATTAATTAAAAACAAAATAATTGAGGTGGTACTGTAGCAGAGTCGGCCCAAGGGTAGAGCGAACGGAGCGAGCGCTATAGGCACCAGGTCAGGAAGGGCATTGAAATTCGATTGCAAAACAAATATTCGACTCGCCATTTATCTATTATCGTTACTTTTCGAAAGCGGAAAGTGTACGTTAGTGTTCTATTATTATTTTCAGTACGGTTTTAGTTTTTGGGAAATTAGAAGTGATTCGACTAGAGGTGCCAAACGGAATTCTGCTTTACCCTGAAAATAGTCTGTATCTACTGTAATTTATATCTCGTTGCGAACCCAGCTTCGCTTGGGTCAAGTTCTGTGCGAATACAATATTTAAATTGCATTTTGAGTGTGAGTATAGATTAATTATATTGGCTTGTATTAATATTAGTAATGAAAAATATGACAAAGAAAATAGTACAATTTATGACAAATTCGTGTTAGGTTTCAATCAAATCTACAGTACTGAAGCGTCACCTATGAACCACTTTAAAGCGGATAAAGCAGTATTCGACAGTAAACTGTTTTATTGGCCGAGACGGGCAAGCTGTCACGGCGTGTGTATATGAAATAATTGTCATTCATTTTTATTATTATTGTAATAACGTGAGAATTCGAATTTTGCGGATATATGTTGTCGATTCGAAATTAATATTTTTTGTATACTAAATAATTTTCAGTGTTCGACCGAACTTTCGGTTTCGGCCTAGTTTCGGCAAAAATACTGGTTTTGGCTGCCACCCGACCGAAACAGAAACTACATTCGGGAGGTTTCGCGCTGAAACCAGACATGTTCAGTGCAGTATACCATACAAAATGACCAAAGTTTAAAATAAATAATTTTGTTATTAAGATGAAAGAGTTTTTTTACTAAAAAGTGGTTAATTTTCTTTTGTAGCCTCTATTTTATTTCATATAATATTAAAAAAAAAAGTATATTTATTTGTGCTTTTTAAAATAAGGGGGGTTATAATATGATAAGTTAATGAAAAATAAAATAAAGACTGATTATAATGTTTACTTTATTTTTCCCACGAAAACATGAAATTTTGGTTTCGGTTTCGACCGTAAAAACTAGTTTCGGTCGAACACTAATAATTTTGGTAAGCCATACCGCTCGATGAAATCATTAATATAGATATACAGTGCGTGCATGTGAAATAGGCATGCCATAATCCGTCATTCATACTGTAGAAATAACAGCCGTATATTATATTATGTGCGTATGCAAATTGGGTCAAGCCTCTATAATCAACAGATTAAAAACCAGTAGGTGCCTATAAAAAATACGCATAGAAACCCATTATTTATATTATGCATATAAACACCCAGGCAAAGCGTATACGGATTTAAAGTATGAACAAAGTTGAACAATAAAATTATACAATGCATTTGTCAAATGCCAGTTGGATAACAGTTAATCAAACTTTTATGTCAAACATCTAATGGCGTGTTTGGTCGGGAGTAAACCCGTGCAACTGGCGGGACACTTTTATAGATTGGCGTCACGTTTGTGTGCGTTGGACACATGGCTTTAGTTAAAGGCGACGTCTAGATAACAGGGTGAAATTTAGTTACCAGTATTTTTCGTCAGATGACAGCGCGTAACGCTTGCTGTGTGTATGCATGGTTTTTGTTGACAGGGACATCTGAGATTTATTAGTTTACCCTAATATAGTCACTTAGTGACGCTGTTAATAACTTAAAATTGCAGTGTCTCAATAATGTTTATTCTTTAAAAGATAATTTAGATTATGCCATTATTCAGTCGTTAATCAATGATTTGATTATACCATTATATTATTGTAGGATTTAGATTATGATTATATTATTATTAGAAATTTATCTAGTCTTTGGAATATCAATTGTATAATTAAAAGGAAGTTTTTAAATATCGTAATTTTTAAAATAAAAATATGTATAAATAGATTTGTACAAAGAAAGAAAAAAATAGATCTCATAGTTGTTTCTCTCAACACTTTTCTCTCAAATATCCATCATTCTATCTTAGAAATCACACACTTCGACTTAAGAAATATTACGTAAGATTGGCTTTGGCCACACCTCCTTCGAGAAAAGGACATGGTAAGATTTTGAGTCCCCCTCGGAACCCTTACGTAATTAATGAATGGCCCCTTACCTTACATTATTGGCGACAACAATTTTAAAAGAAAATGTAAACTTTACTTTATTGAAGACCTTCACACTTTAAATTCCTTTATTTCGTTCGAGCGGCCATTTCCAGTGACAATTAAAAATAAAAGTACATGCGCGGAAAAAATTAAAAAACGAAAGTACCTACATTAAATGTAAGAGTACCTAAACATACTGGATAGTTTTATAAATTATATATGTACAATGCAATGTAATAAATTCAACAAACTATGTACCTAACCATGAAACAACATTAGTTTGGCAGATGTAAGTATTAACACGTTATGTGCATTATGTCTACCGTACCCAGTGTTTCCCAATGTTTTTTTTTGGTCGTGGCCGTGAACAGAACAGAAATTATCCGATTTAAAGGGAAGGAAGGGTCTTTCTGTAAAATCGGATAATCCGTCTTCTATTCAGAGTCACGACAAAAAAAAAATTGGGACTCACTGGGTACGGTAGACACATAGGCTATTGATTATGCGATATAAAAAGGAACTAAGACGTTCACGGGTTTTTATTGCAAGAATTCGGATAATGGGTCATTTACGAAGCAAAACCCGCGGAGTGCTATTAAATTAGAGGGTGGAAATTGGAGATAGGGGTGAAAATGCACCCTTTTCAGTTTATATGTCAATATAATGCAAACCAATACTAAAAACACGATACAAATTAAAAGTTTCATTCATAGATAATCATAATCAGATTCTGATTGAACTACCAATACCAAAACTAGAATTGAGAAATATTAATAAAATATTATTTACAACAAGAGTTTTCCTTATCGATAATCGCAAGAACCGCCTTCTCCGTCTATGTTTTCGCAGAGTTTTAGCTGTTACACGCGATTCCGCTCCCCTTCTGCACCGACGTACTTTCGCTTGTCAGACAGTACCTGATGCTCCCAACATTTTACAGCATCTACTGTATTTCAAAATACGTTCAGTAAAGAAAACAGGTTTTTATGGCAATAACAATCATAATCTATATTTCCTTATAACAAAAATTGCTCATTTTCTTTATAAAGCTCATTTTGGGTTTCATCCGGGGTTTAGCAATCACTGGTGTAACGTGTAACAAATGCTGATGAATATAGAGTTTGTTCAAACCACTTATTTCCGCGTCTGCACCGTATGAATATGTATAACTTTAATTTAATTTACCGTACAAACAGAGAAGCATGTGATATAGAAGTTACGGACATTTTTATTATACTTTTTGGCAAAAATTATCCTAACCCAACATTGCAACGGTAACATTACAAAAGCATATTTACACCAAATCAGAATATCACTCCGATAATAAATAAGTGCTAAAAGTGCTAAAACCCTGCCGACAATATAGCGTACCTATTTGCTAATGCAGGCAGTGTGACTTTATTATTAAAAGTTTGTTTTTGGACAAAATAAATAAAATTGCCCCTTAATACAATATTAAATTAATATTTTTCTCTTAATTTCAATATTATTATTAATCCAACGTCTGCATCCAATTAAAGACACCCTTCAGTATGTAAATCCATATCCACAAACTAGCGTTATCATAAAATTTCGTAATGAAACATACATCGTTCTCTTCATTTTAATTATGGGAAGTGCACAATATATGAATGTCTTATGTTTGTGAGGAAAAATCCGTCAGTTTTTGAGAATTACAAATTGAACCATAATCTAAATACTAGGGGAGCAAATGATTTTCGGTTACCAGCTCATTCCTTAACTTCCTTTGAGGGAGGTGCACTTTACAACTGTTTAAAATTATACAACACTCTTCCAAATAAAATAAAGAACATGTCCCTGCCTCGTTTCAAGGAAGTTCTAGGGAATGAACTGGTAAACAAAGAATTTTACAAATTTAATGATTTTATAGTGTAAACAATAATTATTGTAAGTGACATGTTACAAACTTATTGTCAATTGTAACGAAATATATTATTATTATTATTATTATGTTTCATCACGATGTGTACCTACGAATTAAAACAGGAAAAAATGGATTCAGGAAAAACCCATATAATGAAAAAAGAAAACGTTCAAACTTAAAAATTTAATCAATTACGGATCGAATTTCGACCACCATTTAAATTAAATCCCCTAAAAAAACAGCAGAAAGCAGTTTCTTCCGAAAGTCAAAGCTAGCAAAGCTGCAAAATAAATCGTTGCCCACAACACATATACAGTGCTATATATAATTAGTTGAACGGGTCACCTGTAGAGTTTTAGATTATAAATATTGTACGTTATCTGTAGCGGTTTGTACAGCGCGAGTGAACAAGGTGCAACGTAGCAAGAGAGACCGGTGTAGAGCGGAATCGTGAATCAAGATAAGAGCCCTTGCGCACACCTATAAATAATACATCATGGTGCACACATTGAAAACATGTCAAATATTATACAATTGTGATAAATAAGGCGTTTTTTTTCAAATACTTCTAAAAACTCGATCAGGAATTTATTATTGGGCTGGGTTTCAGAATTCGGATCTTGCCGGTGTGAATCTGAAAGAGTAGTTTCTTCTCGTCCACTAAGGCGGTACCCAGGCACAGGGCGCAGAAATGACCAGACCAGGATCAAGTTTTAGATCATGCATAGTGGTTAGTAGCATACGCAGTGATAAAAGCTCGCATCGGACACATAAAAGGCTAGTTACGGCACTGCCACGGACTGCTTTTATCCATAAAGAGCGGTCTCGTCCGGTTTCACCCGGGTGCAAAAGAACGAACGGGGGGGGGGGTTACATGAGTACGCACGTTCATCTTCGTTTACCAAGATGAATGTTGTGTCCAAATTTCATGATGATCGCACTTACCGTTCCAAAAGTTTTTGTCGAACGGACAAATTTTGAGTTATATTTTGCAACATTTTTCATTGATGCTCCGCTCCTATTGGTCGTAGCGTGATATTATATAGCCTATAGCCTTCCTCGATAAATGGACTATCCAACAACAATGTTTTTTTCAATTCGAACCAGTAGTTCCTGAGATTAGCGCGTTCTAACAAACAAACAAACAAACAAACTCTTCTGCTTTATATATTAGTATAGATATAGATTTCGCATTACAGTAGTTTTGTGCAAACGTAAACATGCCGCCACACAGTGTGAGATGCATCAACGAAAACGAAATAATTACATCTGTTACATAATCTCATCGCATTGTACATCTGTCGTATGTCAAATGTGTATAGACGCCGTTGCTACGACTGCTTATAGGTTATAAACATTAAACGTGTCATAACGGAACACTGCAATTTGTGAAAAACTGGTAATTAATTGCAAGAAAACAATTTTAAGAGACTTCACAATTTTTAAGACTGACTCATTTTTGACTCAGAGCCGGGACTAAAATTTAATTTAGATCTTTCAAATTTCTCTCTCATTTTTGCATATATATTTTTTTTTCAATACAATGCCTTTATGGGCGAAAACTATTTAAATAATACTCATTTCACTTAGGTACAAAAGTGATTTTTCATCATTTCTCTGGTTTTCGCAAAAACATCATCTTTGGACACAAATGCGGTAGATTAAGAGTTGTAAATTATTGACGTTCGAAAACTGAAGCGATTAGCATGAATGCATTTTCTGACAACAAAATTCAGCAAATTGAATTAAGTCCGCTGCACACGGGGCTGAAATTACCGCTAGATTCCTTGCTAGATTTGACTACTAGTTTTCTAGCCCTGGTTTTCTTGATTGCTTTAAGTGTTCGCTTCACACGAGACGTCTTTTCTTTTGTGAACGGATCTGATGCGCGCACAGTGATAGTTCAAATATAAACACAGAGGAAAACGTGTCTGCTGTCTAAGCAAAATGACGCCATGTTGGTTTCATGTCGCCCACGTGACAAGATACTGTTTCCTGATTGGTTCTTGCTCAGAGCAAGCAGAGGACTTGGCAAGAAAAATAACCTCTGTTCTAATTTTAAAATCTTCTTGTGAGCTAGCAGGCGAGCACGCAGTGACGTCATTTCAAGCCTCTTAGCCAGCCTGCCGGCCAGCAGGGTATCTAGTCTCGTGTGCAGTGACCTTTAGACACACGAAACAAATTTTTATGAAAAATCATTTACGTATGTTTCCGCTTCCATATATAATAGCATTCCTCAAGCATTCAAAGAATTAAAAAAGCGGCGTTTCGAAAGAAAGTTAGAGGTTATCTTATGGAAAGTAAATACTATTATCAAAATTTATCTGCACTGTAGAAATGTTCAATTTTGTCTTGTATTTTTTTAACATGTGTTTTTGAATGTATTATTTTAAAATTGTAGACATTTAAAGGTTGAGTGGAAGAGCAGCCGTAGCTGAACTCCGTCTGTAATAAAGAGTCTTATTATTATTAAGAGTCTTATTATTATTTTACACAAATATTTTATAGGTATAAAAAAATTTAATTAAATAAACGACGTAAAATGTATTCAATTAAATTAAAATAATTATTATAATTGAAAGTCAGCTCGTCAAACTCAAGAAGTCTTTTAACTTTTTTGTCATTATTTTGTAATAAATTTTACGAAAGTATGTTAAAATGTAATTAAAGAATTAGACTGTAGCTCCGTCAAGTTCTCCACCAGCTCGTCTTTACTAATGCAATTATGAATACAATTTTTTCATTCTTTTTTTTTGTTTTGCAAACTTCTATAAATCAATTTTAATAGTGCACACAACAATCAGTCTTCAACTGTAAACTTGATTTTAAAGTAAATAAGTAACTATTTAAATAATTATACCGCAGGACAAATGTCAACCAACGACTTAATAACTAGCGAGTCAGCGACCCGGTCCGGCTTCGCCCGAATTTGTAAATTGCCACCGTTTTTTCGTCGACTTACGTTGCAAAATTGGTCTCCACGAAAAGTGCTTTTATTTTAACGTGGTAATATATAGCCTATATGTCCATCTTGAAGATCCCTTCTAAAATGTTGGTGAAAAAAATTTTTGAAATCAGATGAATGCTTTCGGAGACTACCTCCTACATCCACACTTGCAAACTTTACCTCTTTATATAATATTAACATAGATAACATATCAATAACTTAGGCGTAACGCATTGCAACCGCGGTAAAAACCAAAAAACGTCAACTAGAAAAAAATTAAATTCAGTTCAACCAAACTCAGCTGCAGCAGGTAGAAAGGTTGAACATAATGGGAACCTTCCTGCTTCTGACAAACTTTCTACTTCTTAATTGCAGCTTATACAAGTCATACAAAATAGATGTAAGGTAGATATGTATTGTTTGCATTGTTTATTTGGCGGGTTCGCGACGGTCAACTAAGGAAAGTAATAAGGCTTCCATGGCCATTATAACATACGTGTGCCTATTTACGTTTCGTAATTAGTGTTTTTTTGGTGTAATATGTATAATTATAATAATATATGTATAGGTACACGTAAATGCATATAACAGTGTAAGAGTAGTATAGTTAGTTAACTTGATTAACACTGCGTCGTGCGGAACTAATTTGCTTAACAAATAGGTTTGTGCAATAAATTCTATTTTATGTCCATTTAGCCTCATCTAAGTTTAAATTAACAACATCTACCTGACAATAGTTACGTTAAGAACTAAAATCAAAAACGATCGTTAGCTGGTCTGTTCGCGATTTTCAATCAAAATTTTAGGAGTAACTATG
This sequence comes from Xanthostigma xanthostigma, assembly GCA_963575645.1. NCBI lineage: Eukaryota > Metazoa > Arthropoda > Insecta > Raphidioptera > Raphidiidae > Xanthostigma > Xanthostigma xanthostigma. Next base: position 17,634,599 of record OY754467.1, read on the forward strand.
AATTCGAATCAATTTAAAAATTAATATTGATAAACATTTCTGTATGAACGAAACTCAGCTCTGACGCGCCAAGTGATAATAGAGCATACCACAAGCGGTGCGTAGCCGTGTGTGCAATACATAATCATATGCTTAATAATACGGGAAGGAAAACAGTTGTGGTACCGATTTGAGTGTATTAGTTCGCACACATTGAGGTGAAGTGCACAATTGTTTCATCATGAACATGAACCATTTAAAATGTCTGACACCTCGAATATGTCGACATATTCGAGGTGAAAGACATTTTAAATGGTTCATGTTATTTGTCAGAGAACATTATTTTAGCGTTTTGGTTGAAATTTTCAAGCTATCCAATTAAAAAAACAAACAGTATCTATAAATTTTTACATGTCGTCAAAACGACATCTTTCGGAAAATTTAGAGGGAAAACGCCCCAAAATCAAAAAAGTCATAGAGGAAATAGGTGTTAGAGTAGGCCTAATGAAGCCATATACAAAGTTTGGGGAGAGTATTTGTCAGTAAAATTTTTGCCGGTGGGCACTTTGACTATTAGATACTCTTTTATTTTTGAGTTTTGATAAAAAAGTCACTTGAAATATTTGTTTGTCCATTTGATTTCTACACGCTGTTAAAAAAAAGAATCAATTTAAAAATCATCCTGTATAAATTATATTCATTTATTGCGATAATCTCTGTGTTTTCAAAAACCGAAGAAATAAAAAATACTGAAATTTTCGCACAAGCACTGCTTAATATAGCAATTAAAAAATACTGCATGTTTTCTTAATGTGATATTTTTTTTTCCAACTGTAAACTGCAATTTAACATTTTAAACGTTAGATCTTTATGAAGCATGGCCGCATAAAACCTTTTGAGCAGTGTCATGCAAACGCAAGGCAGATGTAAGCCAGTGACGTCACGACGCGTAATGAGGCAATTTTGCCATCATGGTTTGTGCTTTTATTACTTTAATTCGTCCAAGTATACCAGCTAAAAGTTAGAATCCAGTGCGCACATAAACATCATGTCGTAAAAACCCTGTCACAACCACTAAAATATATTTTTTGCGCACGATCCCCTGCAAAATAGTTGCTTTTCATGCCTGTATAGCGGAAGTAAAATTACTCATTTCGCACTAGTGCGTCAAGTAAAATAAAACAAATGCGAGACTGTATGAAAATTCAACGCAGTCTACAATTGGAAGTGAACTTGTTTAACATTGAACTTTCTAACATTTTATTTTTATTCATTATGCGACAATCAGTTATTTTATAGGAAGTACGTGGTCCTATAAGAGTTCCTTTTTTTCCTTTTGAGGCACGGAATCCTAAAAATGAAGAAAATAACCGTGCGGCAGAGTGCCGTCTGTTATGACATATTATTATCGACTATGATTACGCTTATTTTTATAAATATAGGCGGATTTAAAATCAATCACATATTACGTGTATTGTAGGTTCATAAAAATGTGACTTACGTACAAAAAAATCTCCATGTGACAAAACTTACCTGAAACAAAAAACAAACAATTAGAAATTAGAATCAGATAACTAAACGTTATTAAAAGCCATAAAACGTAAATACAACTCATGGCATATTAAATGTAACAAAGAGGCTCAGTCGGGTCTCAAAGTCTAATTAAAAAAGCCAACTTCGATCGACTTCTATAATATAGCAATCATAGCGTTTCCATTATTATTAACATTACTATATTAATACAGTCTCTATATAACTTCTTAAAACGTAGAAATTGAGAAGGTTTGTTTGGTTTACAATTTACATTGTTACCCATAATATATTGAAACACTATAGCATAACAACCACTCTCAATAGCGAAACAAAACGTCAATTTTTAGACCCCAACAATAGCATTCTTAGAAATGTTTCATTTGTTTGTTGTAATTACTAGAAATTTTTTTTTATTTAACAAAAATGGTCCCACTATATCCCAATATATGAATAAAATACAGCGAAAGATACAATTAAAATACTGGCATAGTAAAAAAGACAAAGTTAACAGATTATATATACACAAATATTTGATTAACGTCTGATTACTCTTCGATAAATAAAACTATCGACCAATTTTTCGGACACTATATTAACATAATATATAATTATAATTCAATTAATTAACGTTTTGATCCGAATTTGGATCTTCTTCAGAATTGACATGAAAGATATAAAAATTAATTAGTATAGTTTGTAAAAGAAAAGTTGAGTTTAATTAATCAATATCGAAATATTGATCCAAATCCGGATCGAAACGTTAATTAATTGAATTAAAATTATATATTTTCTGAAAAATTGGTCGATAATTTTACTTACAGATTACAATTTTGTTATGTAAATTTTTATCACTTAATTTAGTCAAAATTAAAACCACTTATTCGTAAACTAATATTGTGATCTTTTACTCTCCGTTTAAAGAAAACTCTTTATAACGCAATAAAATACCCGGTTCCCTATATAGAGTTTCTGTATTCATTATTTCTAGTCAAAATACGTTATAAATATAATTTACTTCGAATACAACAAATATTATGTAAATGTAGTCAAAAACATGCTACACAGAGACTGTATAATTTGCCCACACTTAATTTTAATGAAAAATTCCATAAAAAGAACAGAGGACATATTAATTATCATCATTATGATTAAAATTAATAATAAACTATTAAATGTTTAATGCTGGAATCTACATCACGTTTTTAATATATTTTTGCAAAATAACATTTTTCCGACATAAAATTATGACCAGTTACGGCAGCTGTAAGTAATGATGCCACATCACGATATGCAGACACCTGAAGGTCGACGATAACAATAGAAAATCTGTAATTTCACACAATTTCCATACATGCAAATAAACACGGATGGAAATATTATATAAGCTATTCTTACATTTCATTAATTGATCATGTGACTGAGCAAATATAATGAGACATTCAGATTGAACGGAAGTTTACCTATAACTGGAAAATTGGAAATAAATTTTAAAAAAATAGCGCATGGCTTTCGCTCAGACAATTATGGTTACAGGTGATTCCCTGTAAGAGCACGCTAACTAGAAACGATATTTCATTCAATTCTCTTAGGATCGAAACTCCCATAATTCTATGGGTATATTCTCGTATGTGTGCGCAAGAAAGGGGGCGTTCACAAATTACGTGAGAAAAATTCGGAGATTTTTCGACCCCTCCTCCCCCATTGGTGAGATGTCGGGAGATTTTGCTCGACGACCCCCCCCCCCTTCTAATCACAAGTGAGATTTTTTAAAACACGCTATTTTAATGTAAAAACGTAAATCTGTGCTTGATGGCGTTCCATTTATTTAAAAAAAAAATTTGCTTAATTCTTTTTATTTATTAAGACCAGTATCTTAAAGACTTTTAACCGCGATAAATATTATTGCATATGCGATTTAGCCATATTTTAGTGGACTTTGAAGAAACATTTTTTACTTAACCCAGTTTTCTCGCAATTTCAGTTTCTTGCGGAAAAAAATGACGTGATATTTTCCGAGATCCCCCTCTCGCCCATGTGAGATTTGGTAAGGTTCGGCTTAAACACCCCCCCCCCCCAACGCCACACGTAAATTGTGAACGCCCCCAAATGGACGACTTTGACAAAATCGATTACATTCTTTAATGAACGTTTTCTCGCAGCTTAGGTACCCCGTCACGAGACCTGACCTGTTATATCGGAAATTGTTTTCTGGAACGAATTCTGTGTTATATAGTTCGAGAAGAATACAATGTGTGAAAATATAATAAGCTGTCAAATGTAGAGACATTGAACATCGAGCACCTCGCCTGGTATCAGAAAGCGTCCATTAGCGAAGAATCCTGCAGAGAAATCAATACACAAATTCAATTCTGCGAAGTTAACCATTGTTACGAAACTTATAGAAGGCCAATAAAATAAATTTCAAAGAATAGAAGTCCAATATTGAATAGAGGAATCGAAAACAGTCAGACCGTAATAGTGTTCCGTATTATTACAACATAACCAAAATATAGCATAAGAGAAGTCGAGGCTTATTTCTAACAACTCTCGACGAAATAAGTTTTAGCTGTTAGAAATATCATAAGATACCGCATATTTTATAACAAGAACAGTTCATTTCTAGATTTCAGAGAGAGTGGACGTATTATAAAAGTGTTCTAGAGATTACGTAACTCTACTGTGCATAGCTCACAGTGTTGAGCTGTGCCTTATTGTTTTTTTTTTTTCTCCTTACGAGTTTTCGTGTTTCTGTTTTCCCAACGAAAATGAGTGTTTCAGTAAAAATGAGAGACTATAGGAAAAATACGATAAAGTGCGAATTTGATCAGAATAGTAAAAAACCAGATTCTTTAGATGTACACGAGTGGATTTTTGAAAAATTAAAACTGGAAGAATCTGAAATAAGTGGAATCCAAATAGATTTATATGTAAGATCAATTTTTATTCAATTAAAAAATCAAGAACTTTGTGACGAATTAATGGAAAAATATGATGATAAAATAGAATTTAAATACAAAGATGGCTCCGTGACCTTCATAAAGTTATATTATGCTGGCTATGGTATGCGAACGGTAAGACTGTTTAATCTACCCTTTGAAGTGACAGATCAAGAAATTATTGATGTTCTGAAACCATATGGACAAATTTGCTCGGTTACAAATGAGACATGGCAAGGCGAACACAGATATAAAGTCTTTACTGGTGTGAAACAAATAAAAATCATACTCAAGCAACACATCCCATCATGGATAAAAATCGCCTTTTTCAAGACTTCAGTAAGCTACGTAGGACAGCCCAAATCCTGTATGATTTGTAACCAATATGGACACTTAAGATTAGAATGTCCAACGAAAAGGCCCGTTCAAATACAGGATGATCGTCCCCCAGCTGTCTCCTGGGCAAAAATAGTTAGCGCCAGCGTCCAAGGTGTCCCTACACAAACTGAAGAAAAAACGAAAAATTCAAACAACGCTAAAGTTGATTCTAACACAAATGATCCTAAAATTCTGAATCTATCCATAGAAAAACCCATCAGTAGCGTTGAAACTACCGTTCCAGTCAATGTAGAAGAGAACCAAACTATTCCCAGTGGATCTCAAAAATTACAAGAGAAACCAATTATCCAAAACACAACATACAATCGCTTAGAAAATGTTGTCAAAAATGACGTCCTCACCATCGACAAAACCAGTTCAGATCCCGTAGCAAAACGTAAAAGTAAAAATAAAAGAAAAAGAGAATCTAAAATAATCGATTCCGCTGAAACTTTGCAAAAGAAAATTGTAACAACTTTTGACGAAACGGAAAATTCCGAAAATATGTCAACCGGGAGTGAGTCTGAAAATGACTCCTATGTTGAAAATTATGAAGAATCAAGCCCCATATCCTATCACGGAGACTCACCGGACGATGAGCCCCCCACTGGCGGCACCTAATACTGGACATGAACACGGGACTTATTAAAACTGTGACAATTGCGACGCTAAACATCAATGGTATTCTATCCAAAGCCACACAAACACTGCTTAACAAATTTCTTAGAGACTATGATATTGACATTTTATTTCTGCAGGAAGTAAATACTGAAAATCTAAATTTTCTCTATAATTATGCCTACATTGTAAACATAGATGAATCAAAAAGAGGTACTGCTATAATATATAGAGCAGGTTACTCTATCAGCTGTGTTCAGAGACAAGTTAATGGAAGAATACTAAGTGTAGTATGGGATAACATTCTTTTAGTTAATATTTACGCCCACTCTGGTTCCAATTTTAAAAATGACCGAGAGAATCTCTTTGAAAACGATTTAGCGCTACATTTATCACACAACTATAATAATATTGTTCTAGCCGGCGATTTCAATTGCGTAACTGATAGAAATGACGCTACAGGTCAAGTAACACCTAGCTCAGGGCTGGTAAGTTTAGTCAGACAATTACGAATACATGATGCCTGGAAATATAAACACCCCAACGAAACTGGATTCACCTTCATCCGCAACAATTCAGCATCAAGAATTGATCGAATGTATCTCTCCAAACATCTAAAGGAAAACATCCACTCGGTCGAAAACGTAACAATAGCCTTCAGTGATCACAATGCCGTGCTATGTAAATTGACAGGCCTAAAATCTCCGATGCCGAGAGGACGCAGCTACTGGAAAATGAACACAGCCCTCTTACACAACGAACAAATTCAAGATAACTTTAGAGAGCAATGGATCCAAATACAAAAGAAAAATCTAAAGCTAGACAAAATTACGTGGTGGTGTACGGTCGCAAAAAAGTCTATCAAACGGTTCTTCATAACTGAAGCCATACATGAAGCCAAAAGTAAAAGAAACATGCTAGACTTTTATATGTCAGTTCTTGGTGATCTGCATAAGAAAGTGTCAGACGGAGACAGAACAACAAATACATTAAATAAAATTAAAGAGATAAAAAACAAAATTGTAAATAAGCAAAAAGAATGTATTGAAGGCTCACTCATAAGATCGAAATTAAACGTCGTAGAAGAAGAAAAGAGTTCTGTATTTGTAATGGCTAGGGAAAAAAATAACTCTGAAGCAAAACACATACATAAATTGAAAAAGCTAAATGGTGATTTTACGAATAAAACTACAGAGATAATCAGGGAAATTGAAAAATACTATACTGATCTTTACGAAAAGAAAAATATAAGTTTAAATAATTTACTGTCAAATGCTATAAAGACTAGTATCACTGCAAATGATGCGGATAACCTAAGTAAAGAAATTTCCTCTGATGAAATACTGGAAATACTTAAACAGTCCAAAAAGAAAAAGTCTCCAGGGCCGGATGGGATACCGTATGAATTCTACCTGCAATTCTGGCAGATAGTCAAGCAAGATTTAACGACGATCTTGAACAAAGTGTTAGATCAGTCAACAATTGATATTAACTCCTCTGATTTCGCTACAGGATTTATTACGCTCATCCCGAAAAAAGGCGCCTCTAAAACGGTAGAGGATTTCAGACCCATCACCTTGTTGAACACTGATTATAAATTACTCATGAAAATTTTTGCTCTAAGAATTCGTAAATTTCTTCATAATATCATTGGTACTGGGCAAAGCGCGGGAATGGAAGGCAAAAACATATTTCACAATGCTACGGTGTTGCGAGATGTTATAATGAATCATTCTACAGAAAAAAAGAACAAGGCTGCAATAATAAATGTGGATTTTCAAAAAGCCTTCGACAGGGTAAGCCATGAATATTTATGGGCAATCCTAAAAAAACTTAATTTCCCAGAAAAATTTATAGTTTGTTTAAAAAGCTTATATAATAACGCTCAGTCGAAAATAATTGTGAATGGTTTCCTGTCCAATTCAATAAAGATTAAGTCATCTGTTCGTCAAGGTTGTCCATTATCAATGATATTGTTTACGCTATCTATAGAACCCTTTATAAGATCAATTGATAACAACACACATGGCATTACAATTAATAATAAGGCATTGAAAATCAGGGCGTATGCGGACGATGTGCAAATTTATATAGACCAACCCTCTGATGGACTTAAAATCCAAAAAATTTTAAAAGAATATTGTGAAGCGTCTTCAGCCAAAGTTAATTTTTCTAAATCGAATGTTATGTTTCTTGGAGAATTTATATCCGGAAATTCAAGCCACTTCATAAACATGCCCATTAAAAATGAGTTTAAAACTTTAGGAGTGATATGGCTCAAAGATTTTAATAACTTAATCACTCGTAATTGGGAACCAGTTATAAATAATATTAAACAATTCTTCAGTGCAAACAAATCACGAAATCTAAACCTAATACAACGTGTTTGGTTAGTAAATAATGTTGCCTTAGCGAAAATTTGGTATTTAGCACAATTACTACCCATAACTAACAAATTTGCAGCAGTCATAGAACAATCCCTAGGGTGGTTTATCTGGAAAGGATGTTTCTTCAAAATAGCAAAAACACAGTTACGTCTAAAAAAGGAAAAAGGGGGACTAGGATTAATTGAGGTTAAAACTAAATGTCAAGCGCTTCTTTTAAAACAATGTGTCAATACCGTACGAGATTTCGAGGATAATTTTGATAAATCATTAATAGACAAATGGATAACGCAACCGGCAAAATCAAAAACTCCAGTGATTTTTAAACGAATTACGCAAAAATATAATGATTCAGTTTTTATAAAAAATAACCCTGATATAAAAATTTCGGCCAAGTATCTTTATTTGGAGCAACAGGCCCAGTCGGTGCCAAAAATTCAGCAACAATTACCGTCATACCCGTGGAAAAAAATTTGGGAAAATGTGTTTAATTCTTATATTGATTCAGAAAAACAATGCACGGTATACAATCTAATTAACGACAATTATGCAACAAACTATAAATTATATAGACACAATTTAGCCAGTACACCTTACTGCGTCCGTTGCGCCAATGAAGATACGGCTGGACATAGGATAATAGCATGTCAAAATTCAAAGCATAACTGGAGTTTTTTAAAAAGTAAAATTCTGGAAGTTACGCCTCAAAAAATGAAAGATCACGATATTTTGTTTCTTAATATAAATGTTGTAAATAAGAACCAAAATAATTTTTTAATCTGGCTTATAAGTTCAACAATTGATTTTAACTTGAAAAACAATGAACAGAATACAAGAGCATATCAAAATTATTTAAGAAAAGAAAAACAAAAAATACTTAACAAAACGAATTTTGATCAATATCTGAACACTATATTAGATTAAATAAAATAACGTTTTAAGGCTCGAATTGTAGCCTAACTGCCTTTATTTCAAATATTAATTTAAGTTGTGTTATATGAATCTAGTCTTAGGTTGTTTTCTTTTTGTTTGTATCTGTTTTTTTTTATAATGATTGTAAATAAAGGTTTTTAATAAAAAAAAAAAAAAAAAAAAAAAAAAAAGAACGCCATAAAATGTATTCTCACAATTTAATTTATATAACAACTACTAATTGACTGCCTTTACGTCCGTAAACACATAAGATTTGCACTACACATGTGCGCAATGTGTTCCGATGAAAACGGTATATAGCCAATTACATGCGCCTATACAATAAAAGTATATCAAGTACATAGTTTATGTTTGTTAATATCTATAATAACTTGATACTTACTTTATTTAGTGATGGGAATAAATCGATTCATTCGATTATTAACATATCTCGAGTTATCTTGATTATAATATATTCATTCCATTATGAACCATTTTACTAAAAACTTAATAACTACTAAAATTAATCGAATGAATACATGTATCGTAACGGAACACTATGAAACACTACTAATAATTAGCATACTACTGTAATAATCGAGATTCGAGAGAGAACAGAATAGTCGATCAGCAGCTAGTAGCAACACTACACACAAGTTGTGTTGCAGGGAACCGAGCGAACTACTAAAAGTAGTATCTATCTCGCAGCACAATTTGTGTATACTACTAAATTAGTAAAATATTTCGATTATGGCAAACATTCGATTATTGAAATCATTCGATTACTTGATATCGAAATATCTCGATTATTCCCATCACTAAATTGTAATAATATAGGCCACTAAAATGAAGATGATCTGACCCTAAACATTTTCACGAAATCGCTGAAGGGTTCAAATTTGAGGGAACATTTATATAAGTACCAGCTGCTACCAGCGGCTCCGCACGCGATTGAGATGAAACGGGACAGCGACAAAAATAGTGGTGCCGTACCACATTAAAAAACAATGTTTATACACGTTGATGCTTTCGCCAGCAGTTTTTCGTGCTATATATACCCATATTACGTGTGAATTTTAAAATCATTTCCTATTTTACCCTCTTGAAGGATGATTTTTGCAGAAACGCTGAAATACGTATTCCTTTATTTCTTACCAAAAGCCTGAATATGAATTTTCATATCCCTAACCACACAAACTTTTATCCCCTATTTCACTCTATTCAGGTTTTTTTTAGAGGCACTGTGTCCTTCCTCAGGATGCAATCTATTTCCTTGTCAAATTTCATCAAAATCTGTTCAGCGGTTTACGCGTGAAAGCATAACAAACCCACATTCGCATTTATATTAGTTAGGATGAAAAATCTGTCAAAATTGCACCTTCGTTCGATGACTGGAACTTGTTAAAAAACGTTAAAAAATAGTTAAAAAGCTGTGTTTCATCAATCGTTTTTGCTTGTATCTCTAGGACAGTTAGAACTAGTCATATTTTTTATTGACAATATTGTAAAAAAGATAATGATTCGAAAAAAGTCTTTAAAAATATTTTTCCACCTATTATCAAAAATTAATAAAAAATTATTAAAGTAAGACAAGTTAAAAATTTCCACGGCTGAGAAAATGTCGAAAACCACCGAACATTTTAAAATACAAAAAAATCATCAATTATTTGAATTTTTACATTTTTTATTCATTTTTACAAAATCGGGGCAAAACTGTCTCCTAACTTTCGAATTAGTGGAAACTGAGTTCGTCATTTTACTGGCCTAAATAGAAAAAAAGTGCTAGTGGAGAAGGAATGAGTCATAGGAAAATAGGAAGAAAGTGATTAACTTTGAGAGCACGGGAATAGAACAGAGCATGGTCTAAGAAATCGACTTGACATTTATCTTGCAGTACATTGATGAAGACCACGAAGGAGTTACCGTTTATTGGCGACAAGCAGTACTATATAGTCTATATCGCATCTGCTCCTTGCCAGGATTTGATTCCTCGATGTCTTCCGAATTAGTTTCTCTTATATACCATAAGATTTGCTTGGTTTTTTCGATTTGGGCACAGCGAAGAACGAAAAACCGTAAATGGATATCAGCTCAAAAACGTTAACGGGAAAACGATTTTTTAAAAACCCAACCTATTACACCTATGCATCGACTTCACCAGAACACGACGCGTATAAAACAAACATTTCATTTGTTCAAAAGGCATGTTTGGTAAATAAGTTTTGTATGCATGTTATGTATAACATAATAAAGTGTAAGTAAATGATTTATATTTATCAATATCCGATCCGTAACCATAAACATGGGAAAGTGAAAGTGATCGTACTTTATTAAAACGCCCAGTGATGTGCGCGCAATTTAAGGTAATATAACATGTTACTCTGTTAAGTGTTTTACTGCCCGTGTCGATCATTAATGTCACTCACAGTCTACACGCAACCAGGTCGCTCGCCACACCGACTTCCCCCTTCCCGCAACGCGGACATCGGGCGATTATCGGAATACAGTTGCTTCAACTGCATTCTAAGGCTTCTTGTTAAGGACAACGGATAACGGCCCGATTATTATGACGGGCGACGGGCCTACGCGCAGTGTTCAATAGGTTTAATCCGACCCTGCTCGAGCCAAACTGTACTGCCGTAAAAAGGCAAAAGGCAGTAAGTGACCAACTTATGAATTTGAGTATTTTAAGATTTACTTAAAATGTCTTGACCGTCCAGAATTTTAGATTATGGAAACCAAAACATGGGGGAAACATTTTTTAAAGACAATAAAATTATTGCTGCAGCATTTACTGCTGTTGTTGGCTTCAGTATGAACTCATTTTGTCAACAAATGTCACTTACTGCCCTTTGCCTTTTTAGGGCAGTGTACTGTACAATGTTTTAACTGTAGAGAACAACAGTCATTTTTGAGTTCAGAGTGTGTTTATATTACTGTAAATCTGGATTTTTCTCTGTATTTTCTGATAATCCAACTTTTTCTGCGTTCCAACCATACCCACAGTCGCAAAGGTGACGGATTAGAGGAGTTCTACTGTATTATGTACTACAAGTGCGAAATCTATTAAAATAGCTATATTTTTTTATGAAACGTAAATCTAACAGCATTACAAATTACAACGTTGGATCATGAAATGAACTCAGATCTGAGGCTAGAACATGTTTCTTACTCCACGACGACAGGAACTTTACTCGCGCGCAGCTGTAAAAATTGTCGGTGATCCATCAACATCTGCAGATACAATGTAATAATGTTTTTTTTTTCTCAAGACCCGATGTCAAAGTCTTTTGGCCCTATTTTGTATCACGAACATTTAATGATGTCGACACGACATGTGTATTGCAGCAGGTTTCAAGTACAATACTTTTATCCACACGTACTAAATAGTTCTACCATAAATAATAATATATTGTATATTGATACTAATTTAACCTGGTTTCACCAGAGAATACAGATTTATTGTAAGTGAAATTAGAACATTAGTAAATTAATTTCACTGTGCTAGACTCGCGTTCGAAAAGTGTTTTGTTTAAATTCTAGCGTAAGCATTTATGTGATACTATAGCGGTCCCGCCTGGTTTCACCCGGGTGCAAAAGAACGAATGGGGAAGGAGGGAACATGAGTACGCACATTATCTTAGTTTACCGACATGAATGAATTGTGTCCAAATTTCATGATGATCGGAGTTACCATTCAAAAGTTTTTGGCGATAAAAAGCAGTATTTATACTTTTTTTAAGTAATAAATTTCTTTTAAATCAATAATTACTGTAATTAATAAAATATAATAAATATTTATTTAAAAACACTGTAGGAAAATTATTTTTACATATAGGTAGCTATAGGCTATATAGTTGTAACAGTTTTCAAATGAGCTATTAATTATATTTATTTAATTTTAATTAGTCGCAAATAAAATTAAAATAAATTTAAATGTAGAAAACAATGTACAAAATAAAAAAAAAATAAAAATATATATTTAGAGTCGCATGCTCTACCGACAGAGCTACCCGGGCTTGTAAATGTACGACGCTAATATTGGAATATTTAGTTATGGAATTTCACCTGAATAGAAGCTATAATGACGGACAAATTTTGAGGTACATTTTGCAACATTTATCATTGATGCTCCGCTCCTATTGGTCGTAGCGTGATATTATATAGCCTTCCTCGATAAATGGGCTATCCAACAATTTTTTTTTCAATTCAACCAGTAGTTTCGGAGATTAGCGCGTTCAACCAAACAAACAAACTCTCCAGCTTTATATACCTATTAGTATAGATAAATTCTTTAGTCGCGTTTAAAAAGTACTGAACATTTGTATTTAATATGCAGTGGAGGACCTATATTTAAGAAACCCGCGAGATAAAAAAGATATAGCTCTATCTGATATTTCTGAAGTGTATTTGTACCACAATCGTGACGTGACAATAAAAGAATGCGAATATTACATAATAAAGAACAAGACAGATTCTTCAACATTCAAGGATGAATACAATTTACTGTTCAGAAATACTACGTGAATAGACTTAATGATAAATATCTAAATATTGTTGTACCTACAGTACAAAAGTTGTTTTTGCAATAATAAACAATTAGCATTTTCACATTATTGTTTGAAAAATTATAATTTGACACACCAACATATCATTAATATCATTTCGCTTATATTATTTAAACATTTTGTTATAACTACATTGTCAGTTAGTCATTTTTATTTCATGTTTCTTTCATTTCGAACATTAATTCACTGAGTAATTGGGACAATATTGTTTAAAATTTGTAAACAGTGATTCTTGCTCGTTTTTTCATAACAAAAATGTATTTCTATGATTGGACCATTATATTTTAAATTTTATTAATCCAATGTGTGATGAAATCAACAATAAGTACCTATTATTTTACAACGTATCATATTTCGACGCGGAACGAGGTTATTGTAAAATTATTTTCTGAAGTTTTCGGGCAATTCGTTAGTAGCCAAAAACAACTATTATCTTAAAAGACGAAGTTCCTGCTTTATCCTTATTATCCACCATTCTAAAATTAGGGGCCATTCATTAACTACGCAAGGACGATTGCGGCCATTTTTGACCCCCTACCCCCCTGTAAGGGCACATACATTTTCTCGAACTTCCCCAACCCCTTCTTACGTAAGATTTTATCTGGTTTTAGAAAAGGATAAATTGCACTAAAAATCATAATTTGACGTAAATCAATAATTTTGCTATTATTGCTTGATAATAATAGTATACGAGTAGGTACCTATTGTGCGACTAGTGAGAGAAGGAGAAGATCCCATGAGCGTGAAATTTGCCGTACGAGCGTAGCGAGTGCGGTAACACGTGAGTGGAGTATTCTCTTTCGATCAATAGTCGCACATAATACTTTTTCAACTAGCACGAGTAATAATATGTAATCGGGGCCCTGATAAAAGAGGGAGAAATAATAAATCACATCATTGATTGACGTACTCACCGCCCTCGATGCACACAAGATAGCCATGACTTTCGCTGAATTGCGATGCTGTTTTCATATATACAAATCGCTACCGCGTTCCCATTGGTCCAGAAACTGTGCAGTAATATATTACCGTACAGTTTCGACTCATTATTTGCACTCTACGCGTCAACATGAAGTAATTTATTATTTCTCCCGAATTTAGCAGGGCCCCGAAATTATATATTACTCACGCGTGTTGAATAAAAGTATTTTTTTCTTTCTAATAATTAAAGTAAGATTAATATACGAAGAGAACGTAATATAATTTTTATTTCTAAGCTTCAAAATGTGTGAAAATGAACAAGAAATTTTGAAAACTTAATACGCAATGAACATTTTTAAAATAAAAATATTAATAAATAGAATTGTACATTTAAAAAGAAAAATTACGTCTCATAGTGTTGTTTCTCTCGAATACTTTACTCTCAAATATCCATCATTGTTAGAAATCACACATTTCGACTTAAAAAATATTACGTAAGATTGGCCTTGGCCCCCCCTTCCCCCGAGATAAAAGCATGTTAAGGGTTCCCCCTAGGTACCCTTACGTAATTAATGAACGACCCCTTATCACTTTAAATCACCAAAACGAAGAAATAGTTACAATCATGATTCATGAAAGAAGGCAAAATGAAAAAATTGTGACAAGCAACAAACACAGATATTAAAATAAAAAACAAAAACATATGGTACCCCTCTAAGAATACGCCCATTATGAGATATGACTATATGTAAGTAAAAGTTGCCCAAAACCCTCATTACGACATTTCCTGCGGTTTATTACGCCAAATTGGAAGACTCTCTTTAACAACTTCTCGCTATAAGAAAGAAATATGTGTTTCGGTCCTAAATCGTCGGTACAAATAGAAGGCAAAATATGAATTACGCTTATGACACAGTTTGAAAATAATATATATGTGAAACAAAACAGTTTTATATAAACCCAATCATAATTAAATTTATTTTCTTACATCCCGGAACTTAAAAAGCAAACCGTTAATTAATTATTTATTATACAGTAAATCCGTAGTCACATTCTACATAATATACTCGTAAATAATATTCTAATGGTCTATACTCTATGCAGAGCGAACGTGCAAATATACAAAACATAATGCACAAGAACCATTGGGAATTCTTTTTTAATGCAATAGTATTTTTCATTTTCACGGCTGTCAGTGACAGCAGTATCTATATTGCACATACCGCTAAACTAGCGGTATGTGCTTTATTATCGCTTTGTGCGTCAGAGCTGACTTTCGTTCATATAAGAAGTTATATCTAAGTTAATTTCACACGAAATCCATTCAAATTGAAGCTTTTTGAAAAGAGGAGATTCTAATCTATAAAATAGAACCATTTTCAAATCAATTCGAGTTCATAAATACTATTAAAATTGTAATTGAAAATCACAAACAGCAGTTGTCGGTTAGTCTGTACGTATGTACGTACGTATGTACGTACGTATGTACGTACGTACGTCACGACTCTACAGATCGCAATTTTGGTCGGATTGCCTTGGGTTATATTTTATTCACTTTGTTTACTATCAGACCAGAACCCTATTTAAATTCACTAAAATGTGTTCAGTAGTTTAATTTTTATAAACAGTTTTATTTTATTATTTTTGACAGCTTATAGTTTAAAAAAACAAAATATAATAATTACTGTGTAAATATAATGTAATCCATAAAACAAGTGCTACACTTCTATACCGTGATAACACCACTAAATGTATTAGGCCGCCGTGGCGTAATGGTTATGCCGTTGGATCCCTAAGGGCAAGGTCCTGGGTTCGATTCCTTACGAAATCATTGATTTTTTTCTTTTTATTTTGTTTTATTTTATTCCACTTGATATTAATTATATATTATATTATGTATAGTTCTTAATTTTGTTTATTTTTGCAAACTTAAAAAAAATATTTTTTCAATTTTTAATTATTTATTTCTTTAAATTTTTAAATCTTTTTAAATTTATTAAAAATATTTTTTATTTGTTATTTTTTTATCATACAGTGGAAAACTTGCGGGATGTGCACTTTTGGTTTTGCCAACTATTTTAGTTTATTTTTAAATGCGCAAGCATTGCAAGTAAATTTTATTCTATTGTGCTCAAATCTGAGTTTTAGTTTTTACATTTAACAGTTAAATTTATGTATTTCACGTAAATGGTTTAGAAGACGAGGCCTGGCTGACAGCATTCAAAGGATCGCAACCAAATTTTGAGTTTAGGATTTCTAGAGGATTCCACTGTTTTTTATTTTCGTCACCTTCTCCCCAAAGTAGGGTAATTTACTGATGAACAAGCATTGAAATTTACGATTTTCTCGAAAACAGTTCCAACTACCTACTGATATAATAAAAAAATGATTCACTACATATGAATAATTGTGAACGAGTTTAACGACGATTTAACCTTTATTATAATTTCTATCATACTATTTACAATACTAAGCTTAATGATAATGGCTCCAGTTTTGTATTTATAATTTAATTATAATTGGATTTTAATGTTCACAAAAATAGTTTGTTGTTAAAGCCTGCAATGAGCCTTTCAGTGCGCTAAGGTCGACGAAATGAAATTTTTTGTCGATTAAAAATTTGTTCTTTATTATTTAGAAACTGGTATAGTCAGGGAGCTGACGCGTAAAAAAAGCATGTCGTCCCAGCCTTCTGCTGCTTGAACCTTGGTGCATAAGCTATCTAAGTAATTTAGAGCATTTTTCTTCTACGATATAGGTATAGGAGGAATCTGGACCCGTTTTAAGATAGAGGGGATAAAAAATTTCAAATGGGGTTAAAAAGGGATTAAAATTTTAAAAAATGTCTGCCGCTTCGTTTTTAGGTTCGGTTAGAGCCAAATGACTGGGAAATACCAGCGGCAGAAATTTTTGACCAATTGCACCCTCCCCAAGCCATTCCTAAGAAAGTGAATTAATGATCATAAATCCACTTTCTTCAGCTTTATATATTAGTATAGATTAAATTTCTGGAGAGAACGAAACAGTTTGGTCACATCCTATTCTCGTACCTTTCGAATTCTGTCATCATTAGCTTATAGTATCATCAAAATAATCAACGATAATTGCCGAGAGTTCGCAAATCGCCGCAAGTATCCACAATAAAACAATATATACGTACACAAATCGTGGGAATCGATGCCGCACTAAAGTGTATCTTATAAACACAACAATAGAGACACGTTCATCGAACAATCATCTCCACAATTCAGTATATTATATTATAAATCATTCAAAATAAAGGCGCGGGTTCGTATAGCTAAAGCGGTCAATAATAATGAGAAAGTGAACACAAGTTTTACTGCCAGCTATTTGATATTTGTTTGCACGTTTGTTGCATGACGGATGATCAGTGGTCACGGAGGGCAACCTCGCTCGATTTTTTTAAAATAACACCCAAGCGTCTGATCGCTTAATCGAGCAACAATCCAACCCTTGCAAGACTACTCTTTATCCGGTGTCATTAAATTGTTTAAGCGTAATCTAGAAAATTTACCTTAACGTCTTAAGAAACAAAAAGTTAAGCCCTACAAGGAAGTCTTCAATAAATAAAATTACCCAGCAATTCAGACAAATATATTAACAAAAAATATATAAATTCAATACATTAACGTTTCGGTCCGGGTTTGGAGCTTCTTCAGAACTGATCGAAAAAATTAATGTTTTTTTAATATCGAAATATATCGAAAAAATAATAACAAACAATTTTTAATAAGTAGTCATGGATATAATTGTGATGAGTACCTAACATTTTCGAAATATTTCTTTTAAAGTTTGTTACATTATCTAAAATTTTTATATTATCCCAATTAATTTTGTGGTCGTCTTCGAATTTATGTTTAGTTACAATATTATGTTTATTAGGGATTAATTTATGATTATTTTGGTGTTCTCTTATTCTTGTTTTAAGAAGTACTTATTAAGTATTATGGAAGTATTCGTACGTAAGGTATTGCATCTACATGTAAGATTTTTTACAGAGCTTTGAGGTTTTAAACAAGTTTTTATTTCCCTGGAACATATCTGTTTGCACTTTAAAAGATTTATTATAAGTTCCTGTAGTCCCGTTAGCTATATAGTCCAGTCGGTGAAGACAATTTTAAACCAAAAGCTCCAGAAATTCGCAAACAGACTCAAATTTTTTTTATGAGTAGTTTAAAGTGTACTGATTGAAATAGAAAAAAGTTCATTCGTCTATCGATTTCCCAAAGTCAAAAAAAATTTTGAAAAAAATTTTTATATTCAAAATTCTTGAATATTTTAAGCTGGGATAAAGATAGAGATAAATAAAAAATACTGCCTTGTAGGGGACGTTTTTTTCTATAAAAAAGATATCTTGTACTTTTTTCGTCAGAGCTATAGTTTACCTGGAAAAAATTCGGAAAGTTAGTAAGTCATCTTGCGTCGGCAAACAAGCAAATAAATCACTTTGCAGAAGCAAGAATCATTAAATTTTACTAAAATGTTTATAACACTATTTGTCTAGAAATGCATATTCTTAATATTCCAAATAAAAAATTTAAAAAAAAAACAAAATTTTCAAAAAAAATTTCAAAATTTGCAAAAAATTTTCGGAAAATATTTTTTTTTTGTTTTTGGCGTCGGAACCAATTTTTTTAAGGATATTGGACAAATCTAAAGAAAAAAGGTCTCTTATGATTTTCCTATAAAATGCACCATTTTTGAGATATTGCATTTAGAAAGTTCGAAAAAATGCGTTTTGGCCAACTTTCGAAATCAAATATCTCAAAAACGGCTCGTTTTAGAAAAAAGTTGATTAGAACATTTCTAGTTAAGAATGACCCAAAAACCCTAAAAAAAATAATTTCGGGACGAAAAATACTATTTTCGAAAATTTTTTTCCGCATCGAATTTTTCCTGTTTTAATAAATAAAATAAAATTATCGACCAATTTTTCAGACAATATATTAACAAACAAAATAATATATAATTAATACATAAACGTTTCAATCCGGATTTGGAGCTTCTTCAGAACTGATCTAAAAAATATAAAAAATAATTAATATTTAAGGATGTGTATAAGGTCAAATTGTGTAGAACATCTAATTATATTTTTAAAATCATAAATATATAAAAATTTTCATTTGCGAAGACTTTGTGTTAATTTTAATGATTTTATAAAATCTTTCAAAATTATTAATGATTATCAAAATAATGAAAAAATAATAACAAACAATTTTTTATTAAGTAGTCATGGAAAAATTGGTCGTTAATTTTATTTATTCAACACGCGTGAGTAATATGTAATTTCGGGGCCCTGCTAAACGTGGGAGAAATAATATATTACTTCACTATAGTGTAATAATGAATTTTCTGGCGTGGGAGAAATCATATATTACTTCACTAGTGTAATAATGAATTTTCTGGACCAATAGAAACTCAGTAGCAAGCCCAAGCGCTAAATAATGAAAAAAACTGCAAGTAGCTTCTGGACCAATAGGAACGTGGTAGGCGGTATTGTATACTTATATGAAAACAGCATCGCAATTCAGCGAAATCATGGCAATCTTGTGTAAGTATACACTGACGGTGGTACGTCAGTCAATGAAGTGATTTATTATTTTTCCCTCTTTTATCAGGGCCCCGATTACATATTACTCCTGCTAGTTGAATAAAGTATTATGTGCGACTATTGATCGAAGGAGAATATTCCACTCGCGTGTGTTTTACCGCACTCGCTGCGCTCGTGCGGCAAATTTCACGCTCATGGAATCTTCTCCTTCTCTCACTAGTCGCACAATATACTATTATTGAAGAGTTGTAATCAGACGTTAACCAAAGATTTGTTTACCAGTTTTAATTTCCATTGTATTTTTTACCTAGATACTTTCTTACCTAGCCACTTATCACATTCTATTCCTTGAGTATTTATCTTAGTAATAATTAATATTTAAGGATGTGTATAAGGTCAAATTGTGTAGAACATCTAATTATATTTTTAAAATCATAAATATATAAAAATTTTCATTTGCGAAGACTTTGTGTTAATTTTAATGATTTTATAAAATCTTTCAAAATTATTAATGATTATCAAAATAATGAAAAAATAATAACAAACAATTTTTTATTAAGTAGTCATGGAAAAATTGGTCGTTAATTTTATTTATTGAAGAGTTGTAATCAGACGTTAACCAAAGATTTGTTTACCAGTTTTAATTTCCATTGTATTTTTTACCTAGATACTTTCTTACCTAGCCACTTATCACATTCTATTCCTTGAGAATTTATCTTAGTAATGTAATAGTATGAAATTTTATATTCAACGATATAAAAAGATACAGACGAAAAACCAAAAAAATGTCTGTTTTCTCTTTATGGATGAAAAATCGTTAATATTAAAAAAATTTGAAAACTTAACAAATTTATACTTAGTGATTCTTAATACACTTAATTATACCTACGATTTAAAAAAATATACATTGAAATCCGTTAAGTTTTCATCGTGTTACAGAGGTTTAAAAATATTTTTTCCAGTGAATTCAAGATTCCGAAAAAATTGAAAATAGTAACAAGGGCCGTATTTAATAACGAGATAAGATTTATGGTCAGGAATTTTTATTTATGACAAAGAACATCTAAAGAATAGTTTACCAAGTTCAAAAAAAATTTACGACTTTTCCTTATGTTTAAAAAAAATTATTATTGCAACGCTCGATTTTCGATTCAAATATATATCTATACTTGCATTTTTATACATGATATTTTATTCAAAAAAAAAAATTAACTACACCATTGAAAAGTTCAGATTTTCTACTTGAAGATTGGCTATTTGAATTTTTATTTTATTACCCTATAAGTATGTAAAATATTACAATTCAATACGTCGGACACGAAAAAGTAAGTTCTCACATGGCTAGCCGAGCATCCTGCGCGTAAAATAGATACATAGTTTATCGAATTTTTTGCGGGCAAACAATAAGTCGGACGAAAAAAGTATAAGATATCTTTTTTATAGAAAAAAACGTCTTCTATAACGTGGTATTTTTTATTTCTTCCTATCTTTTTTACATTTCAAAATATCAAAGAATTTTGAAAATCAAAATGATTTTCAATTTTTTTTTTACTTTGGGAAATCGATAGACGAATGAACTTTTTTTTATTTCAATCAGTACAACACTCTAAACTACTTATAAAAAAAAGTTCAGCCTGTTTGTGAATTTCTGGAGCTTTTTATCTCCATCTACTGGACTAATAGCATAAAAACTAGCCATATATAACATCAGAATGTGTTTGTGATAATTTAGATTTAGATGAACAAACACATTCTATTGTCTCAGTTTGCCATTAAAGCAACGTTTCTGTGCAAAATCATCATTAAGATATTTCTAATTATAGTTACCAATACGTTTGTACACATTTAATCTATAGTAATTATGATTAGCTCCTAATCATACTGAATATTGCCGTTTATTTCGAATGTAATTTTATAGTTTTAGATTAATTTTAATCTGACATAGGACGATGATGGCAATGACCATCAAGTCGTCCAATGATAAGACAATTAGGAAATCATCTGAAAAATGTTTAAAAACGTTTTAAAACAGTCGCTAACGCTTATCCAACCACAATATATTCAAAATCAAAGTTGCATCCACCAATCTGGGCCACAATGGCCAACAAAATTCCAGCCATGACACAAACACATCAACAAAGCTTCTAATGTTTAAAGTTAATTAATAATCAACAAACGTTTATAATTATTATAATGAAATAGAACAATGCAATGTTGCTAAATATGACACAGAGACAGGACATCGTTATTGTGGAGACGTCGACGCCTTCTTCCATTGTTCAACAATTGATTCATCATTGTTTAACTGTAAACGAGTGTCTAAAACCAAACTAAGAAATGCTGCTCCCTGAATTGTAATCAACAACTTCAAGGATATTTCACCACCTTATATTGAACATGGGAACGGGAACTACGCAGCTATGTAATTATAATTTATTATAATTAAGATTTATGGACCTTAGCTCACCCAACCGTTTTGGAATAGCCAGGTAAGGATCTAGGTCTTATTGAAGTCCAATGGGGCCCCATTTTTATTAGATTAAGAATCTACAATGGGGTTTAAATTTCATTTTTAATAACATCAAAATCAGAGTTCAAACTCGGTGACCTGATTATCGTTGACCAAACAAATAACTCTATATAATTAACTGAAAAAACTACCAAAATTCACCCAGGAAAGTATCAAAAATCACCCTAAAATTCTCCAAAATTCACACACAAAAAAATTTCAAAAATCTACAAAAATTTGTCAAAATTCACCCAAAAAATTGTCAACATTCACCTATGACAATGAATCGTTAAATTATTACGTATTTTACCATTCCAACCCACAAGTGGGGAATGGCACTAGTTTAGGTCAAAAATCACTTTTCAAAAATTTTACACTATCTTTCCGTTTTGAGGTTCCCCGAATCCAAAAAACATATTTTTGAAAAAATTCTGTGCGCCTGTTAGTCTGTGAACACGATACAGGTCAAACGGACGAGCGGATTAAAACCAAATTTTGGGAGGATGTTTGGTAAGCAAATATGAAAAGCCCTATTGGTTTTGGGTAAATCGGCGCATGCGCAGAAGAGATATATGCTATAACGGTGTTTTTTATATAATAATGGTATACTTTTCATAACGGCTTATTATTCTATTTATTTTTTTAAGTAAGTATCGTTCAAATTTTTTTTTCAAAATTTAATAGTTTCAAAAATATTTTAAAAATAAAAAAAATCAGCTGCTCTTTTTTTTATGAGCCTGTCAGAAATAAACTAGTTCGGCATGCTTTGATTAGTTTTTACATGACGTGGAACATATTATGTAGTTAACCATGGCAACGAATAGCAATCATATTGAATACTAGCCATTACCCGCGTCACCTCACACGATATCAGAAATTTTATTTTCTTTATTATAATCAAATGTCAACATTTTTGAAGTTGGAATGGTTCCGTCGCCCAATTGGCTGGAATTTTTTACTACTTATACGAAAAGTGCTCATTGTTAATGAAAAAGTATAAATTTTATGTAAATCAATTTATGTGGGCCCTTGACACTTGATTCACCCCTGGGTATTACGGTTCACGAATGATGAATTTCAACTTAATTTGGTGTGCAGAATATTTATTGTCGTGTATATTTCAGACCACAGACGTCATTGACTTGATGAGAAGAATATTAAATTTAAAAATATGTACCTAAAATTAAAATCCATCGTTGATGATCGATTTTGCGACAGCAATTTAAAAAGGTGAATATTACAGAACACTTCTTTAAGAATATTATAGATTTATCTGGACGTAACACAAAAAAGTACCTACATAGTCTTATGTCTTATATCTTGTACGATGATACGGAACCATTCGTGTGCGAGTTCGACTCGCACTTGACCGATTTTTTTAGGTCCCCTCTTAAGAAACTGAATCCGACTAAATTGATTTGGCCCCCGTGCATTTAAGAGTAATTTGACAGCTTGAGAAATATTTTTTATTGAGATACTAATCTACGAGAATACTTAAAAGATGCAATGCAGTTATTTATTTTGTAATGATAACATTTATTATATTATAAATTTTACGAGTATTTATTATAGCGATCAAACATAAACTTAACCAAAATAAGCACGCAGTAAAACTATTGTAAGCATCAATCACGCCTATTTTATGGTTCTATTTTTCCTACTTTTTATATCTGATGATTTCTATATTTAAAAACCGTGATAGATTACAAGAAACGATAATTGCTTTTTAACTCATTTATTTTGACTGTCCACTAGTTAATGTTTTTAAAACAGGTTCACAATAATTTGAAATTTCTAACACTGCAACGCAAGTAAAGTTACCGTAAATTATCGCCTTACTGACACGCTTGTCTATATTTGACAAAACCTTGAAAGTGAACTTAACTATGCCTAATATCATGTCGAAACTCTTGCATAAATTTAGCAGTCGTGTTCAATAATAATTTTGCATGCTCGTCTTGTGCAAGTAATGAATATCATTTAATTTGTCATCAACAATTGGAAAATCATTAAAGTTGAAAAAATAATTTGACTTTGATTAAACTGATTTAGAGTCCTGTTCCCTGATCACCTCGCATCCCAATGTTTAACATTTCTGAAGAATAGATATGTTCTATTGTTCAAAAGTGTTGCTAATTTCTGTTCATTACTTAAATGCAAAGTAGTATTAAAAATATTAAGTAAAAAAGGCATTATAAATAAAAGACAAAAAATATTAGTCCAAGATCCGGTATTAGAAATATATACCCTCGTCTGTTTTTTGACAATGACAAAGATTATATGTTAGATACTATATACATTAATAAATCACACATGGATTGGCTAGCTTCAGTCGCGTAACGATGTTTAAATAAATTCTAATTAACTTTTTTGGATCAACTTCCCCGATTTGTTTTATAAAAATCGAGTCTAAGATGAGAAAATATTATGACACAAGGATTGGAATATACCATTTATTCTATACATAAATATAGATCATCCACATAAACATACCTTATAAATAGTTGTGTTCTTTCAGTATATTTTTGTTAACATTATTTTGTATCGTATTCTCTCATCTTAGGCTCGATTTTTATGATTGATAAATCGGGGAAGATGATCCAAAAAAGTTAATTAGAATTTATTTAATTTAACAGCATCGGTACGCGATTTAGTTAGGCAACCCATGTGCGATTTATCAATGTAATAGTATCTAACATATAATATTTGCCATCAAATGACAGATGAGGGTATATATTTCTAATACCAGATCTCGAACTATTACTTCAACTTTTTAAAATATGAGGAATTTGAGAAATATTCGCCAGGGAAATAATGCTAAGTATAAAAATTAAATTGACCAATGACAAGCATTTCAATGATTATGTCTATTTTTTGCTTGGTATTTTCAACACAAAAACTTTCTTAACTCAGCACAATATGGTTTGCTAAAATACGTTCAATCAGTGAAACGGTGATTTATAACTACACCGAGGCGATAAAATAAATATTAATTATATATCTACAAATAAATAAAACATTACAAAATTTGATTTTATTATAGAATTTTAACTGAATTTTACATACATTTAACGCATACAACTTGGAAAACTAATGTTGTGACGGTTTATTGACGTAAAAAGCTGATTAGTCTGAAATCAATCAGTAAGGGACATGTAGTTTTACAGTTAGTATGCGTAATCGATATCGTTAAAGCACGCTAACATCTGTTCATTATCACATTTACCGCCGTATAATTGCTGGCAAGCGATTCACCTAATTCACACAACGCACGTCGACCTGATCGCAAGATATTATTATTATACGGTAGACCAGAGGTGATTTGATCGAGTGTCTTGCGACATGAGTGTTGTACGAACAAATAAGTTCATTAAAAATTAATCAATTAATAGTGCACACAGCACAGGCCTTGCCGACGCCTTATATGGACGCGGAGAGAAAAAAAAAATTGTAATCACATCATGGCGCGTTTTTAACATAAAAACTGGCTTGACTGCAATACTAAAATAATACAAACGCCATCGATTTGTTTGTAAAATCATAAAGATGCTTTTTATTGAGGCCACCGACTGTTGGAAAAATACGAAATGAAAAACGCATTATTTTTTTAATGTTGAAACCGACGTTTTTTTTTTTAGTTATGATAGAAATGTAAACAGTGGCTTTTATTTAAACAGTAATATTCAATTACTAGGATGATCAGTCAAGAATATCTTATCCAAAAAAGAAAAAACAAAAATGCAATAAAATCTTTTTCTTCATAACTCAATCGAAAGTGCATACTTTCGGCAGCAATTGTAAGGCAGAAAGTCTAACATTTACTCCTTGGTGGGATTACACGCACCAAGTTCGAACGTTCGTGCGGTAGTAAAGCAAAAATAATAAATCAATTGTTGTTTAAATGTCATTTCCACAGCCACCCTATTACATTTTAGCTAATAGTCGCGAACAGCTGTCATTCGTGTTTTTACGTATAATCTCAAAGCTTCTTGCTTGGAAGTTGTTATTATGTAATTAATAAGTAATTAATTAATGTATTTAGTAAGCGTGCTTACGACCGAGGTATGAAGAAAATAGTATACACCACACTGGCCGAAAGTGTGATACCTTGCCCTTCGCGCCATGATGCCCTCAACTTCGCCTCAGGCATCATGGCGCGCTCATCCGTTTGACCTGTATCGTGTTCACAGACAAACAGACGCACAGAGTTTTTCCAAAAATATGTTTTTTGGATTCGGGGGACCTAAAAACGAAAAGATATTGTAAAATTTATGAAAAGTGATTTTTGGCCTAAATTAGTATCTACCATTCCCCACTTGTGGGTTGGAATGGTAAAACTCCAGAAAACAAAACAAAATTGAACGTATATAGGTTTCCAGCACAGACATTACAAATTGCGTATGAACTATCTAATTTAATCAGGCGAAGTTTCAAGGTATTCATATTGGTGTTTATACCCTTACTTAATACCTGATCTATGGAATTAGTTCCAGAAACTGCGGTTTGAGTAAAGTTTCTGGCAGTCTAGACAGTTTGAATTGGATGAAATGTCGGATTAATTGAAGTTTATGAAGATTTTTTTAAAAGTATATTTAATTTGATAAATAATGAAGATATTTATTTCAAAACTCTCAAGTAAGATAAAAAAGCTTCTTAAAAAACCTAAACTAGAAGTTACGATCCTTGTGAAAATCGCATAACACACGATATTGCTATTATATACTTTTTTTTTTGTTATAAAGCCGGGACCGCACATTGGGGCCAATGTTGGTGCCAACAACGCTCGGCCAATGTGTGGATCGAGATTATAGCGTTGGTGCCAATGTTTGCTCCAACGTTGGACGTTGGCCGTCTTGTGTCGGTTTTTTGACGAAACATCAAAGGGAATTTGTCCCAACGTTCGTGTATTCGGCCACACATTGGCGTGTAAAACGCCAACCAGTCTTCAGTATATGTGATGAAGCGAGTGACAACGTCGTAATATTATTTAAAATTATAAATGATGTCATTAAAGGAGACATGGTCAAATGAAAATGTATTACTGTTTTTAGAGCAGAACCAGTTTTATGGAATCCAATATAATTAAAGACCACAAAAATAGAAACGGACGTTTTTTTGGTTTTGCAGAAAAATAATATTATGATAAGCAGCGCTTAGCACAGTAACCGCACCCACAGCCACTTGTAGGTCCGACATGTTGATGTTGGCTCTGCTTGGAACTAACTGAGGTGGGCTCCAATAAATCCCAATGTGTGGACGCTTTTCAAAAATAATACCGCTAACATGCGCCAGCGTTGGCGCCAGTACTGGCCCTAATGTGCGGTCCCGGGGTAACACGCAAAGTTTGCAAATAGGTACAGTAGTCTCTTTCTAAGTAGTCGCTCGTTAAATCAACTTTTCACCTCTGGCGACTTACTCTTTTCGTTAATCCTGACGTCGTGATGAGACCGCGATATATTCTCACAGAATGTTTGGATTGGGTTAAGATGAAATAAAAAGATGCTCCCATTATGTCAGCGTTCTCTACACCAACAGTCCACGGGCTCATAGTCCACGTGTTCATAGAGATAAAATTTTCTCGGTAGCGGTGGCACCACCATAACGTAAAAACACACATCCACAGATTTTTTTTCTGACCGTCATAATATTACGACCGCCATATTACGGTATCGTTATCTTAGAAAATCTGGGCTTAACGCGTTACCGATCAGACAACTACTTGACTCTTTGTGGTGGAAAAATAGTTTTATTTGAAACATTGTGTAGAGGTCTTGAAAAGCTATAGGTACTAACCTTTCCACATCTCCGTGCCATTTTTTTTTCAAAATATTTTTAATGTGCTTATGACGTACCGCCAACAAGCAGTCAAAGAGTGGACAAAAATTAAAAAAAAAAAATTGGTTGTCTGTAAAGTCGGTTTACGGACGATAGTTTTACGTGATAACGTATTCCGTAATACATAACCTAAACCTCCCAAAATTTGGTTTCAATCCGCTTATCCTTGGTGTCGGAATGATAAGAAATGTCAAAAGTGACGTTTGCAACTTACAAAGTATTATGTTCTAATAATAATTAGTTATTCCAATACTTAACTTAGAAGGCGTTGCATTTCACAATATACTAATGTCAAAAAATTGAATTAAACATTAGAAATGCAGCCGTTTTCATGTTAAGACAAGACATACGTTTGCTTCTAATTTCCATGTACGGCAAACAAAGACAACCGACCGCGTCGCGCCATGCATTAGACAACATTGCATTTATACAGCTATTTTTCTATATAAATTTGTATAAAATATTTTTCTATATAAATTTGTATAAAAAAACTGTTTAGGCAAATTCTGTTATACGAAATCTATGTAAAATGTTCTCCTCTTTCGTTTAAGACTGGTTTCAAACCGATCTGATTTAAATTGAGCGAGAAATTAGCAAAAAGCACGCACAGGGTCAGGCGGAACGTTACGCGTTATGCGTTACGCGTTACACTTTTTCGTACATGCAGCCGGTGTTTTATCAATTTATAATATTGGTGATTCATCAATTTATAAGACGTTATCACGTCAAAAAACAACTTGTCGAGAGTCGATCTCATATTTTGTTTTTTGGATGATAGGAATTTTTGTTCGACAGTCTAACATATTTTTAATTAGTTGATGCCTCAATCAAACGCCGTACCGAGTGACCCTGTAAATATTATGTTGCGTGCCATATACATAGGTTCGCCATCCCTGAGCTGTAGCATCGTGGTCGCTAATGGGAGAGCGCTTTTAGTTTAATCGCTTACAAATTGCTCTCAATTAGACATATTAATACCGGTAGAGTAGCCTTAAAAGCTAACACCGAAATGCCATCTAAATAGCTTTCGTATTGCGAACCTTATAAATAAATTAATGTTAAAATCAACGACAATATTCATTATCGATTGCAGCTGTTTATCGACATTTCATTTTCAAGATTGCCCAGCCATAATTACAGACATCTACTTCAATGTACAACTAAATAAGTATTATTCTGAACAATTTACATGAAACATAATAGGCTTGTGTAGGTAGAAGAACAATATTATTATTTCGCTTTCAATTAAAGAAAGTTCCACATCAGATACACAATAGTGAAGTTAATATATTAATACTATACTCTAAAGCAGTATTTCTCAAACTTCATGATTCGGTAGTTTCCCAAACCAAGTGGTAAAATTTTAAGTCTCCACCGTCCCACTGTTTGCCAAGCAATGTACACTGCCCCTAAGGGGGCGTTCACAGATTACGTGAGGCAGTTTGGCGATTTTTCGACCCCCCTCCCCCCTTAGTGAGATGCCGTGAGATTTTCCTCGACCTCTCCCCCACTAATCTCACGTGAGATTTTTCAAAATGCGTATTACCATACCAACCCACAAGTAGGGGTACTAGTTTAGGTCAAAATTCACTTTTCAAAATTTTTCGATATTTTTTCGTTTGAGGTCTCCCGAATCCAAAAAACATATTTTTGTCTGTTAGTCTGTTTGTCTGCGAGCACGATACAGGTCAAACGGATGAGCGGATTGAAACTAAATTTTGGGAAGATGTTTGATACGCAAATGTGAAGAGTCATTGTTTTTAGGAAAAATCGGCGCATGCTCAGAAGAGATATTATATACTATAACGGTGTTTTTTTTATATAATACTGATATACTTTTCATAACGGCTTATTATTCTATTTATTTTTTCAAGAAATGTTCGATAACAATTTTTTTCTAAACTTTATTTTCAATAGC
Source organism: Xanthostigma xanthostigma (assembly GCA_963575645.1). Lineage (NCBI taxonomy): Eukaryota > Metazoa > Arthropoda > Insecta > Raphidioptera > Raphidiidae > Xanthostigma > Xanthostigma xanthostigma. Next base: position 17,664,662 of record OY754467.1, read on the forward strand.
GGGAATTTAAAAATGTTGAAAACATATTGGATTTTCCCGCGAGTGAAGTTTTACGACAGAGAGTTACGACTCGCGACTCACAGTTTGAAAATTGTTGATCTGCAGTTTGAGAAATGTGCAGTTACAACAATATTGTAACGAGTGCGGTTTTAATGGGCCAAAAATTAACAAACCTAAACAGAGTACGGAAAGAAAATTTGATTGTAAATGAGGAAGAAGAGATGTAACAGTAATTAAGTAGTAGTACCGCCCAGTCCCGGCGCAGCACAACAGTTTGTTACGTAACGGATTTAATTATTTATTCTGTCTGCATTTGTTATGATGCCGCGGTACAACAAATAATACATTTTTATTATATACAGTTTTCTACCTATTTTATTTACGAGTCATATTTATAACATGAACACTGTTTTGATTTTAATCTTGAAATGCGAAAGTTTCTACGTTGTGAATTGTGAAAAAAAACTTAGGTAGGTGTACAGATTTATATCGAAGCATAAGTTGATTCTAAAATGTTTCTCATTAAAATGCATGTCTAATAATTTTAAATATCATTTCTATAAACTAACGCACATGTTTTTTTCGTTACAAAGGTAATTAGATAAATGAAAAAATAATAATAATAATAATAATAATTTTCCATCTATCACACTTCCCATTATTTTCTACATTTTTCAACATCCACTTAATTAATAGCAATGGGCGAATGAAGAAATTTTGGGACATTAGGGATAAGGTAGGCAAATTTTGAGCACATGAGTTTGACAGGTAATCGGCCATGGCCTTGAATAAGAAACCATCTCGATATTTATCTGGAATTGTTGAGGGAAACCGTGGAAAACCGCGACAAGATGGCCGGTGCAGGAATTACCATTTCTCGGCCACATCTGCCCCCGCCGGGATTCGAACCCGATACCAACCGAATGCGAGTCTAGTGCTCTCATCACTACGCCACCCCGATCGGTTAAATGGGAAAAAAAATGAATTCCAACGTAATTTGAATTTAACTGCAGATACAGATTTATAAAATCGAAAATCCTTTTCGGTTAGGTTCAGTCCACGTGCCCTTAAAGCTTCCTTGGTCAACGAGGGTTCTTTGGAAACCGAGGAAAGACAGACATCCGGACAAACAGACATTAGGAAAGTATATACCTATGTATGTGTGTAGATTGTATGGTACTAATTTATAAAACAGTATTTTAGTAGTATTTCTACATACGTATAAATGCGCATTAAGTCGCAGAAAATTTCAGACGTTTGGGACTGTATCGAGTTCCGTCATATAGAATCAATTGAACAATAGCCAGTAACAAAAATTGTTTATCGTCTTTCGGCGGTGCAAAGAACATTTTCATTCATAAATGACAAACAAAAGAAAGTGGGAAGCGCACGTTTACCTAATTTGTGCAGATTTGAATGAGATTAGGCAAGAGGAAATGGACAGTATCGGTGCAGCGATCGTCGAAACACCAGCAGGCACAATTAAGATCGGACTTTCAAATCTAATTTGATTCTCCTACATTTTGTTATAAAATAAAAATTGAATTAAACCGGATGCAAGCGAGATTAGAGGAGGCTTCAAAGCAAAGAGAATTTTTTTAAAAAGATCTAAGTATTCTTTATAAAATGATAAATAAATGCAAACTTTCTCTGAAATTGATTTATTTTCACTTAATTCAGAACATATAAATGTTTGAATAGCGTAATCCCAAACAACGTTTCTAAAGCTTTTTAAAAAGGGACAGAATAAATTAAAAGTCCCTATTATGAGACGATGTCCCTATTTATGATACATTGCGTGAATATAGTATTTTTATTTAAAAAAATCCAACTGTTAAAAAAATATAATAAATACATTCTTTAATCTATTTTAAATGCAATTTACTAGCCTTGCTGTCGAATTTTTCTATATTGTTAAAAAAAAAATATTAAATACTTATGGAGTTTGTCATCTGCGCTTGAAGTAATGACTGAGAAGCATTAAACGATACTTACTAGCATTTACAAAATGAAAGAAAGAAACTTAAATAGAAAACCACGGGCTCTAAATTAACCCTGATGCTTGGAGTAACAGAATTTTCAGTGTATTATCTATATTCTATATATATAAAGCAAAGTTCCTACGCCGCGTCTGTCTGAACGCGATAAACTCAAAAACTACCGAACGAATTTTCATACGGTTTTCACTAATAGAAATAGCGATAAACGAGGAAGGTTTCTATATATACTTTGTAAATGTTTTGTACAAAATGGCTGAGCTATGACTATGTCAAAAGAAGGAACTGTTTTCGTACGCTTACATGGCTAACGCTGGCCAAATCTTAGATACATCAAAATAATGTACTTTGATAGTTTTGCTGTGTAGATGGGAAGGTCAATACAATATTTCCATATTTCCAGAACAGTTTTGCACCCGGATGAAACTGGGACGGGCCGTTAGTTAAAAATACAATAAATAAGTCCTGAATTTGCACTAGGATTAGATCACCCTGGCCTTTATAAAAAAAAATAGAAAAGAAGATACTGTAAGATTGAGGTAAATGCTGTAAATTACTGGATATAACGAGTAACGACAACTTCGGCTGAATAAAGTAATATACGTACAAAAAGCCGTCTCTTCGTGTTTAATTTGTAGAATGGCTGCACATGATTGGCGTCAGAACGCGATGACCATGATAGCAATCAAGTACGATGTACCACCAACTGGGTAAATAGAGACAATAAACAACATACATACCCACTGCGTATTGCATTGCTCTCTAAATTATATATATTTTAGATCAGTTTTTATAATAGCTACAGAAGAAGTACGTTTGTTTTCTTCGAATATGTTTACAGTGCCCCTGAAGCAGGTCAACATTCAATACGGAATGCAATATAAAATATACGACAGACGTCTTTAGTTTGCGTGATGTTTGTCGGACCGAAAAATAAAAAAAGTGACATTTTCTGTTTTATATATTGCACTAAAAATACCTGAAACATCCAATTATGTTTAAGGTTTCAATTTAGAAATTTGGATTATAATTTTCAAATAGCTGATGTTTGGGAACGTCAGTTTTCCCTGAAAATTTTGACGATTTAGAAACGTTGTCTGAACCTGAACGCCGGATAAACAGTACTTTATACTTAAAGTGTAGATACAAATTGATTGTCTACAAAATTCCATTAAAATCAGTCCAATTATTTTCAAAATAATGTCGGTACAAAGAAATAGTTAAAAATTCCGGAAACAAGTTCTCCCGTGGAGGTACAGTCCGACAGGAAACTATATTACAGAGAGGAGGTCCTCCCTTATATTTATAATTTACAATAGTAGTCTAGTCTTCCAACAAAAGTTTACATTAATTTATTCCACCAAATCACAGAATTCCATTCGTTTAATTACAATTTTCCAGGAGTTTAGCTGTAATAATTGATGGTGCTCGTTTTTTTTACTTTCTCATTTTATCAAATAAGTCAATTTTACTAGTTTAAATCATGTGTTACATAAAATTAACAATCTGGTATTTTTGACTAATAAGAAATAGAATACAGAATACTCAGAGAACTACATATCTCCATTTTTTTTTATCCGACCTTTTAGTGTGTAGTGAAATTGTAAGTTCTTTGGTTGAAATATATATTTATTTTTACTATAGATAAATATTTCCATCAAAAAAATTTACTGAAAATAATTTGTTAAATCTGTCAATTTCAACAAAAAAAGTGCACAACTACAGAAGCAACTTCCTGTTATTAAACAAAAATTTCAACGCCAGTAAAATATGAATGGCTGCATGTTAACGTCCGAGCTGCGGTTATAATTATGATTCATCTCACTTTTTCATGACAATAATTTCAAACAACATCCGATTTATTTATTTATAACTATGACAATTATATTCAACAATGGCATTGAAAAAATATTATGAAGTTCATAACAATCACATACATAACAACAATCTACCGTTGATTATTTAATTTTCACCAACAAAGTACTGTCGCGTTTTTTATTTTTAGTTTAGAATTAAGATGATATTTTTTTCATCTCTAACCCTAGAATTTCAGAATAAATAATTAGAAAATATCTCAAAAGCAACTTTCAAAAGCGTCGTGGATGGCAGGACCCGTTGATATTTTTTTCTAAATATTTATGTTTGTAATAAGAAATTTTGAATTACTTACTATACTTATCTAAACCCCAATTACATAAAAAAGATCTTTAAACATGTTTCCAAAAATATGTAAATAAAATATTTTTAACTCACATTTTCTTCGAACTTTTTTCTTGCCATGCCTCAACGTAGAAGGCGCCCTGTGAATGCTTGGTCTGGCAACATAGGACACGGTCCTGGCCTGGGACAGTGCCGACTTGCGTCTTCGCAATACCGGCTTCCTCCTCGGCACCGGCGACACTCCCAGAGGCACGCGTTCAATGTCACTGCACTCCAACAATTCACCATCGCCGTCTAAGCCACAACGGCTATCACTGTCATCCTCGTATTCGCTGCTCCAAGTGTCCACATCACCATCGTTATCACCACAATTATCACTAGACGTCACCACACTGTCACTATCACAGTCACTCAAATAGTTGATCATATCCAAGATCGTGCTGTCCTCGGATGACGGATATGGCTTCTTCGACGACGACGTTTTCCTCTTGTTTGCACTGTTCTTACCGGGTTGAATAAAATCTGATGTTTTTAAGTACCGCACATTATTTAGTATTAAAGTTTCTTTATTCACTATAATTTGTTTATTTATTAAATTGTTTAAGTTTTCCGACGATTCTTTTTCCTTATTGCAATAGTCAATATTAATTTTATTAATATTCTGTTCTGGTGAGTTTAAACTAACAACCGATGTTTTACCTACATTTGTATTAGTATTATCACTTGTTATTATATTAGTAATTGTCACTTTTGGCGGCTCTTTATTCGATTTATTCATTTCGTTGTTCTGACTAGCTATCGATAATTTATTGTTTTTCCGTTTCTCAGACGACGATTTCAGATAATGAAAATTACCGGACAAGCCGGTTCTTTGACTGTGTTTTGAAATAATTTTAGACACTTCGTACTTATTCGATATCGATTTGTTATGTTCAGGGTAAAAATCAGAAGACGTTAAATAATGTATCTCGGAGGCTACCTGATTATCATCTTTGTTAGATTTCAAAAGTTTATTGATTGAAAATGCGTCGCTATATTTAGTTTTATTACCTCGATTACTTTCAGTGGCGTAACAAGGATTTATTTTAATATTTCTAGTATAATCAGGAACAATGTTTAACTCTGCGGTCGACAGAAATATCGCGCTGCTGCTATTTCCATCAACTGTATACTCATTGGTGTGTTTTACAGAAACTAAATTACTGGAAGATGAAACATTTTCACAAACAATTTGTTTCTCAGAACTGAATAGGTAAACAGAATTGCTAGTTTTATTAACGGCAGTTTCTAAATGTGTAACGTTCTTAATGGCTGTCCTTTCAAACGAAGACGAACTTACAATTCCATTAGATGATTTACTTAGCGAATTATCGCGACTTGACGAGGTCATTGTTAGAGAACTACACACATCTGCTCGACTAGGCGCTTTATTCAAATCCACCGATGGTGGAAACGAATACATGTCATATTCTTGTTTTAAACTGATATTGTCGATCCTGGACATCCGTCCGTTTATCTCCTCAATCGGAACATCAAAATCCTCTGTTATACACGCATACAGCTCGTCGTCAGTTATTTCACTATTGATTGAATTGTATTGATTGACTGAACTGTTTTCTTTTTCGATATCTTCTAATTTCTTAAAAGCATTGCTGTCAATCGTCAAGTACGGATTAAAGGTATCGTCTTTAGACAACGGAATTTCTCTGATCTCCTTAATAATATTTTTAAAAGACTGTTTTCGTTTAACCGAATTCTTTCTCTTCTCCGGAGGCACAAAAATCATTGGATCTAACTTTAATTTATTAACAGATTTTGATTGTCTATTTACAACAACTTGATACAAATCACTTCGAGTTGAACTGCTTTTCTTTTTTCTGCCTGAATTTCTATTTCTCTTTTTTCTACTGCTATTGCGTTTCACTGAAGTTCTACGAGTTTCTAGAGCACCGCTGGTTCTCTTGAAATATCCATCCCGACTGACCGACAATTTTGGTTTGGGTTTTCTTCTAAAAAATCCACCACTTGCCTTTGCCGGTTTTGTTGGAATATCGGTAAGTTTAGGAGCGGACACTGAAAATGAAAATCCGGAGTCTTTACTAGAAAACAGATCCGTAGAAGCTGATGATGGAGTTTTTGAAATGCCAGACTGGGTACTCGACAACGTTCGCGAAACAGATAATGCTGAGTCACGAATAGGTGACGCTCCTCTGCCTTTCTTTTTGGTATGTTTCTGCAGTTTGTTTACTACAGGTTCGTCTCTTCTCTCTTTCAATGCACTATCCAACGAATAATGAACAGCTGTGTCCACGTGGGTAGACGGCCGAGTCAACTCTAAACTTTTAGGTGTCATAGCCATCGGTGCATCCATCCAAATCCTTCCAAGACTAACGCTCAAAGAACACATTTCTTCGGAACCTCCAGCAGGTTCCAGTAACAACGATGGTGGCGATGGACGTGACAATAACTGCGGTTGTCGTCTGGGAAAAATAGGTGATTTTTCAAATTTCAACAGTTCAACAGAATCACCCCACGGAAACATTTCAACAGCCGAATCAGTACTAACATTTCGTGACAATGGTTTCTTCGAATTGACAATGTCTGAAAATGTTTCGTTCACTTCTCCGACAATTTTTCTTGCATTTATTTTCACATTGTCCTTTTCATTGCTTAATGACTGAACCGTGCATATGACTTCATCATTCTGTCTTTCAATAGAAGAAGTTTTGTTATCTTGTGTTCTTCTTCTAACAAGTGGCGATTTCCTTCTCTGTACAGGTGACGCTGACATTTGTCTGAGGACAGGTGGTGATGGTAAATCATCCGAAGCGGGAATATATATGACAGTTCTTTCAGAGCCTTTTATGCCTGAATGACTGGAACTTTGACCGTCAGATACTCGCACGCCTTTCAACCATTGTCCGTACGCCACGAAACTTGGTGTTTCCTCTTTCCCCTTGCTATTGCCGGCTCCTTTCTTAGCATCATTCTTTAACGAAGACTCTTTATTGACTTTACTATCTTTGACAGCATCGACTTTATCCTCCGCAACAACAGGATTAATTGCTGCTATATCCTGCAATACTTCTATTTGCTGAAGTTTTTGTTGCTGCTGCTGTCGCTTCTTGCCGCCTCTTTCGAGATAATTCTTACGTATGGATATACGTTTGAAAGACTCACTTCTTTTGAAAGACGATTCTTTTTCTTTCTTCTTACGACCGCCGCCCATCAGGCGTCGTAAGTTTTCAAAAGATATCGGTCTCATGATTTTATTTATCAAAATCAGAAGGAGAATTCAACATTATAAGCACGTTTTATAACTCTACCAAATTGTACACATTTTATTATATTATAAAAGTTCAATTTAATTTTTTATCACATATTATATTATTGTTCGTATCATTTTTGTACATCAAAATTTTTACGTGTAATAAAATTTATAATGATTATTGTGTCCTTCACCCGATAGAAATAGTATTAGCATTTCCGTTTTACAAGACATCATTTTGGTCATTCACACTTACAACAGTTTAAGTCCTATAACCGGTAATACGCAATCATTTACATAAAATCACTTTGGGACATTTCTTATTTTCTTCACTTGTTTTTAAATAACAAAAAGTCTATTTCACGTTATTTTGGTTTTGATACACAGTATTTATATTTCTTGTTCACTCAAAAGGAATTATATTGTAGCGTACAAAAAAACGGTCAGTTCATTATTTTATCCAACCATTCGTAAATATGTAAGTATTGGCTTCACACATGAGTTATTCGAAACCACTGCAATACTTTTTTCCTGAATTTTCATTTCATTTACATCACTGTGTACACAAAATGTATAAATTACTACAATTATTCTGTAAAACTGTGTTTTAGTATTTTATCTTATAGTGTCTCTGATATCTGAAACTTCATTACCTTAAATTTTATTTTTCAATTCAAACACAAAGTTTATTTTTACAGTACATAATTTAACGGACTTGGAGCAATCTGAAAACAAGTTTTGTTTAATAAAGAATTAATGAACCAAGCACTTCAAAAGCTACTACTTGTATTAAACATAGACAATCTGCATTTAATTGGATTAAAATACCCGAATGACTAAACACAAAAGCATCAAAATAAATATAATTTATTTTAACTAAGATTGAGCGTACGTGCTTCAATTTTTTTTTTTATTAAACCATGATATACAATCCAGCTTACACTTTTTATTATGGGTTTCATGAATACAGAACATGGTATAAAATTATGATCTAAACACATACAGGTGGCCAAATTGAATAAAGCCTTGCAGCTGATAATGATGAATTATTTTAATTTGTATTTTCAAAGTAAATCATTTTAGATATTCACACAAATAGGTAAAAATAAAAATTGCAAAATAAATTGAGGAATTCGGACTGCATAACTTTCCTACTGCAGGCTTTCTGGAACCAAAACGACCGACCTGTATACATCATCATTGTATTTGAAATAAATATTCAGTTTTCTATCAAAATTATTCCGAAAAATTTTGCTATCAATGTAAGTTTAAACTGTTGAAAGTATAATATAAGAAAACATTTTCAATAGATGCAGTTTTACAAATACAATACAACACGGAAAAAACAAGAGTGTTGAAATCAACTGTAGAAATAAGTGCTTCTTTCATTAAAGTTTATTTATATAAAAAAAAATTCTTTTCTTAAAATAATATTATGTTCTTGCTGCTATTTTGTATCAATAGATATACACTTTACCATTTTCACTACGAGTCATCGCTAAGTAGGTTTTTGTCAATCTCCCAAACTCCAAATAATTATTCTGTCTTTACTAACAATAATTATTATTACGCTCGCAACAAGGAATTCTATTATACCATAAACTGTTCTACGAAATTCTTAGAGTGCATTAAAGATAAAAATCATTTTTGTGTAGGAAATGAACATAACTCCGTCCGAAAAATTAACCCGAATCACTTTTTTAACCAAACATTTTAATGAAATTTTAACTGTTTCTTATGCAGACGACACAAGCATACTAATTAAAGAAAAATCGATTGATACAATTTCGAAATGTGCCGATGAGGTGCTTAATCTGGCAAATAATTGGTTTGCCGTAAATGGGTTGCTTTTGAATGTGGCCAAAACAGACTGTATTCTGTTTAAAACCAGCCAAAGTAGTGTATTTAAACCTAAAATCATTGTTTTACATAATACTCAAATGAAAATTTCTGCTAACTGCAAATCCCTGGGAGTTTTTATCGACGAACACTTTAAATGGTCAACACATATTGAACATCTCTGTTCTAAACTTAGTAAGCAATGTTATGCTTTTAGACTGCTCAAACCAGTAGTTAGTATGGAAGTTTTAAGAACAGCTTATTTTGGCTGCATTCAATCGCATCTTAGATACGGTATCCTATTTTGGGGATTTGTAGACAGTACCCAACTGTTCAGAATACAAAAACGTGTCATTCGCATAATTGCTGGTATTCCGCAGTCTACTTCTTGTAGAGGTCTTTTTAAAAAATTTAAAATTTTAACCCTACCATGCTTGTACATATATGTCTGCCTCTGCTTTTTTCGTAAAAATATAGGTTTCATTAATATTTCTGCATTGGGCAGCACCAGAAATCTTCAATATGAATACCAAAAACATTCACTAACTATGTTTGAAGGCAGTTGCAGATATATGTGTACAAGGTTTTTTAATAAACTTCCAAGGGAAATTAGATCAATTAAATCTTTTTCTTCTTTTAAAACGGCTGTTTTCAATTTTTTGATTGATGCGGAATTTTATTCTCTGACAGATTATTTTTTTTAACCTCTTACTATGTTAAAGTTGTATTTTTGTTAAACCTTTTAAATGGTGCATTGTAATTTTTAATGTCTATGTCCTTTATGATAGTGTTCAAATTTTGAACTTTGATTTTAAGTGATATTATATTGCATTTGTTCTTAACGCTATTATACCTACTCTGGTTCTTAATAAAGATGCTATTCTATTCTATCATTACATATAAAACAAAGTCCCCTCGTCGCGTCTGTCTGTCTATCTGAACGCGATAAACTCAAAAACCACCGAACGAATTTTTATACGGTTTTTATCAATGTTGGGAATGATTCAAGAGAAAGGTTTATGTGTATAATTCAATAATGTTTTGTGTAAATTGGTGGAAATATGACGACGATTGTTGAAGAAGTCGAAAAAAATCAACCTGACTAGGAGCTTTCATCGAAAACGCTGCCTAATCCCTTTGAGATAAAACGAAACAGAAAAGTCCGCGATGGCGTATGTCAATTTGTTTAAGGATAGCTTACTATACCCATTTTAATGTTAAGCGCTTTTCGTGGATATCAATTTTTCAACGTAAATCAACTAAAAAACGGCGGCAATCTACAAATTCGAGCGAAACCGGAACGCAAATTTTTAGAACATATTATTTCAAGAATAGTTTCATTCAACGAGTAGAAGAAGATGTATTCAAACCGAGATTATCACGGTAATGAATCAAGGTTTAACATCGTGAATCAATAATTAAACTTACGATTTAAATTCCAGTTCTGTGGCACGTATTTTAATCAGTTTAATTTACGCTAAGGTTAATTGTGCATTGTTATTTTAAACGTTTAATAAGTTTCAAAATTCCATTTCGTGCATAACAAAAGTAATTAACATTAGTATATTATACATAGAGATAAATCTGCAGTTAAAAAATGAACTACTACTACTTATAGTTTTTAACTAGTCTTTACTCGTGGCTTCGAACGCGCAATGCTGTTTCAGTGATGAGCAAAGCAAGACTAAGACTGAGATAGACTTGGTCTTGCTTATTCGATCTTGATTTTGTTCTTGCTCAATTACTTCTGATCTTGGTCTTGCTAGTATCGATCTTGGTCTTGCGTATTCAGTCTTGATCCTGCTCATTTAGCCTGGTACTTTACGTCTTTTTAATAATTTTTCTAAATACTATCAACATCAAGGTTTTTTATAGGTATAAATTATTTACAATTAATATAGTTAGGATTGAGACAGTCTTGGATTGGTCTTGGTCTTGCTTATTCAGTCTTGGTCTTAATCTTAAGTAAGGTCTTGGTCTTGCGAAAAAGCAAGACCAAGACCGATTTTGCTCATCACTATGCTGTTTTTGGCTACTCTTTAGCTACGTTTAGAAGAAGCGCGATTATACATATTACCTAAAAATATAATATATAGAGGATTTCTGCTTGCAAAAGTTCAGTTTCTTAGATCTCCCGTGAATTTTGTTTCCGACTCTGACATTACATATCCGGTCTGACGGTGTGTAATTTGACAGCTTCAAACATAATTTGTTATACAGAAAATAGATATACATTACGTACATAATTATGTGTATACTCATATATTTTTGTACGTACATTACTTCCCACATAATATTTGAAAACCTACTAATTATGACATCATAAAAAGTGGGATAGGCTGTCGCTTTCCATTTCAAATTTCACACAATTGTTTACATTTAAGTGTGATAAATACAATTACATATACTTGATATGCAATTAATGGATATAGGCTATAAATAAATAATTTATTACGATATTACCATTATACGCCAATATGCAAAAAAAAGACCTACACGATGTGCAATTACTAATTAGTAATTATATACCTTTCTATCATTCACTTATCCATTGTTTGCAGTAATATTAAAAAAAATCATTTCTTTGATCTGTCAATCGTCTATTAACGATTATAGTCGGTCTAGTGCCATTTATCAATAGTGCGACTTTTGAAAACCACCATTGATTAGAAAAGGTTAAAATACTTTACATTCTATTTTATTATAAAACTACAATGCTTTATTTTGCATAATTGACAATTATTTCGAAATAATGATGGAACAATCATGCGTAGCTTACAAAAAATCTTTTTCACCTTCCATTTCGAAATTATTGTTTCAATAGGAAGTTTGTATAAAAAGAAAACAGACATAAATTTTTTAATATTATTATTATTTTCAAGCATTGTCACCGTCGGAACTGAAACCCGAATCATTCCACTATCGCGGCGGAATGAATACCTATAAATAATTCCGTTTTTGATTCACTCATAACTCTTACTATCATCGTGAAGGTGCATGTCTAGCGTTACTCAAGATAAAAATTAGCTCTCGCATGATGTGAAAAAACAATCTATATCTACTAATAATATAAAGAGAAAAGAGTTCTATTTTTGTTTGTAATGAATAAACTCAATAACTACTGGACCCATTTTAAAAATTCTTTCACTAATAGAATGGTACATTATCACTGAGTAACATAGGCTATATTGTTAATCGAGTTAAATTAGGGAATAGCTATTCCAATAATGTAACCCAAGGTGTAAAAAGTATATAATATAAAACTCAAAATTTGTTCGTGCGACAAAAACTTTTTAGCGGTAACCCCGATCATCATGAAATCTGGACACAACATTAATCTCTTTAAACTAAGATGAACGTGCGTACTCATGTCCCTCCCCCCAATCCGTTCTTTTGCACCCGGGTGAAACTGGGACGGATCGCTAGTTACAAATATTCTTTCAATACGAGAAAGGTTGACTAACTTTCAAACAAAACAATACTCAAATTTTGCTTAAAAGAGCATATAAACCATAAACACAGATGTTAATAATTTGTAAAATTTATATTTCTGCATTAAACAGAATATAAATTGTTTAGCTAATGTATATTTTAGCCAATAAAAAATAATTAAAAACGGTTCTGCGTTATTTCAGGAATAAATCCGTTAAAATATAAGCATAATAATAAAAAAAATATTTCTATATTACAGTTATATTATCAAATAACATTGTTGGTACATAAATAAAGAGTTGGGCTTTTATATCCAATAATAAATTGTTACAAAGAAATATCTAAAATTTCCGTTACTTAATACAACAGAAAACGAAAACAAATGACAGCAGACAAACAATAAGTGAATGCGTTGTACCCACATAAAAATATCTATTGAATGGTTTGAACCAGCCATACATGGAAAAGGAATTTCAAAAGAGATTTTAAAACGTAACCCGATCGCGGTATTTCCGATCATGCGTTGTTATTGAAATTCGTTGCTTCAGGACAATAACAAAAATCCCACACCGCAAAAACAACTTCAGGAGTACATGAACTTGGTTGGCAATGTCAAATTAAAGATAATTAATCGCAGATTTTCGCACAACCTATGTGTAAAAATACAGCTGTAACAGCTCATACAGTTATAAAAAAGAGTATTAATTATTGCAGGGACTACAATTTTACTAATTCCGACTGTTCACTATGATGAACCTTGAAGTTTCAAGTAAAAACGTACGCAGGAAAGCCATCACCATGTGGATTTATAAAGGATACAAAAACCTATTATTATTTCTTAATATATACAGGATGTTCTACAAGCTCTATGACAAACTTTGACATATTAAACATATTTTTTTTAATAAACATGGGTCCGATTCGTTTTTGTTTATAAGTTACAAGCATTTAAAGAGTCAAAAACGTATAGGCTGATAAATAGAAATATCGGTTGTTATGACAATAATTATTGTTAGTGTCATTTTAATGGATAGGTCAAGGAGGTCTAATATTATGGCCACCTCGTTCACCCGATCTGAATCCTCTGGATTTTTATTTATGGGGACACATGAAGGCAGCTGGTCTACCATGTTGAAATCGCTACCCATCAGCAGTTACTTGAAAGAATTCAAGATGCAGCTAGCCAAATAAGAAATGATCCAAATCTCATTCTTCGAGTGACCGAAGCTTTAGTTCGTCGATGTGAGGCTTGCATTCAAGCTGAGGGTGGACATTTCGAATAATTTTTATTGTCTTAAGTTTTGTGATTATCATTTAAATTAAATTTTTATTGTGAATTGTTAATAAAGGTTAAATGCTTGTAACTTCTAAACAAAAACGAATCGGACACATGTTTATTAAAAAAATATGTTTAAAATCAAGCAGCCTACCATCTGTCAAAGTTTGTCATAGAGCTTGTAGAACACCCTGTATACTCTTAATATATGCACAGATGAAATTATATAATTTTGACATTGTTGCATAAACCTGTACGACCAGCACATCACAGAGCAAAGGATCGTGAAGGAGCAACCAACAGTCGGCAACGACCGTCAGTCGGTCGCCCGAAACTGTTTACTCGTGGTGGACCGATCTAGTGTGCTAGTGATGTGTCGTTTTCATGAACTAATTTACATTGATAAAACTACTCGAAAACTGCCGGTCTAGTTTGCGACATCGTTAGTGATGTGCAGGTTCATGCTTGACAAGTGTGCGCGCTCTTTTAATGCGATGGTTACGTTGAAAGACAGGGAAATCTTTAGATTTATCGAGAGTTCATCAAAAGTGTTAAGGAACCTAGTTTCCGAACAATGTCAGTTACCATAAATGCAATATATGTATATTTCTTTCAGGTTATAGCTCCCTTCTTGATAGCTGTTATCTGAAGATACACATTTGAGGTCGTAACTTATTGTATCGAAATAATTTAAATTCGTAATTAATTAATCCTAATTATTGTTGACCACACAAAAAACTTAGGTATTTTAATATTAACAAATACCTAAAATACGATAGGAGGATACATAACATCAAGATTCCAGCCAGGGCATAGTTCAAAACCGCTAAGTTCAAGTATAAATGTAAATTTATTCGACACTTAAAACGAATAAATGTTTAAATATATATATTCTTCGAAATCTTGAATACGATAAAATTATAATAGATTTATTTTATTATACATTAACATTATACTATAAATACAATAACGGTTATAGGCACAGGGCTGTGTGATATAAACTATCATTTTGGGAAATCATATCGGTATCGAAATAATTCATTCATTTAAGTGACCTTTCAGCCTAATATATTTCGTTTTACTATGCTTTCAATTTGATTTGCTTTTTTTAGAAAAAAAAACACAGTGTGTGTTAGACAAACCAAAAAAATGAGGCCAAGCAGTCATTTAAATTCCAAATGGTGTATCGCCTTTTATATTTTTCTATCATATTGTACAATGTACATTGTACTTATTAAATATGTATTTTAGAATCGCTATTCATCATTGCAGATTAAACTGTAGTCTCAATAATTTCTGAATTTATGTTTCAAAATACTCTTTTCACTCAGTTTTTTCCAATTTATTTAAAAGGAATAAAGGGTGCAACTGATGTAACCGGATTTTAATATACGCAATCTTTTCTTTGAATTAAATTTTAATATCTATGGATATCTCATACATTCAACCATTTTTTTTAGTTTTTGAGTAATTCAAAAAGCATAAATTTAAAAAAAATAAATATTTAAGTTTGGCTCTTTTTGATAACGTAAAAATAAAAAAAAAACACTTTCTGCGTAGTTTTTGGGGAAATATTACTTTAAAATTGTCGAAAGAACTGTCAAACTAACTGTAAGCCATGTTTGAACTATCTCTGTCTATGTTAGATACATTATAAGAAATACATTGCTGCAGTAAAATATGTCTAATGTTCAATTATTATTTTCGTAAATAGCAAAAAATTAAATTATGGCAAATAGGATATAATATTATTGAATAAGCAATAATATTTTGTGAAGTCAGATATAATTTTTTTATTAAAACAAAATACGGACGCAATTACTACTAATATAAACTTAATGCAAAAATCAAAGGATCGTTCAAATACATATTGTATACCTATATACTATTTAATGATTTAGGATAACGGATATTCAGTAATACTATATCGACAAAACCAGCTTGATTGATATTAATGATAAATAAATAACGAAAAAATGCCCCAGCCCTAGTTTACTACTATTTCGTAATAGTTGTATCGGTAAAGTTCAACTTGGCCATTAGAATATTATATTAATCCAGACGTTGCCAAACAAATGTTCCAAGATTGGCCCAGTTAGATACTTATTTGTAATTTAATTGGAAGAATTCCAGATCAAAAAATACTTTAGAAAAAAGAACTGAAAACTTTTAGTTTAAGATTTTGTTCATTGTTCCAGATAACTGTTCATTCAGATTCATTTCCTTTTTAATAAAAGTTTGAAATACCTTATCGATTTAATGTTTGTACCAGTAATACTAATTTTCATTGATATACTAGGTATGTTCCAAGCAGCCAGCAAACGGAGTACGGACACGAAACCGTCACCGTCATGCGCAATAGCTAAAACGAAACTGTTTGCGTCGGTTTTGGAACACTCTTAAGCTACTTGCGCATGACGGTGACGGTTTCGTGTCCGTTTGCTGGCTGCTTGGAACATACCTATTATTATCTACCTATATAGATAAATAAAATTGAAGTGTCTAAATTGAAGTGTCTGTTTGTAATGTCAAAACAACAGCTTTTTATTAAATGCATATGAACGTATATACGGTACTTATAACTAAAAATACAATTTTAAAGTTTTTGTCTGTCTGTCTGTTCCGGCTAATCTCCTAAACGACTATAGACCAATTTTGACGGAACTTTCACTGCAAATAGCTAATGTTATAAGGAGTAACTTAGGCTATGAAAAACTGTAGTTTGTCAAAATACATTCGCATTGGAAAAAAAAATGATGTCAATAATTAGATTTCACATTGTTACAGTTACAATACTTTATAAGAAAAATGTACTTTCCAACAGTGTCACTATCGAGACTTTAACCCGAAACTTCCACTCGCCGCTTACCACCCCCCAACCAATGACTTAATATCACAAATCCTGCCTGTCGCGCGGGTGCAGAACGCGAGAGCGGGCTATTGCGGATGGTTGTGTCTCAACGCGCACTTTAAAAAATCGTTTTCTAGCAGCTAGATCATACTTTTTTTTGTTTAGGTATTTTTTATTTGTTCCTCTATAACTATATAATATATAGCCAACCGTGTTTCATTTCATCACAATCGCGTGCGGAGTCGCAGGGAGCAGCTAGTTTTTACTACAATTCTAGCAAAAATATCTGAGAACGACACAAAATTAGTAATATCATTTTGAAGTCATCAGCTTAGCGTTCTTTAAAAATTATTAACTAACGCCGACATTAATTTAAACTTCACAGATATTTTCATGTTAATGCTAGGCGACATAAGCGTGCTGTTTCTATATTAACTATTATATACTATGATGTTGGTACCGCCGATTACACGGCATGCCGGTTAAATAAAAGAATAATTTATATGCTGTTTTAATGTTGGCATACAACATTCTGCATTATTTCGCTTGTGGAATTTGCAGTGACAATGAATTAATTTTGTCACGGATTCAATTAATACACCAACAGTCTAACGGTATTCGCAAAGCAAGCAGGTAGCCGAAATAAGTTTTGGGTTAATTTTATTAAAGCTTTTTATTAAGAGACGTGAAGATTTTGTATTTCACATGACGGGAGCATTTATTAGTGGAAACGATGGGATAGTTACTCAGACATCTTGATGACGAACGTACAAATAAGATCCTTATAAAAAAATTGTACTGTCATCGGAGCTATTCAAAGTTTCAAGTCTATATATGTGAAAATGGGTCAAAATTGGAATCCAAGTTTTGACTCCAACTAACAACTACTTAACAAGTGAAAAGTTTTTTTTTTCTATACTGGTTTTTGGCTTCTACACTGATTCGTATAATTAGCCATGTCTTGTTTAAACAAGATTACTTACAAATAAATTAAATATACTCTAAAACAAATTTAAAAAATTAAAATGTGTTCCGAGAACGCATTACAGAAGTGAAACTTCTATGTGGACAAGTGGAAAAAGAAAAGAAGTAAAGTGGACAAGGGGAAAAGGAAGAGAAGCAAAATGGACAAGTGGAAAAAAGATAAGAAGTCCAAAGGACAAGTGGAAAAAAGGAAAAATTCCAATGGACAAGTGGAAAAAGTAAGAGTATAAGAAGAGAAGATTCATAATTAATTTTATCATTTAACTCATAGTTTCACGTTCAAGTTAACTTGTACAGACGAAATATCTGAACGGGAAACTTTAAGTTAAATGATATGGACATCTTTCCTTTTTTCCACTTGTCCATTGGACTTCATATCTTTTTTCTACTTATTCACATAGAAGTTTTACTTCTGTAATGCGTTCTCGTAACACATTTTTAATTTTTTTCGCAGGTTTGCTGCAAATAATAAATAACTCCATGAGCGATTCTCTCTCTTCTCCTTCGTGACAAATTTCGCTACATAAGAGAACGGGGTTACCCCCGTTTTTAAAGAAGTTTTCACTTCTAAAAAATATATCTCAATACCTACACGTAACACTGGGATACAAGATGAATGGACCAGAGGATTTACGTGAGGAGGACCACGGAGCTGTATTGGACTTGATTCCGCAGGACAAACGTACAAGAGAGCCAAGAACACGGAATGAAAAGTTAACAAGAACTTTGTAAAAAAGCTGTGATTTTTTATCCTTCAGTTAGTATTGAGATCAACAAGTAGGGAGCTGTGATAAAATATCATTACTTTTGCGTGAAAAAATCATATTTGAACGCATAAAGCACGAATAATTATATTTCATATCAATCTGCTGTACCTTCCGTATTGTTTATTTCATTTATGATTATACTGTGATGCAACAGTATTAAAATTATTATATTGTTATTAGTTATTATGGAAACGTAATTTTACAACCAATTACCAATTTGTTATTATTTATGTATCATCGTACAATAACACAACTGAGTATATCATCTAAATAGCACATTTAAATACCATCATAAATGAATAAAAGTTAATCGATTTATTTTTGGTTTGATATGAAAATCAAACATGCAAAAAGACAGCAAGTTTTAGTTGAATAAAGTATTGATAATAAAATGTTCCCAAACTCAAGTTTTCAATCCAAACATCCATTAAAGTTTTCACATAGTACACAGTAAACTTTTTAATCTTATATTCTTATTGATTTTGTATGTTTTTAGTGCAGTATGTCAAAAACTCATGAAAAGTTTTTCTCCATCAATAAAAACAATATTTTCTAGAGCTAAAAAGCATGACCCAGTTTGTTTTGTGATATTCATTAGAAAACAACAAATGTAATGAGAATTTAATAACAACGTAAAAAGTTATTAAAATAAAATTATTCATTGCTCCGTATATTATTAACTATTTCATTAACATCTCATAAACAATGTAATGAACAGTTGCAAAAAAAATCAGGTTTGTTATGAATTGTTAAACGATAGAACCTTGATGTCAAAACAAATGACTAAAGGAACAAAAAATTAATAACATACATTCGTGAAATGATAAAAAATTAGGTTTGGTGTGACAGTCGAAATAAATTAAACGCTTTCCATCAGTTTAATGTTATAACGTAAATTTAATCACTTCACCTATACTAATACATAAAGCTGTTTGTTTGGTTAGTTGAACGCGCTAATCTCAAGAACTACTAGTTCGAATTGAATTTTTTTTTTATTGGATTGTCCATTTATCGAGGAAGGCTATAGGCCATATAATATCAGGCTACGACCAATAGGAGCGGAGAATCAATGAAAATTGTTGCAAAATACAACTCAAAATTTGTCCGTCCGACAAAAATTTTTGAACGGTAACTCCGATCACCATTAAAATTGTACACAACATTCATCTCGGTAAACTAAGATGGACGTGCGTACGCATGTCCCTTCCCCCATTCGTTCTTTTGCACCCGGCTGAAACCGAGCGGGACCGTTAGTAATAGATAAATCCATTAATATAAAACTTTATAATCGTGTTTGGAGACCGATACATGACTACCATATCTAATCATTTTTCAAAATAATTGTTAACATGAAATAATAAAAGAAATTGAGAAAATTAATATACCACGTTTTCAAAAGTAACAAAAATGTTCAAAATAATTTTTGTACAGACCGTTTTTTAACTTGTAGATTTTGAAACGAAAAACGCGGGGCGCATTATTCGTTATATCTCATAAATAGATTTTTTCATTGATAGCTACTTTCTACACTTCTTATATAACTGTTGCATGCGCCTCACGTTTTTCGTTTCAAATCCTACAAGTTAAAAATAAACTTGAAGTTTGGGTATCTAGTTGCCTACTCTTGGTAGCGTATCAAGTGGTCTTTGAAAATATCTATCTCTATGATTTAGTTTTTCATTAGCATCTACAACATGTATACTTGACACAATATATTCATAGCAGTAAGAACAGCAGTCAGCAGAGCATGCGAAGGATAATTTATATTTTATTGGAAAAAAAATACTATTATATGAACGCAGTGTACATAAATCAAAATGCACAAGAATGCAGCTAGCAGCGCTTAAGCAAATTTTGTTTCCGTTATATATATAAAAAA
This sequence comes from Xanthostigma xanthostigma, assembly GCA_963575645.1. Taxonomy (NCBI): domain Eukaryota; kingdom Metazoa; phylum Arthropoda; class Insecta; order Raphidioptera; family Raphidiidae; genus Xanthostigma; species Xanthostigma xanthostigma. The sequence goes on from OY754467.1 coordinate 17,685,115, forward strand.
AAAACAATATAAAAATAAACCTTCAAGATCAAATTAAATTGGTAATCCATCAAAAAACTTTTCTCATATTGCACATACAAACAAAAACCACTCTCATTTCACAATTTTTATAGACATGAACGTGCGCGACTTTTTAAAAAACAAATCTAGCACAACAAAACACTGTCACACAAACTGTTCGATAATAAGCACCTGTAATTTACACTTTTATGATCTGGAAAGATCCCGCGCAAAAGCAAAACAAAAGACAACTGTGAAGTATCAAACGGCAAACACGGTGTGATAAAACAAACAAAACACATAAAACAAAAAACAATCGCAGCGCAATAACATAAACGACAATAGTATCTATTGCGAACTGTCAAGAGCTGTCTTTGGCTCGTTTGCGAAGGAGGCGCAGCAGCACCACCTCGCTGCAGATCTGCTGGAAGCAATATGACACGGACACGTGCTCGGCGTACCAAACAATCACAACGTAACGCGGACGGAGTGTGGAGCGAGTGCTTGTGGTGGAGGGTCAACAACGTTCGTCTAAAAAAACTCTATTCTGATACACGGTGCGCGTATCCATACAATGTACCATGAAATTGTACAGGAGTGGTGATATTACACTCGGGCATAGTTACAGTAAGCTGTGTATTGTGTGAATACCTGCTTCATGGTCTACCTGACACAACTCTATACTGTATTATAATGCTTATACATAATACGTACAACATAATGATATCCTCCCTCGCTAAAACTAATGAGTACCTAAATAAATCTAATTTATATAATAAATACGGTCATCTGATGTAACTGGAAATTGCATTTGTTTCAACGTTTTATGAAATGTTCCGTTCATAAAATGGCATTATTTTAACGAGTCGACCACGGCGTGGCATCAACCCGACGTCTCACTGGATTATTCCTTGGCAAGGCATCAATTGTATCTCACGTTGAATATAACAGAAAGCGGCAAGTTCTACTTAGGGTGTTTACATAACAAAAGAAGTGTTACACAAATTTCACGCTACCTCTAATACCTACCCAAAAATGTTTAATAGCCCTGATACTACAAGTAAATCCATTTCATTAAAGCCAGAAAAAAAAAACAATTGAAAAGAAGTTTGAGTGTTTGACCCTGTAGGCCATCCCTGAAACGGCTGAAACTTCCCGCTATTTTCGAGTTCAAAACGCTCAAAGCAAGAAGTTTATTTTTTAGCTCTTCGAGCTCAAAAAAAAAAACACTTTCTTAGGAATTTTTCGTTCACGATATCTCTTGAACAAATGAACAGATTTTGATGCAGTTTGCGGCAATCGACGCAGTTTTTTGAGGAGAAGAGCTGATTAGATTTTGGAATTAATCGGTTTAGTAGTTTAAAAAATATTCCAACAAAACAAATTTCTAAAAATTTTTGAAACTTGTATATTTGAGATTTTTCAAAATCTATTGGTCCGATTCATTCCAAATTTTTAGAAAATCTAAGTTCAGAAAGTCACTTCAGATGCCGCAAACCGTGTTTCAATCGGACACTTCGTTCAAAATGCACACACTCACACATACAGCCCTACGGACATAATTGCCAAAATAGTCAGAATAGCTTCCTAGGACTTCAAAACGTCGAGATCTGACGAAAACTCGATTTTCAAAAATCGGGGTGAAAACAATAACTACCCGATTTTTTTTGCAAAAAATTATTGATTTTTTTATAGTGCGGGAAGTTAAAAATGAGAAACTGTATCATTAAATAACTAAAAAAGGATTTTTTAAACAAACTTGATTGAGAGTCTCATTAGACTCTCATTAATTTGAACAGTTTCACTAATTATAAATAGCAGAATGATTGATTAATTAATAAAATAAAGCGACATAATTATTGCGTTAAGTCAAACAAAAAACGGAATGTTTAATAAAAAACGCATTAATATTTATATTTCAAATAATTGTGAATATCAATTAGCATCACTATTTGTTTTTAATTGGAAAATATGCAACTTTTCTCAACGAGGTAGAAATACATGCAATTTAATTAGTGTTAAGTGCGCACTATCCGATTTAAAAATTGACAGTCTCACGCTTACAGAATACAAGAAATTTTTTAACACATTTTCATGTATCTATAGTCTATACCAATATATAAAATTCTTTTTATGTAGTATGTCGGAACGGATTTATCTTGAAAACTAATTGACGAATTTTGATGAAATTCTTTTCGAAATGTTTACGATACCAGAAACGCTATAGGCTTATTTTATCGCAAAGTGAATTAATTTACTAACTTTTTTGGCATAATAGAAAAATCGTAACGTGGCGTATTTGCAGTATGTTCACAGTATACTTCTCCCATTATTACTACAGTTAAGCCCGGACCAGTAGGTATCCCCTCTTTTCTCGTGACTGTGCTATATGATTACGTGAAAATGAAATAGCTAGTGCTGCCATCTTAGTGGTTTTATCATTAAACCTAATGACTTTGATCTTCCCTTAGTGGTAAGATTTTTTTAGTAGTAAGTGGTTTTTAAAATCTATACCATCCATAGGTAAATCAATCAGTTAACAGTCAATACTCAATGCATACTTATTTCAGCTTCCAGGGAGCATTGGTTTAGTGATTTCAAAGTTGACACTAGTGATTTCTAGAAAAATATTCTGGCAACACTGGAAACATCCAATGCAGTGCTTTTGATTTCGCACGACGTATAGTGTACAAGCACCTAATATGTGGGTTGCTTTTAGGTAATATCTCATATTATAACTAATCTGTTATTCCCGGACATGTCCGCGACAACATAATATATATTTATTTATCTGAAGAGTTCTCACCGAGCGGGGTGGCGTAGCGGTGAGAGCACTAGACTTGCATTCGGGAGGTACCGGGTTCGAATCCCGGCGGGGGCAGATGTGGCTGAGACTTTTTCCTGCTGCCTTTCGTTGAGAAACTGTAATTCCTGTACCGGCCATTCTATTGAGGTTTTCCATGATTTCCCTTAATAATTCCAGATAAATATCGAGATGGTTCCCTTATTCAAGGCCATGGTCGATTACCTGTCAAAGTTGAAGTTTAAAAATCGTAGAAAATAACGGGATATGTGCTAAAAAAAAAAAAATAGTAGGTAATGGTGCGAATGGCGTCTGTTATGACATAAAGTCGAGAAACGGACATTAAACGCATTATTATTATTATTATTTGAAGAGTTCTATTCAGACGTTAATCAAAGATTTGAATAATAGTCTTTGATAGGCAATCTACAAATCCAGAAGAAGCCGAACCGGGCTGCTAGTATAATACATATAAACCTTCAATTCTAAGTTTTTTTAATAAAAAGTGTTTGCGGGCTTCTAAAAATATCTAAAATTCTTATTAATAAAAAGTAAACGTCAACCTACATAGTATTGAGCAAAGAGCTGGCCACTTTGATTTTAAACTTGCTATTTTTTTATTTTTCCCTGACTCAATAATATTCCTTGACATTTTTATGGTTTTCCTGACTTAGAATAAGTTATTGATACGACTCGAGTCATGTTTTACTCGGGTGAATTTGTCTAGCTCGGTGCTCGAGTAAAAATAAATTTTACTCGAGTCCGCTTGCACTCGAGTTATCGAGTCAACTCGGCGCATTGAGTGGATTCGGAGAATTAATAGATATAGAGTCATCCTTCCTTACATGGAAACTTAATTACCTAATCTTTAAAAGTCATTTTATTTTTCTTTCTTAATTGATTGAATAAAATATGAATAATAAATGTTTGTATTCACATATTATTTATTTAATAAAGGTCGCTATTTAAAATGATTTAACTAAAGTAATCGAAACTCTCAACTCGAGTAATAACTTTCATTCAAATTGCCGGGACTGTAAATAATGAACTCGGTTTTACTCAAAAACTCAAGTCTACAATTCGAGTGACGTAATAATAGAGTCACAAAATCCTACTCGAGTTGCTTCTCTAGAATAAGTTCCCTAATTTTTTTCAGATTTTCACGGTATTCCATGTCCGACGTAATCAAGTGTAGTGTAAAACAGACAGCTGAATCACTGGACTGGCCACACATCGTTTGTACAGCTAAAGAACGACCATCAACAGTGTGAAAATTTTAAATTGGTAATTCTAATTTACCGCGAACCTTTATTTTTTTTTTGTTTAACATTGCATTTGAACCCTATCACATCCGACGCCATCATACAATCCAATCCAATCATCAATCGGAATTGGACGGTCTCAATTTTCTAACCAATTTAACATAACGGTCGTATCAATTCCTCAGATGTACGGAATGGCACGTTCCACAGACTGGCATGCGACAGACGACGGTATCGTAATACTGACATCCCGATATACATACAGTGTGTAACTGCATCGAACCGGATCGTTTTGCGAAGGATGAATTCGGAAGGCAGAACTGAAAAACGGAGTCCATATTGACACGTGTCCATAAAATGCTCTCTGGCCATGTCATAAAATATCTCATGCATTTTAAAAGGGAGTTTTAAATATAAATTACAGGTTACCAATTTTACCGTGTCGTGTTCCTAACTCAACTCTGCTTAGATGTTTGCATACAGAAATGTCAAAACAGCGTTGTTGACACATTTTTGTCTCCGTGAAAAAAGTATTTTACAAGTTATTTTGGCAGTTTTATATATGTTTTCTGGTTAGTTTCGGCTTTAAAAAAAACAAGCACGATAAATAGCCCCGGTTCCAATATTGAACACCATTGCGAAGAAGATAGTGTTAATTAATGCGATTTTAATGGGAAGTTACGTTATTTCAGTTTTCAGATTTTATCAGTAAATGTTCAATATTTAGTTAAGAATTTTGCATGCCAATTTGCTAGTGTGACCTAACAGGTTCTAAAGGTACAAAAAACACGTGCTTACCTACGTACGCAATGGTATTATGCATGCATATGAGTACGAACGAGAGCATTAGAGCATTCTTTTTGGCAGCTTCATGAAATAGCTACATTTCATGAAGCTGTCAAAAAGGAATCATCTAATGCTCTCACTCGCACTCATATGCATGCATAATACCATTGCGTACGTAGGTAAGCACGCGTTTTAAATACCTTAAGAACCTGTTATCTCTAAAAAGACCCCGCTTGCAAGCTAGCAAATTAGCATACGTTTTTAACTAAATATTGTACACTAGCGGTCCCGCCCGGTTTCACCAGGGTGCAAAAGAACGAATGGGGAAGGAAGGCACATGAGTACGCACATTCATCTTAGTTTACCGAGATGAATGTTGTGTTCAAACTTTGCAATGATCGACGTTACCGTTCAAAAGTTTTTGTCGTTAAAAAACAGTATTTATATTTTTTTAAGTAATAAATTTCTTTTAATATAATAAATATTTAATTGAAAACACTGTAGGAAAATTATTTTTATATAGGTGCCTATAGTTGTAACAGTTTTCAAATGAGCTATTAATTAAATTTATTTAATTTTAATCAGTCGTAGTAAAATTTTAAAAAATTGAAATGTAAGCCTTAGAAGAAAGCAATGTAGAAAATAAAAAAAAGCTATCCGGGCTAGTACTCTTCGCGCGCTAATATTGCAATATTTAGTTAAGGCATTTCACCTGATAACATTTGTCGGACGGACTAATTTTGAGATACATCCTGCAACATTTTTCATTGATGTTCCGCTCCAATTGGTCGTAGTGTAATATTATATAGCCTATAGCCTTCCTCGATAAATGGGCTATCCAACAAAAAAAAAATTTTTCAATTCGAACCAGTAGTTTGTGAGATTAGCGCGTTCAAACAAACAAACAAACTCTTCAGCTTTATATATTAGTATAGATTTACTGATAATATCTTAGCAGTACCGAAATGACGTAGGTCTGGCGGGTCTGGGATCTTGGTATAATACAGGTAAACCCAAAACGTTCTGTTTTTGAGGTCGATTTAAAAATATTCTATTAAGCGAGTGTCTCTAGACTACATGGTGTTGTTTATCTTGATTTTGAAGTATTATTAGCAAATTGTTTACCAACGTTATACAGACCATGAACGTTACAAAATAAAAACATGGTTTGAGGGCTCTGGCAGTCATGTATTATTATAACTTATTACCAGCATATTATGCATGTGAAAAGTTAAAACATTGCTCTCTATTACTGTAAAGTCTTGCGCTACTCATCGGACCATATGAGCGGAAAATCGTTTTCATCAACAACGAACGTCGTCGACATATCACGATCGTTAACTACATAATAATACACAGTTATACCAGGTACTGCAGTTTATATACAGTCGCAGATTAAACTGATATGACTGCTATTCTGTAAAGGATCCCGCACAAACCTTAATAATAATAATAATAGATTTATTCACCAACAGACTAAAAGTCCAATTACAGGTAAAAAAATACATACATGCAGACAGAATAGAAAAACAAACGTAAAGTAAGGTACGATTGTAATTAAGCCTATTGAATGTAGATATTGTTATGATTTAAAATTTTTAATTTTTGATTTAATTTGATTGTATGTGTCTTCAAAAAAGTCAATATTATATTTTCTAGAGTACACATTACATATATTATTACACATACGTTGAATTGGTGAATTACACATATACGTTGTCTGAGGCGTGCGCAGATCGAAAATGTTATTTGACCGTAATCCTGATCGCGGAACCGAAAACCTCAAATTCTCAAAAAACGGGTTGTCGTCAATTTCGTTATTTAAAAGTTTGAAAATATACAATACAGATGCAGCATTTCTTCGTGTACACAGTGATTCAAAATTGAATATATTGTGTTCGATTCATCTCCCCGAATACGTTCTTTGTTGTTATTTTTTATGTAGGTCGAACATTAAATTGTCATTTCATGGCATAAAATAAAATAATAACTGGAGACGGTAAACGAGTGCTCAAAACAATAAACTCATATTTACAAACCAAATCGCCGCGCTCAACGTGGTTTCTTAGTTGTTAAAGTCGTGTATAACGTCTAATCATCAAATTACATAGTCGACTTGAGTGTACCGGTTTTATCTACAGGTATATCAGATAATTCTATAAGACTTTTTAAAACAAGCACGCTCAGCACAGCACGGACCAGCAACGAACAACGAGCGTTAGTCGGTCGCCTACTATTTCTGTCCAGCAGTGCTGGATCGACCTAATCTGCTAATCTGTCGTTTTCATTAATTAATTTGCGTTAATAAAACTATACTGGGAACTGCAAAATGTCTGCCGCACACGAAAATCGCACTAAAAGTTGCTGGTTTGTGTTGGTCCGTGTTGGTTTGTGTCGGTCTAGTGTGAGACACTGTGCAGGTTGCAGGTTTTGCTGGTCAGTGATACAAAAATTCGACATGTGCAAGTTTGCAGAACTGGAGAAAAGCCATCCAGCCGACTATGACTTTAGTCAGTAATACTCACAGAACAATAAAATGTATAGAAAGAGCATAAAGATAGTTTATAGGCAGATCTTCTGTCACAAGAAGCGGGGTGCAGGCAGTAACATAGCATGTTACAAGTCTTAAATCAATCAAATCTTAAAACTGAAGATGATAATAATAATAACACAATTATAATAAGAATTGTGATAATGAAATTAATATAATATTTAGTATTAATATATAAGTAATAATTAAATTTATATTATATAATATTATATTAATAAAAGCAAATACAATACTCGAATATGAGCCCAGTACGACTCTGTCTACTGCCATCAAAACTGTCATGGCTACCACTGAAGAATGACATTTAACATAACTTTATTACAATAATATTTCTTAGTGACCTAAAGAAATTTATGTTGTCTTTTTTATCAGAAACTGCTGTACTACCACTCTTACAATTTATAACGGGTACATCTAACCATTTTTCAAAAGAATTTTTAATTTATTTGTTAAATATTCGGAGCTCTTAACTCTTTAGCATGCAGACTGCCGCATGGACCATAAGCTATGTCAAAAGACGTCAAAAGGCGATTGACACTATAGAAAGAGATATGCGCCTTCTATACCTATTACTGTTCTGTGGTAATACTAATATCTACATATTCTGAAATTGGTATGCAATTTTGTGAATGGGTAAAGTTATGTACAGCTCGGACGACAACGAGTTCAACAATTAGTTGATTTATTAGGTATGTTCCAAGCAGCCAGTAAGCGGTAACGGAACCGTCACCGTCATGCGCAGATAGTAAAAACGTGTTCCAAAACCGATAGCTTCGTTTTAGATACCGCGCATGCGGGTGACGGTTTCGTTACCGTTTGCTGGCTGCTTGGAACATATATCTTACTACGATATTTTAGGTACACTTCAGACATAACCTCCGGGGAAGTAGATACAATTAAATTTGACATGGCTAGGGAAACGTAGCATTGAATTTTTTTTGGAAATCGCTTGTAATCAAAAAAACAGACTCGAATTTCCACGGATTCGTTTTAAAGAGAGAGAACAAAAGCTGGAAACAAATTAAGGTAGCGGAAGTCGGAGGAATGCTAGTATCAATGTCTCGTACTCTTGATAAATTACAAGAACTTTGTTATAGTCATATTAATATCAGATTTCTTTCTTCATTATAGGATTTAGAAATTGGATCGAATATATCAATTTCTCGCTAATACGGTAAATTAATTGTCTATTTCATTTAAAACTGAACTCACAGTTATAGCTCCCAGAGCTGTTATGCTAACTTGAGGCTAATAGCATACTAGAGAATATTATGCATACATGTAAAATGTAAATGAATAATAATCTCGGTCGACTTATTATAATGTAACTTAACTGTTTATAAATAAAGAACTGATGAGTGATGAAGGTATTAAAAGCCGCGATACCTAGAACTACAAAGTGCATCGTGTAAATCCTCAAGGTATAACAATATCTACAATGTTGTTTAAGCGCATTGTATATTAGATTTATAAATTATTATAATTATAATATAATATAAACATCCTAGTCAAATCGTAAAGTAATAATTTAGTAAGAGAACAAATGAAAAACGGATTTATATCATACTTTTGCCGGTGGCTTCGTTCAAGTTACATCGGTATTGGAGAGAATTAGGTATATTACCTCAAACCGAGAGTAACCAGAAAAAAGGGATTTTCCAGGCGACTAACTATTTGCAAGTAAAAAAATTACTTGACAGCGGTAAAATATTTTGGCAATAATTATAATAATACTCGTAGATGAGCTTCAAACGCAAGGTATTATAGCAATTAAATAATAATAGATACCTTCGCCAGTACCGATCATATAAATTACACCCATCCCCCGATTTACACGGTACTTGTTTTACACGTTTTCGCTTTTACACGGTTTTCCAAATAAGTTTTTTTTTTATTTTTATCGCACTCTACTAAATGCTACTGTGATTGAACACGTTCGCTGTGTACACATCTCACGGGGAATCCCGAGCTTATGTGCTGACTTGCTGCACACGCACACTGTGTCTGTATTTCTTCACATAAAATTAAAGTTTTATCTACGGAAAATTGTATTTGAGTGAAAGTTTCACAGTTTCAGAACCTGTCAATGCATTTTATTTTTACTTTTATTTCTGTGTACACCTAAAAATATTGAAAAAAATCACAACTGTTAAATAGCAAAATTATGCATTTTCTGCAAGCTTTTCGATTTACACGGTTTTGACTTGAAAATTTTTAATTTTCGATTTACACGTTTTTCTCAGGAACGTATCTACCGTGTAGATCGGGGGATAGGTGTATAAAGAATATTATTATTATGCCTCGTAGAACCAAGGTTCTGCATCAAAAGAGCCGCATCGAAATTCGCTACCTATTTATTTTATTAATTAGTTGTTTTTTGCTAGAAGAATCGTCATTTAGTAGACAGTTAATTTAACCCATTTAATGTATTCCCTTTAAAACGAAACTTACTCAAGTTCGTGAAAAAAAAAAAATTATAAAACAGAAAAAGACGATAGAATGAAATATTGATCCTACGAGGCTGATTTGACCTTGACTTTCTGCCTTATCTGTAATGATATACTAAGGTGTATTATTATATGAACAGATTTGATAAAGACATCAAACAAGTCACACCTGCTGAAACAATTAACTAAGAAAACAGATATTATTTACACATAAAAAGCGTGTGTAAATAACAAAGCTTTCGTCATCAAAATTAAGTCGACATACCATGTTAAATCAACTGCATCATAAACGCTTTGTTTTTATCCTTTGTTTTATTTTTTTTTAATTTACGTTAAATCTATATACTGTTCTAGTTCACATCGTGCACTTAGTACGCGTATTAAATACACAATGCAATACATAATAATTTATTAATGTACCAGCCGAGTACGTGCCGATCATAATACAATCGAAGCTGTATGATTTCACAGTCCAGAGCGGAATTTGAAACATTCTGAATTCAACGTGTGAAGAAAATTATCATACAAAACTAGTGATTACGCCTGTGTTCGCCAAGCGCAATATCGAAACCCAAGAATTCCAAAATAAGACCTTTCTCTCACATATTATACAGTACTTAACATAGGATTTTAAAAGACCCCCCCCCCACCTGTTTCTGTCTCTGGGGTGAAAATCAAAAATCTGACTTCGTTCCGCGTTCTATATTATAAGTGCAAAAAGTTTCCGCTTTATAGAAGTTAACAGGTGTTTTCGAAAAACTGCCCTGTTTCTGTGTCTGTAGAGAAAATCAAAAATCACTAGATAAGTGTGCAAAATCTCAGCTCCCTAGGTCAACAGAGGTCTTCTGGAAGACCTGGAAAAACAGACAGACGGAAATTTAATTCTCTACAAAATGCTGCTATCAAAAATTAAAAAAAAAATTGCTACCCGCTATCCATCTTTGTGTAAAAAGTTTTTCAACAATCTTACGCCGTTCACAGGTTTGATCTAGGAAGCTGAAGTTTTGGGAGAATACCAACACATTAGCCAATGGGACAGAAAAAAAAATAAAAAAAAAAAACACACTACTGCACACGCTTCGCTAAATATACAACCAATGTATATCACGAGAAATTTCGAGTAAATGCCAAACCATGATTTAGTATCCGAAATCGAGCGGTTTCGATACAAAAAGTGGCATGTGTGTGCTGATCCTGAACAGTTTTTTAAAACTAATATTCAAGGTTGCATGTAATTTATCTAAATTCTTGAATCTAGAGAGTCGGTGCACAATGCACATACATTATAAATTATAATATTATGTAGGAATACGACACAATATTTGCTCAATTTGATATATAAGGTAAATATAAAGTACAGAACGTAAGTGACATACAATGTCGGTGTATGTATGTAGTATTCTGTTGCATGCGTAATATGTATCATATGTATATTATATCATCACGACCTTCACAGATAAACTTGTGCTGTTTGCGTTGCTCTGATTACCCTGGTGGCGTACATCAGGTAAACACGAAATACAAGCACAAACTCTGTACACTACAGTCTATATTTATAACGTGTACACGATATTTGAGACGTGGTCTTAACATGGGAGTTATATTTTGTTAATTTTTTTTTTTTTTATTTTTTTATATATAGTTATTTATGAACGCATCGAGATCAAAGGTCTAAAGGTTTTTACAGTTTTGTTTAAGGATTGGTTCTAGATATTTTTAATAATGATTAGTTGTTGGGTAAACTTGGACAATGAAACAATTAGATATTAAATCAAACGTTTCGTCGTTTATTTTAGGATGGATCATATGAACAACACTTTTTAATAATGATTTCGTGATTTATTTATAAATTAAAATTATTAGTTTTTGAAAAGATAAAATTAGAATTCCATGTAGTATAGCAGTTTCAAAACCATTCGTTAAGAACAGTTGGTGGACGTGATTGTTAATTGCTTACCCATTATTTGAAATTTGAAACATCAGGTTTAAATTGGTACTTTCATTAGAAAAGGTAGAAATGTCATTTAACAAAGTTTCATCTCTTATCAAATTCTTGAACAATAAGTTCATTAGCTCCAATGGGGGTATATGAAGTTTTCCAATTATTGGAACCTGTTGTCTGGCATACCTACCTATTTCGTTATATTAAAAGGATCTGTCATATCATTTTTTTTTTAATATATCGTAATTCGAAAAAGTTAGCCCAGCGCTACGTAGTAGCTATCAACCTGATTCACCAAAAATCGGTATAAGGTGAAAAGAAGATATGTATCGAAAATTTGCATCACTACATAAATGTTTTACACAAATATAACTTTACCAGTTACATAAAAAACAACATTAGTGTTTTTATTTTATTCAATGACCACACATAAAAGTAAATGATCTACCAATAATATTGCTGACCAGTAGTGGGTACACCGTTCACGTAATAATACAGGTTTTTGTATAGCAACATCTGTACAGAAGATAATGGACTAACACCTGCGAAATGTTTTTAATTAACTATATTCTGCAACGAACAAGGACGATAGTGAAACCATAATATTATTTCGAAGGAAAATGATATGCGCATTGTGTGATTCTTCGTATTGTAATGTTTACTTTTTATTATACTAGAACAAAATTACTTTACTATTATCAAAAAGCACGTGCACTCTAATTTATTAAATTAACTGCGCAAATAATTACAACTAGTGGTCGCCAAGTGGTCGAAATTCAACCGTAATTCATTAAATATTAAAGTTTGAGGTTCTTTTGTCATTATATGGATTTCTCCTGAATTGATTTTACCTGTGTTAATTCGTACACATCGAGATGAAACATACATTGTACACTTCACCTCATTAATGGTACCGAACGTAAGTAGTTATTTATTAGGTTCATTTGTTCTTCAGATAACTATTCCTCCGAATAAATAGCGACAATTCAATTCACCAACCATAATTATGTTTACTGCAGGTAGGTATCTATTCTGTCTTACGTCCAGGGTATTCGCCTAATAAAATAATAATGGCCGCGACATAGATTATAATACCTAACCTATAAACGCGGAGTATTATATCTACAGTTGTAACGATTCAAAACTTTTATATTACATTGTACGTAGTTTAGAGGTAATAATTAGAATTGGGTATTTACTGTACTTGTCTATTTGTTTTGTCACGGCGCGTGTCAATTTTGGTTTTGGCATGTTGAACGACGCAGTGAAATAAAGAAAAAAATATGTTTTTTGTCTGAAAAAAGGCAGTAGGTTTTAAAAGGTTGAAATAGGATGTATTAAAAATAAGCTGTGAAAAAGTGCTGAAATATTTCTTTTAAATCACATCAGGGAGAATCTGGAGTACTTGGTGATCTACCGATCCAAATTTCTTTTTGTATGTGTCGTTTAATTGATTATTTTTCACTTTGTCAATTCCAATCGCATTAACATATCAGAAATTTTCTGTGTGTACATTCTAAGATATCTTGTTAACAACAATTTTATAATAAAACATTCAAAATAAATATTTTAAATTGTTTATTAATTTTATTAAAATTTATTTTAAATTATATTACGAGACGATTACGTGAGCTTATCCGAAACAGTCCAAAGCTAATCGTTTCACAGTTGCTCTTGTGAATTTATTTATGTGTTGTTTATTAACCTTTAATGAAGTGTATAGTTGTAAAAAAATAGATTTAGTGGAAGTTTTTGTGGGTTAGGATAAAACACCGTTATTTTATGTAACATCTTTTTGACGTTTACACTAACGCCAACGGTCGGATTTTTGAATGAACGTCAAAATGTTTAACAAAAAGAGCAAGGAATATAGTGCAGTGTACATTTATTCTTTAACTAACTTTTCTACCTGATATTTTGCTTGGTGAATTGAAAGTAAATTTTATTCTAACGAATAAATTTGTTACAAGATTAATAACTTCTATCTTTAAAAGTGTTCGGTGAATATAAGCATAAAACGAAGAGAACGACCTATGTTTCATCACAAGGTAGTATACTTCGAGACGTGTCAATGCATATGCAACAAAAAATAGAGAACTGGAATCATTAACTTACTGGATGATTCTATTTTTGAAACAAATGCGAGATAAGCTACTTTGCCTTTTGGCCTACAGATTTATGAAGATGCAGAATCAAATAATTAATACACACATACTATATAATTATATATTGAATGAACGAAAAATTTTCTGCTCATCAATTAAGGTTGGTTTTCATATTAATATGATGCGACTAAGCAACACGGGGCGGCCCCACCAGATCCAAACTGAAAGCATCATCCAACTTGGGCGTAATGAAAAATCAATATAATTAAAAAATACGTTTCGGTGTACATTTATATAAGATTTTAATTTTAAATATCGAATCAACAACGAATTTGAAATCGCCGAGACTTCGTGAAATGCAATTTTAATTAAAGATTAAAATTTGAACGTGCAAACGTATCGACTCGGTTCGGCCTGAGCAGTGGCGTAACAATAGGGTGGCTGGATGGGCAAAATGCCACGGGCCCTGGTCTGAGGGGGCCCACGGCCCGAGAGGCCGTTAAAACAGGACAAACCTAACATTTATTACAAAATTTGGTAAAATATATTAATTTTGTATTTAATCAATTTAAGTTAGATATTAACTCAAGAACATACCTGAATTATACAAATATATCTACTTTACTTCGTGATTTATAAAGATGAAACTACAACGTGAAGCTGTTTTTTATTAAGAGAGGGTAGTGATGTCGATTATCGTTACTTTTAAGTATTCGTTACTACTCGGTACTTTGGTATTAAGTAATCATTTCAACTACTCGTTACTTTGATTACTTAGGTTACATACTAGTGATGTCAATTATCGTTACTTTTATGTATTCGTTACTACTATAGGTACTTGGGTATTAAGTAATCATTTCAACTACTGGTTACTTTGATTACTTAAGTTACATACATAAAATGTAGTACGTAGTGTCTGAACCAACAAATAATTAATTATTGTGTATAAAAACGTACTGAATAAAATAAATATCGACACAAGACAATTACTGACCGCGAAATATCAACATATCAAAAATACAATAATACACTATTAATTTTGCTAAGGGCTATTAATATCGACGGCATATTTATATTATACGTATCAGCGGCTCCTTTGTAGTGCTCCGAAATCTTAAGGTTCGCAGGAACTCAATGAATATC
Organism: Xanthostigma xanthostigma; assembly: GCA_963575645.1. Classification (NCBI taxonomy): domain Eukaryota; kingdom Metazoa; phylum Arthropoda; class Insecta; order Raphidioptera; family Raphidiidae; genus Xanthostigma; species Xanthostigma xanthostigma. The sequence goes on from OY754467.1 coordinate 17,700,154, forward strand.
CTTATACTCCCATAATAAAATAATCAATAGTAATCAATAATCAATAGTAATCAATAATCAATAGTAATCAATAATAATCAATAGTAATCATTCAAGTAAAAGTAACGATTTACTTTTCAAATCGGTAATCGTTACTTCGGGTATTCTAGAGTAACGAGTAGTTTCGTATCGTATCGTTACTTTGTCGACATCTCTAAAAGAGGGCCCCCATCCGATGAATTTGCCACGGGCCTCAGGTGATATAGTTACGCCACTGGGTCTGAGACAATTGACTCTTACAAAATACAAGAACACACATAGATTTATTAGTTTTCTAAAAAGGTCAATTGTTTTCTGTCTATCATAATATTACTTCGCATCCTGCTTTCAGAATTTGTCCAATCTTTTATGTTTCTACATTAAATTCTGCCAGTCCATAAAAAAGTAAGTGATATTTAAGAAAAAATTCAACCTTGTAAAATAAAAGCTCCCAAATTTTTTGTTAATAGATACGTTAAATCCCCCGTCTAAATTCTACGTAAACAATTTACGTATATCTGTGATTTTGGCGATAATATAGAAGTTCCAGAAGTCAGGTTCTCTAATGCAAGATTTCGCAGATTTGTACAAATATATCGGCGATCTTTATCCTTTATAGTTTTTTACTGTCGGTATTGCAAAATCATTCATACACTAGTAATTCCTGAAATACATAAATACTATTCTTTCTGTTAAAAAATGTGCACAATCTTTATTAATTACTAATGGAAAAGGAAATACCGTTTGCGTAACATGTCTTAATTATAGCTTCCTTCTATTAATAACAAACCATTCTATACAATTAACGCACTTTTTCTTTAAAATAACTAGAGTCACTCTGAGCGCGGGCACAAGCAGGTCTGCATAGTGTTAAAGCCGGTCCATACGGCATCGACTTTTGTTTGCTCAGTGTCGCTGCACTGCAGGACAAAAGTCGGACCTGTGCGCAAATGTCTGAAATTTGTCGGCTCTAAATCTTAAGGCCGCTGCACACGAGGCTAGAAACGCTGCTAGATTCCTTGCTAGATTTGCCTACTATAGTTTTCTAGCGCTGGTTTTCTTGATTGCTGTTAAGTGCTCGCTTCACACGAAACTATTTTTCAAGCTTGATTTGTGGATAGATCTGGTGCGCGCGCAGTGACAGTTCGAATATAAACGCAGAGCAAAACGTGTCTGTTGTCTGACTCTGAACAGAATGCGACACCGTGTTGGTTTATGGGTGTTTGTTCAAGTACCAACGTGACAAGATACTGCTTCCTGATTGGTTCTTGCTCATACTTAGCAGCAAATCTCGCCCTTGTTCTAATTTTAAAACCTATCTTGTGAGCTAGCAGGCCAGCCCGCAGAGACGTCATTTCTAGCTTCGTACCCAGCCTACCGGCTAGCAGAACTCCTAGCAGCGTTTCTAGCCTCGTGTGCAGCGGCCTGTCGTACAATATAATAAAAAGTCGTCTGTACGGATGGACGAAAGGGCGCTGAAAGACTGCGTACAGGGTTGAAGCTTTCTACTTATAAATTCCGAAACGACGCGATGCTTTGATGACGAGTAGGGTAGTGGGGGGTCTGTCTGTTAAGCACAGGGGCAAGTTGTGCGACAGCTATATCATGGAAGTTGTGCTGTATACGAACTTATATTAATCACAGTCTAAACACTTGACGGCTTTGTGATTTCAGCGTAAACAGTTGTTCGCCGTCTGGCAATTAAATGAAGCAAACGAATGCATTATTTTTTTTTTGTGCCAATAAGTAAGCTGCATTTTTTCGAAATTGTTTTGTATTATAGATACAAATACCCTATCTCATTATTACATCAAGTAAGTGTTTAAGAATTTTATTTTCAAAATTACATTTGTTCAGAAATACGTCGTTGGAGCTTGGAGCTGATTGAGCACGTTACTTTACTAACATAAATAAACTAAATTTGTTTTGCAGGATTATCATATCAAATGTGTACACAGTGTTGGCCTGACTTACATTATACCTATACGTTTTTTATATGCATTACAAGCCGTTTTAAAAACATGTGCATTTTTGTCAAAAATGATGTAACTAGATCCGTCCTACCCTACATCCCTACAGCAATGTCATATTTTGGTGAACACCGTTCTCGTCAATTGGCAAGGGCAATAATAATATACACGAAACGTTTTCTATCACCTCGCTCGCAGAATCGGTAAGTTAACAACGACGCAGTGTCAAGACTCAAAAAATGTCGCTTGAGTCAACGCGACGATACACGGCTGTCACCTCAACGACTGTAACACCAGCAAAACAAGGCGAACACCGCTCGGTCAGTTAATTCCTTCGTATATTTATATTGCAGTCCCTATTTATTTATTTTTAATTTCAAGTAGTTATAAAATTTATTGTGAAATGAACTATATTGGTCAAACTAAAAGAGCTCTTAAAACAAGAATAAGACCAAAACAACCATAAATTACTTCCTGATAAATATAATGGTGTAACTAATAAATTCGAATACGACCACAAAATTAATTAGGATAATTCCATGACTACTTATTAAAAAATTGTTATTATTAGCTCAATTCTGAAGAAGACCCAAACTGGACCGAAACGTTAATTTATAGAATTATAATTTTATATTTTGTCAATATATTGTCTGAAAAATTGGTCGATAATTTTATTTATTGAAAAGTAATCAGACGTTAAACAAATATTTCAAGTAGTTATTCTTCCACGAATTTTAAATGCAAATTACTAATGCGTTCCTGATAATACGCACTCATTCATGTATACAAGTTATACATGAGTATAAATTATTACAGTAACAATGATTTCAACATTAATAATAATTACTTATATTAGGTTCTCACTCCATCCGCACCCAAAGTAATTGAAGAGTGAGAGAGTGCTCAAGTTTAAAAGTATTTTCCGCAGAATACTAATTCAATTAAATAATTAGAAGAAAAAAAAACCTTCCATTAATACCAACGATAACAGTGAGTAGGTGTTACATAATGAATTACATAAAATTTACGACACGAAAACACTTTTTCGCGATCATAAAAATTAATTAGCATCTATGCATATGTAATTATATTTTAAGTATTTATTTACGGAAATACCTTCATAGAAAATAGCGTTATAAATTTATAAATATTCCTCACAAAGCAAGGACACTAATATAATATACAAACACATTTTAGAGTATCGTAATTCATTATGTGCCTGTTTTAATCTACGCTCCGGGCTTGAGTCGTTAAAATGACACCTACACATCTGATGCTAGTACTATTACGCCAAATAAACGCTAGGACCCTGGCTACGTGATAATTGAAAAAAAAAATCAATAGTTATCTCACCTTGAAAAACAGCTACATTTTACTGTTAGCATTTGCTTGTAGGGTCAAAACACTCGAAAATCCTGCAAGGAAACTAAATTATGGAGTTCCCGTCCCTAATTTATATAAAAATCGTTTTGTAAACTATAGACCAGAATATTTTCATACCGAGATTTTCTAGACTGACGCACAAATTTGCAGTCTCATTTTTGGAGTTTACTCCTACGATTTTGAGTTATAAGGTCCGGTACGGAAATTTTATGAGTAGTAAAATCAATTTGTGAAGCGTTACGCTCCACCGCTTCAAGAGTGGCGTTATATTCGTCCGCTTCAAAAGAGACAAACATATACTTATACCTGTAGGATTTAACGTGCGGAAGAATGATTTGGAATACATTACACAGCGTATCTAAGTCGTGCGTCGGAGCTAACACACAAGCACTTTTTTCATATTTATTTTATTGAAAAAGGAAGATCCCTTCGTGGCTTGAGGATTAATAAAAGGCGATACTGATGTTTTATATATCAGCATTAATTTTAATCCTTTATCTAAAAAAACTGCCACGTTAATAACTTCCCTTTTTAACGACAGTACCTCCGTAATGATACACTTTATGAAATAAGTAGACATGAATACAAAATTGTAAAATACAAAAAAAGCTGGTGACGACTGTAACTGAAAATAGTTTTATTGTCGCGCCATAAAAAATTAATTACAATTTTAATAAAGTATAAGATGTGACAAACTCAATTTTCGTACACGGTAATGGAAAAGGTTAATCTTTTAAAAATTCAAGAAGCTATAAATGATGACAGCAAGAGTTGAACAATAAACATCACCAGTTTATTCCCAGCTTTAGAGCAGTCAATGTGACCTCGTAAGTTTAAAGAAACAGGTTGGTTTTATAAAAAAGGCAGTCAAATAAAATGCGGATTCCTGCAGGCTGCAATGAATATTTCACTCCGTATTTTATTTCTGCACATACAAAAATGTAAAGCGAGTTTACACTAAACATACATGCTGTTCAGTAATAATGGAGCATTCATTTTTAATAAATCGCAAAATTCATTATTTCCTTGATTAAAATGAACGTTTATTGTCTCTGAACAGAGCACACACTCCGACGCCATGTTTAAAGGCGTTTGCTCATGTCGCCCACGTGACAAAATACTGTTTTCTGATTGATTCTTGCTCAAAACAAGCGGAGAAACAAGGACGAAAAGTAGTCCCGATTCTAATTTAGGAATATATTTGTACCACGCACCAGACTTGTAAAAATACTTTTCAAAAGTATTTAAATACAAATACTTTTGAAGTACTTGAAATATAAATACAAATACTTTTGGGTTATATTTATAAAAATATTCTCAATTGCTTGATCTATCAGCAAGTACACAAGCTCAACTAATTAAAAAAAATATTCTGACGCAAGTATACTTGCGTAAAAAATTCTCAATTTTAAGTATTTAAATGCAAACAACAAATACTTGATTTTAAGTACATATAAATACAAATAAAAAATACATACTTTCATTAAATAGTATTTGAAATACAAATCAAATACTAGAAAAGTATTTGTATTTTGAAATACTTTTACTCAAATGTGTTCGTCACGCACACAAGCCCTCAGTGACGTTATTTCTATCATCGCACCAAGCGCAAGTCTCCGCAACAAATCCAGTGGCAAACCCAACCTCGTATGCAGCGGCCTTTTATAGATGACAATAAAAATCAGTTCCGATAACGGCTATATTTTCATAAAAACGTGAGAGCGGTAGCCATATTCCTTTGCATGTCAGATGAATTGCAATTGATGTCAAATTACTGATGAACATGTAAGATCATTTGTATCATGTAAAACTTGAACATTGAAATTGACCAAAATTCTAAGCCGCGAACTGAAAGTCATTAAAACGCAATTTTGATAATCAGTTGGAGTATAATTTGAGATAGTAAAAAATGTGTTAAATGTATCCAATTTGATACGCATTGTGTTCAAATTCTCATTGTTCTAACGGATAATATTACAACAGTTAAATAGAGATAAGTAAAATAAATTAACATAGCTATAAAAAAAGATATTAGTAGGTTTCAACCAGTAAAACATCTGAAAAGCTATAAAAAAACATTGTAATTATCTTGTAACAAGGTAGAATTTTTTAGTTTCATTTTCATTTTGTAGATCCAACATATCTAAATTATGAAAACATTAAATAAGTGACCGTAACTACAGCTTTATGGTGAACCATCTACTCTCTAAAGGCCCCCATACACCTCGTTCTTTTTTGGCAGTTTTAACCGCCGGGTAAAACTGTACGGTTAAACACGAACAACGGCCATCCCCATACACCTCGTTCTTTTATGGCAGTTTTAACCGCACGGGTAAAACTGTACGGTTAATTAAACACAAACAACGGCCATATCCACACAGAGGCGTTGTTTCGTTCAGTTTTTCTGAAGTCGTGGCATCATTAATACGATCTGCTTTGATGGATCCTACGACAACGTTAGCAGTTGCAGCCGCAGTGGCTATAAAATTAAAATTTTCAAAAAGAAAACGTTCAAAATGGACTAAAGAATGGTTACTTAAACGCAGGCAATTTTCACACGTAAATCTTCTAAATGAATTACGACTAGAACCAGGAGATTCGTAGTACCACAAATGGGGCTTGTACACCTCATCAGTCCCCGATCCAGATTTCTTGGATTGGATTCCTTTTTTTAATTCCTTTCGGAAGCAACCACGTAGAGAATCTATTTTCTTTTTTACACATTCCTTTGTTGCTGAATTATCTACTTCTCTTAATTTTATAATCATGTCTTCGTAAGCTTAATTTTTTTTATCCCTATCAGAATACTCACTAGATTTTATTTTCCAAAGGCACGAATGGCTTCGATACAATTGTATGAATTGAACGAGCTGAAACTTGAACCTGGGGATTGGTTCAATTACCTGAGAATGGACGAACATACTTATTTTGAGTTATTATTAAAATATAAATCAATACTCAAACTAATTACAATCATTTAATTAATATGACTTATTTGCTGTACGTCGCACCACTGAATAAACACGTCGATTCTTATCGGAAAGCGCCACACAATTTGAAACGACAACCAGCAAACACGTCGTGTTTAAAATCAAGATTCGGCAGATATAAAAACTGCCGTGTTTCATCGACAGTTTTTGCCCAAACACTTCGGTTTTGACCGACGTGTTTTATCGTGACGATGAAAACTGCCAAAAAAGAACGAGGTGTATGGGGGCCTTTAAATATCTATCTATATACAGTATGATTTTTTAAAAACCGAACACCCTTTTATTTCTTAGAGGAAGGGTTTTCGAAAAAAAAGTTTCGGACAAAAGTTACAGGGAATCAAGGGGGAAGAACAGTGATGTAGTTTTTTTTCGTTTGGTGGAGGTGTCTCCAAAATATCAAGGTCACCTACACTTTCTTAAATACGACCCTGTATTTTTTATCTAGGATTATTGTTCTTTGGGTCAAAGAAATCAACTCTTGTACCAAACATTTTTGGATTTGATGCTATCGTGAACCGCTGTTTGATTCTCAATTCATCCCGTTTCCTATTTTAGTGGATTGTGTGAGTCGGAAAAACCCCTGAAAAAGTTTTTCCGACTCACACAATCTTCCCCCTTGATTCCCTGTAACTTTTGTCCGAAACTTTTTTTTCGAAAACCCTTCTTCTAAGAAATAAAAGGGTGTTCGGTTTTTAAAAAACCATACTGTATATAAAATTCCCGTGTCACAATTTTGGCCGCGCTAATCTCCAAAACCAATGAACCAATTTTAATTAAATTTTGTAAATGTGTCTTGCTTTGTGCAACTTACGCTATAGGGTAGTTTTTATTAAATATTTTGTATAAAATTACGGTGTTTTCTCAAAAAAACTGTTTTACTAACATACAACGACATCTGACAGAATTTACTCAAAGCTATTAGTTCAGATGCCAACAAAAATTAGTACCAAGTAACGACATTGATAGAATTCGCTCCACGCTATTAGTTTAGAAGCAAATCTGGCAGAATTTGCTCAAAGCTATTGGTTCAGACGCTGGGTCGCAAACGACATACATTTTGCGGAATTATATCTATCGCACCCGGGTGAAGCCAGGACGGACCGTAAGTAGAAAATAAATTTAAGCTTGTCGACAAAAAGGTATGGAATGACTAGTTTGTGAAAATTTCAAGAGCATCAAGCGTACGACTATATGAAAACCAAACAGATTTTGGTGAATTTGAAATTAATAAATACCCGGGGACTCCCGGCTTTTTGTCAGTCTGCAGTTACGTCACTGAGTACAGTATAATTTATCGATGGAAAATAATCACAATAATGTCGCACACAGTTGGTAGGTATTCGCAAAAAGAAAGAACAAACACGCTTCAGCAAAATTTGCATACAGCAACAGTGAACAGGCGATTAAGAATCACATAGTGCTGCACTCAGAACATTTTGGGTATGGCGCTTGCATTATTTACATTTTTTTCGTATTTAGGTTTTAATGATAATCTATTAACAACATTTTTAATTACTTCTTAAAAAATCAGCATTTGTTCTTAAAAAAAAAAAAATACAGTGAGTTTACATTTAAGTATGTAAGGAAGTAATTTATTTGCAATGCCAAAAAGTCAGAATAAAACATGCTAAATCAAAATTAAAACATCAATATAAAAACTTACAAGAACTTCATTTCAATAATGTATCCAAATTATATATTGTTAGTCCAATTAAATATTTTTTAAAGTCCTTCTTAAAATCATTAAAATTAGTGTCGCTGACACGTCTTGACACTTTGATACAAATTCTGAATCCACTATCATGACTAGGAAACGGTAACGTCAACACCGGTAACAGTTAAAATAAAGTTGTCTGTTCTATTAAACAACCCAGACCATATTATTTTTATCAGATTTTTCAACGAAGCCGTTAAATCTATGATAGATGTGTGGATCTTTGCGATTCTGCCGAGCCCACATGAATCAACAACCAGTTTCGCCTGCATTGTGTTTGACAGGTTGTCTTGTCAGTTAAATTGCGACGTGCAACCTGTACGCGGGTTCATTATACAGGTGTACCCCTGTGTCCGGGGCCGCGGTATAGAGATATGCATATGATGTTGAAACAGCGATGCTCAACCGTTTCTTCCAACCGCAACAATCCAGAATGCAGACGTTTTACGACACTAATTGCGGTAATATAGGGTTCTACACAATTTTTATTAAACAAAAAAAGTGTGAATCGACATTTATCCACTAGCACTATACACTTTTATTAGCAATAACAACGTATAGATCAAGATCCCAGATCCGCCAGACCTACGTTATTACAGTAATCCTAAGATTTTATCATAAAAACGCATGCTTATTTTCTAGCTTGAAAGCGGGGTCTTTTTAGAGATAACAGGTTCTTAAGGTATTTAAAACACGTGCTTACCTACGTACGCAATGGTATTATGCATGCATATGAGTGCGAGTGAGAGCATTAGAGGTGAAATGTAGCCTGTTTATTTGTTTACACGCACACACAGAGTAGTTCATGAGTTTAAGATAGAAAAACTCCATGAAAAATAATAAACCTACATTTCATGAAGCTGTCAAAAAAAATCATTGAATGCTCTCACTCGCACTCATATGCATGCATAATACCATTGCGTATGTAGATAGGCACGTGTTTTAAATACCTTATTTTTATATTATTTTGGGGGCCCGTTCAAAATATTCGACATATTATTGATTTGCTTGATCTTCTCTTTCACGTAGTTTGATTAACTTTTAATTGGTCTTTTATTTTTCAAAATATTGCTCGAAAATTTTCGATCAATATATAAGAAAATAATGGATAAAAAAATTTTAGTTATATTTTAATACTGGCTTTTGCCCGCGGCTTCGCTCGCGCCAAGTTTGCTGTTGATAGATCAGTCAGTCAGTCACAGTTTCCTTTTATATATACAGACTATGAGTTTTAAGAATTTTTTTGTTGTTCAAGTGTAATAAATTTCAAAATTTATGACATTCACGTGATCAACGTCCTGACAAACCTTGAAAATGACACCCATGTTGATTTTTAGACTATGTATATACTATATACCTCTTTTCACCCTACGAAGGGTTTGTTTTTAAAAAAGCATGAAACACGTTATTTTTTGACAGGAGTAATCCTGAGCATTTTTGAATACATCTATCTTATATGATTTCTCCATGCGAATTTTCAATCCCCGTTACACCATTTTAGGGGTTGAATTTTCCAAAATCCGTTCTTAGCGGATGCCTGCGTCATATTAACTATCTGTGTGCCAAATTTCAACCCAATCCGTCCAGTTGTTTGAGCTGTGCATTGATAGATCAGCCAGTTAGTCAATCACGCTTTTCTTTAATATAGTTAGAAGATTAGTGTTGAGAAGCGCTGTATTAAAGATACACAAAACCAGATGAGGTAACCCAACCACAACTGGTACCTTCTATACACAAGTTCCGTCGTCTCACGTAACTGTTCTTTCGCTGCAAGCTATGTTTACATATGCACACTCCGACTGAAAACAGAACCACACTTTTTCATCTAAATTACAATTTTAAGTTTACTGACATCACAACGCCCGAATTTTTCATGCATTGCGTGAACGTTGGGTTTTGCCCGCGGACTCACTCGCGCCAATTTTAGTTTGTACGAAAACCTTATATCTTATAACCCCAGCGAAGCCGGATGAAAATAACTCGATAATTCACTGATGTTTAGATCTTAATTGATATAAAGACATCCTTTTTTGGGAATTAGCACACCCAGAAACCCGAGCTCGTACCAGTCGGTTTGTGTATCCCAGCTGGCAGATTCTCTAATACATTGATAACATCAGCTCTTGAGCGTTTATAATTTAATGATCATTTAATCATATCAAGACAAATGAATAATTTAGAAGTGACCGTCTGTGATTTTCGAATTTTTCGTCTATAAATATTTTTTGTACAGGCCTTATAAAATACAACGGTCATAAATGACACATTTAACACTAGTGCGTAAAGAAAAACAAACGTAGGCGATTTAACTAATTTGCATAGAGGTATGAATAGAAATTTTCATAAGCAACCTAATAGAAGTGAAGTTTTGTTACAAAATTTAACTGCCAAAAATGTTAAAAATAAAATATAGTTTAAAAAAAACTAAAAAACACGCTTTATATCGGACTAAAAAGTAAAAAATAATTGTTTTAAAATAAGCTTAAAAAGCGTTGGGCGCTCGATGTACGAAAATGTGGAACAAAGCGCCCCACGCTTTTTAAGCTTATTTTAAAACAATTATTTTTTACTTTTTAGTCCGATATAAAGCGTGTTTTTTAGTTTTTTTTAAACTATATTTTATTTTTCACTTTTTAGTTTGAGGATCTATAAAAGAATTTATTAATCCTGGGGGTCCTAATAAGGATAATGGGAAACTGTTATCAAATTATTGCATTGTCATCGGTCCTTGATACGTATGCAAAGTTTCAAATTAATCAGACTTCGGGAAATTGGTGAAAATTATGCTCAAAGATTCCGTTACGGACATACATACATAATAAACTGATATTAAGTGAAAACGAGTTAATTTATAATGGGTATGTGCAAAAACTGTAGTATATATCTCGAACGTCGCGATATGACTCGTGTGGCTCTTGCCTTTACATATTGTCATACCTCTTACTGCATAATAAGTCATTAAATCCTAGATCAATAAACTATTTTTGTTTGCATTCTCGATTACTAAACCAAATGTCTGTATGTCTAAATCGTCTTGGTTTCCGGGCTCATATACCGTGGTTCATTGGTATTTCTACCTGACGTTTCGTCTACCAATAGACCACGGCATACAAGCCCGGAAACCAAGAAGATTTGGATCAACACAGGCCGTGAAAGCCTACAGTCAGTATGTCTGTCTGTACGAACGAATTTATCTCAAAAACTACTGAAATTATTAACATGAAGTTTACACAGCTGTTACAGATAGTCACCCTAGGAAGTTATGATGATGACTAGAGATGTAGATTTTGAATTCCGCCGTCTATGATGCAGTTAATATTCGAATAAGGGAGATACCGACATTTGACAACCGAGCGAAGCTGATCGGAACATCCAGTAGTCCAGCCCTTTTGAAATGATGCCGGTGCAAATTGAGAGGTATCTAAAAGCTATAGATATCGGTACAAAATAAATGAAAAACCCACACGAAAAATGATATAACAGCCAAAGATCCCGTTACACATTAGCAAGATGATGGATTAGTAACCATATAAGCATATAAAGCTTTACTCCTGTTCTAAATCGTTCATGTCCTCCTCCACATAATCTCTTAATTAGTTTAGAGTGTGCGTTTCTTCATTGCTCAGATATCCATCAGTAGCTATGATCTTTCGACATTATAATTACCAATACTTTACAACGAAACCTGTCTGTTATCTCGTTTTCTTGCGAGTTTTTCGAGTATTTTTTATAGTGCCTTGACAGTGTAAGGCAAAATTTCTACCTGTTTGTACTGCAGGCGTCCCTCTAAAACGGCTACACCAATATTTTAATTAGATTTGATGCATTATGAATTGATTGCCAAACTAGAACAGGATAGCTACTTTTTGTCCTAAACAAATTTCCTTTACTTTTCCTGGTTTTCCAGACGATTTTTTTTTATATTTTACGTACGTAATTCTAATTAGCAACAAGAAAGAAATAATCAATTTATGTCGCTGTTTCAGAAAAACTTCCGACCAACTTAACCATGCAGCTACGTGCAAAGATTTTGGTATGGCGCCAGATATCAAAATTTATCTAATTATAGGTACGGAACCCTTGGTGCGCGACTTCGACTCACATTTGACCATTCACAAAAATCCCTGACTTCCACCAAATTTCCCTGAGTTTTCTAGGTTTTACCCGGTTGCACTACGGATCAAGTATTAACTAGAAAATACAATCCCGAGCATGTTTTTCAATCCCGGGATTATAGATGCGTAATCCCGGGATCCCGGGGCTATCCCGGGATTAGACTATGTGGTTTCTAATTGGGCTGAAATGAAAAAAAACTTTAGTAATTACTTAAAAAATGTTTTTAAAATCGTTGCACAACACAAATCACAATATAGTAAGAAAAGAAAATAGACAAAACAAAAAAAAAATTACTTTTGCAAGAAATCAAAAAAACTATTTAGAATTTCGAAAATACAATCGCAGAAATATCAAAGCATCCAATGTTTGACTTACAAGCCTGCTTCCTAGTTTATTGCCAACATAAGCAGCAACAGCTGAAACGCTCGCTCAGGTTCTACCCTGGTTGGAGGAATAGACAACAGAACTTATATGCTGTTTCTAAGTGATATCCACGAACTCGTCCATTTTCGAACAGGCTTATTTCACGTCTAAATACTATTTGCCAACCCCGATTCATTTTGTACGTACTTCAGGATCTGGAGATTTCATATTCTTACGTATCGTACCGCGAATTTAAGGAATGTTTTTGTCGTTATGTAATAAAGTACCTGGGTGACCGAGCTTTGCTCGGAAAGTTAAATAAAATACTGATATGCTCATTGTTTGTATAAAATTCCAAAACCTACTTACAATATTTAAGTATTTTCATACGTCAAAAAATTGATTTTTATAATGATAAAATTTGTAAGAAAACGATTTTTTCGAGAGATGAGACCTAGATAAAACGATTTTTTGCCCCCCAAAATCCCTTTTCAGTAAATTTCATCCAAATCGTTAGGGCCGTTTTCGAGAAAATATTTAGGGACATAGGTAGGTACATAGGTAGATACAAGATTAGTTCGTTTAATAATATAGGGATAATATTAATATAATCTAGGCAAGGTAATTGTAAAGGCGCAACGGATTACGGAATGCAAGCTAGATCTGTTTGTGGCAATCCCGAAAATCCCGAGATTAGCCAAGTACGATCCCGGGATTTTCAGGACCAGAAAACGGCCGGGATCCCGATATTCGGGATCCCGGGATTGTATTCTCTAGTATTAACTCAAGCGAATTCTCGGTGGCTTGTCGATTTAAAAGACGTTTGAAGTCGTTTTGAACCACAGTGTACGGATGACATGCACCCCCCGGGGTAAGAGTCTTACCTTCTCGTGTTCACCAATAGTGCCAATATTAACGTACAGAACAGTGACTGATAAGAACTTTCATTAACTTTTATTATAATTAATAAAATCATATCGCAAAAATAGATCGCGACATTATTCTTTATCGTACGATAAAAGTGCACTGTGATATTCAGAGTAAAAATGACATTTCTTTTTTGCAATATGTCTGACATTTTTCTTGTCATTTTTCACGAGTTCAAAGGTTTGTATTTAAACTGTACTATGATGTCCTTAAAACTGTTCAGTATATTCCGAGCAGTTCAAATAAAACATATTTCAATATAGATAGTTACTTTGTTGACTCAATGCAATCAGTTAGGAAATTACCACTCAATTTCTTAACTTGTGCATCTAAGAAAAACTTGACATTTTCAAACTATCGCTCCATCTAATTTATCAGCTGTTCATTTAATGTATGCTCAAATTTAAATTGATTTTTTTTTTCAAACTCAGGTTTTTATCTTATACTAATATATAAAGCTGAAGAGTTCGTTTGTTTCGTTGGTTGGTTGAAGGCGATAATCTCAGGTACTACTGGTTCAAATTGAAAATTTTTTTTTGTTGGATAGCCCATTTATCGAGGAAGGCTATAGGCTATATAAAATCACGCTACGACCAATAAGAGCGGAGCATCAATGAAAAATGTTGCAAAATGTATCTCAAAAATAAGCTTCTATTTAGGTGTAATGCCGTAACTAAATATACCAATATTAGCGTTGCAAATGTAGAAGCCCGGCTGGCTCAGTCGGTAGAGTGCGTGACTCTTAATATCAGGGTCGTTGGTTCGAGCCCCACGTTGGGCGAATATGTTTTTAATTTTTTTTTTCTTACATTTAAATTTATTTTAATTTTATTTACGACTAATTAAAATTAAATAAATGTAATTAATAGCTCATTTAAAAACTGTTATAACTATAGAGACCTATATAAAAATAATTTTCCTATAGGTACAGTGTTTTCAATTAAATATTTACTATATTTTTTTTATTAATTCCAGTAATTATTGATTTAAATTATCTATATACTTATAAAAAATTTTAATTACCGCTTTTTATCGACAAAAACTTTTGAACGGTAACTCCGATCATCATGAAATTTGGACACAACATTCATCTCGGTAAACTAAGATGAATGTGCGTATTCATGTCCCTCCCTTCCCCATTCGTTCTTTTGCACCCGGGTGAAACCGGACGTGACCGCTAGTTTTTAATATAATTTAACTGAAAAAAAAAATTCAAAACAATAGGTATATTATTTAAACTGTTAGAAGAAAGTACAAAAAAATCTGTTTAAACAAGATAAAAGCAACAAAAGTATTTCTTAGTTTAATCCGCGTAAATGTTCTTGAGATTAATTGCACTATTACATTAAAATTAATGTAGTATAAGAAAAGTATTTACTAATTAGACACACGATGTTGAATTAATTTACATTACCAAAATATGCGATATTTCCTGAAACTACCTATATGAAGACTCTTGGTCAAGGTAAATAATTAATCTTTATTCAGTAAATTAATACACACTATTTTATCTTATTTGAATTTAATGACTGCACTGACTCAAAATAAACTGACATTTATAGAAACTAGAAATCAGTGAATCTCAAAATATACAAACAATTAAACACACTATACCTAATTATCTAATAAAAACAACATCTCTCTGATATTCTGATTCGAATAATAAATACATACGTATTTCGATGACAGTCACATCACATTTAACTAATTCAGTAATTCATTAAGACGCGAGTTTTTACAACTTATCTGCCTTCTGAAAAGAAGTACCTATAGCTTGACTATAATATTAACAAATCTATACAAATATTATAAAGAGGAAAAGTTTCTAAAATTGGATGTAACTATTTTCCGATTTCAAAAATGTTTTCATCAATATTTAGAATGGACCTTCAGGAACGACATAGGCTATATTATTATCATCGCGTTTTGTGGAGACCAATTTTGCAACATATTATTAAGTCGACGAAAAAACGGTGGCAATCTACAAATTCGGACAAAGCCGTACCGGACCGCTAGTTTTAATTAACAAACTTCGAGATTCTGTTTTGAAATTTACACAAAATATGGTTAAATAACATGTTTTTGCAGTTAATTTTTAAATAATTTTGATCATATCAATAGTAAAGGTTTTGTAACTACTAAACTTGCCGATTTAATGTCCTCCCTCCGTGAGGGTTAATTACTCAAACAAATCCCAAAGGAATCCACTTGTTGATTAGGTTTGGAGAGTATTTTAAACTATATGTAATATAGTAGTAGTAGTAAAGTAATTTCATAATGTAACAGTAATACCAATTAATTAAATAATTACATTAGTTAACATACAAACACGAAATAGGCAAATTATATATTTTATACAAGGTGCTAGAAACTAGAAGGCCCATAGAGATTATCACAAATAATATTTTTCTATGAAAACTGTGAACACTCAGTTATAGTTTTGTTCCAACTTCTCTGAAAATGGCAATATTATCGTCACACTCATGCGCAGTACGTAAAACGCATTCCAACCGAGATATGGGCTGTTTCCGAACAGCAGTTCCGGATTATGGCATTGTCTGGTTCCTATATTTTTCCATTTTCAAGATTCTAAAGAATAACAGTTGTACTATTGGCTATATTATGTGTAAAAAAAGGTGCACTACAAAAACGTTCTTAATAGTCTAAGATCCGGTATTTGAAATATATATACCCTCATCTGTTATTTGATGATGACAAAGATTATATGTCACATAATATAATACATTGATAAATCGCACGTGGGTTGCCTAGCTAAATCGCGTACCGATGCTGTCAAATTAAATAAATTCTAATTAACTTTTTTGGATCAACTTTCCCGATTTGTTAATCATAAAAAACGAGCCTAAAATGAGAGAATATGACACAAGGAATTGGAATATACCATTGATTCTACACATAAATATAGATCATCCACATAAACATACCTTGTAAATAGTTGCGTTCTGTGTATGTTAAGTTTATTTGTTTTAACATTTTATTTGTGTCTTATTAGGCTTATAGATTTTTATGATTAACAAATCTGGAAAGTCGATTCAAAAAAATTAATTAGAATTTATTTAATTTGACAGCATCGGTACGCGATTTAACTAGGCAACCCATGTGCGATTTATCAATATATATGTTACGGTTAATACAAGAAAGTAGTTAATTCGCGAATTAACCGGCTAATACCCGAATTAACCAATCCTTGACGTTTGTTAATTCGGGTATTAGCCGGTTAATTCGCGAATAAACTACTTTCTTGTATTAACCGTAACATATATATTATCTAAGATAATACCGAATCTCGCACTATAATGCCGGTTTAACCAACACGAACTCGCGATTTTTCTCAATTTTGTTTCTGTGTTTAAGATGTTGATAGACGGTGCCAGGATATAAACTATTCGAACGGTAGAGTTCGCAAAAGCAGGTGCCACTAAAATTAAAAATGCCGCAGCAGCAAAAAATATGGCGCCATTCATATATGCACGACCCAATCGATAGCGTCACAGAGTGTGCTCGTTATAGAAAAAGCCCCAAAGCTAAAACAAAGAATGACCGAGTTTTTCGTAAGAATGACCTCAACGACTAATTTTTGATATGACGTTAAAACAATCACACATCAAAGATGTTGAAGAAAAAATGCGGATGAAACCCTGTCGCATAGCTGGTTATAAAAAAAAAATATCGAATAAACCGCTAATTAATATAGATTTAAAGAGAGAGATTGTGGATTATAGACGCTCAACAGCTGAGGTCATCAGCGACTATATAATAAAAATATAGCTTTAAAAACAAAACATAAAACGTACTCTAGTAATTAAATAAAATAGTCAACTAGTCAAATGTTATTTTGGATTACAATAATTTTGTAATAATACGCTTTTACTACGTGTTTTTTAATACAATTCAGTCTTTATATTACCTATTATACTGTACATTTGAGCCTAGAAGTATATGGCTATCAATTTAATATGATATTTAATAACTAATTTGTAGTGTTATTTGAAATGAGAACACGTTTATAGATATGTACTCCACATAATTAGGTTTATATGGCTCGTAAAGCGACTCGCTGCAAAATTGCAATGGAGAACTGATATGACTAGAAATTGGAACAAAGTAACTGCAGACTTTTTATTATTTACCTGTACCTTACCTTAATAAAAATTATCCGCCTCTAAAACTTTATGTGTACAAAAATCATAGAAAATACATTTACCAAGTCGACCCATATTTAAACTACTAAAGGCTTTTGTTTTTGAGAACTTTTAGCAGCATTCATTCGACCTATTTTGATTTTTGCTTGAATTAATCCAATATAAACGCTGCAGAATTGCCAGCTCTTAGTTTGGGCATTTTAAAAATTTCCTTTGTGTTTGATACGTATATTATAGCTACAGCTATTGGAAGACCATCTTGCAAGGGGTTCACTGCGATATTTTAAATTACTTAAGGTCGCCGATATGCAGCCAAAAACATTTTGTGATTGATAGTGCAAGGTCGTTATCGAACAGTTTGGATCATTTTTCTTGTTACCAAAGAATTTCATCAGTTATACTTGATTTCGTAAATAGTCTATAGGGGTCCACGGAAATTGATTGGGAATTTGGGGAACACAGTAGATTTATTAGGTTGCAATGTCTACCTTCAAGTCCATATCTTTTTTTTCTATAGGCCGCTGCACACGAGGCTAGAAACACTGCTTGGAGTTCTGCTGGCCGGTAGGCTGGATACGAAACTGGAAATGACATCACTGCGGGCTGACCAGCTAGCTCACAAGATAGATTTTAAAATTAGAACAAGGACTATTTTTCTTGCTAGGTCCGCTGCTAGGTATGAGCAAGAGCCAATCAGGAAGCAGTATCTTGTCACGTGAGCGACTTGAACAAACGCCCACAAACCAACATGGCGTCATTCTGCTCAGAGTCAGACAACGGACGGATATTTGAACTGTCACTGCGCGCGTACCAGATTTATTCACAAGACTAGCTTGAAAAGACGCCTCGTGTGTAGCGGCCTTAATTCCGTTGTTTGTAGCCTGGCATCAATGACAAACATTTATTTAAAGCTAGTTTTTTTGCCGCTAGATTCCTTGCTAGATTTGGCTACTAGTTTTCTAGCGCTGGTTTTCTTAATTGCTTTTATGTGCTCGCTTCAGACTGAGCAAAACGTGTCTGTTGTCTGACTCTGAGCAGAATAACGCCATGTTGGTTTGTGGGCGTTTGTTCATGTTGCCCACGTGACAACATACTGTTTCCTGATTGGTACTTGCTCAGAGCAAGCAGACGACATAGCAACAAAAATAGCCCTTGTTCTATATCCATCTTGTGAGCTAGCAGGCGAACCCGCAGTGCCGGCCAGCAGAAGTCCAAGCAGTGTTCAGCCTCGTGTGCAGCGACCTTAAGTTAAATACTACGCCAACTAACAAGAATCAGTCACATTAATACAGAAAGATAATATGTAGAATAGTTTAAAAAAAGTGTGCCGATAAATTTGCCAATCTAATATGTATTTATAGCGAGGTACTGTGATAGACGCATATTTAATTACATAAACGGAAATGACCTCTAAGCCGGTCCGGCCGACTCGTTACATTCACACCGAGCAATGCATTAACAACTGACCTATCGCCCAAATCCTAAAGGCCCCCATACACCTCGTTCTTTTTTGGCAGTTTTCATCGTCACGATAAAACACGTCGGTCAAAACCGAAGTGTATGGGCAAAAACTGTCGATGAAACACGGCAGTTTTTTTATCTGCCGAAGCTTGATTTTAAACACGACGTGTTTGCTGGTTGTCGTTTTAAATCGTAATGTGTGGCGCTTTCCGATAGAATCGACGTGTTTATTCAGTGGTGCGACGTACAGCAAATAAGTCATATTAATTAAATGATTGTAATTAGTTTGAGTATTGATTTATATTTTAACCGTTTTAGTGCTAAGCAATTTTGACAAAAATAAATGAAAATTGCTATAAACATATTGATTAATTTAGAGGAAAAAATAATGGTGTCAAATAAAACACTCTAATTTAGACTAATATCAATCAATTTTATTAATTATTTTTGCATTATATTGTTTATTAATGTTTATTAAACATAAAATAATATCAATATTATTGTATTTTCCATCAAAGCAGATCGTATTAATGATGCCACGACTTCAGAAAAACTGAACGAATTACGAAACTACGCCTCTGTGTTTAAATTAACCGTACAGTTTTACCAGTGCGGTTAAAACTGCCATAAAAGAACGAGGTGTATGGGGATGGCCGTTGTTCGTGTTTAACCGTACAGTTTTACCCGGCGGTTAAAACTGCCAAAAAAGAACGAGGTGTATGGGGGCCATAATACGTGCCTACTTCTAGCACAACACAAACAACTCTCAGCTATCATGCAGATATTACTATTTTATGTTCTACTCAATATTAACTAATCAATAATAATCATATACAAATCGTAGCTCGCAATATGTAAACAGAAAATTTTATAATTAACATCTTTAAAAACCTGCCTCTACGTTCGGATTATAAAATCGTGTTATGTAAAAATTGTATTGCCAATTATTAAAAACCGTATTATGATGCACCTACATTGGATCGTATTTCTCCCGGTTCGATGTCGGTCGACATCGGAAGAAGAGCAAACACCAGGATTATAGTTTAAGGTGCCTACATTGGACCAGGGAAGCCTGATTTCCATTCGAATGTAGGCACCTTACATTATAATCCTGGTGTATGCTCTTCTTCCGATTTCGGTCGATATCGGATCGGGAGAAATACGGATCCAATGTAGATGCTGCCTCAGATGGTCGCAAGCTATTTTTTTTGCACTACTTCCTATAAAATAGCTGCTTTTCATTAATTTGAGCCGGCATGTAAAGCGACCCATCATGCACTAGTGCTGTAATGAAAACAAAAGAAGTTATTTAATGTTACCAAACCATAATAATCTAATGTCAGGGTACTTACGAGCGATATTATTTTCATCTGCGAGATATTTAGAAGTTAATTGATAATATAATGAAAATTAAGTGAGAATCTGCTATTTTATAGAGGATTCGTGCAAAAAATACAATATATATCTCGAGCGGATTGATATTAAGGCCCGTGTGACTGTTAAAATTCGTTGACACTCGTTTTTACACAATCTCACAGGTCGTCAGTAATATATTTCATTCTACCCTATACTACATGTAAGTTCTCGAAAAAAAACACTGAAAATAATGCACTTTGCAAGTTAATATTTTCATTTTGTTTGAAGCTCAGTCTGGAAGCTTTCAAGGGGAAAAAATATCAAAACTGCCGACATAATTGTGGTCGATATAACGCGTTCGACGTTACTAGTTTTTAATCCTGGAAATAGGCAGAATCCTTCGTCACAATTTAGAAATTGTACACCACGTCAAATTGTGTTTGAGAAAAATGTTTTATATTATGCTACATTTTTTAACATATTCATAGTTGGGTCCGAGGCACTTCCGTGGCCCTGAATCCATTATCCTTTTGGTCCATCCATCTTGTGTCCCCGTTCATAATTGTGTTGTGTTTGTAGTATTACATTTAGTCAGTATTAAATTTTAGTTTAGTTAGTGGCTGAATACACAAAAGTGTAAAAGCCAAAAATTTATATTAAAAAAAAAGATATTCATTGTATTGAGACTTAGACAAAGCGCTGTGGAGAAATAAAAAAAAAATTAGTTGTCTGTAAAGTCGGTTTACGGACGATAGTTTTACGTGATAACATATTCCGCTCGAATATCATATTTAATAATACATAACCTAAATTTTAGTAGCTGTCAAACTATATTTTTACCGACTAATAATTTGATCAACCAAAGCAAAAAACATATTTTTAAGCAATTATAAAAGACATTTAAAAGAATGTATATTTGTTAACAAACCGTATAATTTATCTGGCCATCTGTCAGATGTAGCTTTCGCTGGAACAGCCGAGAAAAATGTTGAACGCACACTACTCTCTGACGTCACGCGAGAAGAGAGAGACTATCGCTTATATCGCGCGGAACGTTACTCTTTTTCGTGCGTGCAGCCGGTGTTTCATCAATTTATAAGACGTTATCACGTCAAAATTGGTTGTTGTATTATCTGTATCAATTATTCCTTGAAAATACAAAATAGGTCAATCATTTAAACCGAACTTCAAAGTTGTAGTACATAATATATTTTCCTCTCGTATAAAAAAAACACAAAACTTCGCATTCCTAAATACTATTAAATTATTTTCCAAGTAAAAACCCGAATGCCTGAACTATAAATTATCCGAGGAATTAAAATTATACACAGTTCAGAATCTAGGTTAGTGTGTAAATGAGATTTCTTTCTGAATTACGCCGTTATTTTAGAGATACGACAGTTATCATTTAGACTATGAACTCGAGTCCTTTCGACTGTTGACAGAGCAATTTCACAAAACTCCCATTCAAAAGCAACTTTCATTAAAAGCCGTTCCCGAGAGGTGAGCTTTATCTCTTTACAGCACTATTATCATAAATTTAATTTAATTTTCGAGATTGGAGTTTGCAGTGACGTTACTTGCGTACCCCTGTCACGACTGCCAGCCATTGTTAATGAATTTGCCATATGGCACATACACGATTGGCGTTGGTCCGATGGCGGGATCTAATTTCTCAACGTTTCATAGCCTTCTGAACCATTAATGTTTATGTGCGTGACTGTGTGTGTTAGCGCAGGCTTAATCGATTTAAACGAAATTTGGTCCACATGCTGGAATCCAACGCAGCACGAAGTCTATTTAAAATATGGCCAATCGAGCCATTTTAAGGGTGATATTAGCTTGAAAAAATGTTTGGACCTAAAAATACCCAAAAAGTTCTCAGAATCGTTCCGAATTTGAAATTAAATAAAATATTAAAATGTGCTGTTAAAATTTAAATAAAATCGGCCTGACAGGACCGGACTAACTCTTTTTAAGAAAACACTATAGTATTTAAAAATAATAATAAATTGGAAATATAATAAAAATAAGTACCATACTCAGATAACTATAGCAATTGTTTATTTTAAAATATAATTTTCTAATGAGCTGTGTTTTACTCGGATTCCCTTTTTATATTCCTATAGCAAAATTCTTTAAAGTAAAAGCTATGAGGGGATTTACAGTTTATTAGATCCTCTGACTCATATTTTTGTTTTTAATACACTTCCGTTTCGATTGTACGTAATCTGGGAGCTTCGCTGTTAGTTTTATTTCTTTTCCTAATTAGCTTTATGCAGTTTTGTCGATATCTGCTTCACAAATATTAAAAAATAAAATAAAAAAATAATATCTCTTTCAACAATTCAAAAACATATTTGTTCGTTCTCTAAAATAAACTAATAAGACGATTGTGCATTTAAAATAGTATTCGATAACTACCAGTCGTCTGGATTCTAAATAAGCTCTCTGTGCAGAGATACTTCTTCAAACTACTTAAAATACAAAAGAAGAATCGAGACATTTCGAATTTATATAATAAAACTTGCTTCAGTATTTATTGTGTTTGGATGAAATATTTCAATGGAAAAGCATATTTATTATTCATACTTTTACTAGCGTTTGCCCGCGACTTCATTCGCGTGAACAGAATGTGCGGATTTCATAATATTCGCACACAAAAAATGGTTACTCTGGAGTCTAGAACTACTGAACCGATTTTAAAAAAGTTTTCAGTTCCAAGCGCTCGAACAAACAGACAGACAGACATTTCGTTTTGTAAAGGGTAGTGATTATTTGTGTACACATTTATGCTTAGATTTTCAGACTGAAAATATTCTGTCTGTATATACAAGTGTACACAATGTATATTGTGATTGTACTAGAACCATTATGCTATATATGTATACATACAGTGTTGTATTAAAAACATTTATATACTCCGTTCGGTATCCACCAAACTCATTATCCTCGACATGTCCTCAGGGTTTGAGTTGAAAAAAAAAAAAAACTCGCCAGACGCAATCAACATAAAGCCCTGGCATGATGATGCCAGGTATGTGTATATACAGGGTGTCCCATTAAGAATGGGACATAGAACAACCGCAGATTCTCCAATTCAAAATAAAACGATTAAGCGAAATATGCTTAGATAAAATGTTACTCGCTCTACCAGTGGCGTACGGCAGGAGTAAGTAATGCTTGTACCCCTTCGTAATGTTACGCCGCTGTCTAAATTTTAATTTTGACTATAATTTTATTTTTTTTGATGTTTTCTAAGTCAATAATGTACACTTGTTAGTTTGTTGTAAAGTCATTGGTTTTCGAGATATTCGCAGTTAAAGATAGATAGACATGTACTTTTTATTTGTATTATTATTAATAATATTCATTTTTTTATTACAATTTTGTCTTAAAAAAACTGCGAATATCTCGAAAACCAATGACTTTACAACAAACTAACAAGTGTACATTATTGACTTAGAAAACATCAAAAAAAGTAAAATTATAGTCAAAATTAAAATTTAGACAGCGGCGTAACATTTAGAAGGGGTACAAGCATTACTTACTCCTGCCGTACGCCACTGGTAGAGCGTACTAAACTAATTTTTTTATTGTTAGGTGCATTTTATGATATTAAACAAGTGTGTCGATTTGAGTAAAATTATACGGTGTATTAAAAAAATTATGGACATTAATAATTTTTCAGTTTTCAACTTCAAAACCCCGTATTTCGGAAACGAGTAACATTTTATCTAAGCATATTTCGCTTAATCGTTTTATTTTGAATTGGAGAATCTGCGGTTGTTCTATGTCCCATTCTTAATGGGACACCCTGTATTTGTATGTGAGAATGCAGGGCTGTAATTCCAACGTTGCGATGAGGGCCGATATTTTTAATCGTATGATTTATCTATACCTGTTCCGTTACATCTTTGGGTTTATGGATTATTTACAATTTAAAAAAAATAAAATTATACATCAATTATTAAACACAAGACCGAGCGGGGGTGAGAGCACTAGACTCGCATTCGGGAGGTACCGGGTTCGAATCCCGGCGGGGGCAGATGTGGCTGGGACTTTTTCCTGTTGCCTCTCGCCGAGAAACGGTAATTCCTGTACCGGCCATCTTGTTAAGGTTTTCCATGGTTTCCCTCAATAATTCCAGATAAATATCGAGATGGTTCCTTATATTCAAGGCCATGACCGATTACCTGTCAAGCTCCTATGCTCAAAATTTGTCTACCTTATCCTAATGTCCTCAATTTCCTTCATTCGTCCATTGTTAATAATTAAGTGGAAGTTTAAAAATGTATAGAAAATAACGGGAAGTGTGATAGATGGAGAATAGTAATGGTGTGAATGGCGTCTGTTATGATATAAAGTCGAGAAACGGGCGTAAAACGCATTATTATTATTAAACACAATGTTATTAAAAATCAGGAGGAGGCAAATTATTCAGTGAGCTTTTGCATCAAGACTGCCGTGGATTCGGTTTCTACTCCCGATGATGGATGGTCTGTGATGTCGTTTTAATTTGGTATATTTTGCTAAATAAGACGCTCATGCCGTTAGTTGTTAAGCGTCTATAAACAAATATAAATAAAAATAATATAATATGGGACAAATGTCTGCACCACCACGCCATTTTTATAAAGACTTTAAGCGTTCAGTTCTTTAGTGATTCAAATAATACGCCATATTTGTTCGCAACGCCAACTCATCAAGTTGCCCCTTTGCGAAATTCACAAAACGCGCCGAAAGAAGTTTTACTTTGAAAGATCCAAATCACATTATATTCTATTCCCCCGGAAATCGGACTCAATATTCCCAAAAAGTTTATTAACATTTTTACTCACTTCTATCGTGTTTAGTTTAATGTGGCTTGAGAACATATTAAGTTCGCTCCACAATATAAATCGTAATTCACGTTTTCCAGTGCAATGAACTACAGCCCTGTTCGTATAACTGCTTTACTTATTGTTAGCTCGAGTTAGTTTGTGCGCGATGCCAGGTATATCTACTGTACTCCTTTTATATGAACAAAAATGTCCGAAGGTCGTTCGACCTTATTATGGAGCTGAGCCAAGGTTAATGGTAAATTATTTTTATGAAACTACACCCCTTTCACATCAATTTATCGACATTTTTCCTGTAATAAAAATACACTGCAGTTGCTGTAATCTGAACAGACGGTTGCCATTTAATCCTGCATCGTTTGCTGTGAAGTTTTGAGGATGTGTTTTATTAAAAATTTTATGTAAAGAACTTAAACCCACACATGGCGACAGAATAAATTTCATACAGGAAATTGTGCATACTTAAATATTTTGAGCGGAACAAAACGTTTTTCACACATCACAAGTATTTTATATATTTCTTCTAGATATTATATATTAGATATCGTGTCCATCGAGATAATAATTAATAAGAAAAATCACAAGATTGTGGACAAAAAGTTAGATTTATTAATGTACGACGTTTCGTCTATAGATTTAGACTTTTTCAAGTACAACATGAAAATTCAAAACAATACAAAAAATACCCAACATTAGTGTTGGAAAGTTAATCATCAAAAATTATCTCTGAGGCAAACATCTATTGTTTGGTCCCAACAGATTTCTCAATGCAATAGGCCCAAACAAATAATTGTTTGCCATAAACTATTTTACCATTCCAACCCATAAGTAATGGTACTAGATCCAAAAAAACATATTTTTGGAAAAACTGTGCGTCTGTTCTTTGTCTGTGAGCATAATACAGGTCAAACGGATGAGCGGATTACAACCAAATTTTGGGAGGATGTTTGGTATGCAAATACGAAGAGCCTTATTGTTTGTGGGGAAAATCGGCGCATGCGCAGAAGAGATTTATACTATAACAATGTTTTTTTTTATAATAATGGTATACTTTTCATAACGGCTTATTATTCCATTTATTTTTTCAAGAAAGTTTCGTTAAAAGATTTTTTTGTTTTCAATTTGTCAAGTGAAAACTTGGCGCCTTTTTTTGGACAAAATCGCTTGTTCCTTGTATCGAACTTGGTCCTTTTTTCACATGTATGTTTTTGGTGGAATATTTCATTTCAGGAACAGTCTGTATATAAGCATTAAGATCTGAATTCCAAAGTGTAATTTCAACATCGCGTCATAACTGAAATGCATACAGAATACAAACGACCTCTTTGTAAAAAATGTCACGGATTAACTGAAGATGGCATAGAGAAAAATTGAAGAACAGACCGACCTGCAATCTAATTGAACAAAACGAACAGGTTTTACCTATTTCTGTAGTATTGTGTGATCCACAGACTGTGAAGTTAAAGTTGGCTAGTCTGCTCCGAATTCAGACACTTTCAATGAAATACGTACCGTCTAATCACTAATGGATTGGCACCACAGCCGTTCATACAAACAACTAGTTTAACCGGTTAATGTATCGGGAGCTGATAAACGGAACATTAAATACGAATTGGATTTATTATTCACCATTTTGGCGCATCTATTTAAACTAGGTTTTTGATAACGTCACTCCGCATTAGTGCTCTTAAAATCTCATTTGTAAAAATTTATAGTATCGTGAAATTGGAATACAATTACATTTTGCAGCAAAAAAGACTACACATCACAAGAAATACATTTCTAGTGATTACACTTTCTTAAAAGAGAATTTTGAAGTGAATACTTCTTTAAAAACGGGGGTATACTCGTTTCCCTATGTAAGGAAATTGATTTCCCTATATGCAATGGAATTTGTCACGAAATTGTACCATTAGTAATCATATTATCATAATTATTATTATTATCATATTAATATTATAAATGCGAATGTAAGTTTGTTTGTTACGCTTTCACGCAAAAACTACTTAACCGATCATCATGAAACTTTGCACATACACTCTTGAAGGTATTAGAAGTAACATAGGATACTTTTTATTAAAAAAAAAATAAAAAATGTTTTCCTATCATATATTATTTATTATTATTTATTATAATATTATAAATGCGAATGTAAGTTTGTTTGTTACGCTTTCACGCAAAAACTACTTAACCGATCATCATGAAACTTTGCACATACACTCTTGAAGGTATTAGAAGTAACATAGGATACTTTTTATTTAAAAAAAATAAAAATTTTTTACGAAAAATAAGAAAATTATCATATTAATATTATAAATGCGAATGTAAGTTTGTTTGTTACGCTTTCACGCAAAAACTACTTAACCGATCATCATGAAATTTTGCACATACACTCTTGAAGGTATTAGAAGTAACATAGGATACTTTTTATTAAAAAAAATAAAAATTTTTTACGAAAAATAAGAAAATTGTTTGTCAAAACAACCCCTGATATGCATGTCAAAAGTCGATTTCCATCTCAATCGCGGGCGTAGCCGCGGGTAGCGGCTAGTAATATTATAAATGCGAATGTAAGTTTGTTTGTTACGCTTTCACGCAAAAACTACTTAACCGATCATCATGAAACTTTGCACATACACTCTTGAAGGTATTAGAAGTAACATAGGATACTTTTTATTAAAAAAAAATAAAATTTTTTTACGAAAAATAAGAAAAAATATTATAAATGCGAATGTAAGTTTGTTTGTTACGCTTTCACGCAAAAACTACTTAACCGATCATCATGAAACTTTGCACATACACTCTTGAAGGTATTAGAAGTAACATAGGATACTTTTTATTAAAAAAAAATAAAAATTTTTTACGAAAAATAAGAAAATTGTTTGTCAAAACAACCCCTGATATGCATGTCAAAAGTCGATTTCCATCTCAATCGCGGGCGTAGCCGCGGGTAGCGGCTAGTTCTATATAAACAGTGATTCTTTGTAAGCATAGGTAGCTCAGTGGTACAATGCTGGCATATCACGCGGATGGCCCGGGTTCGAATCGTCAGGTGCGGGCAACAATTTTTTTTATTATTGTTGTATTATTTTTGAGTAAGTATACCTATTATATCGTATATAGGTACAATTTTCGACTAATTTGTCAGAATAATACTTGAGCTAAAAAAAAAAAACAATATTTGCAGTAAAATTTTGTAATCTGCTTGTGCTTTCTTATTTATTATTTGCAGTAAACCTGCGAATAAATTAAAAATGTGTTACGAGAACGCATTACAAAAGTGAAACTTCTATAGTTCCAAATTATACGATTGCATTTGGACAAGTGGAAAAAATGTGTTACGAGACAGTTTCAAGTTCAGATTTTAACTTGTACAGACGAAATATCTGAACATGAAACTATCTCGTATAACACATTTTTTTCCACTTGTCCAAATGCAATCGTATAATTTGCAACTAGAAGTTTCGCTTCTTTAATGCGTTCTCGTAACACATTTTTATTTTTTTTTTCAAAGAAGACTTTTTAAACAAAAATAAAGCTTCATTGAAACACAGATTTATAGAACTGACCCAGATTCGACATGCTGTCTGATCACCAGGCCGCGTGATATTTGAAATTAGACGAATATAAATTGCAAAATAAGACCTTTCAAATTTCTTTTGCTAAATTCGAATTGATAACAATTTTCACTTTGGGTGAAAATACACTTAAAATATGTTATATTTAACATCATTGATAATCTCACGTAACTCAAAATCGCGTTGGCTGGGTTATCAATTAAATAATTCAGTCAGTGCGATTTTGGATGTTTTGTGTTTGAAACTCGACAGTGATAATTAGTTAATTTTACTCTAACATTGCATTGTAACGTTATGACAACAATGGGTGTTCGGAGCATAAATCCGAGTTCACAATATACAAATAGTGTCTTTTGAATAGGTATTAATCTTATCGATTTTGGTACTATAATAAAGTATAATAAAAATAAATAATTCTTAGGTGGTCATAAATTTTCCGGGATAATTTAATTCTCTTGCGTGGCGAACGCAATAATATAGGTATAGCTACACAAAAATAGAAGTCGACTATCGGTCTAGGTATATTATACAACATAAATCAAATATTATTACCGTATGTGCCAATAATAATTAATCTTAACATAAAATATAAGTACAGTTAGAATTAAGAAAGCAGTTTTCATTGTTTTGCATTGCTCAAGGAAATGTCTTGCAGGATTTCAACCTTGCATAAATAGTTCCACAAAACAGTGCTGATCTATGATAGTTAAATATATAATAGTCTATGGATCAAACCATGAGGAGCGTACGGAGAAACCCAAACACTGATCCTATATAATATAATCGATATCTTTGGTGCTTATATTGTATACTATAAAATAAAAACCGGCTGTACATCAATACCTGAGTTATAGCTATAGCGTCTGCCCAGCACGCAGAAGGTCACTAGTTCGAGTCCGGTTGGCGATATTCTATTTTTTTTTTTGCTTTTTTTGTCTTTTTACTAATAAGTAAACTATTGAATATAGGAAATAAATCATTTGGATTGGCATGGTCTAAAATAAAATTAATTAATAATTAGTTAATCTATAAATATATTAAGTGATTTATGGTCGATTTTAGTGAAAGTAAGAAAAAAAATCGTAACAATTAACAAGAGTATTGCTTGTCATGAATATTTTATTTTAATAAAATATTTTTTATTCACGCATGAACGAAAATTATAATCTTGCAATCTGGCGTTTTCAGTTGAAACTGTATATTTATATCAGAGGTGAAAACTATCTAAACAGTTACTATGTTAGAAAGATTTTTATATACAACACATAGCAATACTCCATGAAAAGGTAGGAAAAATATTTTTGCACGACCTCCCTATAAAATCGTTGCTTTCCATGCCTGTATAGTGGTAGAGTGATCACTCATGTCACACTAGTGCATAAAGTAAAACAAAACAAATGCAAAACGTAGTTGCACTACCAGTTTAACAGTAAATGTATGACAATCCAACGCAGCCTCCAATTGGGCGAAATTTGATCAAAATTGAACTGTCAATTTTGAGGATTATGTGAAAATCAGCTATGTTATAGGGGGCACGTGCAAAAAAAAAATGCTTTATATCTCTCGCACGTGATGTTATACTGTCATCACGCACTAAAAACATTTCAACTGTTTAGCATGTTGCTCAGTCGCCTAGCTAAAAAAAGTTCAACTAGATTTATTATTTAATAGATTGTAGCCCAGCTTTAACATTTTTTAGTCTCCAGGCGATCGCAAAACGCCCAAATTATTATTCGGTAGTTCCTAACAGTAACTGCTGTCCGTCCATCTATTTCCAAATAACGCTTTTAGATCTTCGGGAAACTTATTCACCTCCCTTCTAAGATATAAGAAAAATTAAGAGCGTGTTGCATAACTATCAAACTACACCAAAAAAAATACTATCCAACAATACGCAGAATATTCTAATTATAATGAAATTAAAAAAAAATCTAAGCAAACGCAGAAAAGAGTTATAATAAGATGTATCGTATCTATGATTTTTTAAGTTCATTTCGTTTTCAAAATAACATTCGGTTGTTCTTTTTACGTTGGTAAAAGAACACTGTAACAACGGAAATAGCTCATCTACTATATTTAACTCGAAAAACGACATTTATGATTATTCGTTATAATTTACGATAAACTTTACGTGGCAATTATTTTCTTATCTTCTTCTTACACGCTCACATGTAATAGAACACACCATTCAACAACAAATTAGTTCTAAAGAAATTTGCAATTTATAACAAAAAAATATGTTTTTTTTAATTCGTCAATTCAGAATTTATTTATTATTTATTTATTTATTTATTTATTTAATTCCAAAAATATGTGATACGTACATTTATATTACAATTTTAGAGTTGGAATAATCCTGCCCAACTTGGCTGAAGCCAGTGCTAGGGCAGGAGTACCTATGGTTTTAGGACGTGCAGAAATTATACAAAAAAAAAAGAAAAAAAAATAAATAAATAAAAGTATAAAACAAAGAAATATAAAAAAAAAAGTTCTCTTTTATATGAGAAACAATATCAACATCATAAGATTCAAATTAAGCTACGTTATGGGCAGAGTCGCTAAGTATCTGAAAATGTGGTTTGGTGTCTCCTTTTAGCATTCGCTATAATTCTACAATCGGGGTGCTTTGAAATTTATGATTTGTTAGATGAATTCTGTGCTTTTAATAATTTGTCTGTGTAAGCGTATGAGGTTACAATAGGAATAGAAATTAGTGTTGGTACATGCCTCTGAAACCATTGATGTTGGTATTAAAAAAAGAAATGTGTCGAGTTAAATACTATTTACAAAACTTCGCTTGAATCAATTGAAATTTAAAAATATAGAATAGTTACTTCTTACCAAAACAGTTTTATTAGGTGACGTACATTTCGAGAGCTATGCTCTCATCTTCAGCAAACACTAAACACTTAGTGTTTGCTGAAGATGAGAGCATAGCTCCCGAAATGTACATCCGCTAATAAAACTGTTGTGATAAGAAGTAACTATTCTATATTTTTTATTTTTGTTTCAACCACAGTGCTCTTAATATTTGTAATACAACAGTTAATTCAAAAGAAATATATTCATTTCAATTAACTAACCAGTTTTGCGCTTCGTTGATGTTGATCAAACATTTATTTGTAACAAACGATGAATTTTCGATGTTTACCTCTTTCTTAGGTTCTACTGTACCAACTTTTAAGGTAAATGACTTTGCAGTCATCAAAACATTATCAGCTTAGATTGAAACAATTCGCGACACTTGTAGAAAACGAACATATCAGAGAAATAAATCTTATTTCATATATCTAGGTTATACATTCAAAATAATTATAGGTACCAGATATTTCTGTACGAAAAATTGATACAAAAATAGCAGCAAAAACATTTTATATTATAAATCAATTAATACCTTGATGATTCCCTGTGCCTTATTTTAATAGCACAGCAGCTATTACGACATTCAATACATTTTTTCACCATGGCGTATTATTATTATCAACGCCGATTTAAACACTGCATTAATAATAATTAATCACTCAACTGCCGATGTTTATTTTTAAAGCCCATTAAAACAGGATCAAATCAACACTGAAACGCCACACAAATCGCGATGACGACGCTGATCTTAAAATCGAACATCCATAAAATGTTAATGACCTTCAAGGTCAACGTTGCCCACAAGAACTAAACGAACACACCACTTAAAAGTTCCACCACAAACATCCATTGAAAATGTATCGAGGCACGCACATACACACACACAACACACACACATTCACGGAACGAAGTTAACCGCAGGTCGAGGAACCTGCTATAAGATGAAATAAATAAGTTATATAGCGTTCACTTATATGTTAAAACAAAACACACGAAAAACAACGCGCCGATCAACGAAACGGCGCGTTTTAAGACACTGTAAAGTTAATACGTGGAAACGGTGAGGAATGTCGATAATATTATGCAGAAATGTTGAGTTAGCTGCAGCATAATAGTAAACTCTCGGCACTGCATGAAAAAAAAACAAAACACGTTGCACACGGCGATTAGTTATTGTTTTTTTTCTTATTGTTGTTGTTAGTTCTCTAAGCACATGGCTGCAGTGTCGATGCAGAACGCAGTTGCACTATTTCATTACAGTTTTCGAAATATACGCGTCGGTTAATTGAAATTGCCTGCCGGCAATTTGACAATGTTTTAACAAATCACTTTAAACAGTCCAATTACATTGTGCAAGGGTAATGAGTAATAATATCATCAATAAGAAAACTTAATAACACAATAACTTTAAAGTCGTTTCGAAACAACCGGAATGCAAATTACACGCCGTTCAGCACGCCGCGGCATAGGTATTGGCATTGTTGAAATACAGTTTCGTGAAACAATCGACTGCGCACAACAATCACGACAAACGACAAGCGAAGAAGTGGTAGGTGGTATGCGAAGAGCACGACATACCTCCGGTGTTTGGGTAAGCAAATGTGATCGCGAAGAATATACGGCAGGTATTGAGAGGAGAGTTAAAGTTGTTGTCCGCACGATTAAGCAGAGCCTTCTCTCTGTTTAGTTATACACTTCTCATTACTTGGGTTAGCGCTGGACGGCTCGGTCCGAAGACCACAGACACAAGAAGTTACCTACAGTCGAACCTATAAATTTTGTTGTCCGGTCTGTCTAAAGGCCGCTGCACACGAGGCTAGAAACGCTGCTAGATTCCTTGCTAGATTTGCCTACTAGTTTTCTAGCGCTCGTTTTCTTGATTGCTGTTATGTGCTCACTTCACACGAGACTATTTTTCAAGCTTGTTTTGTGGATAGATCTGATGCGCTCGCAGCGACAGTTCGAATATAAACACAGAGCAAAACGTGTCTGTTGTCTGACTCTGAGCAGAATAACGCAATGTTGGTTTGTGGGCGTTTGTTCAAGTGCCCACGTGACAAGATACTGCTTCCTGATTGGTTCTTGCTCATACCTAGCAGCAGATCTAGCAGGGAAAATAGCCCCTGTTTTAATTTGAAAACCTATCTTGTGAGCTAGCAGGCCAGCCCGCAGTGACGTCATTTCCAGCTTCGTACCCAGCCTACCGGCTAGCAGAACTCCTAGCAGCGTTTCTAGCCTCGTGTGCAGCGATCTTAACACCCTCATGTTTCGTTATTTGACATCTTTTATCAGAAACATTTTTTTTAAACAACCAAGTCATTTGGGTCTATAGTCTGTACCAACAACAGGTACGAGTATAGTAAGAATGCACGGAGTAGGTATATGAATGATTGTTATACTGCCTTTAAAGCGACCATTCAAATGCTATTACTATTGCGCTTTGACATATGGGTCAAGTTTAGACCAAATGCAATAACATGAACCATTCTGACACCTCGAATATGTCGACATATTCATGTTATTTGTCAGAGAA
The DNA here is from genome assembly GCA_963575645.1 of Xanthostigma xanthostigma. Taxonomy (NCBI): domain Eukaryota; kingdom Metazoa; phylum Arthropoda; class Insecta; order Raphidioptera; family Raphidiidae; genus Xanthostigma; species Xanthostigma xanthostigma. Next base: position 17,734,429 of record OY754467.1, read on the forward strand.
CATTATTTTAGCGTTTTGGTTGAAGTTTTTAAGCTATCCAATTAAAAAGCAAATATATCTATAAATTTTTTACATGTCGTCAAAACGACATCTTTCGGAAAATTTAGAGGGAAAACGCCCCAAAATCAACAAAAGTCATAGAGGAAATAGGTGTCAGACTAGCCCTAATGAAATGAAGCCATATACAAAATTTGAGGAGAGTATTTGTCAGTAAAATTTTTTGCCGACGGGCACTAACTATTAGAACATGTGAACTGCAGGTCATGCGAAACATGGAAACGGCATAAACTATTTTATTTGACCTCTTTGGAATTAAAGATTGCATTAGAATCTACAGGAAAGCTGAGCAAAAAAGTGGTAAACAAAATTCTATGTCGGTTCAATACGGCTAATCATTTATAAATATTTTCCGACATCCACTCTCGTCCAATTCAGTTAAAAGAGTGTTTTACTGTAGGCGAAGGTACGGCATGGCATATCAATGTGGGGGCTTGGTTCGTTTGCCGCTCAGATCTGTGGTACAGTGACAGAAGCGTGCCGACTGGAGATTGTTTAGTTTTAAAACGCCATCGATAATATTTAAAAGTTTTCCAAGTACTTATTTCAAATTTAACTTAACATTAATTAACATAATATATGTAACAAAAGTTTTGAAATAATTTTGTAGTACATATCTATATTTAATTCGAATTTAATTTTATTTCAAAAATCTTTTCAATATTTCGATCTATATAGTAACTCTAGCAGCTAGCTGATTATAATGACCGAAGGTGACCGAGCGGTGTAGCGTAATAGTGAGAGCACTAGACTCGCATTCGGGAGTTACTGGGTTCGAATCCCGGTGGGGGCAGATGTGACTGGGACTTTTTCCTACTGCCTATCGCCGTGAAACGGTAATTCCTGTACCGGGCATCTCGTCGAGGTTTGCCGTGATGTTTCCCTCAATAATTCCAGATAAATATCGAGATGGTTTCTTATTCAATGCCATGGCCGATTACCTGTCAAACTCCTATGCTCAAAATTTGCCTACCTTATCAAATTTCCTAAAAATTCCTTCATTCGCCCATTTCCATTAATTAAGTTGAAGAGTTTAAAAATGCAGAAAATAACGGGAATTGTGGAAGATGGAAATTAGTAATGGCGCGAATGGCGTCTGGTATGACATAAAGTCGAGAAATGGACATTAAACGCATTATTATTATTATTAATAATGATAATATAATGCTCAAAGGTTCGTTAATTGAGGTCGCTTGCAATTTTGTCGTCACGTTTTGGACAAAATTAACAGCGAGATTTAATTCATCTTTTGGAAAATTCTGCGATTGAATTGTTCTTCCTAGACGTTGTCGTAACACAGTTATTTTCTAAGTAGGTAGGTACCAACCATTGTTTCTCATTGCATTTATTATACGCAAAATATTTTTTACAATTAAAAATATACCAATTTGGAAAATTTAATATAGGTATAACCTATGTGTATATTTTGTTCTTCGAAAAAAAAAAGTAGGTACCTGTAAAATTTGACATTTTTTTGATGGCATCACTATTTGTTGAATATATTACGAATAATTTCTTGTTTTACGAGATCTCTGGCGGCTGTTGTAGGTACTCCCACAAAATAAATATTATGTTGAAACTGCCAAAATTATTCTTATAATCTCATCGGTATCATTATTGGTACGTTATTGCTACATTATTACAAAAGACAACAAAAAAAATCAGTTGAAGGTTAACATCTCTGTAGTCAAAAAGCAAATATTTTATACACAATAAAATTGTTCGGGACGCTACTGGATGTTTTATCTCGCTGTGCACAGAGTACGTGGCCCTTCTCCATGGTGTAAAGACCGAAGAACGACACTTGAGTTTATATACATTATACAAGAAGGCTTGGCTCGATGAGGTAATATGCTATCAAAGAATACTATACAAATCTTCCTCCAAAAACCACTTCAATGTTACACAGTTATTATGTATTTTTTTTATTATCCTTTTATGTTACTATCTCAGAAAATCTAAATTAATAAGATTTTAAAAATTATGAATAAATTAAAGACGTAAAGTTCATATTTATTTCTCGAGATGAAAAGTTTTTTTTCCCATAAGAGAAAAATTGACGTTGCTATAGAATAATAAAAGATATAGTTTAAAAAAAAACTAAAAAACACGCTTTATATCGAACTAAAAAGTAAAAAATATTTTTTTAAAATAAGTTTAAAACAATAATGAATAAAAAATACAAGTATTATTGTGAAAAAAGCGTGGGGCGCTCGATGTACGAAAATGTGGAACAAAGCGCCTAACGCTTTTTTCACAATAATACTTGTATTTTTTATTCATTATTGTTTAAATATTTTTAAAAAAATATTTTTTACTTTTTAGTTCGATATAAAGCGTGTTTTTTAGTTTTTTTAAACTATATTTATTTTCCACTTTTTAGTTCGATTTATTGTCAAAAATTTGCCGAAAAAAACAAATTTTTTATTTCAGCGTGGACGGGATTAGAACCCACGACCGGTGAATCCGAGAATTGATGTCAGCGAAGACCCGCGCCTTAGTGGCATAACATACTAACAGTAATAAACCACTTGCTGTAGTCCAAACGAAGATTACAAACAAACATACATACAATCTTACAAGTGAAGTTAATAGGTATAAAGCGTGTAAAAAAACAAAAAAAACAACGTGAATGCTGCAGGAAAAAAGCATATATTTTAAGAGAAATATCAAATAATAAACACAAAACCCTAAATTATACTATAAACCGCACAAAATATAAAAAGTGAGTTTAATATTATCACCATATATGTATTTTGGTTTCAGCCTTTTCCTAGTAACCCATTATAAACTTTTTATTAAGTCTTTGTTTGTTGGGAAAACAACTATCATGCCAGGAATGATCATCCTCGCTTGCGGATTAAAACTATAGTTTTTTGACACTTTCGCGTCAAACCTAATCGAATAAAGTATATTAAGCAACAGCTGATGTGTCAACTGCCATTACCGGAACTTACTAAACTGGAGTCGTTTGGGATTCCTTATCAGTCAAGCAAAAGAGTAAGATAGCAAAATAGCGAGAGTTTGGTATATGGTCAGCTGTGATTGGCTGACCACAGTTCACGTCACAATTTTGGGAATTTTTTTATGACGCGATACATTTCTGAAAACTTTTCAAAAAATTATTTTACAGCCTATTCGGAATGCAGATTCTAATCCTCAAAAGAAAAAAAAATGTGAGACGACCATATTGTTTCCTGGAAAAGACAAAGTATTCTAAGTAAAAAGTGAAAAGATCGTTTCGCAATGAGATTTCCGGACACGTGTGAAGGCAGAGAACTTTATTTACCCTGACGCACGCCCATTTAGATTTTAGACGATGCGGCAGCAAATGTTTGACCGTGAAGGTCGTGAACAATAAACAGCTGTATTAAAGGGCTCGTCGGAATGTCTGAAGGTGATAGTTTAACCCCAAGGGATTAACTAACATGAAAAATGACACTACCTGCTATCCACTTACATAACGCTTAAACTCTTCAATGCGTTTATAATTATTACTATACACTATACAGTAGAAATTCTCTACCCATTTGTTACCCAACTGTTGGCATCAACGCTACATTCTCAGATCGGATTTTATACCAGTAATTACAATGTACTGCAGGAGTAGGGTTCCCACCTCTCCTGGAATTCCGGGAATGTCTCCCGAAATCGAGATATGAAAATTAAAATCTCCCGGCTCCCGGAAGGATGTTAAGATGAACAAAATTCTCCCGGAATTTCAAGTTGCTCGAAAATAATGATTCAGAGTACAGTACATTGAGCATACTTTCAATGAAAAAATCGATTTCATATGGGATGATTTGAGATATTTGGCTAATTGATTTAAAGATCATTTTTTACGAAAATAAGATTTCTGCATTTTGAGACAGCATTGTTAAATCAAATAAAAGACTGGATTTGAGGTGGCCCTTATTTTTCTTAACAGTCGAAAATGGAATTTGAGATGTGGTGAAGAAAATAATTTCATTCGTTTTGTATGTACCTGTACTAAACGGCGCTTGCGAGCGTGTTTTTAATGTATTATTTGATAAAGAAAAGAAACCGTTAAAAAAAGAATTATGTCAATGCTTAAATCAATTCAATTTTAAAATGTACTGCAGAGTGTTTTTTACATTTGTCAATTCCAGACCAGATATTTTGAAATTTGTAGGTTCAAATGTAAAATATAAGTTCAAATTATAATAAAAAGTTATGAAAATCGATGTTTTTTCCCGGATTTAACAGCCAAGAGGTGGCACCCTAAGCTGGAGATCTATTATTTTATTTGAAATATAATTTAGATTTACTTAAAACCTCTTTAGATCTCAGATAAATAAATGAAAGGGATATAACTTTGCTCAAATTTTTTGCAGCCCCAACTCATCACTTTCCAAAAGAACACCGCAGCACACTTAAACTTAGCCCATATACGCTCCCTCTCACACTTCAACCTACCCATAACGTCTTACCCGCACTCACCTATAATGCAGTTTGGTAACCGCCTGACAGACATTTAGACACCGACTGAATAATCTGGCTTATTTATTTTTTATTTTATTAAATACTAAATTTGAAAGCATTAAAATTTAAAAATGCCTCAAGGACATTTTTGGAAAAAAAAACTTCGCAAAGTTAAAAAATTACGGTTTGGCTAAGTCCCACTATTTTTGTGTCAGATTTTTGATTTTGTGTTCAGACATTACAAAAAAAGTGTTACACAAATTTTCGCGCTGCCTCAAATGCCTACCCAAAAATGTTTAATAGCTCTCCTGCTAATACTAGCACCATAGATTTTCGGTGTTCTCTTAAAACCATCAAAACCACATTGCGACGCGACAGTGCGCGAAGCTGTATACTGAAACGTTGAATTTTGTAGCGTCGTTCTCAAGACTTGCTGCATTTGATAACACGTAAATTTTTAGAAGCGACGTTTTATGGCTGGAATTATATCGTCAACAGACGACAGTACTATTTTCCAAATGTAAGTTAAATGGACTTCTACTGTAGGTATATGAAATTCACATTTTATATTAGACCATTTTTTTTAAATAAAAAATATGTAGGTTGGTAGGTATAGAATTACTTCAGAGTAGAGCACATTGCATCTCAAGTTTCAAATTTGATAAATTTCGTTTTATTATTTATTATTATTCCAAAGCTCAAATTCAATAATTCGATCCTTTTTTTAATTTTTTTAATATTTAATTTAAATGCGAGAATAACGAAATGATTATTGAGAGGTATTTGGAAAAAATTCCGTGGCGAAAGGATCAAAAGCAAAGCAATACTGAATTTTTTACTAGATATTTAAAAAATATAAAAAATAACAATTAACAAGTTTTATAGTGACACCATGTTAATTATCAATCTACAACAATATACTGCAGATAGAATGTAACAGCATTTGGTGAGTCTCTTACATGGATATAATCACAATTATATTTTAATTAAAAAAAAATGTTTATAATAAAAGAAAATATAATTACAGAAAACTCTGAAGATGGTACAAAGCGTATCGAAACGTCAGTAATAAATGCAAGTGTAAAAAATTCAGTATTACTTTGCTTTTGATCCTTACACCACGGAATTTTTTCCAAATACCTCTCATTAACTTCAGTGGATCACAATTACTCTCTTTATTGAATAGAGTCAATTTCATTTAGTCTCCTGAAATTATTATTATTCTCAAACATATCTGTTATCTATAGAAGGCTGTGAAAAAAATCAAAATCGAACTTACGTGTACCGAAGATACTGAAGTCGTTGCGGGGACTTACCTAAAACAAAAAAGAAAACACAAATTAGTACCGTAACGCAATAACGTAAAACATTCAATATAATGCGCGCGCAACATCTTTGAATTCAAATCTTAGCGCGCTTACGACGTTCCCACATTTCAGTCAAACTTCAATAATCCCGACATGCCCATTAAGGTTTCCGTTGTTACCCGAATTGTTTTTTAGCGTCCCCCCAAATTTTTAGTTTTTGCCCTACAAAAACTTATCAGACCAAAAAGGCGCTTAATTTTGATATTAAACCGTGCCGAAATATTGATACATTTCCCATTTAAATATCATAGTTTTTTTTCAGTTTTTACATTTAATTTTTTTTTCTCCGTAAAAAAATGAACGTACAGCAATAAACAATAGTTATTGTGAAGGAAAATGAATGCTCTACAAAAAAGGACTCATGATTTTTCGATAAATTCACTCCATAGTAAGTTATTCAAGGTTAAAGTCAAATTTTTTAAAAAAAGAAATAAAATGAAAATATTTTTTTACCACGTTTTTGAAATGTGTTATTCACCAAATTTTGTCAGAAGTTGCCTTTTATACTCCTCTATACTCAGGAATTTTTTCAACTTTTTAGAAGCGGTGGAACAATATGAAAAAAAAATAAAAACTAATTTTTAATTTTATATAGCTTTTCCATTTGTTTTTAAACAAAAAATAAACGTTTTTTAAACGCAAAGCTATAGAAAGAAAATTAGTTTTTATTTTTTTTTTCATATTGCTCCATCACTTCGAAAAAATTGAGATTAGTGCAGCCAAAATTGAGACACCAGAATTTTTTTATATACGTATAGATGTATAGGTAAACATACAAGAAAAGTTCTATAGCGTGGGTACACTGACCTTATCCATTGAACTTGAATTCAATTATAATAATTATTGAATAAAACATAATATGCAGCACTATGGAGGCACAGAAAACTTGATGAGTTAATGGTAATTAACAAGAGCTACGTAATAACCGCATACCATATTTATTGTACACATATTATGCTGTATCTATATGCTGATGAACGTACCGGCGGCGCATATGCTACGAAAAGATGCAACGACTACTATAATCTATGCTACAGCTTGATTCACAATTCTATTGATAAAATTATTAATGCTGAGTTGCAGAAAGCATTGTCAAAAAATTGACTTCACAATGACCTTAGATAATTACAGTTTTTACACATCCATAGAAAAAAAAACAAGTGACTGATCTAAAAGCTAAATTTTGATCAAAATGCGTAGAAAAAACGTTGTTTCGAAGTGACATTGTACAAAATACTGTGTTAAATATATGTATAGTTAAAAAAATATCGTTTCAATCGATCGCTAATTTTTTGTGCAGGATCGATTTAAAATTTTACAATGCTTTTCTTACGGAGAAATATATGTAGTGGCAATCTAAGATCACTGTAAAATCAGATTCCACTACAAATGAAACTGTCACAAGAAAGTGTGATAATTTGAGTGAAATTGATGACGACTGCTATACAGGTGAATTTGAAGTTGATTCTTTTCTTTTAACATCGTGTAGAAATCAAATAGACGAACAAATATTTCAAGTAACTTTTTTATCTAAACTCAAAAATGAAAGAAGAACGAGTTATCAAAGTTTTAATAAATTTTATCAAATTTTGAGGTCAATCCTGGCGTTATGTTATGTCACTATGGAAATATGTTATGTCATTATCAAGTATTCACAGAAATTGTTCGGAGTTGTCCCCATTTTGTTGGACACAAAGATGAGTGCGCCGTAGCCATGTTTCTGTGCATGCTTGTATATAGTAGCGATAAGGGCCTTCCGCGAATTATTTGGGATGCATTTCCGATTCATGCTTTGCGTGTGTTAACCGGGCTTTTGAATTAATTAAATAAAATCTAAAAAATTTAATTAAACTTTGAAAGGCTGTTTCTCATTTATTTTTGAGTTTTGATAAAAAAAGTTACCTTAAATATTTGTTCGTCTATTTGACTTCTACACGATGTTAAAAAAGAAGAATCAACTTAAAAATCATCCTGAATATCGATATGTTTTTCAACAAATTCTTCTATTTTTAAGTTGAAAATTTAAGTAGTACTACCTACCTGCATTGAGTTACTTGCAGGTATCAGTACTTATAATATTTCATTATTAAATTTAATCAAGTTCAAAGAAGTACTAGTGATTTAATCAATGTCAACTATTGAAGAGTTAATAAATATTATTATCTAATACACAATTTATATATTGTTCTGGGAATAGCCGGACATTTTTATGAATTTACAAAAATATTTTAAAAAATCAAATTCGAAATATAAGCAATTTAACTATTTTGAAAAATAAGTATTACGTAGAAATCAATTTCAATTTCGTAATGAAACACGCTTTTTTAATACATAACAATTTCCAAAGAAAAACATGAACGTTCATAATATTGTCACATTAATTGTATTACCTACGTCGGTAATTGCAATCTAAAAAAAAATACAAAACATACCTAACGGTATCTAGCTTCACACCTGTCAATATAGCATTGCAGATTAATAATATAATGTAGCTAAAAAACAGGCATAAGATTGATGCATGTTAGACGGAACGGGTTAGCAGCTGTTGCGAGCATTGAAATCACTTCTGTAACAATCCATTCAAACGACTGAAAGTGTTGATAGTTCCTGCTGTAGAAGTTGCAGGGTATTGTGTATTGCATTATACATATAGCGCAGTGTAAAATATAATGCAGTACACATTCCCATCGCAAACGCTGATGGCTTCACTTATCGAGCGTCTATAATTTATAAACTATCTACATCCCGTCGAGGAGTGTAATATTAAAAATGTCGGAAATACGTTTTTCTACTCCCGATTTTCACACTGGAAGTTTGACAACGATCGTCTACGGACAATACAGTGAAACAGAGACAAAAATTCAAGCAGAAAAGTTCTTGTCCGATGTGCCGTTAATGAGACATCACTATGTTGAGCGGAACACATAATATAAGAATAGGTACTACTAAAACATGGCCGCTCCCCACTGATTGGTGATTACATTGAATCAAAAAGTGTCGAAGAACTTTTGTGCCCAGAATTTGTTTCTGATCATTATTAATAAATCGTGTGTTCTCACCCCGTTATTTGTGATAATTAATTCAAAAACTAAATGTTTACTAAAGGGTTAAATTTCAAATTTGACACTCAAAACATTTTTAAACCCCTAAATACCACCCTTAAAATTGCCCTATTGGGCCTATTTTAGTTAGGTTTCTTGCGGTGATGGATTCCAATATGTGGATCAAATTTCGTTTAAATCGATTAAGTCTGTCGATAGTGATCGTGCTAAGACACATATTATATAAACATTTCCAAAAATGGTTCCAAACTGCTCAGGAGGCTATGAAACGTCGAGAAATTTTGGTCTGACCCCTAGGTTCCGCCTCCGACCAATGTCAATAGTGTAAATGCCTTATAGCAAATACACTAATCTGATTGTAAATAATTAATAGATATCTAATCATAGGTACCTATATTAAAAAAAATGTCTACGGACTTTTCTGCTCAAACTTGTTTTTTTCTATTTCATTGTACTGTTTTTAGGCGATGGGTCTGGGACACTTGTGTATAACATCACTGATAAGCGAAAAATGCTTTTTCTTAAGTAATTATTTACGTTAAAATCATTTTCCAGAAACGCACTGTATGTAAATAATTTTCATCAACATGCATATGTATTTTATACTGTACACGTCCATGTTCATATTATAAGTTTATAACGGAGCTTTTGATATATGACCGTCAAGTACCGTGTGTTTGTGATGTCGATGCTAGGACAAAACGGGTATACTCTGTAGTGTGGTACAGGCAACACAATGGACACACGAAGGGATTTTAAATCTAATTTGCGGGTTATTAAAAACTAGCTGATGGGCGATGGCCGCCTGCTTTGCTGGACGTAACATAATTAATTAACACACTTAGATTCAATCTTTGATTAACGTCTGATTAAAACTCTTCAATAAATAAAATTATCGACCAATTTTACAGACAAAAATTGGTCGATAATTTTATTTATTAACACACTTAGACTTGAAACTTAGTAGGCGAATTTAAAGTACCTGTGTATAGGCTGTGTGCACGAAGCCTATTAGCGCCGCTAGTGGGTAATAGAGAATTATTGAACTAACTTTTTATGGAAATCGCGACATGTTTCTACGGTGATAAGTCAAAAACTTTAGTTGGCCATGATTTGTCAAAAAAAATGTAATAAGGAAAACTGATGTTAATTTATTTACACTGACAGCGGAACGTCAAATTAGGGCGACAATGCAGTCTTTATTTTACTTAAATCGCCATCAGCGCAACAGCCCGGAACACAACAAACATTTCCAGATCGCCTAGTTTTCCTATGTTTTCTTTGTAATTAAAAAACTTCATAAAATTATAATTATTTTCACTTTTAATAAACATTGCTCACTGACATACGGAAAATTGGAGTTCGAAGTTTCCCCTAGTGCTCACCACAAACGCTCGCATCGAAAAATTTATAACTCCGCCTCCGTGCACATAGCCCATAGGTAGATTTAGTATTTTATTATTCATAATCCCTGAAAAATTGGTCAGTAAATCTGTCATTAAACATATTTCCGCATCGCCCATGAGGTACTGTGCAGTGGGAACGTTCCCATTATTTTGGCATAGTTACTATTTCTCGACGTAGAAATTCACTATAAGAACGGACTTTATGCAAATCCCATCCAAAACGAATTTTTCACCTACCATCTCTATCTTCCTCTCTCCCTGTCTTTCCCTGGAAATATTATACTGACGTTCACATCTACGCAACCATCCACACCCACCCACGTAAAAACTCACGCCCATAGTATATGTGACGTGGTGGTAGGTGAAAAAATTCGTTTTAGATATAGAATTTGAATAAAATATGGTCTTAGTTAAGGCGTCATATGATGACGTCAAAGCTGGACCTAGCCAGCACAACTTTCGTCCACAGATAAAAAGAGGTACGTTTATAAAAAGAGATGTATCTACCAGCTAATCTATATGCAACTACCGTACGATTTAAATCTGAAGAACCAGTGAACGCAATTTAACTACAGACAACCAATTAGTTGTCTAGCGATGACGTACCTACCTATCACTGTACCGGGATTATTCTATGTTTAAAATTACATTGAAAAATACATCGGTAATTTTTTCCTGTAGAAAAAACTGCCGAAAAATTAATTATTAAAAAAATGTTTATTATGTATATTTGTAAGGCAGAATCCAACCCTAAAAAAGTGGGACGAGTTCATTGTATCAGTTAATTGATTATTATTATCTGATTATTTGGTTAGAGTGCAATAGAAACGTTTCAGAGATATCTTTAGCAAGGTGTGTTTACAGGAACCGGTATGACACTCGTAAGGCGGGCGATCAGGTTGTTGCCATGTGTGGATACCAACGACCCAGCAGGGAAACTCCTCTGCATCCATGAAAGGAGTTGCGACAGATGAAAGAGAGAGTTATAATATTACGATTTTATAGCGTACTTGCATATTGTACCTACTTGAGTAGTGATGTAACGAATGTCAATTTTCAGACTAACCTCGAATACTAATATCCGTCGCCGATATGCGAATATTAAGTTGGCAAAGATGGCGTCATTTGTCCAAGGTTGAAATTTAACAGTGTAACAATTATTATTATTTTATTCAACATATTTGTTAACGAAAGTTTGTAACATGACTATTATTTAATTCAACACATTTATTAATTTAAGTTTTTTAACATGAACACTACTTCCTAGTTCATACGCTCCGCTAACATCTTGCCTCTGTTTCTCCACATGACCACCAGGGTACACCAGTGGCGGCGTGGCTGTTTAAACAACAGCCAATTGTTCGTGCAAATCGCACGCACACGTTTGTAGGGGTTCCGGGTACTAGGTTGATTACTAATGCTAAGCTTAAAGCTTTTCTACCAAAATATGTTAAAGTAAAGGCTGATAAAAGAAATATTTGCAAGGTTAGTTTAATTTAAAAAGGGATAAGAAAAGAACTTTTCTAATAAAAATGCTAAGAAAATAATATTTCTCGTTTCATTTATTATTATTTCACATTTTTTTAGGATATGATTTTTTTTCTGATACAGTAGAACCTCTGTAAGTTCGTTTATGTTACGATTCATTCTAACTAATTTTGAGTTCTTATGTTCGAGATACAGAGGTCCAATTCTCCAATTTATTTTTTACTTACTTAACCTACTTAATGTATGTACAGTACATTATGGAGGGAAAATATGTACCGAAATGGCTTGTATGGGACTTATTTCGACCTATAGAGGGTTGAGATTTCGAGTAACGGAGAGGTTTTGGGGCTTGAAGGGAAAAGAACAAAACATTTTGTGTTTCGGAGGTTTTCGACTTATAGAGGTGCTACTTTTAAAAATCTTTGATTAACGTCTGAATACAACTCTTCGAATAAACTAGAAATAAATAAATTATCGACCAATTTTTTTTTCAGACTATATATTGACAAAAAAATAATAAAATTATAAATGAATATTTCACTAGATGACGTTTCGATCCGGATTTGGAGCTTCTTCAGAAATAATCTAAAAAATATAAAAACTAATTAGTATATCTACTTATATTTTCTAATAAAATAGAGTTTGAATGATCGAAATATTAAATAAATCGAAATATTAAATAAATTTAATATTTCGATAATTCAAACTTCATTCTATTAGAAAATATACCTAAGTAGATATATATACTAATTAATTTTGGTCGATAATTTTATTTATTTGAAGCTATACTGTATTAATATTCGCATGAATATAGCGAATGCGAATGTCAAAAAATATTCGTTACATCACTATTACTGACATCACAGTAGGTTTATGTGTAACAAGCTACAGAAATGACAATAAACAATGCAGTTCATTTGCATTTAGTGTGTGTACCACCCATGTTTAAAAAGTTCGCCAACGTTATTATCTTGCTATTTGAGAGAAAACCGCAATTTATTTGAATAATGTGTTCAGGGTGCCAAAGTAAACAAAAAGAGGTGCGTCGGTCCGTGGACACACGAGGGAAGTCATGCTTCTTATGCATTTTAGATTATTGTTTAAAGTTTACATACACACAAAAAAAACAACAAAAATGTTAGGTAAATTTTAATTTATTACTGACAAACATTTCTTAATAAAAAATATAAAAAAATTATTTTAAAAAAATGTAAAAAATAATTTATACTAATTTGAGAATTAAATCTGAAGGGTTTAACATCACTATACATATTAGGTATGTTCCAAGCAGCCAGCAAACGGACACGAAACCCCCACCCGAATGCGCAGGTAGCTAAAACGATACAAACAGTTTAGTTTTAGCTACTGCGCATTCGGCTGCTTGGAACATACCTATTATAAAACAAAGTCCCCCTGCCGCGTCTGTCTGTCTGAACGCGATAAACTCAAAAACTGCCGAACGGATTTACATACGGTTTTTATCAATGGACGGAGTGATTCAAGAGAAAGGTTTATGTGTATAATTCACTAATGTTTTGTGCAAATTGGTTGAAATATGGCGATGATTGTTGAAGATGTCGAAAAAAATCAAGCTTTCATCGAAAGCGCTGCCTAATCCCTTTGAATATAACAAAACAATGCATTGAGAAATCGTTCCTCTTTTATAGGTCTACAGAAAAATCCGCGATGGCATATGTCTATCTTGGAAGGATAGCTTACTATACCCATTTTAATGTTAAGCGCTTTTCGTGGATATCAATTTTGCAACGTAAAAAACGGTGGCAATCTATAAATTCGAGCTAAGCCCGACCGGGCTGCTAGTATCTAATAATTTGTTAACAGCTACGACATAACTACTACAGCTATCGATAGTCTGGCCAACGATCTTAAAACAGATATTCAACATGCATCCCTTCGCTTGTGGTGCAGAAGTGTCTGAATCCATTGAGTATGTAATACCAACGACATACTATGTGCGTTTTGTTTCTATGGTCATTTCCTTGTTTAAGCTACGATTTGCACCCAAATATAAGTATGCTCGCTCGTTTTTCACAGTTCACAATCAGTCCCGAGGCTTGCGTTAATAAGCATGATTTCAAAAAAAAGAAGGTTAAATCATTGCACCAGAATCACTCGAGACATTGAAGAAAGTATAATCTGGACACTGGTATAAAAAAAAAATCGAGGTCTATTTTGAATTAAATCAGAAATAATGGGTTAGGATCCCTAGTGTCTAATGGTGAGTGGAACTATAATTCTCAAAAAAAAAAAATTAGCTTGCTTATATATTTTATTCTCTATTTTAATTATTGTATGTTGTTTGTTCAATTTTGACACAAGTATATCTATAGACTTTGTCTCAAGTCAATAATACACAGTCAATGAACGTTTATTAAAAAAAAATACAATATTGTGTATATATAAGAAAATGCACCGAAAGTAAGAAAATCCATGTTTTTATTAATGCACTACTCACGAACCCGGCTTTGCTCGAGTAAAGTTGTGTGTGCATTTAAAGTTGTGTCAGAAATAGCCATATTACCATGCGAGGTTGATAGCCGACACTAAATCGAATTGGATATTTCCACCTTTTTAATGATCTTCCAAAACATCGTGTGGGTATACTCAATGTAGTGCAAATATATTGTTGCTTCTAAAAAGCAACTATGTAAATGTATCGAAATAAATAATCTTAGTGATTAAATAAATTACTGACTTTGTGATCGATTTCAATTCAGTCTACAGTATCGAAGCATCATCTATGAACCAATTTTATAAACGACTTACGTGGATAAAACAGCATTCGACAATAAACTGTTTTATTGACAGAGAAATGCATGCTGCCATATCGTGTGTATATGAAATAATGATCACGTGAGCATTCGAATTTCGCGAATATATGTTGTCGATTCGAAATTAAAATTTTTTTACGCTTAATATTACCATTCCAACCCACTGGGGAATGGTAGTAGTTGAAGTCAAAATTTACGTTTTAAAAATCTTACAATATTTTTCGTTTTGAGGTCCCCTGAATCCAAAAAACATATTTTTGGAAAAATCTATGCGTCCGTTAGTCTGTTAGCATGATACAGGTCAAACGGATGAACGGATTGAAACTAAATTTTTGGTGGATGTTTGGTATGCAAATATGAAGAGCCCTATTATTGTTAAGGAAAATCGCAGAAGAGGTTTATGCTGTAACGGTGTTTTTTTATATAATAATGGTACACTTTTCATAACGGTTTATTAATCTATTTATTTTTTCAGGAAGTTTTGCAAAAAAACTTTATAGTTTCCGAAATATTTTGAAAATTAAAAAAATCAACTGTTCTTTTGTTATGTAAATCTGTCAGAAATAAACTAGTTAAACCATGCTTTGATTAATTTTTACATGACGTGGAATACATTATGTAGGGAACCATAGCAACGAATAGCAAATGTCATATTGAATACTAGCCATTACCCGCGTCACCTCACCCGATATCAGAAATTTTATTTTCGTTATTATACTATACTTATCACATGTCAACATTTTGAAAGTTGGAATGGTCCCGTCGCCCAATTAGCTGAATTTTTTTGTAGAATTCAATCAAGTCTACCGCACCCCTTGACAAAATTATTAATATATAAAATTCTATTTTATTTTCTTCCCACTGTAGTTTTTCTAATGGGACCAAATAGACAACGAATTGTTATAATTTAGTTGAATAGATAGATATCTGTTATATGCATGTTACATGGGAGGTTGAGCCATTGAAGCTGGGTGGTGGTGTCCACGTTGTGGCAGTGTACACAGAGGTACGGTGATGTTGGTCCAAGGTCGCCCGGATCCAGACAGCGAGATGCCCACGTATTTTCTACACACTGCAACAGCACCCATGACTCTCACACAATAACATCGTATATTTACATTAAATACTAGTTAATATAAAGTTTATTATTCGTCACGTCACAGCTAAACACTTCGAGTTAATTTAACGAAATGCTAAACTTAAGCACTGTAGAACTCTTGTTAACGACCGTTTTAGTCAACGGGTAACGGGCCGACGCAAAACGGTTACCTTTGTACACGATCCGCATATACGTGAGCGCGTACAATGTTATCGATATCAGTTCTATACTTGAAGGGCGAAGAACTGCAAGTACGTTATGTCTTGTTTGTTTATTTTTGTAATTTTCTAAAGTCTTGTCCCAACACTGGCCTATTACAAGGCTAATTAATAAATCCATATCAATATCAATTTTAAACTCCATATTCACAATGAGCAGCACAAGGTAGGTAGGTAGGTATAGGTAAAAACGTGCGCGCACATCTGTCGTCGTCAACAGACTTTTATAAAATGACGTGGTCCACTGCATCGCACCGATCGCCGTCGCGCCGAGCGGCGACGTGCGGGTATCCGTTGAGTTTTGTTGCAACGGTTACATGCCCGCCGCGTTAACAAACACCCACACTAACCTATTGAACACTGCGCGTCGGCCCGTCGCCCGTCATAAAAATCGGACCGTTAACCGTTATCGTTAACAAGAGGCCTCACTCGTGAACGGGTACATCGATTTAGATGAAATTTTGTATACTATCTATGAATAAAATAAAACTAAAAGCTATTTTTTATCCGGCTATAATTGAATTAAAGTAAGTTTACAGCGACCGAGGCAGCTCAAAATTTACTCTTAACTTCTACAGTAACCGTTTACCGACGTAATAATATGCAAAGACAGTTGTTCACTCAGTGGCTGCATAATGTCAGTGATAATTTACCGCTATTTATATACCACTTTAGAAGCCCTCTATAGTCTATAGATGTCTTTATACGTTCACATAAAAAAAGCATTATAATAATAATCGATCGTAGTTTAAGCGACTTAATCTACGGGCAAAATTTAAGTGAGCGGGAAACTGCCGACCAAAAAAGTTATAATAAGATATTTAGCATTTATGAGTCTTGCATAAAAGTGTGAATGTGGACTATGCAGGGTTCATTCCGCTCGTGAAAATTAACTTTTGTTACTCAATGATACCCATCTCCGTCTGGAGTAATGTCACTGATCTTTGCTCGGTCATCCACCTTTCGTAAATATCGGAAAGGATTAGGATAAACATAAGGTGCACGTCTGGTCTCGGGAGAATTAAGCCCGTTTTGCCGCTATTATCATCTAGCACATGCTCCATGTGTTCCATTCATAGTTGTTTGACCTTGCAGTTGGGATGTTTTTCTCATTGACAGCATAGCGCAAAATGTTTTTAAAAACTGCAAACTTCTCCTTACAAGATTTCGCTGTTAGTATAAAATGAATTGCAGTAGGTATTACCTAACTTAAAAAAGATATAACGGCATCACGAAGTAGAAATAAAAGTAGAGTTCGGATAGTAAGGCCTCTTAAATGCTATTAGATTATCTTTTTTGCTGACACTGTACCACGTATAATTATTAACATCGGTTTAGCCGTTTTCGAATGATATCGTTATATTATGTACACTACCAAAAAATCTATAAATACATAAGCTCTGTTCCAAGTTCTCTGAGAACGATAACAGAACCGTCACCGCCTTGCGCAGTAGCTAAAACGAAACTGTTTGTATCGGTTTTTGAGCTACTACGCAAGTCTTTGACCGTTCTGTTACCGTTCTCTGACTGCTTGGAATAGATATCATAAAAATATCAAAAAAGCAAATAAAATACCACGCGTTTCGAGATATTTAATAAAGCGCTTGTCGTCAGTCATATAAAATTATGTAAGATTCGAATAGTTGGTAATTAGTACTAGAACACGACAGTCTGTTGAATTAAAATAGCAATAGGTATAGTTTGATTCAAAAAAATAATTTAAGTGTTTCATATCATTTTAGAAACTGGATTAAATAAACAAGTTTTTGAGACTATGGCTATAATATAACCCGTGCGTTTAAATGCGTTTTGAAAAATTCATGTTTTTTTTTTATTTTGAGGGTACATGACCTGATCTACATCACCGGTTAGTTTCACAGAAGGTTTACTGTATGCCTGTATATTAGCATACAGAACGCGACAACAATTTACATTAAACTAACTACATTGCATTCGCCACTTACCATAAATTTATTATCTATAATTATTATTATGAGTATATATTTTATAAGCATAATGTTTTTAATTACTAGTAAGACAGCGCTGACTTAATATTGTGCTTGAACTTTTGTTAATTAAAATACACATTGATATTCGATTAAAAAATACCATCGTTCAAGCGAGTTCTTCAACCTAAAATATTATAGGTAGGTACTTAGAGAATACAATCCCGAGCATATTTTTCAATCCCGGGATTACGGAATTTTGATGCGTAATCCCGGGATCCGGGGACTATCCCGGGATTAGAATATGTGGTTTCTAATAGGGCTCAAATGAAAAAAACTTGGGTAATTTCTTAATAAATGTTTTTAATATCGTTGCACAACACAAATCACAATATAGTAAGAAAAGAAAAAAATAGACAAAACAAAAAAAAACTTTTGCAAGAAATCAAAAAGACAACTCAAAAAAACTATTTAGAATTTCGAAAATACAATCGCAAAAATATTAAAGCATCCAATGTTTGACTTCCAAGCCTGCTTCGTAGTTTATTGCCAACATAAGCAGCAGCTGAAAACGCTCGCTCAGGTTCTACGCTGGTTGGAGGAATAGATAATTATTAGATTAATCGACTTACCTTAAGGAAGAGTAATCTTAATTATTCGAATAGTTTTGTCCGCAGTAATTACAATAACCATGTAGTTTGCAACGCTCTATACCTGTTCGGCACAATTTTTAAAGTAAAGATATTTTTAATAAATTACATAATCCCCAGTAGTTACACTTGTATTTCGTCAGTATTAATCATTGCAATTTTTGTGGAAAAGGGAAAATTAGATCGCATTAAAGGGTAGAAAAAATTCAACTTTGTGGAGGGTGGGATGTAATTACTGCGGACAAAACTATTCGAATAATTAAGATTACTCTTCCTTAAGGTAAGTCGATTAATCTAATAATTATTCTTCATAGTTTTGTCCTTGTAATTACAATAACCATGTAGATGTTCAAAGTGAAAGAGCGATCTAATTTTATATGTTTATTTGTATATTGTTACATTTGAGTCGAACAAAAAATGTATTCATTAATAAACAAATGAAATCAAAGTCTTCTTAGTCCTACATTCCGCATTACACTAATAATGTGGAAAAACGAATTACTAAAAATAAATTTTTACATTAAATATTATTACAAATTTAATATAGCTCTAGCGAACTCTGTCGAGTTGCGGGTGAAAGTTTTATTGTAAAATTTGTTGAACACAGTGGATGAACTTGTTCAGCCTGCAGTTTTTCTAATCATTTCTATGTTGACTCCAGATCGGAGAGCAGCTGAAGTAGCTGCATGTCTGGTACTACGGCTTTTATAAATATTTGTGTTTATTCCACTTTTTTCTAAAATGATTCTTATCCATCTGCTAATAGTCTGGCTTGTGGCCGAGTGGATAGGTTTCTGATAAGTTAATAAAAGTTGTTTTTCATTGCCTCTTTTATTTTCAGTAGGTAGTTTTTAAATAAAATTTTAAAACTGATGCTACACATAATTCTGGCTTATCCATAAAGTAAGGCAAGATAAGTAAAGGTTGGGTTTTGTTTAGACCTCAAGTTTTTATTCTATCTGCAATTTTTATTTCGATTCTATCTTCCAAATATACGATATTTTCTATATTTATTTTTGATAGGGTTTGTACTCTGTGGGCTGTCGTTAATGCCGATAAAGCTACCAATTTTCTAGTTAAATCTTCTATGTTTAATGTCTGTAAGGGATATTGTTTTTTAATATATTGTAAGACAAGACTGGGATCCCAAGTCTCTGTGTATTTTGGCTGGGGTGGTTTTATGTTATAAGCACCTTTCATAAATCGTTTTATTAACTCATCGTAGCTGCTGTTGATTGGTAGAATTAAAGATAGGGCTGATTTGTGCGTATTGATTGATGAACAAAAGTACTCTTTCTCTAAAAGAAAAAGCAAAAAGTCAAACAAACTATTAAGGGAAAAGGTCAGGGGGGCCAAGTCTCTCTTGTCACAAAACTGCCACCAATTTCGGAAACATGAATCATATTGTTTTATTGTGTTGTCACTAAGAGACGAAATTAACACCGGAATGCTGTTTTCTGGAGCCAGCCTCTTCAAAAAAGCGAGCCGGAGAGTTTGCCTGCAGCTAGAATAAGATTGTGATGTAGAGTGTGGACCTCCCTGAAAGGAGACAGTAGTAAATTTTTATCAGGACCTAAATGTTACACATCGTCTGCATTTAAGCTCATAAACCGGGGGTACCAAGGTTGACCTGCCCATAAAGGGACCACAACAATCCCTGTAGCTTTTTTTTTTTTTTTTTTTTTTTTTTTAACACCTTTTAATTGAAGAAAACGGCGTAAAGGCATGAAAACATATGTTAGACCAACAGACAGTGAAAGCATCTATAGCTATCGAATCGGGATCCGGTTTCCAAGATAAATAGTGTAGACATTTTTTGTTTAACTTTGTAGCAAATAAATCCGTTTTTTGGCGCACAAATTTATCAATTATCTGTTGAAATAATTTATTTGAAAATTCGTATTCTGACCCAATAGAGAGAATTCTCGATGCGATGTCCGCTTCTATATTTGATTTAGAGTTAATATAAGATGCAAATAACTACATGTTCTTACTTTCACATCACTGCCAAATTGTATTAGCTATTTCATTTAGATTTTTGAATTTAATGCTGCCCATTCTATTTATACAGGAGATCGCTGTGGTATAATATTGTCGATTATAATTAATATGTCGCAATTGGAAAGCTCTTTAGTAAATGACTTCAAAACATAATAGGCTGCTAGAAGTTTAAATAATTTATATGATACAACTTTTCGGTAGGGTTCCAAAATCCGTTAGCATTTTTTCCCTTGCAAAAACCTCCCCAACCAGTTGTTGAGGCGTCTGAAAAAATTTCCAGTACAACATTTTTTTAACTTAGCCTTTCTTGTGATTGGAAAATATTTTTAATCCACCAGAGAAAATCAGATTGTAATGAATTTGAAAAAATAAATCTGCCATTATAATCATTATTATTAATTTTTAAGGCGCGATATTTGACTCTTTCAAATTCTTTTATGTGCAGCCATCCATATTTTACTGCAAGGCATGCTGCTACTAACTGACCGATTAATTTTGCAAAATTTCGAATTGTACATGAAGATTTTTGCTGCAATTTAGTAATTTGTGAAAAAATAATTTGTTTCTTTTTAAATCTTTGATTAACGTCTGATTAGAACTCTTCAATAAATAAATAAATATAAAATCAAATAAAAATTCTCTCAATGCTCAATTAGATACAGAAAATTTAAGTAATATATATAATATTATATTGAAATAATTTTTGTTTTTAATAATTTTTCTTTTTTAGGTACTCACAAATTATTATTTCCATGACTACTTAATAAAAAATTGTTTGTTATTATTTTTTCATTATTATTCAAGTAAAGATTTGAATTTTTTCATTATTTTGAAAATCATAATTAATTTTGAAAAATTCTATAAAAAGCGAATTATATTTAAATATTAATTATTTTTATATTTTTAGATCAATTCTGAAGAAGGTCCAAATCCGGATTGAAACGTTAATGTTTAATTTTATATTGTTCGTTAATATATTGTCTGAAAAATTGGTCGATAATTTTATTTATTATTACTTTTTAGTTGTTAGGCAAAAAGACATTTTTTCAGAGTTAAAAATGAAACCCAGAAATGTAATTTGTTTAGTCGGTATGAGCTGGCTTTATTGTGTTTAAAGCAAAGCCCAAAAAGTTCAATAAATTTAATGTGCTTGTTATATTATCTTGACATATTTGTTTTGTTTTTCCCATCAAGAGAATGTCATCAAAATAAGCTACGGATACGTGGCCTCGTAGTCTTAGATGGTTAATGACTGGTTTTAATAATTTGGTAAATATATTATATGGTGCAATATTTAGTCCAAAATCGTAGGCAATTAAATTTGTATAACGTATTATTAAATTCAAATCTTTAATACTTTCTACAATCTTTATTAAGTGAAATGAAGAAGTAGGCAACTTTTAAGTCAATACTTGCTAAGAAACAACCCTTGGTTATTAAATTTTTTGCGGTCCTAAAATCCTCCAAAGTGGGGAGCATGTATGAACTTGTTAAGTTTTTTCAAATTTAGTATAAATCTATATTTGCCGTTTGGCTTTTTTATTAAAAAGTATGAGGACAAAAATTAATTTTTGACATGTTCACATAATATAGAAATTGCGTTAATGTTTTGCAAATCCTTGAGCAGGGTATCATATAATTTAAATTCATTTTTCGATACAAACACACGTGGTCTGTGTTTTTGAAGAGGCTTAGAAATAAAGTCTATGTTATAACCTTGTATCCAATTTTGTACGACAGCATCATTTGTTATGTATTGCCAATTTAATAAATGCCTGGATAAATTTCCAGCATATTTACTATTTTACCTCCATTATTGGTAAATTTTCTTGTACTTTAGTTAAATATCTGACTTGCTTTAATATGTTCTCTCCGAAGCAAGCTTTCACCTCCCCGTTCAGTTTCAGGGAAAAAAGCTGTTGACAGTTTTCAGGAATAGGGTATTTAAGCATAATTTCCCTCTTAGCTTCCTTGTCGATACCTTTTTGGATGAAAATAGACCATCTTAAGGTAATTTCATCACGCAACTTTGGACCCCAATTGGGAGTATCATAAGGTCCCCAAAAAAATTTAGGAGTTCAGGTTCGAGAGGCACATCAGTAGGATCTGGCCCCAAATCTGGAATTTACACGTCTTATGATGCGAGATCCGAGCCTTCTTTAGTTCTGTCTAACAAGAGACAAGAGAAGGAAAATTTCATTAGAAAAATTATATGACATAAAAGTCAAGTTGTTGCAAGTCATGTGACTGCAGAGATTTAATAAGTAAGTCATATGACTACTTATATCTCTAATACAGCGAAAAAATTTTTAGAGAAAACTCCAACATGCTGTAAATTTTCTACGCTTAGTTGCATGAGCAAACTAGGTAGAAAACGAACCGTGTACGTAAACACAGTTGCTATTTGAGGAATCAGAGTCACTACCAGAAAAATCTGATGTGGATTCCAACGCTTTAAGTTTTTCTCCGTATTTAGCCAATTTTTGTCTTAATCTTGTTTATTTTAACTTCAATCTTGTCTCTTCTTTTCATATTTCCAGGCATGATGCACTAAACTATACACTTAATATAAGAAAAGAAAAAAACTTTTATATTATAATCACGAGAAAAAGACGAAACGTGTTGCCGAAACAGGCACAGAAATTGCAATGATTAATACTGACGAAATACAAGTGTAACTACTGGGGATTATGTAATTTATTAAAAATATCTTTACTTTAAAAATTGTGCCGAACAGGTATAGAGCGTTGCAAACTACATGGTTATTGTAATTACAAGGACAAAACTATGAAGAATAATAGAACTTATATGCTGTTTCTAAGTGATATCCAAGAACTCCTCCATTTTCGAACAGGCTTATTTCACGTCTAATACTATTTGCCAACCCCGATTCATTTTGTACTTGTACATCAGGATCTGGAGATTTCAAATTCTTACGTATAGTACCTACAAAAAGAATTGAGATCTAAAAAGGTGCCCAGGATTCACGCATATAAACATGAAGTTAGGTATAAATCATAATATAAAACACGAAAACTTGCCAAGTGAAAACTTGGCAACTTTTTGTATTGAACTTGGCACCCTTTTTCACATTTATGTTTTTGACGGGATATTACTTTCTAGATACTTCGAATTCGTTTAAAAAAATATTAACACGTTGACTGCCAACTACGAGATATCTCGTAGGTTGCTTACTTGCTCAGGACGCCTACTACCCTTCATTACTTGCCATATTTGTACAGCTGCGAGGAACCTCGTAACGTTACAGTGAAAATATAAATAGTTGGCCTCAGCAAAGAGAATAAAAAATCAGGTATGGCTTAAATGACCAAAAAAAAAAAAAGTTTTTTAAGTTTCTTATTACTATGTAGTACAATTATTAAAGTTTTTAATAGTATAACATGATTAAATCAATTTGGCTCCTTAGACCAGAATCAGGAAAAATACAGTGGCAGTGAGCGTGTTAGTCATTAATTTATAAAATACACAATATTTAGTTAGAAAATATGTCACTTGTAAAAGCTTCAGTGCAGCTATAACATCGTCTTTAGAAACCAGTCGTGCTAATTGCAGAATAAAATACAATTTCAAGTATTTTTTTCCAGTTTTGTATTTAAATGCACGGATCTAAAAAAACAGGGGTACCTATGTTTGCATTACCATTAATAAAATTATCATTAATTTTCAATGCATTATTATACCACAATCTGTATAATCATTATTCAACGTTCAGTTATGTTTTATAACAAGTCTGTAGTTTACAAATAACTAAACTTTTTCAAAATGAAATATTCCAAGATTAAATATTACATAATAAATAACCAACAAACAGCGACATATTTTATACAATGGTTACGACTTACGTATAATAATATGTATTTACATAAACAACAATCGAAAATAATATTGTAGTATGCTTGCATTATTAAGCAAGTGTAAACTCTAAAAGCGGTCTACACACCTTGAAACAAGCTGCGATGCAGGCATCGACTCTATGTTTCATGAAACTTGCATCAGTTGCATAAACCCCTACTTAAATGGAAACCTATTGCGATGCCTGAATCGACTCCATGTTTATGCAACACAAGAATAGTAGGTTAAGTTATTTTCTAGGTACCTTGTACTTGACGAATAAAATGAGGTACGTTTTACACCAGTTTTATTAGCAGTAGTTGGGGCACTCTTTATACTCCATAAAAGAAAAAGGAAATCAAAAATGAAATGGTCAAAAAGATGGTTTATAGAAAGAAAACGAACTCTTCCCAAAATACACCGAACACTTTCCATCATGGAATTTACGCACACAAACAACAAAGTAACCTCTGAAATGGCGCGGGAAAATGAATTAATATCGTATTGGCATCGACGCAATTCTATACACGCTGAAACTCGCATCAGCATCACCGACTCGGCCTCGTGGCTTGCCGACAAAAATGGGATTCCAAACTCTGCATCGCTGCAAGCCGCAACTGATGCCAAATACGTGATTCAGTACTACACACACTGCTACTTGCATCATGAAACAGAGTCGATGCCTGCATCGCAGCTTGTGTGTAACAAAAAGTTGCAGTGCCCATAGGACTTTAAGAAGTGTCCATAGGGTTTTAGGAGGTGTACGTAGACTATAAAGTGTTCATAGGACTTTGTAACTTAAAGTTACATTAGGCAAACTTAAACTTGTTTCACATCTGCCAGGCGTCCCACGACGGATCACATTTTTTTTAACTTTTTTTAGTGGAATAGCAAAACTAATTTTATCTTTCACTAAAATTACCTTTGCAGCCTCGCTGGACGACCAACTACATATATTATACCACAATATATATTTTATACTAATACATAAAGCTGAAGAGTTTGTTTATGATATATTTTACATATAATATGGTATATGGTCGTCCGCTGTTTGTATAGTAACAGATTACAAAATCCACATACTGTGAGAGTTGTTTTTTTACTGAATTATACAGACGTTACCTCAATAATTTCAAATAAATAAAATCGTAACTTAGTCTGTAATTGAACAGTTTTAAAGATTCCTAGCGCAAAATTTCAGTTTTCATCACTTTTTCTGTTTATATTTTTTTGTACCTATCTTCTATCTATACCTACTAAAATATAAAGCTGAAGAGTTTGTTTGTTTGGTTGAACGCGCTAATCTCAGAAACTACTGGTTAGAATTGAAAAAAAAAATTGTTGGATAGTCCATTTATCAAGGAAGGCTATAGGCTATTATATATCACGCTACAACCAATAGGAGCGGAGCATCCATGAAAAATATAACTCAAAATTTGTCCGTCCGACAAAAACTTTTGAACGGTAACTCCGATTTGACACAACATTCATCTCGGTAAACTATGATGAACGTGCGTACTCATGTCACCCGGGTGAAACCGGGCGGGACAACTAGTCCTATATAAATGGGGAGTGTTAGCCATTAAATAAAGAGTTTTTTTTTAATGTGAGATAAGAAAACTAACATCACGATAATACTATTACACATGAAAAAAAGGCAGAAGAAAAAGAAGTATCTAAAGAAGTATCCTGATTCCTGGATAAAGTATTTGAATGGTTGTCGCAGAATTAGAGAAGCAGAAGCCGTCAAGTGAATGCTGAGTGCTTGGCGTCGACTGTCGAGGAAGTTGTTACAGTTTAAAGAACAAAATTACACGCGGTTCAACATAAAAGCAAAATACAGAAGTTAATGGTACACCACTATGAAGTCCTAATGTTTCACTAAGGTCCTCCGCACACGGGTCGAGTTCATTGCAAATTTTGGATTTCAAACCGGTTCACGACGCGGTCGTTCTGTGACCTTTGGTACGTTAGAGAATTGAGAGCCGCACATGGGTCGACAAAAACATGACCGATTTGAAATTAGTTCCTAACTGGTTGTGTTTGCAGGTCGAGAAGCAATTCCAAGGGATTTCAGTTGCATGGTTGTAAGTTTGTTGCGACGTTTATCTTCTGAAAACCGTCTTTAGCAAATTCGCGTGAGGAACAAGAACCTCAATCGATTGCAAATCGATTACTGAACCAGTTTGAAACCCAAATTATAAAGTCGATCCGTGTGCAGAGGGGCTAGGAGTAAATGGACGTTTCAAAATACTGCAGGAACTGCAAAGATAAAATAACATTTATTAACAAGAAATTATACATATTATGTACAGAAAAATAACAATTTCCTAGACAGCATTCCCCATCTAACATAGAACCAACATGCAATTATTTGAATTGGGAAAAAT
Source organism: Xanthostigma xanthostigma (assembly GCA_963575645.1). Classification (NCBI taxonomy): domain Eukaryota; kingdom Metazoa; phylum Arthropoda; class Insecta; order Raphidioptera; family Raphidiidae; genus Xanthostigma; species Xanthostigma xanthostigma. The sequence continues at coordinate 17,761,200 of OY754467.1, forward strand.
TAAAATAAAAAGCCCAAACTAAATGATGTCTGCAAAGATATTTATAGATTCCAATGGAACATCAGTTATTAGAAAATACGTTAGCACCTATTAATTATACCTAGTGGAAATATTATATTTGTGAATTATTAACTAACAACCTACTGTATACATTGCGCCAACTCGTAAACAATTTTATGCAATACGGAAGACTTCTTATTCGAGTTGAACGCTGCTAAAACCTTACCGTTACGCTAATTTGTTGAGGAGGCATATCCAAAACCAAACCCTGCATAGTTAGCAACCGACAACTCTCATCGTTTGTGGTCATCAATCTGAGACATTAAAACACTGAGAAAAAATGATTCCCGATGCGGTTCTTTGAAAAGTGATAGGGTGTTCTAACGAAATAGAAACTCTAAAAAAATCAACAACAGTGATTATGTACTTTTTCCTTATATAGTTCATATTTGCGCGGGGTTCACTAGTTATTTAAGTTAAGTTTATTCTGGAAACGTGCTAGATTCATTAAAATATTATAAATAGAACTGAAGTCATTCCATTTTTTTTTTCATAACGAACTGGAATGTTATTTATCTGTGCAGAAAACACTTTATTAATGGACAGACAGTGAGATAAAATCAATTGAACAATATTTATAATAGATATGCCTTGAAAAAGTCACATACCTAGCATGATTAGCATACAAATATCTGTGTAGTATAAATAATGTTTGCAATCAAGTTTAACACCTTTGAACAATCCTTTTTTTGTCAAATCGCAAATGACAAATATCAATAAAACTAAACATAATAACGTCGATTACTGTGGGTAGATGAGATTTTATACTGTTCAGTAATGAAATGATTCAATGCGACTGGTCAGTTGAACTGGTTCGAGTTTAGTCAAGTGGTTAATCACGCTACGGGCCAGGCCTGGGATTGGATCTTAAATAAGTACCTGTCGTTAATTAAATGGATTTGTAGATGAAACATCAGATATTATTCACCTTGCGTATTAATGCATATAGGAGTTAAGTTTTGGTTAAATGTTGATCACAGATCTGGGAAGAGGTTTTTATTATACATCGTTAAACGAGTTTCAGGTTTTAAGACTACAATAATTCTCTTCGACCTGTCACCACAATGCGGTCATCCCACGTGTCAAAATTTGGTAATTTTGAATAGTGGGCATTATTTCTCGATCGTACGAAGAAATGTTTTTATTCATTCTTATCCTTTCTGTAATTGACATAAGAATTTATACATTTTAATGAGCTTCGTTTGGCAGGCCTATGACGACGTGGAAAATTTTTAGCAACGTCCGCGTGGCCGAACTATAAAACCTGTAACCACCAAACATCCCGTATCAGACATGCGACAGAGAGCGAAATATTATCAACTGTCCGTGACCATAGTTCGGGTCAATTTCGTAGTGGCATTAATGCTGGGTTGCACAAAACATTGTCAAAAAATTTGTTTCGACAATGATCTTAGATTATGATCATATAATTAGTTTCCATACATCAGGAGCAGTCTATTATCGTATTCAAACTCCCTGTCATCTAGAACATTAGATTGTACTCACAAAAAAACCAATGATTGTTCTACATAGAAAAATATCACTTAAGTTTTGATCAAAATGCGTAAAAAAACGTTGTTTTGAAGAAGAAACTGTTCAAAAAACGATGTTAAATACATGTATATGTTACGGCTAATGGTAGATGTGAACATAAACCTAAGTTTAGCCGGGTAATCTTAAGTTTATGTTCACACCTACCATTAGCCGTAACATATACACAGTTTAAGAAACACACCATTTCAATTGATCTATTATTTTTCGAGCAGAATCGATTTAAAACTCAATAGTGCTTTCATTGTTAAAGCATATTTTTGACAATCCTTTCTGAAACCCAGCATTATAGTCTACATATTTTTAAAATTACAATTACACTTTTGAGAATTTTTTTTGAGCAAAATAATTTTCCTAAAGATTTGAACAAAAAATGGTTTATAGTATATTTGTAATGTATATTCTAACCACTAAAGAAATTGAAAATGTAGGACTGTAACGACCTTATTCCTATAAAGCACATTTTACTATTCCAGCACTAAAATTTCCCAAGCTATGAAACTGAGGTAAAACCTGGAGAGACGACTTGGCCGGGAGAAATGAAGAAACAATTAATTTATTTTGGCCTGAAGCATTCATTATAAACAAGCTTTCATAAAAATAGTAAAGAAAGCCAAGTAGGTACATCACTTTAGAAATTTAGTGGTTTTATAGCATGTTCAATTTTATCTTTATTCTGGTAATAAATACAACTAACGTACAAAACTTTAATCTAAATGTGAGTCGTAACTCGTAAGGAAGATTACGATATATGTTTACAAACGATTCACATAATATGTGCCGCAACATTAGCTTTAGTAATTAGTAATTACATCTTCAAACCTATCGATTTGGGATACACGACCTTCCAATACTTAAAACAAGTGACGTGAAATGAAAGCATCTCGAGATTTTCTGTCCCTAATTTCCTTTCCCTGCCTGGTGTCGTACATTTTCTATGATATCTGCAGACGCGAGAACGTGTTTTGAGAATTTTTTTCCATCTGTTTGCCCTGGTGTTTCCAGGATCACTCGAGAACGACTGAACCTATTTTTAGGAGACTTGAAACAATGCGGTTTAAACCTAAAGGGCAGTTTTTTTACCCGACTCCGACGAATCCAAAAGGAAGGATTATGAGTTTAGCAGTCTATGTATGTATGTATGTTTGTATTTACGGATGTTCTACCGTAGCGCCTAAACTATTCATCCAATTTTGATAAATAAGGTCTCAATCGATTCATTATTATAGCCCGGGTAACCTGACTACTGAAAAGTATGAAACAAGAAAATATTCTCATCTGAGGATAACCGTGGTCGTATGCCATCTCATTTATATGAGGCCCCTCTAGATGTGTAGCGTGATGCACTTTGCCCTAGAGTTTATGATCGCTTACTACTGTTAAAATGTAATGTTTTGTTAGGGTAGGTGGCATATGACCACGGATATCCTCAGATGAGAATATTTTCTTGTTTCATACCTTTCAGTAGTCGGGTTTTAGTTTTTAAACATATAAGGCTAGTGGAATAATAAAATTGACTGCTTTAGTGTACTGTTCCTTTGTTATGTAATGACAACACTGCAATATTGAATATTTCCGCAAACAAAACTATTAAATTAACAAAAAAATTGTATTTTTTTGGATGCAATCTAAAAAACAATACATTTATCTATTACATATCCATTAAACAAAGTGTTTCATTGTAATAAAAACGTAGGAAATGTTGTACCGAAAACGATTAAAACAAATTAAATTAAAAATAGTACCTACGACGCACAAAAAATAACAGAACGGAAACAGAAATGCAGCTGAAAGAAAGTAAAGTGCAGCATAATTATGTACAGTAATTGAAAAATACGGTGATGTGAAGTTGTATTTAAAAAGTTTTTCACAATAAAACGAAATTATTTGTTGTGTAACTTTAGCCTTTCTTCCGACTAAACTTCAATGAAAGGCACGCTTCTTTTACTGTAGACATGTAGTATTTTAACATAAGACTTTAACCCTTTCCCGGTTGACCTTGCATCCCTATTCTGGATTAACGCGGCGCATTAAGAGGCCCGCGTGCATGGAAAGCAGGTGCCGCCAGTGGCGTGCACAAATACAATAATCAGAAGAAAGTATACGTCATGTACCTATCTAATAAAAGGAAATCCACATCCATAATAAGCATGTATGGTTGTTTCTTTATTAGTAAGTCTGCATACATTTCTTAGTAAAAATATGGTTGACCTATTTTTTTACGTATATATTTGACTAGCGGTACCGCCCGGTTTCACCCGAGTTGCAAAAGAACGAATGGGGAGGAGGAACATGAGTACGCGCGTTCATCTTAGTTTACTGTGATGAATGTTGTGTCCAAATTTCATGATTATCGGAGTTACCGTTCAAAAGTTTTTGTCGGACGGCCAAATTTTGGGTTACATTTTGCAACATTTTTCATTGATGCTCGGCTCCTAGTGGCTCCTATAGCCTTCCTCGATAAATGGGCTATCCAACAAAAAAAAATTCAATTTGAACCAGTAGTTCCTGAGATTAGCGCGTTCAAACAAACTCTTCAGCTTTATATATTAGCATAGATATAGGAATTCCAAGAAAGATCTCTGTCTACCTCAAGAAATTTAATTTAAAAAACTACTACGAATTGATAATTATTATTCATCTGGATATATTTACTTTGCTGGTAGTTTTTTTCTATTAAATTCTATAAACTAAGTTTACTTTTACATAGAAAACAGATAAAATCAATTAAAAAAATATTTTCTTAAAAATTTCTTAAATACGTATCTGCATAGTGTCTTGTCATTTATAATCAAATGACGTTGAATTGACAATGGGTCAATAATCTTTAAAAAATTCATTACATAAAAAAAACTAATATATAAGCGAATGACAAATAACATATAATACTGTGTTCTCGAACGAACATTTTTTAGTTGTTATAATAATGATAATCCACAAGTAACAATTATGTGGGATGTCTTAAGGTGAAAAAGTACAGTAATTTAGTTGGATTAACACAGAGCTGAATTTGCAAGCAGCGCTTAAAACATTCCGAGAGTACACACACCCCTTAAGGTAAGTCATTTGAAACGGCATTCTCCTATGCTCTGAGCGGTGTCAAACGTTTTCCTTCGGTTGGATGTATAATCGGCAGGGTTCGAAAATATCCGATATTTACTATAAATATCAAAATATCGGATATGTATGATATACCTATATCAGATATAGGTATATCAAGTTTGATATATATCAATTTTCTATGAAAGTCATATTATTATTTTATTGTATTATTGATGAATACTATTTGCATGTGTTATATAAAGTTATAAACATACTAAAATTAATGTTTTTAATGTTTTATTTATTTAGGTACTTAAAATCAGACAAATGAAACCAAAACATAAAATCTTTTTTCAGATAAGGCAAAATCAACTAAAAAACATAAAATCTTACATATATTAAAAAATCAACTCAAAAACATAAAAATTACATAATAACATTAATTTTTGACGTGATAACGTCTTATAAATTGATGAAACACCGGCTGCATGCACGAAAAAGTGTAACGTTCCGAAAAGTGTCACGTTCCGCCTGACCCTGTGCGTGCAAGCGAGAGCGCAGTATAAGCGATAGAGAGTCGGTAAAAATATAGTTTGACAGCTACTAAAATTTAGGTTATATATTATTAAATATGATATTCGAGCGGAATATGTTATCACGTAAAACTATCGTCCGTAAACCGACTTTACAGACAACCAATTTTTTAAACCATTTTTGTATTGCAATATATTATAAAAAACCATTTGATATAATATATCGGATATATATTATATATCCTCGAACCCTGATAATCGGTAAACTCTATCGTTACGATACCATCATAATATATCTAAATATCTAATGTTAGCTTCTTTCCTGTCAGTTTCTTTCATAAAACTTTTGCCGTTGACTTGAAAATAGTGAAGATCTTAATGGTGCCGTTGTTAGTGTTTCCATGCCTTATCTATTACAAACCCCCCGTTTTCAGATTATACCCTAATGAACTCAGCTGTCGAGCGTCTATAATCTAAAATATATCCCAGATTATAATCGGAGAGGTAGTAAAAGTATCAATTTGATTTTCAATATATACCTAATAAATTATTGCCGCAGAAAACAATCTTTGTCCATTCATAAATTTCAAAGCCACATTAAAACGTATCTTGCTACAAATTGTTTTTTTGATAATAATTTTTCAAAAATTGGTGATTACGTTTAATGTAGACTTTTGTATAACTATTGATTGGTAGGTATAATTGAAAATAATTTTAAATTTAAAATACTAATTCAAAGATGAGCACGGCGCCCAGATGGTACTGGCAGTTGGTGGTTTTAAACAAAATTTAAAAAGTTGGTTTAGTTGCAAGAGAGGTAGCAACTGACTGCATTAAATAAATGTATAGATATATTCAACAGGCTAGCGTACCGACAAATTCAAGGTGAGATTTGAGAAGTGCAAGGACAGTAGTTGCCCCCGTTCCAATGTCAAAAGAAACTTACAATATTTTAATTTTATTAGCAGTTCACAAGAAAATTATGACTGAGCTTCTAAGATAAAATAATTAATCTAAACAAATACAATTAAATCGTGTGTATTTCTTTTGACTATTCTCCTCATCAACCTCAAAAGACGACCCACGTCTGTTGTTAGCCATCCAAAGAGACTTCTAAGACCGGTGGGTAGTTGCTCCAATTATTCTAATGTTAAATGAAACTTGGAGATGCTTAATTTAGTTTTTTTACCGTTTTTATTTTTAGCCCTAATAAGATTACGATATGAACTTTTGCGATATTAGTCTACTTATACATTTTTAATTGTCTTTTTATTTCTTTTGACTATCCTCCCACCCTAACCTCGAATTAAAATGGCACCGGGGGAGCGCTGAAGTTCCGCCTATGGATAAATTCACTCCACACACAAACAGCCCCGGATCTAGGGGGGGGGGGGGCAAACCGGGGCATTCGCCCCGGCCGGCAATTTTAGAGGGCGCCAAAACCACATCTAATCTGTCCTTTTTCCGATTTACTCTATCTGCTTGTTTTCTGACTGTCTGACGGTTTCCCGTTCACGAAAAATACCAACCATTATATATTTATGAGTTTTTTTAAGTAATTTATCTCAAAAGCTGGAGAGAGGGGGCGCCGTTATCAAATTTTTGCCACGGTTCGAAAAAATCATAGATCCCGGGCTGCACACAAAACTGTTTTGTTTTACAATGAATGAAAAATAAGAAAATCTTATTTGCCTTAACGCAAATTTATGCCTGCATTTACAATAAAAAGCTATAATTTATAGCGACCAGTAACTACCGAAGGTGACAATTCAACGTTATATATTGCAGTTGTTTTTCCTTTTAGGTTCCAAGAGACAAAAGCAGACGTAAAAACAACTGAACAGCGACCGTAAAAACGAAGGTCGTCCGTCCGTCGAAGTCCTGACGTTATATACGACGTACGGTGCAGAAACTAATTGATTTCAATCAATTACAATTGAGACTCGCGCCAAATCAAGATTAATGCATTTGCAATTTAATTGCTTTTCAGATCTGCCATTATCAATTCTAAACTTGCCATTCCAATAAAAAAGGTATTAGAGACAAATTGACACAAGGCATTAAGTGTTTACATAAAGCTACGTCAGACAGGATGCTGTGACCTTGCCACAGGAACATAAACAACTGGTGGATGGTGAATACGTGATTGAAGAATTAAGCACGATGACACCGGCATCGGGTCTAGTCGGCGTATGTGAAAAAAACTTGACTCGGTTCAGTCCAGCACGGTTCTCACCAATGGCCTCTTGTCGACAAAACAAAAATAAACGGAACGTCCATACAGCATGGATGTTATAAATGTGGTTTTTACTGACATCTGCAAATGCGGATTGTTTGACGCCAATGCCAATGCGGATGTGGAAATATTAATACCTTCGGACCTGAATTTTATATTTTTGAAATACAAAATATTTTTAGGATGTTGAGCTTATTTAGAGTGTAGACTATATACAGTGTGGTCACTTAAGTGTGCAACATATGGAAAAATTTTTAATTAAATGCACAACCAAAATACAAATATTGCCAAAAGTTGGTGCATGTCCGATAATCATTTTAGGTGCTCTTAGAATTGTTGAAACTCAAACAGCATACAGGGTGTTTAATATCGTTGCAACAAACATAAAGTTTGTGATTCCATAAAAAATTTAAAAATCTAAGTTAATTTTACAAATATGTCTGAATTTGAACAAAGTTATGCGAAATTGATTTGATTTTGAATAATTTATTAGTGTGTTTAAGGTAAGTATAAAAAAACTTTTTCAAAAACATTATAATTTTAGTTTTTCAAAAAAAAAATTTTTTTTTCTTAGGCCATGTTTTGGTATTTGGGCATAACTTTTAATTCTAAACAACTTTTTCTTATAACATTTCGCTGAATTTTTTGAAATAAGGGCACTTCACTCTTGTACAATTTTTATATTTTTGACCCACCCTGTATGCTGTTTGAGTTTCAACAATTCTACGAGCACCTAAAATGATTATCGGACATGCACCAACTTTTGGCAATATTTGTATTTTGGCTGTGCATTTAATTAAAAATTTTCCCATATGTTGCACACTTAAGTGACCACACTGTATATTTAGTGAAAAACTAAATTTAAAATTTACAGAATTTTGGGAAATCCTATATCCATTGAAATGGACAACAGATAAAAAAAATATTTTTTATGGCAATCACTAGAATAAGATGTGAATGACTTTTTAAGTGTAATTAGTAAAATTAACATCACAAAATTGAAATAAATATCCGCACAAGAAAAATAGATTACATCATGAAAATGCGTTAAAGTTATATTATAAGTAATACATAATCAGAATGTACACTTTTACCAGCTTTGCGTGAATCCATGACTGCGGTCTTGACTCGATATTTCGACCTACACACATAGTATTTCTTTGTTTTGTTTGGCATGCCTACATCTCAGATAAATGTTTATATTTGATATTTAATTACGCTGACTTAAATTACACGCGTTGCGACGTTAGAATAGTATGTCCATTGAAATGACCGCAAGGACCGAAGGGGTTAAAAATATTAATATTGCGAGAATTCATAAAAGCATCGCATTGATTTTTTAATTGCCTCATAATGTTTTCGGTTAGATCTTGTATTATACAGTAATTAAAAATTAAATTAACCTACAATATTGGCCTAATAAACATTACAGCATAATGGGATCTAATTATAGAACTACGTAACAAAAATAGCTAGTTTAGTGTATTGCTGAAGATGAGAGCATAGCTCTCGAAATGTACATCCACTAATAAACTTGTTGTGGTAAGAAGTAACTATTCTCTATTTTTTATAGAACTACGTATTGATCATTTTGACAAGACACAATAAGTTACAAAGTTACAACAATTACTTAAAAATGTAATAAGTACAGCTTAGAGATCTCTGAATGATTCGGTGTTCTTTACAATTCAGATAACTACAAACACACGTGGGTTGTGTGTATTGCCTGTGCGGTAGGCTATTATTATAAATACATAACAAAATATACCGCAAGAGCAGTTGATGGCATCGTTAGTTTACTGTAACGATCTATTCTAACCCAACCATTTCAAAATGAGACAGAATAGGTATTTACGGTAGGATTCGAATTTTCTTCTATTCAAAAATCTAAGAGAAAAATTCAGTATTCAAAATAAAACCATATACTATTATACAATATTACGTATATTTTTCACAATGCTACGTACAAAGGAAAATGAGAAACTCACTGTGAATTTATATGGAACGGTAATAACGGAATTTTCATTTGCACTATCAATTTTATCAGTATAATAAATAACTTTTCGATTGGTTTATACACGGAGGATAAAATTTTGTTAGTGATATTGCCAAATGAAATTCGTACGTGTGCTTTGTTGTCCCAGACTATAAATCGCACATACAAGAATTCCAAATTTATTATTTTTAAATTTTATCAATGAATAAAATAAAAATAGCTAACTTCTACTCAAAGAATACACAAAATTCTCCATCAATATTATAATAGTTCAGAAGCTAGTAGTCAAAAAATGCAAGATTAATGATTAACACCTGGTATCGGAGCGCTTTAAAAGATGTAAAAAAAAAATCGGATCCCGGTTGACTTGTAGGCCAACCATAAAACTTTGCGCTATGTTTTAAATACGTTACAATAAATTGATACTATTGTGTTTATAATACAAAGAAGGTTCTAAAAATATAGTTAAAAAAAATTTGTTGATTTTTTTACACACACACACGGGTGTTCATTTAACAAAGGTCCTAGCACTCCAAAACGTTGAGATCTGATGAAAACTCGATTTTCAAACATCGAACCGAAACCAACATCTCTTTTTTTTGAAAATGTTCAATAGGAGGGAAGTTAACAACAGTTAATTTATTGAACATAATTTATGAAAAAAACAGTCAGATCTCGTTTTAATAAAAAAAAGTGGGTTAGGATATTATTATTTTGTGAAACTTCTTTTTTAATGTTTACACTAACGCCATCGGTCGGATTTTTGGGTGAACGTCAAAATATTCAACACCAAGAGCAAGGAGTATATTTATTCTTTAACAAGCTTTTCTACCTAATATTTTGCTTGGTGAATTGAAAGGAAAATTTATTATAACGAACAAATTTGTTTTAAGATTAGTAACTACGATTTTTAATAGTGTTCGGTGAATATGGGCATGAATGAAATTAAACTTCACAAAACATTCATGAGCTAATTCACTACAGCTCGATCCAAAGGCCAGTGCGCTAACCGGTACACCAAGCTGTCCTCATGTAGTATGAACAATTCGAAGTAAGCCGTTTTGCCTCTTGGTCATAAATATATGTATGTGTAATACCATTGTATTTACTATAGTAAATACAACAGCATTACATAAATGTAACCATATCAACAGTAGGCACGTTTGATGTTAAGAGTCCTCGGGAGCAAACAATAGATATGTTACATAACATGTAGGTTCAAACGTTATATATGTGTTACACTTTACGTATAGTACCGTGTAGGTGTACTGTGCTTCCAAACAAAGAATGTCTGTGAGGAAGTGAAGAGAAACTGCTAGAGTTCTGCGCAGGTGCATTATTTACTGCTTCTTCATTCACATGTACAGAATGTTTCAAAAGTTCCGGAACGACTTAATATTTCTTATCAGGCAAGTCGGACTAAAAATGTTAAAATGTTTCTTTTAATAACTTTTTCCTGTCTATCGAAAGGCAAAATTAGATTTTGGGCCCTAAGACCCCAATAGGGCTCCGTAGGGTCCAACTTTGAAATTTTAAATGGGAACCATACTTTTTTATTTTATATTCGGTTCTGCGATAATTTTAGATACGAATACGTCTTAGTATTTTTTTAATCCTCGGGTCCTATGTAGAGCTCCTAATCACTAATCGATAATTCATAGGTCTATAAAGCACGATTTTGAACTTTAAGGTCCCTTTGTAGAGCCCCGAAAAAGATCTAAAAGGGTTCAGAGTTGCTACTTAATAGTAACCTAAATACTTCTTTTCGGTATGAAATTGTACAATGTTCTAAATTGAGCCCTAGGACCCTATGACGTACTACTAATTTGTAAAATTTCATCCCGAAAAAAAGTATATAAGATAATATTAAGTAACCGAATTCAAATTAAGATTTGTTCAACTCTGAACCCTTTTAGACCTTTTCAGGGGCCCTACAAAGGGGCCTTAAGGTTCAGAATTGAGTTTTCAAATATGCCTGGGTTACTGGAATGTCATAATGTGACAGGAGCGTTGTGTATAACTTAACACATATTCGCTATAAAACGTTCGTTTGTTTTCATTCCGCCTCTCTAAATAAAGAACCCTATGCACACTCTTTTGGCGGACTTTCTTTCTTTGGTCGAGCAGTACTAATGCATGTCTTGCTTTCATCTATAAAGAATATGCCAAAAAATTAAAACATTTCTTCTGCTAACTGGAAGTAATTTTCGCTATAATGATATGGGTAAAAATTGTAGCGCTATGGTTAAAAATATTGATTTTTTGAGTTTTGCACGAAGAGATGAGAATGTTTATGTTAAAGAAATTAATAATTAACAGTGCATTATTTTCTGAAACCAATCTGTCAACGTAAATAAATTACATAAATTTATTTTCAGTTATCAAAACATACATTCTTCACTGTCAAAATAATATTACTTTAGTTGTTAGATGTTTGGTTACGTAGTGTTTTAAAAATTAAAAATAAAGTGTTATGACAAGAATAAAAGTTTGATATTTTAGTTTACATTAAAATTTTTCGAGTTATATTAAAACTACGGAGAGAAGTAACTATCCAAGTAAAACAAGTCAATAAGCAGAAATTGTTTAAATACGGGAATTTTGAAAAACACATTTTTGAACACCTCCCTATAAAACAACTGCTTCATACCTGTACAGTGTACAACATAGTGGCGGTGTCATGACACATCATTTAACACTTGTGCTGTAAAGTAGCTTAATGCAAAATAAACGTAGTCGTACTACCATTTATCATCATAGTTTAACCCCATAAAAATTAAACGCAATTATATTGATCAAAATCTGTCAAAAATTTAGAAAATGAAGTGAAAATCATTCTATAGGGAGTACCATGCAAAAAAATCTATATATATGTGAGAAATGAACAAAACGGCACCTCATAAATGACGGTTGTTTTAAATATGTCAACACCGACCACTTGAACGATAGATAGTTATGGGTAACATACAAAGGGGTGGAAGACTGGTGTGGACTGTTGACGAGAAGAGATAGGCTGTGGTAGAGACGAAGATAAGGTCATATTGACTGTATGAACGTATTGAAAATATATTTTATTAAAATTGAATCCTGAGTTTTATTTATGAATTAATCATTATTTTTATTAATCTAACATATCAGAAGTGGGATTATTACTCAAAATACGCCCGTAAATAAAGTAAAAAGTGTGGATAATGTCGTTGCGGTCGAATAATCCGCCAATTGTTTAACTGAAGGTTGTTGAAGAGGTTTCTCACGAAACTTCGATCTCTGCGATGAATTATGTGATGTTAAAAGTTTTTACGTTTAAATGTATGCTGATAATCAGGATAATAGTGGAAACAGTGAAAACAGAGGTGAAAATGTAGTGTAAAAGTGGTAAAGATACGTGATATAAGTTTTAATTAATGCAAAATTATTTAAGTTTTGATGAGTTACGAAATGTTTAGCGTCATGTTGAGAAACAATGAAACTGAGTAAACAGTGCTGCAGTTTACAAAAAGTATTGAGTGTAAAACGGATTTGAAGTGATAAAAATTAAAAGTCGTTAGAAAGTAATTTAATGAATAAAGGAAACCAAAGTGGCGTGCATTCAATTGGAAAAGATTTTTGAAATTGTGTTGCGGTATGCTGAAAGACATAAAAAAATGTGATAAATACAGAGTGTAGTATGGAATTGGAGTTTTCATTAACATGAAACTTAACTGAATATTTATTGTGCGTCGAGAAATTACGAAAGCTTGTGTACAAAATCTAAGGTGTACATCTTAAAAATATTTGACAGTGCAAAAACAATGAGTAGGTACTGCAGAAAACACGTTTATATTGAAAATTGGTGATCTTTGTATGGGGATTACTGCTGTAGTGAATAGTGACTGATGCAAGTATGTACGATATTGATATGATTATTGGACAGCTAGTTATAAAGAGTGAAGGAATAATATTCTTTGTGCGCGAAGGACAAATGAACTTACTGATTTACATTGTATCTCCTGTGAATGAGATTACAATTATTGAACAAAAACAGAGAGTGTAATTACTGTTAAGTAAAGATGTGTTAAAAGTGCAGGGAGTGAAACACAAATTATGGGTAGATGTAAACATTGCTAATTTGGAGGATTTGGTGATCGCAAGTAGTGTCTAGCGATATCCTTCAAGCGCCGATGTCACGTTTTGAATACGGAGCGGTCAATGGAAAATGAAAAAGGTAGTGACCACATGTAGCGAATGTGCCGGGATTGTAAATACAGATGTGTAAGGGTGAGTCTTGAAAACGATATACAAAACAGGCAGTAACATGAATGTAAAAATTGTCACTAGTAAATAATAACAACGGTTTGCTTGTGATATGATTGTGAAGCACTTATTCATGAGAAACCCGATTGCTAGAAATTTGCAATGAAAATTGATTGAAAGAAAATGCAACAGTATCAAGAGCCTAGTGAACATTGCCATTGTTTGTAAGATCATGGATTTAGTTGCAAGTTGTTGTTTACAAAGAATTGCTGATCAGCCTGTATACCGAATATTGCCGATTGCGATTCACATATTCGAATCTTTTGAATGTATTTGGTTACGTACACTAATCTTGACATGGTCAATTGAAATAGTTACAGAAATTCAAGGACTGCATTCTACTAAATGCGTATGGCACCGATTCGATTGATCACATAGATGTTTAAGTTTGACACCTGGCAGATGAAACCGATAATGCTTAAAAGATAAATTTAAATGAACGTAATCAGAAGTATTTTGAAAAAAAACTGAAACAAGTGAGACGTTTTCTAAATGTTATGCTTGAAGATGGAAGAGTGTATCGAACTGAAGAAATAAAACATTCACCAAATTAGAGAAGATTGTTGAAGTGTTACACATGTGCTGAAGCGCGTATATCTTCGATGATCGGCAAATATAAGAACGGGTTGGCGAGGACAAGGAAAAGACTGCGCTTCTCTGATGGTGGTTTATAAGTTTGTTTATGGTTTTGATGTTTGATTGATTATTATGGTTTGTTTAGCAGGTCAAGCGTGTTGACACAGGATGGACGAGCTGATGTACGTCGAGCGTGCTGACGCAGGGCGAGCGTGCTGACGCAGGTCGAGCGTGCTGACGTGGGGCGAGCGTGCTGACGCAGGTCGAGCGTGCAAACACGGGTCGAGCGTGCTGACGCAGGTCGAGCGTGCAAACGCGGGTCGAGCATGCTGACGTGGGGCGAGCGTGCTGACGCAGGTCGAGCGTGCTGACGTGGTGCGAACGTGCTGACGCAGGTCGAGCGTCCTGACACAGGTCGAGCATTCAGACACGGGTCGATCGAGCTGACGTAGGGCGAGCGTGCTGATGCAGGTCGAGCGTGCTGACACAAGTCGAGCATGCAGACACAGGTCGAGCGAGCAGATCGGATGTTCTGCTGCGGGTCCAGCGGATGTATATAATGGAGCTTGGGTTGATTGGCTATGTCAACCAAGTGTGCCAGTAGACGTAAAGACGTGGAGATAATAACTGAGGTCGGTATTACCTAGGTGATCAGAGTATTAAATAGGTCATGAGGCGTAGAGACGTAGAAGGTGACAACTGAGGCCGATACTGCCTACTTGTCATTGGAGTCTATGCGTATATGACGTTGAGTATTAAATGGGTCATGAGGCGTAGGAGACGTGGAAGATGGCAACTGAGGCCGATAATGCCTACTTGTCATTGGAGTCTATGCGTATACGACGTTGAGTATTAAATGGGTCAGGAGGCGTAGGAGACGTGGAAGATGGCAACTGAGGCCGATAATGCCTACTTGTCATTGGAGTCTATGCGTATACGACGTTGAGTATTAAATGGGTCAGGAGGCGTAGGAGACGTGGAAGATGGCAACTGAGGCCGATAATGCCTACTTGTCATTGGAGTCTATGCGTATACGACGTTGAGTATTAAATGGGTCAGGAGGCGTAGGAGACGTGGAAGATGGCAACTGAGGCCGATAATGCCTACTTGTCATTGGAGTCTATGCGTAAATGACATGAGTATTAAATGGGTCATGAGACGTAGAGACGTAGAAGGTGGCAACTGAGGCCGATACTGCCTACTTGTCATTGGAGTCTATGCGTATATGACGTGAGTAAAAATGGATGTTGAGACGAACAGTTGAGGATGATAACAAGTGAGGTCGTTATTACCAAATTGTTATCTGAATAGTTAAGAAATGATTACTACAGAGTGGCCGCTATGACGGGCGAGAGTAAGAACAAAATATATAGCGTTAATGTATTTTATTTTGAAGTATTAATAATTGTGTTCACAGGTAGACGAATATAGGAAACATCCTGTATGCGACGGGCGGTCTGGGACATCCCGCAAGTCAGGATGGACGAATGTGAGAAATGAACAAAACGGCACCTCATAAATGACGGTTGTTTTAAATATGTCAACACCGACCACTTGAACGATAGATAGTTATGGGTAACATACAAAGGGGTGGAAGACTGGTGTGGACTGTTGACGAGAAGAGATAGGCTGTGGTAGAGACGAAGATAAGGTCATATTGACTGTATGAACGTATTGAAAATATATTTTATTAAAATTGAATCCTGAGTTTTATTTATGAATTAATCATTATTTTTATTAATCTAACATATAATTCGTTTGTGACTATTTTAACTTCTGTGACCGTAAAAACTTGCTAGCACTCGTTTTAGCATGTCGCATTGCGTTATAAAATTATAATTTACGCACTAAATACATAAACTATTATTTTATGCTTAAAATGAAGACCACAATTTTTAACGTTATCGTTTTACATTCTTATTAATAATGAGTTGTCAAGTAACCGTTTTCAAAATTTTGAAAATCTTTTGCTGCTAAAGTAACCACTGGTGACCTGCCAAGTGTTCAATACCTTCATCATGGAAGGTAGTTCCACAAAAGGACCCCGCACAAACCTTATGGGATTTGGTTTTCGGTTAAATTGATCGAAAATGGTTGTACTTTATAGTTTAAAGGTGACTACGAAAAAGTGTCCATGGGCACATAGCCTAAAAACTAACAGTTTTTTAAATATTTTTTTTTTATTTATTTGAAGAGTTCTATTCAGACGTTAATCAAAGTTTCCAATAAATTTTTAGCCACAGATAGGTATGTTTAGTGAGATTTTAGATATAGGGATATTGAATTAACAATCTTAAAAATCCTAAGCTCTAGAAATATGTTTTGGAGTGCGCTGAATCCGAATATGACATTATTATTTTATACCTTCCAACATTTCCTAGTTTTCGATTATTTTTCTATTTCAAAAAAAGCACAAAATTAAACATGAAACATGTTTGTGAATTCAATAGATATCCCTATTTTTAAAATCTAACTAAACATATCTGTGGCTAAAAATCTATTGGTTTTTAGGCTATGCGCCCATGGACACTTTTTATTAGTGAGCTTTAAACTATAAAATACAACCATTTTCGATCGATTTAACCGAGAACCAAATCCCATAAGGTTTGTGCGGGGTCCTTTCAGCTTTTACAAAATAGGTTCATTGGCTCTCGGGTCATAACAACGCACGTAGTAAAGCAATAATAAACGTTTTACTCCCAGAAGATATGCTGCACGCAACACGTCCGCGCTTCATGTGTTGTCTAACGTCAATACATAAAGAATACGGAAAACACGTCCGCTGACTTCGATGTTTTGAACAAGGCAAATAATGATGCTTTCCTTACTGAACTGTCTCAAGTCGAAATACTGCTTTTGTTAACAAATTTTATATTGCACATACCGATAAACTAGCGGTATGTGCTCTATTATCGTCTTTCGCGTCAGTCCTGACTTTCGTTCATACAATAAGTTAAATCTAAGTAGATTTCACATGAAATCCATTCAAAATGTAGCTTTTTGAAGAGAGGATATTCTGCTCTATAAACCAGAACCATTTTAGATCGATTCGAGTTCATAATTATTATTACTACTAAAATTGTAATTGAAAATCACGAACAGAAGTTGTCGGTTGGTCTGTACGTACGTACGTACGTCCGAGCTCTACAGATCGCAATTTTGGTCGGATCGCTTTGGTTTATATTTAATTCACTTTGTTTACTATCAGACCTGAACCCTATTTAAATTCACTGAAATGTGTTCAGTAGTTTAATTTTTATAAACAGTTTTATTTTTATTATTTTTGACAATTAATATAGTTAGAAAACGACATATTTAATGTAGTAAGTTACCTTAGAATAAATGCTATAACACGATAACAGCGGCGCGATGTAAGAGTCCTTATGGCTCTGTGGATAGGGCGTCGGACTAGTAGTGCCAAGGTCCTGGGTTCGATGTAGCATAAAAAACGGGGTATCTCTATAGTATAGAATTTTTAACGTATATCTGTCGGTTTGTCTTATCACAATCTTCAAAAGCCTCCCGTAAGGACAGTCTGGTTTAATGGTGAGCATGCTAGCCTGTTGATCAGACTGTCGTGGGTTCGAATCCCACCTCTGCTTATGGATATTTAAAAGTGTCGTTTAGACCCAAGCGTTGATAATTTCGATGATACTGGCAAGATATCTCGTGGCATGATGTTCGTCCGCGCTGAAGCGATTTTAAAGAAATTTTGTAATTGTATCTTGCTTGACTCAACTTACGCTATAGGATGGTTTTTATTAATTATTTTGTACAAAATAACGGTGTTGTGTGAAAATAAACTGTTTTAGTAATATGTAGCAACATCTCATAGAATTTACTCAAAGCTATTAGTTCAAAAGCAATAAAAAAAACTGTTTTAGTACTAATTAGCGACGTCTGACATAAGTCGCTCAAACCTATTAGTTCAGAAGCAAATCTGGTAGAATTTGCTCAAAGCTATTAGTTCAGACTCCAGGCCGCAAACGAAACATATTTTGCAGAATTCTATCTATCCCACTCGGGTGAAACCGGGACGGACCGCTATATATTATATATAAATAGATGTATTCAAATCTTTGATTAACGTCTGATTAGTACTCTTCAATAAATAAATGGTGCATAATTTTATTTATTAAATAGATATATCTTAAAAAAAAAACTCTCCCATTTACAGGGCAAATTGAAAATTAGCACACTTATTTAACTTATATATCAAAGTGGGCAAAATTACGGAGTATTATTAAAATTTATCATTTTGGATTTTTGCATTTGGCGAAGACACGCTTAAAAACACTATAAAAATGCATAACAGTCGTTGCTAATAATTTCTCCACAAAATAACAGGAATATTGCCTTTTGGAATAAAACGAAAAATCCAGGGAAAATGTCCTGGTTTTCTCAAAACTACTGAGTTTATTTACCGAAGACAAAAATTGACAGTCACTTGTACGCGGAAAATGCTGAAAACATCAGAAACTTCGAAAGTTGTTTCATTTGTAAGGTATGCTGAAAATTTTATTTTTTTATGTAAATGTCTCCTACTTAGGTGGCTGTTACATATTTATGAAAGTATGCAGTGTGACGCTGAATTTGCGAGAAAAATGAGCTGTTCGTTATTCTAACACAACTTAATCATTTTGCTCAAGGCTCAGTTATACCTAGAACTAATGAATTAAATAAATTATAGCTGGTCACGTTAGTCGCGTAACTATTTCAATTTCTTTCGCTATTTTTTTTAAACTGATTTACTCGACTACATGGCTCTTATTACACGCGTATTAAATTAGTTTATCTTCTGACGATGCTAACTTCATTAGCAAAATATAATTAATTTCTCGTATATGGAGTACCAACTGTCCCGCCCGGTTTCACCCGGGTGCAAAAGAACGAATGGGGGGAGGAACATTCGTACGCACGTTCATCTTAGTTTACCGATGTGAATGTTGTGTCCAAATTTCATGATGATCGGAGTTACCGAGTTATATTTTGCAACATTTTTCATTGATGCTCCGCTCCTATTGGTCGTAGCGTGATATTATATAGCCTATAGCCTTCCTCAATAAATGGACTATCCAACAAAAAAAAATCAATTCGAACTAGTAGTTCCTGAGATTAGCGCGTTCAACCAAACAAACAAACTCTTCAGCTTTATTTATTAGTATAGATATAGATTAAAGAAAGTCTTGACATTCTGGGATTGACATTCTTTTTTTGATATTCATAATTATTTGGTATGGCAAAATAACTAGAAAATGTTGTCGAGCGTCTATAATTTATTCAACTAGAAAACATTTTCGTTGAAAATAAACAACAGCTATTCTTCCAAACAAGGTTTCTTACGCTACAGAATGAAAACATCGGAGCAACTAAAATGTTGAAACATTAAAAATGTATAAATAAATAATGCTAAAAAAGACATAACACTAGAATGTGGGTTTTGTTTCATCTGCGCTTAAGCCGTAAGTATACCTATGCAGCGGCCAGCGACTAGCGTTCGATGGAATCGATTCAAGTTGGTTACCTGTAATAAGAAATACTCTCTTAGTCGACACGGCTTTTGAGTGAGTCATGGACACATGACTGATCATTTTTTTATTATATTTATTTACTAATTTGCAACAAAACAACTGTCTCTCTACTGTCTGTGTTATTTGCTGACCACTACTTTATAAATTATATGAACCGCCGTTTTTTAAGCTGAATCTTATTTACACTTTTTTATAAGAAATGATTCACTATTTAATTAAACGGTTTTATTTAGCTTGACCCAGTATGGTTTGTTAATATCTTTGTTTCAAATCTTGCGACAGCTTTTTCAACCACTTTCACGTTATCCGATTGAGTTGAAATTTTGCATACTTATGTAGTTCCGGTGACAATAACTAACTGATCGGTCCGGCTTTCGTCCGGATGCAAATCGCACTTTTAATAAAGCACATTAAAAACTTAAAAATAAAATAGGTAAAAACGTTTTTAAGTTAAACGGTTTTATTGTACATTCGGTTTTTAAGAGGACCTACATTTAGATTTGGGTTACGGTTTATAAGAGGACTTTAATTCGGTTTTCGGTTCGCTAAAATGACTAATTACTGTGCCGTTTTCGGTTTCGATCTCGGTCCGTGAACGTAACAATATTTCTATTTCGGTTTTTGAAAGGACCCGCACAAACCTTATGGGATTAGTTTCTCGGTTAAATTGATCGAAAATGGTTCTATTTTATAGTTTAAACTTTTAAAGGTCACTAAGAAAACGTGTCCATGGGCGCCTAGCCTAGAAACCAATAGATTTTTAGCAACAGATATGTTTGGCGAGATTTTAGATACAGGGATATCCATTGAATTCACAAACATGTTCCGTGTTTAACTTTTGTGCTTTTTTTAGAAATAGAAAAATAGTCGAAAACTCGGTAATGTTGGAAGGTGTCACCCTGTACAAAATAATAATGTCATATTCGGATTCAGCGCACTTGAAAACATATGCTTTAGATTAGGATTTTTAAGAGCCCGTTTCCCCTGGTTTTCTCAATGCAATACAGTGGTCTGCGGTCCCGTATAAATCTGATCGTAAAACGAGAGATAAAATTATGAAAAATTATTTTTATGGAGATTAAGGATCAATCTATGTCCCTATTGTACCATTTTTTTAATTTTTTTAGCAGAAAATTTTTTATAAAAATTTTAAAAACCGTAAAAAGTGTCTTTTAAAAGCATTCGCCATTAATTAACAAAGTAAAAAATGAAAAATTTGTTACAATACGGACATAGATTGATCCTTAATATAACTAGAAAAAAATATGCCGTAGCCTGTTTTCCAAAATTACGACCCAGTTTATACGGGAAGCCGTAGCTCTGCAATGAAAAAATATCGTAATATGTTGAATTGACTGGTGCTGTAACTACGGAAAGAACGGGTGTTTTTGAAATTATCATCTGTGCTGGCATGTGCCGTTAAAATTTAGGGCTGGGTTGTATACTATATAGTGGTTTGATATATTCGTTGCAACGATTTTAATTTAAAGTTCGCTGCATACGAGCTGGATTTGCCGCTAGATTTCAGTACTAGTTTTCTTAATTGCTATTATGTGCTCGCTTCACACAAGGGCGTAGATATTTTTTTTTCTGGGGGGCGGGGTATAAAGCTAAATAAATCAATATTTTTAAGTTTTATTAATAGGAACACCAAAACCAAACGACTAAACTAAAAAACTTTGTTTTGGGTAGAATTTGAAGAGCCAAAAAAAAGTCTTTTTCATATAGCCACACGGGTCTCGTAAAATTCACGTAATAATGCGAGACATTTCCTATAATACGGGACACGGAACTTTAATGCAGGACTGACCAGGGGTATGAAACTCAATGCTATTCGAGCTTCTCTTGTTTGTCTGAAGGAATAATTTTAATGCCAACATGATAGCATGAAAATTAATGAAAATGTACTTTTGACGAACTTTTTTCAGTCATTGGCATCGCTGAAATGGCGCCAGCTCACCAAAGCGCATCAAAGCGGGAGTTTCAAAATTGTCTACTTATGTTATGAACAATATTATTTAATAAAAAAGGATAAAAAACTGTTCAATTCTTACAAAATTACAATTATAAGAGGAAATGTATTTTAAACATCAACCATTTTGTTCGAAACGTGCTTGTTGTGACAACACCATTCCCAGGGCAGCTACGACACACACACCATTTTACACAGTTGGTATTAAAATCATTCCTTGTCATTTAAGAGGTCACCTTGCCATCACACGAGACATCTTTACAAACACACACTATGTCATAATGTTTGTTTGTGGGCCTTTGTTCATGTCACCCACGTTACAAGATACCGTTTCCAGATTGGTTCTTGCTCAGAGCCAGCAGATGACCTTGAAAGAACAATAGCCCCTGTTCTTATTGTAATTTTGTGAGCTAGCAGGCGAGCCCACAGTGACTTTATTTGCAGCTTTGTACCAACAGAAGTCCAGCGTTTTAACATTGATTATCGCCTTGGAAAATAAACAAGATTACCTTTGTCAGCAGTACGTAAGAAAAAATGTAACATTGCCAAATATAATAGGTAAATATTTTATCTATAATACTTATTTTATTGATTTATATTGATATTTAACTTCCAATAGGAAGTTATTGTATTTAATAGTAAAAGAAAAATTATCTGAAAAGTCAAAACAGAAAAAAAATTTTGTCACAGCATAATTAAAATGGAAGAGATTAATTTTACATCTATACACATAGAATATATTGAGAATTTTAATTATGAAGAGATAATAAAATAAATATGAATTCAAATAAAATTATGTACCTACATAATAAAAATTCAGAATTAATGACAAAATAAGAATTTTGAATTAAAATGATGTAAATAATAAAACTGTTTTAATTACTATGGCACTAGTACAGGTAATAGAGAATTTTTTTCTGCATTATCCTACAACTTTTTTTTGTTTTCTTAAATAGGTTCAGTATCACGTACTGACCCTAAATGCAGAAGTGCCGCCATTTTGACAAAAACCGTTTCAGCCTATATCTCCCTAACCGTGCACTTGAGGCGAAAAAAGGTAATAACCTTTATTGTAGATAAATAAATTTACTATCTTTTTTGTTCAATACTTTTTTTTTTGTATCACTTACCGTTTACGACTTATTCAACTATTACGATTTGTTTATTGACTTTTGGATCCATATCTCTTCTAATAATTGTTTAAACAATAAAATGCTAATGACTTAAGTTTTAAATCTACAAATTTTCTACAGCTTTTAATTCAAACTTTTTTTCTAAAATTAATATTTTTAAAGTTATAACGCGCTAATGTCAAAAAACCTGTGCCTAGGCGCATGAGTGGACATAATAAAATAAGAATGAATTGTAATAAAATTATGTACATAATAAAAATTCAGAATTAAAAAACCAAAAAAATAAAAAGTGTGCATTCATTTTTTTAATTGATTTCTAGTAAATTAACTGATTTATTATTAACTTCCCGCTTAAAAAAAAAAATTTTTTTTTTTTCAAAAATCGTGAAGTTATTGGTTTCACCCCGATTTTCGAAAATCGAGTTTTCGCCAGATATTGACGTTTTGAGGTCCTAGGAAGCTATTGAAACTATTTTGGCGATGATGTCCGTAGGGCTGTATGTGTGTGATGGTGTGTGGGGGTGTGTGTGTGTGTGTGTGTGTGTGTATGTAAACCTTTTATATCTTTTGAATGGAGTGTCCGACTGAAACGCGGTTTGCGGCATCTGACGTGAACTTGGTGAACTTAGACTTCCTGAAAATTTGAAACGATTCGGCCCAAAAAATTTTGAGAAATCTTAAAAAAACAAGTTTCAAAAATTTTTTAAAATTTGCTTTTGTAAAATATTTTCTAAACTACTAAACCGATTAATTCCAAAATCTAATCAGCTCTTCTCCTTAACAAACTGCGTCGATTTCCGCAAACCGCATCAAAATCGGTTCATTTGTTCACGAGATACCGTGAACGAAAAAATCGTAAAAAAGTGTTTTTTTTTTAAATTGCTCGTAAAATTCCTATGAGATCGATTTTTCTGTAATAAATTATTTTTTTAGGTTAAAAAATTGCGTCGACTACCGCAAATCGCATCAAAATCGGTTCATTTGTTCATGAGATATCGTGAACGAAAATTTCGTAACAAAGTGTTTTTTTTTTTTTTTGGGCTCGAAGAGCTAAAAAATAAACTTCTTGCTATATTTTATATATTTTTGAGCGTTTTGAACTCGAAAATAGCGGGAAGTTACAGGGATGGCCTGCAGGGTCAAACTTCTTTTCAAATTTTTATTTATGCAACTGTATTAGATTCCATAGGTCATAAGTTGGCTAATAGTTGTGTCACTGTGGTCTGTGGAGTAAAGAAACTCAGTCATAAATTAAATAATTAAATAAATAATATATAAAACAAATAATGAAAGTCCTATATTTTTGCAACTTTAAAAAAATACTTTTTTTTTCGAAAAAAAGGTGGCAACCCTAATTGTAACAAACAGTACCTACTGTATTATAACTGTATTATAGTTATTATTATGAATATACAATACATTTTTTTCCATATTTTTGTGACATTTAACATAATTCTATTTTTTGTAAACTATTTCTTTGCAGATAAATTTATGTTGTAAAGTTTTGTAATTCTGGATATAAAATGAATATAGCACATCCCTATTTGATATCTGCAGTCTATACGTGTCTGTGTTAGTATACTAACACATGTAATAGTATGTATATCACTATAACGAGGCATATAATAATTCGGTTCTCTTTGTCAATCCTTCTCACATGTGTGAAAGATAGAGAGAGAGCATTCAATTCTCATAGACCACAATAATTAGGTGTACTATTATGAATGGAATGTTTCAAAATGTTTCCTCACCACACGCCGCAAAATACAGCTTCCCCTCTGTGATCGGCAAACGGGCTCTTAAGAGTGTAAGTTCAATGGATATCTAAAATCTCGCTAAACATATTTGTAGCTAACCAAAGCCAATAAGGCTTGCGCGGGGTCTTTTACATTTGCGGTTTTCGGTTAGCTAAAATGAGATTACGATTTGGTTTCTTATTTCGGTCCCAGCCGGTGACAAGAATTTTTTTTTTTTTTTTTTTAAAAGGTATATCCAATTGTATATATCCACATATATAGAGCATATGCACACATACAAGAGAATATCACTTGGGGGGGGTGGCACTACCTCTTGGTATCTGGCCAGTATCATTAAATATCAAAGCTGGGTCTAAACGACAAACACAAAATATCCATGAGCAGAGGTGGGATTCGAACCCACGACAGTATGATCCAAAGGCCAGCACGCTGATCATTACACCACGCTGTCCTCTGACAAGAAATTCAATAAATTATTATTAGCCAGTTGCTAGTATTTAGTCATATGATTATGTAATAAGAGACACGGCACTGTTCAAGGGCGGAGATATTTTTTTTCTGAGGGGTGGGGGTAAAGCAAAAAACTCAATATTTTTTAAAGTTTTATTAATATCACACAAGAATACTCACGAAGAAAGGTGTCCAGCAAAATATTAATTCCCAAATTCCTTTTCAAAAAGTATTTCTAAATTTTAATTTTAGCCATAGGTATTCGTATGATTTCCAGTTTTATTTTTTATTATTATAATCCTGGGGGGGGGGTAATTACCCCCTTAACCCCCCTCATATCTACGCCCTTGGCACCGTTATCCATTTTGGTGGAAAAAAAAAACAAAAAACAAATCTCATTATTCCCGAATAGAAGTTTTCCATAAACCACAATTCCTATTATTTTTATCAGTACGTATGAAATTTGATATCTGGGTTAGGTTAGATTGCATTCAACGACTAAGAACAATGAATAAGATAAGTTTCCTGAAATTACTGTTATCTGCAGTTCCGTGCGGTGTTTCAAAATAAAATATAATGTGACACGTTTCATGTTTAGTTATATATACCCTCTATCCAGTAATTCTGCAGTTACAAATTTCAATAGATTTTACAGTTTATTTCGCGTCCTGAAAATGCAGACGTTGGGAAAACAGCAATAACAAAAACATAAGTTAAAAACGTTGTAAAAATAAACTTTTGTTAAAAATGTACTAAAACGAAGAAAATAACAAATAATTTTATCGTATGATCAGACTAGTGGCAACGTCGCAACTAGGACGTGGCGACGGACCCCCCCCCGCCAGAGCCGCAAACCTCAAAGGGTGCAATCAGTGGACAGTGATGCGAATTTGATTGTTTTAACTGGATACAGTGGCACTTCATCTAGCTGCAGAACAACCAAAATCTTTGATACTTCATAATTTTAGAATTAATAATATATTTTCGATATTTAGCCGATATTTAATGTTAGGAAACAGTGTAATAGTTATACACAATCGACGCTAAAGTTTGACAGTTACTGGCAGATCCCAAAAGTCGTGTGTTCTGTATGGCAGACTTTCTTGCGTTCAAGTGCTGTTCTGCGTTCCGAAGCAGCACATGAAACGTCATCATCAGAAACACCCCCGGTGTACATCGTGCAATTCCTGATCCAATTACCCTAATTCTTATTAATTGTCGTAGTCATGTTATACCTTCATAGCGAAGTCTGTTGCGATAAAAAAAACGCAGATCACGACAAGTACATAGCATCATTACGTGAATTCTATCACCAAATTTAGAACTACAGAAATATAAAAATCACGATTTTGTTTACAAATTAATACAGACACCAACGACTAGAGTTCAAAACGTTTTCTGTATTAGCAGAAGCCTTTTTCCATAATCCATATCAAGAATATTAGAACAAGAAATGCAACTAAGAATATGCAAGAATAAACAAACACAAATTCATGTGGCTTCTTTGTACCCACAACTCGTATGTATTAATGTGAAACAGTATAAAGAGGGTTGTCATGTATACATGATGTCATTGGTATTACAGGAAGTCCCCGTTCAACATCAGTCCATTTTTCTTTATTTCACAATAATGAAACCGTTGATTAAAACAAATCAATCACTGATAATATGCACTATGAATAATTACAGGAAATATAGTTATGACATGAATCGCCTTGGTCACCACTGTAATTTTTTTAATCATAATATGTAATAATAATAGATTTTTTTAACCTTTATAATACATATTATTGATAAAATAGATTGAATTATGGCTTGAGAGAAGGCACATTTTTATTTCATAATTATAACAAAATATATTAATATTCTTGTACATTTTTAAACAATATATAAGTTTGTCAGCAAAAACCAACCAGGAAACAGTATCTTGTCACGTAGGCGACATGGACAAACGCCCACAAACAAGCAAAGCGTTATAGCGTGTGTTCTGTTCAGAGACAAGAATTACGTTCACTTTTGCAGGTAACATTCGAACTATCACTGCGTGCGCATCAAACCCATCTACCAAGCAAGCTTCAATACACGAATCGTGTGAAGTGGACACATAAAAGTCTACCAAAACCAGCGTCACAGCACGCTTGAAACTTAGTAGCCAAATCTAGCCTCGTGTGCAGCGGTCTTTACCTACTCTAAGTCTCAATGTTTATTTTTCCCATAATATATGTACTTTTATTCTATACTGAGCATAGGAATAAAATCTCAATTCTCAATCGAACTATTAGGGTGCAAACATATACTTCTGTCATTTTTTACGCCGTAAGCACTAGCGTATCCAGGAGGGCAAAACAAGCACGGGGGACCCGGCTTAAGAAATTTCTAATTTGCCCCCTCCCGGGCCAAAAGCTGGGTACGCCCATGTTAACGGCATAGAAAAAGACAAAGTTTTTGAAACAGAGATACTTTATTCAGATTGAATGCAAGTACATCAACCAATCCTATCATCGGAGGGAATTACATCGAAAAAAGAGACGCAGATATATTTTCGATACGCCTTGTTGCCTTCACTCACCGCACATTGAGTAGATAGACAATGATTAAATGATTCATATAGTAAATTATTAAAATATGATTTTTCCAAACATCAAATAGTTTCAAAGAAAATCACCTGAGACACACGGACGGACGGATACGGTAGTGATTCCATAAGAGTTCCGTTTTGCACGGATCACTAAAAATTCAGTTTTTCATTCATCTGTAACTAGCCGTTACCCGCGGCTTCGCACGCGACTGAGACGAACAACGGATGCATTCCCATTATTTGGCACAATTACTTCTTTCTCGACGTAAACCCCCCTAATAAGTTTCAAAATTGATTACATCCACGTGATCAACGTACTGACAAATCTTGAAAATGACACATGTTGATTTTTAGATTATTTACCTATTTCACCCTCTGAAGGGGTTGTTTTTGAAAAAGCATGAAATACGTGTTTATATATTTGTTGACAGAAATTGATACATCTATCTTATATTTCTCTATGCAAATTTTGAACCCCCATTACACCCTTGTAGGGGTTGAATTTTCAAAAATCTGTTCTTAGCGGATGCCTATGTCATAATAACTATCTGTGTACCAAATTTCAGCCTAATACGTCCAGTGGTTTGAGCTGTACGTTGATAGATCAGTCAATCATCGGTCAGCCAGTCACGGTTTCCATTTATATATTTAATATAGATTTATGTAGTCCGGAGTCTAGACAGTAAGATTATTTCTTACATAATGATCTTAGCCGACCGTTTCCAAAAGCACGACTTTCACGTGACGCGAGATCCACCTTTTTATATATTCCGTCTTATTCTAGTTCAGTGCATTTATTCATACGATATTTACCTATTTCACCCTCTGAAGGGGTTGTTTTTGAAAAAGCATGAAATACGTGTTTATATATTTGTTGACAGAAATTGATACATCTATCTTATATTTCTCTATGCAAATTTTGAACCCCCATTACACCCTTGTAGGGGTTGAATTTTCAAAAATCTGTTCTTAGCGGATGCCTATGTCATAATAACTATCTGTGTACCAAATTTCAGCCTAATACGTCCAGTGGTTTGAGCTGTACGTTGATAGATCAGTCAATCATCGGTCAGCCAGTCACGGTTTCCATTTATATATTTAATATAGATTTATGTAGTCCGGAGTCTAGACAGTAAGATTATTTCTTACATAATGATCTTAGCCGACCGTTTCCAAAAGCACGACTTTCACGTGACGCGAGATCCACCTTTTTATATATTCCGTCTTATTCTAGTTCAGTGCATTTATTCATACGATTGCGGTGTGACAGAACGTCTCCATAGGTTTTAACATACAGTAACCATGTCTTTACTATATACTGTCTTTACTTATACTGTGAAGTACAGTGTTGTACGTAATACGTTGGGTTACTATTGTTTGTTGATAATAATAATGACAACATTGCCGACGGCGGGAAACGATCGCGTTCAAATTGAATACATTCCGTCCGCATTACAACATGCAAGATGTTACTCATCGACCCTCACATTGCCTCGACCGTCACACTAGCAATGGAAATTACTCAAAAGCTCGATTCACACACCCTCTTTACTTATAAGTAAAAAAATTGAAGATAAATTTTTTGAACTGTTTATGACAGATAGGACTATAGGCATTCAATCAGTTTTCGTTTGCTTCTATCAATTTTTTTCCGATCGTGGCACTTCAACCACCGTCCCAACTGAGCACATAAATGTGTTCTTCTAATGTTTTGTGCACTAATTTGGCATCTTTAATATTTTAATCTAAATTAACATATTTTAAAAACGTTACTAAGTAATATATATTACATATCGTGTTCATCGAGATAATAATAATTAATAAGAAAAATCACAGGATTGTGAACAAAAATTTAGATTTATTTAGTGTACGACGTTTCGTCTATAGGTTTAGACTTTATCAAGTACCTACATACAGAAAATTCAAAACAATAATTATGAAAATAAACATAAATTAATTATGTACCTTAATTAACTTAGATTAATTGCTGTGGTTAGTAACTAATGTTTATTTTAGTAATTATTGTTTTGAATTTTCTGTATATGCACTTGAAAAAATCTAAATCTATAGACGAAACGTCGTACGCTAAATAAATCTAATTTTTTGTCCACAATCCTGCGATTTTTCTTATTAGTTAGGTACTGGTCAGCCATTGCGTCAAAAAATACCCGAAAAAATTGAACATCGTGATCATAACCATGGTGACGACGATTGCGCGTCAAAACGATAATCAATAATTCATTTATATACAGTGAGGTCGCGATACTAGAGCATTTGTTGTGCTAGAGCTGAATTATGGAGACTGTCAACCTTTACTTGGGCTTTTCTGTTGAACGCAGTAGTAGGTACTCTGTATTTGACCGACCTGTGACTGCTTATAAATAACTAGCGGCCCGGTCCGGATTCTCTCCAATCGTCGACTTACGTTGCAAAATTACAGTCTCCACGAAAAGCGCTTTTAATATTTTAACGCGATAATATATAGCCCTTGTCCATTCTAAATATTGGTAAAAAAATTGGTTGTCTGTAAAGTCGGTTTACGGACGATAGTTTTACGTGATAACGTATTCCGTAATACATAACCTAAACCTCCCAAAATTTGGTTTCAATCCGCTTATCCTTGGTGTCGGAATGATAAGAAATGTCAAAAGTGACGTTTGCAACTTACAAAGTATTATGTTCTAATAATAATTAGTTATTCCAATACTTAACTTAGAAGGCGTTGCATTTCACAATATACTAATGTCAAAAAATTGAATTAAACATTAGAAATGCAGCCGTTTTCATGTTAAGACAAGACATACGTTTGCTTCTAATTTCCATGTACGGCAAACAAAGACAACCGACCGCGTCGCGCCATGCATTACACAACATTGCATTTATACAGCTATTTTTCTATATAAATTTGTATAAAATATTTTTCTATATAAATTTGTATAAAAAAACTGTTTAGGTAAATTCTGTTATACGAAATCTATGTAAAATGTTCTCCTCTTTCGTTTAAGACTGGTTTCAAACCGATCTGATTTAAATTGAGCGAGAAATTAGCAAAAAGCACGCACAGGGTCAGGCGGAACGTTACGCGTTATGCGTTACGCGTTACACTTTTTCGTACATGCAGCCGGTGTTTTATCAATTTATAATATTGGTGATTCATCAATTTATAAGACGTTATCACGTCAAAAAAATTTGTAATCGGATAAGTAGTTTCGGAGATTACCTCCTACATCCAAACTTTACCTCTTTACAAGTATTGTTTCGAAACGCCTAATTCTCCCTCACATCCCACCCGTCTAGCATATGCGTCGGCGAGGCCCGAATAGACGGGAACCCTAAATTAAATACTTTGGCCAATATTTTATTTGAATTGAAACTGCATGCTCAATTACAATAATTGAACTTCGTGCATTCTAGTTTCAAGGACTTCAGGTGTAACATGCAACTCTCCTCTACTTATATTTCTATAGATAGGAGTCCAGATATTATTTTCAATTTTAGATTAACTCACTATCACTGATTATGCGAAATAGATTTCTTACAATGACAATGCTTACTGATACATATTTTTCAGAGTATCAACTGCAACGTTGTGAATCGGCCTACGATAGTAACCGTCGTGACGTCAGTAAGTACAGAGACTATGTGTAGTCACCTGTGGTCAGCTGTATGTACCTCTACTTCACATTATACGTGTGTGCATAAGAGCAGTGACTCATGTATAACTACAGCCACGCAGCTAATCGTGGTCTCCACCACTGCTGTACTCCAGTGGCGCAGACAGTATTTCGCTATTTTTTGAAATCGAAATTATGTGTTTCGATGTCGACCGCCGTGAGTAGACCGGTCTCGATCGGGTCGTGTTGTGTGGGTTTAATGAGTAACTTTTGACGACGATTTTTTGTAATGGCTTCTGCTAGAAAAGAGCGTCCTCTTAATAAGAGACGTAAATAATGCGACGTCACACAGCCTATGACCAGCGGACGATCAAAACGCTTCAAACGATACCTACCTCATTTGTCAAATTATGATAAATAGTTCAGAAGTTATAAAGGAGCAGAATCATACCCACATACATACCGGTAGTGTCCGACCGAAGCTTCGGCTTCGGCCTTCGGCCAAAAAAGCCACCTTCGGCGAAACCTTCGGCTTCGGCCAAATTGAGCCGAAGTTTTGGCCGAAGCCGAAGGTTTTTAACAAGCGTCGAAATTGAACGAACTGTTACGAATTAGCGAGCGCGCGAAGGACGTGGCGACGCGCGGGTGCACACATTGCGTTGTACTTGTGCAAAACAAGTTCGTACGCACATTTAAACATCAACTTTGCTGAGTGTTTTGTAAATTTGTATATACAGTATAATGTATTTGACATAAGACATTTGTTGTATCTCTGTTTATTGTAATAATTTTTATGTGATTGTCGATTGAAAAGTCGAGAAGGTTAAGCTAGTGTCAGTGAAAAACAGAAGAAAAAAGAAAACAAGTAGGAATTGGTTAGATAAACTTAATTTTTTAGGGTTTTTAAACCTTCGGCTTCGGCCGGAGGTTGTAGCGATAACCGATTAATCGGCTTCGGCTTCGGCCAAAAATCGACCTTCGGTCGGACACTACATACCGGTCGAACACATAACCCTCCTTTTGCTTCGCTGTAGTCGGGTAAAAAGGTATAAGTACAGTTTAATGATAATAGATATGACGGGGAGTTGTCAACTTATACGAAATTACCTGGATAAATTCAAGGGTTACAATTACTCCACACAAGGTCAATCAATATAACTCTCTGTCATTATTAGAGCTGTAAAAGTAACGAGAAATTGTGTACCCGTATGTATTCGTTACTTAAAGAACCAGTACCCGTTACTTTCGTATCGTTACGTTACTCGTTACTTTTCATACGACATACAATCGTGTACTAACAGCATCAAGCATGCACCATCGCATTGAGGCGCGTCGCATACGTGATACGGTATGAATTCGTTCGTATAACGTATAACCGCATCAAACGAGTCGAACTGACATGGATACGAAAGATGCGAGTAACGAAATGAATTTGTAAGTAACGATTCGTTACTTCGAGTCAGACCATGTACCCGTTACTCAGTAACGAATACATACAGTTTGTTACAGCTCTAGTCATTATGTGCCGTCGGAATGAGATATCGGATTGGAAACAAACACGTTGAATCGGCTAATCGGTCGCTCCATTAACGGCCGTCATAATTAACTGTCGTGTCGGGCTTCCGTTTTCAATGTAGGCACCTACATTATAATAACCTTAGTGTTTGTTTTTCTTCCGATGTCGGTCGACGGCTACAATAGGTGCAGAGCCTAATCTGGCGTGATAAATATGCACGATGTAAACACGGAACCGACATTAGCAATTGCACGCCACTGCGACAATACAAAATATAAAGCAGGTGTTTCTCTATTTCATGCACACACGTATAAATATAGGGACTTCGTACATACCGAGCTTTATGTACACATCAAATATGGATAAGTAATACAGGTAATGGTCGTTTAATATTTGAACAGGTATCCTCGCATTACCGTATAACGCGCTGCACTGATAACAGTTTCAAATGCATATCTAGTTACAAATAGGTAATAACACACAGTTTTACAATGCACTGGTTCGCTGCAGAGTATCGAATCTTGTAATATAGAGTAGTATCGCTTAGGGAAGATAGTGGCGTCATTTCTGCGAGTTTTGAAGGTTTTCGACTTATCGAGGTTCGACTTAAAGAGGTTCTACTGTATTTAGAAAAATTATTTAAAAAACGTAAGTAGCAGGTTAAATCAGCAAGATCAAGGCCAAGACCAAGACTTAATAAGCAAGACTAAGACCAAGACTGTCTCAGCCTTGGTCTTGATTTGCTCATTACTACTCACTTTGCTCCTATCTTCACCAAACGATAGTACTGGTCTAACTACTAACTAGGTAGTCTGAGACTGTCCATAAATTACGTCATGTTTATTTATTTTTTTCAATCCCCTCCGCCTTACGTGTCATATCTAATATTGTGAGCCCCCCCTCTATATCACTGACACGCACTCTCCATTTGCATTAAAAACTAAATTATTTTTAAGTGCAACTTCTTTAGGCACGTTGAGTAGGAATGATTTCGATCGAACAGTGTAATGTAAAAAAAAAAATGCGATGGAAGTAATGGTGTGGGTAAGGAGAAAGGTCATTCGTATTTAAGGCTAGTAATGGAATAGTACGCACTCTACCTCTGTACTCCTCTGCTAGAGCATTACCAATGTAAACCAGGCTTAAAGCGTTTCACTGATGGATAAAAGCTTATACTTATTAATGACGACGGGATTTTTATACATTGTCAGATTTCGCGTGAGAGCAGGTCTTAAAACAGATTTATTTATACGAATTTATGCTTGTGCAACGTAATTTTTACAATGACACTAGCCTTCGACTGTCCGCCATCGATACCTAATCAACCGATTTAAATATGTCTACATTATTTAATTGAAGCTTTTTGTCCACAGATGTGTCATCATTATTAAGTTCTTTTATTTCTAAGATATCTTATTTTTAGTATCTCCTTCGGCCAAAAAAACACACCTTCGACGAAACCTGAGAGCCGAAGTTTTGGCCGAAGCTGAAAGTTTCTAACAAGCACCCGCGAAATTGAACGAACTGTTACGAATGAAAGAGAGCGCATTGGACGTAGCGACTTCTAAAGATGATTAAAATTACATTTTTGTATTATTTGATCAATATACCTAAACCTTCAATTTAAAAGTTTTAAAAGCATTTATATTATTAATTGTAGCTTGTAGCCAATCTTGAACTGAATTTCTCGGGGTTTTTAAGTCTTCGGTTTCGGCTTCTGCTTCGGCCAGAAATCGACCTTCGGTCGGACACTGTTTATTTTCTAAAAAAAATCGTATTTAGTCGAATTTCGACCGGCTTTAGTTTATTACAATTCCAGAGGTGATGGTCGATGGACTGCTTAAACAGTCACTGTCCGCAATTAATTTTAATTCGTGTTATTACAAATCTGAAGACAATGAACTTATAAAACTACCTACAGAACGCATAATTTAGGCGACGTTAATTTAAAACGTATTAATGATGAGTGTTCGTACCATTGTCACCTCCTTATCAAATTAACCATATCTAACGTGGTAGTTAATTTATATCTAAGAAAACTTTTTTGAAAAAAAAATTAAACCTCCATCAATAAAAGATCACTAAAAAGAGTAAAATAACAAAGTTAAAACGTATTTAAACGACGACTGTAAATAACAATTTTGGGTGACAAAAATAATCAATTTGGGTTACTGTATTACTAAGTGAGCGACTGACTGCACGTGACGAAAAATCAACAGAACAGCAACTTACAAACATCCATTTGAGTTACTTAAAATACAAAATGGGAAGCTTCATAATATTTGAGCGGCCTAACATTTGTTTGAGTGTCAACGTTACGTCCTGCATTTTTTTTCAAAATATGGCAAATGATTTATTTATTCTGAGCGGCATTTTGTTAATAGTTAATTGTTTGAATAGAACTGCGTTTTCTAAAAAATATATATTTAATTGACTGACAATTAAATATACATATTTTAGAAAACGCAGTTCTATTCAAACAATTAACTATTTAATTCGCATACCCCGTTATCGTTCACCCCGGAATTGTTTTTTTAAAAACTCCATCTTTGCCCCATCGCGTTTCACTGCGAGACAATTCACATACCCCTTTATCAAAAAAAGCGGTGGTTTTCAATCTTCATGAAAATGTAAGTTTTAATTTGTAGTCTCAGAGTGAAAAAAAAAATAAAAAGTAAAAACAAAAGAAGATACCTGCTTCAAAATTACCGAAGGCATTCTAGTCGCTCACTTAGTAATTTAGTCACCCAACTATTATTTTAATATCTCAAATGGATTATTCACAACCCAATGTTTGTAAGCCCGTTCTGGATTTTATTATTAACCAATATTTGTCGCTAGTTTAGTTATTTTTTCGCTTACTCTATTTCATACCGCTCAAGTTATTAAAACATTTTCTCATCATCAGTCACCAAGTTTTTTTTTTATTCGACCGTTTTATAATTCCCCTTTAATATACCTAAAGTACATCAAACCTGATAGTAATTAAATTGGTGCCGACCTCAAAACTTTGTAATTTTACGCTTTTTAGTAGTGACCCTTTTTTGAAAGAGGTTCAATTTTTTTTAAGTTTTTTATTTTAATGTTTAGTGGTCTTTTTTAGTGTCTAATGAAACCGAAGGGCAACCTTAAAGCCGACAACAACAAATGTAATATTTCTTTGATTTTTGTTAATTTTCTAAAAAGTTGCTGAGCCTATTTCGCTAAAATTTATGTAGGACCAACTTTGAGACATTTTTAGTGACTAATGAAACCGAAGAGCAACGTCCACACCGACAATTACAACTTTTGAAATGTTTCTTTGATTTTTGTTAATTTTCTAAAAAGTTTCTGAACCGATTTTGCTCAAATTTATTTGGGGTCAACTTTCAGATCTACTCTATCGAATAAAAAAAAGAATCATCGAAATCGATTCATAGTCGACGAAAATATCGACGAACAGACATGCAATAAAAAAAATACAATCGAATAGAGAACCTCCATCATTTTTTTGAAGTCGGTTAAAAACATCAATTATATTTTAAATTCGGGGTGCCAATTGGTAAGCGATAAAAACATGGCAGAGCATTAGTTAAGTTGTAGGTACACACTGTACATACAAAATATTGGCTTTGTAAGATTTATATATGTAGGTATCTACAGTTGCCCAGTATTCTACAAAAAAACTTTTTAACAAAAAAATTAAACCGCCGAAAAACTGAAAAGCAAAAAATAATAAATCTTTTTATTTAACTAAGTTCTATCTGAGTAGTTGAACGTATGTGAAAGTCTAGTATATCTAAGTAATTTTGAGTCGGCGTCAACAATCCTTCGCCGGAAATCTCTGAGCGTTCACGAAGTTAATATCAGCGACAGAGCAACCCTAACGGGCACACGTCTTTGCGAGTGGTCGTGTGGAGAGCGCATGTTTAATGTTAATGTTTATCGCTGGAGATTTCACGTATCATTGTTAATTTGATGTGGTTATTTCTTTTAGTGATCTTTGTTCATTGATGGTTTGACGCCGACTCAAAATTACTTAGATATACTAGACTTTCACATACGTTCAACTACTCAGATAGAACTTATAGTCCAAGAACGATCTTCGTGAAATATCTAAAATCTCAAACGGCTAAAAATTTCAGTGATCGTTCTGGGGGTTACAAGAAACTATTCTGACTGTGAAAAAGTGTGCTCCGATTTGCAGTTAGGGTAGAAACCGCCCTTTAAAATTTTGTTTTCTAATTATCTCACAAACTATGAGATATATGAAAAAATGTTTCAATAAAAAGTTGTAGATTTTTATATTTGCTACGAAAAAGTGCTCCTCCCTCTTACCCCTATCTGCAATAGTTTACCCATAAATCGCCCCTAAAGGTAAAAAAATTGAAAATTCGTATTTTTCTCGGCTGATTCGGGTTTTTTGTGACATTTTGAGAAGAAATTATTCTTGGTATTTTCTTCGAAAAATGATTATTTTAGAAATTACAAAAAAACGAATATTACCCCCTTTGCACAATAGTGTAATCTAATTGTCGTGAATTATTATAAAGAAATCGTATCCATGATTTTAAAACGTAAAACAAACTTAAAATAAACGTTACCATAACTATAATTCAAAATCAAACTTGAGAATTCAAACAATTTGAATTATATTTTTACATTTATTTTAGACATCTATTTGTACCGTTGTTTACGTGGCGTGTTTCTATGATTTTTTAAACAAAATTGTTGACATGGCCTGATAACTTTTAATATGAGAATAATAATTTTATATTTTTTCAAAAAGATTGCAAATGAAATTGCATAACATCCGAATTTTAATATTGATTTTCATAATTATTATTGTTTTTAATTTTCTGTATGTACTACCTACTTAAAAAAGTCTAAATCGATAGACGAAACGTCTTATATTAAATAAATCTAATATTTTTGACCACAGTACTGATAATTTTCCTGTTATTATCAAAAATTTAAAAAAAATGTTTTTCTACCAGTTATAATTAAATGA
This sequence comes from Xanthostigma xanthostigma, assembly GCA_963575645.1. Lineage (NCBI taxonomy): Eukaryota > Metazoa > Arthropoda > Insecta > Raphidioptera > Raphidiidae > Xanthostigma > Xanthostigma xanthostigma. The sequence goes on from OY754467.1 coordinate 17,799,028, forward strand.
AATACGATTTTTATGAGATATATGAAAAAAGGTTTCGACAAAAAATTGTAGATTTTTATATTTGCTTTAAGAAAGTACTCCACCCTCTTACCCCTATCTACAATAGTTTACCCGTAAACCGCCCCTAAATGTGAAAAAAATGGAAATCATTTGTTTTTTCGGCAGATTCGGGTTTTTTGTGACATTTTAAGAAGAAAATAGTCCGCGTTTTCTTCGAAAAATGGATATTATAGAAATTACAAAAAGACGGTATCTATCCCTTTTGCACGATACTGGAGTCTAATTGTCGTGAATTATTGACAAGAATAATTCGTATCCATGATTTTAAAATGTAGAATAGACTTAATAAAAGCGTTACCACGACTACTCAAATTCAAATCTGAGAGTTCAAAAAATTTTAATTATAATATTTGATTTTTCACATTATTTTTAGAAATTTATTTATACCGTTGCTTACGTGGCGTGTTTCTATGGTTTTTTAAACAAAATTATTGAAATGGCCTATGAAGTCACAGAAATGCCGCGCAAAAGAGACACGTTTCAATAATAATCAAAACATCTTGCCCAAAAAGAATATTTTTTTTTTAATTCAATAAGAATATTTTATTGAATGATTTCATGTGTTTGATAATTTTTAATATGATAATTATTGATTTTAAAATTATTTTCAAAAATTGTGCATATAATAGGTTCCTATATTATGTTATGAAATTGTGCTAACATTCGTTTTTTTATTATTTTTTATTTATTGTTAAAAATTTATAGTCAACATAAACTTGTTACCATGTTTTTTGTCTTATGTTAATTGCTACGGTTAGTAATTAATGTTGATTTTCAAACCTACTTGAAAAAGTCTAAATCTATAGACGTCTATAGATTTAGAGTTTTTCAAGTAGGTTTGAAAATCAAAGTCAATATTTTTGTCGAAACGTTAGCAATAAAAGAAAAGAATTATACCTATGTGTCCGCATTCCCGTTATTCATAATTATTGAAAATAATAATAATTATGTTGCGACATAATAATAATTATTTAGGATTCTTCTCTTGAAAAAAATAAGAATATTTTTATGATCTTGTGACATAAAAATATTATGTAAGGGCATAATTTTATTATTTTTCGTCAGGATATTTTAAGTTAAAAAAATATTTTCAAAAAAAAATTCTGAAATTGAAACGGGGTGCCATATCGCCTAACTTATATTAATTGCTATGGTTAGTAATTAATGTTGATTTTAATAATTATTGTTTTTAATTTTGACAGCTGACGATGATATAGTGGGACAAGCTCCGACAATCATGCTATCTCTCTCACTACAGTATCGTGCAAAGGGGTGTCGTTTTTTTTGTAATTTCTATAATGTTAATTTTTCGAAGAAAACGCAAAGACTATTTTCTTCGTAAAATCTCACAAAAAACCCGAATCTGCCGAAAAAACAAATGATTTCCATTTTTTTCACATTTAGGGGCGGTTTACGGTTAAACTATTGTAGATAGGGGTAAGAGGGTGGAGTACTTTTTTATAGCAAATATAAAAATCTACAATTTTTTGTCGAAACCTTTTTTCATATATCTCATAGTTTGTGAGATAATTAGAAAACAAAATTTAAAGGGGCGGTTTCTACCCTAACTGCAAATCGGAGCACACTTTTTCATAGTCAGAATAGTTTCTTGTAACCCCAAGAACGATCACTGAAATTTTTAGCCGTTTGAGATTTTAGGTATTTCACGAAGATCGTTCTTGGACTATTAGTTAAATAAAAAGATTTATTATTTTTTGCTTTTCAGTTTTTCGGCGGTTTAATTTTTTTGTTAAAAAGTTTTTATTTAATAATTTTTTGTGGCTATATAATTTATAATTGTAATATACACAACTCAGCATGAAAATCTGTGAGTGAACAATAAATCACCCCTATTTTCCCACCCTTAGGGTAGGAATTTTTTTTCCAAATTTATATGAGACGAACCTCGAGGTATACCCTATCCAATAAAAAAATAATTATCAAAATTGGACCACTCTGTAAAAAGTTATGTGTGGTCATACATTACAATCAGTGAGTGAACAATCAATCATCCCCTGCTTTCCTACCCTTAGGGTTGGAATTTTTCTACGAAATTTATATGGGAACAACTTCGGGGTATACCCTTTCAAACAAAAAAATAATTATCAAAATCGGACTACTCTGTAAAAAGTTATGCGTGGTCATACATAAATAAAAAAAAAAAAAAAAAAAAAAAAAAAAAATAAAAAAAAAAAAAAAAAATATACGCGTCGAATTGAGAACCTTCTCCGTTTTTGTTTTTCGTCGGTTAAAAAAATAGAACTATTAAAATCTCACACTAGAAATATTTATCTGATATTTCAAGTACAACTTGTACAAAAACTCAACATCAGTGGTATTTGTTTTAATACGAAATCATCTAACATTATATCCAGGAAAGAATTAATATTATAATTTTAATGTCAATGAAAATCCAACTGTACAAACGAATAACTATGTATACAATATGTAAATGTTGAAAGTAACTGTACTTTAAAGGCAATTCATAGATATTTGAAAATTCGAAATAAACAAAACGGTATAAAAATTAGAATTTCAATTTATTCAAATGTGAGAAAAAATATTTAGCAAACGTTGACTGTTTCTCAGAATTAGCAAACCTTAATCTTGAAATTTGAGAAAGTGTGGATTTTGACGTGAACACTTCTCCAGGAGCATCTTGGTAGTACTAGTGATATAACGAATATTGCATTCGCATGCGCGAATATTCGCGTAATTTTTGACATTCGCATTCGCAAAATTCATGTGAATATCCCTGCGAATATTAACATTAGAAGAACATTACTTCTTTAATGTGCAAATAATGTAAAATAAGTCAAAAAATATTAATAATAAAGCGTATTTGCAACTGTATTCCACATACTCCGAGAGCTATAGTTTCTTATATTAAGGCCGCTGCAGACGAGGCTAGAAACGCTGCTATAGGAGTTCTGCTATCCGGTAGGCTGGGTACAAAGCTGCAAATGAGGTCACTGCGGGCTCGCTTGCTAGCTCACAATATAGGTTTTAAAATTAGAACAGCGGCTATTTTCTTTGCTAGGTCTGCTGCTAGGTATTAGCAAGAACCAATCAGGAACCAATCACGTAGGCGACTTGAACAAACGCCCACAAACCCGCATGGTGTCATTCTGCTCAGAGTCAGACAACACAGACACGTTTTGCTGTGTTCATATTCGAACTGTCACTGCGCGCGCACCAGATCTATCCACAAAACAAGCTTAAACTCCTGTGAAGCGAGCACTTAACAGCAATCAAGAAAACCAGCGCTAGAAAACTAGTAGGCAAATCTAGCAAGGAATCTAGCAGCGTTTCTAGCCTTTAGTTAGCGCAGAATATAAAGTAGCTCTCGCTCAAGCGAAGGTTCATATTCTGCGATGCCTAATGTAAAAAAATAGCTCTCAGAGTATGTGGTACACGGTTACAATGTAACAATGCTATGTGTTTCATACAACAACAATAGCAAACACTGTGCTATAAAATATAATAATATTATTATATAGCCTTACATTCGTAATTAGTATTTAATGTTATTTATAACGCTGCAGATATAGTCGACGAAGTTATATTTAATATATTTTTCACAAACTGTGATATGATTTCACCCACAGAGAATTTATTTTTATCACAATTAAATTGTACATTAAACAAACGTAATACAAGGTTAACGATAATATATCAATTATAAATTAGCTAGCGGTCCGGTCCGGCTAAATTTTGTTATATCAAGGCTCCCTAATAAATTGTTCAACTGCAGCGGTATCTCTTTCACTTCGGTCGTTCAATCGAGTTAATATCTAACTTACTCATTTAGCTCGTTCGCTCTCGTAGAGATATTAGACTAGAGTACGCGAGTGAGCCGTGAAAGTGTCTGCAATTCAGAGAGAGATAACAGTTCTTTATCTCTATGGCAGTAACTAATGATACAAAACAATGCTGATTTGAGTAAACAAATATTTGGTTTTATGTAGCGTTCTCTCTCTCAACTGAGGACACTTTCACTTATGGAAAGCATACGAACTAGAGTACTCTAGTTATTTATATCTCTATGTTCGCTCTTTATAATTATTACATTACCCTTCAGCTTCACTCGCTTCGCTCGTTCGATTTTCACTTTAGAATAAATCTGATTTGCACTCGGGCGAATCCATACATATACAGACGCAAGTTTTCCTCCAAAAACAAGCTTTATCGAATAGTGAAAGCCACATTCAAATCTATTTAATATAATGGATTCAATCCGATTTTCATCCGTGAGAAGTCGGACAGTTTTTATAGATCTAAATTCTAAGCCCTCTCCAAGAAATAAGCTGTTTAAATTCAGTAGTTCTAGTGTTTTTAGCGGACACAAACAGACGGGACGGGAACTTTTTTTAACACTCTTTTATTAACTTCACTTAGGTATGTTGGTTTGTATCTATCTAATGGAATCTTTCAATTTCATTTTCGTCTACTTCCAGACGTCTGAATAATTTGAAAATTTGCACACGTTTTAAAAACCGATGGCAATACAATAATTTATATAAATACTAGCGGTCCGTTCTAGATTCACTCGGGTGCGACTGTGATAGATATAATTCTGCAAAATGTATTTCGTTTTTCGACCCGGCGTCTCAACTAAAAGCTTTGAGCAAATTCTACCAGATTTGTTTCTGAAATAATAGCTTTGAGCGAATTCTATCAGATATCGATTCGATTTGTAATAGGTTATCGCAAATATTATTCCTGCTGAGAAAAATTGTTAACATAGCGTCCACAGATGTATGTGTTACTATATCTACAACGGGCTTTTAAATTCTATTTTGCAATATGGACTGATTATATGGGGTGCTGACCCTCATGTTGATAGAGTCTTCAAATTGCAAAAGAAAGCAGTTAGAATATTAACTAAATCAAAGTATAATGCTCACTGTGCTCCTCTTTTTAGAGCTTTAAATATCATGACGCTACCCTCACTGTTCGTTTTCGTAAATCTCATGTATATCAAACGAAACCTATCTAAGTATCTAAGTTCCAAATTGTTGAGGAAATACACTCTCACAATACACGTGATGCGCGAAACATAAGAGTGCCTTTTCATTCTGTAAACAAACAAAAATATGGACCCAATTATTGGTCACTAAAATTATATAATGCTCTACCTTTAGAAACGCGTTCCCTTCCTGAAAATGTCTTAAAAAAAGTTATCAAAAAGCGGCTAATGGACATGTGTCTATATAATTTTAAGGATTTTTTATAATTTCAAATGTTATATGACGTTTTGTCAAATTTTGTAAATGCGACAAATAAAAAATATCTATCTATCTATCGCTACTTGGTACTAATACAGTTTTTTTTGTTTGCTTCTGAACTAATAGCTTTGAGTAAATTCAATGAGATGTCGCTACATGTTACTAAAGCAGTTTATTTTCACAAAATGCCGTTATTTTGTACAAAATATTTAATAAAAACTATCCTATAGCGTAAGTTGAACCAAGCAAGACACATTTACAAAATTTCATTAAAATCGGTTCTGTGGTTTCGGAGATTAGCGCGGACGAACATCGTGACACGAGAGTTTTATATAATTATATAAAATACTTATAAATATATAAATAATAAACACAGTCATTTGGGTGTTGGTTTTAGGGTTATAATTAATGTTAGAATTTAAAAAACTCAAAATAAAACACTCTTTCATGGCAATGTAGACTAAAATGTAAAAAATAATTTTTAAATAAAAAGATTTTGTTCAACAGTGATAGGAAATCCCCCAGTTCGATATATTGCAGTATATAGTAAAGTAAAGAAAGAATAAACGGTTGGCCTATTTTAACCAACTTCAAAAATTTATTGCGAAGCAGTTTTAAAAATCCAACAGCATTTTTGAATTAGACGGGGCTCATTCCAACGAATAAAAAGTCGTTTATTGATACACATTATAATAAAAAATAATAATTTACCTATCGCACGTAGTTTAGATCACATAATATCGACAGCATAGACCTTATGGAATTCTTTTTACGATATTAAAAATTATTCTAATTTATTCAATTGTGTTATGTTGGTGCACTCACCAATGATTCACGGTTAATGTCAAAAGTTAACTACACGACTGCATGAGTCAATTTCTTGAGGAAATATAAAATTTACAACAGAAGACAACAATAATAATAATAATAGCAGTCTGTTAATTGCTTCCATTGTCATAGCGCTGTTATAAGTGTTGGAAAAAAAAAACTCATAATTATGTACCTAATTGAGCGCATTGTTCTACGTGCAAAGAACGAACAACACGGGAGATGGACTAGTGTTTGTTGAGAGTTTTTGAGCTTGTCCAGGCTCACGTTTGGAGTCTGGAGTGAAGTCGCTGTGTGTGATAGAAGTGGAACTAGTAAATTAGTAGAAGTCGAAATGTTATTGCTCATTTTTATATAAGATTTTGAAAAACAAAAGTCTCTATATAATTAGACTGGTGTATTTTCAACTGATTTTCCTCGAGTATTTTCAAGTTTTTTGTCCCTGCTTTCCGTTCGGCCAATGGAAAAATACGTTAGACAACGTTTAACTTCAAATTAATAAAGTTTGTTTTTGATCAATTTATGACCTTCATGAAGTGAGAGTAAGGGAGACATTGAAAATATGTATTAGTCCCGACAGTTTGAAAATACGAGTTCTACTGTAGTTGCACAGGAAATTCAATAATTTTTTAAAAAGTAAACAGTAATCATACTATAATTATTGTAGAGATACAGAGCTGCGTGCAATTTCCCACTGTCGTGTCTTGTGTAATATATGCAACGGCCAGACATTTTAACTCTGTACAGTCACTATATACTTGCAAGTCCAACGCACAGACAAGATACAAGCGTTTTGGAGCACCACTGCTGGTAACAAAGAAATTTAAAGACATCAGTTTAATTAAGACGCTTGATTTCGTACACAGTTTAGGAATCCCAAAAAAATAATAGAAAATTAGGGGAGCATAATACATTTCTTAAGCTGCGATGGCTTCGTTCGGTTCTCTACCACTTAACTCATAACTGTGCAAATCACTTATACCCTACCTTGGGTTGTCATCTGTAAAGTCAATAAACTAGAACAAGAAGCGGAAAACCGGATTTTTGAGCTCAAAATCTGGACATCATTGCCAAGAAAAATTCTTATTTTACTGATGAAATTAAATAATACCTTAATAATACACAACTGGTATAGATGCTTTTTTACAATCTTTGGTGAAACTTGGCGTACATATTTTACAAGCTTTCATTTAATTATCTCTCTATTCTCTTTGGTAATGAAATTAAAGAGCCGCATAAAAATTAGAAAAACCAAATATGAAAAATATTTTTTTTCGAATTAAAGAAACAAAATTCTACTATCGTCTCTTGATAAAAAAAGATTTATCTAGTCAAATTAAAATCCGTACTGTAAAAAAAACCCCGCCCGGACGCCCTTCAAAAACTTTTTAACGATTTCTTAAATTTGACACATGGATGCTTCTAATAAAAAAATATCCAGCCAATATGTCTCTTTTGCGCATGCGCCGATTTTCCCCACAAACAAATAGGTCTCTTCATATTTGTGTATCAAACATCCTCGCAAAATTTGATTTCAATCCGTTCATCCGTTTGACCTGTATCGTGTTACCAGACAAACAGACTCACAGAGTTTTTCCAAAAATATGTTTTTTTTCGAGGGACCTCAAAACAAAAAGATATTGAAAAATTTTGAAAAGTGATTTTTGACCCAAACAAGTAGGTATACCATTCCCCCCACTTATGGGTTGGAATGGTAATACCTAACTAAAATATAAATACCTCTATTGGGCGAGTTGATTAGCCGTGTCTGCGTGTAATTGACACTCGCTGAGCTTGTTGACACAAGCTCAATCGTGCGCGAATTTAAACGCCCGCGGCGAGTAACTAACATTGATTGAGCCTACCAAGATGACTTACAAATACAACGAAAATGGGACACTCGGTACATAAATTAGTTAGAAAAAAATGGTTTAGGTATTCTTGAAATATCCTGTTTCATATATCTAAGACAGTGGACAAGATGAGTTCGAAGACCGCGGATCGTTTAGTTCTTTACCTGTCCACGTCCGGTCTTCATTTTAGTGGGCACGACAATTATTATTATGACAATAATAATGGTTGTTGTTTGATTTGTAATATTTCCTGTGAATGCGGCGTGTTTTCAAGGCTCTTTACTGGTAATTGTCTGTATCGACAACAAACCTTCTTATGCTTCAGTAGACACACGCCATGATAATATGATAATAAACACTCTAACCACTGCGGTAAGTGTCTTTCAGGCATCAATTGTTTTTATGTAAAACACTATTTACGCTCGAAAAAACTAGTCTAAGAGAAAAAAGAAATATATAAATATACACACGAGTCAAGTCGCTTTTTTGAGACAACAGAACGTGTCCACAGATCATTTTTATTACTTTCACTGGAATGTCATATATTTATTTAAATTACTACGAATAATGAAATTTGAGAGCGTCGTGGTTTATATGGCGTTCCTACGGTCCCTCTATTGCAAATCTACATTTGCCGGTGTCGGAAAGGCAACCGGATGGCGAGTGGTATTCTGGGCTTTTGAGTGGTACAGAGCTCCCTGCTAACGGCCAAAGTGGCCAAAAATGGACAGGGGCGGCGATATGGGGGTGGGGCAAAATCGAAAAGTTTTTGAAAAGGCAACCGGATAAAAATGCGGTTGGATTGAAGGAAATACCCTAATTATATAATAAAATTTTTTTGCCAGCTGAAACACGCGGGCCGTTTTTGCACTAGCGAATAAAAAAAAAAAAAAACTGAAAAGGCAACCGCTTCAAAATTAGTGAGCATACTTATTGACACCACCAAACGTTGGAAAAAAATTGCCATCCGATCCTGATGGGCAGTTTCGGAGAAACAAACCCTCAAAGTCGCCGAAAAACCCTTTTTTTCGATTTTTTCAACAATAAGTAAAAAAACACACTAAAAATTGTTCAAATCGGATGGCATTCGAAATTTATACTGTCCTAAGTACAAATAATAGCGTGTAAATGCCATCCGATTTCGATTAAATTTACCCCTATTTAGCCACCCCCCCAAAACTCATGAAAATAACAATTTTATGCAGCGTATGGCATTATTGTTATTGTTATTGAGTTATAGGATTGACGTGCCATTGCTTTGAATATACCTATATCTACGAAAAATTCCTTTTCATATTATGACGCGTAGTATGTTCTCAATTTTTAGTAGTTTGAAGCTCTTCGAATTTTATTTGTAAATGTTTATTATTTTTATTACAGTTGGATGGAAACACTTTTGCAAACGTTATTATAATTTTATATATAGGTACATATAACTCATTGATAGACAGATGCATTAGGTATATACTTCTTTCGCATGTTATTAATGTTTGCGTGCGGAAAATGTGTTGTTACTTTCATTAGCTTCTATTTTTTATAATCTTGATCAAAATGTTTTGAAGTAACAGCAGTTCATTTGATAAACAGAGAACTTGAAAGAAAATGCTATTCTGACAATTTTGATGAAACGTTCATGTCCAAATACATATTATATTTACAAGTTATATAGAGAAAGATTGGTCAAAAACAAATTAGTTAAGTAGCTGACAAACAAGCTTTAGTTAATTTTTACATGTGAAAACATATGTAACTTAAAGTAAATGACACACTATTTATTTACTAGCCATTACCCAGTCATCGAAGGCGTAACAGAAATTTTATGTGTCAGTGTGTCTGAAGTTGTAATGGTCCCGTGCAGAGCCGTAATTAGGCAGGGGCAGCAAGCGCACGTGTCCAGGGTCCAGATGGAAAGGAAAAATCGCATTATACAGTACAATATTTGCAATTAAAACAACAGATCTGTGATAATAAATAATTTCAAGAGCAAAAATTTGTAATGACCAAAATTTTAAAAATTAACAATATGGAGAACTCTGCAATCGAACAGTATTCACTTTTGACAATGTGCTTTTTTAATTTTTGACACCTAATTTTCTCTGAAGATGGGAAAAAACCTTTGCCGAAACGTTAGAAAATAGAAAAAATATAAAGAAAGTACTTCTTTTATTTGATCCTTAAGCTACTATAATCAGAACTATATACCTATACAGTAGAACCTCGATAAGTTAAAGTTCAAGGGAAACGTTGAAAAATTTAAGTCATCGAGTTTTTTTACTAATCTAGAGTTGAAGTTTGAGAGGTTTTGGAAGTTCGATTTTTCACTTAACGAGGTTCAATTGTTCTAATAAATTGCTAATAAATTTTGAATCTATTTATTTATTCAATTAGATTCAATTACATATTTATAAAATTAAAACGAAAAAGTCAGTAATTTTTTTCTGTTTCATGCTCTTCCAGTTTTCTACATCAATTATCTTTTATACTTATTCACGATGACTCACTGATAAAACTTTAAGTTATGAAGGTCATCAAAATATTATTTTAAGTTATCGAGGGTCAACGCTCAAAAAGTTACCGAGGTTTTGTGCTAATGTGCGCAGTGCAAGAATATCAAACTTTCGGCCCTTGCGGTGTAATATACTATTTTTGATTGTACTATACTCGTTAAAACTATTATTTTGGGGAAAAGCTTTATTTAATCAATAAAAGCGTATATAGAAGGGTCCAGTGACGAAGTCTTGCCCAGAACTCCAAAAAAAGCTAGTTGCGGCCCTGGTCCAGTGTTCCCTTTATGTGAATTTTTTCTCTTTAATTTTCAGGTTTTTGTGCATCCAAAGGAATTTGGCTTGTGCACGATTTTTAGGCACGTTGAATGAAACTAAGTAGGCGTCGACATTCGATACGCTGCTCTCCCGCAGCATCTGTTAGCAGTTTAGACATTGTCGGTTGCCAAATAGTAAAATAGTATAAAGATGTTTATGTCGGTGCTAATTCAATTTAAGAAACTTCTAACCACTTTATGAACGGCGAGCGGAAAGCACTCGAACGATAGACGTGAATAAATAAATCTAATGCGGATGTTCCGTTACACTTGAAAAATATGTAGGTGCAACATATCAACTATCGTCTTTGAGGTGTCGCAAAGATATCTACAGGTTAGATTTGCTAATGACCATTTATTCATCGAACACTATTAAAGATAGAAACTACTAATCTTGAAACAAATTTATTCGTTAGATAAAAATTTACTTTCAATTCACCAAACACGATTACAGGTAGAAAATTTAGTTAATGATTAAATATAGACTGCACTATACTTCTTTTTCTTTTTGTTGATTATTTTCACGTTTATCCAAAAATCCGACCGATGGCGTTAGTGTAGACGTCAAAACAAAAAAAAAGACGGGTTGCACTAATTTTTTGCATTTAGAAGCATTGTTTATTTATTGACAGCACTTGTAAATAAAATGGTTTGTATCATAGATTGCATTTTTATGTACGATATTTCAACGCTAGATGTCTAACGTTGTATAAAAAGTATCTGGCAATTACTATCACTTAGAGAGTCTCACCCAGTTCTTACTAACCTGACGCGAGTTTAACATTTTTTACCCATTACAAAAAAAGTGTACAACGCCGCTAAAGAAGTTTTGTAAATAAAATGGTTTGTATCATAGATTGCATTTTTATGTACGATATTTCAACGCTAGATGCCTAACGTTGTATAAAAAGTATCTGGCAATTACCTCAGTTCTTACTTTTCCTGACGCGAGTTTAACATTTTTTACCCATTACAAAAAAAGTGTACAGCGCCGCTAAAGAAGTTTTCACTTCAAAAATTACATAAACCAATTGCACACAAAACTTCCACCAACATTAATGTTTTACAACTATACACTTCACAAAAGGTTAATAAACATAATTCACAAGAACAAACTGTAGATATAATACTCCACGCTTATAGGTTAGGTATTATGATCTATGTGGCGGCCATTTCTATTTTATCAGCGAATAGATTTTTTTTACTTTGATATAATTCCTCTTTGAAAGGATTAGTATCACCCCAACGACAAATTTCTTACTCGGAAATAAATATTTTAAATAAAACGTCGAAACTTCCTGCATTGTCAATGCAAACGCTTCGCATAGGGCGGCCATATGGAATCTTTTAAAACTGCAACAGGTCGCAAAAATTTGGCCACGGCTTAATCTGCCTGGCTGTAACAATTATTTTAAATGCGTGCGTGGGAATGATTGACGGTTTATACATATCCAAATTCTTGATGGAATATTTAAAAATGTTTAATCTTCTGTCTTCTAGCCAGTGTTTGAGAATGTATGGTTTGCTCGTCAATTACGTTTGTGGCATCGGCACGCTAGTGGCCATATATATAAATAAAAATCTCGTGTCATGATGTTCGTCCGCGCTGATCTCCGAAACCACTGAACCGATTTTAATGACATTTCGTAAATGTGACTTGCTTGGTCCAACTTAAGCTATACGATAGTTTTTATTAAACTTTTCGTACAAAATTACGGTGTTTTCTCAAAAAAAAAATTGTTTTAGTAACATGCAGCGACATCTGCTAGAATTTGTTTAAAGCTATTAGTTTAGAAGCAAAAAAAAACCTGTTTTAGTACCAAGTGGGCCACATCTGATAGAATTTGCTCAAAGCTATTAGTTCAGAAGCAAATCTGGCACAATTTGCCCAAAGCTATTAGTTCAGATGTCAGGTCGCAAACGAAATACATTTTGCCCATTATATCTATCGCACCCGGGTGAAACTCTGACGGACCGTTAATCTATATTGTCACGTGGTGCCATAGCACCGCGACAATTTCTTAATATTAGCATAAAAATTATTATAAAAAGATAAATAAGGAAACCTTAAGTCACTAATTTCGCGGGTATTTGCATGCGCGGTACGATTTGGATCGCGGGGCTTGGACTTATAAACATAAGTGTGTCTGACGTGTGATCCAGTCGGCGGACTCTAAAAACGCGGTATCTGTGATTCAAAAGTGAAAAGTGACAAACAATAGTTGTTAAGGTTTTTAAATAATTAAAATAAATATTTATTAGTTACGGAAAAATAACAAACATTAAGTTGTTTTCCGGGATTCGAGGAGGTCGCACGAAAAAAGGACGCTCATGGAATAAATCAAAGAATAATTTCCAAACTGCTTCTACAAGCTAACTTTTAGACTTCATTGCACTACAATGAAGTGGTTAACTACCCGTCGTCGTCCACGAATCATGTAAAGTATAAATAGAATAAGAATGTTCATGTGTAAAAAGGTATGAAGTTCACTCTTAGTTTTCTCACGTAGTTTTTTTTTTATTCAATTAATCTTATCAAGTATGTCCCCCTAGATAATTAAGTGATCATCTTGTCAGGGTTCCACCCCCAGCTCCTAGTTGTTAGCCATAGTCCTACGATATTGTTAAACATAAGAATGTTATTTTGAAAATCAATTTTCTTTGTACCATATACCGTCACTTCTTTAAGTGATTATTAAATATATGTTATTGATCAACTGCGTATTCCTTTCATAGTTTTTCGTTATTGCACAATTTCTCAGAATGGTAGAGGAAGTGGTGCTGTACCCTCTCTGATCACTATGGGCCCAAAATAACACCGGTACCGCCCAAACAATCCACCGTTTTGAGAAATCTGTCCGTTTTTCTTTTTTTATTTATTCACAGGTGGGAATGGACCTACGTTACCCGAAATCCTTCCACTGCCGTGCTATAATATATATAAAATTCCCGTGTCACAATTTTGGCCGCGCTAATCTCCGAAACCACTAAACAGATTTTTATGAAATTTTTTAAATGGGTCTTGCTTGCTGCAACTTACGCTATAGGATAGTTTTTATTAAACACTAGCGGTCCCGCCCGGTTTCACCCGGGTGCAAAAGAATGAATGGGGAAGGAAGGGACATGAGTACACACATTCATCTTAGTTTACCGAGATGAATGTTGTGTCCAAATTTCATGATGATCGGAGTTACCGTTCAAAAGTTTTTTTCGATAAAGAGCAGTATTTAAACTTTATTTAACTAATAATTTTTAACTTCCCGCTTTAAAAAAAAAAAAAAAAAAAATTTTTTTTTTTTCAAAAATCGGGAAGTTATTGGTTTCACCCCGATTTTCGAAAATCGAGTTTTCGCCAGATCTCGACGTTTTGGGGTCCTAGGAAGCTATTGAAACTATTTTGGCGATGATGTCCGTAGGGCTGTATGTATGGATGTGTGTGTGTGTGTATGTATGTATGTAAACCTTTTATATCTTTTGAACGGAGTGTCCGACTGAAACGTGGTTTGCGGCATCTGACGTGATCTTGGTGAACTTAGACTTCCTGAAAATTTGAAACGATTCGGCCCAAAAAATTTTGAGAAATCTTAAAAAAACAAGTTTCAAAAATTTTTAAAAATTTGTTTTTGTAAAAAATTTTCTAAACTACTAAACCGATTAATTCCAAAAACTAATCAGCTCTTCTCCTTAACAAACTGCGTCGATTTCCGCAAACCGCATCAAAATCGGTTCATTTGTTCACGAGAAACCGTGAACGAAAAAATCGTAAAAAAGTGTTTTTTTAAAATGACTCTTAAAATTGTTATCAGATTGATTTTTTTGTAATAAATTACTTTCTTAAGCTAAAAAAACTGCGTCGATCGCCGCAAACCATATCAAAATTGGTTCATTTGTTCATGAGATAACGTGAACGAAAAATTAGGAAAAAAGTAATTTTTTAAAATTACTCGTAAAATTCTTATCAAATCGATTTTTTTGTAATAATTTACTTTCTTAGGTTAAAAAAACTGCGTCGATTGCAGCAAACCGCATCAAAATCGGCTCATTTGTTCACGAGATATCGTGAACGAAAAATTTTTAAAAAGTGTTTTTTTTTAAATTTCTCGTAAAATTCCTATGAGATCGATTTTTCTGTATAAAATTACTTTTTAAGGTTAAAAAATTGCGTCGACTGCCGCAAATCGCATCAAAATCGCTTCATTTGTTCATGAGATATCGTGAACGAAAATTTCGTAACAAAGTGTTTTTTTTTTGAGCTCGAAGAGCTAAAAAATAAACTTCTTGCTATATTTGACATATTTTTGAGCGTTTTGAACTCGAAAATAGCGGGAAGTTACAGGGATGGCCTGCAGGGTCAAACTACTTTTCAAATTTTTTTTAAATGAATTAAATAAAATTTAAATAAATTTAAATGTAAGCCTTAGAAGAAAACAATGTAAAAAAATAAAAAAAAAAGAAAATAAAAATATATTCACCCAACGTGGGGCTCAAACCCACGACCGCATGCGCTACCGATTGATCTACCTGAGGTCGTGTTCTTTCATCACTAATATGAGTATATCTAGTTAGTGCATTTCACATGAATAGAAGCTTATTTTTGAGATACTTTTTGCAACATTTTTCATTATTAAAGCTCCGCTCCTAATGGTCGTAGCGTAATATTATATAGCCTATAGCCTTCCTCTGTAAATGGGCTATCCAACAAAAAAAAATTTATTCAATTTGAACCAGTAGTTCCTGAGATTAGCGCGTTCAAACAAACAAACAAACTTTTCAGCTTTATACATTAGTACTATAGATTTCATACAAAATGACGGTGTTTTCTCAAAAAAAAAAATTGTTTTAGTAACATGCAGCGACATCTGCTAGAATTTGTTTAAAGCTATTAGTTTAGAAGCTAAAAAAGCTGTTTTAGTACTAAGTAGCCGCATCCGATAGAATTTGCTCAAAGCTATTAGTTCAGAAACAAATCTGGTAGAATTTGCTCAAAGCTATTAGGTAGTTCAGACGCCGGGCCGCAAACGAAATACATTTTTCCGAATTATATCTATCGCACCCGGGTGAAACCGGGACGGACCGCTAATATTATTATAAAATACACTGGGCTTGCAGGATTATAGGTACCTAGGTATAACATCCTTGGTAGGTTATTACTGACACAGCAGTTATTAAAGTGTGACATTAACGCGAAGAAAGTTTCTTATTACTTATATATATTCATAGTGATTAATTATACGATTGTCCACTCATTTCACAAAGTATCTATAATTATAGGCAATGCAAAACATATTAAATTATAAACAACAGATAAACTATTGTTATCAAAGATCCGCCATATACCTATACATAAAAACTGTATATAGACAAATACATTCAGTTAATTTGTATATGCTTAAAATGATAATAGTGACCGAATCAAAATATTGACTAGTGGAGGAAATGATAAGGCGGCAAACGCACAATAGACTTATTGTATTTCCGTACAAATTGTAATCTTTTTCAAAAACGCATTTATTCCATATATACACACATCATGCATTAAATATATTTATATGTACAAGAAAGCAGAAAGCTGATGACCTCAAAGAACAAATAATATATAAAACACGTCTATCAATAGTACAAACTGAAAAAAAGAAAGAACTGCCTGCATATTATGTACTTGACTACTTATACAAGGTGGCGCAGAGTTGACTACCGCGTCACAATAGAGTCTCGTCCACATATTTAATAATTTACTGTATGAATCATTATCTATCTACTCAATGTGCGGTGAGTGAAGGCAACAAAGCGTATCGAAAATATATCGGCGTCTCTTTCTTCGATGTAATTCCTTGATTTCTCCGATGATAGGATTGGTTGATGTACTTGCATACTTTGTCTTTTTCTATGACGTTAACATGGGCGTACTAAGCTCTGGGCCCAGGAGTGGGCAAATTAGAAATTTCTTACGCCGGATTCTCCGTGCTTGTTTTGCCCTCCTGGATACGCCAGTGCTTACGGCTTAAAAAAAGACAGAAGTATATGTTTGCACCCTATAATGGTTCGATTGCGATTTAATTCCTATATGCTCAGTATAGTTTAAAAGTATATGGTGGTCTCGTCCAACGTATGAAAATTTGATAACTTAGAACAGTGCATAATATGCCTCACGTATAAACAAATAATGTATCCCAACGTTTTCGTTCTCATATCATTTCTCTTGCATCCAAACAAGATCAGGGGTGGCGAACCTATGGCACGCGTGCTACATGTGGCACGCGACAGATTATTATTAATACAGGGAGATTTTCCCTATGTTAATGTGGAAACATACTCTACCTTGCTGAATTTTTACATACGCTTTTAGGCACCTCTCAATGTCCCAATTGCACAAAGTATACAATTTTTGCGTTACGGGGGGCCAGGGGCGTCCTGAAAAGTACAAAATTTGTTTTCTAATTTTCTCGGCTTGTGTTATAGCTACGACAAAAATAATTATACGAATGTAGAGGGCGTTCCGAGCACTACAAGTTTGCCCCTCATGACTTTCGTCGTAACTGCAACGGTTACCGATTTATATCAAACATTTCGAACGATGTTTTCAGAATAACAACATTCAATTTTCCTGCGTAGCTAAGGAAATGTAATTTTGATAATATTACGAGAGAGAGAGAGAGAGAGAGAGTTAATGTAACAATACTTTTGAATTCGTAGAACCGC
The DNA here is from genome assembly GCA_963575645.1 of Xanthostigma xanthostigma. NCBI lineage: Eukaryota > Metazoa > Arthropoda > Insecta > Raphidioptera > Raphidiidae > Xanthostigma > Xanthostigma xanthostigma. The sequence goes on from OY754467.1 coordinate 17,816,517, forward strand.
AGAACCGTTGCAGTTACGACGAATTTGTAGCGCTCGGAGAGTTTTGTGCATTTGGGACACTGAGAGGAGCCTAAAAGCGTATGCAAAAGTTCAGCAAGGTATATATAGAGTATGTTTCCAGCTCCAATTCCCTATCGCCTGTATTGGCACGGCATTGATTGCGGTGTGAAATCTAAATAATTAAAAATGTACTAAATGCCGAAACAAATTGACTATCACTAAATAACAAATATCAAAAAGTTTCATTGCACCCAATGTATTATCGAAATTATTCTTTTCGTCTATGTTTGAGCCATTTTTTTGACAACTAAATTTCTTTGGCTGAGCGTCACCACGTCTTGGCTACATTAAACATTTTTGAAAAAAAAATGGCACGTAGATGTAGAAAGGTTCGCCATCCCTGGGCTAGATGGTGAAAAACAATGTTAAATATGGAACATCAGACAGTTTGCACTCCAAGAGTGGAAGAGCTGTTGAAGGTACGCCGTTCAACATGTCAATTATCGCAAATCTTGGACATTTCTAGGAAGTCGGAGGCGCTTGCAGGGAATCGTACTCGAATTCGTTTCATTCGTACAAAATTTAAATTGTTTAAAATCTTTTTGTTCAAGTGGAAGTGGCAGACTAAATATATTATTAAAAAAAAAAAACAAATCGTAACGGAAACCATCACATAAAAATTAGTAGAAGAAGCCGTTAGTGGAGCACTCAAAAACGCACAGGCGTAGGTGCTTTTTTTCCGAATTTCTTCGGTGACATCGTGAGTCGTGACAGTAATAATAAATTATATTTTTTATAAATAATGCACTTTAAACACAATTCAACACTCAATTTTTAATAGCATGATATCCATGGACAACCTAACCTGAAGACAAACAGTGAACACATAAATGACAGCTAATCTACCCACCCCTTCACAGGTAGAACAGACCGGTCTGAAGACAAATACGTTTGTTCGTTTGAATGCACGCAGTCTACGCCAAATTTTCTAAAGAGCCATTTCGCGTTTCGGAGGTATCCCATGGTATGAGCGTCTCTGTGATGTATCCATATATCTAACAATTAATTAACTATATCAAGCATTGTCTATTTACTCAATGTGCAATGAGTGAAGGCAACAAAGCGTATCGAAAATAGATCTGCATCTCTTTCTTCGATGTAATTCCCCGATGATTGAATTGGTGATGTAATTGCATTCAATCTGAACGAAACATTGAAATAAAATATATCTCTTGTAAACAAAGCCTTTGACAGCTGCTGTTAATGCAATAGACATAATATCAAAACCACTGAACAGTAATTGCTCTGTGATCAAAACAGAGCAGTCAATAGTATCTCTGTTTAAAAAACTTTTTGTCTTTATCTATGACGTTAGCCAATCAGAACCAACGAGTTCTTACGACTTAAAAAAGACAGAAATATATCTTTGCACTCTAATGGTTCGATTGCGATTTTATTCCTATGCTCGGTATAGAATAAAAGTACCTATATTGATTTATCTGCATACCATTCGATAAAGAATGCGTGCAACCCAGCACTAGTTGGGAAAGGGTTAACACGTTCTACTGATTTTTTTCCCTCTAGTTTGTCGGCCCTGGTCGCTCTACTGATGATTGACAGTTAGTCGGCTCTGGTTCAGCCTGTATACGCGTATATTACAAAACGTTTAAATTATGATTAAAAAGCTATTAAATTGTCATATTAGTTTGAGAGGACTTTAAGCATGAACCTTTCAGATTACAATACTTTGAGATGCCAGTGTCACAGACACGCGGACGACCCAAATACGTAACGCCACTTTTTTATGTTTGGAGATTAAAAACTTTTATTAACTCTTTGTTCTACTTATGGACACTGTTCCGATTAAAAGTTTCAAAGCAATATGACAGTAGTCAATCAGAATTCAGAACCAACGAACTGTTAATACAAAAAAAAACTATAAGTAGGTATGCACCCTAATCATGCGATTGCGATTTTCGTACACATTATCATATTCTGAATATAACACACGATAAAATATTAGTGCGTCAAGCTTGTGGATTTTCAGATTACAAATTCCGCGTAATATTTTCAGAGGAAACCGCTTGTCGATACACGAATTAAATGGGCATAAATGTAACATCATTATCTATATTTCATAACAGAGCTCAACATTTTTTTTTTAATATTCTAAATCATTTTTCAACTCCAAAAAAACTCTGCAAATTGTTTTTAAATTTAAAACTAACAAAATCGCCACGAAAAAATTAATGAAAACATTAGTTTGCCGATGGTTAATTACTTACTGAATGGTACAAACTTGATCAGAAACAAGGTATTTTCGGCAGGGTTTTTGACTGCGACTGGTGTTGTTTTTGTTTGTAATTTTGCATTGGAAAATACAGGGTGATAAAATTTGATTTTGGAAGTCTTTATATTTTAAGCTAATATTTTAGGTACCTAATTGATTTTTTAATTTCTATTTTTATTCTGTTTTACTGTTTGGTACACGGGCAGTTCATGCAATAGGGCTGCATACGTTAATTATTCAGATTTAAAGACATGCAATAGTAGATAATTAAAATGTATTTAATAGTGATTAAAATTCGTTTGAAAAATTCAATAAAACAGAATTCACAATAGACAATGATCAGATATTTAAAAACTGTAACCAATTTAAATACCTAATTTAAAAGCTACTCGCAAAAAGTGCATCACTGATTTGTACATATTATTCCAATTTTCAAGTGTTATTAAAATGTCAGGGGCAATGAATTGTGTGTGACCTGTCAAAGATGTGTCAAGCAATAAACAGATTCGATTATTAAAATCCTACGCCCTATTTGCAACAATTAAGTGAACAATTGATAGCTAAATGTCAAAAATAAGCTAAATTACAAAATATAACATTTGTAGGAGGCTATTGAACTTTAAACCGGTTTAAAGAGAATTGATTATAGTATGACTTAAAGGGGTTGATTTTTCCTGGGAAATCGAAAGTGCAAAATTGTATACACCTACCTTCAGATAATTCAAGGTAGAGCTCTGCTAACTTATCCTTAACATCTTGCGGAAGGGTTGAAATGTCTATATTATAGTCCGCCATGGTCGTACACATTTTTATTTTAATACTAACACTAAATAATAAACATCACAATGGTACACTTTTAATCAGAAACACAAGTTTAGCAGCCATTTTAGCTCACTTTATAATCTGACTCGTTTTGTGCACAGAAACATTATAGGCTGCATCTGTAAATTCCCCTATGAATAATCAGAGCATGTGTCATCGCAATCGACGGTAATAAACTAAACGCAGTTTTTCATCAAATACCTAAATTTTGTGTATTATTTCAAACAAACGTTGTCGATTATAATATATCTGTCGTTAATAAATTTTTGAAAATATTTACAATTATTCTTACTTATATCTTCCGTAAGGAAATGAAAATATGATAGGATCGAAAAATCGTGTCCGAGATAAGGCCAAATTCTGATTGTACTATCCGTATTTCTTAAAACATAAAGGAAAACGAATTTCCTCATGGAAGTTGGGAGTATGTGTGTGTGTCTGAAATTTTTTCATTCATAATTATTGCAAAAATGCACCGATTTGACTTCTTTAAAATATTCTTCACGGTATATAACGACTTTAGACCTATTAATTTTAGTGCCAATAGTAGTGATTTTGAAAATATACGCAATTTTGTGCATATTTTGCTAACACCTATATTCTAAGTATTACCGTTGCTTTCTGACATACTTTATTCAACATGCACAAAATACGCAAAAAAAAGTGCGTATGTTTTTTCAAATCACTGGTTAAATTGATACCTAAATCAATAGATCAGGGAGTGTTTAATGGAACCATATATTTAATAATAACCTATATGAAACATTGCCTATCTACTCAATGTGCGGTCAGTATACGCAACAAAGCGTATCGAGAATATATTTGCGTCTCTTTCTTCGATGTAATTCCCTGATTTCTCCGATGATAGGATTGGTTGGTGTAATTGCATTCAATCGGAATAAAGTATCTCTGTTTCAAAAACTTTGTCTTTTTCTATGACGTTAACATGGACGTACTCAGCTTTTGGCCCAAAAGGGGGCAAATTAGAATTTTTTAAGCTGGGTTCTCCGTGCTTGTTTTGCCCTTCTGGATACGCCAGTGCTTACGGCGTAAAAAAAGACAGAAGTACCCTAATGGTTCGGTTGCGATTTTATTCCTATGCTCGATATAGAATAAAAGTATATGACTGGAACAAACAGTTTTATAAAATCAAATTGTATTTTTGCAGAAATTATTATGAATCAAAGAAAATTACACAAGCACATACCTACAGGTGCCATGTCGATAACCCATTTTCTTTACTTTTTGTGGGCAGTCAATGAAAATCTGACCTTATCTCAACTCGATTTTTCAATCACATTTTTCCGAGGAAAAAAAAATCAATCAATAAAGATATATGAAAGCTACCTGTCATTTTTAAGTGTGAATTCTCTAAAAAGAATAAGATATATGACATAACTGAGTGTAGAAGAGAAATAAAACAAAAAAATGATATTACAGAAATCGCTCAGAATAGTTTGATTCTAATCTTTGATACGATACATTGTAGGTATATCATCGCAGTGTGGCAGCACCACACGGTTTGTTTTTAATGTGCGATCATATGTGGATTCTTATGTCATTATACTTTTGACAGCTTTAATGATGACAATAGCTTTTGTTAACAATAAATTTATTGTGACCAAAAATTAATAGGAAATTGTAATGATCAAATTATGAGGGTATAATTTAGAAGAGTAAATATTAATCATGGGTGATACAACAAAGAAACTACCTTTTAAAAGAGTGCAAATACCTCTAGACAAGTTTAACAACGACGCAATACCACACCATTTGGAAATATTACAAAAACACAAAAGCAACATTCAAAGAGTAAGTAGTAAAAATTTCGAATACCGCCATTGATGTGTATTTATATTTTTTTCTTCATTTAGTAAAGTACATCAAACGTAGATGTAGATTTTCATTATATTCTGAAAATTTTATCAAAAAATCTTATTAGTTTCAAGTACTACAAGAATGGGACCGTATTCATACAGAACAAGTGAATGCATCACGCGTAGTAAAACAACTGAAGCAATTGCTCTTTGAAATGGATATTTTAAGAGCTCAAGTTCAAGACTCAGATCTTGAAAAGTTCGACCGAAGTACTTTAAAATCGACTGAAACTGTTCAAAAACTAATCAAGGATTATTTAGGTAAATATTTGGATTTTTTATGTGGAACACTTATATATATTTTGAATTTATACTATGCCAAACCCATTTTTTCAATTTATCATAAAACTATGGTATCGACGATCTTTATGTAGAATCTGTGGATATTATACGTGCTTGAGGTAAATGAGTTAGCGATCAACCAAGTCTTCATTGACAAATCTGTCCCTGCTCTGTATAACCGTGAAAACCAATTTAAAATCAGTTCAGCGGTTACACGAGTAGACGCATAGAACGAAGAAGAAACTTTGTATAATAAACAACTACAATGTCTAATTTTATACAAATATCATTTTTAGTTTTTACTCATTTTTTTATGAATACATTAATATAAAACGGATATACATTAATTTGTAAGTAAAACTTCTTTGTTTTTATTTTAGAGTTGATGTCAAGAAAATTGCCAAATCGAACATATAATCATGAAGAAGGTAATATTGATGATGCTGAGACATCCACGGAAACTGAAAAACAACGAACTATTGCTTATTTACAAATAGATGAATCTCAGTTAGAAGAAGCTGAATTACAGAAAATGGAGACGTGTTTCAAGTCTGCTGAAGAGCTGCGTACTGAGCTGAAAGAAATGTATGGAATTTTTGAAGATTTGCATAACATGGTACATGATCAGCAAGAATTAATAACTAATGTTGAAGACAATGTAGAAACGGCGGTTCATAACGTACATCAAGCCAATAAACACCTTGCTAGAGCTGCTAGGTAAGTTTTTGAAAAACTACTAACAATAATAACGTTTTTTAAAGGTATAATATACTTTAAAAGTTGTTTTTTTTTCCTTATAAAAAACAACATAAAACGTTTGCAACTATAACAACATCCCTCGCATCCTTCGTAAGATCTTACGGATTCACTCCAGTCTTTGATATATTGTTTTTGGGGCGGAGGGGGGCGATTAAAGTAGGTCACACATCAAAAATGACATGTCATTGCTGAGGTTGTAACATAATTAATGTTTTAATGATAAATAACTGCTAACACAATATCTATCGCAAAGCTAATAAATGCGAGATCACATTAAACGAATGAAATGTATAACAAACAACAAAAAAAAGGATCTAACTTCACAACAATGTGTTGCCAACTCCGATACTGAGATATTTGTCACGCATTTAAGAATTCAGTTAAAATATTACAGAAAATTATGAAGTTTAATGCTGGCAGTACACTCTCAGCGGAACGTAACGAGCGCGCGAGAACACTCTTGTCTACGATCCTATACTTTGTCACCATAAGGACAAGAAAAAATTGGTTGTCTGTAAAGTCGGTTTACGGACGATAGTTTTACGTGATAACGTATTCCGTAACTCTTGTCTACGATCCTATACTTTGTCACCATAAGGACAAGAAAAAATTGGTTGTCTGTAAAGTCGGTTTACGGACGATAGTTTTACGTGATAACGTATTCCGTAACTCTTGTCTACGATCCTATACTTTGTCACCATAAGGACAAGAAAAAATTGGTTGTCTGTAAAGTCGGTTTACGGACGATAGTTTTACGTGATAACGTATTCCGTAACTCTTGTCTACGATCCTATACTTTGTCACCATAAGGACAAGAAAAAATTGGTTGTCTGTAAAGTCGGTTTACGGACGATAGTTTTACGTGATAACGTATTCCGTAATACATAACCTAAATTTATATAATAATTATAATAATTCGAATCTATGATATTGCATCTTTCGCTTCAAATTTAGGTTAATTTTATTTATTTAAATTACTTACCACCTATAATATAATTGTTTTTTTTAACTTTCTTTCTTTCGTATTTATTTTAAGTCTCAAAGATTAGCTGTCATAATATTTTGAAAACAATTGTTTCACTGTTTATATAAAATTCCAAAACCTACTTACAATATTTAAGTATTTTCATACGTCAAAAAATTGATTTTTATAATGATAAAATTTGTATGAAAACGATTTTTTCGAGAGATGAGACCTAGCTAAAACGATTTTTTGCCCCCCAAAATCCCTTTTCAGTAAATTTCATCCAAATCGTTAGGGCCGTTTTCGAGAAAAGCACGCACAGGGTCAGGCGGAACGTTACACTTTTTCGTGCATGCAGCCGGTGTTTTATCAATTTATAAGATTGGTGATTCATCAATTTATAAGACGTTATCACGTCACAAAGTGAATGATGCATGGGGTATCGCATCCATTGACTTAACGATAATTATATGATGTAAAGCGAGTTAAGCTGAGAGTGTACACAGCTCCACTCGCGGTTCATTGCCTTACGAATGTCTCGTCGAGAGGTCTCGCCAAGTCATCCGTCAAGAAATCTCGGCGGGAGTGTTCAGTCGGCATAAAGTTAATTTGCACTTGCATACATTTAAAGATTAATTGATTACATGTTTTTCAGATTGAAGACCGCAATATGTCCTGTAACAGGAGCTGTAGTGGGTGGATGTATTGGTGGTCCTATAGGATTAATTGCAGGTATAAAACTAGGAAGTTTAGCGGCTGTTGCGTGTGGTTTTCTAGGTTATCTAGGCGGAACTGCGTTAAAGAAACGTACAGAACAAGTTGTAAGTCCTCAATTAACGCCTATACAAGAAGAAAACATCGCAAGTATTTAAGCTCAAAGTGGTTTTAGGTATAAGTAGTTGAATGAGCTACATTAGCATGATAATTTCTAAATTAACTTTTTCACTCCACTATTGCAATACTCTTCACAGCTTGTATTTTTATATTCAGAGTTGGTATTTAGATGTTGTCTAGAGTCGATAGAGTTATCCGCTAAGACCAGTCTATAACACTAATGCTCGGTTGCAGGAAGCATTGTCAGACAATCTGATTTGACAATGACCGTAGATTGTGAACCAACATGTTTCAACCAATCAAAAGCATTGTAGAACTTTAAATTGATCCTGCTCGATAAATAATCGATCGATTGAAACAATATTTTTCTTAAACTGTTTATACATGTATTCAGAATCGTTTTTTCTACAATTTTCAATTCGAAACAACACTTTTCTACGCATTTTGATCAAAATTTATCCAGAAAAGTGGTCTTTTTCTATGTAAATCAATCATTTGTTTTTGTGTGAGTACAAACTAACGTTCTAGATGACAGAGAGTTTCACAACGACGTTAGACTGCTCCTGATGTATGGAAATTGTAATATGATCGCATCTAAGGTTATTGTCAAGTCAAATTTCTGATAATCCGTTCAGCAACCCAGCATAAGAGACATTTTTTTTGTGAAAAATTATTTGGATTGTTTTTATTTAATTATACTTTTTCTCTAGACTCCTACTGACATGTAAACACCATCTCTTCCTGGGCTATTAGCCTATTTTATTCAAAATATCGTCAAACTGACAGTATTACATAATATAAAATGAAGCACTCTGATGGATGTTCATAATATTGCTTTTGATATTTATACTGTTACTGTAAATAATATAGGTAATACTTAATAGTTTTGTTTAAGAAAAAAAAAACGGATTTGTATCAATGCATAATATCAAAAAGTAAACTTAAATTTATTATAATAAAAGTACATTTTTATTAAATACAGTTTTTTAACCAATGTAAATAATTCTAAGACAACTGATTTTCGCGACGAACGAAAAAGATTGCCAAGAACTGAAGAAAGCATTGAGGTATTTCTTTATGCCACGCAAAAGGTTTTGTGTTGCTGATGTGACTAATAAACAATGAGAAAGATTTAATTAAATACTTGCTATATTATATACAAAATCAATCTGCATATGGACTTCATCGGATTGATTTTGTATATAATATTGCAAGGTTTTGTGTTAACTGTAGATCGCCACGAATCAGTTACATTACAAAACTGTTTTGGATTTTTTGCCATAATATAATTATCAGAATGAGAATTTCAGGTAGGAGTCCCCTTTCAGCTTTAAATCAAGACTTAAGATGCTATATTTGTTTTCAACTAAATGGAAATTGATCTAAATTACGTGAAAAAGAAACCTTAGAATTGTGCAAATTCTCTTTTTCACGAATTTTTTCTCCCTCTACTTTATTTCACATATAAATTACTTGAGGGGGTTTATATTAATAGGAAAATGAGGAAGACGCCCCGACTCCAAAAGGACAACTATTAGGGTACCAAGGTACGTTTGTACCAAAAATAAAATATTTATTTTAAGTTTCCCTTGAAATTTGCTTATATTGCCTAAGCTATTGGGACCCGCTATCCGACCTTAGTCACATAGTGTGTGTCATAATATGTTACATACATTGAGGTACCTCAATGGTTACATACCACAGCTCAGAGATGCCACAGTTCAGATTCTCTGGTTCAGATGCACCGGGACTGCGTTCTGTGGTACATAGGCATTTCACTGAAATACACTACAGTGAAATACAATCTAAATAGCTTTGATTTACGCAAGGGATGTGGATTGAACTCGATTATTTCTGAAAAAAAAAACAAAATCTCCGAATCGAGCGCAACAAAATCGATTATCGATTAAAAAGGACACCGAAAGATTGATTTTTGTTTAGTCGATTTTTTCAACGCTTTTAATAAAGCAAAAGATTAATAATTAGTACAGTCAATCTGGCGAAAAAAAAATCATTTCGTATCAAAACCTTAGAGAATCGATTAATAGATCATAGTGCTTAGATCGACATTCCTTATAGTTTGCGCAGTGACGTACAAATGTTTCGTGAACAATGGCAAGGTTACAAGATTATAGTTTTTGACAGATTTGTAAGAAGTGCTCGATTCTTTGCAAATCCGGGGAAACTCAAATTCTTGTCAATATCAATTTCAGTATTTTGTTTGCAGGAAGTAATAAAAAAATAAAATTTGACTATTAGAAAATGCAAAGTAACGTAAGTATGCAACATTCGTAAAAATCAAGTTACATTTCTATGTGCAACAAAAAATTCGAAATGGTCACTATAAATTAAAAGAGATTCTACTGTAAAATAAAAACGGAACTGTACCATGCGCGTCGTGATCTAAAAAAAATAATCTCCGAGCTCTAACTGTTTAATTCTATTCGAAATTATTCAAGTAGTGTTGCTTTCACATTTTAAGAGAAAGTCAAGAATTTCGTTTTGTGTCAAAATAAATATTGTATTTGTCAATAAGACACAAATATATGCCTTTTTTAATAATTCATTTAAATAGATATTAAATATGATAAAATTATTTTCATTAAAACAACAAAAAAAGGATGGAGAAGCCACAGCCAAGACAGGTAACCAAAAAAAGGCAACTGCAGCTCAACTGAGAATCACAAAAGGTAAATTACGTTTTATTGTAACTGTAATTTTTATTCTTATATTTTAATCTGAGATTTGCATTCACATTTCATAAATTCATTAAGCATTTATAACTTATAGAACAGATTACAGTGAAACCTAATATTTTTTCATTAAAAAAATATATTTATAAAAATAAACCTTGCACAGATATCAACGAGCTGAATCTTCCAAAAACGTGTGCAACGGAATTTCCAGATCCAGATGATTTGCTTAATTTCAAATTGGTTATATGTCCAGATGAGGTAAAACATTTTGGTCTTGATTTTTTTCTAAAACTGTTTTTATTCCAGTATATTATAACAAAATAATTACTTCTGCAGGGATTTTATCGGTCGGGTCGTTTTGTATTCAGCTTCAAAGTAGGTCCAAACTATCCACACGAGCCACCCAAAGTGAAATGTGAAACGCAAGTGTATCACCCAAACATCGACATGGATGGGAACGTTTGTCTCAATATTCTACGTGAAGACTGGAAGCCTGTACTTACGATAAATTCAATAGTTTATGGTTTACAGTACCTGTTTCTGGTATGTATAATTTATTGTCTCAATTCCACAACCCCTTTAAACTACTCTATTGCATATTAATTTTCGTTTTACTTTCATCTTCCCGTAAAATGAATGGAAGCGTGGTGATAAGGTAGAAAAATCGTGTCTGAGATGTTATAACATTAAGGTTGGATTCGAAAATAAAACACTCATTATTTTCATCTTGAAGTTCGTTCAGTATTGAATTTGCATTTCAAGACATATCTTTACATTTACTATTCAATTCTCACATTAAAATTAGGTCCGCATTGCTCGTAAATCGTCGCGATCAGTAAGTTCACTTGCAATCGGACAATGTATGTTGGTAATATTTCAGTGATGGAAGAAATTGTTAGTTTTTTACATTTTATATGGGCAGTTTAGTATTGTGAAATTTAAGTTATTTTCGAAATGCCATATTCACGTGGGCTGGGCCTAAGTGTAGGAGATTTGCAAGTAATCCCAATCGAACTCCGCATTTACCAAGGCTTGGTAACTTGCGAGAGTTATGTAACTAGCAATGTAGGACGAGTTTGAGAATGACTTAATAAATTAAAGTAATGCTCATCATCATTTGAGTGCCATGTTTACCGACAGGCGGTAAATGAACTATGAGCATCAACAGTGTCTACACTGCACTTATAAATCACAAATGGTTGAGCTGCATGCTGATTGGCGTTAACACTGTTTTCATGCACTAAAAGGTGAATTTTCGCAATAATACAAAAACTTTTGGTTCGGAACATCAACTTAAAGCGTTTCATCTAACTAAGCCTTACAATGTATCACTGGCCTTTATCCAACCGGTTTCCATTGTGTAGTATGCGCTTTCTTGTGTTTGAATATAATTAATTGCTTATTAAATTAGGAACCGAATCCAGAAGATCCATTAAACAAAGAAGCAGCAGAAGTATTGACAAACAATAGACGGCTGTTCGAACAAAATGTTCAAAAAGCGATGAGAGGCGGTTACATAGGTTCTGTTTATTTTGACCGTTGTTTAAAATAATGCATATTTGTTAATAAACAACCTACAAACTTAATAAAATAAGCTGTTAATATTATATATATATATTTAAGTTCTCTTTTTATTATACAATCAATAAATTACATTTTTACCTTTATTTAGCAAGAAATCGCTGTAATTGTATAATTTTTTTTTAATTTATATGGTCACTTGTTATTACCGATTTTTTTTTTAAATTTCGACAACTGCAAAATTGCATTAATTAAAATGCAATATTTTTAAAAACGAACAAAATGTACAATGATTTTTCATGAACGTTTAGTTTTTCTACATTAATACATTTATATTTTCATACGGCTATACATTGTGAAGTGATTGTAGCCAACCAAATGCAGTTAAAGTAGTTTGTTCCAATTTATTTGTCCAAAAATGCATTACTGCCAAGATAGTAAAACTATTTGGTGATTACAAAAATTTGGACGGTAACTGTTTAGTAAAAAGTAGAATATTCTCAAATGCTCCCTTGTCCAGTTATTTTTAGCTTCGATTTCTGAAGTTATCAACCAATTTTTAAAGGAGAGTTTGTACATTTTCTAAAGGATATATTTCAGTACCATTTTGTTAGAAAATTACGTTGAAATTTATTTTGTATAAAGTTTTGCCTCGTATTCTCTAACAGCACAAGCTATCAAAATATAATCTTATAAAAACAATTAATAATTGGTAAATGCTATGTAACTCAGATAAAAATTCATGCCGAAATGTTTTTCTTAATAGAATTTCTGCCATCATCAGTATCGTCACCCATTACACATAGAACTAAATCGTAAAAATAATGTAAAAAGCTTACTATTTTTAAGGTGAAAGTTTTGTGAACTTGTTTTAATTTAAAGATGTATTAATCACTTTGTAAGTATAAAGAAAAAAAAATAAAACCAATATTTATTTGATAGTAAATTTAATTAAATGAAACATCCTCAAAATTATCAACTAACACCGTTCTAAAACTGAATAATATGCAGCATACCACGTTAATGCTGCCCCATCGAACGAACAAGGATTCGTTATAGCATTATTGAGAGATATTAAAAAAAAAATAAAATCTTGAGTTTGGCAATATACTCGTCAAAAAAGAAGTTGTAACACACGACCTGGCTCATCTTTTTGCTAGTAAAAGAAGTTCTTTTAGCAATCTGGGCTTAAGTTCGTCGTGTGTTGGTTTACGCCATGAAGTCATCTATTTTAATATTTAGAGAACTCTGTCACCACAAAACTCGAGAACGATTGAACCGAATTAAAAAAAATATTGCGCTGTTTAAAAGGCAGTTCCTTTACGAGTACAGAGTAACACAGGCTATATAATATTACATTGAAATAAAATAGGTATGAGCAGTAAGCGAAAATAGCGACTTGCACTCATGCAAAGCTAGAATGGGCGTTATCAATACCTAACATTAAATCAATAGAAGTAATTCACTCCAGCGTTTGTTCTTGATTCAGTACTTCAATATTGCTATCTTCTTTTTTTCATTGGTCAGAATCTGCCATTTTGTGGCGAATACTTATAATTTACTCTGAAATTGGACTTACTTTTGATATTTTTACAGTACATGCTCAAAATGCAGGGCATGAGCGAAGACTTTTTGATAGTTTTCGATTTTTTTCCCGCTTCAGCACTCATTGTCTTAGTGCCGCTTTTGTTTTTATAATTTACGAAAATGCGCAGTTACTAGGCTTTGCGCGTTGATATTTAAGGCCTAATACTGTTTTGTTGTCAGAACTCGAGACATAAACTTATAAATAATTAGTTAATTATATTGATTTGTTAATCGACACTGAATGTTAGTTTTTTTTTTTCTCATGATAACTTGAAGAGTAAAAAATTACACTTCCATTGAAATAAAAAAAAAGTGCAATTAATTTAGTTGAGCACTAGTATCCAGTATAGGGTCTTCCGTTAATAGTTGTGAAAAATATAAGATACCTGGATGGTGGCAAAAAAATGTACGCAGTTACTGCATTTACTGAAAGACATAAAAATTGGACATCAGAAATATGAACTGATTCACAACACAGTAAAGATATATAGATTTTATTTACCTAAATATAGGAGCATTTCCAGATATTTCGTACAATTTTTAACTAATTTTTTTAACATACTAAAAAGTTTAGACGTTATAAAAAATAATACAATACAGTTGATTCAATCATAGTAATCGACTGTAAGTGAGTTTTTTCATTGATTGACACGATAATGATTTTCATCACCGATACTGATATAATAATATCGGAGCACCTCGGATGTGTAGAAGTTTATGGAATGCTGTTCTACTTGCCAATAGAAAGTCGACTCCGATAAATCGGGATCGCATCACACAGTGAAAAAGCGTTTCACTGACATCTACACATTCGAAATGTCCCGATATCAGTACCGGTGACGAAATATCATTTTCGTGTCGGCCAATGAAAAAACACACTCATTTGTCATCATCGATTTTGTTTTGGTTACAACCTTACAGTTTAATAATAATGTATAATAATAATAAATAATAACATGGTAACTGAAAATTCGCAAAAAATATATAAAACGTTTAAAACTTTGGGCGAAAGGTGCTGAATAATCGCTATTGATTTTCAATTTTCACACCGTAATGTTTAAACTCTGTAACCAAAACAAAAAAGATTACACATTTTTCCGTTATCAAATTAAAAACAGAATTATGCTGAAATATTTTGTCCTAGATAAAACTCCCTAGTCGTCAATCGCTAAAAACAAGCAGATTTTCAATTTAATCTTTGATATAATAGGTTTTTAATTTAATCAATATAATATGGCAATGTTTCTTCATTCTTTCTAAAAAAAGGCACTTTTCCATTTTCGTTTCCTTCTTTTACACATGCTTATTTTTTTCAGCAATATATGCAAGAATTGCAATCATTTGAATTTAATTTTTTTGAAACCATGTCATAATAAAGAAACGGCGTGTACCCCAAATTGTAAGAATTTTGTTGATGGGGTTACTTTATATTCTAAACTGACAAAAAATTTGTTTTCTCATATGACAAAAAAAAATGAATCCAAACAGAGTAGTGTTTTGAAAAAAATAAAAATAACATTAAATTTCGCGGGTGCTAAATGGAATCAGTACTTGTTGTACAAATAATTATGTAATGCCTGTTTATATAATATAGTTCAATAAATCAAAAATACAAGAATACGTTTAATTTAAACTCCGAACTGTTCAAAAGTTAGTCCTCTGATAAAAGTTGAATTCAATACACAAACTTTAATTTTGGAGTAAAAGAAAATAAAATTTATTATAGGTAGATAG
Source organism: Xanthostigma xanthostigma (assembly GCA_963575645.1). NCBI lineage: Eukaryota > Metazoa > Arthropoda > Insecta > Raphidioptera > Raphidiidae > Xanthostigma > Xanthostigma xanthostigma. The sequence goes on from OY754467.1 coordinate 17,831,883, forward strand.
GTAGCCAAGCAATTTTATCTAAAAACTGTAGCTCTGATTTGGATCATGAGGTGTGAAGAATGTACCAGATAAAATGCGCAAAAAAAAAGATCAATTATGGTCAATTATTTTAAGAAGAGAGTACCATAAACCTGCGCACAAACCATTTTTGGTTCGGGCAAGTCTGTTTTCTAATAAGGAATGGTTTATATAGTTTCCCGTTTATCCGTTGTGTCGCATTAAAAGCACGTGTCGTGTCAGTGTGTGTGTTCAGTTTGACAGTACTCGTTTGAAGTTTGACGAATTGTTTGTGGTTTGATTTTGACAACACGTGCTAATTGTTTTGTTACATTGTTAAAATGGCGTCTTATGGAAAACTATTATTTTTCAGGTTTATTTATTTTTAACGCTGCCTAAGATTGCTTCCGGACTTGCAAATCACGCCGCTACTGATCGGTCTTCCCACTACTGTTTCTGCGCATATTCCCCCACCTTGCCACTCTCTTCTTAAAGTAATTTACCTGTGTCAACTAGAATTTTAAATTATACATGAATTCCACTTAGAATCACTTTCTAACTTCAAAACTACATTGCTTTGATTTGTTTCTTTTTTATTACATATAGACGCTGATGACTTTGGTTGCCGAGTGTCTATAATCTGCACTCTATTCTATCCCGATTTTTTTTAATAATTACATTATTTAAACTTAATTAATCCTGCATATTTTGCTGAATCATTATGCACCATGTTAGAATTATTATGTAGCCTATTAACAGTGCTGTTAAATTCACCTTAATTTTTTTTTTTTTAGTTTAATTCTACATAAACTATTTTTTTGAGATAATTAAAAAATAACAGCACTGTTTATTACAACATTTATGGTAAAGAATAGACCCCTTTATCTGCTGTTTTTAGTTAGCCCCGCCTTCATTTTGGATTAGACAGCATTCATAAATTTATTTCAATACAAAAAAAATAATTAATTCTGCTAACAAATACATAACTAAAACTAGCGACTGTTTGACAAATGACTGTCGTTAAAAACAACTATCATTCCGTTGAGGTTACCATCAATTTATCAATGCGGGTGAGAGGGTATAGCACTGAACTGTACGTATTCACCAATAGCGTTTCCACTCATTGAAGTATTATGCACTAATTGTATTTTCATTGTTTGCTGTATCGGGTTATAGTAATGAAGGTTTCAAACGCATGTTAATAGTGTATTCTGATTTCTGGGTATAGCGAGATTTCGCTTATAACAAGAAATCATTTGATCTCCTTTACATGCACAATCTAATGTACGTGAATAATAGCCCCATCATCTCCTTACAGAACTGAATTTTTTCAGGGGGTTAAATAGTACTCCAAATTTCATACACCTAGGTGGAATAAAAAAAAAAAAACGATTTTGGGCATTCACTAACTGACTAATTGACATATTAGATCATAAAGTAGTTTACTCTGGACGGTTCTGCAACCTCCTCCACCTCCAAGTAAAGCTGAAATCCTTTGGTTGAGGGAGTAGGAGTTGGAGGTTAGGGGTTGAGGGTTGGAATGATGACGGTTAGGAGCTGGGCCGAGCTAGGCGGCTCGAGGTCGTTTGCTAGCAAGGTTAAGTGTGACGTTAATGGTGGGGTTAAAAACATGAGTTTCAGGCTTGAAAATTTTGCTTGGAGGTGGAGGTTGCAAAAGCGGCCAAAATAACTTACAGCATAATTAAGAAACGTATAGCCGGGTTTAGGAGGAGCAACGATCCCGAACGAATCAACCGGTAGTCAGAAGACTACTCGCGTCTAGTCGGTGCTGGGATATGGCGTGTGATATAATGTATTACGGTATATAACTATGATTTAATGAAGTATGGCATATAACTCTATAAAATATAAAAATGCCATATGTATGTCGCTAAAAATACGTACAACAGTTGTGCAACTGGCAACCGAATGTTAACGATTACAGGCTACAGCCGAGAAAAGTGAACATATTAATAATAAGCTGCCAAACGAAAACCTATTAAAGCAGCAGAAATAACTATTTTTTTTTTAATTATATAAAAAAGAATCATAGTTCCTTGGACTTAAATTATTTATCACAGTACATCAAAATTGAAAATTTAATATAGTATCAGGGAACATCATCTAAATAACGGGAAGAACTTTTCAATGGCAATATCTAAAAAGTATACAACGTGTCACGCATTTTACTTTAATATCCACTGATCTCCATACCACAAACTGAATTGATGATTGTGAGACGCCATTGCGGTGAGCTGAAATTTCAACCAGCACCTCGAAATGGTGTAATTACAACAGAACATTTTTACGGGAAGGCTATAGAGCAAAAAGTTAAGTATCTAAAAAATGGGCGACAGGACCATTCCAACTTCAAAAATATTGAGATTTAATGTTTTATATTGCATGGTTACATATTCGGAACCCAAAGGAATGGTGAGACCTCTAGTGAGAAATGCGCCGAACTACCCTAAGGTAAACATTGATTTAGAAAAGCATAATGGAGGCTACACCTAGCTAATGGCGGCTAGGTGTAGCCTCCATTATGATTTTCTAAATCAATGTTTACCTTATACCTCCATAGTTTACATGTCAAAAACCCCCCTTAGGGAAGTTCGACGCATTTCTCACCAGAGGTCTCACCATTCCTTTGGGTTCTGAATGGTATCACATGTAAAAATTACCCAAAGCTTACTTGTCCGCTACCAAATTTCTTTTCGACAGATCTTCAGAACAAAACAACACCTGATTTTTTTAAAAATATTTCCGAAATTAAAGTTCATAGAAAAAAAAAATTTCTTGCAAGACTTTTTTGTAAAAATAATTAAAATAATAAAACATGAAAAGTTTACCCTTATAACAGACAAAATATTATAGCTCATTTCTCTTATGCGCCTGCGCCGATTTTCCCCAAAAACAATATTCATATTTACATGTCAAACATCTTACCAAAATCTTGCTGCAATCCGCTCAGCCGTTTGACCTATATCGTGCTCAAAGACTATAAATAAACGCACAAATTATTTCCAAAAATATGTTGTTTTTTTTAAAATTCGAGTGACCTCAAAATGAAAAAATACTGTGAAATTTTGAAAAGAGAATTTTGACCTAAATTAGTAACAGTCCCCACTCGTGCCGTTACAATAGTAAAACTAAGTAAAGTGAACACAATGATAAAATACACAGCTGTTATTTAGATAAAAATTGTAACAAAATGAAAATATAATTGATTAGTTTATAAAACAAGAGACCAAAGAACCCCAATACTGAAATATGGAAGTCCTTCCAATCACTTTGATGAAATTTACTGTACCATATAAACATTCTTATGAATGCCATCTTTATTAATCTCCAATCATGCTTGGAAAAAAACCATCAAAATTTGCAAACAATCGTTTATATAATATAGAACTTGTGAAATGTAAAACAACATTGAAATACATATAATATTCCACTAATAAATTATAAAAAAATAATGTAGTTACACTGCTTTGAAATGGTCCAGCGATAAGGTACTTATTCATTTGTCTGCTAATTGAAAAATAAGTTAATCGAGACAGAAATCCATACCGTCAAACCATTTCAAAACAATCAAACTCTAATAGCAAACATAAAACCTAATATTTCGTTAACACAGCGTCGTTAGGTTAAAGGTTAATTACATGAGATTTAAATTAATTTGATATCTGTTTTGTAAGTTTTGTTCAGAATCATCCCAAATTTATACAAACTCTCAAAAAATGTATACTCACTTCAATAATTAATAAAACATCAATCATTGAACCAAAACGTACTGTATATAATTATACTTAGCTAAAGTGTGGCATATTATACTCAACAGATGGCATTAACACTACAATTTACATGAGTTATGCAAAATTGCGGCTGCGTGAACGCGAAAAATGTATTATTAGCATGCAAAAACTTCGTTCTGTTGCACATTCTTGTCTTCAGTCTATATATCACACACAGTCTCACATTTCCAGTACCATTTCAAAATTAATAATTATCATTGCTCAGATAAGAAGTGTGCAGCCGCCATTTTACATTACTACGTGAAATACAGGTTACCTAGATTGAACTAGTGTACATGTAACTAATGCCAACTTTGCAATACGATCACCATCTTAGGGCACACTGTATGTTTTGATTTCATGATTACCAAAAATCCTGTATTAAAATGTGTAAAGATTTTTTGAGCCAGTACGTTTTACGACCACATTATTTCAAGAAAAATTTTACTGGTGAAATTCTTTGGCGCAGTCAACAAAAAAAAAAGTTCAATTGCTCAAAAATTACATCGATGCGGATTAGGATGATCCAACGTACGACAACAAAATATTATCGGGGATTTGTATCCACCGAAGTGATCTAAGTTTCGAAGCCATTTCAATACAGCTGACTGAATAATTTAGACGCATCGTTTAATTCCCAACAGGACAATATTGTTTATCTACCGATATTTTTTTAGAACAAATTTATAAAAAAAGTTAGGCTGTCTTTGTATAGCTTTTTCTACTTAGAACACAATTTAAATTTTCACAATTTAGTTTTTTTTTTTTTAAATATAAAACAGATATTTTTATAAAGTGATGTTCATAATAAATTTTCACGTTTGATCGATATTATTACAGTCTTTTTTGAAAGCCTCGATCGTCATAAAAAGTTTTTGTTTTTTAATTTTTTTTTTTTTTTTTGTTTTTATTCTAGTTCGTGTACACAGTTTCAATTTATTACTTATAAAAACAAAACACGGAAATACAAAGATGTGCGTATTTTTAATAACGCTGCCGCTACTGCTGGGGTTGTTGCGATTCACCAAATTTGAATGTCCTAGGCACTTCTTGTTGCGTAAAAGTGTACCCTATAAGCATAACAATTAAATTAGAGTACAATCTATTAATTGCACAGTTGAACTTCTATAACTCAATTTATTCTCCAAGTCGAATTTTTATCATCGATCTTCACGTTTCGACTCATTTTGTATAAATGTTTTACTCCATTAGTCGATTTTCCGCGCCTCGAATATTTTTATATCTTGAACCAATATTTTATGTATAACTAGAATTTGCAGAAATTTTACAAGGTGGGTTGAATTAAAAATACTTGTAATGGTCCGGCAATGTTAGGCCCGCAGTTGAAACTATCTGCTTCAAGTAGTCAATGAATATTGTCAATGAAGATTTGTAATATCTCTATAGAAAACAACTGTGTCCAACGTGGATACAATTGTGTGTCCACTGTGGAATTATACCGGGTGAGGCAAAAGTCCCGGAACGGTTGAATATCTCGCATACTACGCATCATATAAAAAAAAAAAAATACGTGTCAAATATTTTTCGCAAAACTATTTTTTGATACCACACATGACTCCCCACCCCCCACCCAGTTGGTGGGGGGAGGGGCAACTTTAAAATTTTAAATAGGGACTCCTATTTTTTATTGCAGATTCGGATTCTACGGGAAAAATTACATACAATTGATGGAATTTTTCCCGTGGGTTTTAGGGGTTGAAAAATATTTTTGGGCCCGAAAATACCAAAAAAATTCTCCGAATCGTTTCAAAATTGAAATTTAATCCTTTAGTAATGATTAAAATGTGCTACCAAAATTTTATTAAAATCGGCCCGACAGGACCAGACTTAAAAATTTTATGAAAACGTTAGTTTGTAGATATGGATTTATTTAGTGAAGGGTGAATTTAATTTGTTGTATTGATAGTAATATTAAAATAAAAAAAAAAAATTACATACAATTGATGTAATTTTTCCCGTAGAATCCGAATCTGCAATAAAAAATAGGGGTTCCTATTTAAAATTTTAAAGTTGCCCCTCCCCCCACCAACTGGGTGGGGGTGGGGAGTCATGTGTGGTATCAAAAAATAGTTTTGCGAAAAATATTTGACACGTATTTTTTTTTTTTATATGATGCGTAGTATGCGAGATATTCAACCGTTCCGGGACTTTTGCCTTACCCGGTAGGCGGTATGTATCAAAAAATAAAATCATTCTAGTAAACAAAAAAGACTTAAACTAATAGAGGCAATCGGCCTACCAGCCTCGACGGGCCCCGGTCTGCTGGGAAAACTCCCAAAATCCCTGCGGGCCTATCCGCCCCTGCACAGTTGTATTAAGACTGGGTAACTATTATCGTATTGTATAGATGTTTTCAAAAAGTGTTAAAAATGAAGAAACGAATATTAAAGCATTTATCAGTATAAGAAACCCGGATTCAAAAAATCGATATATTTGACTCCCTGTTCTTCTCTATTAACGACATCTTAATTAAAAAAATTACACAGAAAAAAACATTAAATAACATTTTTAATTTATCCAAAATAATAAAGAAATCATGAGTAAGTATACCACATTTGTAAAAGATTTTCAAACACACATTTTTAGAAAAATTGTCAATGCAACATACAAGTCCAAACCATATTTTTGCTTTGGCTACATTTTGAAGCGGACGTTTGTAGATATTTTGTCTCTAGTAATTCAACTGAACTCAAACACAATCACCAAATTCTTACACTAAAATTTCACAAAATTTTTTAAAATAAATAGTTTGTATTTTTACGTGCACATTTTGTCAAAACTAAATTAATAAATCATCGCGATTTGTACAACTTATCAAAGAAGATAAAATGTTCTGTTATTTTTCTAGTCAATCTATAAAAATCTCTTCTCATCTCTCTTGGATGCACATAAGAGAAATGTATCCTTTGGTAGGCAGGGAGAATACGTTTCGTTCGAAAACCTGAATCCAAAATAGCGTTTTATTAAAATTTTTAAACATTTATCACAAATAAAAATTGAACGGTTTTCTGAAATAAACGTACTTTTTTTTATTTTTTTAATAACCTGGCCTGAAATGCATATGTTATTGGTTGATTTCATTGAGCTGTAGAATGTAGATGTTACGGTTAATACGAGAAACTAGTTTATTCGCGAATTAACCGGCGTCAAGGATAAATGCCGAATATGTCTTAGTTTCTCGCTTTTTCGCCTATTATCAAGTGCAAGCAGGTTAAAACGCGAATTATCCAAAAGCAACCGTATAAAACGTTTATTGTCTCAGTATTTTATCATCTGTCAACATGGCTGGTAACACTATTTGTTTTTTATCAGTGTTGTTTTATTTTATTTGGAGAACATTTGTTATTTTGTATTATTTTAATAAAAATTACAGCTCATTACTTATACGCACGTCTATGAATTTGAGGTTAATTGCTTACTTAACATATTATCCGGCTAATTCGCGAAAGAGCCAAGAGCTATCGGATATAACCGATCATATTGTCTAATTCTCGTTTTAACCGAATAATTTGCGAAAATTGTTAAATCATATTTCTTTCTTTGGTAATAACCGGCTGTATTGGTTAATTCGGGTATTAGCCGGTTAATTCGCGAATAAACTAGTTTCTCATATTAACCGTAACATAGATATGGAGTGCTAATTAACTACTGCGCATATAAACTGACAGGAAAGAGAAGGCGATAAACACGGTATAAGTGTCTCTTTATCTTTATCATTGGGGTGATAGTAATGCTTCAAAACGTAATTATATTGAACGGGAGAAGATCGCGAGTACTGGTCATAACGTAAAATATGACAGAATCATTGATGCAAGCTGTAGTGATAAGGTTAGGGAGATTCATCACTCGACAACGGCTGAACCGATTTGGCTTTTTTTTTAAATGTTCGTGATAGTCTGAAAAAGATTTTTATGGAAAGAAAAATTGTAAGAGTTGCTCGCAATACGGTGGAGACGAGATTGTAATACGGTGGAGGTGAAGGCTCCACTACCGCTGTCTCTGCAAAGCGGGGCTCTGCTCCACGGAGCCAGAAAGCTTCACTACTGTTGTTGCTGCCGTGTTTCATTTCAATCATGTGCGAAGCCGCCGGCTAACGGCTATTATTAATGAATTTATGACAACACCTTGCAAAGATGGCTATTACTCTATAAGGAAATCCGATGCAGCAAAATATGTCTATCTTTAACAGGCAATCTGCAAATCCGGACGTTAGTTTTCGATAAAATTATAAATTTGATTACCGCCAACATAACTATCTCTTTCTCCGTCGCATCGCTCACGCAGTCCAGATTAACACTCCATATCTACAACTCATTGGGTCGATTTATGTCGCGCAATCTTTCTCCTCTGAAGAATAGAAAGAATCCCCAGAATCGATGACGGTAAGGGTTCGTAAAATCTTTAAAGTGCGGCGCTGTAGCTATAACGCTTGGGTCACGTGAACTGTTGCACCCTTCTGTCAATTCAGAACCCAAAGGAATGGTGAGACCTCTGGTAAAAAATGCGTCGAACTGCCATAAGGTAAACAAGGTAAACATTGATTTAGAAACGCATGATGGAGGCTACGTCTAGCCTCCATCATGCGTTTCTAAATCAATGTTTACCTTGTGTCTCTATAGTTTACCTGTTAAAAACCCCTCTTATGGCAGTTCGGCGCATTTTTCACCAGAGGTCTCACCATTCCTTTGGGTTCCGAATTTGCATTGCAGGGCAAAGTGGTATTGTTTACTGCCCGGTAACTTGATCTATTATTTTGTTTGTTTCTAATTCACAAAAAAAAATCAATATTCAAATCACCCGGCTACTCTCTCTACTTGAGATCTCCTAGCTTCAGCGCCTCTACCATTGGAATAGGAACCCTTATTGTCTTCACTTTCTCTCTATCCTCCATGATTTTCCTTTCAAGGACAATTTAAGAAAATTGTTCAGTATTCCAGAGCTGCAGATTGAAGACACTGAGTATTTTTTAACAAAAAGCTTTTTATTTGTGGCCATATTCACCAAACGCAAGTAGTTATTTATTCAGTTCAGTTGTTTCATTCCTCCGAATAAATAGCAATAATTCAATTCACCAAGCATAATTATGTTTACCGCAGATTTAAATCTGTTCTGTCCAAATTCTCGGGTATAAATATTTAATCGCCTGAGAAAATAATAATGGCCGCCACATAAATCATAATACCGACAAAACTTAACCTATAAACGTGAAGTATTATATATGTAGTTTCCTCTTGTGAATTTATTTGTGTTGTTTATTAACCTTTATTAAAGTGTATAGTTGTAAAACATTAAAGTTAGTGTAAGTTTTGTGCGCAATTGGGTTAGGATAACACATTATTTTAATGAAACTTTTGAAGTTTACACTAATGCCATCGGTCGGATTTAGCGGTGAACGTCACAATATTCAACAAAAATACCAAGGAATATAGTGCAGTGAGTATTTATTCTTTAACTATTTTACCTGTTAATTTGGTTGGTGAATTGAAAGTAAATTTTATTGTAACAAATAAATTTCCAAGATTAGTAATTTCTATCTTTAATAGTGTTCGATGAATATGGTCAATGAGGAATTATAATAATTTGTTTACTTTTAAAATTGGCGAAAAAAATTAAAAGAGAAAACGAGATTAAAAAGTTGACAAATTACGATGGACTATAATAACTTTACTACACTAAAAAATTAATTTTAAAAATTGCATAAAGATGTCACAGTACCTCCAGCTTGTTCAATTCGTTTGCTTTCTATTGCGGCTCTACGTTGATCGGCTCGCACCATAACTTCTTGTAATGATTTGCCTTGGTTTTCAGTTAATGGAGCAGTTAACGCCGCATACCACTGTGGTTCCTGAAGCTAACAAAACAAAAACAAAACACTTGTTACATGTCAAAAGATTCTTGCTAATTTGTAAAAACAAGTCTGGTATCCTATCGTTTTGCAAAATAGTAAATATTCAAAGTAATCAGTTATTTCCCGTAATTAAGGAAGTACCCTCGATAAATGAATTAACAAACAGAAAATTACGAAAATTTGCAAATATGTCAAAACCTTTTCAAAAATGACTCAGTTAATTTTTGTGATTTTTGGTTGACTGAAAAAAGATATTGATAATTTTATTTCGCTGCACTTAACATGGAGTCTTATGGAAATCTGTGATTTTGACGCACTCCATCATTTATTACGTTGGAATTGACAAACAGATTTTGATAAAATTTTCAGGAAATATAAACGAATATTCTATGAACATTTTTCTTTTTCCAAAACGTATAAAGCTTGCTTATGTTAATAGAAATGACTAAAACAAAGCCGAGCTTTTTAGCAATTCATAAACATGGCAACACCGCAATATTATAGTTTGTGGCGCGTCATTCAAAGGTAAGTTACGAAACTGCAGCAGTTTTGATATTGTAAAAACATACGTAAATTGAGTAAATAGTATTCCAAAAAAATTATAGTATATTATTATTTCCGAAATGACAGGAATAAAGAAAAGCAATAAAAAATCAAATCGATTTACCCACTTCACTTTGTCGTACTCGATTATCGTACACTTTTTTAGAAACTTTTCTTCCCTTCCAATAATATCTTTTTTCGCTCATTTTCATAATAAATTAATGCGAATTTGACACCGCGTGCTGACTTATACTGCGTACATAAACACTTGTAACTATGGCAAGGCATGCGGTGTTGCCAAATTATATACTACGTTACTCAAGTAGAGGACTGAAATTCTTTGACTTAGTGCGTACCGAGGGTACTTCCTTAAGTGATGTGTTTATTTTGAAAGTGATCCTCAAGCGTCTACAATGGTCGTCCCTCATATCAAAATTTGTTTTATGACGTATTTTAATGTAGCAAAATTTAAGGAGGGATAGCGCAGTTTATTACACAATATTTAATTTACCTGTAATTGCGCAAGGACGTCTTTGAATACAACATATTCATCGACTGGGCAATTATCTACATCCAACGGTGTTGTGTATCCTTCCATCATGGATTCATCATCAGCCTCTTCGTCATAATCTTCGTCGCTGTCTGATTCATCGGCTCGTTGTTGGGCGGGATCTCCCTGGCCTCCGGTCGTTACTTGAAGTCCTTGTTCGGCGCCGGCGCGTTGAATACGACCGCTCAATCGTTCCAGATATTCCTGACCATTTTCGTCTAGTTCATCTTCGTCTGAAGATAGGACTTCTACAATAAAAATTACAGAATTTAGAACTGCAACACGAGACTGGTGAGGAACAGAGTTGCTGAAAATAAACAAAATGGCGGTTAAAAAGGGACTGGACTGTACAGTGGTGTTTCCGAAACTGTTTTGAAGATCGCGCCGCTCTAAGCAGATTACATTTTCGGTCTGAAGACTCTTACATTTGGTGCTCACATCTAACCGGCTAGTTAAAACGTGAAAGACCCGATTTTTTTTGGTCTCCTGTTACAAATTACAAGTCATCTTTCGTATTTTTACATTTAGGGCTGCTTCAAATGATGCCCTTTGCAAAATAAATGAAAGATTTTGTACACCGCCACAGACACTGAAAAACGCGCAGTCAACGAGCGTTTGTAGAGTTACAAAATCAACATTAATATTACAACAGTCGTGGGCAAGCGTCTAAAAAATTAGGATGATGTAAAATTATATCTCAACCAACCTTCACAGTCTTCTTCTTCCTCGTCGTCCGATGTCTCTTCGTCAAGATCTCTAGCGCGAGCGGCGTAAGCTCTCTGAAGTCCGTCAAACAGTAAAACTAAAGCTGGAAGTAATCGTGGTGCGTTTTCGTTAACTGCTGCTGGTCTCTGATCTGGTGGTAGGGCCATCAAACGACACAAACCAAGAACACATATCTGTAATAAAACACATTTACATTTTTTCTTATACAGAAGAGCCTTCTAAAACGATAATCGTTTAATACTTATTCACTATTCACTGAATTAACAGATTCGATAAAAGAAATCTAATCATATTGATTAATTCTAATTAATATTATTCATTGTTATAAAAAAAATTGGTTGTCTGTAAAGTCGGTTTACGGACGATAGTTTTACGTGATAACGTATTCCGCTCGAATATCATATTTAAAGTTCGTTCCAAGCAGCCGTGAACGGTAACAAAACCGTACACAGTCTTGTTACTGCGCAAGACTGTCTTGCGCAGAATCGATTTTTGAGCTAGTGCGCAAATTAGTCTTGCGCAGTGACAAGACTGTGTACGGTTTCATTACCGTTCGAGGCTGCTTGGAACGAACCTTTAATAATACATAACCTAAATTTTAGTAGCTGTCAAACTTGGGCCGATCGTGCTTCTCTATCGCTTATACTGCGCTTTCGCTTGCACGCACAGAGTCAGGCGGAATGTTACACTTTTTCGTGCGTGCAGCTGGTGTTTCATCAATTTATAAGACGTTATCACGTCAATAAAACATCAGTTTAAAAGAAATCCATCAAGATTTATATTTACCTTTCGATTATGAATGCCAAGGAAACAGTCTGTGTCTTTGAGCCATTGATCCAAGAAATGACCCATTATGGATTGACCTGGATTGCTTGGAACAGGAAGTTTATCGAGAATGCCTAGAGTTAAAGCTGGCTCTATATATAAGGCAGCGATCACCACCTAGAAATTTATTCATATTAATTATAAGCAAATAGCTGGACATTTGATCATTATTATATAAACAAAACAATATAAACCATTATTTCCAAAAAAAAAAAAAATGTAAACAAATATTGCATTTCGATGCCCTATAATAGTTTAGATACTAAAACAATGTCATGCGCAGAATAAGAATATAAAGACTGAAATGATAGCAAACATTTAATTGATACAAACTTTCGTTCAACTTATTTATAAGTGGGTAAGCGGATAAGGCCACTTATATACCCCTGGTGCTCTAAAAATATTAATTGCATCAAGGGTTGGCGGGGACGTCGTTTTGTCTTTTTGTAGTCTTAGTTCTGGCTTGTGGGAATTTTATAAAATGAGGTGTTAGGCCCTTCTTTCGAAAGGATTCTAGATTCTGCCACTACACGCGGCGATTCGTAGACGCGGTATGTATTACTCTCGACACAAAAATGAAACATTGCAATCTTTCAAGAGATAAAATGAACGTTCAGTATATTTTCTAACCTGTATACACATTGTGCGCAATTCACTAGTCTTGACCTCTCGCAATAGCCTGGTGAGTACCAGTTCAAGGAATGAAGGTATGCACTGTTGGATGCGCTGGCTGCACTGCAGGACCATCACTTCGAGAAGTTTGGCCGCATGACATTCGGATTCTTCCGCAGATTCGCTAGTCTGGAGAACGGCACGGCACATGTTGAACACTGCCAACACTCTTTGTTCACTTGTTAAAAAGCCGTCGGTGTCGACCGTGATGTAATTGTGCAAAGCGGGCATCATGTCAGTGAAGTAGTCGAAGCCATCTTTTTGGAATACCTGTGCAACGAAATTTTGTACTTTTGCTTATTGGTAAATTTTACTATTCCAACCCACAAGTGGGGAATGGTACTAGTTTAGGTCAAAAATCACTTTTCAAAAATTTTACAATATCTTTCCGTTTTGAGGTCCCCTGAATCCAAAAAACATATTTTTGGAAAATCTCTGTGCGTCTGTTTGTCTGTGAACACGATACAGGTCAAACGGATAAGCGGATCGAAACCAAGTTTTGGGAGGATGTTTGGTATGCAAATATGAAGAGCCCTATTGTTTTTGCCTTTTGGGGAAAATCAGCGCATGCTCAGAAGAGATATATGCTATAACGGTGTTTTTTTATATAATAATGGTATATTTTTCATAACGGCTTATTATTTTATATATTTTTTCAAGAAAGTTTTGTAAAAAAATTTTTTTTCTAAACTTTATAGTTTCGGAAATAAGTATTTTGAAAATAAAAAAAATAAGCCGCTCTTTTGTTTTATGGATCTGTCAGAAATAAACAAGTTCAGCATGTTTTGATTAATATTTACATGACGTGGAACATATTATGTAGGTAACCATGGCAACGATTAGCAAATATCATATTTAATACTAGCCATTACACGCGTCACCTCACGCAATATAAGATATTGTATTTTCTTTATTTTAACCAAATGTAAACATTTTTGAAGTTGGAATGGTCCCGTCGCCCAATTGGCTGGAATTTTTTAATTGGTGTAAGTTTGTTACAATCCATCGACGAACATTTCTTTTGTGAAATTAATCGGTTTATTTATTTAGGTACCTATTATATTTGCATTCCAGTATAGAGTAAAATGTATTTAAAATGGGTGACTGTTTCTGTGTTAGTGCAATTGCAGATACTTATATGTGTGCAAGGATTTATAATAAACTTCCAAAACCTATCAAATCAATCAAAACAAACTCTGTTTCAAAATTCAGTGTTCGGGTCTTTAAATAACGCTGGATTTTCTCTCAAGGAATGTTTTTAATTATCAACGTCCCAGTACATTGGGAAGTTATTGTAATGGGTACAAAAATCAAAATCAAAATTTTTAACAAATTTTTGTTTCAAGGTCACTACACTATTTTTCCATTATTTTTGAAAAAATGTCACTGTCCCCTCTCTCTCTCTCTCTCTCTCTCTGTGCATGTACGTAATCATTCTGATGATTTCTTTCTAAGATGAAATCTCGAGAATAAAAAATTATATCGATTACATTAGGATGTTAATTAACGTGTATGTAAATATGATCTGAAAAAAATATTTTCAAAATCGGTTCTGTTGTTTTTTTGTTTAAGGTAGTACGAGCACCAAGGCAACTTTAAATAGATGGCTTGATTTTTTTTTATATTTCAGTAGATGGATATGTTTTCATTGATTTCTACAAAACTAGTCTGTGAAAATTAAAAAAAAAACTACTTAAATTAAAGTTAACACCTTAATAAATTATTGAAAACAAAAAAACCCGTTGTGTCCGACTAATTAAAAAGATTAAATATCTTTTTAATTAGTCGGGCACAACGGTTTTTTTGTTTTCAATAATAATTTTCACAGACTAGTCTTGGAGAAATCAATGAAAACATATCATCCATCTACCGTTTTACCATAAAGCCAATGTTAAATATGCCTACTTTTGAAGTAATTTATTTATTTAAATAATCGGGCAACCCCCCCTAAAATTTTCAGAATTGGTTTAGACTTAGTCCAACTTCATATAAAAAAAATCAAGCCTTTTATTTAAAATTGCCTTGGTGCTCGTACTACCTTAAACAAAAAGACAGCAAAAAATTGTATTTTACAATTTTATAAAAAGATTTCTCGGGTCTAATTTGTTAAGATAATACTGGGAAATCGGTCGTGTGAACCTCGAGGGTCGCACCTGTAGAGTGTCAGTGTATGCATTGCTGCTTGTCTTTTCGTCTGTATAGTCTACAAATGAAATTAGAGCTATTTTGAACTGTCAGTATTTTAATCAACAAATTGTCATACCTCATACATAACATCCAAACACTTCCACATATCGGGCGATATTCTCCAACTGGTCATTTCGAAGATAAGATTTAGAGCCTCTTCATAAAATTCAATCACAGAATTCTGCAGTATATGACAGACAACTTGCAGTACGATGGGTTCTAGACCGTTCAAAATTTCACTCTGCTGGCCGAATGCGATGACAAGTGTTTCGATTGTGTTGAGCAAGCCCATTGCCGTTATCGCTTTTTCATCCGTGCTCTCGTCGAATTCCAATAGCTGGCTGAAAGTCGTCGCCAGATGAGTGCATATATCTATCGCTATCGGATGCAACTGCTCTTTGTATGTGCAGACGATCTTCTGCATTACGCTCGTCAGATCGTCGTTTTCAGTTTCCCGTATTATTTTAAGCAACTCTAATGTTATTGCTTTCACTTGCGGTTCGAGGTGTTTTTGGACACGTTCTTGCTCTTTAAGCATACTCTGTAATGCTATGGCTGCTTCAACCTGGATAAAACACAAACAGTATTTATACACTCATACTCCGAGATCGCTCGAAACAAACGTCAAATAAGTCGGAATAAAAACCTACCTTCACGGGTAATTCAGGATCAGTCAACAAAGCGTTCGATGTCAGCCTTACAGCTTCGGCCAAAGTAGTTTCTTGTGTCAATTTAAAGAACTGTAACGTCCAGCAAGCTCTGGCACGCATATGTCCGTGAGGACTGCCGAATTCAGGGAAAATATATTGCGCCACTAATCCGTCTAGCTGCTGCCTGTACTGCGGTTTCGAACGCAACTGATCGGCCAAAGATCCGATGATGTGAAGCGCTCCGTCCTTTTGGCGGGGATCGGCCGATCCGCTCGTAAGCACTTCCATGGCTAGCTGTGTGCTCTTCTGTAGCATGTCTTTACGTTTACGACATGCTGAAACGAGCAAAGTGCTGGCGGCCGTAACCGGCGATACAAAGTCTTCGAATATATCGAATTTTACGCGTATGTATTCGTGCGGATCGAGATTCCACAGTTCGTCGTCTTCCGCCGAATACGACATCAAAGGAAATATGACATCGCTTATTATCACAAACATGTGCGGCTTGAGGAATTTCCACGATAATGAATGGCATACACTGAAAAGTTCAATTTATGACCTTTAGAGAAGGTTCACAAGTTTTGTAAGTTTTAATTTTAAGACAGAAAAAAATCAAATTTTAAATGAGCACGTTTTTAAAAACAATTATTTTTCCTATACATGCACTTAAAAATCGCGTATGGAATTTTGCGCTATAAAAATTAGGGGTACACTCATAATCTGACCAGAAAATTTTGTCAACTGAGTGGTATTTGTAAAGTTATGGTGTTAGTTTAATACTTGTTCACAGTAACATAAAATGTAAGCTGCTAGGACCTTATTTCTGGCAACTTCAACTGTACCTAATCATTTTAGTAGCTTCGAAAAATAACAAACTCACCTCTGATTGATGTAGTTTAAACTTTGTTGCAAGACTCGAGGTGCGACATAAACTTTATTTCTGTACTGATCTAAAATTTTAAGTAAAACAGTTAAAACGCCCACTGAGAAAGTGCGTAAATACCAATCTGCAAATTCTTGATACTCCTTAAGAACACTACCCGGAGAGCCGTATCGTTCATACATTCTGTACAATATATGCAGTGCCCACTTTTTGCACTTCCACCAAGGCAAGTCGCGCCTTTCTTCTTCGTCGATTTGATTTGTCGCCTCGGGCACCGGTCTATCGGCAACGATTCTGGCGATCTCCATCCATTGTGAAAATGTTTCGCGATTAATCAGTTCCAAAGGCAAAGAATATTGGGTGAGGGCAAAGTAAATTTTTAAAATCTGTTTCTGTAATAATACCGATTGTTCGCTATCGTCAGGCATCAATCGGCCACAAAGTTGATAAATCATTGGCAATAGCAAGTTCATTGCCTCGTTTAGTGGAGCTCTGTCATCGGCTTTCTTGTATTCGAAGTTCTTAACGAGATGATACAGACAAAGTAGTGCGCCCGGCCAATGGGATGCATCTGGGTTTTGCAAGTATATACTTATCTTGTCGACAATTTGTGTCCATCGACCCGGGAAGTCGCTTTTAACGATCGTTGTGACGCAGACGGCTAACTGGACTCGAATTAGTTCGGGAGCTTGTATCACAGCTTCGATTATCAAATCTCGAACCATTGACCGATCTTGTTCATGTATACTAAACGGAAGAGGTTGACCTGCAATATGCAGATTTATATTACTTCATTTCTACTGATATATCAGCGCATATCTTTAGTCAGTTTCGTTCTCGTAATAATCAAAAATAATTTATCTTTTTCCCATAATAATTGTTAACATACTGCTTTATTTATTAGTTAAAGAAGATAGATTAGATAGATAGATAGATATAAGTAGAGGTAGAAGAAGAAGAAGAACTGAAGATTATAGACGCTTAACAACTGAGGGGCCGTTCAAGTATTACGAAAGAACCAGGGGGGGGGTCTTTGCTTAGCTTACTTTTAATGACATGGGTGACGGTGTGGGGGGGGGGCTAGTTATTTATAACACAGAAACTTGAACAGATTAAAAAAATATATACCAATGTTTACGTAAGCATAGAGGGGAGGGGTAAGAGTTTTGCTTACTTTTGCTGACAAGGGGGAGGAGGGGTCAAAAATTACTAAAATTCTGCTTACGTAATACTGGCCCCTGAGGTCATCAGCGTCTAAAGTAGAGATGGATTAATTTCAGTGAAATGTATTTTAAAATGTTTAGAATTTATGATTGCCATTTTTAATCTTTATAATACTAGAAAAATCAAGCCCTATTATAAACACGTATACTTGTCTTGAGCGAACTGTTGATTTAATAATTAAGTTATTTCCGTGAATTTGAAATAACATTTAATAAATAGGGATTTTAAAACAATGCTTATTGAACAAAGGTACGAATTTCATATAGGTAACGCTATATATTATTGTTAAAACTAAACTGCCCACGTGTTTTTAATCTGGTTGACCTTTTTCAAACATTTCTATTGTTTTCAGTATCTCGTTAAATATGGATTTCAATTAAAAAAAAAAAAGAATGAGAATTTTTTTATGACTACAACAAAGAAAATCCCAAGATTTTAAAATAACTGTGAAATAGAGTCTGCAATTCTATCTTTTAACAAAATTATATTTTATTCTTTATATCTAAGTTGGATCTTTCTTTATTTTTTTTTGCCATTCTAAACTATAATAAAAATTTAAAACATGTCAAACTTTAAATCATTTAAGGAGATCTATAGTAGCATTGCTGAAACCCCTATATTTTATTGTACATAATATCTGTAAATAGTATCCCATCAAAAACATAAAATGTAAAAAAAATGCCAAGTCTCGCAACGCAGTTCTTCCGTTACAAAAAGTTGTAAGATCTCATGTAAAACCATGTCAGTTATTTTAGTTAGTGTCTATGGAAGCACCTATCCAAAAACTTTGTTATTAATTGTTACCTAATCAATTGCCTATCAAATCAATATTTCTATAATAATTATATTGACTTGGCAATTACACGGCACCATATTCTACTAATTAAAATACTTTATTCTTAAGTGCACTTTAGATTTACTTAGTAATGCAATTGCCCAAGTCATTATAATTATTATAGGAATAAAGATGTCTAATATCGATACGGTCACTATAAATGTAAATAGGCAATTGACTAGGTAACAATTTATAACCAAGTTGTTGGATAGGTGCTTCCACAGACACTAACTAAAATAACTGACAGGTCTATAAAGTTAGCATATCCACATCAAAAGCCCACGAAGTTAATAGTACCATAATTTGTTGCTAATTTGTTACCCCAAAACTGATTTTGTTGCTCTGACCGTTTTCGAGAAACAATGGATACGGTAGCGTTATATAAAGATGGCATAGCCAGTGGTTGTATCTCTATAAGTAGCTTAGATATACTCATTATGAAAGTACCATAATTTGTTTCTAATTTGTTGCTTTTGAATGGTGTCATCACTTTCAGGCTAAATGATAAGAGATCGGTAAGGTAGGATATAAACTTTTCGAGAAACAATGGATACAATGAATGCGGTACCGTTATAATATAAAGATGGCACAGCCAATGGTTGTATCTCTATAAGTAGCTTAGATATACTCATTATGAAAGTACCATAATTTGTTGTTAATTTGTTGCTTTTGAATGGTGTAATCACTTTCAGGCTAAATGATAAGAGATCGGTAGGATATAAACCGATCGAAAAAAAATGTTAAAAACAAGAAAATTCATAAGGTTAAAGAAAAGCCTATGACACGAAACAAACACTTTATTGCTACGTTCCGAGATTAAAAATAAAGTATTATAAATAAAAAAAACAAAAAACAAATAACTATATATACTTGTATTAGCCAGTACGGCTCGAAGCGACAAATCAACAGCAACAAATTCAGTCTTTGCGCATGATTTTGTTGCTCTGAGATTATATAAAAATTTATTTTGTTGCTGTGTGTTAATTTTTTTCCTATGCACAGCAACAAAATAAATTTTTATATAATCTCAGAGCAACAAATTAGCAACAAAATCATGCGCAAAGAATAAATTTGTTGCTGTTGTTCCGCCGCTTTGAGCCGTAATGGCTGATGTAAGTTAGTTGCCAATCGTAACACGTCGTTAATTTTTTTCCTATGCACAGCAACAAAATAAATTTTTATATAATCTCAGAGCAACAAATTAGCAACAAAATCATGCGCAAAGAATAAATTTGTTGCTGTTGTTTTGCCGCTTTGAGCCGTACTGGCTAATGTAAGCACGTTATCAATCCTAACACATCGTTAATTTGTTTCCTGTGCACGACAACAAAATAAATTTTTATATAATCTCAGAGCAACAAATTAGCAACAAAATCATGGACAAAGAATGAATTTGTTGCTGTTGATTTGTCGCTTTGAGCCGTACTGGCTAATGTAAGCCCGTTAGCAATCCTAACACATCGTTAATTTTTTTCCTATGCACAGCAACAAAATAAATTTTTATATAATCTCAGAGCAACAAATTAGCAACAAAATCATACGCAAAGAATAAATTTGTTGCTGTTGTTTTGCCGCTTTGAGCCGTACTGGCTAATGTAAGAACGTTATCAATCCTAACACATCGTTAATTTGTTTCCTGTGCACAGCAACAAAATAAATTTTTATATAATCTCAGAGCAACAAATTAGCAACAAAATCATGCGCAAAGACTGAATTTGTTGCTGTTGATTTGTTGCTTCGAGCCGTACTGGTTAATACAAGTATATATAGTTATTTGTTTTTTGTTTTTTTTATTTATAATACTTTATTTTTAATCTCGGAACGTAGCAAATAAAGTGTTTGTTTCGTGTCATAGGCTTTTCTTTAACCTTATGAATTTTCTTGTTTTTAACATTTTTTTTCGATCGGTTTATATCCTACCGATCTCTTATCATTTAGCCTGAAAGTGATTACACCATTCAAAAGCAACAAATTAACAACAAATTATGGTACTTTCATAATGAGTATATCTAAGCTACTTATAGAGATACAACCATTGGCTGTGCCATCTTTATATTATAACGGTACCGCATCCATTGTATCCATTGTTTCTCAAAAAGTTTATATCCTACCTTACCGATCTCTTATCATTTAGCCTGAAAGTGATTACACCATTCAAAAGCAACAAATTATGGTACTTATAGAGATACAATCACTGGCTATGCCATCTTTATATAATGCTACCGTATCCATTGTTTCTCGAAAACGGTCAGAGCAACAAAATCAGTTTTGGGGTAACAAATTAGCAACAAATTATGGTACTATTAACTTCGTGGGCTTTTGATGTGGATATGCTAACTTTATAGACCTACTAGCCGCTACCCGCGGCTACGCCCGCGATTGAGATGGAAATCGACTTTTGACATGCATATCAGGGGTTGAGGTATTGCACATATTTTGACAAACAATTTTCTTATTTTTCGTAAAAAATTTTTATTTTTTTTTAATAAAAAGTATCCTATGTTACTTCTAATACCTTCAAGAGTGTATGTGCAAAGTTTCATGATGATCGGTTAAGTAGTTTTTGCGTGAAAGCGTAACAAACAAACTTACATTCGCATTTATAATATTTCGTTTTCATAAAATTTGTAAGTCCGGTCCTGTCGGGCCGATTTTAATGAAATTTTAATAGCACATTTTAATCATTACTAAAGGGTTAAATTTCAATTTTGAAACGATTCGGAGAAATTTTTCGGTATTTTTGGGCCCAAAAAATGTTTTCAACCCTTTCTTATTTTTCGTAAAAAATTTTTATTTTTTTTTTAATAAAAAGTATCCTATGTTACTTCTAATACCTTCAAGAGTGTATGTGCAAAGTTTCATGATGATCGGTTAAGTAGTTTTTGCGTGAAAGCGTAACAAACAAACTTACATTCGCATTTATAATATTAAATTAAAATTAATATGATAACTGACTTGGTTTTACATGAGATCTCACAACTTTTTGTAGCGGAAGAACTGCTTTGCGAGACTTGGCATTTTTTTACATTTTATGTTTTTGATGGGATCTCATTTCTTTTTGTGGGTCACATTCCTTTTTTTTCAGGTAAAATATGTTGTCCGTCAGCTACTGATTTTCTTAACTCCTAATCCCTATCTCCATTGATTTTTCGAATAATGCAATTTCGAGATTTTTCATTTTTTTCCTTCCTTTATAGACTAAACGCTAACTAAAATTCAAAATTTCAAGTTTGTGATACTGCTAGAAGTACCTTAGAATTTTGATGATCGGTGTGTATCCAGTGACAAAATTAAAGAACTTTGACTAGTGATAATTCGTAAACTACAAGGTATAATTATTAGGTATATTGGCAATATAGCCAGTTATAGTATGTCCTCTTGATCACTAAAAATTCAAACTTCTTGCTTTATTCACAACGAAGTTGCACGGGGGTCAAAAGTGCTGTGAGTCGCTTCGAGAAAAGGATGGTACGGCAGTGCTCGACTTGGCGGGGACATTGCCGTGCCCCTCATATTATTGTAAATAAAGACTTCTTCTTCTTTAAGTAAAATATTTAAGGAGCGAGCTGGTTCACGGTAGAATGACGAACTAAATTAAGCGCTCTTTTTAGTGAACTAAAATGTTCAAGTCTATTTGTAACTGTTTTTCCACATTATACTAGAGCTAATTTTTGTCTTAGGTGACACTCAGTGCCGGATTAACCTATAAGCAAAGTAAGCAATTGCTTAGCGCATCACGTCTCAGGGGGCACCAAAAGTCACAACTCAGAAAATAGCTCACTGGACCGTAAATAAAAAAAAAAATTTTGTCATGTTCTCAAAAATTTTATCTACTAATATAAAACTGTTATTAGAAGTAAATGAGTTAAAAATGAATAATAATTTATTTTCGAAAATGAAAATTAAAAAAACTTGAACTGTATAAAAATGCCTAAGGACCGATTTTATATACAGTTAAATTTTCAATGAAAGCATTGATTGCAAAAATTCAATTTTTTCTTAAAGTTCTATGCTTCTTAACTTTTTTCTATCAATTTTAAACTTGACAGAGAGCGATAGTATTACGTTTTTTTCACTGCTATTAAAAATGGGGGCCCCATAGGCAATAAATGCTTAGGGCATCAAGGAGTCTTAATTCGGCACTGGTGACGCTAGTCATGAACCTTGACAATAATGGGAGTTTTTAGGTGAATCAAAGATGAAATTATTTCCATTCATTAATCCGTTCTAAGTCACAGAATATTTCTATTTCATTAGAAACGGAAAATTTTTAATTGATAAATCATCCACCGCGAAATATAATTGGAAAGATTAGTGTTTGAGTCCCGATGGTGAGTGTTTGAAAATAAAAATTTCATAGCATTATAACAATGGTAGTAAACTATAGCTATATTCTATTTGTTATTAATTTAGTCTTACGAACTATACCGAACTATATCAATTATACCGTATGAACATTTACTATTATAATAATATTAATGTTTTTTAAGTAACAAACTCACGGGACCAGTGTTTTTACAGTGATCAGGCATATATCTGGAGTTAATGGCCTTGCCGCCGAAGCCCTATTAAAATTTAAAAAAAGTCACGGGGATAAGTGAAAAATATGGAATTGTAAAAATAGACAGTTCAACACAACTTGAACTAACTTTTCCCCATACGAGGGTAGGTATGTACAATACGCGCACATAGTCTACTTCAGAGCCTCCCTTCATCAATGCATTTTTAGATGGGATTAGTCATGCCATTGTATGTTGGCACTAAGGAAATATGCATGCGTAAAATGCAATCAAAATCCTTAGATCTCTTTCAAAGAAAACACATTTTTTTACATTTTTGTTTTAATCAGTTCTTATGGAACCAAATTTCCCACATTGGAGCTAGGGCAGATTTCGCGAAGGTGTGACGGTTCTGAACGTGTGTGTAAAATTTGAGCAAAATCGATCTTGTGGTTTGAGCTCTACATGCGAGCACAATAAAAAATCGAACTTTTGTGATTACCAGATAAGTACCTACACTAAACTAAATTAATTTTTTCTCATGACTACTAAGAATCAAAATATATATGTGTTATTGGATAGGTACCGGTTTAAAAAATCATAATTTAAATATACTGCCATCTGTTCAAACCTGTTTTTTTAAATTAAAAAAAAAAAAATTGTTATAATTTGTATATAAATACAACAGGAACAATATTGCAGTAACCTGAACTGTTTAAACAAAATCAAATGATACGCGATTGGCAGATCGTCCTCATGGAGTAAATATTTTTCAAATGATTATTTTTTGTTTAAAATTCAACCCAGTATTTTTAAATCAAAATGGCCATGGTGCATTAAAAAACGAATATTATTATGACATATATTTGAGCTTGTTATTTTTATGTTGTGAGATGAAATGCTGACGAACAATGCATACCCGGCTCAGCTTCTCTATCTGTCCAATTCTGAGTGATAAGATTTTTTAAGTAGATGACAGCAGCTTGACGCACTGGCATTTCCAGATCGTTCATCATTACAATATGTAATAGCGATGGTGCGAACCCAATAATTTTATGAACCTATAATTTAAAAAAATAACATTCGCAATAAAAAAAGAACTCCTTTGTACTTAGTTTGCGGTACATTTTATTCGTAACCACATGTCATAATTTACCTGGCCAAGCTGGTCTTCAGCTTGTTGTCGTTGATTTGGGTCGATACTCGCCCGCAATAGTTCTGTGAGTTTTCGATTGTCCATTTTGCTTATTTATCAACACAATTTTTAAAACATGCACACAAATTACTTACAATTTTCTTAGATATGCTTTAACAAAATTTTGATACACAAGAATACAATAAATGTGCACTTGTCACGTGATCAAACATGTCTGCCTTAATAGTGGTGTTAAATCAAGAGTGCTAAATATCCCTAAAAAAACAAAATATAATTTAAGTTTTATTTTAATTGTTGTTCAAAACTTCAAATAAGACAGATTTCAAAACTAAAATTAAATCTCAAAAAAATATTAGAAAATCTATCTAATAATCGAATACTTAAAAAGTCCCTACATGGAGAATAGACGCAATGAAAAGGCGCCAAATATAAGTAATTAAATACAAATTGACATTTATTTTTTATTAAGCCGACATTACTTTAATATTTTGTAAATTATAGTTATATTCGGTTTCTTATAAGAAGCACGTCTTGTCAGAAAATCTTTCCACTGTTGATATAAAAACATTTCGTCTGTATGAATTTTCTTCCCACGAAGTATCTATACTTCACGTTTCTGTCATGTATAGGTAGTTAATTAAAATGAAAATTAATAAATATCGTTTATAAATTTTATGTAGAGTAGGTGTTACTTTTATTTTCGCGTTTTGAATCTAAAATGTGAATTCATCTATTTATTTATTCACTATGGAATATTAAGAGGCATACAACCAGAGCATACAACATTGAACAAAAAGTAAGAACTAAAAAGACGCGTCGCATTTTTCTCTGAGAGTTGGGTCGCATTAGGTACAGACTACAGTCAGGCGTGGTAAAGGTGCACATAGAACAAAAGTTGTGAAAGTATTTGTTATGAAAAGTATATATAGGTAACTGGTATATAGCAGAATAACGATCAATCATTGACATTAAGTGTATACTCCCCTGTTTATTACAATTTGCGGTATACCCAATTTGCAAAGCTGGATGACAGACGAGTGATTTTGAGCAGTGCAGACGAGTGTAGCTTTCAAATACAATTACATTATCTCTCAACGAGAGCAGGGAGTATACGGGTGAGGAAGAGATTTATTTATTTTTATATACATATATTGTAATTAATGTGTACTGTTAATAAATCAACGCTAATATATTTGGGAGCAGTGAACTGCGGTTAATATGTTATTAAGTCCTTATTATACATATAATACAACAGTTTATAATTTTAAAACGCATTAGGAACCTCGCAGTTAAGGCACGTAGTTATTAGTCAAATAAATAGTCGGATAGAATATTTTTCGTGTAAAGTTTTATCAATAATGTTAGCCAACCAGTCAGTGATAAGAATTCAATGGGTTCTATGAGTTTTAGTACCATAAAATAATACATAAAATTGATTATAAAAAAATCTAAAACATCTGAGAATTCGAAAATTACCAGAACATTTTTCTAAATTTCAGTTAGTATCGATTTCGGCATATCGGATCACAGTACGAAAAAAGACAAGTTTTCCTCTATCGTGATAAAAAAAATCTTGCTGTGTTGAGACTCCATATACCTACCTACCTAAATACTCCACAGTGTTCCACTCCCGAAGGATCCCTAGTCATTGATTCTTAATTTGATATTTCTTCATACGCCGTTTCATATAAAATCAAATTATTTTTTTTACCTACCTAATGCATATTTCTTTGTTTTAGGACTTCTACGGAATATCAAGTGCAGAAAAATGAGTGATAAACATTTATCTACAGGCAAGTATACTTGATAATATTATTTCCCAGTTAATAAGTAGTGTAATGTTATTAATTATCAAAATTTCGACCAAAAGCTAATAAAAACACTTTGTTTTAAGGTTCGGAGTGCCCTCCAAAACAGCCAGGAAAACTGCGGCTTTACTCCATGAAATTTTGCCCGTTTGCTCAAAGACCTCGAATGGTTCTTATAGCAAAAAATATACCACATGACGTTGTTAATATTAATTTGAAAAATAAACCAGAATGGCTTTTTGATTTGCACCCCGAAGGTTGGTTTTATAAATAAAATAATAATACAATTCGACTGTCTATTAAGTCAGTCGTAGACAAACTACTTCAAGCAGTCAGTTTCGATTGCTTGAAGCAGTCCGTGTACGGCTTAGCCTTAAAAAACAGTTGAAATATTAATAATAAAAATTCATGTAGGTAGAGTGCCAATACTAGATGTACATGAAAAAGTAATAGTTGAAAGTACTGATATATGTGATTGGCTCGATGAACAGTACCAAGACGTACCACTGTATCCATCGGATCCTGAAAAGAAAGCTGCTGACAAAGCATTGATTAAACAATTCGGTTCTGTTACAAGCATTTTTGGACAAATGGTGCATGCAAAAGAAGAAGAACGTCAAAACTTATCAAAGTACAGAGATGAAATATTAACGGTTTTGGAACCATTCGATAATGAGCTTGGGAAACGTGGTACTTACTTTGGAGGTATAGAAATATTTATTTATAATAGATAATTTATTTGGATTAATATCTGCAAGTCAAAATTTTCTTAATAAGTTTAAAGGACAAATTTATTTTGGAACTACAATTTATGTGAGCTCAAATTTTTAAGAAATACTAAAATAAATTAGATACAAAAGTTAGTAGCAGCTTTTTTGATGTAACAGCATTGATTAAAGTAGTTTAGGAAGATTCATAACCAAACGAACCAAAACGAGGTCACTTTTTATGGACGTCAATAGATGGCGTAGCGCTAGCCACCTATTTACAAGCATTTTAAGCTAACAATTGCTTGATTTTGGTGTTGCTAAGCCAGCGATAAGATGAGAATGAGTTGTGACGCCAGCGTAACATTGTCATTTCGAAGTTTGAGCACATTGTTCCAAACCGAACTTCTCCCACTAGAGATACTGAGACACGATACTCTCAGTTGTTAGATTACTAACAAGGTCCTATTTGGATATCAACGCGATAGCGTCTTAGTTACATAATATTACTGGTAGAAGAGTGGCAATACTAAAGATAAAAGATTGACTTGGAATTATAATTTATATTATTGACGTGATAACGTCTTATAAATTGATGAATCACCAATTTTATAAATTGATAAAACACCGGCTGCATGCACGAAAAAGTGTAACATTCCTAACGTAACGTTCGTAACGCGTAACGTTCCGCCTGACCCTGTGCGTGCTTTTCTCGAAAACGGCCCTAACGATTTGGATGAAATTTACTGAAAAGGGATTTTGGGGGGCAAAAAATCGTTTTAGCTAGGTCTCAACTCTCGAAAAAATCGTTTTCTTACAAATTTTATCATTATAAAAATCAATTTTTTGACGTATGAAAATACTTAAATATTGTAAGTAGGTTTTGGAATTTTATATTATAAACAGTGAAACAATTGTTTTATAAATATTATGACAGCTAATCTTTGAGACTTAAAATAAACACGAAAGAAAGAAAGTTAAAAAAAACAATTATATTATATGGTGAGTAATTTAAATAAATAAAATTAACCTAAATTTGAAGCGAAAGATGCAATATCATAGATTCGAATTATTATAATTATTATATAAATTTAGGTTATGTATTACAAAATACGTTATCACGTAAAACTATCGTCCGTAAACCGACTTTACAGACAACCAATTTTTTTTTTCCATAATTAACTTTTTAGTAGGGGATTACAATGATATAATGGAGTCTAAATAGTATTTTTTTAATAGGTGAAAAGCCAGGCATGGTTGATTATATTGTTTGGCCATTTGCTGAACGAGCGCGCGGAATAGCATTATTATACAAACAGGACATAGGATTACCCAAGGACAAATTAAACAATTTACGCAAATGGCGAGAAGCAATGAAGGAACAACCCGCTGTGAAAGCTACAGCTAGTTCTCCAGAACAGTTTGCTAAAATTGTATCTTTTAATAATCCAGGCGTTGTGCCAGATTATGATTTGGTGTAATATTGATATTATATTTTGAAATGCATATCAAAGCTTTATAGATATAGTTAAAGTTAATATTAATTCTATTGATAGAACCAACAATGACCACAGATAATGTGACAATAAAATAGAAAACCAATCATGAGCTCATGAAAAGAACAAACTGCTTATAGAATATGATTGCAACAGCTTTTTTTTTATTTGATTATGAACATTGTATTCACAAATCATTGAATGATGATAATGCCTTAGATTTTAGAACTTTCAAATATTCCAGAACAATAGCTTTAAGGTTTTATATAAAATTTATATTCTACTTGAAAGGAAAAGATATTATTTAATTTAGTTTAATAATTTTAAAAGGAAAACGTTTTATATTTGTTGCCATATTTTATAATAATTATTATTCTGTTATACATTTTTGAATGTTAATTTTAAAATTTTTATTCCGTAATAAAATTTAATAAAAACTGGTTATGTGAATTTTAATTAAATAACATCATCGATATTTTTAGTCATTATGTTTCCAATAAATTATCAGTCTGACTAAACAAAAAAAAAAAAAAAAAACTAGAAATATCAATGATTACACATAGCTTTACCTTGAAAATCCAAGCAATGAAATAATGTGAGCATAGTTTACATTGCATATTATAGATGCTCGACAATTAAGGTCATCGCGGTCTATAAAATGATGTATATAAAATACAGATAGATTGTAGAAAAGAAATACACGGTCATATGATCCACCGCACTGATCACGGAGTTTTAGATATAAAGGAGGTGAAATATGTATATAAATAAGTATATGGTCTTCAGAGATGGGTAGATCCGGATGGATGCAGATCCGGAGCCGTATCAACTATGTGAGTTGGATGGATGTAGGTCCGAGTTTTGAGTTGGACACGAGTCCTTTGGGACTTTGAAATTAAGTTATTAGAATTTCGCTTAAATTTATGTTTCACATCAGTCTGTCATCCCCTGACGGTTCACATTTTTTTCCACCTAGTAGAGCTATTTTGTCTCTGGCAACTGAACTACAACTGATGCAATTTTATTCCCATTTCAATTAAATTTATTTTCCATAATTTATTTACATTACTGTAAAATTCCTCTGTATACACAATGATGCTTTATCCATTGATCTATGCTTTATCATGATAGGTAATTATCATATGAGGAATTGTACTTAGTCTTACGATATTATTATGCTACCCTCAATATAGGCCATACATTATATTCATAATAATATTTATCAATAAATTACATAAATAATATTTAATTTATATGTACATCATACATAAACATATTTGATAAACAGTTCTTCAAAACAAAATAATCACTTGTTTTCTAAAAAAACTATTTAATGTCAATTGTACTAATATTTTTCTATCTAAAACTACTAATACTTATTAATTTAATAAATATTTAATTATAAGTATTATTAACCCACGAATTTTGTATGAGATCCTCTGGCAATAATTTCTCCAGATTTTTTCTTTTTTAATTCAACATCCAAAAATGCCAGCGAACGACCTGTTTTAATAGTTTTCGCGTCGACAACAACTTCTTCACCTTCAGTGGCCGTCTTTAAATACCTGTTTGAAATTTAATTTTGAGAGAAAACTTAATTTCTTTGTTGCTTCTGATTAAAAAAGGCATGTGTGGCGGCACATACTTCTTATGTATTAATTATAATTATTATAAAAATCGATTTGTGCTAGGAGCACTTGTACACTGTGTGGCTTGCCACTGGCTGTTTCAAGTTTTATTATGACTACCGGTAGACGGACTGACTAAAACATAATCGTTAAAAATTGCCTTTCCAATGCATCTACAAACTGTACATCACGAAGACTGTAACCAGGAGACCCAGCTCGAGCGTATTGGTGGACCGATATCTGTCGCATTAACCAACATGGCGTCAGCTACTGGGTAATGCGCTCACGTTCATGACTTACATGTGTGTAGTGTCTGCATAGAGATATAAGTAACGAGTACGCTAGTTTGTATGCTTGCCATGAGTGAAAATGTCCTTGAGTTGAGAGAGAGAACGCTGCAGAAAACCAGATATTTGTTTAATCAAATCAGCATTGTTTTGTATCATTAGTTACCACAGAGATAAAAAAATGTTCTCTGTCTGAATTGCAGACACTTTCACAGTTCACTCGCGTACTCTAGTCTAATATCTCTATGAGTGTCTGTGAAGTTAAACAACTTTGGTCACTATGGCGAAAATAGGCGTAAAGAACCGAAGTTTTCCTGGGTAATGATAACAGCGCCATCTCGTGTGTGCCAGAAAACGGTCCATCCCAAAACACGGCAAGCATAGGAAGCTAGGTTTCCTGGTTACAGACTTCGTTCTGTACATAACACGGACGTGGGAGGAGAGGGGATACATTCCAAGTCGTCACACATTTTCGTTCCATCAAGCCACCGTTTTATCATGATTTTATTTTAGCCTTCAAATAGGTCGCAGTGCTGCATCAGAAGTTTCACTTCAAAAAATTGAATACCTCTACTTACGTCATATGGATGTCAACAGATACACCCGGTTCGCCTTTTTCATGTGTCATAAGTGCGTAAGTTGAAATGCAGTCCACTAAAGTAGCTGAAAAACCACCATGAAGTGTACCGCGTTTATTTAAATGCTCCTCTTGTACTGTAAATTCAGCTACGCAGTTGCCGCCACCTCCAGAGATGACTTTTATCTGTAAAATATTATATAGGTATGTCCCAGTATGTGTGCTAGGCCTTAACGTTGAAATAAAATTGGAAATATGTATTAAAATAAAAAGTTTATCTAAAAAAACTACTTTTTATAGACTTTTTCTCTAGTCGAAATGAATAGAGAGAGTTATACTGATTTTATAACCCATATATCTAATTTTACATTTAAATCATAAAACACATTTGAGGTTATGTTAATTTATTTAAATGTCATTTATTGGGATGTACTGCTACCGTATATGAAAAAACAAAAATAATTTGCCTTACGTTTTCAAGTACCCGATCAAATGCTTTTCCTTGCACAGCAAATTTCAAAATATCCTTTAAAAGAGCAGTTCCTTTCGCATTACTCATTTTGGTTTTCTGTAAATACTAAATATTTTTTTTATAGAAATTTATTCAAATTAAAAATTCGCTATAGCTTAAATAACTGGGGATAAAGTACAAAATAAGCTGGGTTCTGAAGAATCATTCTTTAAATTCTAACCTAGAAACATTGTTGCGCAATCTTTTTGTGAATTGCATGGTGATTGGTGAATTTTAAATAATATATGGGTGAATTGCGAATGGACTCCGAAAGTCGTGACGTCACAGGTTAAGGCAGGTTAGGGTCTGCGTTCCAAACAAATCCAGTTCTACATGTAAATGTCCATAAGCGGATTTTAAAATCGTTATTTTTGTTAAAATATTCTTTGGAATTTGGGTTTTTAACACGGTTATACGTTCATATAGCTATAAGGTATGTATACAAATACAATTTACTAACAAATTGTTTATTTTTATATAGTAAAATGTGGATAGTAAAATAGTGAGGTTATGTGTCATTCATATAAGATTTTATTTTTGCCCTTAGAATTAAAATTTTGTGTTTTTTCGACTTCGGGACAATGAGTCAGAACAAGCACGTGTTGAAATTAAGTACTATTGCAAATTTCTTCTCTGCAGTGGATGTGAGAAGGTTGATTACACAAGATTAAAATGCAGTGGAATCCAACGTGCAAAGTTTCCATTTTATGCCTTAAATATTATTATTGAAGGTGAAGTGTATGTTTTCGTGGGAAAAATAAAGTAAATATTGTCATAATCTGTCTTTATTTTTTTTTATTTTTACATCAATCATATTAAACATTCAGCCTCTGATATTTAACTTATCATATCATGTTATTACCCCCCTTATTTCAAAAATCACAAATAAAAATACATTTTTTTAATATTATGAAATAAAATAAAAATTACAAAACAGAATAACTTTTTAGTAAAAAGTATTTACCTAATAAATATGTTTAGGAAGACAAAACAAAAAAAAAAAAAACACCTTTAAGAACAAAATTATTTCTTCTAAGCTTTGGTTACTTTGTATGGTACTCTTGTTAACGAACTACAACAAAATTAAAAGCGCGTAAGCATAAAAGACACTTCGTCGCTCGCAGCTGCACCGAACATGTCTGATTTCAGCGCAACACCTCCCGAATAGAGTTTCGGCCGGATGGCAGCCGAAACCGAAAATTCGATTGGGCACTAGTTTTATGGCACGTTTCACATGAGTTCTTAATGTTAAGTTCCTTGTTTCATTTTTCAACTGCTCTATTTCTTGTTTTAAAAAATGGTTTTCTGCCTCTGACATAGCTACGAACTGTTAAGAATGTTCATGTGTTTCCACTTCGACTTCTGGCTCAGGAGTTCTCATTTCGACCTCTGGTTCAGCAGGTGGTGTCGCAGGATCCAGTTCCATTGCAGTCTTACTTCCATCACTTGGTATTAATTGTCTCTGTAAACCTGAAGGTCCGGCATCGCTGTCAGGTGCTTCGGTAGTCTTCTTCCTGTGTAAGGATGCACAGCTTTGAGATAGTATCGATATTGGACACAATACTTTTTATTCAAAGTATTGATACGCTACAATATTTGATGGGAAAATATCGACACTTATTACTTATTACTAATTACCTTATTATTTAGTCCACTTTTTCAATTCGCTTTTTTCCTTCGGAAAAACAAAAAATGTACAAGCATGACTTGTACTATAATGTCTGCAGGTGTGTGCAAAACACATAACCATGATAATTTTGGGTTGTTATTTCTTTTTTACCTAAAAATAAGTAAAACATTCCACATAAACAATATAGTTACATAACCTCACTTCATTTAAAACTCTTTTTCTTCACATAAAAGTAGGCAAACTATTAAAAATTATTATTGAAATTGATACCTTATAACTAAAGGAATAAATAAAATGTACTTACATTAAAAATGAACGCGAATTTTGATAAATCAATCGCCTTTAAAAATCGCCTTACCTAAAATTACATGTAAAAATTTTTTGTTTGGAACGCGGATATTGATCCTCCTTGAGTGTGACGTCACACTTTCGGAGTCCATTGATTGCGAGTGCAAAATCCACCTGCCTATACTCCTTTAGTAGATCTTCATCTCAATGCTTTTGTCCGTTTAGTAGCATTAAATATGTTCGGGGCAATTCAAGCAGTGATGAGTGAATTGAAAATGACAGATCTGTCATAAATATCAAAATGTACCAGAGCGATTTTATTTTTCGTCTTATATTATCCATTTTAATTATCACAGTGCAAAATTGTGGTTAGTTTATTAAAAAGTCACTATACACTATTATAATTTGTATTTATTGAACTAAATTAACGCTTGCAGGAAATGTTTATGGATATTACGTGATACTCACCGCTGATGGTCCTGCCGTTTTGGGTGCAACGCTTAATTTTACGGCTGAATTATACGATGATTATGGAAATATTCCTACGGGAGATTTTAAATTCGAATGGACTGATAGTGTATTATATCCCAGACACAATTCCTCGGTAAACAATTTACTTTTAGCTAAAACTCCTGAACCTTTGTAAAGTCTGCATTAATATTTTGATTGTTTAGATTGAAACAAAGAACCACACTTCAAATTGGCATGTAACATATAATAGAGAAGATTGCTTCCCAGGACCGTATGAGGTACAAGTGGTTGTGTCCATCTGGCATTTAGTGTATTATTTTACTGTAACGTCTCAACGTGCGAACTTTAATTTAACAGGTACGTCGAGACTTACTAAAATCTATTTTGTGTAATATTTATATTCGACTTTTTTTACAGAGATGTTAAACGGTAAAATGGGCTTATTACAAGGAAACGAAACCCGAACTGGTGATTTTATATCAAACGCCAAGCAGGTGAACCATGAAGTTATATTAAAACAGACTGATCTGGACTTCTTGAAACACAATGCCACCAGCATAAGGACATATTGGTTTATTGATTGTATATATTACGGTTTTACTAGTGACTATAAGTTCCAGTTTAATTACACAGAACCTGAAAAAAGTCACGTAATAGAAGCGCTTGTAGTAGCTGGATTTGAACCCATTCCTACCACAACAGTTCCTCCGTCAACTACCACAACTCCAGTTACCACTACGAGTACTACAACAACAACAACGACTCTAAAACCATCAACAACAACAATTGCTCCGATGTCTACAACAAGTGCACCGAAAACAACTGAACCTAGTAGCACCACAATTAAACCTGTTGACTCTACAACGGCTATTGTCATCTCTAATATTACTACTACGTCTGCAATTCCAACAAAGCCAACGGAAATTTCAGAAAGAATTAAAAGAGAAATTTCAGATGTGTCAACTACAGAAATTTCGTCCACAACAACAATGGACCCTAAAATTTTAAATATAACTGTGCCGTTTGTATGTTTAAATAAAAGCATAATACCGCCTGATCCAATGAAAACGTATGGGTATTTTCATCGTAAAATTGATGTGAAAGGTGAGGTTTATTGAGTATTTAGCTTAATTAGGCTTTTGAAAAAAAATAATTATCGATTTTTTTATTGTATTTTAAAACTTTATTATAAATGATATTGATAATCGATGCGAAAAACTTTCAACAAACTTTTTTTAAATTAATTATAAACAATTTAAAATTGATAAAATATTAAAAAAAAATCACGTGACTGCAAACGCACTAAAATTGTTTTTGACAGTTGTGACGTCATAATGGTAAAATGTATATACGCAGTATACTATCAATGGCTTCTACATGTGTATTGACTAAAACATTATGACGTCACATTATGTTCGGGAAATGTCGGCGCGTTCTCGGAACTGCGTACAAACATTTATTTTTAATTTGATATAACTTTTGAATTATAACGAAAATAAAAAAAAGAAAAATAGTTTTGTTATAAAACTTATATACGATCTTTCCATTTATGACAAAAAAAAATTTCATTCAAAAGCCCAATTGCCCCCAGTCCCTCCACTGCACAGGGTATATTATTCCACTATAAAAACGACGAACTAATCTTTAGGATTGTTATCAAGGTCAAGTAAAAGAGTACAATTTCTTGACCTGTTACAAAATGAACAAATTTTATTTGAGAGGATGATCGGTGATCTGTAGCTTGAACGAAAAAAAGCTTGAGACAAAAGATGTCTTCTTTGTCCGAAGAACTCGACCCAATAATTGCGGTTGCCATGTAAAATTTCGGAGTTACTCCCTGCCCCCTCTCCACGAGGCACCTTCTTGGGAGGAATTTTTGTGACCGAAAAAAACATTACAACGAGTTGAGCAACTTTCATTCTCAACATTTTTCCAAAAAACTTAATCTCTGAAATATTCAAGCGTTGCTGGGTTTTGTTGAACACCTGTATATCTAGAAAAAAGGGCCCTTCATGTTTGTATGGCTAGTGCCTCAAAAATGTATCTGACTTTTAACGTGTTATGTAATGTGTATATTATCGTAATTTATGAATTTTCAGATTTGAGTCTCATTCGGCGGTAGTCAAGTTCTCAATACAAGAAACTACACGCAAATACGCCTTTCATAAATCTGTCTAAAATGTATTTACTTGTTTACAGCACCTGTCTCAAATCTCACTATCACTGGTAATAATTGGCTGCAGCATGGTGAAATGTTGTCACTAGACGTACGATGTGCAGGATCTCCATCGTTCGAGTTTTGTGTGAAATATTTCAGTAAAGCACAAAACACTACAAATCTCAACGAAACTTGTGTTATTTGGGATCACATCGATGTATGCCAGTTTCGAATATCGCGTTATTTGCCTGAAGCAAAGGAATACACAATTTTAATAATAATTAAAAACGACGTTGAAAAAATCGTTTCACCTGTTACAGTTACTGTTTACAAAGGTTTATTTTTATATAATTATGATACATTGTATGCGTTCAACAAGAAAGTTTTAATCGTCCTCGAGCTACTATACTTTTTAGAAGCTCATTTAGGCATGGAAGTGACATACTTTATAATAGGCCAAGCTGTAGAGCATTTTTGCATGACATAAAGAATGACATAAAGACTAGTAGCAAACCGATTGTGCGATGATATAAAAGATAATAAGCAGATGAATAGGTATGTGTTTTTCACTCGAGTTTCCGGTCCATTTGTTAGTTATCAACAGTTTATTGCAAAAAAAAACGCGATTTTTGTCTTTTTTTGCTTGTAACTTTGAAACTAATGGAGCAATCGGAATGCCCCAATGAAATGGTTTGTAGAGATTTGAAATATCTACAGAATGAGAGGTCGAATGTCTTAATCGGATAATTAGGTCCTGAAAAATTTAGTAAAAACCAGAAAATTAGGCGTTTTTTCGAAAATTTATAGCTCCGTCATTTTTTGAGCTGGAGCGCTAAAATTTTGAGAGAAAGGGATTATAATGTTCTTTATATGTGCCAAAGGTGGGTGCTGTCGGACTATTAGTTTTCGCGAAATCGCGATTGAAAGTTTGCAGTGCGCTTTTTTCCGGCAGGCCTGTATGCGTTACCGTAAGTCCGATAATAATTTCAAAAAAAGTTTTGAAAAGATGACATCGTGCACTACAAAACGTAGATTTCAGTTTTTCGATCAGATGCTTGGAAGCATGCTAAAAACACTCGTAAAGTTCGCGAAAAACGCTCGCAGTCAAGAGGTGGTGGAAGGAGCAGCGGCGGAGAAGCGTATATATAGTAATAGCGCGCGCGGCGCGCACGTTATTTATATCCCCCCCCCCACCCGACTGAGAGGGCGCGCTCGGCCGTTTTTCACCACCTTTACGAGTGTTTTTAGCATGCTTCCAGGCATCTGATTGAAAAACTGAAATCTACGTTTTGTAGTGCACGATGTCAACTTTTCAAAACTTTTTTTGAAATTATTATCGGACTTACGGTAACGCGTACAGGCCTGCCGGAAAAGAGCGCACTGCAAACTTTCAATCGCGATTTCGCGAAAACTAATAATCCGACAGCACCCACCTTTGGCACATATAAAGAACATTATAATCCCTACTTTCCTTCAAAATTTTAGTGCTCCAGCTCAAAAAATGACGGAGCTATAAATTTTCGAAAAAACGCCTAATTTTCTGGTTTTTCCTAAATTTTTCAGGACCTAATTATCCGATTAAGACATTCGGCCTCTCATTCTGTAGATATTTCAATTCTCTACAAACTATTTCATTGGGACATTCCGATTGCTCCATTAGTTTCAAAGTTACAAGCAAAAAAAGACAAAAATCGCGTTTTTTTTTGCAATAAACTGTTGATAACTAACAAATGGACCGGAAACTCGAGTGAAAAACACATACCTATTCATCTGCTTATTATCTTTTATATCATCGCACAATCGGTTTGCTACTAGTCTTTATGTCACGAGAACGCTGTTTTAAATCTCTATAGCTTGGCCTATAATAGGTTTGTTCCAAGTAGCCAGCAAACGGTAACGAAACCGTCACCCGCATGCGCAGTAGCTAAAACGAAACTGTATTGGTTTTGGAACACGTTTTA
This sequence comes from Xanthostigma xanthostigma, assembly GCA_963575645.1. Taxonomy (NCBI): domain Eukaryota; kingdom Metazoa; phylum Arthropoda; class Insecta; order Raphidioptera; family Raphidiidae; genus Xanthostigma; species Xanthostigma xanthostigma. The sequence goes on from OY754467.1 coordinate 17,869,812, forward strand.
GCTATCTGCGCATGCGGGTCACGGTTTCGTTACCGCTTGCTGTCTGATTGGAACATACCTCATACTACCCATGTATTTCTCATTGCTTAAAAATAAAAAGGACGTTTCTTTATTATGAAATTTTACCAAAATTGATTGCAAATACTATTGAACTGTGACTAACGAAAGGATGCATTTAGTCACCAGTGAGAAAACTCTCTTACTTCTAAGTTTGTTGAACGCATAATTTAACTTACAAACAGGTCGGAGCAGAGCTTTAATTAATTTTCTTTTGTTTCAGTTATGAAAAAAACACAATTGTCTGTCATTGTTGTTCCTATAACATGTAGTTTAGCTGCTGTAATTATTATTGTGTTTGGAGTAGCCTACTATATTCAGAGCAGAACCAGGTATGATGTTGTTTTGTTTTGTTAGTCGTTTTTTTATGAGGGAAGGTTGTGTATTGTTGCATAAATAATACAGTGCGCTTTGGGTGAATTTTTCCAAAGTTTTTGTTCACGTTTGACCATTTTTTGGTTAATTTTGACGTTTTTTGTGTGAATTTTTACAATTTGTGGGTAAATTTTGACATTTTTTTTGATGATTTTGACAATTTTTTAGTTTTTTATAGTATTATATGTTAGATCAGGTCACCAAGTTTCAACTCTGATTTTGATGTGATTAAAAATAATTTTTATACCACAATTTAAAGATCCTTAATAAAACAAAAAATCCAGCCAATTGGGCGACGGGACCATTCCAACTTCACAATGTTGACATTTGATATAGTATAATAAAGAAAATAAAATTTCTGATATCGCGTGAGGTGACGCGGGTAATGGCTAGTATTCAATATATTTGCTTTTCGTTGCCATGGCTACCTACATAATATGTTCCACAAAACAAAAAAACAGCTGATTTTTTTTTATTTTCAAAATTTTTCCGAAACGGTAAAGTTTAGAAAATAAGAATTTTAACGAAACATTCTTGAAAAAATAAATAGAATAATAAGCTGTTATGAAAAGTATACCATTCTTATTTAAAAAACACCATTATAGCATATAATCTCTTCTGCGCATGCGTCGATTTTCCCCAAAAACAATAGGGCTCTTCATATTTGCGTACCTAACATCCTCCCAAAATTTGGCTTCAATCCGCTCATCCGTTTGACCCGTATCGTGCTCACAGACTAACAGACGCACAGCGTTTTTCCAAAAATATGTTTTTTGGATTCGGGGGACCTCAAAACAAAAAAATATTGTGAAATTTTTGAAAGGTGAGTTTTGACCTAAACCAGAACTAGTGGATTGGAATGGTAAAATCGGATCTATTGGACTTCAATAAGCCCTAAGTCCCAAAAAATCTAGATCTGATCCTTACTGCATCCGACGATCTACAGGGTGAGGCACATAAAGTGTTACAGAGCAATAGCACTCAAACTATTGATCATATCCAAAAATGTTTCAGACAAAAGTTTTAGTGTTCGAGAAGGTCGTCATACTGGATATCCCTTTTTTTTATCGGTGGAGGCGCTGAAGCTACGTCAAGGTCAACTTCACTTTTTTTAACGAAACCATGTATTTTTTTTCGATGACATTATTAGCGATTTTAAGACGAATTCAGCAACCTACAACACAAGGTCATTCAAATTATTTTATTTTTATTTATTTAAAAAAAATTAAATATTTTTATTTTTAGAATATTCTGTTCAATATTCAGAATATTCAAAATAGTCACGTATGTACTGAAATTACACCACATTTCGAGCATCTTCCATAGGTAGACCCAAGCAAAGGTTAGTGGATTCTTTAAAAGTGAATATTCCGATATGTTTAGATTTTTCGACTACGATTTTGCGTGATTAGAATGACCTTGTGTTGTAGGTTGCTGAATTCGTCTTAAAATCACTAATAATGTCATCGAAAAAAAAATACATGTTTTCGTTAAAAAAAGTGAAGTTGACCTTGACGTAGCTTCAGCGCCTCCATTGATAAAAAAATAGGATGGTCCAGTATGACGGCCTTCTTGAACACTAAAACTTTTGTCTGAAACATTTTTGGATATGATCAATAGTTTGAGTGCTATTGCTCTGTAACACTTTATGTGCCTCACCCTATATAAACAATATAATCGCATAATCGTTGTACAAAAAGTGGCATATGTGAACTCTACAAAAAAAAAAATTTGAAAAGAAGTTTGACCCTGCAGGCCATCCCTGTAACTTCCCGCTATTTTCGAGTTCAAAACCCTCAAAAATATATAAAATATAGCAAGAAGTTTATTTTTTAGTTCTTCGAGCTCAAAAAAAAAACACTTTGTTACGAAATTTTCGTTCACTATATCTCATGAACAAATGAACCGATTTTGATGCGATTTGCGGCAGTCGACTCAATTTTTTATCCTAAAAAAGTAATTTATTACAGAAAAATCGATCTCATAGGAATTTTACGAGCAATTTAAAAAAAAACACTTTCTTTCAAATTTTTCGTTCACGATATCTCGTGAACAAATGAGCCGATTTTGATGCGGTTTGCCTCGATCGACGCAGTTTTTTTAACCTAAGAAAGTAAATTATTACAAAAAAAATCGATTTGATAAGAATTTTACGAGTAATTATAAAAAATTACTTTTTTCCTAATTTTTCGTTCACGTTATCTCATGAACAAATGAACCAATTTTGATCTGGTTTGCGGCGATCGACGCAGTTTTTTTAACCTAAGAAAGTAAATTATTACAAAAAAATCGATTTGATAAGAATTTTACGAGTAATTATAAAAAATAACTTTTCTCCTAATTTTTCGTTCACGTTATCTCATGAACAAATGAACCAATTTCGATCTGGTTTGCGGCGATCGACGCAGTTTTTTTAGCCTAAGAAAGTAATTTATTACAAAAAAATCGATCTGTTAACAATTTTAAGAATCATTTTAAAAAAACACTTTTTTACGATTTTTTCGTTCACGGTATCTCGTGAACAAATGAACCGATTTTGAAGCGGTTTGTGGAAATCGACGCAGTTTGTTAAGGAGAAGAGCTGATTAGATTTTGGAATTATTCGGTTTAGTAGTTTAGAAAATATTTTACAAAAACAAATTTTTAAAAATTTTTGAAACTTGTTTTTTTAAGATTTCTCAAATTTTTTTGGGCCGAATCGTTTCAAATTTTCAGGAAGTCTAAGTTCACCAAGATCACGTCAGATGCCGCACACCGCGTTTCAGTCGGACAGTCCGTTCAAAAGATATAAAAGGTTTACATACATCATACACACACATACATACAGCCCTACGGACATCATCGCCAAAATAGTTTTAATAGCTTCCTAGGACCTCAAAACGTCGAGATCTGGCGAAAACTCGATTTTCGAAAATCGGGGTGAAACCAATAACTTCCCGATTTTTAAAAAAAAAAAAAAAATTTTTTTTTTTTTTTTAAAGCGGGAAGTTAAAAAATGTTTGTTTTGATTTCATAACAAGTAAACTCGTTATTTCGAGTGGGAAATATAAGTATTTTGGTTGAACGTATTTTTTATGTTTTGAAATTTCTTTTCAGATTTACAGTTGAAGTCGCAGATTTTGATTTTGGTCAGCAGTACAGCCATTTAGAATACAAGACTTTCCGCGAAAGACTGCAAGAATCCATTGTTAGTACCTTTGGTAGAACGCCAACTTTTTGTAGTGAAGCTCCGTCAGGAGAGAATTCACCAAACACGTCAGTGCAAAATATTAAATATGGAAGTATGACATAAAATCTGAATATAGTATAATCTGAATATAATTTCTGGAAGGAAGTTGGATATAAAATATAGGTATTATTATACAATTTATTCATCTATGCTCGTTTGACATACTTTCACTGTGTAACGTACTACGATTTTTACATTGTTCCCTTTCCTTCGTACAAGCAGGGCCCCTTCTAATAATTATCGAAACTGATTTGGGCAGTTTTAAAAACGCGTGAACGGTTGTAAATATTTTTAGTCTTATAGTTTAGAATAAGCTATAAAAAGTTTATTGAAACAGAAATATAATTCAGTAGATAGATTGTGAAAAAATTGGAAATCATTCAGAGTTTTAAAAAATGTTGAATTTGTTTAATGTGTAGGTATATATTGAGCATTGTAAATATTGTTTAGAACAGATCTAGCAGGGCTTCATTTCCAAATATGGAAATACAGGAGTTACCCTGTATCTGGTGGTTAGAATTTTCTACACTGGCAGGTTGTTTTAGTGTTTTATTAGCGCTTTTTCTCAAATCATACAGTAATAAATGTGTGGGTTTTTTGATTACAAATGAATAAAAAATTCCGGATGTTATTTCGCAAACTCAAAGTTTGTGTTAGGAATAAATGATTATTTATTATTTTTTTGACCGAGAAAAGTACCGGAGCAGTGGTCCGGGATCGGGAAAAGTACTAGAGCAGCCTCTTGATCCTTGTAAGTCATAATGCATACTTGAATTTAAATATTTGACCGAATGGAATTCGTGCTTAAATCATGAATCGGTAGTCTAGGAAAAATCGACATCCAAAGTGGGAAATCATTTGTAACATTGTAAACATGTAATCGGAATCTGAGTACCTGCCTGCACTTTATATACAGTGCGCACCCTAAAAATGAACAAATTCCATTCATTTTGTCGAACTATTGACCACTGGAGGACTCTACACTGACACAACAAACAGACCTAATATATTATGCAAAATTTCCTTTCAGACCGTCAATTATTCTGTTTTACTTTTAACTGTATAAAATTATCTTTAATTGCTGAATTTCTTATATTGTGATGTTATTTTTAGTTTAAATGAGCAAATGAATTGTTTGACAAGGTTTTGTTTAATTTTAATTTAAGATGAGAAATAAAAAAAAGAAACGTTGAATTCAGTTTTTAATTTAACGTGATTGGTTGTATAATGCAATTTAGGGCTGTAGTCAAAATGAAAAGGTTTTTTCTTCATACCTCGATCGAAGGTGCATACTTTCCGCATCAATTGTAAGACAGAAAGTCTAACATTCACTCCTTGGTCGGATTACACGCACCAATGTGGAAGTTCGTACGTTCGGGCGGTAGTAAAGCAAAAACAACCAATCAACTGTTGTTTCCATAGCAACTCTATTACATTTTAGCTAATAGTCGTGTTTTTACGTATAACCTCAAAGCTTCTTGCTTGGAATTTATCTGTGTTGTTATGTAATTAATAAGTAATTAATCAATTAATGTATTTAATAAGCGTGCTTACGACCGAGGTATGAAGAAAAATACTATACACCACACTGGCCAAAATTGTGATACCTTGCCCTCCGCGCCATGATGCCCTTGGCTTCGCCTCAGATATGCCACGCAGGGCAAGATATCACACTTACGGCCCTTGTAGTGTCATATATTATTAATTGAATGTCCACATAATATCATTTGACATTTTAGATTAACGAGACTGGCGCACGGGCGCTTTTTCTCTCACAAATAGGGGTAGGTATTTTATATTTATTTAAATTTGGTTTAAATCTAAAAGCAAAGATTCTGTATAGAAGAAAAATTTGAACGCTCTTCTACAAGTGACTATCATTTAATCCGAAGTAGAGCGCAATGATAAGATTTTTTTTAACAAAATGGCCTTTACTCTGACAAGTAATTAGCCAGGGCTAGTGATAAAATGTCATGGTGTCATATTGTAATTATATTAGGCTGTTACATTAAATAATTTTAAGTGAAAAGATGCACATAATTCACAAATCAACGTTCCAAAATAGTTCATAACATTTGAAAATTAAATCAGCAGGTACTAACCTGCTGAAAATTTCGGTAGTAAGCCATTCAGTATAGTCAAGTAGTCAACTGTTCAGTGACGTAACTATAGCACCTGAAGTCCATGGCAAATTCATCCGATGGAGCCCTCCCTTGATATGAAAATGCTCTACGTTGTAGTTTCATCTTTAAAAATCACGAAGTAAAGTATTATTCGTGTATGTTCTTGAGTTATTACCTGACTTAAATTGATTAAGGAAGTACGAGCACGGTGGCAGAAGAAAAGACTTGATTGTTTTTTTATATGAAATTTAAATACGTTTAAACAAATTCTGAAAATTTGAGGGGGGTTAACCGATTATTTAAATAAATAATTGACTCCAAAAGTGAGCATATTTAACATTGGTCTTATGGCAAAGCCATGGATCCGCGACATGTTTTAATAATTTTTATCCAAATTTGTCGAACAAAATGACAAAAAAACTATCTTATTAAGAGTGAATACCTTAATAAAGAAATTAAAAAATAAAAAACGGTAGTGCCCGACTAGATTAAAAGATATTTAATAAAAAAGATCAGCTTTTCAGGAAAATTAGCTTGCGTTTATTTTCTCTGAAACCACGGTTTTTTATTTTTTTAATTTCTCTATTGTCTTTCATTTTCCTCGACAAATTTGGGTGAAAATTTTTTAAACATCTCGCGGATCCGTCTCTTTGCCAGAAGATCAATGTTAAATATGCTTACTTTTGAAGTCAATTATTTATTTAAATAATCGGTTAACCCTCCTCAATTTTCAGAATTTATTTAGACGTATTTGAACATCATATAAAAAATAATCAAGTCTTTTTTTTGGTACCATGCTCGTAGTTCCTTAAATATAAAGCTAATATTTTTTGCCAAATTTTGTAATATGTTAGGTTCCTCCCGTCCTAATGGCCTCTCGGGCCGGAACCCCACTCAGGCCAGGGTCCCGTGACATTATGCCCAATCTGCCACCGTATAGTTACGCCACTGCAACTGTTATAAAAGACAGGAAGCGTTAATATATAGATACTGTTCTTTATTCACACATTTTTGTATGCTAACGGTCGATGCATTGTGTTTTGTTTTATTTTCAATAAAGTAAAGAAATATATCGCCCAGTTCTAATCTCCACACCTGAAAAATACTAAAATAATGCTCATATAGGTTATATATTATATTATCCCAACTCGTCACCCGCCTGAAAACGCTCATTTTACGCCCGGCTTACATGCCTGAAAAACAGCTGCTATATAATACCTATAGAGAGTATGATAAAAAATGTATATCGTTATAAAAATTACATATCAGTTGAATTGCCAGGAAATTGAGCAATTAAAATTGAAATATTTCATACTTCGAAAACTGTTTATTTTGAACAATCATAAAAGACAAGAAAAGAAAAAAAATATATAAAATTGAGGTTATTTGTTTGTTCAATTCATTATTGTAAAATATATAGCCTGTTTGTTGTAAAAGTTAAAACTTGGGATTTAGACATTTTGGGTTTGTACCATTAATCACCTTCTTTAGAATCGACATACATATTGGGGTGTGTTCCGAAATATAACCCAGTATACTGGGCAGTGGTCTCGAACGTCAATGAGCGAAATCGGTAGAGTTGCCAACTAAAAATCGGTACATTTGTACCTAAAATCGGTATATGAAAAAAAATATACAATTTTCAATCAAATTCGTTTATTTAACAAAAAAATCCACTTATTATTATAATTGATCGAGTCCACAAACCCACATACAAACAAACCCACATACAAACAAACCCACATACAAACAAACCCACATACAAACAAACGAACGAACACACAATCTCTCACCCTAAACGCATATACATGCCTCCGTTCCGTCGTGGGTAAAAAGGGAATTCCCGATCGGGAATACCCCTTACATTACAACATAGAGTTGTGAGACTCAAGTCAAGGGTATTCCCCGAAATATATGGACCAATCCGCAATAACTCTGCTCATTCATACTTGCTGTAAGGTGATTCCCCGTAACATTAAACGTAAAATGTAAATGAAAAGGGTTGCCAACACAAAATTGTGAAATCGGTAGAAAAATCAGGAGAATTTCCATGTATTTTCTGAAATCGTGGAAAAATCATTGCATTTCGGTATTTCGGTAGAACAGAGTCCATTTCGGTAGAAATACCGAAAAATCGGTAGGTTCGAGACCACTGATACTGGGTTATATTTCGGAACATACCCCTAGACTGTTAGATGTATAAAAGTAGTGTGTTTTTCAATAAATAAAATTATCGACCAATTTTTGAGACAAATTTAATGTATTAACAAAAAATATATACATTCAATACATTAACGTTGCGGTCCGGATTTGGATCTTCTTCAGAACTGATCTAAAAAATATAAAAATTAATTCATAAATGGTTTTTAATAAAATTTGCTAAAGTTTTTTTCTATTCCTAATATTGAAAAAATAACATTGAGAGAATTTTTATTTGATTTTATATGTAACATTTCCGAAATATTTCTTTTAAAGAAATTTGTTTCATTATCTAAAATTTTTATATTATCCCAATTGGTCGATAATTTCATTTATTAAAGAGTTCTAATCAGACGTTAATCAAAGATTTGAGTAGTGTTTTTTACTTAGGTATTTGCATTGAGATCTAATTACGGTACTAGTTACGGGGGGGGGGGGCTACCGTATTTAATAAATACTCGATTACTCGTAGCGGGGGGAGAAAACGTCACAGTTAAAAGTGTTTTTAGCATTTTTCGGTATCTTGAATTACTCGACTCGAATTAAAAATAAAAATTAATATTTTCGGGACAGCACTCAAAATGGATAATCCGTTACTTAGAAAATCAAACAAACGAATTGCGCTTAAAAAATCTTAACACTGGCTCACATTGATTCATATTGGATGAATTGAACAAACAAACAAAAAATATAGTTTAAAAAAAACTAAAAAACACGCTTTATATCGGACTAAAAAGTAAAAAATAATTGTTTTAAAATAAGCTTAAAAAGCGTTGGGCGCTCGATGTACGAAAATGTGGAACAAAGCGCCCCACGCTTTTTAAGCTTATTTTAAAACAATTATTTTTTACTTTTTAGTCCGATATAAAGCGTGTTTTTTAGTTTTTTTTAAACTATATTTTATTTTTCACTTTTTAGTTTGAGGATCTATAAAAGAATTTATTAATCCTGGGGGTCCTAATAAGGATAATGGGAAACTGTTATCAAATTATTGCATTGTCATCGGTCCTTGATACGTATGCAAAGTTTCAAATTAATCAGACTTCGGGAAATTGGTGAAAATTATGCTCAAAGATTCCGTTACGGACATACATACTTACAACCCAAACTAATATAAAGCGTATAAAAACAGTTGTGTTAACTGCAAAGTTAAAATTAATATTAATTAATATTTTTGCATATTATAAAAAGTAAAATATCTTATATTCAGATGATTAGAAGATAATTAAATATTTATTAAAACTGTTAAATTAGCCTTAATTCAGTCATAACCGTGTTACAAATTATTTTATTTTATATAAAAGTATTTTAGTAATGATATAAAATCAGTGATTTATTAATATTATAATTATGTTAAAAATATTGTTCATAAGTGATATTCGAACAGTTCAAAATTCTAAAACTTTGTTGATTCCATATATTATTATTTTATTAATTTTATTGCGGTACAGTTTGAACATTTACTTTTTTTATTAGCGACATTTTGTGGCATATCGAGAGTATCAACGGTAATCCGTTCAATAGTTTTTATAACATATTCAAACGTTGCCTCAAAAGGTTTTTTAAATAAAAATGTTTTTATAGCCTAAACGTGTTTTTATTTTTTTAATATGCGTGATATATTCTACATTGAAATGCAGTACTAACAGATTTAAAAAAATAATTATCTATATTTCTATCTATTTATAACTGGGGAACAGCCACCGTTTCGAATTTATAAATATGTAGAGCTTATAATTTTAATCCTTTCCGGACATTTAAAATTGTGTGAAGTATCTTCGATCAGGTCACTATTCTGGATGTAAAAAGTGAAAACAATGTTTCTATGATATACTATGTTTATGAACATGATTAGTGTTCCGTGCCTCAAAAGGAAAAAAGAACCCTTATGGCTTATAGGATCATTTCGTTGTCCGTCTGTCTGTCAAGACTCTTGGGATACAAAACCTATTGGGTACTTCTTGTTGACCAGAATCATGAAATTTGGCAAGAAGCAAGGTCTTATAACACTATTAAAGGGAAAAATCCGAAAACCGTAAATTTGTAGTTATATAACAAAAAAAAAACAATGTTTTTGATGTAACAAACTTACACAGTAACAGTTCTAATACAAAACAAGCGTCCGCTAACGGTGCGTTTATACAACAGTATAAATAAACATTAGTAATTCAATGTAAACGTCAATTCTTCCCAAGCAACAGCGGTTCAGGAATCAGGGGTAGAGTGCTCGCCTGGGACGTGGTTGCCCTGTGTTCGATTCCCGACCGATGCAACTGTCATTTTTGTTTTCAGAATTGCAAATAACTTTATTATTTATACTGAATCACTTATCAAAACTTTTAATGTTTCCCGTTAAACTAGAATCTTGTCTGGCGCGGAAGGAGGTTGCATAGCACAAGTAAAGAAAAAAAAATCCGAAAATCATAAATTTCTGATCTTATATTATAGAGAGTTAATACATGGCAAATTTAATTTTCATGAAATAATGGTACGGAACCCTCAGGGCGCGAGTTCTACTCGCACTTGTCCGTCTTTTTTTATATTAACCCCAAATTCACTTCAAAATATTATAGATCTATTGATTAGTACCTATTTCCCCTTGTTAACCACAAACAGTAATCTTAGTAGCGCGAGCTACGCTCAACTTTCCGTATTTTGCCATCGCGAGTATGACATTCGGAAACAGCTGCTCCATCCACTTGGACATAGCTCAAAATACGTTCCGTGAAAAAAATAACTTTTATTAGGACAGTTTGAGCCGATTTGTCCTTGAATTAATTATATTTTTATGCACTGAAAATAACCGCTGTTTTAATTTGAATATTATATTATTGATTGGACGAATTATTTTTAACATACGTGTAAACTCTATATGTATAGCGAAATTGAAAGGACCTGGTATTTTATTGCGTTATAAAGAGCTTTTGTTATTGAAGTAGAACATTTTTTAAAGCTCAGACCAAGGCGACCCAAGTGGCGATGGCGATAGCGGCCGTTAAAATAAAACATATTGTTTTAATTGTACGTATTCAGACAGAAGTGCGTTCGCGGTCATTTTGGCGGGAATTTGCAGCATTCATTCTAGCGTCCACTATGCGGTGGAGGGCAAACGCTTCGCGTCGTATTTGGCCGCTGTACGCTGTGTTAGCTATTTAGTTGCATACAAAATTGAAATGTCGAGTATTACCGAAAAAATTATTGAGCATGTTAAAATGCTTAAAATTTTATATGATTTGTTACTTCTATTTGTGCAGATTTAATAAATTTTAAGAGTATTCGTCCCTGCAAATACCCCCTGCACCCTTCATCTCAAATCTTTTCCTCTCGCCTAAAAACGGTTCGCGCTGTCCCGACGCTATTTTTAAAGTTAGAGGGTCCTGGTAAACGCCAAATGAAAGACAAAGAATCAGACTACAGATCCTTCAGGCGAATTTTTTGAAAAAAAATTCCTGAAAAAACTTACAACCTTTTGAAAAAAATAATAAGTTACGTAATATTTCACACGTAGGCGAAACTGTTTTTCAAAAAATTCGCCTGAAGGATCTGTAGTCTGATTCTTTGTCTTTCATTTGGCGTTTACCAGAACCCTCTAGATTTAAAAATAGCGTCGGGAGAGCGCGAACCGTTTTTAGGCGAGGGGAAAAGATTTGAGATGAAGGGTGCAGGGACGAATACTCTTAATATGTAATAGTTGAGACACTAATAAGAGAAAATAAAACTTATACTCTTCTTTTTCGTTGTCTTCTAAAATAGCTGCTACAAGTAAAAATTCTTCTAGATCACAAGCCATATTTATTAAACTCATTTAACTTATTGATATACATACTTATACGTTTTATTTTAATTTGTTTTGAGTTTTTCTATGTGCGCGGTCAGGCGATAAAGGACCCCGCACGGAACATATGGGAATCGGCCCTCGGTTAAAATCTTCCATACTCGGGGATATTATCCAAAAATCGACGCTGATCAAAAGTCTCCATGGGCACGAAGTCCGGAAATGCGATCCCGGGGAGTTATTATTATTTTGATTGCAATAAAAGTATACTTTTATTGCAATCAAAATAGGGAAAATGAGCAAATGCACCCGTCTCCTTGTGATATTCTATTATAGACATATCTACATCACATAGATATATCATATACAGTATATATGTCGCCGGGATATTGTCAAATCCGTGATTTTGTAATTTCACTTAGTGAAATTATAATATAACGAATCTTTGTCAATCGTGATATTGTAATTTCACTAGTGAAATTACAAAATCACGGATTTGACAATATCCCGGCGACATATATACTGTATATGATATATCTATGTGATGTAGATATGTCTATAATAGAATATCACAAGGAGACGGGTGCATTTGCTCATTTTCCCTATTTTGATTGCAATAAAAGTATACTTTTATTGCAATCAAAATAATAATAACTCCCCGGGATCGCATTTCCGGACTTCGTGCCCATGGAGACTTTTGATCAGCGTCGATTTTTGGATAATATCCCCGAGTATGGAAGATTTTAACCGAGGGCCGATTCCCATATGTTCCGTGCGGGGTCCTTTGCTTTGGTGTGTCTGGATCTCGGGCCGCCTTGGTCTGTGAGAGCCTATAAGTTGAATTTCACACAGCATCACCAGTTGTGATAAACTTTTGCAATAAAAGTATTGGTCATGGTTGATGGTAATTGCACCAATTTGATTGTAAAGTCATTAGTTAATAATTATTTTATGTAACAGTTGAACAAGCATGCTTGCAGTATAGAAGTACTAAATACCTAATATAATGTGTACTGCGAAATGAGATTTTTATTAATAATTGTGTTATAGGTATATTCTTTTACGTTGTAAAAATTACAAGTCAAATTGTTATATTTTGAGAAAATACGTGTATTTGTATTATAAATTTTATTGTTTTTCAAATGAAAATTTTTATTAAGATTATATTAATTATTTGAAAATTTCATCAGATCGATTTATGCCAAATAATAAAAAAAATTAACGAAATATGTGTGTTTTAATTTTGTACATTTTAAGGTTTCTTACGAAAAGTTGGTATAGGGTCCCTAACTGCCAGCTAAGGGCGTAGATAATGGGGTGGGGTAAATGGGGTAATTACCCCTCTAGGATCATAATAATAAAAAATAAAACAGAAAATAATACGAATACCTGGCTAAAAAATAAAATTTAGAAATACTTCTTGAAAAATTAATATTTTACTTGACATCTTCCTTCGTGAGTATTCTTGTGTGATATTAATAAAACTTAAAAAAATATTGATTTTTTTGCTTTACCTCCCCCCCTCGAAAAAAAAAATAACTACGCCCTTGCTGCCAGCGCCATAACTTAGCCCTGGCAGATCCAGGATTTTGGTTTGGGAGAGACTTCACGCAGCTGAAGATAGACTTTATCAACGTAAACACTAAAAAAGCACATACAATTTTATCATTTACGCATAGCAAGTCTCCTCGGATAAATTTTTGCAAATTCTTCAATGACATCTACTGGTTGTATCTCAACTGCGCGACCGGGTCTGTTCCGGTTTCACCCGGGTGCAGAAGAACGAATGAGGGCGGGGGCATGAGTACGTTCATCTTAGTTTACCGAGATGAATGTTGTGTCCAAATTTCATGATGATCGGAGTTACCGTTCAAAAGTTTTTGTCCGACGGACAAATTTTGCATATTATATTATTTGCACCTTGGGTACATTATTGGAGTTTTCGTACGGATCCCTAATTTAACTCGATTAACAATATAGCCTATGTTACTCATAGTGACGTGCCGGATCGTTAAAAATGCATATCCGCGGATACGGATCTGAATACGGATATTTGGTTTCAAGATCCGCGGATACGGATACGGATCTTAACTTTCTTAGAGTACGCGACGGTAAATATAGCACATCGACCTTTGGAAAGAGACTATCTGTTATGGGAAAAAGTTATTGACTTCTTTAAGAGTTAACTCTCATAACAGATTGTTTCTTTCCAAAGATCGATGTGCAATATCTCATTATAAAGATTAGTGATGTGCCGGATCGTTAAAAATGCATATCCGCGGATACGGATCTGAATACGGATATTTGGTTTCAAGATCCGCGGATACGGATACGGATCTTAACTTTCTTAGAGTACGCGGCGGTAAATATTGCACATCGACCTTTGAAAAGAGACTGTTATGGGAAAAAGTTATTCACTTCTTTAAGAGTTAACTCTCTAACAGTCATAACAGATTCCATAGATCGATGTGCAATATCTCATTATAAAGATAGTTTTTTATTAGTACCTTTGAGTTATGTACTATTGGTATGGTACTCACTACGATAAATTTTTGCAATAGAAAGGTACCAAATACGATTTTAAGAAATAAAAAATAATCTGAATCGAATTTAACAGTTTTTCATTATTACCTAATCATCTATACATATAACCCCAGGGCCAACCTCAAAATTAAAGAAAATTTAATAAAATTTATTTAAACTTTGAAAGGCTGTTTCTCTCTTATTTTTTTAGTTTTGATAAAAAAACTATTTGAAATATTTGCTCGTCTATTTGATTATTACACGCTGTAAAAAAAAAGCATCAACTTAAAACTCACCTCTATATATAAAATTTCATCTATGAATTGAAAATTAATAAGGTAAAAGATCCGCCATAAAACTAACGGATACGGATCTTTCTTCTCCCTCGGATATCCGCGGATACGGATACGGATATCCGGCACATCACTAATAAAGATAGTTTTTTATTAGTACCTTTGAGTTATGTACTATTCGTATGGTACTCACTACGATAAATGTTTGCAATATAAAGGTGCCAATACGATTTTAAGAAATAAAAAATAATCTGAAAGGAATTTAACAGTTTTTTATTATTACCTAATCACCTATATATATAAAATTTCATCTATATGAATTGAAAATTAATAAGGTAAAAGATCCGCCATAAAACTATAACGGATACGGATCTTTCTTCTCCCTCGGATATCCGCGAATACGGATACGGATATCCGGCACATCACTAGTTACTCAGTGATAATGTAGCATTCTATTGGTGAAATAATTTTTAAAATCGATCCAGTAGTTTTTGAGTTTATTCATTACAAACAAAAATACAAATCTTCCCTCTTTATAATTACCCACGACGGAACGGAGCAGGTACCTTTATGAGTTTAACCTGAGAGATTGTTTGTATGTCGCCATTTATCTGGAAAACGGTTTGATCAATTCAGATGCGGTTTTCGTAGTGTTTGTAATTCATCTGCGATGGTTCTTAGATAGATATTACGATGGTAAAAAAACCATAACAAACGTGCTACGCACGAACAGATCTAACAAGCGTCCGCGACTACTGCTATTTACAGCATTACACGAACTTTTAAAAAACCATAACAAAACTACTACGCACGAACAGATTTAACAAGCGTCCGGGACTACTGCTTTTTACAGCATTACACGAACATTTAAAAAACCAGTACAAAAGTGCTACGCACGAACAGATCTAACAAGCGTCCGTTAGTAGTGGTTTTAACAGCAATAAACTTAGACATTTATTAAAAACACAATTATGAGCACCTCGCACATAATGCGATTCGACAACTAGGGTATCAGATATGGTTACACTATGTACGCTAGTTCGGCAATACGATCAAAACACACTACTTGTATTATGTCTGCACTATTACAAAATCTCTAAAAAGTTCAAAATAAAACAAAATTAAAAATTATAAAAACCCACGACGAAAGTAAATGTTATAATAGGAAAAGAATTCAATAAAATTCTGTTATCCCCTGACTTAACGCAGGTAAGTAACCAAAGAAAATCCGTCGGGGGCTGCCATTTGGCTGCCCTGAAATGAACTAAAATATTGCAATTCATATTCTTCTATTCTTAATTCAGGGCAGCGAATGGGCAGCCCCGCGACGGATTTTCTTTGGTTACTTACCTGCGTTAAGTCGGGGGATTTTAGAATTTTATTTAATTCTTTTTCTATTATAACATTTACTTTCGTCGTGGGTTTTTAAAATTTTTAATTTTGTTTTTATTAGTATCAAAAGAATAAGGGACGAAAATTGTACTGTAAGTGTAAGTAGTATATATGTCACCGTAAAATTGTAAATACCGTTAGGTTGTAATCTGTCTCGCGAGATTGTGAACTGTCGAAAGATTGTGAACCTCAACGTAATAATAATACATTAAATTGTAAGCAGTACGTTGAGGTTCACAATCTTTCGACAGTTCACAATCTCGCGAGACAGATTACAACCTAACGATATTTACAATTTTACGGTGACATATACACAGATTGAAAGCAGGATAATATCAAGTTTTATTTGAGATTTATCAGGGCTGGATCCAGATGCTTTTGGGTGGGGTTTAAGCTTGAGCTTCCCTGCAAACAGAACTCAAGTTGCCACACTGTTACAGTAAAAAAAAATCCAACCAATTGGGCGACGGGACCATTCCAACTTCAAAAATGTTGACATTTGATTATAATAAAGAAAATAAAATTTCTGATATCCCGTGAGGTGACGCGGGTAATGGCTAGTATTCAATATGATATTTGCTATCCGTTGCCATGGTTACCTACACAATATGTTCACGTTATACAAAAATTAATCAAAGCATTCCTAGCTAGTTTATTTCTGACAGATCCATAAAACAAAAGAGCGGCTGATTTTTTTTTTTTAATATTTCCGAAATTATAATGTTTAGAAAAAAAATTTTAAAACAAAACTTTCTTGAAAATATAAATAGAATCATAAGATGTTATGAAAAGTATACCATTATTATTATTATTGTCTGAAAAATTGGTCGATAATTTTATTTATTGAAGTATACCATTATTATATAAAAAACACCGTTATAGCATATATCTCTTCTGCGCATGCGCCGATTTTCCCCAAAAACAATAGGGCTCTTCATATTTGCATACCAAACATCCTCACAAAATTTGATTTCAATCCGCTCCTCCGTTTGACCTCTATCGTGTTCACAGACTAACAGACGCACAGAGTTTTTTCAAAAATATGTTATTTGGATTCGGGGGACCTCAAAGCGGAAAGATATTGTAAAAGTGATTTTTGACCTAAACTAGTACCATTCCCCACTTGTGGGTTGGAATAGTAATATAATTAGAAATGTTTTTCCTCTATCTGTTTTAATGTCGTATCTTCACAATTCTGATGAATACCTAAGTAAAAACTTAATTGTAATTAAAACATAATATTATTGTTCTCATTGCATATATTTACACGTTTTATAAAGAAGAGGTGTCTAGTGTAAAGAGCCAGGTTATGTAAGCACCTTTCTAATTATCTCAAATATTATATTCCTTACAGTGTAATATATTATGAGGTGCACATTCACTTTAATAAAATTTATAATCGAATTTCGTTTAATAATATTTGAAATATTTATTGCTCTCCTTGTTAGTATCTATAATATACAGGTGTCCCATTAAGAATGGGACATAAAACAACCGCAGATTCTCCAATTCAAAATAAAACGATTAAGCGAAATATGCTTAGATAAAATGTTACTCGCTCTACCAGTGGCGTACGGCAGGAGTAAGTAATGCTTGTACCCCTTCTAAATGTTACGCCGCTGTCTAAATTTTAATTTTGACTATAATTTTAATTTTTTTGATATTTTCTAAGTCAATAATGTACACTTGTTAGTTTGTTGTAAAGTCATTGGTTTTCGAGATATTCGCAGTTAAAGATAGATAGACATGTACTTTTAATTTGTATTATTATTAATAATATTCATTTTTACAATTTTGTCTTAAAAAAACTGCGAATATCTCGAAAACCAATGACTTTACAACAAACTAACAAGTGTACATTATTCACTTAGAAAATATCAAAAAAATTAAAATTATAGTCAAAATTAAAATTTAGACAGCGGCGTAACATTTAGAAGGGGTACAAGCATTACTTACTCCTGCCGTACGCCACTGGTAGAGCGTACTGAACTAATTTTTTTTTATTGTTAGGTGCATTTTATGATATTTAACAAGTGTGCCGATTTGAGTAAAATTTTACGGTGTATTAAAAAAAATTATGGATACCTATTAATAATTTTTCAGTTTTCAACTTCAACAGGTGTATTTCGGAAACGAGTAACATTTTATCTAAGCATATTTCGCTTAATCGTTTTATTTTGAATTGGAGAATCTGCGGTTGTTCTATGTCCCATTCTTAATGGGACACCCTGTATATAGATCATTTCAAAATATCAAGACTGTTTCTGTATTTTAGTGGGTCTTACACTTGTGTTATAATATCAAAAACTTTTTAAGTAATTAAAATAATGACGAATTTTGAAATTTCTAAATTATATCCCGTTTTGCACTCGAGATTACTATGTAGACATTGTAGACAGTGAATCGTCCGTGCACGCTAGATATCACCACTTTCAGCCAATAATGTAAATTTTGAAATTTGATCCACTTGCCCTTATATTAGCCGATTAAGTTGAAATTTTTTTTAAGTTTTTTTTTTAAATTAACGGAAGGACTTGAAACTGCGCTATATAGGAATACGGAACTGTTGCAGCAAGCCGTGCTAACTTAGTCGGTAGAGCATGTGACTCATAATAGCAGGGTCGTGGGTTCGAGCATCACTTTGTATTTATTTTTTTTATTTGTAAATTAAAAAAATGTGCTTTTTAATTGTTAAAATGAATAATAAAAGTGAAAAATAAAATAAATAAATACAATGACTTTCTTTTGCACTAAAAAGTAGAAAATAATTTTAATCAGAATAAAGGCCGCTATGCACACGAGGCTAGAAACGCTGCTAGATTCCTTGCTAGATTTGTCTACTAGTTTTCTAGCGCTGCTCTTCTCGATTACTGTTAAGTGCTCGCTTCACACGAGGCTAGACACGCTGCTAGTTTCCTTGCTAGATTTGCCTAGGGTTACCAGATGCATGGTTTGAAAGAAAAAACGGGACATTTTACAGCCACCCCCCCCCCCTATTGATAATTGAAGAATGAAAAAATATTTTTGAAATTTCTGAAATCTAAAAAAATTTGTTGTAAAAAAATTATTTTTTTTTATTCCTATCTATCAGTTCCCAATTTTTACACTTCTATCTCAGTACCGAGCAACTGTCAAGAACGAAAAATCTTCTGACCCTAATAATAACTTTAAAAAACCCTTCTTCAGACAAAAAAAGATGAAACATCTGAAGTGTGCTGTGTGTATCAATCCACAATCGATATCTATTGAAATCGTGTAATTTAATATGAGACGAACACGATTTTGAATAATTTGAGGATAGAAATATAGTGAAAAAAGAGACCTAATTATAGTGGTCAGTATATTTATTTGTTCATAACACATCAATCATGAATATATATACATGTGTAAAATATACTTCGAGACACAAATTTCAGTCGAAATTTCCTGAAGTACAAACCGGGACATTTGCATAGATTTTGAAAAAAATCCGGGACACCGGGACAGGAGGGCGAAAACGGGACATGTCCCGGAAAACCGGGACGTCTGGTAACCCTAGATTTGCCGATTAGTTTTTTAGCGCTGGTTTTCTTGATTGCTGCTACGTACTCGCTTCATACGAGACGTCTTTTTAAGCTAGTTTTGTGAATAAATCTAGAGCGCGCGCAGTGACAGTTCAAATATAAACACAGAGCAAAACGTGTCTGTTGTCTGACTCAGAGCAGAATGATGCCATGTTGGTTTGTGGGCGTTTGCTCAAGTCGCCAACGTGACAAGATACTGCTTCCTGATTGACTCTTGCTCATACCTAGCAGCGGACCTAGCAAGGAAAATAGCCTCTGTTTTAATTTTAAAACCTATCTTGTGTTATTTCCACCTTCGTACCCAGCCTACCGGCCAGTAGAACTCCAAGCTGTGTTTCTACTTTCTAGCCTCGTGTGCAGCGGCCTTTACATTTGACTAAACAATCCAGCGTGAGTTCACAATAATATGACGCATTTAAAAATTTGTAATAAAATATTATATTATTAATTAATGCTAATTGCGAAGAATTAATTTCACGGTCAAACTGCGGTTAATTCAGGTAATATCTGTTATATTTCGAATCTTCAACAATGCATTAAAAGGTTGTTCGCGTTTTTCTATTGATCTGACTTGCGCGCGCGGCATTCACTTGTTTCAACAATCGCTTCGGTAACATTTACCGGACGCACAACTCCTCAGTTTGCTTGCGACATCTGAGCAGCGAATACGTGAGTTCTACATCTCTAGTTTCTCTCCACGCCAGTTTCGTATTATTATAATCTGCGCGCCGCATTGTATCGAAGTTATCTCGTGAAACAACTTTCTCCGACTGCGATTTTTTATTGAAAAAATAACAATAACTGTTCGATAATATACCTACTAAGAAGTATTGACAACTTTCTTACTAGTTTCGTGTTTTAGAATAAAGTTAATTTTTTTATGTAATCGTGTATTAAACTTTGACGTATAATAATTGTGCTTTTAATTTAAGTGGCTTGTGACGATATTAATTGTTAATAAGTGGACATTGAATTGGATTGCTAATTTATCAGTAAATGGTAAGATGTTATCACTTTTAAAACTTTCTTTAACTCTTTAAGACCGTTACATAACTTTGTTCAAACTTTGAGTTATGTGTTATGTTTCTAGTGCGTAAGTGACTATTATAGCGAATGTGACATTCTGTTATAAACGAGGGATAGCGATTTTTAACAGTCGTATGAGCCACAATATCATCACGTACGAGAGACATACAGCCTTTTTTATACGTCCCCCCTATAAAATAGCTGATTTTCACATAATTGAAAAAAGCTTTGGGGTTCAACTTTTGCAAATTCACTTCCAGGTTACGTTGGAATTTTACACTTTTACTGTGAACATGGTAGTACGACTATACGTTTCACATTTCTTTTGCTTTACTTTACGCACTAGTGCGAAATGGATCATTTTACTACCGCTATACATGTATGAAAAGCAGTTATTTAATAATAAGGGTTCTGCAAATAAAAAATGTAGATTCCGCAACTTTTAATACATCTTTTTAAAGTTTTTTGTTAAAAAATAGGTATAGTTTTAGGTTATAAAGGCGTTATCAATAGTCTAAATTAAGTATTTTTAAACTTAAAATTAAAGCTAACTAAAGAAAATAATAGATTACCAATGTACCTACTATAAGAATGTTGATTCTTGATCGTCACAACATCATAAGGGTGGTGGACTAACAGGACTCCAATTTGGGGACCGTGGCTAGGAGCCTGCCGTGGCGGGTCGGCTAAGAGATGAATAGAAGATAAAAATCGTAAGGGGAGCGAGGGGGGCCCGCCAAAAATGATCTGTGGGTCCGCTACAGAGATGTGGAGGCCAAGAACTATTAAATATTAATTATTGAAAAGATTGTGGTAGAGTTAAATGCTTCCGTGTCGTTAGCAGAGAAAAGAATTGTGCATTATAATTCCGCCTATACTTCTTGGAATATCGGTCAGGGTACCTAAATTTTAATACAAACATCTGGATACTAAACGCTTTAAAAACTCATACAATTATCATAGAATTACCTGAAATTGTATCATATACAGGCTGAGTTTTAAGTTGATGCTTCTTTTATACAACGTGTAAAAATCAAATAGACGAGCAAATATTTCAAATAGTTTTTTTATCAAAACTCAAAAATAAGAGAGAAACAGCCTTTCGAAGTTTAAATAAATTTTATTAAATTTTCTTTAATTTTGAGGTCGGTCCTGGGGTTATATTATGTCACTATGGAAATATGTTATTAATATCAAAAATAATTGAGGCACACACAATTCTCTCAAAAACAGAACAATACACATACTTGATAATAACAACTTATTTCCATAGTGACATAATATAACCCCAGGACCGACCTTAAAATTAAAGAAAATTTAATAAAATTTATTTAAACTTCGAAAGGCTGTTTCTCTCTTATTTTTGAGTTTTGATAAAAAAACTATTTGAAATATTTGCCCGTCTATTTGATTTTTACACGCTGTAAAAAAAAGCATCAACTTAAAACTCACCCTGTATATTAATATGCTAAGGTTTAAGATGTTTGCCTCCCTTTTTAGAAAAAACCACACAATTTCTCCACATAAATTATATATCATTTTACAGATAATTGCTTGCTCTACTGACATCGACAACTAAAAAATGTATTATTGCTATTGTTTTTGTAAATTAATTAAACTCTGAACAACGTCTGCCATCTGACGGCGTAATGTTAACACTTCGATCTGTCATCTGACCTTTATATTGTAAATACTGCATACTGCCATCTGACGGGCAACGCTGAACAACGCTTTTGCTACTTGCGCCTCTATATGACAATTTTAGTAAAATATTTCTTTTACAACAAAAAGAAGAACGTTATATGCAGTGTGCAAAATTAGAAACGAATTGAATACCTGCAATTTAAAAAATAATTTTGTAAAGTGATAATTATTATACTTATTTAGTGCGAATAATTCGCACAGGTCACGCTAGTATTACTTTACTGAAGTAGAAAGTACGGCGAGAGTGACAAATATACAGTAGAAGTGTAGAACTCGTATATTTTCAACCTGTCGGGATTAATCGAATTATGTATTTTCAACTTCTCCTTTATCCTCACTTTGTAGCAATCATAGATCAGTCAGAAAAAAGTATTAATTTGATGTATTTTTCTATTGGCTGCGCCGAGTAGGAAGAGACACTTTACGTGAGAAGTAGGAACTAAAAACTTGAAAATACGTGAGAAAAATCAGTTGAAAATAATACAAAAAATACATTAGTCCGACTGTAGTTATTATAGATTATTAGATTATAGAAGCTCAACAGCTGTCATCAGCCTCTGTCAGATATAATTAGACAGATTTGAGTAATTGTTAATTGGAAACAATTTGTGTCAAAGAATATGTGTTCTTATCACGAAGATGGAGAAATTTATACTCATTTTCTATTTAAGATACGTATAAGCGAACGAGTAAATAAACAATAAGACTTTTGGAGATCCCAAGCACAGACGCCTCGTGGGATAAAAAGTAAAAGAACGCTTATCAAAATCAAAATTGGGTGGGATAGAGTTAATCTGCCATCGATTATAAATTATTATTAGTGACAAATATTATTTTTGGCATCATTTTCTTGGAAAAATCAAGACTATAGTATTGATTTTTGCATAATGCACTATACCAAACTATACCAAAAATAATATATTTAAACATAATATAATGATAATTCAATTATTGCTTTAATTATTATTTATTTATTTCGTTTGATGCATGTAAATTATTGTAATTTTTTTTAAACTAACACATTGCAATAAGAAAAACCCCTTCTTTTTTTTGCTCGTTGGCGAATATTAATAAATCACATATAAATATGTCTCCTTCGTAAATACATCGTTAGAGAGTTAGTACAGTCAAGATAAAAAAGAGGCCGTTGAAATTTTAATTTTAAGCAGTGTTTTAATAACCCTTTTTAATGAAATTTGGTATACTTTTGGTATGCATTCAGCGAGTCAAAATTAGTTTAATCATAAAGGTGGTTTTACAGAAGATCTTTTATGTGAACTGTTTTTAATTTTGCTAAAGAAATCACCCATTAAAGCTTATATGATAATTTCCTTACATCTTGGGTAACCCTGTATACCGATTCGGTGTTTTATCTTCATGGGCGTAAACTGTAATATTATCAAGTTCACCGCTTGTAAGCCAATGCGACGTACTTATTAGGGTAAAAAATTATATAAATTAAATTTTCTTATAAAAAAAAATAGACATGGCATTTATATAGGGATATTTTTTACGACGGTGAATTTAAGCTATTTAATAAATAAAATTATCGGCCAATTTTTCAGATAATATATTGACAAAATATGAAACTCTAAAATATTTTTAACAAAAAAATTGAACCGACTTCAAAAAAGACACTAAAAAGTAAAAAATAATTGCGTATTGAAATGTTTTGGAGTCGGTGTAGTTCTCGGAATAGATTTCATTTTGGCTGACACCGACTCCAAAACATTTCAATACGCAATTATTTTTTACTTTTTAGTGCCTTTTTTGAAGTCGGTTCAATTTTTTTGTTAAAAATATTTTATTTTTCTCTTTTTAGTGTTAATCTAACACTAAAAATCGGTGAACATACATAGAAAAACATTATGCGTGCCTTTGAAATTTGAGAGTTTCCCTCGAATTCTCCGGGATCCACCATCAGATCCTGACTTGGTTCCGATGGGACCACCTCGGAAGTGCACTCTTTCGAATAAAAAAAAAATTTGAAAATCGGTCCATAATTGACGGAGAAATCGGTGAACATACATAAAAAAAAAAAAAAATATACAGACGAACACAGAACCTCCTCCTTTTTGTTGAAGTCGGTTAATAATTCAATAATAAATAAAATTGGTCGATAATTTTATTTATTGAAGAGTTCTAATCAGACGTTAATCAAAGATTTGAATATAATTCAATAAATTAACCTTTCGGTCCGGATTTGGGGCTTCTTCAGAATTGAGCTAAAAATATAAAAAAATATAAAAATTAATTATTACCTAATTACTTTCTTACAGAATTTAATTTTAATTAAATACAAACTAATTAATTTTTATGTTTTTTTATATTAGCTCAATTCTGAAGAAGGACCAAATCCGGACTGAAACGTTATATTGAATTATAATTTCATATTTTATCAATATTATATTGTCTGAAAAATTAGTCGATTTTTTATTTATTGAAGAGTAGTTTAAATAAGCTATTTAACTTATATAAACCTGAATTATTAATGAATGTGTCATTTGTTAATTAAATAAATACTGTACCGTATTTGACATTTGTTAATAATTATATTTAATTATAATTAGATAGATTCCGGACATGCCATTTTATTTGTAATTATCTTTTAATTTGATAATTTGTTTCATATTTTGTAAGTTTATACGGGTAACATTTATATGTAATGTTTTTTTTTTATTTGTTTCTGCATTTTCTATATTCCGCTTCAAAAAATGGTTTCGGATCGATTTTACAAAAACCTAGTTTTCATCAGATCTCGATGTTTTGGGGTTTCAGGGAGCTATTCCGACTATTTTGAATGGAAGGGTTTACTGAGACTTTAGTTCTGATTAGATTTTAGAGTCAAACGATCAATTAGTTTCATAGTTATTCAAAGAATAAAAATTAAAGATAACGTTTTTACACATTTTTATCGCATAACTACGTTTACAGTGATCATAAAAGTTCATTAAAAGTTTAGCTTAAAAAAAATTAAATATAAATTCAACAATTTTTTTTCTTACGACTCAGAAATTCTTGACTATTTTTATAACCTTCTTTAATGTATTATTAAAACAATAGTATCAGTTTATTCTAAGGTATCTAACACAGCGGGAAGTTGAAGGGTTTGCCCACTGTTCAACCGGTTTTCACATATTTTTTTTTTTTAATAATTTCCAAAAGAAATAATATAAAATTTATTATTACATAGCGACTTGAATGCGATATTGCGAAATTTCACCTTTTAAAAGAACTGTCGCAGTGTGCTGTGAAGTATTTTTACCTAAACAGTTGAAAATAGTCATTTTAAAACTCATATCAACTAAACAAATTGATTTGTTTTACAAAATGAAGGCCGACAATTCGAGCACTTGTTTTAAGTTTTATTCTGTTAAATATGTTGATTTCATAATTATTTTTTTAAATATTACTTTTGTAAAATAAATAAATTTGTTTAGTTGATATGAGTTTTAAAATGACTATTTTCAACTGTTTAGGTAAAAATACTTCACAGCACACTGCGACAGTTCTTTTAAAAGGTGAAATTTCGCAATATCGCATTCAAGTCGCAATAAACACGAAAATACCAGATTTAGGTCTAGGGAACCCTTTATAAAAGTGTTAGTAAATATCCCAAAGAAAGCAATTCGGGCATAAAAACCACCCCGTTGTATTTAACTTTCACAAGTTATACGCGATTTAAGTTAGATAAAAGCAGTACAATATTTTGAACACCCTGTATAGTAAATTATTTTTTTGAATACAAAAACTAATTTGCTCTTTCATTACCTATTGATCTCCAAAATATCAGTTTGATAAAGTTTTTCGTTTGGGCTATCTCGAATTTTTGGTAAAGGTCTGCATATGTAAAAAATTTCAAAAAAACTCGAATAACTCAAAAACTGCTAATTTTTCGAGCAACGTTTCCCTTACAATTTCTATTTACAATTAGGTGCAGAATTCAAAAATCAAATAAAAACAGGGTGCTGCATTAAAGAAAACATAACCTTGGTCTGCCCCGCTTAAATAGGACAACCTGTATAGTTGAAAATATTTTCCAGCTGTAGAGCAGATCGAACCTAACAACTTTTGTCTGAAACATGTTTCTGTAAGCGTCTTCATTTCCGAAATAAACTTGCCTTTGTTCCTCGCGTGAACACCCTGTATGTCGATTAATTTCAACGATATTTGTCCACAAATATTTCTTTTCTAACCTCTTTAAATGTTTCACTTTTTTTTATTTTTATTTAAAATAGTAGACGATCAGTATTTTATAGTCAATGCATAAATATTACTGTGTCTATAAAGGATTGAAGGATTAGAATGTATTAACAGTACCGATGCTGATAGATTGATCATTTGAGAAATCTTTTAAAATATCAAAGTTGATTATTTCCGTATTTTTATGATACCTACGTATAAAATTAGGTTTGCGTAATTTCTGGAGTTTCATTAAGCATAATCTGATTTACTTTGAACTGGTACAAGATACGGGATTAACGAAAGACATATTTAATGGATACCAAATTGTTTACACTGTGTGAAATACATCCTATAAACTTCTTTGCAAAGTTTTGATAAGCTCGAAAAAACTTTTTTTGTAACGATAGTCGGAGAAGATACTCAGAGTTTGCTTTCATCGTCGCAATAAAATTAAATGCATAGAATGCGTTTGTGAAACACATTTTTGTATATTTATTCAACTTATTACGACCATAAAGCTAATAAGAGAACATTTCTTAAATCGATTTTTCTGTTTTATTCTCGCGAAATGTTCAACTTTATTATAGTCAGGGAGCTAACGCGTAAAAAACTCATGTCGCCCCAACCTTCTGCCGCTTGGTACATAAGTAATGTAATTTAGAGCATTTTTTCTTATATGATATCCTATAGGCGGAATCAAATAATCGGGAAATACCAGGGCAGAAATTTTTGATCAATTGCACTCTACCCAAGCCACTCCTAAGAGAGTGGATTTATGAATTAGCCACCTCAATAGATCTGACCAATTCATAAAGTCACTCTTACATTCATTCGTCTTAGTACCGAGATGAATGTTTTGTCCAAATTTCATGATGGTCGGAGTTACCGTTCAAAAGTTTTTGTCAGATGGACAAATTTCGAGCTACATTTTGCTACATTTTTCATTGATGCTCCGCTCCTATTGGTCGTAGCGTGATATTATATAGCCTATAGCCTTCCACGATAAATGGGCTATCAAACAAAAAAAAATCAATTCGAACCAGAAGTTCCTGAGATTAGCGCGTTCAACCAAACAAACTCTTCAGCTTTATATATTAGTATATAGCAGGGGCGGGCAAATCTTTTGATCGCCGGGCCACATTGCTGATGAAAATTTGACCGTGAGCCAAAAATTTGGAGAGCAAAAAAAAGGTCCTTTCATTTCCGCAACAAAAAGGTCTTTTTTCGTCTGTTGTGGCCCTTGATATTTACTATTTTTCTAAAATTTTTTTTATGCGCCAAATTACATTGGCAAACTATTTTCGCTCTTAATAATCATATAAAATGCTTCGCGGGCCGGATAAAATTCTACTGCGGGCCGGATCCGGCCCGCGGGCCGCCATTTGCCCAGGCCTGGTATATAGATTTGGTAATTATTAGATATATGGTCTAATGTTACTATAACTCGCTAGACATATTTGAATTAGTCCGATTGAATAATCGACTGTGATTTCGGTCCTTTTCGGCTGAATAATCGACTTTGACCAAAAACAAACCGAAAGGAAAAGTGTTTTCTCAGATAGACCTCATTAGATCACGTTGACATTTCAATTAGTACGTAATATTGCCATAAAATTTATTAGTTCTGTTCCATGAGGTGAAAAATCGAATTTTTATAA
This sequence comes from Xanthostigma xanthostigma, assembly GCA_963575645.1. NCBI lineage: Eukaryota > Metazoa > Arthropoda > Insecta > Raphidioptera > Raphidiidae > Xanthostigma > Xanthostigma xanthostigma. The sequence continues at coordinate 17,897,914 of OY754467.1, forward strand.
CTGCGTCTACTCGTGGCTTTTGAAATACTTTTTAGAGTTTTGACAAGTGGACGTTAAACAAAATTTAACAAGTTGAGGATTTGCATAATCTCAAGTTTCAGTGCAGTTTGTTTCTAAAGATAAACTATCGTTAAACGACCTTCAATGGCGTTTTCAATTCTGTATTCTTCGACTTAAGCTGTTTACATCGATGTTGTATATAAATGTTTATGAAGTGAACCTATCCTGGTTGATTACCATACCGAGTCACACCTTCTCTTCACCTGTATGGGAGTGGATCGTTGAGGTAAGAATAATAAGGATGAAATTATAAGAAGTATCTACAGTGGGCTTGCGGTAATGCGGCCCTTGTCTAATCCGATATGCCTATGTATAACAGTATATACAAAGCAAATCTTCTTCAATGTATGGTTAATACTATAGCCGTTACCCGCGTCAACGTATGCGATAATCGAAATTTTACTTTCTTAATTATGATGAAGGAAGGTTTTGGTTGAGGATCATAAATAAATAAGCTTTACCAATGTTTCGCAAGTGGCCAACGTTTCGAAAAATTTATTTTCATCTTCAGGGCCTATGAACATGTATATATGTTTATAATTTAGATCATAATATTATATCTAACAGTTACAATAAGTTTTTTTATTAGAGCTACTATATATAAATCTATTACATACCTCAAGCTGGTCGATAGGTGGTAAATTGTTAAAACAACATACATGATCATATTATTATGGGTTAAAAAAATATTAATATGAACATCTTATTATAAAAAACTATTAAAACTATTAAATTTTTATAAAAATGTCACGCAGTAAATTTTTTTTTAATGAAATATTTGTTTGACAATATATAGCCAAAAAGCACTTTCTGTGGACTGCTATTTGATACTGATCAATTTGTGATTAAAACATTGTCTCCAGATGGCCGGTGCTGATTGCTTGTTATGTATTGTCAAATTTTGTTAATTATAGTGCCATATATATGATTTAACTCTTCTATGTCCCATATAATATTATGATCTAAATTATAAACATATATATCTGTTCATAGGCCCTGAAGATGAAAATAAATTTTTCGAAACGTTGGCCACTAGCGAAAAATTGGTAAAGCTTATTTATTTATGATCCTCAACCAAAACCTTCCTTCATCGTAACATTCTATTGGATCAACATTCAACACTATACTTTATGCTTTCTTAATTATATACTATACCAAATGTTAATATTTTTGAAGTTAGGATTGTCCCGTCGCCCAATTGGCTGGATTTTACCATTCCAACCCACAAGTGGGGAATGGTACTAGGTTAGGTCAAAAATCACTTTTCAAAATTTTACAATATTTTTTTATTTGAGGTCCCCCGAAACCAAAAAACTTATTTTTGAGAAAACTCTGTGCGCGTTTGTCTGTGAGCACGATACAGGTCAAACGGATGAACGGATTGAAACCAAATATTGGGAGGATGTTTGGTATGAAGAGCCTTATTGTTTTTGGGGAATATCGGCGCATGCGCAAAAAAGATGGTGTTTTTTTTTATATAATAATGGTATACTTTTCATAACGGCTTTTTATTCTATTTATTTTTTCAAAAAGTTTCGTTAAAATTTTTTTTTTGAACTTTATAGTTTCGGAAATATTTTGAAAATAAAAAAATCAGCTGTTGTTTTGTTTTGTAGATCTGTCAGAAATAAACTAGTTAAGCACGCTTTGATTAATTTTTACATGACGTGAAACAAATTATGTAGGTAACCATGGCAACGAATAGCAAAATATATCATATTGAATACTAGCCATTACTTGCGTCACCTCACGCGATATCAGAAATTTTATTTTCTTTAATATACTATTCAAATGTCAACATTTTTGGAGTTGGAATGATCTCGTCACCCAATTGGCTGGGATTTTTGTTTGAAGTTGGTGTGGTCCCGTTGCCTAATTGACTGGAAATTTTTTTAGAATTTCAATAACGTTTTAGCTTTTTTTTACAAATAACTAAATAAACAAGCATCGGGACAATTGAACGTCTCGACTCTTTTTTTTTTGAACGTCATAAGACTTTCATGAAGCATCACAATGATGAAGGAAAAGTCACGTGGGGTATTGATCTCGTAAAAAAGAATATCAAATTGTAGGTACATGTAGGGCATAATATGCATTATACATAAATTTGTTCTTTGAGATGTATTTTTTGATAAGTGAAATTAAACCGAAGCGGACTTTTTCACACTGGCTGTCATGGCTGCTGCATGGAAGTATTCTTTCGTGTTGAGTCATATTGTTATTATAAACGTGAATGAAGGATCAGATAAATTGTGTATTGTAGGTACAGCTATATAAGCAGTATGACTTACTTATTTTAAAGCAGCGTCTCCATAACTTTTTCGCCTACGGACTCCTCAGTTTTTAGTGCTACGTGCAAACGTTATGGATTCACTTCGGTGTTCATCACAGGCGATTTTCTCTGAAACTATTTGACGTACAAATCTGAAATCCACAGAGATGGAGTGGGGTGGACCAAATAAAGACGCGAAGTACAAAAAGTTAAATTTTGATTCCAGGGGCTAATTTCACGAGGCGAATTGGAAAGTATAAAAAAAAACTTTTCAAGGGAATCGTGTAGGGTGTCAAATTAAAACTTAATAAAGCACAAATTCAATAATATATATGACTGACCGTTACCCGCGGCTTTGCACGCGATTGAGACGAAACACGAATGCATTTCCATTGTTTGGCATAGTAACTCCTTTCTCGACGTAGACCCCCCTAATAAATTCCAAAATAGATGACATTGACGTGATCAACGTCCTGACAAACCTCGAAAATGACACCCATGTTGATTTTTAGACTGTTTACCTCTTTTCACCCTCTGAAGGAATTGTTTTTGAAAAAGCACGAAAGACGTGTTTATTTATTTGTTGACAGGAGTAATTCTGCGCATTTTCGAATTGATACATTTATCATTTCTCCATGCATATTTTGAACTCCCGTTATACCCCTTTACGGGTTGACTTTTCAAAAGTCTGTTCTTAGCGGATGCCTACGTCATACTATCTGTGTGCCAAATTTCAGCCCAATCCGTCCAGTGGTTTGAGCTGTGCGTTGATTCTCCATTCAAATTTTGAACCCCTGTTACGCTCTTTTAGGGGATGAATTTTCAAAAATTCGTTCTTAGCGGATGTCTACTGTCATAATAACTATCTATGTGCCAAATTTCAGCCTAATCCGTCTAGTGGTTTGAGCTGTGCGTTGATAGATCAGTCAGTCAGTCAGTCAGTCACGATTTCCTTTTATATATGTACAAGATGTATTTTTATTTATAAATACGTGGGACAACCCTGTTCTACAGTGATGAGCGAACTCTGATATCAGGAAGTATTTTCTTCGTGTGACATTAATTACATATAATTAACAATATCAGTTAATGATAAGTTGTATACCTACAGTCAAGTGAAATTGTGCAAAGGTAATTATTGTTAGCATTTCTTTTAAATAAAGAAACGTTCAGATCAGTTGTCTGTTACTTATTTATACTTTATAGGTATCTAATATCACAATACCAGTTAATATATTCCACGATTCGGAATGTAGTTCTGTTATAAGAGCACGATTGTTAGAAGTTGTGATGCATCTTCGTACACAAACAGGAATAAAGGCCGCTGTACACGAGGCTAGTTTTTCCGCTTGAATCACTACTGGCTGACTGCGAAGATGGAAATGAGGTCACTGCGAGCTCGCATGCGTGGTCACAAAATAAATTTCAAAATTAGAACCGGGGCTATTTTTTGTGCTTGTTTGTCTGCTTGTTTCGAGCAAAAACCAATCGGGAAACAGAATATTGTCACGTGGATGACATGGTCAAACGTCCACAAACAAACATGGCGTCATAGTGTGTGTTCTGTTCAGAGACAATACACGTTCACTTTTGTTAACATTCGAACTGTAACTGCGCGTGCACCAAACAGATCTACACAGTCAGCTTCAATACGCGCATCGTGTGAAGCGAACACATAAAAGCTATCACGAATGCCAGCGCCACAGCACGCTTGAAACCTAGCAAGGAATCTAGTGGCAAAACCAGCCTCGTGTACAGCGGCCTTTACCTATAAACTAACAGACGATTATTTGATTATTTTAAACTATAATACAACTTTTGATCAATTTAAATATTCATATCGCTTCCATCCTGTATTTATTTATCGTTAAAGTATTTCTAGGACCCGCGTGTTCTTAAAGATTAAAATTTTCATCGATCTCTACTACTTCAGAGAAAGTTGCTAAGTGTTGAGTGACTTTAGAGCCAATGTGTCTATTGCATACAGGCGGCACAGTTTTATAAACTTCGTAAAATCTTAAAAATAAAGAAGGTAAGGTGAGTTGGGTATATAAGTAGGTTTCCCGTTGAAAAACCGGACACAGCGGCCATGGAGAAAAGGGGTGAATGCGGCTGGGAAGGGACTGTATCTTGATTAAAGCAAACATTGAAATATTATTTCGAAACATTAGAAATTCGAATCTTCGAACATGAATTTATACCTATATGTGTGTCTATAGATTTGGGGAGATCTAAACCATTCCAACCCACAAGTGGGGAATGGTACTAGTTTAGATCAAAAATCACTTTTCATAAATTTTACAATATCTTTCCGTTTTGAGGTCCCCCGAATCCAAAAAAATATATTTTTGGAAAAACTCTGTGCGTCTGTTTGTCTGTGAATACGATACAGGTCAAACGAATGAGCGGATTGAAACCAAATTTTGGGAGGATGGTTGGTATGCAAATTTGAAGAGCCCTATTGTTTTTGGGAAAAATCGGTGCATGCGCAGAAGAGATATATGCTATAACGGTGTCTTTTATATAATAATGGTATACTTTTTATAACGGCTTATTATTCCATTTATTTTTTCAAGAAAGTTTCGTTAAAAATGTTTTTGACGTGATAACGTCTTATAAATTAATGAAATAAATTGATGAAACACCGGCTGCATGCACGAAAAAGTGTCACGTTCCGAAATGTTTCACGTTCCGCGCACGATCGGCCCGTTTGACAGCTACTAAAATTTAGGTTATGTATTATTCGAGCGGAATACGTTATCACGTAAAACTATCGTCCGTAAACCGACTTTACAAACAACCAATTTTTTTTTCTAAACTATATAGTTTCGGAAATATTTTGAAAATAAAAAAAAATCAGCCGCTCTTTTGTTTTGTAGATCTGTCAGAAATAAACTATAGTTATAGGCATGCTTCGATTCATTTTTAGGGTTCCGTACCCGAAGGTCAAACGGGACCCTATTACTAAGCCTCCGCTGTCCGTCTGTCTGTCTGTCTGTCCGTCTGTCTGTCTGTCAGCGGGCTGTATCTCAAGAACCGTAATAGGTAGAGAGTTGAAATTTTCACAGAGTATGTATTTCTATTGCCGCTAGAACAACAAATAATTAAAAAACCCCCAAAACTCCCCAAAGAGGAGCAAATTCAGTTTTTTGCTTATAAGTCGCTCAATTTAAATCAGATCGTTTCGAGACCTGTCTTAAACGAAAGAGCAGAAAATTTTACATAGATTTTGTATAACAGAATTCGTCGAAACACTTTTTTTATACAGCTTTATATAGAAATAAAATGTATAAATTCAATTTTGTCTAATCCATAGCATACACGGGGATCGTCTGTCTTCGTTTGTTGCATACTGTACTATGGGAATTTAAGAATTGCGTATGTTTTGTCTTAAAAAAAAAGATTGCATTTGTTCAAAAACGAATGTCATTTCAAATCTTTTGACATTAGTATTTTGTGAAAAGCAACGCCTTCTGAGTTAACGATTTGAATAACTAATTTTAATTATTAGAACATATTGCTTTGACAGATGCAAACGTCATTTTTGACATTTTTTACCATTCCAACACCATGGATGAGCGGAATGAAACCAAATTTTGGGAGGATATTTGATATGCAAATATGAAGAGGCCTATTGTTTTTGAGAGACGTCGGCGCAAGCGCAAAAGAAATATATATTATAATGTTGTTTTTATAAGATAATAGTATACTTTTCATAACGGCTTATTATTTTGTTTTACAGGAGTTTTGTAAAATAAATTTTTGAAAAAAATCGGCGCATGCGTAGAAGAAATATATACTATAAGGCTGGTTTTTATATAATAACGGCATACTTTTCATAACGGTTTATTATTCTATCTATGTTTACAAAAGTTTTGTAAATTTTTTGGGAAAAATTGGCGCATGCGCAAAAGAAATATATGCAATAAAGTTGTTTTATATAATAATAGTATATATTTCATAATGGTTTAAAAGAAAGTTTTGTAAAAAGTTTTAGGGGGAAAGGCGGCGCATGTGCAGAAGAGATATGTGCTATAACATTGTTTTTATATAATAATGGTATATTTTTCATAATGGTTTAATATTCTAAAGTTTTGTATTTTTTTTTTTTGGGGAAATCGGCGTATGCGCAACAGAGATATTTGCCATAACGTTGTTATTTGATATAATGGTATATTTATCAAAACTTTATATTATTTTATTCTACAAGAAATTTTTGTAAAAAAAATGTTTATAATATAAAAACGCCGGGGTGTATTATGTAAAATTTCAGGCCTTGAAATTCTTGAACTACTTGCATACTCCCACTGGTTACATATTGTTATAGCGCCTCTCTTGTTTCTTTTACAAAAGTATTTAAAAAGTACATAGTGTACGGAACCCTTCGTGTGCGAGTCCGACTCACACTTGACCGGTTTTTTTTATTGGAACATATTCTGTAGGCAACCATGGCATCGAATAGCAAATATCATATTGAGTACTAGCTATTACCCGAGTGACCTCATGCGTAATTAGAAATTTTATTTTCTTTACTATAATCAAATGTCAACATTTTTGAAGTTGGAATGGTCCCGTCGCCCAATTGGCTGGAATTTTTTTATGGATTGTTGACAGCTCTTTATAAGTTTGAAATAGACTATGTATACATATCTTTTGTTAACAGCTACTTAATGGAATTCTTTTTTCTTTTCTTATTCCTACTAAGGTAAATTCTGCGGAGACCTTGTATAATAAATTACATAGTACGCAGCATCATTTGTGCCACATGCACAATATGAATGTATGTTATAGAAATGGATATGACCTTCCAAGTGATATAAAAAGCACCTTCATAAAATTTGAAACATTAACTAGTAGAGACTGTCCACCTACGAATACGTATATATTTTTTTTGCTCGACGGGCAGAAAGCGTCAACTTTCGTCCCGCTGCGCTAAACGAAGTTGCCTCTTCCTGCCTACGTCGAGCAAAAAAATGGTATAGGTACACACCACGGGAAGTAAAGTAAGAAAGCCTAAGATCACATCCTAGATGTGTAATATACTATTTTTTGCACCCGTTCTCTATAAAATAGTTACTTTTCATGCCTGTATACGCTAGGAAAGTATCTACTTATGACACGCGACTTTTCCCCATCTTGTGTTTGATTTTTTAAAATCTGGTTCAGTCAAAACCTACAAACCTACGGAAACGGACTTTATTCGTAATTATAAAAAAAATATTTACGCACGTCAGTAAAAAAAAACTACCTACATAAAATGATAAACAAAATAACAATTATGATATTTTCCATGTATTTAACAATGATTACAGACGTAAAATAAAATTTAATTACACTTGACGACGTATTGCTGCAATCTATTTTTTCCTCTCTAATCCATAAGTAAACCCAGGAAAACGTTGAAATTGTAATTCTGGATTTTTAGTTGGTGTATTTTTACAATCAACAACACATTTGATATTCCCCATTTTATTCAACAATTAATTCTTATTAAAATGCACGTATAACATATGACACTAAGGTTTTGGCTGAACCAGAATTGAAAAAAAAACACGAGAGGGCGCAAAAGTCGGATGTCAAAATACTTTCCTAGCGTATAGAGGTAGTAAAATGACCTGTTTAATACTAATGCTATATGATCTAAAACAAATAAATGCTATGTATCCCACTTCAAAATTTCAAAAATCGTTCGTTTTATTTGGAGTTTCCATTATTGAGATAGAGTATTAGCTTGGTATTAAAATACATTAGATTACATTTCACGAAAAGTTTAGTCAGCTTTCCATCAACTAAAGTACCAGGTTCCGGCAGCTTATAATGAAAAACACGGCGTCAAATACCAGTTCTTATATAATAATGCAACATATTATTATGTATGAATTAATGTAGAAGAATAATTGAACGCAAAAAAAAATAATTTTCTCTAATAATTATCATAAATTAGACAAGTGAATGCAACAAACAAATTAATTTGCATTTAAACAGTTTCGTCAAATTAATATTCTAATTAGACAGTCAGATTTCGAATAACAATAGCAGTGATGCTCACATATCGCCTTGAACATAACCTCAAACTCACTTTCAGGTGTTGTATTGTTTAACGAACAGACGTCTAATTGCTGACCGACCCTTCATGGACACACACACACACTCACTCACACACAATGCTGACTTGATTTTAATCTAAAATGTGTTCAGTAAGTTTGTGACTTATTATGCAATATATTTGTATACGAGTATACGAACAATTCGTAGCGATGTAAAATAATGGTCGATTAAAAGAGTGACAACATCATCAAATTTATGTGTCGATCATCAATGTCAATACTAACTATAAAACTCTAAAGTGAGGTTATGTGTGTCTGTCTGTCTGTCCTGCCAAAACTCAAACTACCATCGGCGCCAAGACGCCTGATTTAAGATTAAGGATTATTTTGAAATAGAGTGAAAATATAAAGTGTGGGTATCCATTTCACTCAGAATTTGAACTTCTACAGTATTTTGTATAAATAATTTTATGATAGCGTTGGTTATTTTTGAGGTATTGTTATTTTAATAAAAAAAAGACGGGTTGCACTCCGGGAGTGCCGGCAGAAGTGAAAACTTGAATATTAACGTCTTACGAATTTTCGATCAGGTCACGTGTCCTGACGCGAGTTTAACATTTTTTACCCATTTCAAAAAAAGTACAAAAGTTTCGTCTTACGAATTTTCGATCAGGTCTTACGAATTTTCAATCAGGTCACGTGTCCTGACGCGAGTTTAACATTTTTTACCCATTACAAAAAAAGTGTACAAAAGTTTTCGTCTTACGAATTTTCGATCAGGTCTTACGAATTTTCGATCAGGTCACGTGTCCTGACGCGAGTTTAACATTTTTTACCCATTACAAAAAAAGTGTACAAAAGTGTTCGTCTTACGAATTTTCGATCAGGTCTTACGCATTTTCGATCAGGTCTTACGAATTTTCGATCTGACGCGAGTTTAACATTTTTTACCCATTACAAAAAAAATGTACAAAAGTGTTCGTCTTACGAATTTTCGATCAGGTCTTACGCATTTTCGATCAGGTCTTACGAATTTTCGATCTGACGCGAGTTTAACATTTTTTACCTATTACAAAAAAAGTGTACAACGCCGCTAAATAAGTTTTCACTTCAAAAACACATGTTTTTTGTGTATTAATGTTACGCAGCGGCTAAATCTCACCTAGCCGGAGGGGGAAAACTTAGTATGTTAATTTCACACCTAAACTGAAGAGATTAAAACTATTTCCAGCTTTCCCCTAATTAATTCCGAATTAAAATTGCTTGCTACTGAGCTAATCAGACTAGAACTCTATTTCAATTCTTTGAAATGCGATCAGTAGTGTGATTTTTACGAACTATTTTAGTTTATTTTAAATTTGTAGTATATAACCAGCGTTGCCAGACGTCCCGATTTTGGCGGGATGTCCCGATTTTTAAATCAAAATTAAATGTCCCGCGCGGGACAGGCTGTCCCGCTTTTCGGGGATAACTTTAAAAGAAGTTAAATCTTCACAGAAATATCATGAATAAGTAGGTAATTTTTATAAATAATTATTCTCTTATTGTAAGTTGCAATTTGTAACACTCACTCCACAGACTATTGTTTGAAACGTCATATTTTTCTAATGAATAAAACTTTTTTGATTTTGATTTCTTTTTTTTTTTTTATTCTGAAGACGAATAAGACTCAACTATTTAACGATAGGGTAAATCTGATTTAAAATATTATATTTTTATTGAAATACATTTTCTATGGCTATTTTTGCTATCTGATGTCACGTAAACGTAATTTTAATTCAAATAAAAAGATAAATAGGTATTTGAAAACTTCTGATTATATACGTTTTTTTACTATGTCCCGCTTTCGACGAAAGAATCCCGCTGTTTTCACTCAAAGAGTTCCAAAATCCCGACTTGGCAAAAAAAAAACTGGCAACGCTGTATATAACCAAAATATGTGCATATAACATTAGCGACAAGCTAAATTTGAGCTGTTGGACATACCCAGGAGCTCCGTGAAAAAAGCTGGCCCATTACCTTAATCCTACAATAAAATGGGTTAAGATCCGGTATACAATTTTCAAATAAATAAAATGATTCATTTATAGTCAAAAATCCTTATTACAAATGAAATAATTAGGTAGACAAAAAACATTCTTTTTCATAATATTAAAAATCACAAATTGACAAACAAAACGATTTCTCATCAGTTGCAAGATATTTTCAGAGGCAAACGCGTCTGACTGAAAAAAAAAATTATTTATGAATGTTTTAACTTGATCACATTTATCGGAGAATTTTCTGTAACACGAAAACATTTTTTTTTTCACGTTCCAAATTTTGCCGCCCCTGAAAATTTGCTGCCTAAATCCAGCGCTGGACATTCCGTATCAGCGGTCGTCAAAAGAACAAAAAATTAGCCTGGTAGATGTGAAACATTAAGCAAAATTCTAGTAACTAAATGTCGCCCTGTAACTAAATTTCGCCTCGTCAACTAACGAAATTATAGTTACTAAATATCACCCTGTAACTAGATTTCACCCTGTGACAATACAAAGTGTGTATACAAACGGTGAACGTGTCAAGTACACTATAGTCGGATAACGCGCGCGCGCACACATAAGAATCGAGAGCAGTTGCGTAGAGGGAGCATGACGACAAGAGAGCGTCGAGCCGTTTGTACTGTCAAGTGGGGTTGCGACGCGGTTATGGTTTCAAGTGCTTCGAAATTAAAATTCTAAGGATACACTCTTTCTTACAATAATATATCTTTGTTCGCATTTCTTTAGAGAACATTGTATTATAGTGGACTTCAGTACGGCGCTGGATGTGTACTAATTTAAGCGTACTAACCATAATAAAACAGAGATAACAATAAAATATACCTATGACAACGCCTGCACAAGGACAAGGTATGCACGCATCGTATTTATACATATAGCGGTATATTTCTGGAGGTGTGTTGAATACAAAATCACGTTCGTGTACAGAATGCACCAAAGTGAGGAGGGACTGCGTGCTTTTAATTTAGTGATGGGTCCACATGACATGTATTGGGAGCTGGCTCCGTGCGCTCCGCTCACTAAAAAGAGTCGCTCAGAGCGAGTCGTTCAAAGGAGCGACACTAGACAGTACGCACTACACAAGAGTGCAGACTGCAGAGGTGTGAACTGTCATCATGCACGCTCAGGAGTCAGGAGTCACGTGGCATTGCACAGCACAATACACACACTCAGCTCTGAGCTCATTTTAATATGATTCTGATTTTATATTATTTGCATTTCGGATAAACTATAAAGTATAATAAAAGCTGAACAATAATAACGTTTATTGTTACAATTTTATATCTTTGTCAACGCCGTCAATGTGAATGGTTTAAGTCACTGTAAGCTTAGTACTATTACACTTACGCAGTGTGTCATTCAGCATTAAATGACTCAGCAAAGATAACTCCGTACGTGTAAAATTCACTAGTGCCTCTGTGGCCTGTGCTGTGTGCGCTCTGTAAATGTGCGAATGCAACAGTACAGAATAGTTCAGCACAGAGAAATGGCGCTCGGAGTGAGTCATTCACAAAAAAAAGAGCGACTCGCTCCGCTCCGAGAAAGGAGCCGTTCATTATGAACGACTCGCTCAGGAGCAACACATTACTATTTTAATTAGTTTAAATCCTTATATATATAACTAGCCGTAACCCGCGGTTTCGCACGCGATTTAGGCGAAACACAGATACATTCCTATTATTTGGCATAGTTACTCTTTTCTCGCGATAGACCCCCCATATAAATTTAAAAATTGATGACATTCACGTGATCAACGTCCTAACAAACCCTTGATAATAACACCCATGTTGATTTTTAGACTATTTACCTTTTTTCACCCTCTAAAAAAGCATGAAACACGTGTTTATTTATTTGTTGACAGGAGTAATCATGCGCATTTTCGAATTGATACAATTATATTATGTTTTCTCCATACAAATTTTGAACCCCCGTTACACCTTTTTAGGGGTTGAATTTTCAAAAATCTGTTTTAGCGGATGTCTACGTCATAATAACTATCTGTGTGCCAAATTTCAGCCTAATCCGTCCAGTGGTTTGAGCTGTGCGTTGATAGATCAGTCAGTCAGTCATGGTTTACTTTTATGTACCTATCTATTTAGATTCTCGTGTCACAAATTTTGTCCGCGCTATTGTCCGAAACCACTGAACCGATTTTAATGAAATTTTGTAAATGTGTCTTGCTTGGTCCAACTTAAACTATAGGATAGTTTTTATTAAATATTTTGTACAAAATTACGGTGCATTCTCAAAAAAAAACTGTTTTAGTAGCATGCAGCGACATCTTATAGAATTTATTTAAAGCTATTAGCTGTTAGTTCAGAAGCAAACAAAAAAAACTGTTTTAGTACCGAATAGCGACATCTGATAGAATTCGCTCAAAACTATTAGTTCAGAAACAATACTGGTAGAATTTGCTCAAAGCTATTAGTTCAGATGCGGGGCCGCAGTATTATATCTATCGCACCCGGGTGAACCGGGCCGGGCCGATAGTAAAACCATAGAATCCTTCATCATCCAAGTTTTAAACTGTTTTAAAGGGTTCATAAAATTTCAGATTTTTCGTCGAGTATTCTATGATTCTGTCTACAGTGTGTTCACCAAAAGTGGTAACAGTGAATAATTTGTGTATCCTATTAGATACAAAAAAAAAATTAAATAGTTTTTCGTTCAACTAGAGATTTACTATCGGAAACTGCTGAGGTATATTTTTTTGTACTTCAAACTCAACCAGAAGTGTTCATGACCTTTTTTTAAAATGGCAACATATATTTTTATACATTTTAGAAATCTCCATTTTTTCCCTATAAATTCATATAAAATTTTCATAAGGTTATATAAGAAAATACTCAAGAAAAACTTAAATAATTATTAATAATAATTTACACATGTGTGGAGTGCTATGAAAAATAATTCTAACTGTGTATTTAATTAATTATTGATAACGTTTTTCTCGAATATTTTCTTATGCAACCTTATGGAATTTTTCATGAATTTATACACTTACGTTGCAAAATTGGTTTTTACGAAAAGCGATTTTATTTTGACGCGATAATATGAATGTAGCCTATGTGAAGGTTCTTTTTAAAAATTGATGAAAACATTTTGAAATCGGATGAATAATTTCGGAGATTAATCCTACATCTAAACTTATAGATTATTTTGTAACACCTTTAATATAAAATATATATGCGTATGATACATGTAATATTAATATGTGATTTATTGCGTAATATTTACACTGTAAGCTTCTGTGATGTGGAGATCTCAATTTATTTTTATTTATCGTGCTTTTAAATCAAATTACACTTTTAAACCAATTACGTTGTATCGTGTATGACTTTTATGACTAAAATGATTCACGCTCTTTTGATGATATTTAGAAATTTTTTTCACTACCTCATATAAAATATCTACATGCTAGTGTACTGGTATGTAAAGTGAACCATTACGTACTAGTACATAAAGTAAAACAAAACTGGTTGCACTCTACCAATTCCATTCATTATTTGATTTTACCATTCCAACCCATAAGTGGGGAATGATACTAATTTAGGTCAAGTCACTTTTCAAAATTTTACAATATTTTTTCGTTTCGAGATCCCGCGAACCCAAAAAACACATTTTTGGAAAAACTGCACGTCTGTTAGTCCATTAGTCTGTGAGCACGATACAGGTCAAACGGATGAATCGGATTGAAACCAAATTTTGGAAGGATGTCTGGTATGCAAATATGAAGAGTCCTATTATTTTTGAGGAAAATGGGCGCATGCGCAGAAGACATATATGCTATAACGGTGTTTTTTTTTATCTAATAATGGTATACTTTTTATAATGACTTAATATTCTATTTATTTTTCCAAGAAAATTTCGTTAATTTTTTTTAAACTTTATAGTTTCGTATACAAATATTAAGAGCACTGTGGTTTAAACAAAAATAAAAAAATAAAGAATAGCATGTACATCCGCTAATAAAACTGTTGTGGTAAGAAGTAACTATTCTTTATTTTTAGTTTCGGAAATATTTTGAATATAAAAAAAATCAGCTGTTCTTTTGTTTTGTAGATCTGTCAGAAATAAACTAGTTGAGCATGCTTTGATTAATTTTTACATGACGTGGAACATATTATGTAGGTAACCATGGCAACGAATAGCAAATATCGTATTGAATACTAGCCATTACCCGCGTCACCTCACGCGATATCAGAAATATTATTTGTATACTAAGTATATCAAATGTCAATATTTTTGAAGTTGAAATGGTCCCGTCGCCCAATTGGATGGATTTTTTCTTTACTGCCGCCCGAACGTACGTACTTCCCGCATCGGTGCGTGTAATCACACCAATGCGTAAATGTTAGACTTTCTGTCTTAAAATTGATGCCGAAAGTTTGTACTTTCGGTCGAGGTATGAAGAAAATGATTTTTTTATAACCTACTATTGGACGTGGCGTTTGTTCAACAGTAAACTGTCAATGTTGCATATAAACGTTTTTCTGAAAATAATGGTAGCTTTTCGATTATGTTGTGCCGCACACAATTATTAAAACAAAACAATAGAACAAACAAAAAAATGCGCAGATTTCGTATGGCAGATAATATTTTCATTCAGCATTAATATAGCCGTCGTATAACTGATTTTAATTTAATTAGAGAAATGATTTATTATTCAGTGAATAATTTGCCATCGTTTCCCGTACACACGTCGTTCATTTATTTGAATGTCCAGCGCCATATATACTGCGCATTGTATCCTTTTGTGTATTTATGTGAAAACAACTGACTGACGCCGCTCATGTTTGCAATAAAACAACTGAACGAAGCGTTGTTACGTTTTGTTTAGTGTAAGGCTGGGACAGTTTTCCGATCGTGCTATGATTTATCTCTACACTGAGCAGAGCAATATTTTGAAATGTGTCATTTATTCCCTCAAGAATGAAATTGGAAATGTATTTTAAGGAAGCTCCAGTAGGTAACGGTTATTTATAGGATCATTGTTTTTGCTGTACACTTTGTTCCCGATTAGTGCTTAGTTTTTATAAAAGTTTTAAAACATTTATAAGCGTGCAATTTTCCGTTATTAAATGCACCTTGAAATGCATAAACGTCAAATTTGATAACGTTCTAACTGTAACAAATTTGAATTTATTAAATAGGATACGTATAAAATTTAAACTTTAAAATGTTTATCACTTTAAAGACTACTCCGGTAGAGATCTTATGGGATCGAATAAAAAAAATCATATTACATACTTTGATCAAATACATTCATTAACATCAAACAGTGTAACACGTATAAGGATAAACATTATTTTAGGCATGAAACTATGTTTTTGTAAAATTGTTAGGTATCAATAAAGACAGAAAAAATAGGAAACATTTTTTGAATATATTGAGCATCGGCCTTCATATTAAAACGGTGCGGTGAATTTGACCCTTTGATGTTTTTTGTGTGATTGTTCCTTATAAATGGGTTTTCTGATATAATAAAATTGTTATTATAAATTTATTATCCTCTTTTGAAGGCTAAAGCTCTATAATGAATAAGAAATGACGAACGCAATCGTATGCATTAATAAAATAAGTACAATATTACGATTGCTATTGATCTAAGATTATTAAACTATAAGTTAGATATCTAGTATGTTTTGAACTAGAAAAAAAATAGAAGGGGGTCCCGTTGCCCTTAGATGCAGACTTAAGATTAGATTAGACTTACTTATGTTTAGATTAGATTTATTATTTCCCAATACAGAAGTAAACGGGATTCGTTCCTACTTATTAAGTTAATTAACCATGTGAAATGCATTAATTAATATAGACAAGCTTCAATTAGTATAACGACTTTAGCTCTCGTTTAAATTTTGAAAAAAAAGTAGTCTTCAGCTCTGCCGGAATCCCGATGAAATATTGTAAAGGAGAGTATTCAGGGCTATTGCAATAAAAACTTAAGATTACTGTATTGTGTATTATTATAACACATTAATTAAACTACGTTTGATAGTATATATTCGTAAAAAAATCTTGAAACTCTATTTTCACTCTCTTCGAAATGCCCAAATGACGTGATACTTTGTAGTTGAATGTAATTTTGACGACATTATAATACTCTGATATTTTGGTTATAATATTTATTCAACACGCGTGAGTAATATGTAATTTCGGGGCCCTGCTAAACGTAGGAGAAATAATATATTACTTCACTAGTGTAATAATGAATTTTCTGGCGTGGGAGAAATAATATATTACTTCACTAGTGTAATAATGAATTTTCTGGACCAATAGAAACTCAGTAGCAAGCCCAAGCGCTAAATAATGAAGAAAACTGCAAGCAGCTTCTGGACCAATAGGAACGTGGTAGGCGGTATTGTATATATGAAAACAGCATCGCAATTCAGCGAAAGTCAAGGCAATCTTGTGTTTATACACTGACGTTGGGTACGTCAATCAATGAAGTGATTTATTATTTTTCCCTCTTTTATCAGGGCCCCGATTACATATTACTCCTGCTAGTTGAATAAAGTATTATGTGCGACTATTGATCGAAGGAGAATATTCCACTCGCGTGCGTTTTACCGCACTCGCTGCGCTCGTGCGGCAAATTTCACGCTCATGGAATCTTCTCCTTCTCTCACTAGTCGCACAATATACTATTATATAGCAAATTTGAAATTGAAAACAAAACGTGTGGTGGAAGTGACGATGCCGATGGCGTGAAGTCCTCTCCAGTCATTTAAAATTTACATAGAATATATGACTAAAATTTGAAAGTAAAACTTGTATATTATATATCTTTACTAATATATAAAGCTGAAGAGTTTGTTTGTTTGGTTGGTTGGTCGGCTGAACGCGCTAATCTCAGGAACTACTGGTTCGAATTGAAAAACATTTTTTTTGTTCGATAGCCCATTTATCGAGGAGGGTTATAGGCTATAATATCACGCTACGACCAATACGAGCCTGGAGTGGAGCATCAATGAAAAATGTTGCAAAATATAACTCAAAATTTGTCCGCCCGACATAAACTTTTGAACGTTAACTCCGATCATCATGAAATTTGGACACAACATTCATCTCGGTAAACGAAGATGAACGTGTGTACTCATGTCCCTCCCCCTCTTTTGCTCTTTTACACCCGGGTGAAACCAGGCGGGACCGCTAGTATAATATATATATAGACAGGCTAAAAAGTAGAAATTTCTTTCTTATATTTAAGACTTAATCCTCAAGCTTACTGAAAAATTCTTCACTCTGGTATATAGCATTGTGGTTTGATATAGTTCAGTGATTTCAAAAGTTTTCCATTGTATGCCTCCTAAACTATGCCGTGTTTTTATTGCGCCTCTTTGAGAATAACAGACTTTTGATTATAAAAAAGCCACGAAGTTGTAAATTAGAAAGCATAAATAAATTCAAATCAAATTAATTATAGGAACATTAAGATATTTCTAGGTGACATTTTTTAATACGACAAATTTGTCTGCGGCGAATTTTTGAAGTTTAATTGCGTGTGTGCTATTGTTACACAGCAATTAAATTTTTGCCTCGTTTCCCTCAGAATACGACGCCTCAGATACCTACAAGCTTATGTAGTCACTGGATTTCACGATACAGAGTTTGAGAGCCACTTTGTGCGAGGTGAAGCCTTAAAAAGTCTATTATAAACCGATATGTGTAAGTAGGCTCATATCGAATATGTACATTTAATATATCTGGAGCAACACTTGTTAGGTTTGATTGCAAACCTCATAACCTGACCGCAAAGACAATTATGTAACTTTTACAACAATGTATTCCGATCAATTGTGACAAAATATTAATGTTTCAATATGTTGCGCTGTTGCCATATTTTATTTTTAACTAACTTCCAAAAAAGGAGGAGGTTCTCAAGCCGATTATTTTTTTTGTGTGTGTCCGTCACACACATACACACACACACAAAGAATTTAGGATACCGAAGTAGCCGAAATTTATATTTTATGCCCGGAAAGGGATTAAAAAAAATACAAGTGCAGATTGCTGTAAATCATTATTGTTGTTTCCGGATACATATCTGCTTTCTCTTCTAAAACGCGTTTTGGATTCTTGTACGTCAATATTTCGTCTGGGTTCTGGCGAAATAATATAAGTACCTAATACTTTATTTAGGAATAGGAACCTCAATGGGAACGTGCTTAGTATAGTTTGTTTCATTTGCATTGCATGCAAATAATATATTGATTATAATAAACTTGCATACATTTATTTATACAATTATTAATCCAACGGTGCAATCAGCTGCAGAAAACCAGTTGTGAATAACTGCAGCAAACATAATTCACATTCACTTATTTTATTACATACTTTCATTTTATATACGTCGAAATACCGTGAATCAGCTTTTTATCCGAAAGAGCTGTCTTCAATCTGTGATTAATAAATAGTTAGGTTATGCTTCTATAGTGCCTGATGACATATTATTATAACGAATGTGACATTATGTTAAAAACGAGCGTCGATGAACTTTATCAGTGACGTGAGCCATAATATTACGACATGCATATGACGTTTTTTGACGCACCCCCTATAAAACAGTGGATGATGCTCACATAATTAAAAAAATTTTTGACAGTTTAATTTTGAGTAAAATTACTTCTAATTTCTAGGCTGAATTTAATTTTAATACTTCTACTAATGACATGGTTGTAGGCCAATGTTTATTTTACTTTACGCACTAGTGTGATATGGGTCATTTTATACTATCTATCATTATACAGGCATGAAAAGTAGCTTTTTAACAGGGGATTGTGCAAAAAATATTAAGTTTTGCCTATTGTAAAAGAACTTTATCAATTTCGTCTGTGGAATTGGCTTCAGCTTTATTTGTTCCCTTTTTAGTTTATAAGTGAAAAAAAAAATTCATTTTATTCGGTTATTCAGAGAGATTCTTATATTTTATATTTGGAACTATACCGGCACAATTTTTGTTTAAATACTCATCAAAATGAAATGAAAACAACGATACTTTTAACGACATTTTTAATACTACACGTTGACCACATTTTTAACTTCCCGCTTTAAAAAAAAAAAAAAAAATTTTTTTTTTTCAAAAATCGGGAAGTTATTGGTTTCACCCCGATTTTCGAAAATCGAGTTTTTGCCAGATCTCGACGTTTTGGGGTCCTAGGAAGCTATTGAAACTATTTTGGCGATGATGTCCGTAGGGCTGTATGTATGGATGTGTGTGTGTGTGTGTGTGTGTGTGTATGTATGTATGTAAACCTTTTATATCTTTTGAACGGAGTGTCCGACTGAAACGTGGTTTGCGGCATCTGACGTGATCTTGGTGAACTTAGACTTCCTGAAAATTTGAAACGATTCGGCCCAAAAAATTTTGAGAAATCTTAAAAAAACAAGTTTCAAAAATTTTTAAAAATTTGTTTTTGTAAAAAATTTTCTAAACTACTAAACCGATTAATTCCAAAAACTAATCAGCTCTTCTCCTTAACAAACTGCGTCGATTTCCGCAAACCGCATCAAAATCGGTTCATTTGTTCACGAGAAACCGTGAACGAAAAAATCGTAAAAAAGTGTTTTTTTAAAATGACTCTTAAAATTGTTATCAGATTGATTTTTTTGTAATAAATTACTTTCTTAAGCTAAAAAAACTGCGTCGATCGCCGCAAACCATATCAAAATTGGTTCATTTGTTCATGAGATAACGTGAACGAAAAATTAGGAAAAAAGTAATTTTTTAAAATTACTCGTAAAATTCTTATCAAATCGATTTTTTTGTAATAATTTACTTTCTTAGGTTAAAAAAACTGCGTCGATTGCAGCAAACCGCATCAAAATCGGCTCATTTGTTCACGAGATATCGTGAACGAAAAATTTTTAAAAAGTGTTTTTTTTTAAATTTCTCGTAAAATTCCTATGAGATCGATTTTTCTGTATAAAATTACTTTTTAAGGTTAAAAAATTGCGTCGACTGCCGCAAATCGCATCAAAATCGCTTCATTTGTTCATGAGATATCGTGAACGAAAATTTCGTAACAAAGTGTTTTTTTTTGAGCTCGAAGAGCTAAAAAATAAACTTCTTGCTATATTTGACATATTTTTGAGCGTTTTGAACTCGAAAATAGCGGGAAGTTACAGGGATGGCCTGCAGGGTCAAACTACTTTTCAAATTTTTTTATATGACTTTTCGTCACATGCTTGCATTTGCTATTTAAAATTTTTAAAAAAGATGATCCTCTAGCGTTTTGTATACTGACCACGTGCAAAGGTTTTGTTTGAAGAAACACATAATGTATGTCCTAAGAACAGTTTTTTTATCGAACTTAAACTTCAGGGGTTTCAATTCACAAGTTCTCTAAGTTGATATTTTTTGACATAAATCTGACATATTTTACTCTACAGCTTATTGACATTATTTATAATTTCTGTAGAGAATTTTATTCTGTAGATTGTCGTGTTAAGGTTGGTATGTTACAGTCCCAATCAAAAGTAAGTCGAATTCTAAATGGAAACTTTTCCATAATACATTTTTACAAAAGGTTATAAGTCGATGATACCAATAAATTATTGTCATAAAGACATAAATAAATATTTTTTTTATTATTGATTAATTATTTCACTATTTTACTTAATGGACTAACTTTTGAATTTTTTGTACAGTTAGGTTAGAAAAAATAAATTTATGTAAATATCTGTATTTTAAATATTTTTTGCAAAAAATAATTAAAAAAAGAGATTAGAAGTAATAAAATTAAAATTAAATCATTAAAAAGTTGAAAATTCAGTTAAAATTGTTAAAATTGTCAAGAATAAAAGTCCATAGTCGAAAAGTGCTAAGGTTTAATATTTTTTTTTATTTTAACCAGTAGTGTGTGTACTACTAAATTATTAAAATATTTCGATTATGGCAATCATTCGATTACTAATGTCTCGATTATCGAAATATCTCGATTATTCCCATCACTAATTCGAACTATCACGCGTACCAAACCTATCTACAAAGCAAGCTTCAATATTACATGCATCGTGTGAAGACACCTCCAAAACCAGCGTTACAGCATGCTGGAAATATAGCAGCCAAATTTAGCAAGAAATCTAGCGGCCAAGCCAGCCTCGTGTGCAGCGACCTTTAAATCGCCAGAATAGAACTTGAATTTGTCATATCTTGAAATGATCATTTTGTGAATTGGCTCATTTCACTTCTACCGTTCCACGTGAATCTGTACGCATCACTTACATAAACCAAATAATAATTATGGGCAGTTTGGATGTTTGTTATTTGAGCAGGGTTACTGTGTACCCGTGGCATGTTTGGATTGTACAATGGGCAATGGCGGCAGGCATTGCTGTTGTTACAAGTATTATCGATAGATGCACGTAGATAAAGGTATTATACAAACAAACGCTTGTAACCTTGTAGCATGTAAATTAGTAGCGACGCACCGTGCATACAGATGACGTGGTGCAGGAGGCTGTGCTCTGCTGTACGGTGTAGATGGTGAAGTGAAGGTGTGCCCTTGCTCTATCCTCATGTCGATGCCGTATCACGTTATATACTCCATACTCTAGCCATAGAGACGTGCATATTGTATATTTCTAACTACTCAACCTGCGTGCCTCAATCTTTTGTTTTGTTAGCATGTACGAAACCGAAACGGGAACAATAATAGGTATACATAATACGGGTGTACACAATAGAGTAACCCTAATGTGGGTTCCAGAGCATCGAAGGCAATGAAATCGCAGACTTCCTCGCTAAAGAAGGAGAAACTAAAACCTTTATAGGTCCCGAACCTTTTTGTGGCTATTCTAAGAGCCATGTCAAATTAGAGGCTCGCAAATGGGAGGATGAAAAGAAAGCCTCTTGTTGGAAGTCCACTCCAGGACTGAGACAATCAAAGATATTTATATGGCATAGTACTAAAAGGACTAAAAAATTCCTTATGCGCAGTAAAGCAGAACTGAGAATACTGACAGGACTCCTCATAGGACACTGCCCTCTGAGATACCAAAAGTTCTACAATACCGAACATAGTTTACCGGAAGAAACTCAGACGACTTCTAACCTCTCCCCAGCTCGACACTGACAAATTCGAATCAACTCAATTTCTTTCTTTGGTAAGACTTTACGAGTTCATCACAATCTCTCAGTTTCAATGCAGGTGTAACTTCCGGTTTCAAAAATATCCAATTTTGCCATCACTCACTCACCGATCATCAAAACATCTAGGCCATTTCCGATGCTGCTAGAGAAATGAAAATTGGTATGTAGGGTAGGGTTTAATTAAGAAAATAATACTGATCAGTGTGTAGCGTAGTGGTGAGAGCACTAGACTCGCATTCGGGATGTACTGCGGATTCGAATGCCGCCGGTGGCAGATGTGGCTGGGACTTTTTCCTGCTGCCTCTCGCCGAGAAACAGTAATTCCTGTATTGGCCATCTTGTTGAGGTTTTCCATGGTTTCCCTCAATAATTATAGATAAATATCGAGATGGTTCCTTATTCAAGGCCATGGCCGATTACCTGCTAAACTCCTATGCTCTTAATTTGCGTACCTTGTTCTAATGTCCTAAAATTCCTTCATTCGCCTATTGCTGTTAATGAGTTAAAGTTGAAAAATGTAGAAAATAACGGGAAGTATAATAATGGAGCGAATGCCGTCTGTTATAATATAAAGTCAAGAAACGGACATTAAACGCACTATTATTATTATATTAAGAAAATAATCTTAACATTGAAAGTTAGGGGGGGGGGGTAGTGTCATGCTGGTAGAGCTTACATGCATATAAAGAAAAAAATGTTGACTTAGATGTTGATGCGTCCATAAATATCTACATATAAAAATGTCAGTATTAAATTTTTCAGTCACAAAGAGCCGCCTTTCATGAAATAATTCTTAAATGTTAGGATAAGTAACAGAAACAAAAAGAAATAAAATTTCAACAAAAACATCTGTGTAAAAAGGGATCAAGTTCATTCTGTAAATGTTTGCCTATTAATGTCTTGGAGGAAATTGCGTGCTAATATACATTTCATAAAAACTGTCACAGATTTATAAAGGTCGAAGTTGTAATTTATTATAACATTAAAAATTTGACCTTTCTATAATTACAGAGTATATACTAAGTACCATTATGCCCTTTTAAAAAGTACATCGACTTAATTGAAATCTGAAGATCTGCAAAGAAGACATAAAATCGACAAAAATAAAGACATGACTTTTATGAGATCAGAAATAATTTGAAAACTGAACACTAAGTACAACAAAATTCTAAGAAAATAACAATACATTTTTCAATTTTAAGTGGAATGTATGGTTCCGTACATGGAGCCATTTGGTTGTAATAAATCAATAACAAAAAT
Organism: Xanthostigma xanthostigma; assembly: GCA_963575645.1. NCBI lineage: Eukaryota > Metazoa > Arthropoda > Insecta > Raphidioptera > Raphidiidae > Xanthostigma > Xanthostigma xanthostigma. The sequence continues at coordinate 17,921,695 of OY754467.1, forward strand.
TATTTTTTTAATTAAAATGTACTTAATTTATATACTACACGTATAGTACACATATAGATGAAGAAAAGGGTTTTAAGTAACGTTAAACAGTTGAAGTCATCAGCGTGCAATTTTCGATACACTGCATTCACTTTATTGAAATTTAGTCACTTACGAATTGACAAAAATAGGCTGAAATACTTTTGATTACAATTCAGTATTTATTATTAACTAGCAGCCCGGTCCGGCTTCGCCAGAATTTGTGAATTGCCACCTTTTTTTCGTCGACTTACTTTGCAAAATTGGTCTCCACAAAAGCGCTTTTATTTTAACGCGATAATATTATATAGCCTATGTCAATCCTGGAGGTCATTCTAAATATTGGCGAAAATCGGTGAAATCGGGTGAATAGTTCAGGAGAAAACTTATAAACTTTACGGCTTTATAATATCAGTATAGATATGTTTTGAACTCGGTTGTTTCTTGTTATGCTTATGTTTAGATGTTTTGGTTTTCCTTCAGCGCACACAAAGAGGTTGCGAATACTCCTAGATAATACACGATTTGATAACTTGTTTGTACTGTAATTGGTAATAATTATCTGTACTGAAATATAATAACAATAATTATTGTTTATTATTACTTGTAAATAATTCCAATGACGTAGCAAATATGGATATTAACATTCGCTTATATCATTGGAGTCAGTGTTAGTAAATCGATTTCTTTATGTGAATTATTCTACAGTGGACCCCACTGTAGAATAATTCACATAAAGAAATCGATTTACTAACACTTCGGTTACTACGACCCGTAGTAACCGAAGTTCCGAACCCACGTCTAGTTGGGCGCCTTCATAATCAGACATCGCCGAAGTCTGGCGCGGGTATCCGGCTCGATCCGGGCGGCAGAGAAAGCTTTTCGTCAACTGATGTTTAAACTAATAAAAATGATTTGGCGTATTATTCTCACTGTGTAGGGTCAAGTTGTCAACAGTGGATCACTTTATTTTCTATTGGCTATATCATAAAATTTTAAGGTACCAAGAAAATTAAAATATGACATCTGTATAGTGTGGTTATTTAAATTTTTCTTATAGACCTGAGGAAGACACCAAAACAGGTGTCGAAACGTAGTCTTCCTACATTAAACAAATTTGACTCATAAATCAACCGTTTCGTTTCTTTTCTATATTTAAATTTAAGTTTTCATTATATTTTTTCCATTATTTACAAAGGAAAATGTTTTATAAAAGTTTTTTTTTTTAAAGTAGAAAATGATTCACTGTGTACTGCTAGATGGGTACAGTGGTTCAGCCTTGAGTACACAGTGTCTCGTGTAGGTTTACAGTGAATCACTATAATTAAAAATGGGTTTTATCGATGCTTTATCAAAGAAATGAAATAAAAATGCAGACATTAACTGGTTGATTAGTAAAATGTTAGGTTACTTACCATACTTACCTATCTAATAAGTAAAATTCCATTATTAGTAATAAATTTGTAATTTTTTGCAGTATTGTAACCATTTTGTAGTGATAATAGCCACAGCAGCCGATTCACTTGTTTTCTTTTTTTTGTTAAAATAAAAAAAAAATGTTAGATACAGAGTGGATCATGATTCACTGTCTACTCAGTCTACTTGAACCACTGTGTACTGACCGGCTATTTTGATATCTCACGTCAAAAAATTTAACTTTAGTTTAGGTTTGGATTATAATTGTTACGTTAAAATGTACCTAAATATATGCAGTTTACAATGAAACAAAAACATGCAAGTAAGTAGGACCCTCGATTGACTAAAGTACGATGAAGCTTATTTCGTAAAAAAAAGTTTTGACACATAAAAACAAACAATTACATGTATCACTTGAACTGAAAATCACACGTGGCTGACGTTTACTATAGACAACTTCACGTCAAATATACATTGTTATATTATGAAAAGAATGGCGTTATCGATCAATCTTATTTCGTTTTTAGCAATGATTCACTGTACCCGACTGAGCCACTGTTGACAACTTGACCCTACATGTTTTGAGTAGTTTCTCAAAAAATCCAAACATTTAAGAAATATGCAATGAAAAACTTAACATGTCAACCTCTTCCTTTTATTTTTGTTCAGTGTTGTACCTAAAGTTCGATTAATGCTCTTACTTCTGCTGGGATGGCAAATGTCCAGTTGACTGGGGAGCATCGCTGAGCGTAAATCTGCCAGTGCAGTTTTAATGTAGACCGCGAATTCGTCACGGAAACATTTTGATATAAAATCGCATTTGGTAAACGGTTTTTTTAACGATTAAGTTTGAATAATTAATATTTGTTGAAAGACTGTTGCTTTGGTTTTGAGAACTACTGGCCAAGAGCAATAGCTTTTTTTATGTTGCCAATTAACTTGAAAATATTGCCATTATAATTTAATAAGCAACGCCCAAAGAAGTGGAATGTTGTATGCTTATAGCGAATATAAATACCGTAACTGGAAGTAGACCTGTTAATTATTATATTTCAACGGATTAAACACTTCACTTGATCTAATTTATCTGAACCTAAAGTATATACCGAATGTACCTACCGAAACAGTTTTTTATTTTTATTAATCTATTTTGAACGTTTACGCCCTGGAAGGGAACGAATGATGCAAAAATATAATATATGACATACTAGAACAGGGGTCGGCAACCTGCGGCTCGCGAGCCGCATGCAGCTTTCCAGTTCCATATGCAAAAAATAATTATTTTATTACATAAACCTTTAAAAATCGTTCAATCGATCCATGATTGAGCACCATGTCTATCTCTCAGCCATTTCCACTCGCGTTTCACCCGTACCGCCCCCGTCGCGACGTGTCATCCTCGGATATATATATTATACCTATATAAGCAAATACTATAATACTGAAACGAAAATGTTTAGTGGCTCTTTAAAAACTGGGAAATTTTGTAAATTGTAACTTTTGGCTCTTCTGTCTCAAAAGGTTGCCAACCCCTGTACTAGAAACATACATATTGCATATCAACAGAAACTCCTAAACACAAAACCCTTTGCGTTTGCAAACGAATAAAAAGAACGATCAGCTGTAGCTTTTTTGTGCGTTGAAAGCCATGCTCTGACCTCTTCGAGTTTATGTTGATATGAATTGTTTATTATTTTTTTACACATCGTACAAAAACGTGTTTGTAAGTCTATCAATTTTTTACGATGTTTTTTGTTGAGTCTCGACATGCGACCCATATTCGACCTCTCGAATAATTGGCACGTTTTCGCATAGGCACTGTCAAAGTTTTGAATTTGTTTGTCATACTTTAATAATGACGTCTTAAACGACAGTTTATATACAGTGTCATAAAAGTTAAGAACGGTCACGGAAAAAAACGATTTTAGTTGTTGAGTCGGAGAGCTTACAATTCAGTCACTTGAACGAAGATTAATAATAAAAGTTCGTTGCTAAATAATTTTTCACGCTTACTGTATAAACAGAATAAGAAAACGAGCAAAATAACCTGTCGAATATCAATTGACAAAATGCAGACATTCGAGTTTGGAAACTTTGAATTGTGTTTCAAGTATTTCATTTGTTAGTAAACATAATAATGAGCGAGCTAAATGTTATCACAATTAGTGCACTTGCAGTATTTGAATGAAAAAATCGTTTTATTTTGAAACATGTTCTGGGGTGCATACATTATATACTTTTTTGGTTTGTTAAACTTGCCTACAAATTTGTTTATGCAAAATTATCAGCGTAAACATGCTAAAATTTCATTTGTTATTGGTTGTCATCGATTGGTTGAATAAAGTTGAGCCAAAGTACGTGTAAAAACTTTTTTTGTCCATTTAACTGTGTATATATTATTTAAATGAAAACAAGGAAAGGAAAGACGATCCGCAATAAAATTAAATACAAAGTGAAAAAAAATCTTACAAAGAAAGGAATAAGATTGTGTCTTCAAATTTTAAAATAATCTTTGCTTCTTTCTATACCGTCGCCTTCTTTACTTATACTTGATTAGAATGATTGCAAAAACATCGAGAAAATTATTTTATTCTTTTAGCGCCACACTAATTCCATTTTAAAATTGATTCAATTGTACTTTTTCTACTTTGAGAAATCAGGAGAAAACGTCACTTTTTCCCCTCGCCTAAAAACAGATACAGTCGTCCCGACGCTTTTTTTTTAAAAGCTAACGAGTTCAAATAAACGTCAAAATAATGAAGGATCAAGAATTACACTATAGATTATACTGACGAATTTTTTGTAAACATTTTTTTTTAATATGTGTGGAAGATTATCTAATTCATAATTTTCTTCAGGAATTTTTCGCCTGCAGGATCTGTAGTGTGATTCGTGGTTTTTCATATGGCGTTTATCTTTAGCTTTAAAAATAGCGTCGGTTTTTAGGCGATGGGATAGGAATTGAGCTGAAGGGTGTGGGAGGTATTTGTAGGTATTCAATTATTTTAATGGCCGTGAGCAAGTCACAAGCAACTGGCCGTGCGGAAAACTGGGTATCCTAAATGAAAGCCAGCTACCTTAAGTATTTGACACTGGGCTTTGTTTAGAGTTATTCCGAAAGCCGTTTTTAAATACAATGTAAAAATACCTCTAACTTTTCTTTTTGTAATTTCATTACACAATTATAAAACGGTTCACATAAGACACATATCTGTAAAATTTCATCCGAATCGATGGAAAGATGGCGGAGTTATAAGGCTGTGACATACGGACAGACAGACGAACGGACGGATTGACATGACGAAATTATAAAGGTTCCGTTTTTTGTCATTTAAAAAATTTATGTCAGATCTCGACGTTTTGAGGTTCTAGGAAGCTATTCTGACTATTTTGGCGATGATGTCCGTAGGGTTGTATGTGTGTGTATGTAAACCTCTTATTACTTTTGAACGGAGTGGCCGATTGAAATGCGGTTTACGGAATCTGACGTGACTTTACTGAAATAAGATTTCCTGAAAATTTGGAATGATTCGGCCCAACAGATTTTAAGAAATGTCAAAAAAAAGTTTTAAGACTTTTTAGAAATTTGTTTTTTTTGGAATATTTTCAAAACTACTAAACCGATTAATTTTAAAATCTAATCAGCGCTTCTCCTCAAAAAACTGCGTCGATTGCCACAAATCGCATCAAAATCGGTTCACGAGATATCGTGAACGAAAAATTCGTAAGAAAGTGATTTTTTTTGAGCTCGAAGAGCTAAAAAATAAATTTCTTGCTATATTTTATATATTTTTGAGCGTTTTGAACTCTAAAATAGCAGGGATGAACTGCAGGGTCAAAATTCTTTTTAATTTTTTTTATGTGAAATATCTAATGGCGCGTTTGTTGGGAGTAAAACCGCGCAATTGGCGCGACACTTTTATGGAAAGACATTATTACGTTAGTATGCGTTGGATTAAACATGGCTTTAGTTGAAGGCGACATCTAGATTACAGAACGAAATTTAGTTTCTAGTATTTCGCTAGATGACAGTGTGTGATGCTTGCATTGTGTATGCGTTGGATTATAACTTGACTTTTGACGTGATAACGTCTTATAAATTGATGAATCACCAATCTTATAAATTGATAAAACACCGGCTGCATGCACGAAAAAGTGTAACGTTCCTAACGTTCGTAACGTTCCGCCTGGCCCTGTGCGTGCTTTTCTTGAAAACGGCCCTAACGATTTGGATGAAATTTACTGAAAAGGGATTTTGGGGGGCAAAAAATCGTTTTAGCTAGGTCTCATCTCTCGAAAAAATCGTTTTCATACAAATTTTATCATTATAAAAATCAATTTTTTGACGTATGAAAATACTTAAATATTGTAAGTAGGTTTTGGAATTTTATATAAACAGTGAAACAATTGTTTTCAAAATATTATGACAGCTAATCTTTGAGACTTAAAATAAATACGAAAGAAAGAAAGTTAAAAAAAACAATTATATTATATGGTGAGTAATTTTAATAAATAAAATTAACCTAAATTTGAAGCGAAAGATGCAATATCAGAGATTCGAATTATAATTATTATATAAATTTAGGTTATGTATTACGGAATACGTTATCACGTAAAACTATCGTCCGTAAACCGACTTTACAGACAACCAATTTTTTTGTTAAAGACGACAATTGAATGACAGAGAAAAATTTAGTTACAGTGTGAAATTTAGTTACATGGATTAGAATTAACAGGGCGAAAACTAGTTAGCTTAACTTTCACACTTGCTAAGCTCCTACGACGGCTCACATTTTTATCCAATCTCAGATAATTTTTTCAAAACTCATACCAGTGTTTGCATTGTACTGGAATCAGTGTTTCCAATATAATACAGACTCTAGACAGGTTTTATTGTTTTATTAAGTTTTTAAAACAATTAATAATGCAACTTCTTCATTTATTCACGAAAGGTTAAAGATCGTTATGCAATAACTGCGCGTCCTTGGTATATTTTGTTGTCTTGGTAGTTACGTAATGTCATAATTTCTAAATGCAATCAGGTATTCACTTGGCTATATTAAAATAATTTTGTCTAGAATTATTTTTTTTGAAATTTTAAATAAAATATCATTTGTCGTGGCTAAATGTTACAAAACAAAAGCCAATAAAACCCATATTAAAAAAAAAAAAATAAATAAAATATTTATAGATTATAAAAATGTAGAATGGTGAAAGTAAATGGTTTTAAAATTTAAATATATTATTAAAAAATTACTTAGAACACAATGAAAAGAATTTTGAACTCGAGAATTATTATTTATATAAATGTATTCTGCATGGAATCGGAATATTACGGCGCAGTGGTAAGATATTTATACTATTTTATTTAGTTTTCTTTCGTTTTTTCCTAAAAAGGAAATGTTTTATATATTTAAATTTTTCATTTTTATTGGTGTGAGTAAACTTAATTGATATAGATCTCAGTTGTCGAACGTCTAATCTCTAATTGATAAACGCTGAGTCGAACTGTGGTTAAAACACAATATTGCGGTATTTTTCAAATACATCAGTACGATCATTACTGATTTATTTACTCCATTTTTATGTTCACTTTGAGAAGTTAATAGCTTAAACATTTTTTTTTGGTCTCAAGAATTTTTATCATACGGGCTTGTAGAAAAAAATACAAAGCGTCCTAGGGTATGATCAGTTGCCTGGCCCGGAGTTGTGCGGGGAGCGAAGGAGCGGCGCAAAGTTGTATTTTTTTAAATGTTTGTTCAGTCATAACTTTTTGAAGGGTAAAGCGATTAAAAAAAATTCGACACGATTTTGTTCATATCATTTTTTTCTTTTTGAAAACCAGCTCGGTCGTTTTTAACTGACTTCCCAAAAAAGGTTTTTAATATATCTTACATCATAATATCTTCAGCATTTGTGTACTGAATTTGATTATATATTCAGGTTGGTCTTAAAATGTAACTTAAATCGGTTCAGAAGTTTAGCGGTCCATTTTAATTCATTTGAAAGACAATTTCACATTTAAAATTTACGGCATAGTTCCTACGTGCCTCTCTCATTTTTTTACGTTTTCGCTGTTTGAGAATTAATGGTTTATTTACTGGCAATTTTAGTACCAAATTTTACACACTGATGTGAGTTCAACATATTTGATGTTATATTATTTACTCAGTGTTATTAATTTATGCCTAAATCAACATTTCTAAAATGTGTTTACCAAATGCAGATTTATTTGTGCGTTTCGCCTGGAATTACAACAAATTGCTGTATTTAGGCGCTTTATACAGAGAGATGGTACAAATTACGTAATTTACATATGCATTTAAATATAGTATGTTTCAAAATAAATTCCCATCCCTCTGATGTCACCTATTTTTTTCTACAATAATATATCGTTGTTGGTTTTGTAAATACCTCTTATGTGCAAAAAGTAAAATTTGCAGGAAAGGCCAAAAAGTGGTTATTTCAGCAATGGATGGTAAGAACTAGCAATTTCAGACGTATATTATTAATTCATACTTATCTTCACTATACGTGTTTAATTAAGACGAAGTATTTTCTTAAAAATATTTAACGTTAATTTCGGATTTATTGGCACATGGGAGGAATTATTTGATATAACTTTTCACATAAGAGTTACTTCCCCTTGTTGGTTACTGTAAAATTAATTTGGAGGTATTACTAGTGTATAGAGCTCCGTTTCCTGAATCTTTTCATCTAAAAAACGTAAAATCTGCCAACTATGCACATAAGAGCTATTACAGAACCAACGACGATATATTAAACGAATAAAAAAATTGCTGTTGTAAATAATGACCACATTTTCTGTCAATTTATTAAGTGTGTATAGAAAATTTATGATATTTGAATGTTATATACCAGTGATCTTGGGAATGACCAGTAAAATGAAGAATATATTTTGATCCTAAACATTTTCACAAAATCGCAAAAGGGTGCAAATTTCAGGGGACCTTTATATGAGTGTAAATACACAATCTGTCAAAATTGCACCTTCGTTCTATGACTAAAAATTTGTTAAAAAAGAATTAAAAAACTGTGTTTTATCAGTTTTCTGCTTGTATCTTGTTAAAATTCAATATTGTAACCATGGAAAAGTTTTAATTTTCGAATTAGTGGAAACTGGGTTCGTCATTTTATTGGTCTAAATATTTTTTCGAACAATAATCTTTTGGCGGTTAAAATAAAATATTGACTGGTGTTTTTTTTAGACATCCCGTATATTTTTTCGATTCTAATATTTAGCGACCTTTTTGTATTACTTATAATGTTAAAATTCGGAGCAGGTACTATTAATATTAGTCATTGACTGTATTTTGTTGAATAATAATAGGTATGTATAATAGGTCGGCAAATTTTAATTTGACAGAGAATAGATGTTTTTCTTGTTAAATCATGAATTTATGAGAAAAGGCATTTTTGGATAATTTTATAATAATGATTCTTTATTCAAGCAGTGTAGACTGTAGAATGAGTTATAACGTTAACAATCATTAGAAAAGTACGACAAAAATTAAATAAAAAAATAAAATTTGAATTTTAATTACATACAATTCATATCTTAAGAAACAAAAAAATTTCAAGATAGTGTCATATTTATAGTCCATATATTATATAGCTATATATATAGTAACAGTTTACCATTTAATTAACGTATTTAAAATTCATTTAAGAGATAAAAGATGTTTTGTAAAAGAAGGTATTTATATTTTTTTTCACCACCCTCTCTAAAATAACTGCTTTGCATTAAGTATGCATGCTTGTAAAGTAACACATTGCACACTTGTACGTTAAAATAAAACAAAGGTAGTCAGGTAGGTAGCTAACTATTTAGCTATACAGTGAAATATCTGTATTAGAAGCTAAGTTTAATGCAAGTAAAATGTCAAAAGTTTTGAAAATACTCAAAATGAAGAGCTATTTTATAAAAACGAAAAATACAGTATACAGTGCGTTCACCGAAACTGGTAACAGTGAATAATTCGTGTATATTAAGCCCGCCCCAGCCATCAGGAGGGGGGGTCACGGTTAGTGTCGCTGAATAGATCTTTAAAAAATACTGGACACTTGTTTTTTTGTTTTTCATTCAACGTACAGTATTCGAAATAATTGACCGCCCCGGTATTTATGACACAGCCTATATAAAGTACTATTTTATGTGAGAATCTATAGATTCCAATAATAATTCATGATTTTTTTTGTTTCAGATTGAACCTGATTTCGGAACTAACTGCTCTTAATATTCGCGCGTGTTATGTGTAGTGGTTAACTGGTCATTTACCAATCAATAATAATTAGTAACAATATTATAATATAGTTTAAATGTGAACTACATGTTTTGTGTGTTAATAGTGCTTTCATCTTGTAAAGTGTTGTGTGTGATTGAATGTTTCATATTATAATGGTTTCCTATTGCGTGATTAATTAGTGTTATATTAACATTTCTTTGATAAACGGTTCACATCTAGCTGTTCGAAATGGAGACTGAAGAGCTAACCAAACTTGTCGATGGAATATATAAGGTAAGCCTTCTTTGATACATTTTTATTTTTAGTCCAGGCAACCAGTTCATTAATAGCGGGAACAATTCCGGACAAACGAATAGATTTTAATCTGTTTACTTGGAGCTCAGAAATAAAATATTAATTTTGGATCCCTCGACAGGCTCGAGTTTAAATTATGGCTAACATTAACATTTCTTCCCTAATATTAAATTAATATCTAAATAAATAAACAACAATCGATTCTAGTGAAAAACATTTTATCTACAAAATTAAACTATACATAATATTTGATTGAATCGTTTTACAGTAGCATTAATAATTCAGGAACTAAAGGCGGATGAAGAATTATATAAGTAATTTTGAAAATTCTACTTGTATGGGTTTTATTTGAAACAAAACAGAGATCAGATGGTATTTAAAAGGGTATGATGCCAGGTAAATATTAAAATGTCAAACTGTCAAACAAAGATATGAAAATTCAAAACGATCACTGTACTGAAAAAATAAAAATTGAAACCGTATATTTCACTCTTATGTTGATCCTAACCCAGATATTTCCAAATAATGAAAAAAAAACTAATTTTAGTTGCATTTTTTTACAAGATAGCGGCCAAATCCGGGCTGTCTAATTTTAAGAAATATTTCTTAACACTAAACGGCCATTTTAAACGACGTATCGACTAGCTTATTAACACTGACATGTAAAAATTGAGTTAGGTTCGAAATTTGACACTACAATATTTTCAAATAATTTTTGCATTAATATTTTATCCTCAAAAAAAACATTTACAATGTAAATGCCGCTGCACACGAGGCTAGAAACGCTGCTAGAAGTTCTGCTAGCCGGTAGGCTGGGTACGAAGCTGGAAATGACGTCACTGCGGGCTGGCCTGCTAGCTCACAAGATAAGTTTTAAAATTAGAAGAAGGGCTATTTTCCCTGCAAGATTTGCTGCTAGGTATGAGCAAGAACCAATCAGGAAGCAGTATCGTGTCACGTGGGCACTTGAACAAACACCCACAAACCAACATGGTGTCGCATTCTGTTCAGATTCTGACAACAGGCACGTTTTGCTCTGTGTTTATATTCGAACTGTCACTGCGCGCGCACCAGATCTATCCACAAATCAAGCTTGAAAAATAGTCTCGTGTAAAGCGAGCACTTAACCAGCGCTAGAAAACTAGTAGGCAAATCTAGCAGCGTTTCTAGCCTCGTGTGCAGCAGCTCGTAAGTGCGATAAAAATAGCTGATATCAAGTTTCGAAGGTGTAGTAAGAATAAAATTAATAGAATCATTGGTAAATCTTCTTTTTAAATTGTTCCCTCCACGTATAATATATAATTATTGTGTTTTTAAATAATAATTGCTAGATTTTGTAAAATACATAAAAATATTCAGTTATTTCGCACTATAATGATAAAGATAATATGTAAAAAATAATCACGGTGATGCTATCTCTCTGCATGGAAAAATGAAAAGCAAAATTATCCATTTGAATCTAGAAACCAAGAATTTAAAACTTTTTTTAACCGACTTCAACAAAAAGGAGGAGGTTCTGTGTTCGTCTGTATATTTTTTTTTTATGTATGTTCACCGATTTCTCCGTCAATTATGGACCGTTTTTCAAATTTTTTTTTATTCGAAAGAGTGCACCTCAGAGGTGGTCCCATCGGAACCAAGTCAGGATCTGATGGTGGAATCCGGAGAAATCGAGGGAAACTCTCAAATTTCAAAGAAACGCATAATGTTTTTTATGTATGTTCACCGATTTTTAGTGTTAGATTAACACTAAAAAGACAAAAATAAAATATTTTTAACAAAACAATTGAACCGACTTCACACTAAAAAGTAAAAAATAATTGCGTATTGAAATGTTTTGGAGTCGGTGTCAGCCAAAATGAAATCTATTCCGAGAACTACACCGACTCCAAAACATTTCAATACGCAATTATTTTTTACTTTTTAGTGTGAAGTCGGTTCAATTTTTTTGTTAAAAATATTTTTTAGTTATATGTATTTCTATTTATCGAGGTTTTTTTAGAATAATATATTGTAATAATTATTCACACTTTGCGGTTATTCACGTGAATAATTACATCACACGTGATTATGCACCTACTTAAATAAATTACCTTTCTTTCAGAAAAAAACATACCTTTCTTTGCAAATAACTCATATATTACAGAGTCTCACAAAATTATATACTGTTCACTTTAAGCTACCTTCGACGTGTGTGTCAAGAGACAATTTTCAGTCACAAATTTAGCAATAGAAATATGCATTTTTTTTTGTTAAATACAGTAGGTATACATTTGTAATTTATTCAATTTACTAACATATAGATACGCACGGCTCGACTGCAAATCGCTATATTCGCTCACTGCTTATCCCCAGTGCTGGATTAACCTATAAGCAAAATAAGCAACTGCTTAGGGCACCACGTCTCAGAAGGCATCAAAAATTACAATTCAGAAATGAAAAGTACTTTACCAGACCATGTCAACAATTTTTTTTTTATTTCTGTCATGTTCTCAAAAATGTGATCTACTGATATAAAACTGCCTTCAGAAGTACAGAAATTACCCGATAAGAAATATTAAGCCGTTCCGGGACTTTTGAAACACCCGGTATATTAGAATAGATAGATTATTATTAAAAGACCTCTATCTGTACCTAACTTCGTTTTCGGTTGATTTGTATCACCTATAGACAAGTGAACACCTTTCCAGACCTTTGCTTCTGGTATTGTTTGTATCAGCATTATTCAAAAACGGTTGAAACGATTTTGATTTAACTTGGTATATTATTAATTTGAACCCAAACTTTTTTGTATAAAAACTGACGTTATAATGTCTGAATTGCCGAACAAAATTGACGTTCACACGAATGAAGCTCGAAACAAGAGTAATATTAATTTAATAAATTCAATATAAATCCTATTACGTTTCCTGAACGTTTAGAACGGTTCAGAATCTGGTTTGAATGTCGGGGATGCACAATGGACCATGGTAGACCTGAATGCAGCGGAAATTTTTCCTGTCTCCATGCAATGTCATCTGTCTGTCTGTTTTTCCCGATTCCAGTGGTTTTGAAGTGAAACTTTTTTAGGCGCACTAGGGGGGTAAATTGGCCTGGATCAAATGAAAAGTGAAACGCTTTCTCTTCTTCGACTTTAATCGGCAGTTTAGAGGAAAGAGTGGGAGAATCATTTCTACACTCTTGGTCAAAGCACTCTACAAGCTTGCGCAGTGCGTAATGTATACGTTAACAAATTCCGTATAACCATTTCCTAATTCTGAAATAATAAAATCGTCACAAAAATGCTAGAGCCTAAGAAGTTGCACTTCTAACGCGCAAGAGTCTCACGCATAATTTTTTTCGTAATACTTACGCACATATGTAATAGATACAGTGTGAGAAACTTCAACATTTGCACCCTAGGGCTACAATTTTGAATGAATGGTTGTTTATGACTAACCTGCATATTGATATTATAATATGCATAATGCATGTGATTTGCAGAAAAATGCCGATGATTTATTTATAGCTCAATGATTATGATTAGCGCGGTGTTCTTCTTGACTGCAATAATTGTTCTGCAATTTTCTAGGCGTGACACACATTCATGAATTAATGTTGTCTTCACAGATTAAATCCATTAGAGATGGTTCAACTAAAGCGTTGTGATCTCGTACCACTGCGCTGCTCCTTTATGTTCATTTGACATTATGCTACCAATAATGGTAACTGCGCGGTGTATAAATCAATTAGAGAATTATATTTGCAGATTAAAATAACTGGTAGTGTAGTGGTTCGAGTGGCGCTATTATAAGGTGTCAATTACGTAAGCTTTATGACCGATATACCGATGTTGATATCGATAGCGAACTTACACAGAGTGACCGGTAATTGCTCGTATCCTCTCGGGGGAAGAAACTGTGACTAATTTGGAATGATTTAACCTCTATCACTTGGCGGTCGGAAATGCGTCATTTTCGAGAAAATCTATTTCGGTTTTCTTTTTACAAAAATCTAAATTTTTGAATTAAAAATAAAAAAAAAAAATATTCTCATTTTTTGGCCTGAATTTTCTCATGATCTGATAGATTACTAATTGGCCAACCCTCCTAAAGCTAAAAACCACAAAATTTTATGTCGTGTTTTCAAACTTACAATAAATACGAAAAAAATTAAGTAAAAATTCTTCACAGAAGTGTCCTTATCATAAAAAAATGACGCATTTCAGACCCCCAAGTTAAATCATCCAAAATAGTCATAGTTTCTTCTCCCGAGAAGAATACGAGCAATTACCTACCGGTCACCTTGTATATCGTTATATATGAGAGCTTAAATAAATGTGCTATTAGCAAAATAAACTGGAATGAAACACTAATGACGTTAAAATGAGAAGCACAACACGATCAAATATACATCATTGCTTTAAAAATGTAAATCATTATTATTATACAGTTGTTTCAATATAGAGATGGACACACTGTTCGTACCAGATTCCGTTTTTTTCAATATTTTTTAATAGGCTTATATGGATTATATTTAATTATACAATATACCCATTTCACTTTTTTTCTGTTTTTTTACGTACGTGTTTGTAAAAATGATCAATCATTTTGTTTTCAATACACGGGCGAAGAACATTAATTAGAATCCGAATAAATACACTTCTACTGCCTACGTTATATACCAAGAAATCGATGTAAAAATATTTTTTAAGCATGTTATAATTGTATTTTAATTCTTGCAAAACAATCGAACTGACCGTGTTTTAAAATATCTGGGATAATATTTCATGAGAATGCAGTTGACCAATTATTATCATCATCGGTTTGCCATGGAATAGTTCAATAATAGTATCTAATAGATCAATTTCAAAGAATAAAAACAATGATGGTACATATAAATATACATTTATTTATTGCTTGCTGTTGCGTAATACTATTATTAATTTGTTGTCGTGGCTGTCATGAGAAAAGATGTGAGAAATGTTATGTCGGATCGTCATGACGTTTGTTACATTCCAGTTTGTCTTATTGTTGAAAAAACACTGATACAGAATGCTTATTAAAAACATTCCTTATGAGAATCACGGTAAAATGGCAATCATATTTATTTTGTATCCAACAAAGAATTCAAGAAATTTACATTTCCGTATTATTGAAGCTTTAAAATAGCTTTTATTGGCTTTTAGTTCTTTTTTTCTGTCAACGTTGTTAGATTATACACAATCAACACCACCGGATATGTAATTTTAAAATTTACAAGAATGGGAGGTAAATGACTGTATCAATACTTCAAAGATTTATTAATAACTAGCGCCCCATACTTCAAAGATTTATTAATAACTAGCGCCCCGGTCCAAATTTGTAGATTGCTTACGTTGCGAAAGGCGCCTTTATTTTAACCCGATAATATATTATTATAGCCTATGTCCATCCTGAAGGTCCATTCTAAGTATTGGTGAAATTTTTTTTGAAATCGGATAAGTAGTTTCGAAGATTATCTACCTCCTACATCCCAACTTACAAACTTTATCTCTTTATAATATTAGTATACATAGATAATAATACTAGGCCTCTATAGTTTTAATTATATGCGGGTTTTTCGATTTTTTTATATGATACATAATGCTTTTCCAGAATGTATCAATCTTTCTGCATTTGGACAACTCGAAAACGTCTGTATCGGAACTGAACAGTTGAACTGATGAAATACAAAAACTCATTTGATAAAACTGCGAACTGAGTTCAGTTTCTAAACGTGTGTGCCGGGTTGAGTCAGTTCGTCTTGAGAAGTGCACCGAACGCAGTGATTACAAATTACAATCTTTAATTATATTTAACTGTCATGCTTCACGCTCATCAAAATAATGATTCGCTTATTTTGTTTTTAAAATTAAAAAAAAAAAAATAATGTCAACACAGTCGAGAAGTCAACGGGAGTGGTTTGAGGAATTTACAGAAATTTATCGAAACGAATATTGTCTCTGGAAAATAAAGTCTACCTATACCACGACTGTGCGAAAAGAGATGCTGCATACTCAAAATTAATTGATAAATTAAGGGAAAAAGAACCCCAAGCGAACTTAAAACCAGTAAAAAAAACCCTCTCATGTGGAGGGATAGCATTTCGCATGACAGTTATCTTTCTTTTCAATAAATGGTGTACTTAACTAAAGAAAGAAGATAGGTATCCTCATCGATTCTTAGGTAATTTTGCCAATTTTTGGGAGTAAATCTCAATTCAGTTAACAAATTCACATGTGAATAGTGCTCCTTTTTGTTTAACCACTCTTTGCACCATATGCTGCGTCGTTTTCATGGCAAATATTAATTCGACCACCGCTAGAACGACGCCCGTAGTCGAGGCCATATTATCGAAAACTGTAGGTAAGGGACTGACAGATTTATCTCAACCTGTGTAGGCCATGCATACGATTTAACTGAACAGTTTTAACTGACAGTTTAACTGACCGTGTGTAGCTGCCTTTATTTAAAAGATTTTTTAGCTATATAAATGGATTTCTCCTGAATCGAATTTACCTGTGTTAATTCGTACATATCGTGATGAAACATATGTTGTGCACTTCCCCTCATGAAAACGAAGAGAACTATGTATGTTTCATCACAATGTGTGCGAATTAATACACTCAAACCGGTATCACAACTTTTTTCCCTCTCGTATTTATATACGATGATTTGTATGGAAATATTAGCAATGCAAAAAATAAAGAAAGAGAATAATCCTTCCCGACAAGTCACTAGAACAAAGAGTTTTTTTTTCGAAACAGCTTATTCTTTGTCTTCTCTAAAGAACGTAATATGTTAATGTGACATGTGGGATGAACATATTATTATTATTATCAGTATGTTTGCATGTATGTAGGTAATGTGCACATGGGGTCATCATTCAACTATTGTTGCACAATAATCGACATCTGCAACCTACGAAGTACAAGTCTCGTTTGTTCAATGTTCACGTCAAAAATACTATCTCTACGTTTTATTGTTACATGCTCGCTACTTAAAACCGTTCGCCATTTGTCTTCACAGCTGGATTCTTCTTAAGAAGATGTTTCACAAATCTGTTGATTATTGGTCAAAACTTGCCAGCTAATAAGTACATAATGTGCGCTGAGTGTGTCCCTCTTGGTACCGATTTGAGTGTGTTAATTGTTATGAAACATATCGTTCTCTTCGTTTTTATGAGGGGGAGTGCACAATATGTATGAAACGGTGGTTAACTATAAAGATGTTATGTTTGTATAGTGTAATAAATCTTACCCGTTTAGTATAAAACCTAATATAGAAATGTACCTATATAAATATACATAGAGTTGTTTTGCGATTATTTGCCTCGATTAGCTCATCATTATATTATTATGCCTCTTGTTTGTATCTTGGATCGTGATTTCATAAAAAAATATGTACCTACGTGATGTTACCTACACGAAACACCCATCTTGTTTGAGTGTTTTTACTTTCATTTTCGCATCATTTTTTTATCTGATGAAGGTGCGTAGACCGGCTTGAAATTTTATACTTGCAGTGTTTTCGTCATCTTCAGAAATACTTGCCGATTTTAAACTCAGTGAATTACTTTTATTGTGGTATTGTGTTACATGCATATTTTTTTAAATAAATTTTTACATTTTTATAGAAAATAAAATATCTTCATACATCAGGGTCAAAACGGTAGACAAAAGATTATGTCTTTTGATAATGCAATTTGTTAAACATTTTTCACTGTAACCAAGTATCTTCATTCTAGAATGTGTAATGTTTTACAGAAAAAATACAGATCTGTTTACTAACCGAGTCATATACATAATTACCTTACACGGAACAAAAATAATATTGAAAAAATTCAGACCAATTTGGAGGCTGTAAATAGCGGTTTAAATAATACAATAGCAAACATTTATAACAACTGTCTAATACTTTTATAAAATTAAACAGTAGTAGACTTAAGAGCATTCGTTCCTGCAAATACCCCCTGCACCCTTCATCTCAAATCTTTTCCCCTTGCCTAAAAACGGTTCGCGCTCTCCCGACGCTATTTTTAAAGCTAGAGAGTTCCGGTAAACGCCAAATGAAAGACAAAGAATCAGACTACAGATCCTTCAGGCGAATTTTTTGAAAAACAGTTTCGCCTACGTGTAAAATATTACGTAGCTTATTATTTTTTTCAAAAGGTTGTAAGTTTTTTCAGGATTTTTTTTTCAAAAAATTCGCCTGAAGGATCTGTAGTCTGATTCTTTGTCTTTCATTTGGCGTTTACCAGAACCCTCTAGCTTTAAAAATAGCGTCGGGAGAGCGCGAACCGTTTTTAGGCGAGGGGAAAAGATTTGAGATGAAGAGTGCAGGGGGTATTTGCAGGGACGAATACTCTTAAAAACAAATTAAAACAGGAATTGATAAACCTAGCACCATACACTTTGGACGATTTTTGTACATTTAATTTCAACATTTAATTAAATTATTATTATTGTTTTTTGACATGATGATACTCACAAGTTGAGTTTTTACTATAATGTAAAATTAGATGAAATAAAGAGTATTATTATTATTGTGTACAAAAAATTGATATACACAACACGTCGAATTTTACAAGCCGTGCTATCTATCGGATGGGTTGTTTTACAAACTTTCAATTTAAAAAATTCATCTAAATATCTACTTTTAGTAATGATGTTAATTAACCTTTTCTTACCATCGTTGGTAGTACGTGAAGTTGCAAGGGAAAAACAATTATTGTAGGAAATTCGCGTTTTATATCAGAAAAAATGATTACAAAAAAAGGAATAATTCATTAATTTGAATGAGTACTAAAGATTTTCGGGCTCGTCCATTATCAGAAACTGCATCAGATACCCCAACTCAACAAAAAAATATGGCTGGAAAACAAGTTTTACAACATTTTAGACGAGAGGTCTTTGAAGTTTTAAATCTTCGTAATGTGAAAATAAGCTCTTTTAAAGCCGTCAGCTGCCAGAGTTATTTTCGCTAATATTTAGTATTTTCAATGTCAAATTTTATTGGTGTTTGACCAAGTTTTGGATTAGAACTTTTTGGGTTCAGTACGATAACTCGATGTACCCAAATTTTGACTTTTTTAAGTCATAGAAAACGGTAAGTTTTGACGTTCTAAAACAAAAAAACTTTGCGGAGTATTTATAAATTCCCTCAAAAATTCGTAAAAACTTTTCGTCTTTCATTGTCATTTTTGAATCTAACCTATGAGAAATCACATACCTATAGGTACACGTCAAAGCAACTGGTGTAGAATTACTGTGTTTACTATCGCACTTTGTGTACGCACGACACTGTAATTGTTTTTTTAAGAACTCCCCCAAACGCCCTCCCCTTTTCACTGCGCAAAACAAACGCCATCGCATCGACACGATCTTGTAATGGTTTGTTAAAGAACTCCCCCCCCAAACGTCCTCTCCTTTTCACTGCGCAAAAAAACGCCATCGCATCGACACGACCCCGTAACTGTTTTTTTAGAGAACTGCCCCCAGACGCCTTCCCCTTTTTACTGCGCAAAAAAATTAATTTATAAAAATTAATTTTCCGCACTTAAAACGGCTAAAACACTTATTTAAAATAATAATTGTGTATTTCCAATGGAGTTATTGTACTCTAACCGAAGTTTTTAACTAGGGGTTTGTAATATGATTAGACCATATTATAAAGAAAACGTCATTACATTATTGCACACGGAGCCAGCAGTATAGTGTGCGTCAACTATTTTTTTATTTTATTTTAATTTTTTAAAATATTCTTTTAATTTTCAACGTACAGTTGAGAAATTAGCGGGGTGTGCACTTTTGGTTTTGCCAACTAAAGGTAATATATTTGTCTGTTCTCATGATCTAATTAAAAATTATAATTTTATTACAGTCTCTTTTAATTTTCCGGATTAATATCCATTAAGTTAAGAATGTTAATGCAAGTAGATAGTACATTTATTATACGAAACAAACCAACAAACGTACATAGTCACGGCTAGTAATAATTTACCCTTCTAATTAAACTCACGGTCAGCTAACTGATCTTAGATAGTATTGTATACTAAATTATTGTACTGGTTGTTAATATGTAAATACACGGAGGTTCGTATAGGGGGGTGCACCTGTTGTAAACACTTGTTGAATGCAGTAAATCAAGGAAACTTTATGGAACTTCTCCAGGTGCTAAGACTACAATAATTTTGCTACAGAGCGTTTGGAAGCGTGTTTTCTATACATCTCAAACCTGTGGGTTTACACATTACCTACCCTGCGGCTTATTACATTATTATGTGATCTGTGTATCATTTGTTTTGCGTGTAATAATTGTTTTCTTATCGCGTAATTGTCATCACAACTTTTTTTTATAATCTGTCGTATAATTGCAACCACAATGTTATGAAATTACACATCCGATCTTTGTGGTTTGTAAACTGATAGCTTTGCGTGTATCAACAGAAAGTAGGTCATCTTTCGTGACCTTTTGTATCAGTAAAAACTTGAACTTAATCTTAAAATTGAGTAGAAGAATATTGCAAAACTGTTATGTATAAGAAATAAATAAAAAATAAATAAATAATGCGTTTAACGTGCATGTCTCGACTTTATGTGATAACAGACGCCATTTGCACCATCACTATTTTTCCTAGTTGTTTTCTACTTTTAAACTTCAACTTAATTAATAGCAACGGGCGAATGAAGGAATTTTTAAGACATGAGGATAAGGTAGGCAAATTTTGAGCATAGCAGTTTGATAGGTAATCGGCCATGGCCTTGAATAAGAAGCCATCTCGATATTTATCTGGAATAATTGAGAGGAACCCTGAAAAACCTCAACAAGTTGGCCGGTACAGGAATTACCGTTTCTCGGCGAGAAGCAGTAGGAAAAAGTCCTTAGCCACATCTGTCTCGGCAGGGATTCGAACCCAGCATCTCCCGAATGCGAGTCTAGTGTTCTCAGCACTAGGCTACACCGCTGTTATGTAAGAAATAAATTGTTCATTTATAAATTTATATTTGCATACTAGTATAAAATGGTCTCTGATTTTGTTGTTGACTTCATTACATAAGTTTGTAGATATGTACCAATTGTTTGGTATAATAATTAATGTAATCATATTATTATTATGGCAACCTATTGGCTCAATTCTGCGCTAATGATATGGCATAGACACCTACTATTCGGACATACTTTTTTTTAAAATAAAACATTTTCTCGCATCTTTTTTGCATTCACATTTTTCAAAGAGACATAGTATATTATAGACGCTCGACAACTGAGTTAGTTGGCTGCAAGAAATCTTTTCATCTTTACTATTAAGTTGACGATCATATTTTTCCTGATCATAATTGCATTTTTAAAGTACGTTGTGTGCAGCGTTGCCAGTTTTTTTTGCCAAGTCGGGATTTTGGAACTCTTTGAGTGAAAACAGCGGGATTCTTTCGTCGAAAGCGGGACATAGTAAAAAAACGTATATAATCAGAAGTTTTTAAATACCTATTTATCTTTTTATTTGAATTAAAATTACGTTTACGTGACAATACTGAGCCTGTCCCGCGCGGGACATTTAATTTTGATTTAAAAATCGGGACGTCCCGCCAAAATCGGGACGTCTGGCAACACTGGTTGTGTGTTGTGACTAACTTCCGGTAAACCGGGTAGTTTGTGACATTTTAAAATAAAATGAAAATCCCTTTTTTAGTCCATTGAAAAGTTACATTTGAAATTACATTTGTCAGAGGACGCAATTTTATTTTTTAGATATCAAGAAGGGGTTAATGTAAAGTTAAATTCAAGTTTGTGGGGTCACAACCCTTGTCTCACGGCCGCCATCTTGGAAAAAGGGGTGCAAGTGGTTTCCATGGTTTATCTCACGAACTATAGGTCTCACAAAAAAAATTTTAAACATTAAATATAATTTCCTACAACTTTGGCTCAGTAACTTTTTGTCGTAGATCCTATACAAGGTCAACAAGATCCTATAAATGTTTACAATGTTGGCTTTCATATACAAGATCCTGAGCCGCAGCCTGGTCCATCAAAAAAAGCGAGGACAGAGTAATTATGTCATTTTGAAAATGACCGTGGATTAAGCCTATTGGGAATACTACGACAAAAAGTTACTGAACCAAAGTTGTAGGAAATTATATTTTCTACAAAAAATGTTTAAAAAATTTTTTTTGTGAGACCTATAGTTCGTGAGATAAACCATGGAAACCACTTGCATCAATTTTTCCAAGATGGCGGCCGTGGACAAGGGTTGTGACCCCACCAACTTGAATTTAACTTTACACTAACCCCTTCTTGATATCTAAAAAATAAAATTGCGTCCTCTGACAAATGTAATTTTAGCCCAAAAAAATGTAACATTTCAATGGACTATTTGGCTTTGCTTCAAATTGCTCAACATTGAAAAGTCACAAAAATGCATAGTTCTTTTTATGCGTCGTTTTTTATCCAACCCAAATGAATCACTCGTTATATAAATGCTATAGTTGATGGTCTCCTTCGTTGGTATTCGTGTTTGTCAAGGTCACACATATGTATGGCAGGGCATGGCATGGCGTGTCTGAACGAACATAAAGTTTATTTTATAAATAACATTTCTTTGTACTCTGTAAAATAATATTACGTACGTACAGGTTACCTGTCTTCTACAGTACATAGTGTAAATACTTATGCCACACTTAACTCTCTCTTTGTAATCAATTAGCGCCCAGCAGGAATAAAGCGTTGCTCGTAAACATAATTTATTTCATTTTGTATATTTGACCTCACCTATTGTGGAACTCTCAGTCTCTTAAGGCCCCCATACACCTCGTTCTTTTTTGGCAGTTTTAACCGCCGGGTAAAACTGTACGGTTAAACACGAACAACGGCCATCCCCATACACCTCGTTCTTTTATGGCAGTTTTAACCGCACGGGTAAAACTGTACGGTTAATTTAAACACGAACAACGGCCATATCCACACAGAGGCGTAGTTTCGTTAAGTTTTTCTGAAGTCGTGGCATCATTAATACGATCTGCTTTGATGGAAAATACAATAATATTGATATTATTTTATGTTTAATAAACATTAATAAACAATATAATGCAAAAATAATTAATAAAATTGATTGATATTTGTCTAAATTAGAGTGTTTTATTTGACACCATTATTTTTTCCTCTAAATTAATCAATATGTTTATAGCAATTTTCATTTATTTTTGTCAAAATTGCTTAGCACTAAAACGGTTAAAATATAAATCAAAACTCAAACTAATTACAATCATTTAATTAATATGACTTATTTGCTGTACGTCGCACCACTGAATAAACACGTCGATTCTTATCGGAAAGCGCCACACATTACGATTTGAAACGACAACCAGCAAACACGTCGTGTTTAAAATCAAGATTCGGCAGATAAAAAAACTGCCGTGTTTCATCGACAGTTTTTGCCCATACACTTCGATTTTGACCGACGTGTTTTATCGTGACGATGAAAACTGCCAAAAAAGAACGAGGTGTATGGGGGCCTTTAGGAAATATTCATGTATAAGAATTTCGGTCACACCTTTCGCAAAATATATTCTCCGGGATTTTGTTACTTTTTAAGTTTGGAAGTAGTTTTTTTTTGAGAAATTAATTATATAGCAATCTCGAACCCCTTTATAGGATATAAATAAATAGTAATTTTTTACTATCTCTAATTAATATTGCGGTTTTTAGTATTTGCCGATGTAAAAACGCTTTATATCTATATACAAATTGTAATTTTAAAACAAAGTTATTAGATTACAGAGGTTGTCTGATTCCGTTGGATAGTAGTTGAGAGAATGACCTCATCCGGCGGACCTGTCAGTTTTATGAATTTTAACGGCAGTATTTAGCAAATGTCAAAGAAATCAAAAGGCAGAATAATGATATTATTTGCAATTGAATTTTGAAGGTTGGAGATTTATAAAGTCCTAGTTAAATATAAATGATATTTTTGATATTGTCATTATAGGTTCATAAAAACGTTGATTGGTCAAATGGAACGAGACAACCTCTGCAATCTTCTGACCTTTATTTTAAACGACCTATTTTATTATTATAGCCTAAGAGCCAATGAACTTATTTTGTAAGAAATTTTATAAAAGCTGAAACTTTATATAACGATATTTCTACCTAGCCTGATTAAGATATCGAGGTCCTGGCAGGCCGCCAGCGATTTCTTTAGCTGCAAAAGCTGTTCAAATCCTGGAAAGTTGTCACTTGACGGTTAAAGATGACAATTTATTTTTAACTAGTGGCCCGATCCAGCTTCGACCCAATTTGTAGATTACCACCGTTTTTTCGTCGTCTTACGTTGCAAAATTGGTCTCCACAAAAAGAGCTTTTATTTTAACGCGATAATATAATATAGCCTGTGTCCATTCTAAATATTGATGAAAAAAATGAAATCGGATGAGTAGTTTTGGAGATTAACTCCTACATCCAAACTTACAAAGTTTACTTTTTTATAATATTGGTAGAGATTAGAATGTCGGGCCTACATTTTTTTAACAAATATACGAGTACATTGACAACGTTAAATTCTTTTAGGATGTGCGCAGGAAATTGTAGCCGCCATTTTAACCATACAACATGTTTTTCAAAATCCACAAATTTAGCATTTCAGTGAAATTTTCTGCTAATTGACTTATTTTACTTAGTTACCTGCGTGAGACAGAGAGGTAACTATGCAAGTAAAATAAGCTATAGTTGTTCGAAAGTTATTATCATAATAGTTTTAAAAAATACCGAAGTTCATTGCCAGCAACTGTTGTCACCATGGCGGACATGACACTTTCAAATGGCAATATCGACTTTATTAATATTTATAAGACAAAGTATCTATACCAGAGATATATAAACTATGATTCGCATACTTCGTACAAAAATATTGTTGATAGAATAAATATCTACTATTAAATATTAATCAACAACTTGTTTTGTCGGCGTTTGCACCAAGAAAATTACATATAGCATTTTTCACTTTCACGAAAATCAATTTAGTTTTAAAGTGGGACAAAAACTTGTTTGACAGATTTAATTTTATGAGAATTTAAATCACCGTTTGACACTGAAAAAAATGGCAGATATCTAGACTCTATAATTTTATTCGACATTGATGCACGTGATTAGAGGACGTCAGTTTGAGAAATAATATCTTCAAGTAAGAATTATCGAGAGGTTGTATTTTGAATTTGAAAAGTGTATTTAAATCTCTATTGTGTACCGTTCACAAGATCTCAGCTTCGCCGTAGATTGGACTAATACAAAATATTAAAATCATTGAATATTACTTCTATTCATTATTAAAAATGGAAAAAAAATACTTTAGCGTCTGTAAAGCCACTTTACCGCCCGTCTCTCGTCACTGGTCTGAAATGAATCATTTTACGACCGGTATACAGCTGTTTTATAGGGGGTAGAACGAAAATAAATTAAAGCAGCTGAAACGAAATTAGTATAAAACTGTATTTTGAAATTGTAGGATATATTATATATTTGAAAAGTTTTATTATAAAACAGTTTTCTTTCCACTGGTATGTATATCTAATATTACAAGTAGTCAATGCAAATATGGTATACCTAATAATGTTTTTACTATCTGTCTACTATTTGTACGTATCAGATATCTGATATTTATTATATATTCAAATTGATACTGTAACAACTAATAAGCCACTTTTTTAGTTTGTTTTAAAAGTATCTGAATATAAAACAACTGCAATAAATTTTAATAAAAATGAATTTGGCATATTTTTAAATGTGTGTGAGTTGTGAACATTTATGATTTCAGCACGAAACTTTGAATAGAAAATTTAACACATTGTGGTTGGGCATGTAATCAAATACCCCCTGGTGACAAATTTATGCACATTTTATGGAAATATACATTATACAGTAGAACCTCTGTAAGTCGAACTTCAAGGGAGACGCCAAAAAATTCAACTTTCAAGTTTTAGAGTTTTCGACTTAGGCGAATTTTGTAAGGAAATATTCGAGATGCAGAGGTCAAATTTCTTGTTTCGGGTTATGGAGGGAAAATATGTACCAAAATAGCTTGTAGGGACTCACATGATTATTTCGACCTATGGGCTATGTGCAAGGAGGCGGAGTTACAAATTTTTCGATGCGAGAGTTTGTAGTGAGCACTACGGGAAACTTCAAGCTCAAATTTTCCGTATGTCAGTGAGCAATGTTTATTAAAAGTAAAAATAGTTATAATTTTATGAAGTTTTTTAATTACAAAGAAAACACAGGAAAACTGATCGATCTGGAAATGCTTTTTGTGTTCTGGGCTGTTGCGCTGATGGCGATTTAAGTAAAATAAAGACCATTGGCCTAATTTGACGTTCCGCTGTCAGTTTAAACGAATTAACATCAGTTTTTCTTATTCAATTTTTTTGACACATCATGGCCAACTAAAGTTTTTGACTTATCATCATAGAAACATGTCGCGATTTCCACGAAAAGTGAGTTCAATAATTCTCTATTACCCACTAGCGGCGTTATTAGGTTTCGTGCACACGGCCTATAGAGGGTTGAGATTTCGAGTAATGGAGATTTTGGAGCTTTAAGGGAAGGGAACACAAAATTTTTTCGAGTTTTAAAGGTTTTCGACTTAAAGAGGTTCTACTGTATAAATATTCTTTTCAGTTCTAGTATAATCTATAATAATCCTATTAACTTGAGAATTGCACAAAGTTTCGTTTTTTCTTTGAAGAAACGTTACATTGATAAAAGTGATCAGATTACATTATCGTGTCGCCCATTTTACGTAAGGGGAACTCTTAAAATGTCACAAGCATTTTTGTAAAAAATAAAATAGAATAGACAAATCAAAAAAATTATTAATTTAATTTATAACGATCGTTTCGACCTAGATCAGGTCATCTTCAGATACCTACTGGAAATATGAAAAATTGTCGTTTAGATATGAAAGCAATAAAATATACAAAGAGATTTTACTTGATACAAAATTAAGTGATGTACTTACGGAATGTAAATTAGAAATTAATATGTAACTGAAAAACTACATTTCGTGTTTATCGAAATCAAATATCGACGGATAAAAATTTAATCTTTTTTCAATAATTTTTTTCTCAAATATGAAACACGAGGCAATACAATATTAGACTTTGATAAAATCAGTGTAAATTAAAGTAATGATGTACAACAAAAAGATAGGTACAATGTTAGATTGATTAAATTAGTTCACTTTTAAAAAAAATATTATGGACGATAAATACGTCCTATTCAAGATCGGATTAATTTGATCGTTGAGGATTTTGTTGTCACCAAAATTGTCAATTTTGATAATTTCATAATTTTCCAATTTATCTAGCACTCTCCCTTTATTTTGTACATGTAAAATTTTTAAGAACTTTTTACTGTCATAGTTATGCCCTTCTGATATTAGATGATTAGCAAAACTTGAAGAAGGGTTAATGGATTTTAAATCTCTGATATGTTCTTTGATTCTAATATCTGCCAGTTTGGCCTTTGTATGCATTACCACGATATTTGGTAAACACCGCTTTGATATAAAGGCATTTTTTAAAAACTGGCTAAACACTTTATTTTCCACTGCTTTTTAAAAGCTATGCTAAGTTTTTTTCATATGCAGGGCTCGATTAAGCTTTACGACAAGCTGGTGTTATTATTCAAAGCATTTTATATTGTTTGTGAATCGTGATATTATAATTCGTGAATACTGGCGTCAAAAGTTGGCAGGATTACTTCGGCGACAGTGTTTTGTTCGCAATAAACTTTTATTGCATTTGTAACCATAAAAACTTGTCATTTCTAATAATTTACTGGAGCAGCCAGGCGAATAATGGACCCTCCAAAAAATGTGTCGAGGTTGATCTCTTCATCTCATTCTGACACAAAAACTTCTTGCTGCATTGCGTCGTAGCAGTTTTTATTCAGTAACAGTTTCAGGATTGTAATATGTTTCAGAAACACAGTATGTCGTACTCCGCAAAATATTTTTTTTAAGTGTTGTGAAATATGCCTGTCGAATTATTATATCAACAACAATACAATTATATTTTTGCATACATCCTGTACTATTGCTGCTTTTGATGCCTGTATAGCGATCGTTAAATGATACATTTAACACTAGTGCTGCAAAGTACACTCATTTCTGAACGAATTTGTGTCACTTTTTTAATTTTCGTTTTACTCATTCTATTCCACAAATCGTCGAGATAGAAATTTCACTTCAAAAACTTTTTGGTATGATATATAGCATGCCTGATTTCATTTTTAAAAATTTATTCAATATATCCCACTCGAGAGAGATGAGAAAAAAATTCCAGTCCCTTAACTTTTCATCTGACAAATATTCGCATTCGTGCATGTTCAAAAATCGTTATTCTTTTCACTAGGGTATAATGTGCGTCTTGATCCCCCGACAAAATATCATCTTGACTAAATACCCTACTGGCAAAATATCCCCCGACATAAAAACAATTACGGGGTCATGTCGCTGCGATGGCGTTTTTTTGCGCATTGAAAAAGGGAAGACGTTTGGCGGAGTTATTTAAAAAACAATTACGGGGTCGTGTCCATGCGATGGCGTTTTTTGCGCATTGAAAGGGGGAAGGCGTTTGCGAGGAATTCTTTAAAAAACAATTAGGTGGTTGTATACAAAGTGAGATAGTAATAATACAGTAATTCTACACCAGTTTTGCTGATAGAATATTTTGTCCGTAGGATATTTTGTCGGGGGATGAAAACGCGCGGAGTATTTCACTAGTATACCTACATCAAATTTCGCTTCTCTATTGGTAATGTCGTTCAAAGAGAAGGACGGCAAACTTTTGACTGTCATTGCATTTAAATCTTTACCTTCACTATTTATCGCTAGGAATTTTATTAATTTATTAATTTAAAATATTCGAGAGAAATATGTGTTTTAATATCAAGGACGTGCAAATATGTATCTTGTTGTTATTTCTAGAAGGTAATTAATAATTGTATAACAGGCTACTTTGTTATTATAATTTTTTTTAGAAAAAAAAAAATGTTTAATGTACAATTACGGAGTACTATATATTTTTCTCTTGTCTTTTTTAATCGCATTTCAGCTATTAAACGACAATAATAATAGTTGTAAATATCTTTATCATCGGGTGTGCGATTTGCTCTTTTCAGTAAACAGCGATATATTAAGTACCTATTTAAAATGCATAAAAAGACATAAAACAGTTCTATAAAAAGGTCATATAAAAAATAAGAATATCAATTCATTACTTAAAACAGCAAAATTCTATTAGCCTAGTCAAGAAGTGAGATTCATGAGAA
Organism: Xanthostigma xanthostigma; assembly: GCA_963575645.1. NCBI lineage: Eukaryota > Metazoa > Arthropoda > Insecta > Raphidioptera > Raphidiidae > Xanthostigma > Xanthostigma xanthostigma. Next base: position 17,951,009 of record OY754467.1, read on the forward strand.
AAAAATAGATCCAAGTCTCCAAAATATATGACCAATAATTTGATTAATTGAAAAAATACGCATTTTTTCAATTTTTTGTTAACTTTAAAAAATGACAATAAACAATTTTTAAAAACTTTTATAACGTGATCTTGTTAAGTATAGGCCAATTATGTAAACATTTTTTATCGTTTTCAATGGAGACGATTTTTCGGAAAAAATTATTTAGTTAACAATAGCCCCATTTTTTTAAAAATATTTTTAAAAATCTTTTCCAACGGAACTTTATTCTTTGAAGTGTTAAGATGACACCATAATTTATTCAGATTTTTTAATTGTTATTTAATACTATAAAAATAAATATTTTATGTTTTGTATTCTCTCAACAGCGCTCGAGCTGTAACAGCCGCGTGGAACCCTATTTTCAACGTTAAATTAAAACTATAAAGAATAGAGAGTGCCGGAGGTGGAATTTTTTTATTAGAAATTTTCTCCTCTTTAAGAATATTTTTTTCAATTTTCGCTATCGCTTATAGTTTTTGAGTAATTGCCAAAAATCTGAGGGGCTTTTTTGTCATTTCGTTTTTTGTTAATAACAAATGCAATTTTGGTCGGCGAAAAAAAAACGTATTTTCTGGAACATTTTTCCGAATCGAATAATCTATAGCTCATATTTTTTGAAGACTTGAATCTATTTTTCTCATGAATCTCTCACTTCTTGACTAGGCTATATCAAAATAAGTTACTATTGAAGAGTGTCGTTGAGTAATCATTAAAAACTACAACCTTCTTATAAAAAATAGAAAAGTTTTGGTCCGTGTGATTCTGTTATAGATAGATTTTACTTTAGTAGGTAATATTATACCAATAACAATAGAAAATGTGACTTTCTCTCACTTGGAAAGACGTACATATATAGAGGTCAAACAAATGACAGGCATCTTATATTCAGGTGTAAAAACAATCATAAAACAAATTCGTCAAGTCATACACGGCTGGTTAGTGATTATCCAACAAACAAGTTTGCTTTTGAACATTGTACGTAAAATAGTCCATTTGGTTTTAGTATCCATAATTTATTTTTCACTCATTTATGAACTACTAGCGGCTCGATTCGGCTTCGCCCAAATTTGTAGATTGCCACCGTTTCTTCGTCTCCACGAAAAGCGCTTTTATTTTATAGCCGATTTAGCCTGAAGGTCAATTTTAAAAATTTTGTGAAAACTTTTTTGAAATCGGATGAGTAGTTTCGGAGATTACGCCTATATCAAAACTTACAAACTTTACCTCTTTATATAATATTTTCACAGCGCATGCGATGTAAGGAGTTTTATGTGTAAAATTTTTACACCTTGAATTACATTATTGGAGTTTTATGTAGCATTCTACTAGTGAAAGAATTTAAACTGTTCCAGTAGTTTTTGAGTTTATTCATTACAAACAAAAATACTGTCCGCTGCTTAGCTTCCGGAAACTTCGATATTGTTCGCAGATTTACCCCTGATTTTGACGGAAAATCCGAGGTTCACTGGATAAAAAGTATACTAAACTTTAAGACTGCGTAATGTTGGTTTTTTATACAACTTTCAGCTTTAACTCTAAATGTAAGAAGGTTAATTGTTTTCAATTTAGAATACTAATGCATTAAAACTTTTTTATTCAGAATTGTTTTGCTTTTCAAAAATTGTAAAATATATATAAGACATTTATTTTTGTGAATAACACAAAAACTCGATACTCAATTTTTTTCACCATCGTAATTACCACAAAAATATTACAAAAATGTCCTTGATAACCGAAACGTAGCTCTAAAATTAATAAAACTAGCAATGGCGCCGACCTAATTTTGAACAGTCTGTCTATACCCTGATAATTATTAAACCATACAAAAAAAAATAAGCATTAGTTTCATTTTGGCTTTATGTTTAAAATTTATGAATATGTATATTTTTATATTTTTTAAAATTTCATTCAGTTTTACGAAACGAAAACTATAGTTTAAATTTATTGTGTCAGTGAAATAGCATACGTAGGTACCTATATACAAACTCACATAAAAAATATTCACACAAAAAATGACATGAAATTATGAAATATTCTGTTTCATACACATTATAAAAACATTGTTCAATGTCGAGGATAAAAAACTTGTTAATTGCAAAATAATTATAATTCATTGTGATTTATATACACTTGACTTTACCGGCACATATTTATACACATACCGAATCGAAGTTAGGTGAGTAAAGGTTATTTTTTAATGTGCTTCCTTTCAATTTGGTTCGGTCCAATTCTTCTAACACATAAATTCTTTTCTAATGGCTTAGTACCTGATAATTGCCGTGCAGATTGTCAATGCAATTATCGAACCGCCTGAGTTATCGATATCTACAATCGCGACTACGAAACCAATGCAGAGGCGTCGAGATACTTACAGGAAGGAGTTTTTAAATTTTAAAATAGAAAAGACGATTGACAATAGTGACGTCAATAATATAAAAGTTAACGTGTTGTTAAGTTAAAAAAAGCATAAATGCTTCATTGCCTGTGTATTTTAAGAGCATGCGCATTGCTCAGTTTTTGTTACCTACTAAGTAATCGTTACCGACGATGGTGTTTTAGATTTTGTTTTGATGATTTGAAAATAAAAGCAATCAAGTTTTTACTGTTTAATAATGTCATTATTGGTAATTGATTTATTTTAGGATTGGATATATCATTTACCAGTACCTATATAGTTATATATAGAACTCAGATTATATTCCTACTACCTATTGCTATTATGTTTTCGCTATATTTTTTGACGATTTTGTTAACGTTCAGTTCAATTTTACTTCAGACTACTCTCCTTTGAAAATTATAAAATTATTCCTATTTTCCTTTCCATTTTTCCTTGCCTGCAGTTTTGTTTTGTAAACAATCTAGTTTAGTTTCCATAAATTAGTAATTCAATCAATAATAATTGATATTAAATAAATACCATATTTTTCTCTCGGTACTATCACTCATCTCGCGGCGTTCCATATTTTTCGAACTATAAGCCGTACACCTCAAATTTAGAGACGATTTATTTTGAAAAACATATTTTGATGTTACCTTCAAACCATAATACTCACCCAAAATTTGAGTCCATTTTTCTATATAAAAAGGTGCGTTTTATAATCCGAAAAATACGATACATTTAAATCAAGACCAAAAAAAGATCGTCTTTTTAAATACTTTTCAGGATGTTTGTTAGACAGATTACGTATTATTCGTTTCTTTTTGCTTGCACTGTGTTAATGAGATAAAACATTAGTTCAGGTAACAAATAACTGTTAGATTTTATAGCATTGTTACTTTAAAATTGGAGTAAGTTGTTTTTTCACTTTCGGTTCGCAGCGAGATGGTAGACTCCAAGTGCACAAATGTAATAATAATATCATATCGGAGGCATTGATATTTATTCTGTACTCTAGAGTGGTAGTCCATTGGCAAACGTAATTCACTAACCTGATACGGCTACAGTGTCGTTCCAGTGATACTCATGTATGAACTAGTGTATACAAAACTTTGACATTTTTGGAACGAAGTTCCTTATGGAACGTTATAGATATAAATGGAGAGGGCTAGGAAAAAAATCGTAAGAAAAAAGCATAAGAAAAATCAGTAACGAAAATCTACATATAGGGGAGGGAGGGGGAATGGCGCTCACCTCTGTAACTCTGTCAAAAAGGAACGTAGCAACACGTCACGTCGCGTGAAGCGCGAGGGGAGAGGGCCTCTAATAGACAGCGGTGCAAACGGACAGTCAGCTCGCGTCAAGCGACCGTAGAGAGCGTTTCTTCGTTTGCGGCCGCGCTGATCTAATTTTTAATTAGGTGCTGAACAAGTTAAGTTGATGGGCTCGCTATACTATGGACTCCGTGTTGCAGATTTGCGTAAACTTGTTTATAAATTTGCTGAGCGCAACAATATCAAAAACAATTTTGATCAAAGCAGCAAAACAGCCGGATTGGATTGGGTACACTTCTTTATGAGACCCTGAGCGGCATTACCCAAAGTCAGGGGCAATGCCGCTCAAACATGTTTTTTTAATAATGTTTTCTTACTACTAGTAGGTGAAAGATATATGCTTTTGTTGTTAAATTGTTGATTACTCGATAATTAAAGACTTTGTTACTCTTCTTAATTTTGATTTATAATAAATAATCTAAAAAATACACCATGTTTTCCTTAAGTGAACGCTATTCCCCCGTCCTACCCTATAATTACCTATTGTATATCTGTCCGTATAGACATAGACGTTGAAATTTGGTACACTTATAATATAGGGTATGGGACAGATCCTATCGGAGCCGGATTTGTAAATTTTGGTGTAGCTGCCTTTAGAACGAATAGAGAGTTTTTTTTTGTGTCTTAACTGTTATATAGCGCAAGTAACTTGATTTTCAAAAACATGTTAGTTAAGGCGTTTTACGTTAACGCGGCACTATAAGACAAACAACTGGTAGAAACATACGAGTTAACGCGCCAGGAGCGTGTTGAATAATGAGAGTGTTAAATGATAGTGAACTTTAATATTAAATCGAGAGATTTAATTAAAACGCCTTTATAGCACAACTCGAATGATATACCTATATATACAATACCGAGTTTAAAACAATTATCTAAAAGGATTAAAAATAAAAAAATTACCAAAATTCTTTTAGGCCTAGTTTATATGAGAGTCGTTCAACGCGCGTTTGTAGATTGACCAAAAATTTTCGAATTATAATTTCATATTTTGGGATTCCGCCCTGCTTCGTCTGAAACTTATTTTTAGTTTTCGATTTTTTTAAATCAAGTAGGCCTTTAGAGTTGAGCAAAACCTCTTTTCGTTTCAGGTAAAGTAGGTACCTTTTCCGTTCATAGTACGCAAAAGTGTCACTAAAAAAAGTTGTTCACAATGAAAAATTATGGCGTTATGCAGATTTTCAAAATGATCGGCCTACTTTGATAAAATCCGCTTTTGTTTTGTTTTGTTTGAAAAACAATCGCGTGAAGGAAGCCAAATAGAGTAATTGGAGTTTAATTTATTTTTTTGATAAACTGTAAAAATTTGAATTTGAATTTGAACATTTCTAATCACCCTGTTTTCTCATCTAAGATTTATCATGTAATCGTTAATAATAAATATTTTTCTACTTCTATTATCAAAGTAGGCCGATCATTCTGAAAATTTGCATAAAGCCATAATTTTTCATTGTGAACAACTTTTCTTAGTGACACTTTTGCGTACTATGAACGGGAAAGGTACTTTACCTGAAACGAAAAGAGGTTTTGCTCAATTGTAAAGGCCTACTTGATTTAAAAAAATCGAAAGTAAACTAAAAATAAGTTTCAGACCAAGCAGGGCGGAATCCCAAAATATGAAATTACAATTCGACAATTTTTGGTCAATCTCACCTATTGTGAACTCAATCCGGGGACACACTGTATAAACTATCCTATAGTGTAAGTTAGACCAAGAAAGACACATTTACCAAATGTCATTGGCTCAATGGTTTCGGAGCAATATGACATGAGATTTTTATATATATGTATAGATAGATTACATCCATCTTGAATTAATTATGAAATATTTTTTTTAAATTCAGGTAATTTTATACATCAGACACTATTAAACATTCTTACGCCCGCACCCTATGTAGTATTGTCCCGTTAAGATGTAAATAGTTAATAGTTTGCATTGAAACACCTTTACGTGTGAATGCCATTCCCTTTTATTCAGTATATATCTATGCGAATTTAATTTCCGCGTTTTTTCTAGTAAATTATTTGGTCAGTAACCGCGCCACTGCATCTTTCGTTGTTGCGTCTCTGTCACGCTTGCATTACTCCCGTTCTTGCGTCTCGTTCTCTTTCATCACTATCTATACGCTCGGTCAGTTTAACTGTTACCCAACAAACGTCAACGGTCAGTGACATCTTTTGACCGTGTCGTTGTGAGTTCTTCGCAAATAAATATTACATTCGCTTCACTTAGATTTGCTTCTGTATATGTATACAGATAATACAATTTTGCATTGCCACTGAGAAACGTACAAAATGTACAAGATGTAATGTAGATATATTGAGTTTGGAGTAAAAAATGCCAGCCAATTGGGCGACGGGTTCATTCTAAAATGTGGACATTTGATATAGTATACTAAAGAAAATCAAATTTCCGATATCGCGTGAGGTGACGCGGGTAATGGCTAGTATTCAATATGATATTTGCTATTCGTTCCCATAATATGTTCCACGTCGTGTAAAAATTAATCAAAGCATGCTTAACTAGTTTATTTCTGACAGGTCTACAAAACAAAAGAACAGCTAATTTTTTTCAAAATATTTCCGAAACTAAGTATAAAGTTTAGAAAAAAAAATTTTTTTACAGAACTTTTTTGAAAAAATAATTAGAATAATAAACCGTTATGAATGGTATACCATATTATACAAAAAACAACGTTATAGCATATATCTCTTTGCGCGTGCGCCGATTGTTCCCAAAAATAATAGGGCTCTTTCAAATTTGCATTGCAAACATCCTCCCAAAATTTGGTTTTAATCCATTCATTCGTTCGACCTGCATCGTGTTCACAGACTAACAGACGCCCAGAGTTTTTCCAAAAATACTTATATTTTTTGGATTCGGGGAACCTCAAAACGAAAAAATATTTTAATATTTGGAAAAGTGATTTTTGACTTAAACTAGTACCATGAGTGGGTTGAAATGGTAAAAATAATAGATCTCCTTAGGGATTGGAAAGAGTGACGCAGGACTTGCACTTCATTGACTCGATTCGACAAACAACAATTGACACATTTACAAGAGGTGTGAATAATCGATGACAATAATACTCTTGTATCAATAATATTCCGTATTAAGTTCCTGAAGTTAATTTGGGAAACTGTGTTTTTAGTCGTCACCTTATTTTTGAATAAATAAATGTATTAACTTAATAAAATATAGTGTAACATTAATTTACTATTTTATTAGGAAGTGGGATAACATTTTACCGTTTACCGTTTTAGCTTATTCTGTGACAGAAGATCGGTAAACACTGACGAAATGTGACATTTTTGTGAATGGGATCACATGTGCATTGTATTCACATTAGATTTGTGTAAACTGTTTATTTTATCGCCCCAATTACACTAATTAAAGATATGAATGTTTTTATTCAACGTATTATAATGTAATGTTATTTTGGTAATTGTTATGTTTTTTTTTTTTATATGAGGTCGTTTCATATCTATCCGCAGTTTTAAGACTAGAAGCCACTTTCTAAGAACGATTGTACCTATATTATGATAGAAATCACCTCTTCTTGCAGAAAACCTACTTAGATGCCTACGGATTTGGAGTATCCATTGGAATAAAATTAAGTGCTGAATTTGTGTACAGTCAGGTTATAGCACTTCCTGGATTTGTGGTTTTTATATAGAGATTTCAGGAGAACTTCATGCTTAACGAGCGTTTTCTTAGAGAAAGTCAATTATACTAAATAATAAAATTAAATAATATAATAATAATGCGTTTAACGTCCGTTTCTCGACTTTGTCATAACAGACGCCATTCGCACCATTAGGTACTATTTTCCATCTATGACACTTCCCGTTATTTGCTACATTTTTAAACTTCCACTTAATTAATAGCAATGGGCCAAATGAAGGAATTTTAGGACATTAGGATAAGGTAGCCAATTTTTGTGCATAGAAGTTTGACCATTTGGTTTCAATCCGTTTGACCTGTATCGTATTCACAGACTAACAGACGCACAGAGTTTTTCCAAAAATATGTTTTTTGGATTCGAGAACCTCAAAACGAAAAGATACTGTAAAATTTTGAAAAGTGATTTTTTACCTAATCTATTACCATTCCCCACTTGTGGGTTGGAATGGTAAAATCAATTTAAAGTTACCAAAAACTATCTACATATTAATATAATGAAGAGAAAATTTGTATGTCTGTGAGAAGTAAATTCGAAGACTACTGAACCGATTTTGAAAGTTCTCTTTTACTGTTTAAATTTTGAAACCTACATTATTCCAGATGGACATAGGCTATGAATTTTTAGGATTTATTAGAAAAATAACTAAAAAATCAAACAAAAAGACAGTAAAAACGATATCTAACTCGCAGTAAAGCTGATGTTTGGTCGATAGGAGAGGAGTGAAATGAGTGTACGGAGTAGGGAGGAAGACGTCTGTTGTTTATAGAGTACCATGTCGCACTGGCATAATCAAGCGACAAAATATTTCATTAATACTGATATCGTTTTGTACTTTGAAATATAGATAGAAGTATAGTATAGTATAGATTAGTGTAAAAGATACGAATTAAAATTTATTGTTTCCCGCAAGTGGAATGTTGGGGCTATATATATTAAATTTATAACCGAGTGAGCCGAACCCGGCCGCTAGTTTGTTGATATTTTTTTTGACGTGATAATGTCTTATAAATTGCTGAAACACCGGCTGCATGCACGAAAATGTGTCACGTTCCGAAATGTGTCGCGTTCCGCCTGACAGCTACTAAAATTTAGGTTATGTATTATTAAATATGATATTCGAGCGGAATACGTTATCACGTAAAACTATCGTCCGTAAACCGACTTTACAGACAACCAATTTTTTTCATTAACGTAAGGTGTATATTTGAATCATTTTGAAATTGAAAATTGTAGATAAATGCGGAATGACCTTCAGATCATATCTGTTGTCTTTTTGCAAGAACATATCGTGCTCACTGTACAGTAACTCCTGGAGTTATTTCTTACACGCGATGCATACATCCGCGTTCGATTCCTGACTATGTGATGTGAGACATCGATTGGAATTCAATACCTTTTCCATTAAGCAGTAATACTGCAGAGGTATTAGTTTATTTGCATAAAATACACTTTTGCTTGTTCTGCGCATATATAATGTAAAGTCTATGCGTTGTTTGTACACCGTTATCGCTAAGTTACACGCCATGCAATTTGCATGAGCTTGGCTGTCGTTGTCCAAGGTCGGTCGACTTCGCTTTTGCAAAGTTCATTAATTGTTCAGATTTATTGTTCGTGATAGATGTTAATTTTTCAGCTGGTTTGTTTAAGCATCTGCGTTTATCACCAAGATCACTAAATACACAGGACGCCTGCTTAATGAATGACGTCAGCTGAAATATCGTTCATATTTTTATCAACTGATGTCATTAGATACACAGGTCACCTCGTTAATGAATGACGTCAGATGGAAGACCGTTAATATTTTTATCAACCATATCGATTGATTAGTCTACTGGACGACGTCATTCCCCTTCTACTATCCAACCGAACGATGTCATCTCTGCATCTAATAATGTTGGCTGAATACTAACCAAGGAGTTCAGTGATTTAACCAGCGAGTTCAGTGACGTAGCCAAATATTGGAGATCGTGGGGTTGAAGCTTTTCCGAAATCTACAGATTATAAGTGTACTCAATGTCTCGTTATGTTAAGGCCGCTGCACGCGAGGCTCGAAACGCTGCTAGAAACACTGCTTGGACTTCTGGACTTCTGCTGGCCGGTAGGCTGGGTACGAAGCTGGAAATGAACTCGCACAGCGGGCTCGCCTGTTAGCTCACAAGATAGATTTTAAAATTAGAACAGGGGCTATTTTCCTTGCTAGATCTGCTGCTAGGTATGAGCAGGAAGCAGTATCTTGTCACGTGGGCGACTTGAACAAACGCCCACAAACCAACATGGCGTCTTTCTGCTCAGAGACAGACAACAGACACGTTTTGCTCTGTGTTTATATTTGAACTGCGCGCGCACCAGATCTATCTACAAAACAAGCTTGAAAAGACGTCACGTGGAAGCGAGCACATAGCGGCAATCTAGAAAACGAGTGCTAGAAAAGTAGTACGCAAATCTAACAGCGTTTCTAGCGTTTCTAGTGCAGCGGCCTTTAGGTGCCATATTTTTTTAGATTTGAGATGATCTACCGAACAAAATTCGAGGGATGAGCCTTTCACAGAAGAAAATCCTGCGCTGATGGCGTTAACTAAATCTGTTCTTTTCACTTAGCAGTTTAACCGGTTTCACCTTTTCTCTTCGTGAGTGTAAATTTACGACGCACTATTTACTGCTTAAAACCCAATCACGGCTTTTATGGTGTAGATGCTTACAGAAATCTTCAAAAAGAAAATAAAACTAAAACGTACTGCTTAATTTGTTCAAATGTTTCGTGTAAGCAGCGATTTAAAACACAAATCGATTAAAAAAAACTAATCGAAGTGTTGAAATGACATTTTGCAGCGTAACGCTGCTATATAACAAAAACAAACCCGAACAATATAATATATTGCAGCGAATTTGTGATTTGTCTCCAGAGTAAAGCAAACTATAAGATTTGCTATGTATCTTCATTTGCAATAATATTTCCATAATCAAGGACATGTTGGTTTGACTTTTATATAATACTAGCAGTCCGTCCCGGTTTCACCCACGAGTGATATGAGTACGTACGTTCATCTTAGTTTACCGAGATGAATGTTGTGTCCAAATTTCATGATGATCGGAATTACCATTCAAAAGTTTTTGTCGAACAGACATATATTTTTTACACACTGGGGTTACATTATTGGAGTTTTCATAGAGATCCCTAATTTAACTCGATTAACAATATTGCCTATGTTACTCAGTAATAATTTAGCATTCTATTAGTGAAAGAATTTTTAAAATTGGTCCAGTAGTTTTTGAGTTTATTTATTACAAACAAAAATACATATCTTTTCTAATATAACCTAGGTCTATATTGGTGAAAACATTTTTGACATCGGATGAGTAGTTACCTCCTACATCCAAACTTACAAACTTTGTAATACGCGCCACGGATCTAATAGGTTCGGAAGTTAGTCACAAACAGCGTTGCAAAGGCACATCTTAGAGCCGTTGAGACCTTTATTACCTCCTAGCTACCTGAACGGAACGTGCGCTCGTCGGTGATTGGCCGTGATCGCTCGTTGCCTTTGTCACTTGTCGCTTTCCTGCTTTAAAGTACAGTCGAGTACGCTATTGTCAAGTTGTTATTGTTATTTTAGTTTTGTTGGGTTGCGATTTTGTTGTTTTTCAACAGAATGTACAAGCGCAAGCCCGCATTCGCATCTAACTTCCGAGTCTTTTAGATTCGTGGCGCGTATTATACCTCAATTGTCAAAATATAGAGTTCAAGAATATACTGTGTTATACTAGTTAATGAAGGTTGATCTATAATTTTCCATTTTAAGTATGAGACTGGTCATATTTGTGCTATAGGTAAAGTGAATGCAATAAACTGTAATAACTAATAACGTTTTATAGATAACGTTACATCATGCATTCTGAATTGCAAATCCGTAAAAATATTGCTTGTTAACCCGCAAATTTATATTGGTTTTTAAACAAGAGGTTTCAAACTCTCCTGACAGAATTTAAGTGGCCTTGTAAAATTCTACACGAATGCAAAATTTTATTGATTAACTAGCGGCCCGTCCCGGTTTCACCTGGGTCCGATATATATAATTTTGCAAAATGTATTTCGTTTGCGGCCGGGCGTCTGAACTAATGAGCAAATTCTACCAGATTTGCTTCTGAACTAATAGCTTTGAGCGAATTGTTTCATATGTCGCGACTAGGTACTAAAACAGTTTTACTATTCCAACCCACAAGTGGGGAATGGTATAGGTACTAGTTTAGGTCAAAAATCACTTTTCAAAAATATTACAATATCTTTTCGTTTTGAGGTCCCCCGAATCCAAAAAACATATTTTTGGAAAAACTCTGTGCGTCTGTTAGTCTGTTTGTCTGTGAACACGATACAGGTCAAACGGATGAGCGGATTCAAACCAAATTTTAGGAGGATGTTTGGTATAAGTATTATAAGTATGAAGAGCTCTATTGTTTTTGGGGAAAATCGGCGCAAGCGCAGAAGAGATACATGCTAAAACGGTGTTTTTTTATATAATAATGGTATACTTTTCATAACGGCTTATTATTCTATTTATTTTTTCAAGAAAGTTTTGTTAAAAAAATAGTTTCGGAAATATTTTTCAAATAAAAAAAAAACAGCCGCTTGTTTTATGGATCTGTCAGAAATTAACTAGTTAGGCTTGCTTTGATTAATTTTTACATGACTTGGAACATATTATGTAGGTAACCATGGCAACGAATAGTTAATATCATATTGAATACTAGCCATTACCCGCGTCACCTCACGCAATATCAGAAATTTTATTTTCTTTATTATAATCAAATGTCAACATTTTTGAAGTTGGAATGGTCCCGTCGCCCAATTGGCTGGAATTTTTTTGTTTGCTTCTGAACTAATAGCTTTGAGCAAATTCTATCAGTTTCACAAAACACCGTAATTTTGTACAAAATATTATAAAAACTGTCCTATAGTCTAAGTTGGATGAAGCAAGACACATTTACAAAATTTCATTAAAATCGGTTCAATGGTTTCGGAGGTTAGCGCGAACAAAAATTGTGACACGAGATTTTTATATATAATATAAAGATGTAAAGCATACCCGTGTTTCGATTTTGCCATGCATAAAAACTATGCCGCGTACATTGAACTGTAAAACTTTGAGTATTGTCATTGCCCACAATTTTCGAACTGAACTAGGATTCACATATAATTATTTCAACTGTTGACGATTAATTTGGGACCACTGTTTAAAAGACCACTGCAGGTACTAAAAAATATCTATTATAGTTGTGCAGTTTTATCATTCGAGCGTAAACGTATGATATGTAAAAAGGTAATCGTATGTTATAATCTCTAATTTAAACGAATCTGTATAAAATATTTTATCTTTATTGCAGCTAAACATTTTAGCTCATTTGCAGTTTTACAGTGCTTTTTGCAAACACCCGCGAGATAAATAAAATGCATCGTTAGCATTATTGTTGAATGTTTGATGCGTTTAAATATGCGCAGCGGCTTTACGTTGAAGCTTTGAGGCTACGTCGATTGTCCGAGAGATTTTGAGTGCATGAGCCTAGTAATAATCTATATTATTATAGGGTGACCGGTAATTGCTCGTATTCCTCTCGGGAGGAGAAACTATGAGTAACTTGGGGACGGAAATGCGTCATTTTCGAAAAAATCTACTTTTTACAAAAGTCCGAATTTTGGGAGTTAAAAATTAAAGAAAGCATGAGGTTATACGTAAAAACACGAATGACATGTTTGCGACTATTATAGCTAAAATGTAATACGGTTGCTATGGAAACGACATCTAAACAACAGTTGATTGGTTCTTTTTGCTTTCCTGCTGCCCGAACGTACGTTTTTCCCGCATCAGTGCGTGTAATCACCAACAATGCAAAAAATGTTAGACTTTAGCCTTAAAATTGATGCCTAAAGTATGTACTTTATTCTCACTTTTTGGCCTGAATTTTTCCATGATCTGATAGCTTACTAATTGGCCAACCACCCTCAAACTAAGAACCACGAGATTTACAATTGGATTTTATGTTGTGTGTTAAAACTTACAATAAATAAAAAGAAATAAAATAAAAATTCTTCACAGAAATGTCATTATCATAAAACAAATGACGCATTTCCGACACCTTAGTGATAAGGTTGAATCATTTGAAATTTAAGTTATAGTTTCTTCTCCCGAGAGGATTACGAGCAATTACCTGTCACCACGTATATAAAGAAATAAACCTTTGTACGCCTTTTAACCTAAAACTATACTTTTCAACAAAAATCTTAAAAATGATGCATTAAAAGTTGCGGAATCCGCGTAATATTTTTTTTTGCACAACCCTATAATAGTTATTGGCGTAACTAGTAGTCTAAGTCATCGCGCTGACAGGTCATGACTTAGCCTACAAGTTGCGCCCATAATTTTATTCAACAATTGCGCGTTATTCATGTTTTAATTATAATGAGATGTTGTAAATATCTATTTATTTCTTTATAAAAAAAACTGTCAATACTAACAGCACCAAACAGCACGATTCAATGTTTTGGTTTGAGGTTAGCCGGTTATGAATAAACTCCATGTCGAAAACATTCGGCCTCTCAATTTTAGCCTCAATGGGTAACAACGGAGTTGTTGTTACCTACTATTTCGTTACGACTCAGAAAATAGTTACGTTTATTTTCATTACTCCACAATGGCCGATCTAGTAGGAATCTTCATTGAGTTATGACAAGTAATTGTCACCAGTCGGTAAATGGCTATTTAGGGTTCGGTTTTTAGGCAAGATAAAACATGAATAACGCGCATGAGTTGAATAAAAGTATAAATTGTCTGTATAACCCATTTCTAATCATATGCTGGCAAAATATACATGATTAAAAATTCCGCATAATTACTCATTATTAATACAAAGGCAAAAAAAAAATATCAGAGAGATATCAAACACATACTTTGCCGTTTGACGTTGCAAAAAAAATTGGAACCTGCATTACCGAATATTGCATGGAAAAAAACGGTGACTTCAATTCTCGATAAGGCGACTAACTTGCAGTTTTGTCCTTTGCTCAATTTCATTTATATGCACTTTAATGATTTTTTATGACCATCGAAATTTAAAAAGACACGATTTTGATTTTAGTTAGCAGTTAAAGTTTTATAGCCATATATTTTGTTTGTGTATAAGTGCCTTGAGTATTATTGCAGTATCTACTGTTTTCACTTTTTATGTTTTTATATAGAAGTATGTAGATCTTTCTGATATACCTAAAGAATTTAATATGAGTCATGGGGCATGGGGTTATTAAGATGGACTAAAATTTATTTATAGAAAAAAACTTACAGAGTTCAAACTCTGACTGCACAAAAGTCTACTGGATGACATAACTAAAATTTTATTAATGAATTTAATAGATATCTAATATAATGAATAACATCAAATCGGTGGCAGACTGATTCAGTTTTTCTTATCATTTTTTGTTGTCAATATCTCGAATACACCTCAACACTACCTGATGAAATTTATCCTGATTATATAGAGAAGTATCAATTATTAACACTTATATAATCGTCTTCCTTGCAATTTTTTTTTGCATACCTGCTAGACATATTGAACATTTATCCATTTAGAGAGAGAGAGAGAGAGATGTCAGATATGCAAAAAAATTGCAAGGCAAGTGATTATAATTGTAAATAATTGATACTTCTCTATAATCAGGATAAATTTCATCAAGTAGTCAAATCTTTGATTAACGTCTGATTAGAATTCTTCGATAAATAAAATTATCGACCAATTTTTCAGACAAATATATTAACAATAAATAAGAATTAATACATTGACGTTTTGGTCCGGGTTTGGACCTTCTTCAGAACTGATCTAAAAAATATAAAAATAATTAATAATTAATTTCTAATTCGTATTTAAAAATATTCTCTAAAATACGAATTGGAAATTAATTATTAATTAT
This sequence comes from Xanthostigma xanthostigma, assembly GCA_963575645.1. Taxonomy (NCBI): domain Eukaryota; kingdom Metazoa; phylum Arthropoda; class Insecta; order Raphidioptera; family Raphidiidae; genus Xanthostigma; species Xanthostigma xanthostigma. The sequence continues at coordinate 17,966,402 of OY754467.1, forward strand.
TTTTATGTGTTTTAGATCAGTTCTGAAGAAGGTCCAAATCCGGATCGAAACGTCAATATATTAATTATTATTTTTTGTTAATATACTTGTCTGAAAAATTGGTCAATAATTTTATTTATTCATCAAGTAGTGTTGAATCGTATTTAAGATACTGACAACAAAAAATTATTTAAAAAAAAATATTGTCTGAAGACACAAGTAATTCAAGAATTACAAGGCGCGAAATTCTATAAAATATACCCCGGCGTAATGTTTGAAAATTGTTGTATATTTTTAACGACACTTTGAGCTTAATAATATAATTAAATTAACTTAATCTACGAAAAAAATTACAGTTGAAAATATTGCAACACAGAAAGGAAAAAATCATTTTAATAATTTATTAATAATTAGTCACAACCAACTTTTTTATAATTATTCCCCTAAATTATTAAAATAATTATATTTCCATTTTGGTACATTTCAATAAAAACTTTTTTTTTATTATTATTTTAATTTTCTTGTAATAACATATATCTCTGATGCGCATGCGCCGATTTTTCCCGAAATAAAATACAAAAATTTCTTGTAAAACAGATAGAATAATAAGCCGCTATGAAAAGTTTACCATTGTTATATAAAAAACGTTATAGCACATAATATCTCTTGCGCATGCGCCGATTTTCCCCAAAAATGAATTACAAAACTTTCTTGTAAAGCAGATAGAATAATCAACCGTTATGAAATGTAAAGCATAATTATATAAGAAACAACGTCATAGCCCATATCTTTTTTGCGCATGCGCCGATTTTCCCCAAAAAATTTACAAAACTTTCATGTAAAAATAGATAAAATAATAAGTCTTTTTAAAAACTATATTATTATTATATAAAACAACATTATAAAAGATATACTCTTTTACGCATGCGCCGAAGTTCCCAAAAAACAATAGGCCACTTCATATTTGCATATCAAACATCCTCCCAAAATTTGGTTTCAATCCGCTCATCCGTGGTGTCGGAATGGTAAGAAATGTCAAAAATGACGTTTGCATCAGATTCTGTCAAAGTATTATGTTCTAATAATTAGTTATTCAAATTGTTAACTCAGAAGGCGTTGCATTTCACAAATATTTGAAATGCCATCCGTTTTTGAACAAATGCAATCGTTTTATTTTAAGACAGAACAAACGTAATCTTTATATTACCATATTAAACCGTGCAACAGAGAGAGATAACCGAAAGATGTTTGCCATCGATTATATCAAATTGAATTTATTTCTAAATAAATTTGTATAAAAAACCTGTTTTGGCAAATTCTGTTGTACGAAATTTATGTAAAATTTTCTCCTCTTTCGTTTAAGACAGGTTTCGAACCGATCTGATTTAAATTGAGTGAGTTATAAGCAAAAAACTTCGTTTTTTCTTTATTGCTCCCCTCTGGGGACAAAATTCAAAAATCGGGCGACGTTAGGATTTAAGTTACCCGGAGACGAATCGAACAAAAAAAAGTTTTTTAAAATCGGTTAAGGCGTTTGGGCTGTACGCTGGATACAAAAAGCGTGACTCACAGATTCACAGACAAAGCGAGTACATATAAGGCGCTTTAGCTTACGCTAATCGCGCCTAAAAAGTGAATTTCATGTGTCGTATTGTCTGTTAAATTCAATAATAAAATTTTAGTAAAGTTGTCTACCAGACTTTATGCGTACAGAACTTGGATTATTTCATTTAATCAATAAAAGATAATTTCGTCGGAAATAGTCTATTCAATACTAGGTATGAAAAATATGTTAGGTGCCGATCGTTCTATAAATTGACATGGTTTTATTGTCGAAAAAACTCTCCGTATTTCGTTTATAGCGGAAATACTGTCCATTAGAGTGTGTTCTTAATTTTAATTTATTATTTTCTTCTAACCAATCAGTTAAACGCGTTTTAAGCAGCTTAAGCTAGCATTTTTCTCATGTGAAACAAAATATTAAGACGCAATCTTAGATTTGGGCAACGATTTGAAAAATATATCACATGTCTTAGAAATCGAACAAAATAATTCACGCCTCACCTAAATACTTTCATTAAATTTTATTTCTAAAAAGATATTTTTCCAATCAAATATTTTCCGAGCTGCTTCTTCAAAGATCTTTTCCGCTTTTGGCTTCAGCATTGTTTCGCCTATACTATTGTATAAAACTGTAAACATGAACCTGGGAAGACAATCCAAGTAAAATGGATCTCGTACATGCAGGACACATTCGCTGAGCGCGCTCGCCGAGAGATTAGGTAAAGCGAGCGTCTACGAGTGTGTCTGTGTACACACTCGGCGTAGCTCGGCTTCACTGTCCATTTAAACGGAGCAGTTAAATGGATCTGGATGTTGTTTGTGTTGCTGCTGTTGCAGCTTATTGTTCATATAGCTATTACAAATATATTTATTTATCTATATAATAAAAAAAAGTCCTGGAAGCCAAGAAGATGGTGGATGGCTCATTTTGGTTCTAAGAAATCAAATACTGTGTCATTGGTCCAGTCCGCCACAATTTTTTTATCATTGAAAGTTACACTTTAACCAAAAATGATAATAATAATAATAATTAACTTTATTGTTAGCAGAACAGAGTGTCTGCATAATTGCGTCAAAAAATACATTTAGTTAAAAAAAATTTAAACAATATAATATACTTAAAACAATAGATTATAGTAAAAAAATTAAGATAAATATTCATTTAGGTCGTAATGACATCTGCTTACAAGGTACGATTTCATTGCACTTTTGAATTGTCTTAATGGTAAGCATTTAATGTGATCGGGAATTTTATTATAAATTTTTCTAATGACAACTTAAGTACACGAGACGACGAGTGTGTACTGACTGTGCTCGTACTCGCCGCTCGGTTCCTTTGACTTGCGGCAGAAAAACCGACTTTATTATGCGGAACGCTGGCGAGGTGAGACAGGGCGCTACGAGATCAGGCGAACATTCCCAGTACACATTCGTATTCGCTTAGTCTCGCTATCCCTCGGCGAATGTGTACTGCAGGCATTTCAATTTGATAATATGCTCAGAATTTGAAAAAAAAAACGCCGTCAGCGGAAGGTTCGCATCAAGAAAATGCACTAAGATTAAAAAGTCCAGTGCTGAGCGAAAGCCAGAGCTACGGCAGCGTCGTAAAGGGAACGAAGAAACCTAAACCTACGGATCATATGCAGGCGATACAGGAAACACTGATACTATAGACGTTTCCACGAATAATTTACGGCGCGGATCTGAACTAAACCTTTCTTTAGTTTTTGTTACGTCATGTTACGCCCGCTATAATACAATACATGCTTTTTCATTTAAATGTATTTATTCTATTGGGTATCGACGTTTAGTCAAATCTTAGATTAACGTCTGAATAGAAATCTTCAAATAAATAACAATATCAACCAATTTTTTCAGACTGTATATTGACAAAAAATTATACAATTATAATTCAATATCTCAATAAATGTCCCTTTTTGATGAATTCCAGTCCTCCTTCACCGAAAATTATGATCACGATGTCATTAGATTCCGAATGACATCTAGAAACTTTTTGAAAAAAATTGAAGTGGAGGACGAAAAAATTGCAAAAGTTACAAACATTTAATAAAAGAAAAAAGAGGGATTTGTTTTTTTTGCTCTTCTCAAAAACTATTGCAGATATCTGAAATCACAAAAAAGATTCTGAAAGAGCAAAAAATTTCCTAAAAAAAATCCCATCTTCCCGAACTCTACCATCAAAATTTCTAAATTATAGGGCTAAATTTTTTTTTTCATATTTTATACGACAAGCTAAAAGATACGAAAATATTGAAAACTATATAAAAAGTAAAAAACAAAAATTAACTCTATTTTCACCTCTAAATTTAAATTAGAAATTTTGGTGTTAGAGTTCCGGTAGATGGGACTTTTTTGTGATTTCAGATATTTACAATAGTTTATGAGATATTCGCAACGAACCAAAACCCTCCTTTTTCTTTTACTGAAATTGTAATATTTTAATAAATATTATAAGTTTTAATAAAGTTATTTATTAACATAAAAATAATAATTTTATATTGATCATATAAATGCTGGAAACACAATGAATTTATTCCTTACAAAAATGAATAATTTTACAATCTAAAGTAATTATGTAACTACCGAATCTATAGTAATTATTATGTAAAGTTAGGACTGTACAAAATACATTACACTGCTCCCTTATTTATCTGGAAAAAACTTAAAAATAAACCTTTATTTTTCTCTTATAAATTAAACAAAATAATCATACACTCAATACGTATTCACTCTACTTCTCAGATTGTATGGACATACGGTAAGATCCTCACCGGCAGTGTAATTAGAAGTGGCGTTGTCTTCTGGTTCTGGTTGCACATTTTCAGTATTATGCTGATTTTCATATTTCTCAAATAGATTTGGGATATCATCAAACAAATCTACGTAATTCTTACTTCGATTTTCACATTTAATAATTTGATTGACGTGACGTTTCCATGTAGCTTTGGTGTCGTATGTTTTGATCAAATAAGTTTTTGCGCCAAGATTTTTAATTATTATCGCTTTTCTCCACGAAATTTTCCCCGGACGTGAGTAGTCTTTGACAAACACAGACTGACCAACTTCAAACTTCACCTTTCTTTTTCCCCCGTAATATTTGCGTTGTAGTAGTTGTTTTTCCTGCACGTAATTTCTTATTTTTTCAGTATCAATCGTTTTATTAATATTTTGTTTATTAGGTGGTTTAATAAGGTCTAATTTAGTTCTCATAGACCTGTTGAATAGGAGATACGTTGGAGACATTCCTGTTGTAGAATGTATATTATTTCTGTATTGAAACAAAAACTTTGCAATAATAATATTCATATTGTTTTTAGAAAACGACGAACGCTGAATTGCATTTTTTATCAATTTAACACCGTTTTCAGCTAATCCATTAGTTGCTGGGTGTCCAACAGGGGTAGTGCAATGCTTAATATTAAACGTTTTTAAAAAATCTTGGAATTGTCTACTGCAAAACTGTGTACCATTATAGGATACTAAAATTTTAGGCAAACCATATCTTGCAAAAATTTCATACAGTTTTTCAATGGTAGCATCAGCGCTAGTAGATTCTCTCATGTCAATGCATTCAAGCCACTTGGAATATGCGTCCACTATGATTAAATACGATTTACCCATGAAGGGACCCAAAAAATCAATATGAATACGTTCCCAGGGTTCATCTGGCCATTGCCATGTTGTTAACGAAGCTCGACCGGGATTATTACTATTTGCTAAACATTGTTCGCATGATTTGGACATTACCTCAATATTTTTGTCCATTTGGGGCCACCAGCAATAAGCTCTAGCTAAATTTTTCATTTTCATAATGCCTAAATGTGAACTGTGTACTTCCTTTAAAATATATTCATAAAATTTTTTGGGAACAATAATTCTATATCCCCACATAAGACAATTTTTTTCAATCGTAATTTCATTTTGCTTATAAAAGTATGGTTTAATTTCATCATTTTCAATTTTTTTCGGCCAACCATTTTTGACATAATTGAATACGATTTTCAACACGCTATCATTTTGGGTTTCGCGTTCAATGTCTAAAAAGGTTACTGGTAGTTTACCGATTTCCTGGACATAATTTAAGTAGGTAGTATCAAAATTACTTAATTCCTCATTGCTTACAGACACTGCTTTACGCGAGAAAAAATCTGCAATATTATTTTCTGATTTAGTAAACATTATATCGAAATTATATGCACTTAAAATTACTGCGTAACGCTGCAAACGATTTGCGGCCATAATGGGTATGCCGCTTTTATTTCCGAATATTGACATTAATGGGCGATTGTCTGTAACCAATGTGAATTTCCTGCCAAATAAATATTGATGGAATTTTTTGACACCAAAAATAATCGCAGTTGCTTCTCGGTCGATTTGAGCATAGTTTTTCTCACTAGGCAAAAGGGTACGAGATGCAACTGATATTGGTCGCTCTGTGCCATTTCCATAGACATGGGATAGAACTGCTGCTAAACCTACCGGACTTGCGTCAACAGTTAATTTGACTGGGACGTTGGGGTCGTAATGAGCCAATACAGTGTTAGATGCCAACACTGATTTAATTTTATCAAACGAGATTTTATGTTCGTGTTGCCACTCAAATTTGACATCTTTTCTAAGCAGATTATACAACGGGGTTAGCACGGTGGACATATTAGGTAAGAATTTCCGATAAAAATTTATAAGTCCCAAAAATGATTGCAACTCCTTTGTGTTGCTTGGCGGTTCTGCTTTAAGGATCGCCTCAACTTTTTTTTGGTCTGTATGCAATCCCGACTTATCTATAATATGCCCCAAGTATTCAATTTTTTGTTGGAAAAAATTACATTTATTTTTACTAACGGTGAATCCGTTCTTCTTTAAAATATCTAAAACTACGCACAGACGTGTAATATGTTCGCGTCTATTTGATGCTGTGATTAAGATATCGTCCATAAAGCATATTACCCCCTTAATTCCGACAAACAAGGAATCGATAATTTTTTGAAAAATTGCCGGAGCAGAGGCTAATCCATAAACTAATCTGATGTACCTAAACAACCCTTTCGTCGTAGAAATAGTAGTTAAATCCTTTGATTTTTCATCAAGCTTAATTTGTTGGTACGCCATGGACAAGTCAATTTTTGAAAATTCTGTTCCTCCACTTAAAAGCATGAACAGATCTTCAATTCTAGGGAGTGGGTATTTTTCTACTAAAAGGCATGGGTTTAATGTAACTTTGAAGTCCCCGCAAAGTCTGACTGTACCATCTTTTTTTAATACGGGGACTATAGGAGTTCCCCATTGTGAGTAATCGACTGGTTCTAAAACTTTCAAATTGACCAATTTATCAATTTCTTTACCTACTTTTTCTTTTAAAGCGAACGGTAAGGGACGGGGTTTAAAAAATTTAGGAATTGAATTTTCCTTCAATTTCAAACTGACTGTATTTCTATTAAATTCACCTAAACTATTATTGAATACCTCTCGATATTTCTCTATTATAGGTTGAATTTCTGAACTGTCGATATATTTGCAAATATTTAACTGAACATTAAATTTTCTCATCCAATTCCTGCCCAAAATGGATGACCCTGCGTTCTGTATAATATAAAAATCTAGCGATTGAGATTTATTATTAAAATCTACATTTAATTGCGCTACTCCAAGTGGTTTAATTTTAGAGCCATCAAAATTAACTAGGGACGCGTTAGTATTAAGCATTGTACTATTACTGAAAAATTTATACCAAACTTCGGCAGATAAAGCAGAAATCCCAGCGCCACTGTCGACTTCCATGCTTACTGGTATGCCATTAAGATGAACTTCGACGATAATTGGCCCTCCATGATCTGATTTTATATTGTGCAGGCTTAACTCTTCATTGTCGGCTTCTTCAACTTCTTCTAACTGTCTCACCGATCGATAGTTACCGGTGCTGTCGTCCATCGAACACATCTTCTTTAGATGTCCCTTCTGCAGACATTTTTTACATTTGTAGTTGCGAAACCGGCAATCCTTGGCACTATGATTGCTGTAGCCACATACTTTGCATTTTTGATTATTGCCTTGTTGACGGTTACTTGTTATCCTGTGAACAGGCTCTTGCTTAACATGAATTAACTCCTGTTCCATTTGCTTGTTAATACAATCCATCGAGCAAGCAATTTCCACGGCTTTGTCAAATGTTAGCGTCTTAACGTCTTCTAGAAACAGTTTGTTTCTGACTGGACCGCCTACAAAACCTGTTACAAATTTGTCTCTGAGAGCTGTGTCGAGATGATCTTGAAACTCGCAGTATATCGCCAAATTACGAATTCTAGCTGCCCATTCCCGGATAGATTCGGATTCTTCCTTCGCTGCAGTGTAAAAATGCCACCTTTCTGCGAATCCAGAACGTACTGGTTTAAATTGTCGATCCAATTTTACTATTAAATCCTTATATTGCGTAGCATCCGGTTCTTCAGGAAAACATAAATCTACCAACAATTTGTAGGATTTTTCTTGAAGTGAGTTGAGCAAGATAGCTCTTTTAATCTCTGTCTCCACAATTTTATTTGAAACGAAGAATTGCTCGAGTTTTTTCTTATGAATGGACCAGTCATTTTCATTATGATCAAATTTATCTACTGAACCAATTATTGCAGCCATTATTTTTATTAGTTTGCGTGAATCGATCTCGTCGCCAGTGTAATATTTTAATAAATACCTATTATAAGTTTTAATAAAGTTATTTATTAACATAAAAAGAATAATTTTATATTGATCATATAAATGCTGGAAACACAATGAATTTATTCCTTACAAAAATGAATAATTTTACAATCTAAAGTAATTATGTAACTACCGAATCTATAGTAATTATTATGTAAAGTTAGGACTGTACAAAATACATTACAGAAATGTTTATAACTTTTGAAAATTTTTCGTCCCGCACTTTAATTTTTCAATTAGTTTCTAGATGTCATTCCCAATCGAATGACACTATGATCATAATTTTTGGTGGAGGACTGGAATTCATTGAAAAGGAACAAGACATACCTATATAGTTACAGTTTCTTTGGCGCATGTTTAAGTTACAGTTTCTTTGGCGCATGTTTAAGTTTGGCGTGACCTTACAAGTTATAATGTAGGTACTTCAAAAAACTTGATCAATTTGTATGATAATTAGCAATGTTCATTATACGATCTCTTTGATCCGGATTGCGAATTAAACTATTGGAAGTACATTTTAATTTATTTTATAACTGTGATGTGATTAAGGAGGAATGTTCTACATTGTAAATAATGTTACACAATTTCCGGGTGGTTTGTTAATGAATAATGAGTAAGTTTATGCTGAACTATTGCATGTAGCAACTACATATTTAATTATCTTATGTATAATTATTAGTTCATTTAATATTCGTATCGTACTACGATTAGTTATTTTTCTTTTTATTTTTCATTGTTTTTCTTGTTTTGTTTTCCCTTTAATTTTATAGACTTATACCTGCCATATGAACATAATATAATAATAAAGGAATAATATTTTCAATTTATTATTTTATAAAAATAAATTGTTATTATGTTGTTTAACTAGCCGGTATCCGTGACTCCGCATACGAGTGAGATGATACAATAGTAGTGAAGTCTTTGACTCCACCGTTGGAACATACATATTATATAACGGTATAACCGTTCTAAGTGCGGAAAATTGATTTTTAAAAATTAATTTTTAACGCAGTGAGAAGGAGAAGGCGTTTGGGGGGAGTTCTTTAAGAAACAATTACGGGGTCGTGTCGATGCGTTGGTTTTTTTTTGCGCAGTGAAAAGGGGAAGACGTCTGTAAAGTTTTTTTTGTTTGGACGTCAAAATTTAGCGTTTTCTATGACTTAAATAAAAGTCAAAATTTGGGCACATCGAGTTATCGTACTGGACCCGTATAAATATTGTAACATCCATAGGGGATGCATTTTCAAAAATCATTTATTTGTGCTCACCTATATAGTTCTAAAAATTACAAAAATTATGGCGAAATAATTTTTGTACTATCTTTTTCGTCACAAAGTTATTCTACTTCAAAGTTCTAAGATGACGTCATGACTCACAAGTGTCATATTTAATAGTAACTAATAACATAATATGTCATGTATGGAAAAGAGAATTAACAGTTGAATAGATGTAAAAATTAATGAATGTCAGTTAGGAAGTTTGCCATATCTAAATATACCTTACATTAATGACTTGTATCTTATTACTTATTAGAAACTATAATAACTAATAGTATGACATATTGTGCCGCGTTGTCTCATAAAGACAGACTAGACGTGGAGACAATTGGATATCTTCGTTGTATTTAAAAATATCGAAATAATTTTTAAAGTTTGCCTTATGATCATGATGTGTCACTATTATTATATTTGTGTATTTTGGTCAAATGTAGAGACTAATTGTTGAATTATTTAGTTACACATAATAAAACGTTTCTCTGAATAGTTTTTAGATCATATTGGACTTGTTATATTAGACGTTTTCGAGTAAAATTCCTCGTAACTGAAACAGTGAATGAAAAGGCTTTATTGGAAGCCAATGGAATTGACCGGTCATCATTCACCATTGATATATTAACACTTTCAACTGCGACATTTATTGGTTGGCGTAAGCAGAGGCATTTTGCTTTCGGCCATGAATCAAAGAGAAAACTTATAATTGAGTTGTATTTCTCTTCTGCTATTGTCGTGTAGACGTGGCTTTACGTTATGGACGTGAAAAGTTTGGTTCACCGATTCATATAATATATCAAAGGGAACCCATAACTTAGTTTTAATGCGAAAACCTTTCGGCCAAGTAAAGATACATTTACCTGTCCCTAAACACTTTACTAATTGATTTTAGAAAACATCCCGGCCCATTTAATTATGCAACGTGTAAAGGGTAAAGGTCCATAAATATTCTGGCCGTTTACGACTATTCGTCCCTATAATATCTACATCTCGTTTACGAATAGATTGTGATAATTAGTGCCTTTAATCCCATATCGCATTGGCATTGCCACACGAGTAGGGTTACCATCTGTCCGGATTTGTCCGAACTTTTGGCCTTCCGTCCGGACTTTGTCCGGATTTTTTTACGAAGATAGAAATTTTTTTTCAGTTAATTACTTTCTTTAAATCAAATGCACGTTGTAACACCACGTCTTAAAAAGCCACGCCGCCACTGGTGTATCCTGGTGGCCATGTGGAGAAACAGAGGCAAGATGGCAGCGGAGCGTATGAACTAGGAAGTAGTGTTCATGTTAAAAAACTTAAATTAAAAAAATATGTGTTGAATTAAATAATATTCATGTTACAAACTTACGTTAATAAATATGTTGAATAAAATAAAAATAATTGTTACAACGTATCAAATCAGTCTTCAATCTTTATTTAACTATATACTTTATACATAGAAGTATTTCAACGAGATAAACTGGTCATCTCAACTAAAAAAAAATTAACTTAAAAATAAAATAAAATATTATTTATTTGACAATCAACTTTACTAGTTCAAGTGTTCGAAACGTCTAAAATGTGCATTATATGTGGAATTAATTATTTCATTTTGTAACTGAAATGTCCGGACTTTTCTTTAAATGTCCGGCTTTTTGTCCGGACGATTGAAATTTTAAGATGGTAACCTTACATACGATCATCCGAAAAATATGTGGTCTTTTTTGAGAATTCGCATTATAATAAGTACTACACCTAGTAAAAATTCACGATTACTCTGTTATTTTTGATTACCGTAAACCGGAGTTAGTTTGATTTTGCGGACAACTTTGACAGTGTTTAGATTAGGTCGCTCAACATTTAAATGCCGCTGCACACTAGGCCGGTCTTGCGAATAGATTCCTTGCTTTGCTTTGCGTGCTTTGGCGCTGGGTTTCGTGATGACTTTTATGTGTTTGCTTCACACGATGCGCGTATTGAAGCTTGTTTTGTAAAAGGATTTAGTGCGCACGCAATGACAGTTCGATTGTTAACAAAAGTGAACGTTTATTGTCTCTGAACAGAACACACATAATGGCGCAATGTCGTTTGTGGGCGTTTGTCCATGTCGCTCGCGTGACAAGATACCGTTTCCTGATTGACTCTTGCTCAAAAGAAACAAGAAAAATAGCCCCGGTTCTAATTTTGAAATCTATCTTGTGACTACGCACACGAGCCAGCGCGACAGCCAGCACAAGTCCCAGCAATGATTCTAGCGATAAAACCAGCTTCTTGTGCAGCGGTCTAAAGACTATCATCGTTTTGACAGTTTTTGGGGTTATCTTGTTTATATTACTTTATTCAGTAAAAAGTGTAAAATAATAAGTGTTGAGGTCGGCACTCGGCACCAATTTAACGAAAGTACATTGTCTATCTCAAAACTTTATTATTTTATACGTTTTTAGTGGCTTTTTTAAGGAGGTTCAATTTTTTTAAATGTTTTTTCTAAACTACTTCTAGAGTTTGTTTATGTATATATTACGCGGATTTTTGCATAAAATTTAATTTTGATTTTGGGTTAGGTACAGTTTATCGAATTTAAAAAATGCCAAGGTTGTTTTTTTTAACATGCTCCCGTAATTGAATGTGTGATTGATTTAATTTATTATGCGTACAAAAAGTTCGTAATAGTGTGGTATATGACCCTGTCAATTGATTGAAAAATTATTATGTACATTTTTATTATTTAATTATAGTTTTATTATTTATAACCGTACTTTTTTTAATTTAATTTAATCAAATTATTTTCTTTTCCAGGTGAGTTCTCTCTCTCTCTCTCTCTCTCTCTCTCTTTGTGCGGCCAAAATGTCGATAAGGTAAAAATATTTTCCATTCTCTTTTTTAATTTGTTTGTTATGCTAGTGATTTTTCATAAACGAAAACATTTAGTTGGTTCGATTGAATTCGTCTAAAAGATGGGACTGTTTAAAATAAAATAATTTTTATTCTGATTTTTAAAAATTCTATATTTTAGAATAAAATTGACACAAAAAATTGAGAAAGTGCATTTTTCATGAAATAGTTCATAAAAAAAATTCGTTCTTTCGACTTTTTCGAGAAGTAAAAAATTTTAAAACAATTTTTATTATTCAATAAATAATATTATCGACCAATTTTTCTGACAAATAGATCATATTTAAAAATATATAAATATTTGTCTGAAAAATTGGTCGATAATTTTATTTATTGAAGAGTTCTAATCAGACGTTAATCAAAGATTTAAATTTTTATTATTGTAAATGCCCAATGGGCTTTTGGATATTCAAGTTCGCAGAGATGCCGATGTGATTATAGCGTATTTTGGAATTCTGTTTTACAAACTCAAATCAAGGGCGTAGATATTTTTATTCTGGGGAGGGGGGAGGTAAAACAATAAATTTTTTTTTTAAGTTTTATAATATCCCACAAGAATACTCACAAAGGAAGGTGTCAATCAAAATATTTTTTAGTTTTATTTTTTTATTATTAAGATCCTGGGGGGGTAATTACCCCCTTTACACCTCCATATCTACACCCTTGACCCAAAGTTCTAAGATTCTAATTCGAGACGATATGAAAATGAAAGTATCAAAATATGAATTTTCGATTCAGTATAAAAACTAAACATATTATTTGTACTACGCTTAAATAACCCTTTACAATTGGCAAATAAATAATAGTACTTAGAATGTATACCTAGTGTTGTAATGAGTATACTATGACGAGAAACATGTTTAAAACGAGTGCCAGCGAGTTTTAACAGTCAACGAGTCATAGTACTATTACGCACGATGATATTTATTGTATTTTTTTGCACATGTCCACAACAAAATAGCTGGTTTTAACTTCATTTTCAAAAATTTTGACAGTTCACTTTTGACCAAACATCACGTTAGCTATATGAAAAAAAAACAACTGCGAACGAACAGAAATTTACAATGAATTTGGTATAGCGCAACCAGTTTTGTTCTTCTTGATCGCACTAGTGCGTAATGGGCCACTTTATGCGCATGTAGAGCAACTGTTTTATAGGGAATAGAACAAAAACATTTTTATAATATTCGTTGACTATTTAGACACGCGTTATAGTCACTAATAGATGGTTTATATTTCGAGCTTTGGCTGGCGTTGAACAGAAGTAACACGGGGCGGTATGTGTCTGTGGTTTAGCTGAGAACGCGACCTCCCTATGGGAGTTGTACGTACACACACAGTACATACGCTCTAGGACTCCGGTGACTCCCCATACACACCCATGTCTTGCATTTGAACAGATAACTAATATCTGTGTACATGCCGATATAGGACCCCTAGAAATGCCTATTCATACGTTCTCTACCGATATCTATAGTCTATACTAATATATAAAGCTGAAGAATTTGTTTGTTTGTTTGTTTGAACGCGCTAAACTCAGGAACTACTGGCTCAAATTGAAAAAAAAAAAATTTTGTTGGATAGCCCATTTATCGAGGAAGGTTATAGGCTATATAATATCACGCTATGACCATTAGGAGCGGAGCATTAAAGAAAAATGTTGCAAAAATGTATCTCAAAAATAAGCTTCTATTCAGGTGAAATGCACTAACTAAATATACTCATATTAGCGTTGTCAGTACACGACTCCGGCTGGCTCAATCGGTAGAGCATGCGACTGTCAATATTAGGGTCGTGGGTTCGAGCCCCACATTGGGCGAATATATTTTTATTTATTTTTTATTTACTACATTGTTTTTTTCTAAGGCTTACATTTAAATTTATATTAATTTTATTTAATTAATTAAAAAAAAAATATTAGTTAAACAAAGTATAAATACGATCATCTTGAAATTTGGACACAACATTCATCTCGGTAAATTAAGATGAATGTGTGTACTCATGTTCCTCCCTTCCCCATTCGTTCTTTTACACCCTGGTGAAACCGGACGGAACCGCTAGTTGGTTATAAATCCATACTAATATTATAAATGCGAAAGTGATTCTGTCTGTCTGTTACGCTTTCACGGCCGAACCGCTGGGCCGATTTTGATGAAATTTAATACGGATATAGTTTGAAATCTGGGTAAGGACATACGCTACTTTTTTTCAAAAATACACCCCTAAGGGGGTTTAATGCCTTCTCATAAATTAAGGTTAAAAATGGGTGTTTCGGTACTTTTAATGCGAAATCTTGATGCGCCCAAATTGTGTAATGGTACACGAAATATTGTTAGGGCTATTACAATTAGTGGCAAATCTGAAGATGACAGTGTTTTAATACCACGAATAACAATTATACCAATGGATTTGCCTTTTCAATTCAAATGATTACACTTTTCATTAAAAATGCTTTCGGAATAACTAATAAGACAAAGCCCAGGGACAAACACTTAAGGTAGCTGGCATTCGTTTAGAAAAATCATATTTTTTGCACGACTATCTGTATGTGGCTTGCTCATCAAATTCACAAAATATTTACGTTTTTGCAAAAAAATCAATTATATCAATTGATTCCACGCGGACGAAATCGCGGATAAAATCTAGTATATATATTTTTTAATCAGACCGATAAATTTAGATTAACCGAAACATTGATTGTGTAAAAAATAAGTAACACGGTAATATGTTGAAAATAATTGGTTGAGTTACGTTTCCAGTCGGTTAATTTAAGCCATAAACAAGATATTTATATACACTTAACAGTAAAATAAATGTTGGTTCATAATAGTCGTTTAACTAATTTAACGTTTGTGAATTTATAATAATATACTGCGGTCAACTATTTAGTTTAATGGTCAATTATTATATCCGCGCTGACTTTACATCAACACCATAAAATTTGCAAAAAATCCCAGGAACCGTGATTTAATATTTAAATTTTTTGATGACTGTCGCTTCGGGTTGATTTAAAATTTGGTACACATATATCGTATTCTCAAAAAATCATGTACAATGTAAACCTGACGTTCTTGAATTGCAAACTGACATCAAATTTCGAGAGTGTAGTAAGAATAAAATTAATAGAACGACCTCATTGACGACGAATAATAAAATAATTATTTTATAAAGCCTTTATTATTAAATAATATATATTATATATTAGATATCGTGTCCATCGATAATAATTAATTAATAAGAAAAAATTCGCGGGTTTGTGGACAAAAGCTATATTTATAAATGTACGACGTTACGTCTATAAATTTAGACTTTTTCAAGTACAAATTGAAAATTATTTGTACTTGAAAAACTTGAAACATTTATAAATATAACTTTTGTCCACAAACGTGCGATTTTTTTCTGATTAATATATATTAAGTTTATTAAATTAAAAAAAAAATACACTCTCGAAACTTAAATGTCAAACATCTTTCTCGTAATCCTTATTGAGTTTTTTTAGTGATTTCGAAGTTATTATTTATTCGACTAATTTACCTTATGTTTAAGCCGATTGATCGTTGTTAATCAACTGTTGTTCATAAATTACCTGCGGGTATGTCTTAATTGCAATACAAACTTAACGACATTTGAAATACGTAACCCACATATTTATTTATAATAATATTATTAATATTATGTTAAACACAAATCCTACTGCACTATTACATATTTTGTACTATATGTATGCAAATATTATATATAGGTAATAACAATGGCATATGTAGCGGCCCACTCGAACACCCAGTATATAGATCCATAAACGGTGCTGTGTGGGATTAGGATATGCAAGGAATGCGATTCATGGACCATAAGGCTTTGCTATTGACTTCCTACAGCAGAAGGTGCGCAAACTGATGGACGTGCCCCAAAAAGGAAGCTCAGGACGATCCTTAATTTCATCTATTTCATTAAGATATCTCATTTTATCCATCGGGTGTGAGAATAAATATAGTATTCAAATCTTTGATTAACGTCTGAAAAATTGGTCGATAATTTTATTTATTGAATAAATATAGTAGTTATTTTTGGGCTTAACAAAACTAATTTATTTTGAAAATTTAAAAATTATCATTAATACCTATAGTAGTGGTTATAGTACGATAACTCGATGTGCAAAATACCAATTGGAAATAGGTAGGGTAGGACGGGGGAATGGCGTTCACTTAAGGAAAACATGGTGTATTTTTTAAATTATTTATTATAAATCAAAATTAAGAAGAGTAGCAAAGTCTTTAATTATCGAGTAATCAACAATTTAACAACAAAAGCATATATCTTTCACCTACTAGTAGTAGGAAAACATTATTAAAAAAACATGTTTGAGCGGCATTGCCCCTGACTTTGGGTAATGCCGCTCAGGGTCTCATAAAGTAGTGTCCCCAATCCAATCCGGCTGTTTTACTGCTTTGATCATAATTGTTTTTGATATTATTGCGTTCAGCAAATTTATAAACAAGTTTACGCAAATCTGCAGCACTGAGTCCATAGTATAGCGAGCCCAGCAACTTAACTTGTTCAGCACCTAATTAAAAATTAGATCAGCGCGGCCGCAAACAAAGAAACTCTCTTCACGGTCGCATGACGCGAGCTGACTGTCCGTTTGCATCGCTGTCTATTAGAAGCCCCCTCCCCTCGCGCTTCACGCGACGTGACTTGTTGCTACGTTTCTTTTTGACAGAGTTACAGAGGTGAGCGCCATTACCCAGTGAGCGCCATTCCCCCTCCCTCCCCTACACAGTTATTATTTTAAATAACATATTTAACGGTATTATTAGCCGTGCGGAAAATTGATTTTTAAAAGTTAATTTTTTTGCGCAGTGAAAGGGGGAAGGTGTTTGGGGGGACTTTTTTTGAACAACAATTACGTGGTCGTGTCGATGCGATGGCGTTTTTTTGCGCAGTGAAAAGGGGAGGACGTTTGGGGGGACTTCTTTAAAAAACAATTACGGGGTCGTGTCGATGCAGTGGCGTTTTTTTTGCGCAGTGAAAAGGGGAAGGCGTTTGTGGGAGTTCTTTGAACAACAATTACGTGGTCGTGTCGATGCGTTGGCGTTTTTATGCGCAGTGAAAAGGGGAGGGCGTTTGGGGGAGTTCTTTAAAAAACAATTATGGGGTCGTGTATACAAAGTGAGATAGTAATACAGTAATTCTACACCAGTTGTTATGACGTGTACATGTGATTTCTGATTGGTTAGATTCAAAAAATGACAATGAAAGACGAAAAGTTTTTACGTTTTTTGAGGATATTTGTGAATAATCCGCCAAGTTTTTTATGGGACGTCAGAATTTAGCGTTTTGTATGACTTAAATAAAAGTCAAAATTTGAGCACATCGAGTTATCGTACCCTCAGTAGTTTTTACATTAAACCTAATTTTATGATGTTTTTATTCCTTGTATAATTTTACTTTATTAAAAACCAATTTGAGGAAATAATATTATATTTCGCATACATATAATAACAAACCGAAATATAAATTGGCTACACCTGATGTGAGGTGAACCACACATTTAACATAGTGTTAAGTCTTTATCTTAACATCTTAACTCAAGAGTTCAGTTGAAAGTGAAACTTTAATTATAACTTACATGGCCGACTCAGGAATGTGCACTATACACACGTGTTACACAATAATATACAATATACATAATATATAATGCTTACCTGAACACTAGCTATCTTGTACCAAAATGAATACATACTATGTATACTAGACACTTGTGTGATACATTTAGAGGTTCCAGTGACGTGCGGCAATATGCAAATTGATCCCGCTTTATCTATATATTACAAACCCAAATTCTGATCTGAGAATTGGTCGAAGATTGTAATCATACTATTATAGTTTTTATACATGCAGGAACACCTATAATGTTGTTATCAAACTTTTGGTCATATAGAATATTTGAACGTACAGAGTGTCCCACATGACTGCCATAGCCTGGAACTGTGTTGCTGGGGTGATTTCAGGTCAAAAATGTCTAATGAACATATATCTGAACGCTATCCTAGCTGAGCTAGAAGCATTTGAAGTTATAGATAAGTAGTAGTAGGTATAGGAATTCCTCAGTAATTTAAAAACCATTTAAAAAGAAATTGCTTTATTGAATTAGTTGCTCAAAATGTCCACCCAGTTGCTGTATACATAGTATAGCTCTTCTTAAAGTACTAACAGACGCTCGAACTTGGTTCGAAGCGGACAGCGGATCTGGTCCGCTCCGTACCAAATCTGTTCGTCTGTAGAGTAGTCTGCGTGTCCGCCCGGTTCGATGAAATGCACATCGTACTTGGTCCGGTCCGGTACAATATCCGAGCGTGTGTAGAGCAGTACGACGGACTTGATACATATAACCGTATAACGACGTCATTGTAATTCAAAACGTTGTGCACAATGCCGGATTTAGAGGTCTGGAGGCCTCGGGGCAACAAAGGAGTGGAGGCCCCCTGGCCCCAAATTATTTTCCAAATAAAATGGACAATTTTTTTCAGTCGATTTTTCCAATAAATAATTTATTGTGAAACCAAGTATAGATTCTTTTATTATTTAACAAACATATAAATATAATCAGAAACAAGAATTATCTAAAAATTAAATTTTAGCACTAACGAACAGAACTTTCCGAGCTGAAATCCAGTTCCCGAAGTAAATCACTTTCAATGCTCAGGAAATTTGAATTTTTTTTCCAAAGTCTCTATTGTGGGGGTCCCTCTTTTGTGGTGGCCCCGGGGCTGTAGCCCCGGTTGCCCTCCCCTAAATACGGCCCTGGTTGTGCAACATGACAGAAATTTTGACAGAACGCGAAGTTCTTGGTGGAGTATTGGTATTATAAAAAGATTTCTCATGTTTGTGGGATCTATCAGATAAGTTATATTGTAACAGAGAAGCGCGTAACAACGCTCTAGAAATTCTTCGGGAGTGTTATTCAAAATATAATCTTCGCTATCAAGCGATTTTATTAACTTCATATGACTAAATTCATCGCGATCTTTCAAATAGAATTTTGCCCACTCCTTTCTTTTCTTCCTTGTTGTTTGTGGCGGCATTAACGTTGCCGCTAGAACAATCGCAATTTTCGCGCGCTTAATCATAGGCATGATTACGTAACTGTGTACACAAGGAGACTGACAGATCCGGTCGTCTGTTGCAAGCAGCGGACTTGATCCGCCGTACCATGTCCGTTGTCGGACCGGACCAAGTTCGAGCGTCTGTTAGTACTATTAGAATTGAAGTGGTAGCTCTGCGAAGAATCTAAGGATCAGCACGAATATATACTATTGATTACAGCCACCTGGTCTTTTTAATAATAACAAAACCAACAGCCGAACCTAATACATGCATAAGTGAGCTTACATATTTAAAATTTCAAATGCTTCTAGCTCAGTTGGGATAGCGTACCGGGTATATGTTTATTAGACATTTTTTACTTGAAATCACCCCAGCAACACAGTCCCAGGCTATGTCAGTATGACTATTAGATTTTGGCTGCATTATGTTCATGTTGCATATTATCCATCCAAAAACATCTATTTTAGAATAACAGAGGGTCAAAGTAGTCATCCTTCCTTCAACAAATATGACTATTAAAATTTGGCTTAACTGTTGTTCATCATCCAAAAAAATCTATGCCAAAATAATAATATATTATGTGGTGGTGTATATTTGCTCACAATCAGCTTAAAATGCGGTTTTGCGCCATTACCAACATGGATCTTAGTGTAGAAAAAACCTAAAAGTCATACTTGCTGAATATAGAAGGATGGTCACTTTGACCGTCTGTAAAACCAATCAACTTATTTTTTTTTCTGTAACTATAGCCCCATAACTAATCATTTTATAACAATGCGTAGGTATAACATCCGTTTCTCGACTTTATGTCATAACAGACGCCATTCGCACCATTGCTATTTTTCATCTACCAACCCACTCTCCGTTATTTTCCACATTTTTAAACTTCAACTTAATTAATAGCAATGGGCGACTGAAGGTACTTTAGGATAAGGCACGTAGATTTTTGAGCATAGGAATTAGATAGGTAATCGGCCATGACCTAGAATAAGAAACCGTGTCTCGATATTTTTCTCGGAAACCGTGGAAAACCTCAACAAAATGGCCGGTATAGGAATTATCGTTTCTCGGCGAGAGGTAACAGGAAAGAGTCCCAGCCACATCTGCCCCCACCGGGATTCGAAGGCAGTACCTCCTGAAAACGAGTCTAGTGCTACACTGCTCGGTAATCATTTGATATTGTATAATTCGGCTTTGAATTCGAAGGCCGTTTTGTTTCGATCGTCTTTAACCGAAGGGACATCAGATTTGACATTTTTGTTATAATCGTGGAGGTGATACGTTGCATTGCACGCCATTGATGCTTGATAAAATATTCATTTTATAATCCATTATTATAATTTATAATATAGTAAAATATATACATACTTACCTACCCAACTACATTATAACACACGTTCCATTGTGTGAAGTCTTTTATTATTTCGATGACTGACATATTCGTATTTTTTCTGTGAAATAGCTGACCCAGTTGTTGGCAATGACAGCCGATCCTTTAACCGATTAAAACGTTATTCGTCTATTTTTGGTTGTCTTTTGTACTTGTGTTGTTGTCTGATCGATTTTTAAATGGGAAACCGGTTACTAATTGCTACAAATTGAAGTGTACTATTAATCATAAATTACATTAAGTTTTTCATTACGGAAATATATTATCATATCGGTGCTTTAAATAGCGATTGCGTCTTTTTAATTCGATTTTAAATTCTCCTTTTTTCATTTAACCCGCCTACTTTTTTGCATATTATTTATTTATTATTAACTATTATATAATATAGGTAGATACTAATGGATCTTTGTGATCACTATAGTATACAATGTCTTGATTGACTTTGACAAACTAAAAATTTAAAGTAACTTGATACTGAGTTCATGAATGGTTGATGTTTAACAGACCCGACTACTGAAAAGTATGAAACAAGAAAATATTCTCATCAGAGAATAGCCGTGGTCGTATGCCACCTACCCTAACAAAACATTACATTTTAACAGTAGTAAGCGATCATAAGCTCTAGGGAAAAGTGTATCACGCTATACATCTAGAGGGGCCTCATATATATGAGATGGCATACGACCACGTCTATCCTTAGATCAGAATATTTTCTTGTTTCATACTTTTCAGTAGTCGGGTTTTAGTTTTTCAAATTATTTTTTATTTAAATTATATATTTTTTACCTTATTTTTTATTTGTTTTCCATTTGCTCACTTCTGGAACCAAAATTCAAAAATAAATGAAGCCTATGTTACCCGGGCCATAATAACGAATCGACTGACACCTTATTTATCAAAATCGGATGAATAGTTTAGGCGCTACGGTGAAACATCCGTAAATACAAACATATTATAGATTGCTAAACTCATAACCCGTCCTTTTGGCTTCGTCGCAGTTGGGTAAAAAGGAGAACGTACTCAATTTACGTAAAGGTCGCTGCACGCGAGGCTGGTTTTGCCGCCAGATTCGGCTGCTAGGTTTCAAATGTGCTGTGACGCTGGTTTTGGTGATGGCTTGTGTTCACTTCACACGATGCGTGTATTGAAGCTTGATTTGTAGACCACAACATGCTGCTGAACGAATCTCTTGTGAATTTTCCGACGATCTTCCTTGCATCTTCCTTGCACCGAAAACGCCATCGAGCGCATACTTGTATTTCCTCCACTCAACAGGATTATATAAACTCATTTAATTTTAATAGATCCATATTGTAACAAAACTGCTCTAGTCCGTGGAGGAAATTATTTATTTACAATAATAAATGTTTAACAAAACACACAAACGAAAGCGTACTTCTTTAACTTAACAGAAATAATAACGTTAACAGAAATAAAATAACGGCAGTTCCAAATAATAAAATAAAAGACTAAGTAACAGAGAGTATAGAGTCACTAATTTATGCACACAACACAACAAAGTTTATCCGAACACTTGTCTATTAACTATATTCACACGACTATTTACAAAAAGTTATTTATGTTAAACCAGTTTTATATAACTGCACTTAATGATTTATGTCACAACGCGCTGGCACTGTATAAACACATGAACGCTTTACGAATAACTGAATGACTGCCTTTCCAACCACTCCGCTCGCATTTTATAGCTTCGTCCCCCGCCTGTTGAATGTTCTAGAAGCATCTCCCTTTTTTTTACATGCATTGCTTTCTCCAGGCTATTCTTAGAAGGTCGGGTTTACTTGGCTACCTGTTTTCCATTGTTGTTGTTGTTGCTAGAAGATTCTATAGAACCCATAGTCGTCCCAACAGGGGGCACGCAGCAATATTATTTATAGTTCCGGACACTAATGAGTAATGACCTTTGATGTTGATGCGGCCATAAATATCTATATAAAAAAAAACACGGAACTCATGTTTGATTTTCTATACCGATATTTTATTATCAATTTAGAATATCTTATAGAAATAAGAACAATTCGGAGGTGTAATTTTAAAGGAGTTGCGGTCCATTAATTGAAAATCGAAAGCAGATAACAATAACCTTACACTATTAGGTGCTAATGAATAATAATTATGTGATATATCCGGTTGGCGTTAATTGAGACTATAGTTTGGTGACACTTGCTTACTGAACATATGTGAAAGACAAGGATACGTGTGCATATGTTATGTAAAAGAAAGAGAGACAATCCAGTACAAGCGAAGCAGGGGGCTGGGTTACAGTCTGTTACGGCAACAATAATAATAACAATAATTATAGTATTACAGTGTTTGGAATGTGTCCCAGATCTTTTAATGATCATTTCGAGAGTTGCTGGTGTTTTGTGTGGGAGTTGTTATGTTGGTTGAGTATAATGAGCACAGGTTATCACAGCGGTAGGAAGCTCTATACAGTTAAGGCCGCTGTACACAAGGATGGCTTTGCCGCTAGAAACATTGCTGAGACTTGGGCTAGCTGCCGTGCGGGTTACGAAGATGGAAATAACGTCCTTGCGAGTTCGTCTGCGAGCTCACGAGATGGATTTCAAAATTAGAATCGGGGATATTTTTATTGCGTGTTTGAACCAACCAGGAAACGGTGTCTTGTCACGTGGTCGACATGGACAAACGCGCACAAACAAACAGTGCGTCATAGTGTGTGTTCTGTCCAGAGACAATAAACGTCCACTTTTCATTCAAACTATCACTGCACGCGCACCAATCCCATCTACAAAGCAAGCTTCAATACATGCATGGTCTGCAGCGAAAATAAGTTTGTTCCAAGCAGCCACGATCGGTAATAAAACCGTACACAGTCTTGTTACTGCGCAAGACTGTCTTGCGCAGTATCGATTTTTGAGCTAGTGCGCAAATTAGTCTTGCGCAGTGACAAGACTGTGTACGGTTTTATTACTGTTCACGGCTGCTTGGAACGAACCTTATATAAAGGCCGCCATCACGAAAACCATCGCTTGAAAACTAGCAGTCATATTTAGCAAGAAATCTATCGGTAAATCCTGCCTCGTGTGCAGCGGTCTTTATACTATTTGCTTTGCTTGGGTCGTGCTGTTTCAGTTTGTGCTGTCGAGTTTTAGGGTGAGGTTAACTTCCTATAGAATTTTAGACATTGACTCAGAATAAATTCGGTACACGCCAAAAATTTGCAAAGATTAAAAAAGTCACTAAAGTCTTTAGCATGTCATCCGCCATATTTGAAAGCGTATGTTCCCACTTCTTGCGTGCCTTCTATAATATAGATCAAAATAGTTTAATAGTATAGTTGTCGTAATGAGTTAGATATGACGAATTGTGACATTGCGA
This sequence comes from Xanthostigma xanthostigma, assembly GCA_963575645.1. Lineage (NCBI taxonomy): Eukaryota > Metazoa > Arthropoda > Insecta > Raphidioptera > Raphidiidae > Xanthostigma > Xanthostigma xanthostigma. Next base: position 17,990,663 of record OY754467.1, read on the forward strand.
GTGACAGCGAGTTTTAAGTCACACTAGTCCTAATACATTTACGTAGGTGTAGGTATATATGATATTTTTTGTATATACGTACCTTCATTTCATTTCACTTCATTTCCAAAATTTTGGACAGTTCACTTTTGAGTAAAGCCCACTTCAAATAATAAAATATAAAAAAAATACGTGTGGCACTCGGGGACTGCCGCGGTAAAGCTATTGCATATTCTTTTTAGGTCTTTAAGTTTTTCTTCTCTATAAAACGAAAATAGCTAGGTATAAATAATAAGGTATAAATAGTGTAATTACACACCAAAACAATTATTCATTCAAAAAATTTCAACAAAAAGAACGATATTAAGAGTTTGATCATAGAATTTCGCGCGATGTACATTTATATAGATATAATATCATATATACTTTCTCTGCACATAACCTAAATAATTTAGGTTATTTTTATAGCAGTATTATATATAAATTCAAAAAAAAAAAATTAAAAAAAAAATACTTCATTTGTGATAATAATAAAATGTATGTATATAGAGTACTCATTCATTTTCTTTCAATATTTTTTTATCACTTTCTTCATTAATAAATGCACTTTGTTTATTCATATTTAAAACTCTTTATACACAAATAAAGATAGAATCAGTTATGAGCAGTTAGCAGCTAGTCTACACGCATACGTCTAGTCGCACGCACACAAACACCGTGCCGAAGTCTGCCGGTCGGAGTGGGGGGTGTTAGGTTTTTTTTCGTTACGGAATTTCTTGATTCGGTCGCCGCGCTCAAAGCCCGCGATAAAAGCTATGCAATAGCTTAAAAACAAGAGAGTGACAATAGTATTAGTTTATCGAACGATAAAAATGATCAATATATTATCTCCGAGGTAGGTGATGGATATTAATAGCGTCGAAATTACCACGAATGTGGAAGAGACTTCGGTTTTTATAAGTCTTTGAAAAATCGCAGATATTTCTACCATAAAATTTTTATTAGCAGTTTGAATAATTAATAATAATAATAATTAAATAACACGGGTCAACACAAAATTTGACCTTAACATTAGAGTATGAAATTTCGATGAATTAGATGATAGTTAAACGAAAAAAATTATATGGCTTAAAAAAGTTTGCTTTTGTATCCAAGAGAACGTTTAAACAATATTTTCAAAAACTTGTGATTTTTACTTTAATTTTATAAAAAGAACGATACAAATATAAATGTACATTATTTTTATTAATTTTAACTATCAAATTAGCTTACAAAAAAGTGGAAAATAATTCAAAAATCCACAGTATTACTTTTTCTTTTATGCTCGTAAGTACTTTCTCTCAATAAACCCCAAATATAGTCTCCCATCATATTTTCATTGTATTGGCTTTGATAACGTTGTTCGAAGTTCATTAAATCTTGATGGAAACGTTCTCCTTGCTCTTCGGAATACGCTCCCATGTTATTTTTAAATTTATCTAAATGAGCATGTAGCATATGTACTTTTAAAAGACATCCTGCAACCCATGGCTTTAAAATTTTTCAACATATTTTTAACTAGTTCTTCATAGTTTTCAGCTTTGTTATTTCTTAAAAATCCAGATACTACTGCTTTGAAACTATTCCAACTTGCTTTTTGAACTTTATTCAGCAAGTTTGGAAATTTTTCATCAGCAAAAATTTGCTAAATTGTAGACCAACAAAAACTCCAGCTTTAACCTTTGCCTCTGACAATTTCGGGAAAATTTCACAAAAGCAAACTTTATATAGAAAGAAGGTGATTTTTTATCGTTTTTGTGGCTAATTAACCAGAAAATCATAAAATAAACTTTAGGACAAGGAATGAAAATTTTTTTGTAGACCCGTGTAATTTTAGTATAGTTTCAGCTTTGAAAGTTGTGTGATTTTAATTTTCAAAAGATTTATTTTATACATATTTTATCGGTAAATGAACCAACTTCCAATTATAAAATAGGATTAGTAATTCTAACAAATACAAGGAAATAAGGTTATTTTAAAATAAACCGTTGTATTTCATTAATATTTTGATTGCTGCGGTCTTAGCAGCCTACTTCTAGTGCACTGTTTACTCTGTTTTTGCTTGTATAAATTTTATGTTGCATGCACCGCTCCATTAGGCGTGGCTAACAAACATTACTATATTTTATATCGACGCATTCTCACAAAGCTGGTTCTATTAAAGTTTAGTTTATTAGGTTTGGAATACTTTATATTTTAGTAGTTTCTAGTGCAGATGAATATTATTACAATCTTTAAATCTTTGATTAACGTCTGATTAGAACTCTTCAATAAATAAAATTATCGACCAATTATTCAGACAATTATATTAACAAAAATATATATTATTAGTTCAATACATTAACGTTTCGGTCCGGATTTGGATCTTCTTCAGAATTGATCTAAAAATATAAAAATATATTAATAATTAGTTTCTAATAAAAATCGCTTTAATTTTTCTTAATATCGAGATATTAAAAACATTTTTTGTTATTATTTTTTCAATATTTCTATATTAAAAAAACTTAAAGCGAATTTTATTAGAAACTAATTTGTTCGGAGACCGTACTTCTCATGCTACGGCCCTGACTTTATATTAATAAAATAATTTATTCATTTCATAATTTCTTTACTTGTTACATAATTTCCTTTTTTTTTCTGTTAACTTTCAGTTGAATTTTATTTTATTTGTCAGTTATAATTAATTATCAGTTGAAATAAAACGATTTAAAAATATTATCTATTTAATTTACCAACCAGATCCGCAACATTGGTCCTTCGAAGTCGGATTTAGATAATATTTTGCAGTGTTAAAAAAAATCGCGACAGCTTAATTTGAAGAAAAAAAAAACGTGTGATCAACGATTTTGATTCTATTAAACGTAATTAAATTAAGTCATCATGCCGCTAACCATTGAGATAAAAGGATTGATAAAACAGCTAAACGACATTACACGGTCTATCACAAACTTTCTCGCTAATTTCAAAAAAACTGGTAAAGCGAACTGGACGGAATCTTTCATCAAAGCTAGATTGAAAGTTCTTGATGAATATTGGATGAAGTTTGATAAGCTACATAGTCATCTAGTAACAAATGCCGATGAAGAAATTGAAGCTCAACCATACTTTGCTAATAATCAGCACGAAGCCACTGAAAGTGAGTACATGGACGCCCGAGCTTATCTAGATGAACAGATCCTGAAATTAAACAAACCACACATCCAAGCCGAAACCGTTTCAGAATCGAATATATCTCATTTACCGTTACCGCGAATCGATTTACCGAAGTTTTCTGGCCAATATGAAGAATGGTCGTCCTTTCGCGACTTATTCACGGCACTAGTGGACAAGAATTCTACGCTGACCGATGTTCTGCGACTTCAGTATTTAAAAGCAAGTCTTTTTGGTGAAGCTGAAAGTTTGATTCGTAATGTAGCTACAACCGCAGCAAACTACAACCTTGCATGGGAACGATTAATTGAACGTTATGAAAATAAACGCATAATTATTCAAACGCAAGTGAAAATACTGATGTCATTAGCTCCGATGAACACCGAATCAGCTTCTGATTTGAAACAGCTAGTAGATGGAACTGTTGAAGCCACCCGAGCGCTACGTAACCTCGATCGTCCTGTTGAACATTGGGACGATTGGCTTGTTTTCGTAACAGCGCAAAGGCTAGACAGTACTACCCGTAAAGATTGGGAAGACTCACTGAGCAAATCATCCAATCCACCAACATTCGATGAGCTACAAAACTTTCTAGAAGGGCGTATACGTACTTTGGAAGCAATAGCTCCAACCAAACAAAGCGAACCAGGCACGTCAACGTTACCGAACAGTAAGCAAAGTAGCCGTCAGTCAGTCGGTCCTAAATCGTATCTTGCTCAAGAATCATCCGGGTTACCATCGACCAGTAAGCGCACGTGTCTTTGCTGCACAGCAAAACATATAATTGGATTTTGTCCAGTGTTTCGGCGAAAACCACTTGCGGAGCGTCGAGAAATTGTAACAAGCAACGCATTGTGCTTCAATTGCCTACGAACAGGCCACCGTGTCAACAACTGTCTCTCAGAACGACGATGTCAGAAATGCAATGGAAAACACCATACACTGGTGCACATCAATCCAACGAATTCAAATGAAAACAACAACGTATTATCTGTAGCCGAAAATCGCAATTGTCAAACACGATCCTCAAACTCAAGTCAGGTTACTATGCACATATCAAGCATAAAACGGTCACCTGTACTTTTGGCCACAGCCCTCGTTATTTTAAAGTCGGAAAACGGAAGACGTATTGAAGCACGAGCCTTACTGGACCAAGGTTCTGAAGTGTCATTTTTATCCGAATCAGCGGCTCAGCAGCTACATTTGCACCGAACTTCAACGAATGTTCAAGTCACCGGACTTGGTGCACAAAAGTCAACGACTGCCAACGGGATGGTAACTTTGAACTTGCAGTCACGTCTAATGCCAGGTTTTTGCGTGAAGTTCAAAGCACTAGTACTTTCGACATTAACGAAACTTTTACCATCATTTCCTGTTGATTTTAGTAACTGGTCCCACTTGAACGATATCGAACTTGCAGATCCAACATTCTCTAAACCAGGTCACATCGATGTACTGATTGGAGCAGATCTCTACTGGCAAGTAATTCTCTCTGGGATACGACGAAGCTCGACTGGAGCACCTATTGCGCAAGAGACCACCCTCGGATGGATCCTAAGTGGTCCAACTACTGCACTTGAGACTATTCAAGATCATTCAGCACACCACATGCAATCGTTGCATTGCGTCTCGAATGAAGTACTCCAACAAACGATGCAACAGTTTTGGAATCTTGAAGAGGTTGAGTCGTCACATCCTCTGCTTACACAAGAAGAACAAGACTGTGAAGACTACTTTGTCAAGACCGTTCGACGAGAAGCTGATGGTCGCTATATAGTCCGACTGCCACTAAAAGCTAAGCGACCTCTTCCATTAGGCGACTCCCGCAGCGTCGCTAAAAGAATGTTACATCGATTAGAAGCACAATTTACAAGAAATTCAACACTGGCGACATCATATCGTCAATTCATGCAAGAATATCAAGCGCTCGGTCACATGATTAAAGTTTCAAATCAGGAAGAAAGCCGTTTAGAAACACAAGTTTGCTATTTACCTCATCATGGCGTTGTAAACGTAGCTAGCAAGACTACAAAATTAAGAGTAGTATTTAACGCATCAAGTTTGACATCAACGGGTACATCTCTGAATGATCACTGCCATGTGGGTCCAAAATTGCAAAACAACCTCTATGATGTTATTTTACGATGGCGTAAATTTCCAGTGGTGTTTTCGGCCGATATAGAGAAGATGTACCGGCAAATACGGATAGACCCTCAAGATGTTGACTTGCAGCGAATATTGTGGCGAGAATCATCAAGTGAAGACTTACAAAGTTTTCAACTGTTAACTGTAACATACGGCATGTCATGTGCGCCTTATTTGGCCATACGTGTCCTTCGTCAACTCGCATCTGATGATGGTTTTCGGTATCCGCTAGGCGCTCATATTATTAATGAAGAATTTTACGTTGACGATGTCCTGTCTGGAGCCGAAGATATTCCACAGGCATTAGCTCGAAGAGACGAGCTCATTGCACTTTTAAAAGGTGGAGGCTTTCATCTTCGTAAATGGGCATCAAATCAAGCAGAAGTACTAGATTCTATCTCATTACACGATTGTCAATCTCAAACTGAACTGCATTTCGATTCTAACATCTCTGTTCGCACGCTTGGTCTCAAATGGCAACCACTCACCGATAGTTTCACCTTTGAAGTCCAATTGAACAACGATCACTCTGTTTCGACCAAAAGAACGATGTTATCAGAAATATCAAAACTCTTCGATCCTCTTGGTTGGCTAGCTCCAGTCATCATTGAGGCAAAAATTATGATGCAAACCCTGTGGCTAGAACACGTTTCCTGGGATGATCCGCTTCCTGCAACACTAGCTCACAAGTGGACAACGTATCAGAGTCAACTGAATGATTTAACGACTATTTCGATTCCGCGTTGGATAGGTCAACATCAACACCAGCTCGAATGTGAGCTTCACGGCTTTTCCGATGCGTCAAAAAGAGCGTATGCTGCCGTTGTCTACCTACGAGTAGTTACACAATTTGACCAAATTTCTGTCAGTCTGTTAACTGCGAAGACAAAGGTAGCTCCTTTGAAACCTGTAACTTTACCTCGTCTTGAGCTCTGTGGAGCTTTACTGCTGACTCGTCTAATCAAGAGTGTTCGACGAGCCTTGAATTATGAATCTGTTCCTGTTCACTTGTGGACAGACTCTACAGTGACATTAGCCTGGATCAGAAGTCATCCGACACGATGGAAAACGTTCATCGCGAACCGAACAGCTGAAATACAAACAACAGTACCAGATGGTGTTTGGCACTATGTACCCACTAATGAGAATCCTAGCGACTGTGCTTCACGGGGAATTTCACCTTCAGAGCTCAAAGATCATAGCTTATGGTGGAATGGACCAACGTGGCTAAAGCATCACTCATCTGAGTGGCCTCACGACAAATCTACTGCTAGTGCCACAACAAATCTGGAAGAAGTCGCATCTTTGAACGCAACAACCACACCAGTTAATCGGACCTGGAATCTGTTAACCAAATATTCTAATCTCAATCGATTAACACGCGTGACTGCATATTGTCGGAGATTCATCCTAAATGCTCGCTCGGAGTTAAACAAACGAGTGTTCACTCCACTTGAACCAACCGAACTAAATGATTCACGAAAATTTTGGATCAAGACAGTTCAGCGTGATTCGTTTTCTGAGGAATATCGATTACTTCAGAATGGTCTCGCGTTACCAAAACGTAGCGATCTTTATCAGCTGCGTCCATTCATTGACGATGCCGGAGTAATTCGCGTAGGCGGACGCCTCCGTCATTCAATTCTGGATTTTGACGAAAAGCATCCAATAATTCTACCTCGTAAATCTCATTTTACTCAGTTAGTTATTGAAAATGCGCACAAGGTTATGTTGCACGGCGGTACCCAGCTTACATTAAACTACACTCGACGACAATATTGGATAATTGGAGGACGCACTGTGATTCGTTCATTTATTCATCGATGTGTAGTATGTATCCGTCATCGAGCGACTCCAAGCCAACCAGAAATGGGTGACATACCAGCTTTACGTCTGACACCTTCCCGACCGTTCTTGAATTCTGGTGTCGACTACGCGGGTCCGATATCTATTCGAACCAGTAAAGGTCGCGGACATAAAAGCGAAAAGGGCTATATTGCACTCTTCGTTTGTCTGTCAACAAAAGCGCTTCATCTTGAAGCAGTAAGCGACTATTCTACTCAAGGATTTATCGCTGCGTATAAGCGATTCACAGCACGAAGAGGAATTTGTGCCACACTACTAAGCGATAATGGAACTAACTTCACTGGCGCTGACGAAGAACTTCGAAAGCTATTTCGTGCTACGTCAAAAGAGTGGCGTCATTTGAGTGATGTCCTTTGCAATGATGGAACAAAATGGCGCTTTATACCCCCCTCCAGTCCACATTTTGGCGGCCTGTGGGAGGCGGGAGTAAAATCCGTGAAACACCATCTTCGACGTATCATTGGTGAAACGACACTAACGTACGAAGAACTATCAACTCTTCTCTCGCAGATCGAGGCCTGTTTGAACTCACGACCGATTATCCCACTAAACGATGATCCCGATGACGCCTCGGCTCTAACTCCAGGACATTTCTTAATCGGTTGCGCACCCACAACCATCCCGGAACCCAGTCTGAACGATGTGCCAGTAAATCGACTATCACGTTGGCAATTAATACGGCAACAATATGAGAGTTTCTGGACTCGGTGGTCTTCAGAATACCTGCATCATCTCCAGCAGCGATCAAAATGGATCACTGCCCGACGACCTGTAAAAATTGGAGATGTCGCGCTCTTAAAAGATGAACGGCTGCCGCCTTCCAAATGGTCACTAGCACGCATCATTGATGTGCATCCCGGTCCGGATCAACAGGTACGAGTTGTTACCATACTCACCAGAGGATCAACCCTAAAGCGTCCGGTTGTCAAGCTATGTATCCTACCACGTGATGAAGAGTTATCAACCAACGTTGTCACGGCGGGCGGTTCAACAAACAAGTAATTTCGTCGCTCACGACAAGGCGGGCGGAATGTTCGGAGACCGTACTTCTCATGCTACGGCCCTGACTTTATATTAATAAAATAATTTATTCATTTCATAATTTCTTTACTTGTTACATAATTTCCTTTTTTTTTCTGTTAACTTTCAGTTGAATTTTATTTTATTTGTCAGTTATAATTAATTATCAGTTGAAATAAAACGATTTAAAAATATTATCTATTTAATTTACCAACCAGATCCGCAACATAATTATTTTTATATTTTTTAGATCAATTCAGAAGAAGCTTCAAATCTTGGACCGAAACGTTAATGTATTCAATTATAATTATATTGTTACACGATCCCCGTTGCGACGACAAGGGATTTCGCGAAACAACAATCGGCTCGTCATTCTAACAATGACACATAGATTGTTGTGGAACAAAAATCGGCTTGTTGTTCTAACAACGATACACATTCGTTCTAGTGCAACCTCGCAGGACCAGCACTATTTATATATCTACATGATTAGATATTTAAAAAAATATTGTAAGTAAAAATTTCTTACTCAATATTTACTATGGCTATTTTCACGCAAATTTAACATTTTTTTTTTTTTGGGGCAATTCCCCCAGTGCACAAAAAATTTTTTGTTGCAAAAAAAATGTATTCGTACCATGGCGGGCGTCGCACTTCGACACAGCTGCAGAAAACTTTTTAAAAAATACAAAATTTTAACATTGTACGACGTGTACATTTTAGAGTGCGAGCTATTTTTAAATAATACTTAATAAAATATTATTTCACGAAAATATTTTGAGAAATAATGACGACACCAGAAACAGACAAATTACAAGCGTTACTTTGTCTGGCGTCCAAAGAGGTGTGCGAAACACCATGATACGGATAGATAACCAAATACCACTCCACCTGAAATGTGATAAGCAATTTAAAAAAAAAAATAAATTGATCGAAGAATCAAACTACATTTTTGAACGATATCTAAAATAATTTTAAAGACCATTGACGCTGTTTACATACAATTATTGTATTATACAAATCAAGATTATTATTATTATCATAAAGTACTTTGACTGGATTAAAGTGGCCAGGCTTATGGACGGTTGGCCATGTCTTATCCAGAAGGTACAAGGTACGCTTAAGATTAATTACATCGGTGTTCATCTGTAGAGAACGCACTGGTGATTGTAATTGCTGTCTCGGTACTCGGTAAGGTACAAAGATAGACGCGCTGAGAACGTGTAATCTGTGCGGTAATAGGGCTGCACTACTCCAATCTTATCAGAACTTTGTGATCCGAGTATCTGTATAGAGGAAGCGGTCTGATGCATACTCTGAGAAAACTAAGTTGATCGCGTCCTTTGATTGTGTGCATAGTTACTCAATTATAAGAGAACCACTTCAGAATTTTAAATCGATTTTAATATAATTGATCAATTGAATGGTTACTTTATCAACACTATTAAACAGTTTATTTTACAGCTTAGCTTTACCTACGAAAGTTACTTTTTTAAAATTTAATTTGGAAAAAGATTTTTTTGAAGTAAAACTTCTTTAGGCGCGTTTTGTTAATTTCGCGAAAAGATTAATCGGTGAATTGACGTTACGAATGAATGTGACGTTTTTGCGTGGTCTGCTAAGTCCTTTTATGCAGTATAGCGCATCTATACGTAAATTTCATTTAAAATGCAATATACCTACATGAGTTTTGTTGATGTGGTGGTTATGGAAATCATTAATGCATTACAGAAAATCTTCTTGGACGTCCGGTCTATGTTGCATTTTATGTGGAACGATTTTTTTTAATGCATTAATGATTTTTATAGTTAAAATAAAGTTAGTTGACTGTTCAATACAAATAAATAAAATCGTATCTTAAGGCCGCTACACACGAGCCTAGAAACGCTGCTTGGAATTCTGCTGGCCGGTAGGCTGGGTACGAAGCTGGAAACGACGTCACTGCGGGCTCGCTTGCTAGCTCCCAGGATAGTGTTTAAAATTAGAACAGGGGATATTTTTTGCTAGCAGTATCTTGTCACGTGGGCGACTTGAACAAACGCCCATAAACAAACACTATGCCATAGTGTGTGTTCTGTTCAGAGACATTAAACATGCGCTTTTGTTACCGTTCTATCACTGCGCACGCGCCGAATCTACCTGCAGAGCAAGCTTGTGTAGACGTCTCGTATGAAGCGAGCACATAATAGCAATTAAGAAAACCAGCGCTAGAAAAGTAGTGAAATCTAGCAAGGAACCTAGCGACATTCCAGCCTCGTGTGCAGCGGACTTAATTAATGATTCATAAACGAATTTTCAGTTTTCGTCATGTTTTGCTTATATTTTATGGTATAGGTACACATAAAAAACTGTAATAATAAAATAAAACACCTTGTTTATAATATTACAATAACTACAATAACAAGGCTAAATTAGAAACAACAATTCACTGAACTTATTTAATGGTCGGAACGACCCGCAAAAATTGGGACGTCGTCTGGCACAACGCTGATCTCATCTGACAGTAATTATTTTGTTCTTCAACGATCAAATATGTCTGTCAAGAAAAAGATTGTTTCGTGACTTGGCGATAAAAATCACAGTCGACATCATCTTACCCAACCCTGCTACTGTAAGTACACTTATGTACGATGACTGCGATAGGGCTTGGGGCGATGCTCAGATCACGTTCAGTAAATTAACAGAGCGCAGATATTCAAGGACTGTTTTTGCAATGACAACTAGAATATAGTAAAAACGTTATACTGTATGCTTAAATACATAAAATATAATCATGATGCATTCTGATCTAGAGTACGTAATACTGAATGGTATTATGTATTGTCATTTGAAATTTGTATCGAAAAAAAAAAATGGTTTAATTTGAATCAGACTGTGCTATTTGCTGATATGCAACATCAGCTCTGTCCTTACTATGCCGATCGGCAAAGCTGCACTAGTGTCGACGTGACTGTTGACTTCGTTATCAGGCAAATTCGTTACCGATCGTAACAGCTTTGCCGATCGGACACAGCTTTCTCTCGGTAAGGGCAGTATTTTGGTGAATGCGATTCAATTTACCTACTATAATTGTTTGGTGCCGCCTACAGTTGGCGCAGGTGTTGCAGCATATTAAAGAGAGAAAAAAGGGAGAAAGAGAAAGAAGACTCAGCTCCCGAATGTGAGAGGCAAGTGCTACTACAGGGCTAGAATATTCTCGGAGAGCGACAATCTGCAAGAGATAGTCCTCGCGGTCATATTCTCCTCATTTATTGCAGTTTCCCGCCACATTTAGTATGTATCAGAACCCCGTGACACTTTTATGGAAATGGAACTAGAGGAAGTACATAAGTACGGAAAATGAAAATCGTAAATATTTTATCTAGTTCTGATTCGGACTGGCCATTAATTATTATTTTCCATTTCTTTAGAACTATTTAGTTATAACTATATTTTTACTTTGTTTTTAGTCGTTTGCTATTACTATTAGTAACTTTTTTTTAACTGGATACTTTCAAGTTAATTGGTAATTTTCTTAAATACATTATAAATACGTTTATTAAATACATTGATTAATTAATTATTAATTACATAAAAACACAGATAAGCATCTTTATACGTGAAAACATGAATGACAGCTGTTCGCGACAATTAGCTAAAATGTAATAGGGTTGCTATGGAAACGACATCTAAACAAACAGTTGATAGGTGATTTTTCCTTTACTGCCGCCCGAACATACGTCCCCACCAATGTGTAAATGTTTTCTGCCGAAAATATGTACTTTTAATCGAGGTATGAAGAAAAAGTACTTTTTAACTGGATACTTTCAAGTTAATTGATAGTTTTCTTGTAAATTAACGCAATCCAATTCGTATAGACCAAGTCGCGAATTACACGCGAGCCAAGCCGCTGGCAAAAAATAGTGTCACATAACGGCGGTAAATTTTGATATAACAAAATTTTAAATTGTAATTATAGGCAAGTGTATAGAATAAAAATATTAATTTGTATTTATGTTTCACGATATCATTGAAATTAATATCAAAAATATCATTCAGTTATAATTATAATACTCATTGCTCTTGCGTGGATCGAAAAAAAGACAAGAAAATTGGTAGTCATTATTTTATGTGGACAAACTAATAATTAAACTGTTTTGTAATTTTGTTTTAATATCGCATTTGCTAACATAGTTTGTACTTGTCTGTTATGAAATCAAGATTGTTTAATACTCATTTTTTTGTTTTTTTGTATTTATATACCTAATAATTTTTAAATAATCGCATGCTTAGAGTTTTAATTTTGTTTTGAATTACCTATTTGTTTATTTTTGTTTTCAACAAACCAAATAGTGGAAATATATTGTCAACTATAAAATTAGTAACTGACCATTTCCTGTTACAAATTACGTAATATCTGCAGAAAGTTCCAGACAAACTAATTATTAAATAATAGTTTGTTTTTTGTAGCTTGAATACATTATAAACGTAGCCTTATGTCCATAAGCCCACTTTCTTAGGAGTGGCGTGGGGAGGGTGCAGTTGGTCAAAAATTTCTGCCGCTGGTATTTCCCGGTCATATGGCTCTAACAGAACCTGAAAAGCGGCAGAATTTTTTTTTATACTTTAACCATTTTTTTTACCATGTTTGACATTTTTTATCCCCCTTATTTAAATAGCTTATGTACCAGGCGGCAGAAAGTTGGGACCACATGGTTTTTTTGCGCGTCAGCTCACTAACTAATAAATTAATTGTTCTCTTCTAAACTGACGTTCTAATTGGAATCACTGTTTGCTGGACGACATTAATACAGGCATTTTTTTATTCAGCGATTAATAACAGTCTACTGTGATTGGCTACTTGTTTATTTTCTCTGACATGAATAAAGGAAACAATTACATTGAAAAAAAGTGAAAAAAATGCAATCACAAGTTAATGAGATTACGTGGGCATGCGCGGTAGCAAAGGAAAGTTAACATTTTATAAACTAATGATGTAGAAATTAATTAGTATCAACATTTATACGTTAAATGCGAGTGACGAGTTTTTTACTCGGTCAGTTTACGTATAGACGATTATTGTAATCATAGACGAGCAGACATCATTAAAGTAGATAACACTGGCTACCTGAATGCCATTACTAGTTTGATGTTGGAAAGTGTGGATTGTATGTATTAGTGATGCTATTGGTCAGTGACCTTTTGTTGTCATTTTTAAAGCAATATTTATACTCGGTATTTCTTTTTATTTTCAACGAATTCAACGTGAAATGTTAACGAAATTACATTCAGTACCGAAACTGGTTTTGGAAATATGATTTTTGCAACGTACACGTGTTTTTAACTGTTAGTGGATTGATTAGTTACAGCGAGAGTCGTCATCCGTCCGGGTTTCCCCGGCTTTGTCCTTTTTTTAAAGGCGTCCGCTCGCAGTTTAGTCCCCAGTCCGGATTTTAAAATGACTAGATATATACTTTTGAATCAACTAGAATTAAGTTTGTTTAATTCGAAATTTTGCTAATTGGAAAAAGAGAGTAGAGTTATTGTTTGGTTTTTCTAATTTTTAAAAGGTTCTTTAATTTTATTTCCAAAGTAAATAGAGATATAATTAAATGAAAACTTGTACAATTCTTTTAAGTTGCACCAAACAAAAAGCCATCAATACTTTGTGTAATAAAATTTGTAATGCAGAAGCTAATAATTTATAATGATAAATATAATAAATTATTCAAATCTTAGATTAACGTCTGAATAGAATTTTTCAAATAAATAAAATTATCGACCAATTTTTTCAGACTGTATATTGAAAAAACATTTTTTGTCAAAATACAGTCTGAAAAATTTGTCGATAATAAATAATTATGTCCGGGTTTTGAGCTCAAAAATTTCTGGGCCATATAATAGTTCTTCTTTCGCATTCTGCCTTCACATAAGTGTTCTTATTAGCGCGTTTGTTTGCTACCTTTACACGCTCCGAATCAATTTTTTCAGCTTATAGATGGCCATTGCATTGGGTCAGAAAGCTTATAGATCATCTCGAAAACTATTCATTGAATTAACTTGAAATTTTCAAATAATATTTTCGAGGCTTCATACTTTAAAAAATACGGGAAAAAATTGATTTTTGGAAATACTGATTACCCCTAACCCCTTAATATCGTATATTTATTAAATACTAGCGGTCCGTCCCGATTTCACCCGGGTGCAAAAGAACACGAATGTGGGGAGGGACATATGTATACAGAGTCACCTTAGTTTACCGAGATGAATGTTGTGTTCAAATTTCATGATGAATAGAGTTACCATTTAAAAGTTTATTATATATATTTTTTTACATCTTGGGTTTCATTATGGAAGTTTTGGTAGGGATCCCTAATTTAACTCGAACATAGCCAATGTTACTCAGTGATAATGTTGCATTCTATTAGCGAAAAAAAATTTAACATCAGTCCAGTAGTTTTTGAGTTTAATCATTCCAAACAAAAATACAAATCTTTTCTCTTTATAATATTTGTATTTAGATTTAACTCGATCACTCAAAAAAGAAAGTTTCTCAACTTATATATTTCTACACAAAACGTATAATCCAATTTGTGATAATATGCCCATTTTAGTTTTAATTCTCGAGCTTCTAATAAACTAGAATCTTCCAGTTGTCAGCTGTTATTAATTAATATTGTAAAAGCTTATAAGCTTTCAGGTTAAGCACTTTTTATTGTTGTCGGTTGCCGTTAGTTTTTTGTCTGCGAATGTATCAATTTAATAAAATTATATTTACCTGTTTATTTATTAAACGAAAGTTACAATCTGCATTAACCTTTCATAACATAACTTAGGTAGGTGTTACCTCTATATAGATTGCAGATCATGTACTATCAAATTGTATGTCGACGTTGTCGTAAAGGAAATTATTTTTAGCGACGTATCGCATATTATTAAAGTCGCTTGTGCAGGTATTTATAAAAACAGTTGTACACTATTGCTCACAAGTTACAAAAATGTAAGGGATATATTTTATTATATATTTATACCGTGATATATTTATTGCATTTGTATATTATACGATTTCTGTATCTAAAGACCGCTGCACACGAGGCTAGAAACGTTCTGCTCGCCGGTAGGCTGGGTACGAAGCTGGAAATGACGTCACTGCGGGCTGCCTTGCTAGCTCAGAAGATAGATTTTAAAATTAGAACAGGGGCTATTTTCCCTGCTATATTTGCTGCTAGGTATGAGCAAGAACCAATCAGGAAGCAGTCTCTTGTCACGTGGGCATTTGAACAAACGCCCACAAACCAACGTGGCGTCATTCTGCTCAGAGTCAGACAACAGACACGTTTTGCTCTGTGTTTATATTCGATCTGTCACTGCACAAAACAAGCTTGAAAAGACGTCTCGTGTGAAGCGAGCACATAACAGCAATCAATAAAACCAGCGCTAGAAAACTAGAAGGCAAATCTAGCAAGGAATCTAGCAGCGTTTCTAGCCTCGTGTGCAGCTGCCTTAAGTGATGCTACATTTCTATTACTTTCTAATAAGTTGAATTGCATTTATTTATTGTCATTTATAAATACCAGTGTTTTTTTGCGGTGCATAAAAATAATTTATCATCTGCACTTTTTCTTTTTGAACGCATTTATTTAGCTTGACTCCGTATATTTCTTTGTGACTGTCTTTCTGGCTTTGTGTGTTTCTCTTTTTCAACTACTTCCCGTTATCCGATTGAGTTGAAATTTTGCATATAATATAATAACTAACTGACCGGTTCGGCTTTCGTCCGGTTGCAAATCGCACTTTTAATAAAGCACACTAAAAACTTAAAAATAAAAACAGGTAAAAAAAACTTTTAAGTTTAACGTTTTTATTGTACAATTGATAATGTACTAAAAACTAGAAAATAAATATGAGTTACCATAGGGGTCTCTGATTAAACTAAAATAAAATCGTGGCGGGCATTTAGTAGAAAACTTTCATTTGTTTGAGATTGAAAATCATATTTAGCTTTCGACTATCTTCTTCCACCATAATGTAACTCATAAATGCTTTATTTTAGTTTAATCAAAGCCCCCTATGGTGACTCATATTTCTTTTCTAGTTTTTAGTACATTTTCGATTGTAGAATAAAAGCGCTTAGCTTAAAAGCTTTTAAACCTATTTTTATTATATTTCATTAAGAATTTTTTAGCAAATATAATATTTTAAAGCATTTCTTATAAAACGCGTTACATATGCCACAGCTGTAGAGCGATTTTTTAATCTCAGAACTGAACAAGAGTTCTTTTGTTTTCTAACTTATTGTTTTAGAAATACTTCAAAATTACCGGGTAAATCAGCTGTTGTTATCTTTTATGGATATTTTTTTCGGAATGTGGTGTACTACCCTGTCTATAAGTCTATAGTGACATTGTATAGGTATGTTATGTATAATGTACATAAGTGAAAGGAAAGTAACTAACGGTGTTTCATTTAGTTCTGGCTGAAAGCAACCCGTTTACAAGGTGGTATGCGCATATACTCGTATCTATACTTTAATACACCATCAGCTAGAAAAACAAAATCACAGTTTTCAATAAATAAAATTATCGACCAATTTTTCAGACATTAAATAATTTTAATTTAGTTCGTCATACTCTTTTTGCTAATTCTTATTCTCTCAAATTTATTAATAAATCTATCAAAATTATGATTAATATATTAACAAAAAATCATAATTCACAAAACAATGTTAATAATAAAACTTAACAAAATTATTATAAAGGGAAAGGATAAACTTAATAAATTACGAGAACATAGTGTTGTTTATAAAATTAATTGTGAAAATTGTGAAAAGAACCCTATTAGTCAAACTAAAAGAACTCTTAAAACAAGAATAAGAGAACACCAAAATAATAATTGTCTGAAAAATTGGTCGATAATTTTATTTATTGAAGAGTTCTAATCAGACGTTAATCAAAGATTTAAAATCACAGTTTAATTAATTCAAATTTGCCATCTTTATTTCATGTCACCGCACAAAAGCGTTATTTTTCTCGTTTTTGTATGATTGACTTTTTTAACACATGTTGTCACTCCTCATACTTTTCACAAGCTTTTATTGAACTTGCCGCGTTTGTCACTCAGGCAGTCTGTCAGTGTATCAGTTTGGGTAAAAACTTGCAATCAAAATTTAGGCTAAATCTAATTAAGCTAGAGCTTCGAAATCTCGCACACGTGTATAAGTCCGTGCATAAATCCAATATGGCGACACCCCAAGATAGCGGGTTACCCTGTTCTTCACATCCCTCTTGACGTGGGTATCAAGTTTGACGAGTGGAATACGGTTCCCCGCTTCTGTGGGGGTTTGGTTTCACCTTCTTCCGCGGATACTAGCAAACCCCTTGTGATTTGTTCAAACTAAAATATGAAATCAGTGGCAAATAGACTACTTTATTTGACAATTTGAGTAAAAATAAACACGTACTTACAAGTCCATAATCTAACATAATATTATTATAACTAGAAAAAGCGTTGCTATTTTATTTAAATTCCATAGTTATCGCTATCTATTTTTGCATTAATTTTCGACATTTTGATTCTATCTGCCGTTATAAAGTATGCAAAATTATTTTTTTTTATTGATTTGAAATATAAATGCAAAATTATATGCCCGATGACCGAAGGTCGATTTCTGGCCGTATAGCCGAAGCCGATTAATCGGATATCGCCACAACCTTCGACCGAAGCCGAAGACTTAAAAATTCTAAGAAATTCAGTTCAAATTGGCTACAACTGCTACAAGCTACAATTAATAATATAAATGATTTTAAAACTTTTAAATTAAAGGTTTACATTAATAATATAAAAATTAAAAAGGTAATTTTAATCATCTCTAGAGGTCGCCGCGTCCATTGCGCTCTCGCTCATTCGTAACAGTTTGTTCAATTTCGGCACTTGTTAGAAACCTTCGGCCTATGTTGGCCGAAGCTGAAGGTCTCGCCGAAAGTGGCTGTAGTCGAATGTTTGGTCAGACACTTTAATAATTTGTATTCGCGTGCAATAGAAATTTAGCCACTACTGTAAGGGAGCACCTAATGTCAACGTCGTACCTTTACAGAGTTTGTGACGGCGGATTAAAAAGCTGCCAATCATGCCACTTACTTGCTTGTGACACGCGCATTTTATAGTGCCTATTAATAAAAACGTTCTACGTTTGCGTGCATAAAGAAAGAATGACTAAACTCGTTAGTTTGGTAAATGGTACAGTTCTGACAGTCCCTTTGAATAAAACACTAGTTCACTTCCGAGTTCAACAAGTTCAAGTGAACAAAAAGATGGTACCAGGTATACTCTTAAGAGATATGTAAATAAAATGACGCATTAAATCGCAGTTTTACACCTGTTAAATTTTTTTAAATTGCGTTTGCACTAGGGTTGGAAGAATGTGCTACATATCGTGCCGCGTGTTAAGATTCGAAAGTTTCTGGGTTGACAGTTGAACACTTCAAGTGATTAACTGCTTTAAAATTGTTACGCTAATGTCCGTATTTGTCGAACATTATTAAAGATAGAAGTTAATAATCTTGGAACAATGTTATTCGTTAGACTTAAATTTATTTTAAATTCACCAGGCAAAATATCAGGTAGAAAAACTAGTTAAAGAATAAATATACACTGCTCTATACGCCTTGCTCTTTTTGTTGAATATTTACGTTCACCCAAAAATCCGACCGATAGTGTTAGTGTAAACGTCAAAAAAAAAACACAGTCACAAAATAATAATGTTTTATCCCAATTGGACACAAAACTTCCACTAACATTAATATTTTACAACTATACACTTCACAACAGGTTAATAAACAACACATGAATAAATTCACAAGAGCAAGTGTAAATATAATACTCCACGTTTATAGGTTAGGTATTACGATCTATGTGGTGGCCATTATTATTGTATCAGGCGAATTAATATTCATATCCTGGAAGTAAAACAGAATAGATTTATACCTGCAGTAAACATAATTTTGGTGTTTCGTGAATTGAAATATCGCTATTTATTCGGAGGAATAGCTACCTGACGAACAAATTACCCGAATAAATAACTACTTACGTTCGGTGAATATGGCCATAAAGCAATTAAAAATAGGTTTTAAGAAATATGTATATGAATGAGTGACAATTGCAACGTGTTTTAGAACGATTCTCTGAGAAAAAATCGCAGTTAAAATGTATTTGAATGTTATTAAATTATGGTCATTGGCGGTGTGTGTGAACGAAGTTTATTTGAGTGTTGATGATTTTTTAAATTTTAAAATATAGTTAGATAGCTATAAATGAAAATTGTAAGCTGGAGGTTATAAGTTGAGCGTTGAGAGTTGAGACTTGGATTTGTAAATAGCTGTAAATAAAGTTTGTACAAAGTCGAAACTGTTTATTTCAAATTTATTTCCATCCTAACACGGGAAATAAATTAGGGATAGTGATTACATAATATCAGTTTATCCGAAGGTGGGATTTTGTATATAATACATATCACACCTAAAGAAGATTATATTCTATCTTTCTTAGGTGTAAAAAATGAACTAAACTTCTGCAAACAATTAAGGGAGCAAAAAAATTTTTCGAATTTTTGGTGATTTTTCAGAATACTGTATCCAGTTAAAATTGGTGGTATCGAGGTTTTAAAAAAAGCATTTTAAAGCGCTGAATGTCTAGTTTTCAGATTTCTTAGCTTAAATTTTTTAGGAGCGACAGTCATCGCAAAATTCTAAGAAAGAACACGAAAGAAATTTTTTTTTAATTTTTTGCGTTTTTTTTCATGATCCACGGGCTTGGAAAAATTTTTTACACAAAAATCATGATATGGACTTGATAGCCTGTTCATTCAGCTCTAATTTCTTTTTTTAAATTTTTCTCTACGTTAATTTGACCCGGAGATAACCGACTACGAATGCAAAAGCATCCTTTTGACTTTAACCATCGATATCTCAGCAACTAATGATCAGACAGAAAATTGATGGGCAGTTTCAAAATCTCGAATAAATTTCCTACAAGGCTATGTAGTGTTCTTGGAAGAAAAAAATTTTCTTTCATCCTCGATATTAACTTGAAAAAAGTGAAAAAAAGTGACTTTTTGACTTGTTTTGCTAAGTCGACCGCATCTTTGCTAATATCGGTGGAAAGTCTAATGCTTGTACGAATTTTCACACCTCGATGTACCCCCAACAGCTCCGTAAATCGGCAAATCGATTTACCGAACGGTTTTTCCGGACCGCTTAATCAAAATTTCAGAAAAATTTAAAGGAGCAAAATTTACATTTCTGAGCACCCTGTAATGTTCGTAAAAATGAAAAATTTGATTTTTTTTTTCAATTCATTCACAATTGGGTATCTTTTGCTCAATGAATTTGAAAAAAAAAAATTTTAATTTTTGAGAAAAAAATCCAATTTTTGAAAAAAAAAATGTTTTTCCTTAAATTTTTGAAAATTTACTCTCCTTTATTTTTTAACAATTTAAGAAAAAAATATTGAGTCATTTTTGAAGCGATGTACTCTATCCGTAACGTCATTTCCTTTATTTTGAATTAACGGAATTAATTAAAAGTTGATACCCCCAAGATTGGTGTAGTCCTCGATCTGCAAACAAATAGTGCTTATTATCCTAAACTTTCTTACGAAGCTAACAAGTGTGAAAAAAACAGTTTTTTTGAAAACTCAATCTTTGATTCCAAGGAACCAACCAAATGTAAATTTTGCTCCTTTAAATTTTTCTGAAATTTTGATTAAGCGGTCCGGAAAAACCGTTCGGTAGATCGATCTGCCGATTTACGGAGCTCTTGGGGGTACATCGAGGTGTAAAAATTCGTACAAGCATTAGACTTTCCACCGATATTAGCAAAGATGCGGTCGACTTAGCAAACAAGTCAAAAAGTCACTTTTTTTCACTTTTTTCAAGTTAATATCGCGGATGAAAGAAAATTTTTTTCTTCCAAGAACACTACATAGCCTTGTAGGAAGTTTATTCGAGATTTTGAAACTGCCCATCAATTTTCTGTCTGATCATTAGTTGCTGAGATATCGATGGTTAAAGTCAAAAGGATGCTTTTGCATTCGTAGTCGAATATCTCCGGGTCAAATTAACGTAGAGAAAAATTAAAAAAAAGAAATTAGAGCTGAATGAACAGGCTATCAAGTCCATATCATGATTTTTGTGTAAAAAATTTTTCCAAGCCCGTGGACCATGAAAAAAAACGCAAAAAATTAAAAAAAAATTTCTTTCGTGTTCTTTCTTCAAATTTTGCGATGACTGTCGCTCCTAAAAATTTTAAGCTAAGAAATCTGAAAACTAGACATTCAGCGCTTTAAAATGCTTTTTTTAAAACCTCGATACCACCAATTTTAACTGAGATACAGTATTCTGAAAAATCACTAAAAATTCGAAAAATTTTTTTGCTCCCTTAATTGTTTGCAGAAATTTATGTCGGTACCCGTCGTCATCACTGAGAGGCATAAAGCAGTTTATAATTTTATTATATTGTATATATATTTATGTATCTCCGGTTGGACTGATTAGCGACTATAGGTTACCTGCACGGTTTTTTCTGTTATTATAAATTATAAGATTGAACAACCTTCATAATATAATTTAGCATTAATTTAAGATTTCAGAAATTTATCTGAAATTATTTAATTTTATGGCAATTTAACAACTAACTACTTTATGTATTTGCATAAGACTTAAGAGGTCAGTATACCTTTAAAAGGTATTAGAAACGACAGGTAATTGCTGATAAATTACTTCACAAAATATAGCATATCATTTTAACTCCTAAGGCACAAGCATTTATCTAGAGAATGTCTCAGAGAATAAAATTAAGACTGCTTCATTGCTCGGCAAAGATTTGGTAGTTTGCTGTAAGGAGTTACATTCGCCTGCGCGATACGACGCTGTACTGTAGATTGCATTTTCAATTTTATAATTGCAATTTTTTGACACGTCGCTACTCGCCATGCTGGTTTGAAGTGTGACGTCAGAGTTGTAGTAAACACGCGACGCACACGTGAGTAAATGTTAAACGAGCCTCGTGTAAACGATACCGAACCTTATTTGCACTTGTTTATATACTACAAGAATGACGTCACAGTAGGTAAACATGGCGGCTCGTGTTTTCGCACCAACTTATCTGTTTAAAATGTTGAGTGCTGTTTTAGTCCTGAAACGACTATATTTAAGCGAAGTAGACTTTAATGTGGAACATTTTAAGACAATATTTAAATAAAAGATATATACAGATCTCGACATGTTCGCGTTTTTAGTCAATATGACGAAAAATAAAATGTCAGTCACTTCAATATAACGGTTAATAGGCAATGTATTTTTCTCGTAGCTTGCGAATCCTTGCAAAATTTCTTCGTAAAATGCTCGCAAGAAAACGTACGATAGATAAAAGATAAAAAGTTCTGTTTTTTAGGGTTCCATACCTCAAAAGGAAAAAAAGAACAACTTGTTAATCGTCTGTCAAGACTCTTAGGAATCAAATCCCGTTGACCTAGAGCAGAGGTTCCCAAACTTTTTTTTCTCATAGACTAC
Organism: Xanthostigma xanthostigma; assembly: GCA_963575645.1. Classification (NCBI taxonomy): domain Eukaryota; kingdom Metazoa; phylum Arthropoda; class Insecta; order Raphidioptera; family Raphidiidae; genus Xanthostigma; species Xanthostigma xanthostigma. The sequence continues at coordinate 18,013,407 of OY754467.1, forward strand.
TTTAAAAATTTTGCTGGTTCTGGTGGACCCCCTGCAGCTACATTTCTACCATATTCCCAAAACTCGACAAAAAATGTGACGATTAGATGTAACTATGGAAATTTGGTGAGTTCCAACCACGAATGGGGAGTTTTCTAAATGTAATAAGTGAGAATTGATTGGTTAATTAATTAATTGATTGTGCTGTGAGTGGATGTCAAAGAAGTAAAGCTGGTCAACCAAAAAAGTGATTCCATCCAACTTTATTTTTTTGACATCGACTCACAGTACAAGGAACCAATCAATTCTCATTTATTTCATTTAGAAAACTCCCCACTCGGAGTGGTAAAAATAAAATGAAAAATAGTATTAATATTTTTGTGTTGTATTTATTCAAATATGTAACAAGTAACAGTCGCTGAGCCTCTTAAAATATTATCTGCCTACATTGATAGGTAAAGTCAAGCCAACATTTTAGTTCTTCATTATCGAAAGCGGATACATTCTCGTGGACTCCTGCTTACGAATTGAGAACCCCCATTTTTTTGTCACGCCATTGTAGACCCCCGTCGAGTCTCCCGTGGACACCTGGGGGTCCACCTGAACCACTTTGGGAACCACTGATCTAGAGTCATGAAATTTGGCAAGAAGCAATGTTTTATAGCGTAAGTAAAGGGAAAAATCAAAAACCGTAAATTTGTAATTACATTACAAAAAAAGTGTTTTTAAATCGCAACAATATATGTTACGCACGGACACAATAACAGTTCTAATACAATACACGCATCTGCTACCGGTGCGTTTAAACAGCACATAATTTGTTGACCAAAAAAAAAATAATTTTCTAATATTTTCTTTATAATTATTATTATAATGTCCGATCATAAAGTGTTTGAACTCCCATCCTAGCACGGGCTTGCCAAGTTGGGTGGGAAAATTCTTAATTATTTTGTAATTGGTATTAAAATGTATATATATAAAAGAATAAATAAATATTTGAACCCTCGCCTACAACACGGTACGACAACTAGGTTATCAGATATAGCCACGAGTTACAATACAATTCAGTAATTCATCTGAACTCATTGCAATATTACACACATAGTTGGCAAACTGACTGCGTCGTTTGTCGATGTATGGGGATAAAAGTTTTCCAATGGCTAAGCGGGAAAAATCTTCGAGACTCCATTCCAGTGATGGACGAACTATTTACATACCTACATACCTACACGTTTGCACTTGGTCGGTTTTTTCCGAATAATCCGGAAATATATTTTTCCATTCTGATAGCCCGATGTGGCCGGTTACGGGCAATGTCGGGCATAACACGTAGTAAATAATAATAATTATATATGTGTAAAAAATAAAACCCAAAATCGATAAGTCACCGTGAACGCAACAATCATTAATGGCAAAGGCATTATAGCGGGACTTTGAATAATTAACACTAGCGAAAGTTGAGATTAAATAACGGATTTAACATCCAACATGCATCTTTGTACTTATAACATACATTCGTAAGTAGAGAGGTATTTGTACTTACCATGTATGTATGTGCTGTAGGAATCTTTTGTATTAAAATACAAGATGGCTCTTACTTTCACGCTTGGAATATTATCTTCAAACAACTTTTTTTAATTTAATAATATACGTGCTTTTATGTATTACACGTACATGGTGTGTAATTGAAACTGACGGAATAAAATTCTCTTCGTTTTGTACTTGTTTAAGTTATATGACAGTAATAATTAATGCAGACAATGCAGTGTTAAGGCCGCTGACACACGAGGCTGGTTTTGCTGCTAGATTCCTTGCTAGATTTGGCTGCTAGGTTTTAAACGTGCTGTGGCTAGAGAATACAATCCCGGGATCCCGAATCTCGGGATCCCGGCCGTTTTCTGGTCCCGAAAATCTCGGAATCGTACTTGGCTAATCTCGGGATTTTCGGGATTGCCACAAACAGATCTAGTTTGCATTCCGTAATCCGTTGCGCCTTTACAATTACCTTGCCTAGATTATATTAATATTATTTATTACATAACGACAAAAACAATCCTTAAATACGTGGTACGATACGTAAGAATATAAAATCTCCAGATCCTGAAGTACGTACAAAATGAATCGGGGTTGGCAAATAGTATTAGACGTGAAATAAGCCTGTTTTAAAATGGAGGACTTCGTGGATATCACTTAGAAACAGCATATAAGTTCTGTTGTCTATTCCTCCATCCAGGGTAGAACCTGAGCGAGCGTTTTCAGCTGCTGCTGCTTATGTTGGCAATAAACTACGAAGCAGGCTTGTAAGTCAAACATTGGATGCTTTGATATTTCTGCAATTGTATTTTCGAAATTCTAAATAGTTTTTTTGTGTTGTCTTTTTGATTTATTGCAAAAGTAAAGTTTTTTTTTGGTTTTGTCTATTTTCTTTTTTTACTATATTGTGATTTGTGTTGTGCAACGATATTAAAAACATTTTTTAAGTAATTACTCAAGTTTTTTTTCATTTGAGCCCAATTAGAAACCACATAGTCTAATCCCGGGATAGCCCCGGGATTACGCATCTATAATCCCGTAATCCCGGGATTGAAAAACATGCTCGGGATTGTATTCTCTAGCTGTGGCACTTGGGTTTCTTCAGGCCGCTGCACACGAAACTAGAAACGGTCGCGCTGCTAGAAACATTGCTTGGAGTTCTTCTGGCCAGTAGGCTGGGTACGAAGCTGGAAATGACGTCACTGCGGGCTACCCTGCTAGCTTACAAGATAGGTTTTAAAATTAGAACAGGGACTATTTTCCTTGCTAGGTCCGCTGTCAGGAAGCGGTATCTTGTCACGTGGGCCGCTTGAACAAACGCCCACAAACAAACATGGCGTCATTCTGCTCAGTCAGACAACGGACACGTTTTGCTCTGTGTTTATATTTGAACTATCACTGCGTGCGCACCGGATTTATTTACAAAACTAGCTTGAAAAGACGTCTCGTGTGAAGCGAGCACATAACAGCAATCAAGAAAAGCAGCGCTAGAAAACTAGTAGGCAAATCTAGCAAGGAATCTAACAGCGTTTTTAGCCTCGTGTGCAGCGGTGTTTATTTGTTCTAGATTCGTGTATTGAAGTTGTTTTTTTAGATGCGCAGATACAGTTCGAATGTTAACAAAAGTGAACGTTTATATAGTCTCTGAACAGAACACACACTATGACGCCATGTTTGTTTGTGGACGTTTGCCCATATCGCTTACGTGACAAGATACTGTTTCTTCATTGGTTCTTGCTCAAAATAAGCAGAAGACCAAGCAAGAAAAATAGTCCCGATTCTAATTTTGAAATCCATCTTGTGATCATGAAAGTAAGTGAAATAGGGGATGAAAGTTTGTATAGGGATATGAAAATTCATATTTAGGCTTTTGGTAAGAAATAAAAGGTTACGTATTTCAGCGTTTCTGCAAAATCATCTCTAAAGAGGGTAAAATAGGGATGATTTTAAAATTCACACGTAGGTAATATGTATAATGTATATAGCACGCAAAAACTGCAGGCGAAAGTGTATAACCATTGTTTTTTAAAGTGGTATAATTCTACTAGCGTCGCTGTCCCGTTTCATCTCAATCGCGTGTAGAGTCGCGGGTAGTAGTTAGTCGTTTAATAAAATTATAATTGTGCTTTGTTCAATGATTGTTCGTGTGGACACGTACATAATAAATAATCAGCGGTGTAAGGAATACAGTTATTATTAATTGCTTCTAACATATTTATGGAGCATTCAGTTCATTTAACGTTCGTTGGTTGTGGATGCGTTGCTATGACTGGTATCTTGTATGTCCATACGGCAGGACTACTTGCGGGTTACTATTCATTACACTGTATATTATATGGCGTTTGATTGCACGTGTGCCAATTTTATAGGTGAATTATTATAGCATTAACGATGCATTCTACATATTAACATAATCTATACCTACATTGCGTTCTGTATACGATGTGTACACTGTTGGGATCTCGGCAATCAGGCACGTTTTTATCGTCCCATATTTCCAATTGAAATAATACAAAAAAATAAGTTTAAAACTGAAACCCGACTACTGAAAAGTATAAAACAAGAAAATATTCTCATCTGAGGATAGCCGTGGTAATGTGCCACCTACCCTAACAAAACATTACATTTTAACAGTAGTAAGCGATCATAAGCTCTAGGGCAAAGTGGATCACGGTATATATCTAGAGGGGCCTCATATTATATTATATGAGATGGCATACGACCACGGCTATCTTCAGATGAGAATATTTTCTTGTTTCATACTTTTCAGTAGTCGGGGTTTAGTTTTTGAACTTATTTTTTATTTAAATTCTTTTTTTTTATTTGTTTTCAATTTGGTCTCCCCAAAAATTCAAAAATAAATGCAGCCTATGTTATTCGGGCCATAATAACGAATCGATTGACACCTTATTTATCAAAACCGGATGAATAGTTTAGGAGCTACGGTGGAACATCCGTAAATACAAACATATATAGACTGCTAAACTCATATCTAACCCTTCTTTTTGGCTTCGCCGTAGTCGAGTAAAACGTTGCTTGGTTTGAGTTTTCAGTGTTGGATTAAGAATCTTTTTTATAATAATAATAATAATAATAATAATAATAATATCTTTATTTAGGAAACAGACAATAGCCTTTGACCGGCTGACAACGTCTGCCCTTTTTCAATATACACACAAGATAACAAAATTATAAAACAAAGCATGTAAAAATATAAATTTATAGCTCTTTATAAATATTTTCAACGAAAATTGTTTTGAACAAGATATGTTAACAAGTTGTAGGAGTTCAGCTGATCTTTCCTTACAGTATTTTTTAAATCGGTCATATTTCTATTAATATAGCGGAGATAAAAACCACGGCTATATTAAATGAATGATTTTATTAGTGAAAATAATAACTCACGGATTTCTGACTTTTTTAATTGATAACATATTTTTGCAATGACGAGTTTCTAGGTTAGGGTATGATATTTGTCAAGAACAGATTGCGATCCATAAATACGTTATACGATGAGACGAACACAACGAAACCCTATCTCATGCGTGTGCTCAATACGTGCTTGGCCGGTTTTTCAATATAATATTAACGGAGGAAAATATGTATGCATTCCGCAGACTATTTGAAAAATCTAAATAGTGATCCGAATAAAATTGTGCATGCGATAGTTGCGTAATATGATGTGTACCGTAACACATTACCAATTAACAGTTTTATAACTGCGAATAACCCATAACTATAATAATATATTAATAATATACACATGCATAAAGCTTCCGCTATAGAACGCGCGAATAATTTGTTCAAATTATCGTACTAGCGCTTTCCCGCGTTTTCGCTCGCCTTCATGTTGGTTTCTTAGCACTCGGCACTCTTTGATAAAACTGCGATAATATTTAGGCATACTTTTTACCCGACTGCGGCGAAGCCAAAAGGAAATGTTATGAGTTGAGCAGTCTATATATGTATGTTAATATTTACGGATGTTCAACCGTAGCGCCTAAACTATTCATCCGATTTTGGTAAATAAGGTGTCAATCGATTCGTTATTACGGCCAGGGTAACATATACTACATTTATTTTTAAATTTTGGTCCCAGAGGAGAATAAATTGAAAACAAATAAAAAATAAGTAATAAAAAAAAACTCGGGTTGCAGTGCGAAACCCTGCCGACAATATAGTGTATTTGCTTACACTGGCAGTGTGGCTTTATTATGTGAACTCAACCCTTTTGTTTTTGGACAAATTAAAAATTTTAACCCCTTAATACATCCCTTCAAATACCTAATATTTTTTTTTCTTAATTTCAATATTACCTACTGTCAACTTACCAAATTAAATTTACTCTTCACTAAGTAAATCCATATCTACAAACCAACGTTTTCATAAATTTTTTAAAGTTTTTGCAACATTTTTTCATTGTTGCTCCGCTCCTATTGGTCGTAGCGCGATATTATATAGCTTTATATATTAGTATAAATTAATTAATTCTCACTGGAACCAGTTTGACATTAAAAATCATATATCTTATTTGCTTGACAATTTTTGTTACTCGTCCGAATTTATACAAGATTCGGCTGAGATTCGGAAAACTACAACGTTAATATGCCACAAAGTTTTCTTTTTCTCTAATGGTGGACGCTGTACACCACATTCCCGTTTTTTTTTATATAAACTTATTGGCTTTTACACTTTTGTGTATTCAGCCACTAATTAAATTATAAAATAATTCTGACTATACAATATACATACACATATACTCTGTGATCAGAGCTGGGCAAACTACTTGAAAAAAGTAGTTGAGTATAACTACTAACTACTTAAGCAAAAAAGTAGTTAAACTACTTGGTAGTTAAACTACTCGTTCTTAAAAGTAGTTAAACTACTAACTACTAGTAGTTAGTAGTTAAAATTTTAATTACTTTTTTAACTACTATAATAATAATAATAATAATATAAATCTCTGTATTTATGTCGTACAATCTGTACATAATATCCCAACATAAACAAATAAACGCAAAATAAAAAAGATGCAACGTTAAGAATAGGTATAAAGTGTATTTTGTTTAAGATACTTATAAAATTACAAATAAACATGATTTTTCGTTAAAAAACTATTGATTAAGATTTGCAAAATGAAAATTATTTTAAATAATAAAAAATTACCAAATTAACAGACAAAATATACTTATATTTAATAACAACACGACGTTTCAGCCAAGATGTTAGTCCTTTTCAAATGAATATAAATCAAAAATTTTATACAAAAAACAACATTAAAAATTAAGAATCATAGGAGAAAACAAAAATAACATTAAGATAAAAAAACAATTAACAACGTAGAAAAAATATATAGCTAGGTATATTACTGTCAATTGTCATCAAGTTTTGTATATTTTAATATTTCTTTTTGACACTCTAGTCTATTAGTTGTTTTATAAATATAATTTACTGTTAGTTTTATTTTCTTCAATGATTACTATTTTTTGTAGAGTTTTTGATTTATATTCATTTGAAAAGGGTAGATATCGTGGCCGAAATGTCGTGTTGTTATTAAATATGTATAAGTACATTTTGTCCAATTTTACCCATGATTAAATCATTATTTATTTATTTTAAAAGTATTTAAAATTCAAAATAGGTAGTTAGATTACAAAAAAGTAATTAGATTACAAAAAAGTAGTTAGATTACAAAAAAGTAGTTAGATTACAAAAAAGTAGTTAGATTACAAAAAAGTAGTTAGATTACCTAAAGTAGTTAGAACTAAGTAGTTAACTACATTTTTAACTACTTTTTGTGATTACTGTATAAATATTCAAAATAATAGAGTACAATTACTACGTGGAGAAAAGTAGTTAGAGTACAACTACTTTTCCAATAAAAGTAGTTAACTACGTAGTTAACTACTTTTGTAGTTAACTACTGCCCAGCTCTGTCTGTGATGACGTTTTTTTTTGGAGTCTGAATAAAAACTTTTATTGAAGAGTTTTCTTTAAACTTATTTTCACAATGTTCAAGTGTTTGGGTATGTTTCGGGGATTGTTGCCAGAAACATTTTTGCTGGAGAGACTTCGATGATGCTGCAAGAAACATTTTATGCAAATATACCAGTTGTAATAAAATATATGCAAGTGGAAATGGCGTCAGTGAATAAATAATTTTACTTTTAATGCACACCCGTTGGCTATATTATAGCAGTCGTGTTAACATTTGTAAAATGTCAAATTTTTGTTTTGTGTATACATTTACGTAAATAAAATAGGTATGCCTTCAATAACATTTCAGCGTTTCTTGATAATTTATAGCGTAAGAAATTTCCTTAAAATTAAAAATGTTTATGTAATTTCTTAAAAATATCACTGACATATGTAATGTCAATTTATTTGAGTATAAATTTTATGGGAATGATTACTTTCTAATAATTTTCTTTGCAGTACGTTAAAATATCTAAAATATTTAGATTATGCATAAGAAGCATGCCTAGTAGGTGCAACGTAAGAATTTATCAAACAGCTCTTAAGAAAAGAACTTATAAGTTATATACTAGTAGGTTATGTATCTAGTGCGTGAATTATTGTTTTATGACGTAAAACGAGAGCTAGCTATTTTTAAAAGGTCACACAAATCACAAAATAATCACGTACGAGATACAGTATTTTTTGCACGTATCTCATATAAAACAGTCGCTTTTCATGTAACGATCGTCAAAACATTTAACACTAGTGCTGTAAAGTTGCATAAAGTAAAATAAACGTAGTAGTACGTATTACCATTTCCATAGTAAATCAATGTCTACACGCATGAGAATTGGACGCAGCGTACATATTTTAGAAGTCATGAAATTTTGAAAACTATTTACGTGTAAAAATTGACTATTTGTCTTTTTGGTAACGACTTGAGTGACTTAAAATTCGCTGTCGCTCGTTTAAACTGTCACTGTTTGTCAATGATACATAAACTACTATTATATCACATTCTGCACTGTTACGTTCTTTATTTGGATAAATAATAATGACTTTACTAAAGCGATTTGATACATTTTGCTGATTTATTTTATTTATTATTATAGTAATCAACAGGTATAAAAACCTAATAACAGATTAAACCATAACAAATATGAAGAAATATAAAGAAAGCCAATAAGCTTATACAAAAAAGAGATAAAAAATAAAAAAGCATTATCATTATATCGGAATTGACAAGAACACCGCCAGTAATAGGAATATTTTCGTCGCGATGGAACGAAAAGAGACCGTGAAACGCATTTTTTTTTAATTCTTTCACTTAATTTAGAAAAAATAATTTTCTTGTGTTTTTTTTTACCTTGGATTTTCAAGGAGTGGGTATATGCATTTATTTACATTGTAATTAGCAATATTGTTTTGATGACAGATCAGTAGCGCACGGAGGCCACGGCCTACGCATCAATTTATATTAACCACTAGCGGTCCGTTCTATTTTCACCCGGGTGCGATATAAATATAATTCTTCAAGTAAATAAAATTGTCGACCAATTTTTCTCAGACCATACGATATATTGACAAAAATGATAAAAATACAAATCAATATAACAAAAGATGACGTTTCGATCCGGATTTGGATCTTCTTCAGAAAAATCTAAAAATATAAAAATTATTTAGTATTAAATTATTAATTATTTATTTACACGAATGATGTAAAATAAATAAATAATTAATAATTTAATACTAATTAATTTTTATATTTTTAGATTTTTCTGAAGAAGATCCAAATCCGGATCGAAACGTCATCTTTTGTTATATTGATTTGTATTTTTATCATTTTTGTCAATATATCGTATGGTCTGAGAAAAATTGGTCGACAATTTTATTTACTTGAAGAGTTCTATTCAGACGTTAATTAAAGATTTAAATATAATTCTGCAAAATATATTTCGTTTGCGGCCTGGCGTCTGAACTAATAGCTTTGAGCAAAATCTACCAGATTTGTTTCTGAACTAGTAGCTTTGAGCGAATTCTGACAGATGTCGTTACATGTTACTAAAACAGTTTTTTTTTGAGAAAACACCATAATTTTGAACATAATATTTAATAAAAACTATCCTATAGCGTAAGTTGCACCAAGCAAAACGCATTTACAAAATTTCATTAAAATCGGTTCAGTGGTTTCTGAGATTAACGCGGCCAAAATTATGCTTAGTCGATGACCCTTCCCAAATCAAACAACATTTACCTTTGTTAATTTTCTGTGCAAGATCGTGATTTAGGTATAAAAACTTAATGGAGTTTTGGGAAATGGATTTTTGACATGCATTTTAGGGGTTGAGGGAGACATCGGGTAAAAAAATATTTCAGACAAATGCTGCACATTTTTTCTCGAAAAATCATATTTTATGATAAAAATAGGTGTTCCTATTAAAAATGTCAAAGTCACCCTCATCCCTGCGCAGAGGTTGCGGGTGGGGAGTTGTATTTGTCTCTAAACGATGTCCCCCTTCAAGCTAAACAACTTTTGTCTAAAACTTTTTCGAAATAATCGAGTCCAACCGAGATATTAGCTTGTCTCAAGATAGACGCCCCACCCTGTATATATAAACATTTTTCATAACTGATAATTTGTTCCTTAAATTGATCCGGAAAATTAAAAAATAAGTACGTAATGTTAATAAAAACAAGTGTCGATACTATATAAATTACCTATGTTGCTCATTGTTCACTATTTATTGTAAGCATCGATATTGATTAATTGTTAAAACTTAATTTAATATAAATAATATGCAACTTTTCTTTTTTAATAATTTGACCCGAAAATACACGCCGCCTGCAAGGTTACTTTTTTATTGATTACGCTTCGTTCGTTTCACGTTTCATCTGATATCACACATGATTTCATACAATGCTGATGAGTTAATAAACTTCCTTGTAAGGCTAAACAAAAAATAAATTAATATTTATTAAAAACATTCACTTGCAATCAAACGGTACTCGCACCTGTATTTACCACCTTTGTTCAATTTTAAGGCTGATACGTATCTTTATTATGTCCATGTTTCTCCGAACACTATTAAAGATAAAAGTTACTAATCTTGTAACAAATTTATTCGTTAGACTTAAATTTACTTTCAATTCACCAAGCAAAATATCACGTAGAAACGTTAGTTACAGAATAAATATACACTGCACTATACTCCTTGCCCTTTTTGTAGAATACTTTCACGTTCACCCAAAAATCCGACCGACGACGTGTAAACGTCAAAAAAAAAGTTTCACTAAATTATTATGTTTTATCCTAACCCAATTGAACACAAAACTCCCACTAACTTTAATGTTTCACAACTATACACGCAAAAGGTTAATAAACAATATATTACCTAATAAATTCACAAGAGCAACTGTAGATATAATACTTTATGTTTATAGGTTAGATAGTAGGATGTATGGGGCGGCCATTATTATTTTATCAGGCGAATAAGTATTTATACCATCGAAGTAAGACAGAATAGATTTATACCTACAGTATACAGAATAATGTTTGGTGAATTGAATTATCGCTATTTATTCGGAGGAATAACTACCTCAAGAACAAATGAACCGAATAAATAGTAACTACTTACGTTCGATGAATATGACCATTAAACTTTTGGAATTAGTCGATTTGGTAGACATACTTTTGAAATATCGAACAACATAATGTAATAATAAATTACAGTTTTTTTATTTTTTTTTTATAAATTGGAAAAATAAGTGATTTATTATTCGATAAATTAATTATTGATTTCACATAATTTAATCAATTATTTTTTATAGTGCCAAATACCCTATTGTTACGGTATGTCGTATACTAAAAAAATCTTGCTAACATCTTCCGTAGCGCCCTTAACAAATATCTTATTAACTTACACCGGCGATGCGTCAGATCTACATGATCCGAAGGACGAAAGTAAATATAAAATAATTAACATCAATATAATACCAGTATGTAAAAAAAATTAACAGCTATGTAACATTACGTTATTGGGTTGTATATTAATAATTGTGTTATTGTATAAATTTAGATAAACGTGATGTTTTCAATGTTGGCCAAATACCTCAGATCTTAAAGCTAATCAATCGACAAGGTTGCCTTTCTGACTGCGTTTTTGTTTTATATATATTACATATTAATGAATATTTATGTGGTTTCGTAATTGTAGATGATGGATAACTGTATGTTGATTGTTGATTAATGAAATATGACTTATTTTTAAGATGATTTAATTTTGGTAATATTAATATATCTTAATTGATATTTAACCTTTGACGAGTTCTCACAGATATAATTGTTTGATTTCACAGGTGATGTAAACATAATTAGTTAACGACAAAGGTCGATTTAAAGACCGCGCACACATTTCAAGCACGAACCAGCACGGCCAGCACAGCACGAACGAAAAAAGTGTATTCGGGAAGGTACTCGAGTTATTTAAAGGTGTGGCGCATATTAAACCAGCACCTGCAACCAGCAACGACCGTCAGTCGGTTGCCTGCAATTTCTGTCCAGCCATACTGAAGTAACTGGACCGATCTAGTGATGTGTCGTTTCCATTAATGAATTTTCATTATTAGGGTGAACCCAAAATCATAATTTTTTCCAGGTTTTGTTCTTCTTCACATATCGTCAAAATGAAAAATTCTCCTGCACCGAGCTACACACGTCCTGTTGAAACATGCAAAATGTCTGCCATATACGAAACCTGCACTAAAAGTTGTTGGCCCGTGCTGGTTTGTGCTGATCTAGCGTGAGACATCATGTATGTTGCAGGTTCGTGCTGGTTCATGTTGGATACGTGTGTGCGGTCTCTATACTGTCTGCACTAGTCTCTAACAACATACTCGCATGTATTCTGTGAATGGCGGTCATTATCTCCACTGATATTTTAAAGAGCTAAAGTTTGGATGTAGGAGGTAATTTCCGAAATTAATCATCCGATTTTATATTTTTTTCACCAATATTTAGAATGATCTTTCAGGATGAACATAGGCTATACATTATCGCGTTAAAATAAAATCGCGTTTAGTGGAGATCAATTTTGCAAAGTAATTCGACGAAAAAACGGTGAAAATCTAATCACATAAAAAAATATTTTGAGAAATGATTTTGGAACACGAAATTAATGTATGGTTTTCCATATCCATATTTTAGTAGTTAGGTAAATATTTTCTATTAGTGAGTTCAGTAATTTATTCTTGCTGCTTTTGGTAATTGTTTCATTTTTCTAAAAGCATCTTTGCTGAAGACAATTTTTAAGTTATTGAAAAATCATTTTAAAATGTTATTACATATTTAAATGGAATATATGTATTTTTAAAACTTTTGAATAATTCAAAGATTTTGTGACGAGCTCTATGGAAATGTGTTAACTAACAAAAGTAATAACAATGTGTAATGATGTTTATTATGAATATAAATGAATGGACACATTCTAAATTAATTCTTTTGTTGGTTTAACTTATAAGTAATATTTCTTCAGACACTCATCAGTCATCAATTGACTAGCTGAATTTGAAAAGTTATAGTGCAAGTCTTTATTAAGTAGACTGAAGTAATAATTATGACATGTGATTTAAAAAATAGTGTTATTTATTGCATTCTGTGACAACACACTTTATTTACTTTACGCCACTTGTCTGTCAATTTTTTAACATGCTGGTAATTGGCATATTTCTTTTTTAATATGTAATTACGATTAAAAAGTTACTCTGTATACATCAGGGAGAAAATGGAAACACACATTATTACTTTTCGTAGTAAAAATTGACAAATTGTTTACAAGTATGTCTAACAGCTGCGCTTTGAATTGGGTAAAAACAAACGTTTTACTTCACTTGTTATTTAATGACATATCTTGTAAAATCATTTAAACCAACTTCTATATTATCTGATCGACTTGAAATTTTGCACACGTACGTGGTTTATATATATATATATATATAATATATTTTTGCACACCCTCTGTAAAATAACTGGTGTTCATGCCTGCATGGCGATAGTAAAATGGCCCATTTCGCACTAATGCGTAATGTGAAATTAACGTTGTATTGCCATTTCCATAGTACAAATATGAAAACCCAACGTATCTCACAAATTAGAAGTGAACTTGCTAAAAATTTAACTGAAATGTTTTTTGAAAATTATCTTGAAATCAGGGCTGAGAAGTGTTGAGACCTTGTGCTTGTAATAATGCTAGCACTTTGCCAAACAGATGCTTCATGCTTAGAGCATTTGCATAAAGACTTTTTACTTATTAAGCTTGTAAGGATTACAAATTGCTTAGTAAATACTTTCAATGCTTCATAAGTATTTTCAATGCATAAAATCATATTTGATCGTTAATCTTTATTAATTTTTATTTAGTTTGATGTTAGCGCTAAATTTCTTATTTATTGAAGTGGAAACTTTCCCTGGAAATATTGTTCATGTTTAAAATTTACCTAATAATATAATGTTTGCAGTTGCGATTTAAGAAGTTCCTTCAAAATGCTTAATCGTTGATGCTAAATTTTTTTAAGTGCGCTTGACGCTTTTAGGCATTTTCGAAAAGGAAAGTGCTTGTTGCTTGAATAAATCGAGCATTTATGAAAGTACATAGGTTCGGTGCTTTGGCCAGCTCTGGTTGAAACCAATTATTTTATAGTGGGTACGTGCAAAAATGTTGTATCTATCTCGTTATTATGGCTCATATAAGTGTTAAAACTCGCTGGTGTACGTTTTTAACATCATGTCAGGACTCGTCGGAATATAATCCATTACGACACTAGGTATGAAATCATTAGGTATATAACAGGGGCGGGCAAATCTTTTGATCGTCGGGTCACATTGCTGATGAAAATTTGACCGTAAGCCAAAAATTTAGAGAGCAAAAAAAAAGTCCTTTCATTTCCGCAACAAAAAAGTCTTTTTTTTCGTCTGTTGTGGCTCTTGCTATTTACTATTTTTCTAAAAATATTTTTATGCGCCAAATTATATTGGCAAACTATTTTCGCTCTTAATAATCATTTATAAAATGCTTCGCGGGCCGGATGAAATTCTACTGCGGGCCGGATACGGCCCACGGGCCGCCAGTTTCTCAGGCCTGGTATATAGGAACTCATTTTGTATAGCCGGTTCCTTCATCACTGAAATTTCCGAAACTATCTTGTTCATTTTCACCATAAATATTTTATTTCTCTCGGCATGCAAAATTTGATATTTTGGTGAAAAAAAATTCTTTATAAAGAATAAAATTGTACACTTATTGAAAATATTTCTTCGTAAAAATTTAAAGAACAATTTACGCTAGGGACCTAATAGTAACCAGAAACGATGAAGGAAGGTTTTGGTTGAGGATCATAAATAAATAAGCTTTACCAATGTTTCGCTAGTGGCAAACGTTTCGAAAAAATTATTTTCATCTTCAGGGCCTTCCTTCATCGTAACATTCTATTGGATCAACACTACTTTATGCTGAAGTAACCAGAAACATAACGTTGGCAAATTTAAATTTATTTGATTGAGATAACATTCAGATAATATTTGAAATAGTGACATGATGATAAACATATTAAGTCTATACTGATATTATAAAGAGAGTGTGCTGTGAGTTTGTGTTTATGCGGAGAGTAATCTCCGGAACAACTGTACCTAGTTGAAAAATTCTTCCATCGGTATTTAGAATGAACCCTCAGGATGGACACACGCTATATAATATTATCGCGTTAAAATAAAACTGCTTTTCGTGGAGACAAATTAGCAACGTAAGTCGACGAAAAACGGCAACAATCTACAAATTCGGGGGATGCCGGATTACTAGTTAAAAATGAAACGAAAGTTACGGCAAAAATTCTTTTGAAATCAACGCATCTTTTTGTATTAATTTTCTTTAACTGTTTATTTTTTCGACTTTTTTGAGTCGCCATAGTTTATTTTTGTTACTGATTTTCTGACATGTCTGGCCTCAATTTATCGAAATTTGATGGGTGAATAATTACGATGCCTTCAATTTTAGATTGTTATTAATTGGTATGTTTACGCAATCGTACAGGTTTAATTTCCAAGCGCATGAAGGATATCAAGATGTGCAATGGATACGTATAACTGATAAAGGTAATGTAGGTAACAATGCAAATGATGATGATAATTATTATGATGATGATACCAACGATTACACTGTTATATTCACACGATGTTCTTCGCGTATACGGCTCATTTAGTCACTCTTCATGCATCTTACTCTCAAATAACCTTGATGATACCGAAAAACACTGCCTATCTATGCAAGTACTACTTATAACTTATTTCGATGTAGGTGAAAAAGTTGTGTTGTTTTTTCTGTTTACTTGGAGATTTTGCTCATTACAAGCTTTTTAACTTGCAAGGTTTTTTTTGTAGTTTGTTTGTCTAAGTCAAATATTGCAAGGTGGATTAGAACAACTTCCTCTTATCCTGCGCAGTTGAATTTTGACGTGTTGATTCGGTTCCGATGACAATGCATTTTAGCGAAAATAAAAAATTAATAGTAAAAAACTAAAAAATAAATATAATAGTAAAAAACATTTTTAAAACCAAGCTTTTATTGATATGCTCCAAAAATAAACTTTTAATTAAATCAAACCCAACCAATTATAACATTATACAATTTATATGATATAAAAGTTTGTCGCGAGATCTTCTTGTGTAAATACAAGAATACAATATGTACTTGATTTTGCCAAAAAACATATTTTTGGAAAAAAGGAGTTTTTCCAAAAATATGTTTTTTGGATTCGGGGGACCTCAAAACAGAAAGATATTGTAAAATTTTTGACCTAAACTAGTACCATTCCCCACTTGCGGGTTGGAATGGTAAAAAAGTACATAAAAGTCAGGTAATTTGTTGGAATGCTTCACCTTTGACACAATCAAGCAATATGTTAAAGGTGTGTATCGATTATTAAAAACACACTTTTTATATAATAAGATAGTGATTGCTGACAGGGCAGGCTTAAGTCTTTTTTTTGAAAAAAATGGTCGATAATTTTATTTATCTTTTAATTGACAAGCAATTCATTATCTGTAGTAGTGTGCGTTGATTCAATGAATCAATTAAATTAACTGATTATTATCGTTCGTCGCCGAAATAACCGTTTCTGTTTTTAGCATTAATTAGTTGACGATTCATCTATATGTCTTCATTTGTCAGTAACAAACACAAAACGCATGAAGTTATACATGTGCATTTGATCCTGTGTGATCCTGTGTGATTGGTGGGTCGAGACAATCGAACGGTAGTATTCGTGTTTATTTGTAATACTTGGTATTGAAAGTGAGTACAGTATAGATCCGATGTGTTCTTTATTTAAAACTAACGAAATTAAATGAGTATTTCGCAACTTAATCTGAGGTTAAGTTAATGCTGAAATGCACAATTAATTGTCTAATCGCCATATTCACCGCACGTAAGTATAGTTATTTGTTCGGTTTATTTGTTCTTCAGGTAACTATTCCTACGAATAAATAGCAATAATTCAATTCATCAACCATAATTATGTTTAATGCAGGTATAAATCTATTCTGTCTTACTTCCAGGGTATAAATATTTATTCGCCTGATAAAACAATAATGCCCGCCGCATAGATCATAATACCTAACCTATAAACGTCGAGTATTATATCTACATTTTGCTCTTGTGAATTTATTTATGTGTTGTTTATTAACCTTTTGTGAAGTGTATAGTTGTAAAACATTGAAGTTAGTGGAAGTTTTGTGGACAATTGGGTTAGGATAAGACAGTACCTATTATTTTGTGAAACTTTGTTTTGACGTTTACACTAACGCCATCGGTCGGATTTTTGGGTAAACGTCAAAATATTCAACAAAAAGAGCAAGGAGTATAGTGCAGTGTATATTTATTCATTGACTAACTTTTCTACCTGATAATTTGCTTGGTGAATTGAAAGTAAATTTTATTCTAACGAATGAAAAGCTTGTATTTTACAAAAATTCACAATATTTATCATATAGTATTTTTATAGTGTATTGCTCTTATCTCGATAGGAATAAAATAAAAAGTTAGTACTATTTAACGGCTAATTCGGTTCTGTTAGCTGTCGCTGACAAAATTGGACGTCTAAACAAGTAATGTGTCTATCCATTGCAGATGTTATTTATTTCCTGAAGCTAACAATCATTAACAGTTAATGGTATCATATTAGATATATTATTTATACCTATTAGATATCTTAACCTTTTATCTGTTTTTATTTATGAATATAAACAATAAATTATACTTGAATCAGGTCAGTGTGTTTTTAGAGTATAATAAATATAATATTGTTTTCACACTTTTGTAAGTCATAAGCCCTTTAAAAAGTTTTTCAGTTTTGAAATTTTAAAATATTTGATTCTTAAGAGTGGATTCTTTTTGAGATACAGTCGAAGTCAGATTACATAAAATCCAGACGCTGCGCACACGGTCTTGGGACAGCATTCTTGATAAGATTCCTCAAAGGTTGTGAGCGTACAATATATCTATTCAGTATAGTGATTTCAATTCGATTTTCACCGGAACGAAGCCGGGTCAGCGAGTTATTATAGACCTAAGCTTTTCCCAAAAAAATAAACATTCGAATGGTAAAAATCGTATTCAAATCCGCTCAGTAGTTCTCGCGTTTTTAGTAAGGCTGGGCACGAAAACCGGTTAACCGGTCGATCGGTTAAAATTTGATTCGAAAACCGCGGTTATGAATATGTAAAAACCGGTCAATCGGTTAACCGATCGATCGTATAAAAATCGGTTAACCGGTAGATCGGTTAAAAACCGATTAACCGATCAATCGGTTAAAAACCGGTTAACCGATCGACCGGTTAAAATTAGATGTGAAAACCGATTTTAGTGTTAAACAAAATTAATTTTTCATGCTTTATAACGACAGAAATTAAGAATTAAAATGTCGAAAATTACCTCAGAAATAGATTGCCAAAGCCATGGAACCGACGAAAGATTAAAATTAATAATTACTTTTCAGAGAATATAAGGATATGAGATTAAAATTAATAATTATTAATTATTCAAACAGCTAAAACGTCATCATTTTATTTAAGTTCGGCTATCGCTATCTGTTTTTTGTTAATTTCGACATTTTCATATCAAATTTCTGCCGTTACAAAGAACGAAACATTTGTAAGAATATTTTGTCCTTTGATTATTTTTGAAAAGCCGCTTTGTTTCGAAGATACAGGGCGAGAAAAATTACTAAGAACGGCTGTACTTTATCCACTAACAGCAGGCAAACAAATAAAAAAAAAAAACAAAGCGACTTTTCAAAAATCATCAAAGAACAAAATGAAAATATTCAACTTAGTAAGTGATCTCATTGTCGTAGATTATGATTATATAAAATATAAGAACTAATTGAATATTTCTGTTAATAAAAAATTATTACCTGGTCTTTTGGTCAGACTCAGAACAATTCAAATATTCTTCAATTTTGTTTTTCTGTTTAGCGTTTTCTAAGTAATGTACTGATCGAATATGGTGCCACAGTGAACTTGTACTGCCTGAATATTTAAGCAGTTTGTCACAAATTTTACAAATCACTTCGTTTTTCGTTAATTCTTTCTTTTGAAAATACTTCCACACTTCCGACATTTTTAATTCCCGTCAACGCGTAAGACAACACTAGGAACAGTAGGAACTAGGAACTAAATAAAAACAATTTATAAGCGTGTATTCTTTGGGATACAAGACGGTGCCGGTGTTGTGAAACAAATCAATAACAATCGCGCGGCCGTACAACTGTAAGCAGTTTAAAATTTAAATCAAACTTCAAAATTAAAAATTCCGAGGAGATCAGCGGTTTTATTAACAACATTAAATATGCTACTTGTCTAGTCATCAAATTTTAGGTACCTAGATAGATATGTTATCACAATTTGCAACAACAAAATATACCTAACAAATAACATCAACGGTCGATCTGTCGAACGGTTATATAGTTTAAAGTTTAAACTTTAATGGTCATATAACTGACTGAACGATCGGTCAGTCGATCGGTTTTCGGTCATATAACCGACTGAACGACCGGTTAATCGACCGGTTTTCGGTCATATTATAACCGACTGAATGACCGGTTAATAGACCGGTTTTCGGTTTTCGGTCATCATTTTGATTGAATGCCGGTTTTTTCGAAACCGGTTATTATTTTTGATAACCGATAACCGACCAAAAAATCAAAAAGTCCCAGCACTAGTTTTTAGTGACCATACAAACCACAAAGTCTGTAACTAGGAGACAGCTTCCTACGCTTGCTGTGCTTCGAGACGGACCGTTTTCTGGCGCACGCGGGGTGGCGCTGTTATCACTAACTGAGAAAACTTCGGTTCTTTCCACCTGTTTTTTCCATAGGTACCAAAGTTGTTTAACTTCACAGACACTACACACATGAACGTACGTGCGTTACCCTGCAGTAGCTAATGCCATGTGCGTACATGCGACAGATATCGGTCCATCGCTACTCTCGAGCTGGGTCTCCTGGTTACAGAGTTCGTAATACAAATATACAAGGTGATTTTTATCAGTAATTCCCATAATTCGGTTAAAAAAAACTGCGCGCCGATTTTTTCCGGCAACCTTCAGAATTTCATTTTTTTTGGTCTTTTTGAACTTAAAACATCAATCGGAATAAATCGTTTGGATTTTTCAAATGGGTGTTTCTCTGCGTCTGCTACTAGTAGCAGATCTGCCTGGTACTGGGAGGTTAATCCGTTTTGTAATGCTGCTAGAATTAAAAATATGTATAGAGATTAATCGTTTTTCACAATATAGAGTTAAAAAAAACTGGAAATGTTAATAAATCGTCATAAGCGATTTTGCCTTGAGGACATAGATATAAACTAGATTTTGAATTTAGAACAAGACACGTCCTAATATAGTAAGTAATTGGCGATACGATCAATAAAACTAATCTTCATGTTGTGTGAGCAGATCTCACAGTCTCGAGTTTAACAAAGATTCATGAAAGTAAAAATAATGGTTTTTAGAAACTACCGCATTGCTTATAATTTGATACTTGAATAGAGGCAATAAAAATGAAATTACTATAGGAAATGAATTAAATTAGAAACGATGAGATGAGGAGGTAGCCCGTGTAGATAATTTGTGGGAATGACAAGATACGATGATTTTAGTGTTTCGTTTGTAAATTGTACCCATCTATTGTTTTACGATTTATATTGTAACAATCACCCAAAAAAAACAAATCTAGTTTATTTTAGCGCTAAAATCGTAGTTAAATGTAGGTTGATTTTATCGTGTGACCACTAATTATAGTGAATAGTCTGTATGCACTATATAGGTGACCGGTAATTGCTCGTATTCCTCTCGTGAGAAGAAACTATGACTAATTTGGAACGATTTAAGCTCTATCACTTGGGGGTCGAAATGCGTCATTTTTTATGATAATGACACTTCTGTGAAGAATTTTTATTTTATTTTTTAATGCATTGTAAGTTTTAACGCACAACATAAAATCTAACAATAAATTTCATGGTTTTTAGCTTTAAGAAGGTTGGCCAATTAGTATCAGATTATGGAAAAACCGAAAAGTGAGAATATTTTTTTTTCAACTTTTAACTCCCAAAATCGATTTTTGTAAAAAAAACGGAAGTAGATTTTCTCGAAAATGACGTATTTACGACCCCGAAGTGATAAAGGTAAAATCATTCCAAATTAGTCATAATTTCTTCTCCCGAGAGGAATACGAATTATCAGTCATCCTGTATAAGCTTACAACGTCTAAAGGCCGCTGCACACGAGGCTGGTTTTGCCGCTAAAATCTGCTGGACCTTGTGCTGACTGGCGAGCGGGCTACAAGTATGGAAATGACGTCACTGCGGGCTCGCGTGCGAGATCACGAAATTAATTTCAAAACTAGAACCGGGGTTATTTTTCTTGCTTGTTCGTCTGCTTGTTTTGAGCAAGAACCAATTAGGAAACAGTATCTTGTCACGTGAGCGTCATGAACAAACGTCTACAAGCAAACACTGCATTATAGTGTGTTATGTTCAGAGACAGTAAACGTCCACTTTTGTTATCATTCGAACTATCACTGCGCGCGCACTAAACCCATCTGTAAAGCAAGCCTCGTGTGTAGCTAGTTAGAAGCGACAGGATGCTAACGTATCGTATATTAGTGGAAAATTTGTTTTATCAATACAGCTAGGGTTGCCATCTGTTAAGTCAATAAACTAGTACAAGAAGCTAAAAAAAACGATTTTTTGAGCTAAAAACTCGGACATAGTTTCCAAGAAAAATTCTTATTTTACTGATGAAATTAAATAATACCTTAATAATACAGAAACTAGATGGACCTGTTCAAAACTTTTTTGAAGGTGACTTAACACAGTCTTCTAAGATCAATTTTTGGCACAGGCTGTCGCCAAAAATTTTTTTGCCACAGGCTGTCGCCCAAAATTTTTTTGCCAACACAAAACTTTTTAACACGTGCTTTTGGATTAGTTTTCAAATATTCATGTGTTTTGGTACAGGCTCGCGGCGCAACTAACCGTTATTTATTTACACAAAACATTTTTGCATTTGATTTTGGAATAGTTTTCAAAGCTTGGTGTGTTTTGATGCACGCCTGCCATATTACCATAACAGGTGTACGCGAAACATTTTTGAATGTGTTTTTAGAATAGTTTTCCAAAATCGATGTGTTTTGATAGTGCATCGGTTTCAGCTTCTCGGCTCTTCGAGCCTCGTAATATTAATTCAAGTACAAAATTCAGGCCTTCGCCCTCATAATTTTCGCATTTCTTAAACAAAACATTTTTGTATGTGTTTTTGGCGTAATTTTCAAAGGTTGGTGTGTTTTGATACACGCCTGCTCAAATACCATAACAGGTTTACGCGAAACATTTTTGAATGTGTTTTTAGAATAGTTTTCCAAAATCGATGTGTTTTGATACTGGTCGAGAGCAAAAAGATAACTCTTAGTGTGTCGGTGCAGGGGCTCCGGCTTTTAGAAAACCCCGTGGGTGCTTTTAATGATTCGTTTAAAAAAACTGGCAAATTGCGAGGAAAGAAATGCACACCGACCGACGATTTTAGATGCAATTTTCACCATTATATATAAGTAATCGTGAAAATCGCATCTAAATTTGTCCAGTAGAATTAAGTTATATGAGAATGATTCGTCATTCTCATAATAAATCTTATTTGCAACTGTATATATATAGGTATATGCTTTATTATAATTAATGTTGAATTAGTCCATTATGCTATTGCAGTCATCCGCCACGATAGTGGAAGTTTCGGATTTAAGTTCCAACAATGACATTGTTGCAAAGTAATTTTTCTCAAAGCCGATTACCGATCAGTTTTGATGCGTCATTATAAGCTAATTTTTAGCTGTCATATTACAAAATGTTTAAAATATAATTTTTTATTTATTAATAGGCATAATATGCATTTAGCACGTATTTGTAATACATTTAAAATGATTTGTTAACTTACTAACTATTATTTCTCGTCATAAAATGCATAAAATTTTATGAAATGTATTTTTGATACAAAAACAATTGTTTTAAATTTAAACGTCAAATAAATGTCCAAAAAAAAAAGAAATTCGAATAATGTTCCGTCTCTCTCGAACTCACAGCTCAAATGCTAGCTCCTCCGAAATTACTATTTTGAATAGATCTCAATTAATATCGATTATTCGGTGTCGGGAGTAAATCAGAATATTTTATACGTTTCAATGTACATAATATCGATAACTATTTTCGATTCAAAATCCACAATAGTGCCAAATTATTCAATTTCAATGAAAAATGACAGCTCTAAATTTAGGCAGTCGTTTGTTTATTAATAATTCAAACGTCAAAGTAAAATGAGAGCGTTCAGTTAATCTTGGGCTCGGATGAATCGATAATAATTATATGACACAAAAATATCCGTGCAAAAACGAACAAATAACGATGTATTATCTGAATGATTGCTTTTAAAATTCGATAATTTATGACATTTTTATTAGATATCTCGATTTTAAGTCTTAATTTCCACGGTTTATAAAAAAAAACCATCTGTCAGATATCGCTTTCGCTGGAACAGCCGAAAAATCTCTTGAACGCATACTTTTTTAGAACAAAACGCTATTGCTTAACGAATCAAGTTAAATCATGCTATAAATGTTTCATCTCAGTCACACTAATGTAGTGTCGGCGACGTAAATTTAATTAAAAACTCGATTCGTCGTCGCATGTTAAAATCGTATTGAAGTTAGGCTGTGACTTTTTCGAAAATTCTCAATGTACCCAGGCACTTTTACCTAGTCACCGTCTAAGAATTTCGAAAAAAAAGCAATTTTGCCGATTTTGTCGGCGCATAAATGGCTATAAAAAAGTCGTTTTGAGCGTTTCTCTTGCACTTTCTAGTTTGACTTTTTTATTCTGCGTCGTTTGAGACGGGTCTCTACGTCGTCCGATTAATATCGGCCGAGTAATGAGCGATTTCCCGCGCCGGGTTAATCTTATGGAAAATTTTATTTCGACAAAAGTCGGCCGAAATTCGGCCGAAAACCGTCCGCGCTCGCACTCGGTCGAAAGAGGTCAAAAATGTCGTCAGTTTCCGATAAAATTGAACCGCGAGCGATTTTTTCTCGATTTTAACCGAGCGTTTAAAAAATCGTCACCGGGTTAAAAGATACAAATGCAGACCCCCGGGCGAAAAATCACCGCCAAGCCCCCTCTGAAATGCAAGAGTCGGCAATGCGACGTTGAGACGTAGAAATATTGCCCCCGGGCAGTGAATTTTTTTCAAAAAGATCCGTCGAAAAATGCACTTTTCTATAAATGTCCCGTTTTGAAAATTTCAAAATTAAGCGTTTTAATATAAGAGAAGACTAGTGGACCTGGTTCAAAACTTTTTTGAAGGTGACCTAACACAGTCTTCTAAGATCAATTTTTGGCACAGGCTGTCGCCAAAAAATTTTTTGCCACAGGCTGTCGCCAAAAATTTTTTTGCCAACACAAAACTTTTTACACGTGCTTTTGGCTTAGTTTTCAAAGATTGATGTGTTTTAATACAGGCAACTAACCGTTATTTATTTACACAAAACATTTTTGCATTTGTTTTTGGCATAGTTTTTAAAGGTTGGCATCTTTTGATGCACGTCTGCCAAATTACCATAACAGGTATACGCGAAACATTTTTGAATGTGTTTTTAGAATAGTTTACCAAAATCGATGTGTTTTGATACTGCAATGAGGCCCAAAAAACTACTCGGCTCTTCGAGCCTCGTAATAATAATTCAAGTACAAAATTCGGGCCTGCGGCCCTCATAATTGTCGTATTTCTTCAACAAAACATGTTAGCATGTGTTTTTGGCGTACTTTTCAAAGGTAGGTGTGCTTTGATCTACGCCTGCCCAATTGCCATAACTGTTGTAAGCAAACAGTTTTTGAATGTGACTGAAGAATAGTTTTCCAAGATAGATGTGTTTTGATACAGGCTCGCAGCGCAACTTACTGTTATTTATTTACACAAAACATGTTTGCATTTGATTTGGGCATAGTTTTCAAAGGTTGGTGTGTTTTGATACACGCCTTCTCAAATACCATAACAGGTTTACGCGAAACATTTTTAAATGTTTTTTCAAAATAGTTTTCCAAAATCGATGTGTTTTGATACTGATTGAGCTCAAAAAAATACTCGGCTCTTCGAGCCTCGTACAGGTAAAGGTATAAATTTCGACTTTTCGGCCTTCACTATTTTCATATTTCGTAAACAAAACATTCTTGCATGTGTTTTTGGCATATTCTTCCAAAGTTGGTGTGCTTTGATATACGCCTGCCTTATTGCAACAAATGTCGTAGGCAAAAATTCTTTGAATGTGTCTTAAGTATAGTTTTCCAAGATAGAAGTGTTTTGAAACGAATTAAAGAAATCTCTCAAAAGGCTCTCACTTTTTCACTGCGCAAACAGAACACGCCATTGCATCGACAACCCCGTAATTGTATTTAAAAAAATCCCCCAAAGGCCTTACCATTTTCACTGTGCAAAAAGAAAACGCCATCGCATCGACACGACTCCGTAATTGTTTTTTAAAGAAATCGCCAAAAGACACTCCCCTTTTCCCTGCGCAAAAAGAAAATGCCATCGCATCGACACGGCCTAGTAATTTTTTACAACCCCGGTTTTGATGCTAACAGTCAACAGACGCGCGCAATGATTTATATGATGTCCTTATACCTCTATAGTCTAAGGTTTGTGTCATCTATTTCAACATCTTGTTCATGTTGAATAATCTATTCTTCTTACAACAAAATCGAACAATAATTTTTTTTTTCGATCTGAGACCGAATTTTATGCTTAATACGGTCTTCATCATCATCTCTATTAAAACGCTATATCGTAAGCCGGCAGTATACACTCGCCGAGAGATACCGAAACTGCCCGAACGCGAGTGTGTACTGAAAACGCTCGCCTGATCTCGTAGCGCCCTGTGTCGCCTCGCTAGCGCTCTGTATAAAGTCGATTTTTCAACCGCGAGTCAAAGGAATCGAGCGGTGAGTGCGAGTGCATTCAGTACACACTCTTCACCTAGTTCGAATTTAAATGTACTTAAAGGTACGATTCCGATCCACGCGGCAGACGGCAGACCGACAGCAATAGCTGTCGGGCTTCAGTTGCCGTCGTATAGATTCCGAAGCCGGCAGCAGGCACTGCAGTTACGTCGCAGCATTACTAATTTGCGATGTGTATTCGATATAGTTATGAATAATCAAATGCTGCAAGTTTTATTGCAAGAAGAAGAAGACGACGACGATCTATTATTATACTATTACTTAAGCAGAACACCTATACTGTCATTGTATTTAAATAGACTGGAAGAAGGTTCTTATGAAACTTTGATAAAAAAATCAAATAAAGACACTAAATTAATAACATTTTTGATTTCAACACGTCCATAATGTCAAACTGCAACGGCAGTACTGTGTTTTGTATGGTAGTGCAGTCTGCCGCTGCGCGTCAAAAAAAGTCACGACATGTCGCGAGGCATTTGCAGTCGTATGTCGGAATCGGCCTCATACAAATGAAAACTACAAAGTAATGCCGTTTGCCGTCGCGGCACATTCCGTCGACGTCTGCCGCTGCCGTCTGCCGCGTGGATCGGAATCGTACCTTAAGTTGTCATTTTTGTTAGTTAAACTCAGTTAAAGTGTAAACTAATAGCATTTTTAATGATAAATAAATTATGGCGGATAGGACCAATTTATTTTTAATAGGTATAGCTACTATGCGCAATAAGCTGAAACAGCAGCAACACAAACAACGTCCAGATCCATTTAACTGCGCCGTTTAAATGGCCAGTGAAGCCAAGTCACGCCAACTGTGTACAGTGTACACACACACATTAATTCGTAAACGCTCGCTTTATCAACTCTCTCAGCGAGATCTCACGGCGAGCACGCTCGGCGAATGCGTACTGCAGGCATTAGCTTTAAGTTAACCCTAACTAACATGTTCGTATGAAATTCGTAAATTGAAATCATATTTACTCTTATTTATATAGGGTCTGGCATAAATACGGTGGCGGTCAGTTATTTTGAATACTGCACATTGAATTAAAAAACAAAAAAACACGTGTCCAGTATTTTTAAAAGGCATATTCAGCGACACAAAACTTGACCCCCCGTCCCCTCTCCCGGTGGCGGGGGTAGCTTTGAAATTTGAAATGGGTACCCCCAATTTTTATTAGAGATTTGTATTGTACGTTGAAACATAAGACACTTTTGTCTGAAACACTTTTTCGAATTCTGAGGAAACAGTATCTTGTCAGGTAGGCGACATGAACTAACGCCAACAAACCAACATGAGACCATTCTGTTCAAACAACAGACACATACATTTCTAGGCACGTATTTTTTCTCCGTTATTAACAGCGCCAACTACTCAGAATTCGAAAAAATGTTTCAGACAAAAGTGTCCTATTTTTTACCGTAGAATACAAATCGGTAATAAAAATTGGGGGTGCCAATTTAAAATTCCAAAGTTTAGAGTCGCTGAATAGATCTTTTAAAAATACTGGACACGTGTTTTTTGTTTTTTTATTCAACGTGCAGCATTCGAAATAATTGACCGCCCCGGTATTTAACACACACGCCCTGTATTATGCATCTTTATACTTATAGCTCTGTCGCTGTATCTAAAACGAAACTATTTGTATCGGTTTTTGATGAACTGCGCAAAAAAAAAACACAGGGTAACGTTCCCGAATTTTTTCTCATGTTAACGGTTGGCTCCATTCACAGGTTAGATCTGAAAGGCTAAAATTTTGTGAGAATTTTTTTAGGTCCAATGCTAAAACATTAGCTTACAAAAACACCCTAGCGTGTATACAATCTACATAGCATTTTCTCGAATTTAGGACATTTCGCGTTATTTATGACGAACGGGGCGTCGGAGCGATTCGAGCGTCGACTTCGAAAAGACGCCTTTCGACGGGCCGAACGTGACGATATCTTTTTAGTTTCGATCAGACGATCCGTCCGGCATCGGGGATTTTTTTTGTTTTCGGAAAATATTTGGACATTTTTTACGTCCACCAGGAGCCTTCGGCCCCGACGGTCGAAACATAGGTTTATAAGAGTCCGCCCGAAAAAAATTCCATTAAATTTTCAGATCGGTCGGGGGTGCCGTATAGCAGGTGCGTTTGAAAAACCAACTTTCAAAAGGTGTCGCTCTTTTGGAATTTTTTTCAACCATAAGGAAACATCCGAACGTGTCAGCGGGATAGGACGGCACCCAAGCGAAGGTTCGACAAATTTTTTGGTAATTTTTCCGACAGTAAAAATATTGCTCCTTCCAGTCGAAAAAGACGTCCGAAAATCGCAAAAACGGTACTTTTTACCCTTTCGAGGGGCCTCCCGCGCTGTGAAATGTTTTCCTCCCCGTCACAAATTCTAATATGTCCAACAGTCAAAATGTCGAAATTCCCCAAAAAAAAAAATCAAGGTAGCCTATTTTTTTTAAATAGCGAATTTCACATAAACATTAAATCCTAATCCTGGAGTCTTAAAATCATCAACAAATATTAGACCCTAAGAAGTTTCACTTCTAGCGCGTTTGAAAATTATGAAAAGTTCTCACGAATCAGCATCGAGAGAACGATGCGTAAATACATGAAATTTGTTCGTCTTAGAGTTTATCGACACATACGACTGACATATTTTTTATCGTATCGATACGTAGTCTTCGATCGACCTAAGTTATATATTATATAATTGGAAAAGTTGTCGGTTTCGCTATTATATTAGACACAATGAAACATTTTTGAACGTGTTTTTAGAATAGTTTTCCAAAATCGATGTGTTTTGATACTTGTCGAGCGCAAAAAAATGAGCCTCGTCCAGGTACAGGTACAAAATTCAGCCCTTCAGCCCTAAATATTTTCATATTTCGTAGACAAAACATTTCTGCATGTTTTTGGCATATTTTTCAAAGGTTGGTGTGCTTTGATATACGACTGCTCAATTGCCAGAACTTTCGTAGGCAAAACTTTTTTGAATGTGTCTTAAGAATAGCTTTCCAAGATAGATCTGTTTTGAAACTGATTAAAGAAATCCCCCAAAAAGCTCACCTCTTTTCACTGCGCAAAAAAAAAACGCCATCGCATCTACATGACCACGTAATTGTTTTTAGCTGCAATGTTTAAAATTTAAATTGACAGTGAAGTCAGGCCACTCCGAGTGTGTACAGGTACACACACACACACATTCGTAGACGCTCGGTTAACCAAATTTCTCGGCGAGCGCGCTCTGCGAATGTGTACTGCAGGCATTAGCTTTAAATTAATCCTAACTAATATGCTCGTATGAAATTCGTAAATTGAATTAATCATACTGTATAGGTACTCTTATTTTTATATAGGGTGTGTCATAAAAACCGGGGCGGTCAGTTTTTGCGAATACTGTACGTTGAATTAAAAAACAAAAAAAAAAACGCGTATCCAGTATTTTTAACAGATCTATTCAGCGATACAAAACTTGACACCCCGTCCCCCATACCGGTGGCGGGGGTAATTTTGGAATTTTAAATGGGTACCCTTATTATTTTTATTACAGATTTGTATTGTACGTGAAATATAGGACACTTTTGTCTGAAGCATTTTTTCTGTAATAAAAATTGGGGATACCCATTTAAAATTCCAAAATTATCCTCGCCTCCGCCAACAGAAGTGGGTGGGCAGTGGGTTAAATTTAGTATCGCTAAAAAGAGACGCAGCTATATTTTCTATACACCGCACCTTGAGTAAATGTAGGCAATGCGTGATATAGTAATTTTATTACACTATTTACTTACTACATGCTCGACAACGATTACATTTTGTAGTTTTACTGTGCAAAACTATATAATCTAATAGCTGTCAGTACACACTACGGCGGAATTAAAACTGTTAAATAAGAAAGTTATTAAGATGCATCCTTTGACTATTTAAGAACGGACAGCAAGTTGAACCTTCTTTTCCCATAATAAGGATCGTCCGACAACATGTTTTACTAAAAATGTGAATCAGTCCAGGGGCTTAACAGCAAGTCAGCTAGTGGATCAGCAACTGGAACATCTCTGCTCTGCGTCGGATTCACTGCCTCATTTAAGAGAATAATTAAGTTCACCCATTCAACAATATCAACATTGTTGCGTTTCATGTGGCACATAGCTCCGTACCCCTTCTTAAGTATGCGGCAACAGCGTGTTCTTTTTCAATATTCGAAGCAATGCCATGAGCTTTTTTGTGAAGTTGCACAGCTTTCTTAGGTGCAAAGTACTTTGAGGGCGTTTTGGACCGATGGACAGTGGAGCAGGGGTGTATTGTCGTTGATACTTTAAGTATGTTGAATACATTGCCGTACGATCCACGCATGTGCGAGACTGCACGCGTTTTGAAATTATATTTTTTTTGTTTACTTTTGCGATCTTACAATCTAGACCCTTTACCGCCCCTATGTAAGATAATAATAAGACTTGTTCAGACCCTGTCCCTACCCAAATCATCTTACGTAATAAACGAACAGCCCCCGACAACGACAACTCACTCGCACAGCCAGAAAATACTTACAGAAGAATCACTCTGTAAAGCCATAATATAGATACCAATAAATAAATGGATTCAGCTACTCTAGTATCTATCTACATTTATTTATATTATATCTTAACATGTATCGCAAATTTATTTTCATTTACTGTCGAATATAATTTCCAAAAAGAAGATTGAGTTCAGGTTGCGCTCGGTCGAACGATTGAGTAACGCGATGAAAGTAGATACAATATAACATCATACGCGCGACTGAACTGATTCGAGTAAATAATAAATAATTAATAAATCGTACCTACCACAGCAGCGGAATGAACGGCGTCATAGAGCCTCTCATATTCATCGTAAAATGTGGCTATTCTGTGTCTGTTCCGAGTCTAGCACTGTGTCGAAGATATTTTTTTTAACTATTAGTGTGTCGGTGCAGGGACGCCGGCTTTTAAATAACCCTGTGAGTGCTGATGCTCAATTTAATGATTCGTTTAAAAAAACTGGCAAATTTCGAGGAAAGAAATGCACACCGACCGACGTATTTAGACGCAATTTTCACCATTATGTATAATTCACGATAATTATACATAATGGTGAAAATTGAAAATCGCATCTAAATTCGTCCAGTAGAATCAAGTTATATGAGAATAATTCATCATTCTCATAATAAATCTTATTTGCAGCTGTATATACAATATAGGTTCGTTTCAAGCAGCCAGTGAACGGTTTCGAAACCGTCACCCGCAAGCGCAGTAGGTAAAACGTGTTCTAAAATCGCCAGTTTTACCTACTGCGCATGCGGGTGACGGTTTCGAAACCGTTCACTGGCTGCTTGGAACGAACTTTATATATAGGTATATCATGCTTTATTATAATTAATGTTGAATTAGTCCATTATGTCATTGTAGACTAACTGACTAAGTCATCCGCCGCGATAGTGGAAGTTTCGAGTTTAAGTTCCAACAATGACATTGTTGTAAAGTAATTTTTTTCTCAAAGCCGATTACTGATCAGTTTTGATGCGTCTATGCTCTATTTATCACCCGTGGGTGCTAGAGCCCTCGAGCACCCACGGAGTCGGCGCCCCTGTTTCGGTGGCTTCATGTGAAAGAAGCTGTTTTTGAAAATTAAGTTAATAAAATCTTACTTAAGGTCCTGCACAATGAGAGCCAATCTTTTCATTTCATCTATTGGAAAGCATGCAGGAAAGATAAATATGTCGATAATGTGATGGAATATTTTAGCTAAATAAAGTTCCGTAAGCACCTTTAGTATTTTGTTGTTTTATTTTGGGAGTGCACTATAGAAAACCGCCCTACAATGTATATAATAATCTATCACAATATTTGATTACATATCTCGATTTAAAATACAGAAACCTGACTGAGTGTATACAGACACAGAATAATATTATAACCTAATTTTTAGCTGTCATATTACAAAATGTTTAAAATATAATTTTTGATTTATTAATAGGCATAATATGTATTTAGCACGTATTTGTAATAGATTTAAAATGATTTGTTAACTTACTAACCTGTATTATTTCTCGTCATAAAATGCATAAAATTTTATGAAATGTATTTTTGATACAAAAACAATTGTTTTAAATTTAAACGTCAAATAAATGTCCAAAAAAAAAAGAAATTCGAATAATGTTCCGTCTCTCTCGAACTCACAGCTCAAATGCTAGCTCCTCCGAAATTACTATTTTGAATAGTTCTCAATTAATATCGATTATTCGGTGTCGGGAGTAAATCAGAATATTTTATACGTTTCAATGTACATAATATCGATAACTAATCTCGATTCCAAATCCTCAATAATGCCAAATTATTTAATTTCAATGAAAAATGACAGCTCTAAATTTAGGCAGTCGTTTGTTTATTAATAATTCAAACGTCAAAGTAAAATGAGAGCGTTCAGTTAATCTTGGGCTCGGATGAATCGATAATAAATTATATGACACAAAAATATCCGTGCAAAAACGAACAAATAACGATGTATTATCTGAATGATTGCTTTTAAAATTCGATAATTTATGACATTTTTATTAGATATCTCGATTTTAAGTCTTAATTTCCACGGTTTATAAAAAAAAACCATCTGTCAGATCTCGCTTTCGCTGGAACAGCCGAAAAATCTCTTGAACGCATACTTTTTTAGAACAAAACGCTATTGCTTAACGAATCGAGTTAAATCATGCTATAAATGTTTCATCTCAGTCACACTAATGGAGTGTCGGCGACGTAAATTTAATTAAAAACTCGATTCGTCGTCGCATGTTAAAATTGTATTTAAGTTAGACTGTGATCTTTTGAAAATTTTCCAATGATCCTAGGCACTTTTACATACTCACCGTCATAGGAATCTTGAAAAAAAGCAATTTTGCCGATTTTGTCGGCGCATAAATGACTATAAAAAAGTCGTTTTGAGCGTTTCTCTTGCACTTTCTAGTTTGACTTTTTTATTCTGCGTCGTTTGAGACGGTTCTCTACGTCGTCCGATTAATATCGGCCGAGTAATGAGCGATTTCCCGCGCCGGGTTAATCTTATGGAAAATTTTATTTCGACAAAAGTCGGCCGAAATTCGGCCGAAAACCGTCCGCACTCGCACTCGGTCGAAAGAGGTCAAAAATGTCGTCAGTTTCCGATAAAATTGAACCGCGAGCGATTTTTTCTCGATTTTAGGCGAGCGTTTAAAAAATCGTCACCGGGTTAAAAGATACAAATGCAGACCCTCGGGCGAAAAATCACCGCCAAGCCCCCTCTGAAATGCAAGAATCGGCAATGCGACGTTGAGACGTAGAAATATTGCCCCCGGGCGGTGAATTTTTTTCAAAAAAATCCCTCTGAAAATGCACTTTTCTATAAATGTCCCGTTTTGAAAATTTCAAATTTAAGCGTTTTAATATAAGAGAAGACTAGTGGACCTGGTTCAAAACTTTTTTGAAGGTGACTTAACACAGTCTTCTAAGATCAATTTTTGGTACAGGCTGTCGCCAAAAAATTTTTTGCCACAGGCTGTCGCCAAAAATTTTTTTGCCAGCACAAAACTTTTTTACACGTGCTTTTGGGCTAGTTTTCAAAGATTGATGTGTTTTGATACAGGTTCGCGGCGCAAATAACCGTTATTTATTTACACAAAACATTTTCGCATTTGTTTTTGGCATTGTTTTCAAAGGTTGGCGTCTTTTGATGCACGTCTGCCAAATTACCATAACAGGTGTACGCGAAACACTTTTGAATGTGTTTTTAGAATAGTTTTCCAAATACGATGTGTTTTGGTACTGCAATGAGCCCAAAAAACTACTCGGCTCTTCGAGCCTCGTAATAATAATTCAAGTACAAAATTCGGGCCTGCGGCCCTCATAATTGTCGTATTTCTGAAACAAAACATGTATGCATGTGTTTTTGGCGTAATTTTCAAAGGTTGGTGTGCTTTGATCTACGCCTGCCCAGTTGCCATAACTGTAGTAAGCAAAACATTTTTGAATGTGTCTGAAGAAGAGTTTTCCAAGATAGATATGTTTTAAAACTAATTAAAAAAATCCCCCAAGAGGCCCTCCCCTTTTCACGGCGCAAAAATGAAACGCCATCGCACCGACACGACCCCGTAACTGTTTTCGATCCAGTAATTGCGTTTTTAAAGAAATGCCCCAAAACAACCTCCTCTTTTCACTGCGCAAAAAAAATCGCTAGTGAACGTGTCACAAAACTTTTTTGCTAGCGACCTAACATTAAACTGATAATTGTCTTATTTTACGGAATTAATATGATAGTATAGCGTCAGCAGGTAAAATTTGACTCTATGGGCTTTATTTTATTAATTTTAATTTTAAATATTGGTCAGCAGAATTATCCAGCCTTAGTTACAATTTTTTATATGTATCCGTTCCCAGAAAGATTTTTAAAATTTTTGTCAATTGCAATTAGACATAAATTTATTTTCTTTCGAAATTTTAACTTAACCAAATCAAGGTAACACTATTCAATAATTCTTTAGGTTTGTAAAAAACCAACACACTAATTTTTATACACTATATTTAAGCACTAACCGAGCATTACATTATTTAGTTTTAGTTATATAATATACCTATATATATAATATAATATGTATATTTACTGGCAATGAAATAATTATAAAATAAATATATATGTATTATATGTGAATACATTTCCCAATCTATTTGATCTAAATGGCTTCTCTTCCACCGGTTGTTGCAATCATGGTGTCTGAAACGTTCACTGCTATTTGTGCGTGCTCCAACTTTCGTCTTGATCTGGAAACTTATGTTTGGAATCAGAGAAACCTGAAACAAAAAACAAAAGAAAGCAGACATATTCTTCTAGTTTTATGAAATATTTTTGTTTTTAACTTTATAACTGGACTTTAATTTATATCTATATCATCAAGATGATGTTTTATTTTAAAATGAGATTTCTATGACAACTTTCCGCACCACCTATGAGGTATTGTCTGGGCGCGTTACTCTTTTTTTTTACATGGTAGAGTTCCCCGGGAGGCCTATAAACCATTGGAGTTAAAAAAAAATGATTTTAACTCACATTTTGCGTGCTTCTGAGAACAGCTGTCGAATGTCGAGGACTCCATGCGCGTGCTGTAAACCTGTTGAAAAAGAAAAATGCATTATTTTTTTGATATTTTTATTATTTTATATTATGCTTCATCACATTTATTTAACGCATCCGCTGTCCATACTCCACATTCGCAATACCGACCATGGAGTATGGCTTATGATTGTTTTAATTTTTCACTTTGACGCATCACGTTTATTTAAGGCACGCTACAATTCTCGCAGATCGTAACGTACCGTACGCATCCGTTGCCACTGGCTACACATTCGCAATATCGACCATGGAGCAGGGCTTATCATTATTTTAATTTTTCACTATGACACATCACGTTTATTTAAGGCACGCTACAATTCTCGCCGATCGTAACGTGCCGTACGCATCCGTTGCCACTGGCTCCACATTCGCAATATCGACCATGGAGCAGGGCTTATCATTGTTTTAATTTTTCACTATGACGCATCACGTTTATTTAAGGCACGCTACAATTCTCGCAGATCGTAACGTACCGTACGCATCCGTTGCCACTGGCTCCACATTCGCAATATCGACCATGGAGCAGGGCTTATCATTATTTTAATTTTTCACCTTTATTTAAGGCACGCTACAATTCTCGCCGATCGTAACGTGCCGTACGCATCCGTTGCCACTGGCTCCACATTCGCAATATCGACCATGGGCAGGGCTTATCATTGTTTTAATTTTTCACTATGACACATCACGTTTATTTAAGGCACGCTACAATTCTCGCCGATCGTAACGTGCCGTACGCATCCGTTGCCACTGGCTCCACATTCGCAATATCGACCATGGAGCAGGGCTTATCATTGTTTTAATTTTTCACTATGACGCATCACGTTTATTTAAGGCACGCTACAATTCTCGCCGATCGTAACGTGCCGTACGCATCCGTTGCCACTGGCTCCACATTCGCAATATCGACCATGGAGCAGGGCTTATCATTGTTTTAATTTTTCACTATGACACATCACGTTTATTTAAGGCACGCTACAATTTGCGTAGACTTTTCGTAGATCGTAACTGTAACCGGTACCTCACTGATCACCGAAGCGACTGCGAGGCATACAGTACGTAGGTATGTTATTTTTTTTAATTTTACGACGTAGTGCTTCCCTCGATGAGTTTTCCTTTTTTCGATGAATTTGAACGCGTACGGCGTATTATGTTTCGTCGCGTTTATTTAATGCGTGTTAGAATTTCGTAGATCGTAACTGTGACCGGTACCTCACTGATCACCGAAGCGACTGCGAGGCATACAGTACGTATTTTATTTTAATTTTCCAGTACTTCCTTATACACGACATTCGCTGTAAAAGACGTAGCGCTTCCCTCGATGAGTTTTCCTTGTTT
Source organism: Xanthostigma xanthostigma (assembly GCA_963575645.1). NCBI lineage: Eukaryota > Metazoa > Arthropoda > Insecta > Raphidioptera > Raphidiidae > Xanthostigma > Xanthostigma xanthostigma. Next base: position 18,049,950 of record OY754467.1, read on the forward strand.
CGTGGTTTCTAAAATTTGAACGCGTACGGCGTGCATAGCGCGAGCTCTCGAAAACGCGACATACAGTTGACCGTGCGCGAATACCGGTTTCGAGAGATATATGCCCACTTTTTCGAGGGTCGATCCCTGGGCTTTATTTATTGTCATCGCGAAGGCAGGACGAATGGGAAACTGCCGCCTTTTCAATTTAAAAGGCAAGTCGCTATCGGCCGACGTCAGATCCAATCTCGGAATAAAAACTCTATTGCCTTCAAATCTTCCGGTTGTTATTTCTGCATCTATGCAGTTTTCCATCAAGCTTTTAACAATCAGTCTGGTTCCGTTACACAGACCTTGTTTCACTTGCAGATTCCTCAGCAGCATTATTATTGTGCCGGTTTTCAACGTCAATTTGTGAGGCGGCAGTCCGGATGGCGTTATTGAATTGAGAAATTCGACGCTGAAATTGCTCAGTTCTTCCTCATCGTCGGTCACTATCGAATCCACGCTGTAGTAGGATTTAGCCAGACCGTCGAGCAAATCAATTATTCTTTCATTCAATAACGTGCAGTCGTCATTTCGCGGACACAATATGGCGCTCTTATGGACCGACTCATTAGTCGCCAAAGTATTTTCGTTGAATATTTCCGATACTACGTCGTCTACCATGCACGCGTCCGGTATAGCAATGGCATCGTTCGGTAAGTTGACGTGGTTTTCGAGTTTTCCTTCTCCGAGTTCTCGAAGCCAATTTGAAAATTCAATCTCGTCTGCGTTTGCTCGCATATTCCTCGTGAGCGAGAACGTTCTGAATTCCGTCCATAAGTGACAATTTTTGACGCAATTTTCCACCACTTTTGTCCTGTTTGCGTTGCGGACGACAGGTAGACATTGGCGAAAATCACCACCGAGGAGAACGACTTTTCCGCCGAATGGTCTTTCTACGCGCGTTATGTCTCTTAGCACTCTGTCGACGGCTATCAGAGACGTGCCCGGCGCCATAGTAATTTCGTCCCAGATGATTATCTTTGCCGCGTTGATTGCCTGTGCCTGCGATGTGCCGGGCTTTAAACCGGAAGTTGACGTGTCCAATAGCGGTACCGGTAGTTTGAACTGTGAATGGACTGTTCGGCCTCCCTTCAACAGTAGCGACGCAATTCCTGTCCACGCAACTGCGATTACGGAAATGTTCATTCCTCTCAAGGTGCCGATAAGTGCGTTGTACAGAAACGTTTTTCCAGAGCCGCCTACACCATCTAAATAAAAATATCGGGCGCGTATTTCGGCGTTTTCAACAGTTCTCATTACTTCCTCGAAAATTTCCAACTGATCTGCGTTCAGCATTTCTCTCATGCGATCGGCTTCCGTACGCTCGATCTCTGCATTGAAATCGTCTTCGGGACGTTGCATGACGTGTACCTGCGGTTGTTCAAATCCGAAATCCGTTAATCTATGTCCGTGCAAGGCGAGATTGTTCTGAAGATCACTTAGAGCTAGATCCTCCGCGATCCGTATTTCGTGAGTTCGCGCGAAATCGTCGATTAGGTCGTCTTTGAACTGCTCCCATAGCCTTTGGGGCTCGTCGAGTTCGCAAAAAATCATAATGGTTGCGAACAGAGACCTTAACTGTCGAGGCATTTTGAACGTCGCCGCTTCTTGCATGCATCTCGTCCATTCGCTATCGTCGGCCAACAGATTTCTTTGCCTCGCGGCATCTTTAAACGTCGCACACACCTCGCCGTTGACCGTTCGCACGTCCTCAAATGATGTGGCTCCTTTTACGTGTAGCAATAAGAGCCGAAGATAATATCTTTCCTCGTCTCGAGGGTTGACTGTATACATACGTGTGATCGTGTTGACGAATCGTTTTCGACTTGTCCATATTTTTACGTTGAATACAAAATGCGTCGGGATTTCAGTATAAAGATATTCTCTGGCAGCAGGATTTAGTCGATTCAGTTTGAACCAAGCCGTTAGCGTTGTCTCTCCTGCGGCTGCCCTTTCTACGGCGTGCTGTTCGTTTCCCTCTTGAAAGTAAACGGCTTGCTGATACGGTAGGTGTACCGCCAATCGTTTGATCACATGGCTCCTGTCATGCATTTTAAATTCGCATATTCTCCACAGCGCTTCCGGTGCGCTGACATAGCGCGCGTCTACAAACGTTTGTAGTTCGTCCCAATTCAAAACGGCGTCTTCGTTGCCGATCTGTACGCAAGCGCAATCGTGTCCTTTATATACATACTTGCATATGTACTTGACACTCTTTATCGAAGAACAAATTTCCACATTTATGTGTGCGTTATATTTCCTCAACAGCCATTTGTTATACGGCACGATGTATCTGTTGTCGACTTCGTGTCCTCTGACATGGACAGTGCGTCCCGTGTCTTGTCGTTTATATTTCGGGTATCCGTTTTCGTTAACAACCGTCTCATTCCTAAATTCTTTAGGGAACTCCTTGCTACATTTACCATCACTCATACACGGAGAGTTGGGAGCAAGTGTACCGCAGGGTCCGTGTATCATCGTCGCGCTAACTATCGCAAAAAGTTCGGGTTCGGTGACAGCGTCCGGAATCTCGGCGCAAACAATTCTATCAACTTGTTCCGGTTCTCGCGGTTTGTCCTCGGCGCGTAAAATTATTAAAATATGGCAATGTGGTAACCCGCGCTTCTGAAACTCGATGACGTGTAAGTACGCGATCGGTACACCCAAAACGTGTTTGACTCGAATGTCATCCAAAAATTCGCCGAGTTTTAGGTGAAATACTCTGGCTGTCAAATCCGGTCTATGCTCAGCCTTTTGCCACGGTTCTAAATTTTCTGTTATCTCTCGCCATTTCGGATTACACGTAAACGTAATAAATAAATCTGGTCGACCGTACTTCGTTACGATTGTCATTGCATCTTGAAAATTCTGATGCATATTCCTAGGGCTTCCTTCGAACGTCGGCGGTAATATCACCATTCTACCGACCCTTGCTTGATTTTCCACCGCGACATCGTGCAAGTAATCCATCAGTCCTTGATACATTTCCACACGTAAACTCTGCTGATTTTCTCGAAAATATTGCAGCCGCGAACCTTCGATTTTAACGTACCAATCCACTGCGAGCTGTTGCGTAAGTTTTCCGCCGTTCAATATTGCATTAAAATAGCCTACTCTAATCGCGAAGTTATAACTGCAATATTGAAGCATCGAAACGTTTTCTCTTCGCGCCGTTCTCTGCGTGTACGGCATATTCGGTTGCCATCCGGGTTCTCCTCTCGGAAATAAGTAGATAAGATTCGCCGGTTTCATGACCACCAACCACCAAGCAGGAAAATGACTTTTCCACATTTTCCGAGCCAACATTATACTCAAACAGAGCGTGAAATCGTGTTGAAGACGTTGATGTCGTTTGTTGGAGGCAGTTTTTGTTTGTTTATGAATAGGATTGTTGATTGTAGCGCCCCAGCACTGTTGGGAAAATGAAAATTGATTTTCATGATTTTCCGGGTCAATATGGTACTCAAATGAAGCGGGAAGTCGTGCTGAAGACGTTGGTGTGGTCCGTAGGACGCTAGTCCTCTTCGTTTAGGAATTAGACTTTTGGTTCCCATACGCACCTTGTACCGCTGCAGGCCTACCGAGCGACCTTAGGTTCGAGGTTGCATGGAGACGACATGTCTCGTTTTTTTTCTGCAGCTGTTTGTGGTGTGAAGGCATTGGGACATTATAAAGAGGTTAAAATAAATCAGGTAACATATCTTAAAAGCATTTTTATTTATGTATATAACTTATATACTAGATATTACTATAGAGTTAACAAATATAAGCTAATATTATAATACACTAGCGGTTATAGTAGATACTTATAGTTATTTAAAATTATTTATTAATTATATTTATTTAATTTTAATTTAATTTTAATTAGTAAAATAAAATATATTCGCCCAACGTGGAGGGGTCGAACCCACGCTCCTGATATCAACAGTTGCTATACCACCGACCGACCTAGCCGGGCTTGTTTCTTTAATTTCTTCTTCATCGTTGATAAATGATCTATTCAACAAAAAAAACATATTATAGAATATAGTAGTTTTTTATAATACATTATTAAACAAGACACTTACATATTTTAAAAGTCACCAGCGTCGACCCGAAATATTTCGAAATTATTTTTTGAAGTTTTAATTCTTCTTTTGTAATGTCATCCAGCATATCTCCAAAAAGTTTTATAAATTGTTTTTGCAGTCTTGTTTCTTTTCTTGGAAGGTCATCCAGCGTCGACCCGAAAATTTTTATAAATTTTTTTCGAAGTCCGTTTTCTTTTCTTGTAAAACGTTTTTTTGTTTCACTTTTTTCTAGTTTTCTAGTTGTGGTTTGGCTGACGACTTCTGGATCTTTTCTTGTAAAACGTTTTTTTGTTTTACTTTTTTCTAGTTTTCTAGTTGTGGTTTGGCTGGCGACTTCTGGATCTTTTCTTGTAAAACGTTTTTTTGTTTTACTTTTTTCTAATTTTCTTGTTGGTGTTTGGCTGGCGACTTCTGGATTCATATTTTTTTTTTACTGTTCTAAAACATAAAAAAATATTAGTTGCTTAGTGTATTAATTGATATATTATACATTATGTAAAAAAAAACACTAACATTTTTAATGGGTTACTCTGTGTTTTAATCTTGTAGACTGGCGAAATCCCTCATGCAGCAAACTGCATTTCTCGGAATGTGGTTGACCTTCGTGTTGTATAAGATGTTGTAAGTATGTAAATGGGAATTTTAATACGGTATAATGCGTGCTACTATAATATTTTAATAACTTTTAAATTGTTATAGCATGTTCAAATAAATGTTGAGCAAGGTTAGTTTGTCTGGTTTTAATTTGATATTATTGTTTTGTTATGGGTAAAATGTGTAAGTGTTAATTTGTCTGGGGTTAATTTGTTATTATTTTGTTATGTTCTAAAATGTGTGGGTTTTGTTGTGTAGTGTATACTAATCCCAGTTTTCATCACAGGGAATATTTAAATTTGTTATTGGTAATATATCAGGCTGTTGAAGATTTGAATATTCCCTGGGTCGATAGATACAGCTTAACTCATGTGCTTGAAGAACTTCAGGATGAACAATATGACTAGAGCTGTATCTGCAAACTGCATGAGGGATGTTTGGATGCCTCTGTCTACAAGTGTGATAGTGCTTCGACAGTCTGTGTCTCAACACCACATGCGACTTGTCGAAATAACATGATGTAAAATGTTCCATCTGAAAGATCCAGTTATAAAATTAAAAATTGCAATAAAATTGTTTAGATTAAAAAAAAAACAACTATTTTTTTTTATACAAAATATTATCAATGTTGATTAATGTTAAAAAATATTTTTTTATTCGACTTAGAGTGAATAAATAAAATATAAAATATACTTACAATAATGTTTTGATGATAATGAACCCTTGGTTAACAGAGTTGAGAGATTAACTAATATTTGCTATCAGTCAGACACTTTATATATCTTTATTTTACAGAGAGGGGTATATTTTAACAGACAAAAATGTGTGTCAGACTCTCCCTACAGAAGATGAAAGTGCGTTATGCGAGTCTTAAATGCAGTTCGCCCAATGACGCAATATCTGGTGCTGCGCTTTTTAGTGCTGATTATAAAGAATGTCTCAAAATGATACATCATTTTTAATGAAAGTATATTATGTTATTTCTGTTTACGTTATAATTTTGCAAATAATCTGCGATACTTCCTGCTTATGTCTTTATCTTTAAGAACAATGCACTAAAACTCGAGTAGCTGTGTCAAACCCTGTCGATAATAATAATAATAATACAAGTGTATTTTCTAACATTGAGATGCTATTATGTGAACTTAAGTTGTGTGTGTGTTTTTTTTTTGACAAAATACTAAAAATTTAACTGTGTTACCTCGTATAGTACACAAAAATGTTAACAGTATTTTGGTAAAATAAAAATTAAAAAACGTTAACCTAGAATTTTTACCAGTATTTTAGAATTAATTCTTCTACTTGTGCTATGAACTTTTGTTTTATTTTTTATCAAATTTCATGATTCTCTGTCAACGAGAAGTACCTATTTTATAGGTTTGAGTCATTTGCGATTGACAGATATACATACTACAAACAGATGGTCAATGAAGTTATTACCACGACTAAGTTGTGATTTTTTTGACCCAGCCTTTTTATCTTGTATACGTTTTATCCCTCTACAAAAAGTTCAATCCTTGTGAGTCCTATATAAACCCGAAGAGATGTCTTGTAGAGTATCAATTCAACCAGAACGTTTGTGTGTTATACTTGAATATTGTTCAAACAACGAATATTATAAGGTATGTGGTATGTATTTTATTAATTATTAAATAATTTATTTTGTATTTTATTTTAAAAATTAATGGTATTAAATGATTTTTTAAACTATTGGATATAAAAAGATTTATTTTTTATTTTAATTTATTAACATGTAATATTTTTTTTTTTTTTTAAGTATGGAGAGTCTAAGAAACTTCGCCCTCAACGCTTCAAAACGTAAGGAATTTACCAAAATCAGCGCACTACCTCAAGAGGAGTGGTTGCCTGTGAAGAGTTGCACCGTTCAAAAAACGCAATTTGGGGAGAGACTACGAATTGAAACCGACTCCTTCCTTTTTGATTTACCAGCTCGATATAACGAAGCATCAGAAGACGTAAGATCTCAGCTTTTCAAGGCTACGTTTATTATGTACAAGGGGCGAGAAAGTAAAAAATACGCTCCACACCTTTTCGATTTTAAATAAGTAGGGATGTGTGAAATAAAGGTCATTTCAAATTTTTTTTGTTCAAGTTGCAGAATAAGAAAGAATTCATTCTTAAAAAAAATTAGAATATTTTTCTTACTTAATGAAAGTAATGTAATATGTAGAAATTATAATATCGTAGAATTCTTAAAAAAGTTACATACTATTACAAATCAACGTTGCTATTTTTGTAAAACAAAGAGTTTCTTTATAAAAATTGAATATTGTTCTAAATGTTTTAATAGCTTGCAACTTATTTCATTTCTGAAGTTAATTGAGTCAGATAAATACATTCCCAAACCAGTCACACGGTTTGTAGCAAGATCCTTTTTGAATAATTGCGATTTTGAGTTGTTTATGTTAAACCAATAGTTGTTTCAAAGTTGAAAAACTTTCTATTTTTTTTTAAATTTTGATATCCGTTTATTTTCATTACAAAAATGTTTGAGTGTAGTATTTGCAAAAGAGCGTTTACGAGGAGGGATATCAAAAATAGACATGAAAACGGTCACACTGTTAATTTAAAGGATGGGTTACATGAATGCCTTGTATGTGGTTTATACTTGTCGCGACCTTACAACTTGAAAAAGCATTTGGCAGTCTCTCATAATTTAATAAAGAGCACACAAACAGTAAACAGTTCAGTTGTTGAAAGTCCTTTAGACAATAAACATAACATGAAAAGGACAGTTAATAATGTTGAACCGTCAACCTCGGTTGACGGAAAAAGGCCAAAACTCAACGATACTCGCTTGTGTGAAGTTTGTGGAATTCAAATTTCTACTGTTTCGTTTAGTTCTCATATTAGGAGTAACAAACATAAAGAAAATTCTTTTATTTCTCACAACGGGAACGTAGAAGTAACGCAGACTGCCTTTAAAAAACGAATAATTTCTTATAAAGTAAATAATATAAATAGTAGTGAATTGAGCATTAATGATTTTTTTGAAAAAAACAGAGAGACAGTCAAAGACTTGATAAAAATACAAATTGAAAAACATGTAACGGTTAAATGCAATTTGGAACTTTTTGCTTATTATTTCATTTTAAAAAATGATGAAATAAAAAGCGAACTAAAATCATTTAATACTAAAAACGTTATTTTTAATAACACCACTGATATTGATGAGGTGTTAAATGATTTTAAGTTGAAAATTATGAAAAAAGCTGAAGATTTTCAAGAGCGCGATTCTGGTTGGTGTCTTCAAAAAATTTCTCACGTCGAGGTAAATCTTATGAAGTATAATCCACTACGGGCTTCTTCACACATTGAACTACCTAAAAAAATAAAATCTAAGCGCGGAACTATTAATATTTGTAACGCAGACCACTTTTGTTTTGCGTATTCCATTGTTAGTGCGTTGTATCCGGTACGAAATACAAATAAAAATCCCTCGCGTGTTAGTTCATATCCTCATTTTAGTAAAGTGTTAAATTTCAATAAAATTAATTTTCCTATGAAATTAAAAGATATTAAACAGTTTGAAGAACAGAATCAATTTGTAAGCGTAAATGTTTTCGGTTTAGACAAACAATGCAACATAATAGGTCCCTTATATTGTACTCAAAAAAAACAAAAAAATCATGTTAATTTATTATACTTAAATGATGACACATCAAACAACAATCATTACGTGTGGATAAGCGATTTGTCTAGACTAGTGTCGTCTCAGTTAAGTTCGACTGCACATAAAAAATTTCTTTGCGATTTTTGTTTAATGTATTTTGGTAGTAAAGAGTTGCTTCAACGACACTGTGAATACGATTGTAATAAGATAAGGGTAAAATTGCCTACTTCAGAGTTAAAAAAAGATCGATTAGGAAGATTATGTCCTGGAAATATTTTAAAATTTAAAAACTATGAACGAAAACAATTGTTACCTTTTGTAATTTATGCTGATTCGGAAACTGTATTAAAACCTGTAAGTGCTGCAATGTCCAACCCTACCCAGTCGTTTACAATGCCTTTGAAGCAACACATCCCCCATAGTTTTGCATACTATATCAAATGTAGTTATAATGATTCACTGTCTCAGTATAAGGTCTTCAACGGTGTGGACTGTAGTATAAAATTTATTCAAAGTCTCATGTCGGATTCAAAAAAAATTTATAACATTTTAAACGAGGTAATTCCTTTACGTAAAGTTAAAAGCGAAGAAATTCAACAATTGCGCAAACGCAAAGATTGTCACATCTGCGAGAAACAATTTACCGAAGAAGACCGTGATTCAATTGTTTTGGATCACGATCATCTGACGGGAGAACCTCGCGGATATGCACACAGCATTTGCAACTTAAATTATCAAATTCCAAAATTTATTCCAGTTTTCTTTCACAATTTGAGCAATTTTGACAGTCATTTATTTATAAAAGAGTTGGCTTCAGTATGTGACGATATTTCGGTTATCCCTATAAATAAAGAAAAATATATTTCATTCAGTGCAAAATTTCCCTTGTCTGATAATGAAGAACAAAAAAATCTTCAAAATTTAAGAGAATATAAAGTTGAATTGAGATTTTTAGATTCTTTTCGTTTTCTTTCGTTCGGTTTAAGCACTCTGTCAAAAACAATGAAAGAAGATGATTTTGTCGAGTTAAAAAAACAATATCCAGACGTGCATAAATTTAAATTGGTTACAGACAAGGGTATTTTTCCATATGAATACATCACTTCGCTTGATGTTTTAAATGAAAAGGAACTACCTCCTATAGAGTCATTTTATTCGCAACTGAAAGATGAAAATATTACAGAGCAGGAATACGAACAAGCCAAAAAAGTATGGTCAGTTTTCAAGTGTGAAACATTGCTTGATTATTCAAACAATTACTTGAAAACTGATACACTTCTTTTGTGTGATATTTTTGAAAAATTTCGCAAGGTAGAGATTGCAACTTATCAATTGGATCCCGCTTGCTATTACACGCTTCCCGGTTTATCGTGGGATGCAATGTTAAAATATACTCAAGTAGAGCTAGAATTAATGTCCGATATAGACATGGTACATTTTATACGCAAGTCTTTGCGCGGTGGAATATCGCAATGCGTTAAGCGACACTGTATTGCAAATAATAAATATATGCTGAACGAATATAATTCAAAATTACCGTCTTCGTTCATCATATACTTAGATGCTAATAATCAATATGGATGGGCTATGAGTCAATCGTTGCCGATCGGTCAGTTTAGATGGCTCGATGATATCGAAATTCAAAATTTTAATGTCATGAATATACCCGATGAAGGTGAAATTGGCTATTTCATAGAGGTTGATTTAGACTATCCATCAGAATTACACGATTCACACAGTGACTTCCCATTTTGCGCTGAAAAACAGATTCCTCCGCAATCAAACTCAAAACAAAAAAAATTAATAACATCTTTAACAAAAAAATTTTTTTATATTCTTCACTTTAGATATCTCAAACAGTGTCTGGAGCATGGTTTAATCATAACAAAAATACACAGAGTGTTGCAATTTGCTCAGTCAAAATTTTTGAAAACTTATATTGACCGAAACACTCACTTACGCGCACAGGCTGAGTGTGATTTTGAGAGAGATGTGTATAAACTCAAAAATAACGCATGCTATGGTAAATCTATCGAAAGTGTAGAGAAACGCGTAAATGTGTGTTTGGTATCAAAATGGGAACGTACCGGTAAAAAGCGGGGAGCAGAGTCATTGATAAGCCAACCCAATTTTCACTCAATAACCATGTTTAACAAGGATTTTGCAGCTGTACAGATGAAAAAACTCAGTATAGAGTATAACAAGCCGAATTATATCGGCGCTGCAGTACTCGATTTATCAAAATGTTTAATGTATGATTTTTTTTATAACTATTTAAAGAAGAAATTCGATGTAAATTTAATTTACACAGACACCGACAGCTTTATCGTGGAAATTCTAACGGAGGACGTGTACGAAGCCATCAAACCCGATCTGGATTTATTTGACACATCAAACTTTCCCCCAGATAATGTCTACAAGCTTCCGTTGGTGAATAAAAAAGTACTCGGTAAATTTAAATTTGAAACCGATTCACAACTGATTGCAGAGTTTGTAGGTTTACGCTCCAAAATGTACTGTTTTCGTTTGTTTGGCGATAAAAATGAATGTAAAAAGAGAGCTAAAGGCATTAAATCAAACGTTGTCAAAAAGTTTAAAATAGACAATTATCTGGATTGTTTGAAAACCGGAGAACATTTGATGTGTCAAATGTGCGTGTTTCGATCTGTTAAACACGACGTAATCTTGCAAAATATTAACAAAGTCGGTCTGAGCGCAGCAGATGATAAAAGATATATTATACCAAACACTAACAACACGTTAGCTTGGGGACATTTTAAATTAAATTTATAGTGTAATATTATTTCGATTAAATCATTTTATTTGTTTTGTTTCGTTGATAATATGTATACGTATGGATAGTATTATGTAACTTTATATTAATGTATTCAATAAGTTGCTTGATTTTTGTAAAAAAAAATATGTTTATTAGTTTGTTGGATAACAATGTAACTTGAAACTGATTTTATGTCTATGCTCTGTGTATGATTAAAAAAATAAAACAAAACTGAAATGTTATATTTTTTTGAGTGAATATCCTATATATAAAAATAAACATTTTCCATTTTCCCTCAGTCGTGTTTGCAAAGTCAATCTGTCAAAGAATGAATTGTAAATTCATTAAAATGAAATTGATACAACAACCAATAAAAATAGAAATATTAAATTTAGATCAAAAGAATGAAAAATCAATAAACAAAAAACATGGTATATTATTTCCTGAAAATATAAGATGTATTATCGTGGGCCCATCGAATTGCGGTAAAACCAATGTAATGGTGTCGTTGTTGATCGATGACAATGCACTGAAATTTGAAAACGTTTATGTCTATTCAAAGTCTCTGCAACAGGAGAAATATCGACTGCTTGCAGAGATCTTGAGCGGCGTCAGTGGAATGGGCTATTACACCTTTACCGACAGTGAAACAATAATGCATCCGAACGAGGCAAAACGAAATTCAATTTTTATTTTCGACGATGTGGCGTGTGAAAGTCAGAGCAACATTCGCGAATACTTTAGCATGGGACGACACGCTAGTGTCGATAGTTTTTACCTATGTCAGTCGTACAGTAGGATACCCAAACAGCTCGTCAGAGACAATGCTAATTTTATTGTGCTCTTCAAGCAAGACGATATGAATTTGCATCATGCATATGATGATTACGTCAACACCGATATGTCTTTTCAAGAGTTTAAAAATCTCTGTGTCAAGTGCTGGGCGGAGAACAAGTACAATTTTTTTGTGATCGATAGAGACTCGGATCTAAACAAAGGTCGATATAGAGTGAATTTCGACAAATTTATAGCCGTGAAACAGCAAGTATAAATATACACGTCCCGTTCAATTATTACGCAGTTGTGCTTCTGTCGTGCGCTCCGGTGACATGATGAAGAAGAATAAAAGCGAAATTTCCCTGCGTAAGCGATTGCGAAGAGCCATTAAATCCGTTAGAAATAAATATAATATCATAAAATCGGGTGTTTTTGAGCAGAGCAGATGTGCAGAGACGCAATTACAACCGCTCATAGGTCCTATTAAAATTTTAATAGATCGTGTAAAAAAAGAACAAGAAGAAGATGAAGAAGAACGGAAGTTTCTTAAGAGAGAATTAAAATTAGACGAAACTCCACGAAAACTATCGTCGACGACGACTGCTACAAGAACCGCTTTGAGCCGTAAACTTGATTTTCAAGCACCGATATCATCTAGTACACCTACCGCCACTACCACTGTCACCAAGCCGATCACTCCAAATCTTTCGGAAATATATTTAAATAGAAAACCTGTAAATCAAAAAGACTACGTTTACGGAGTTAAATATATAGACGAGGAAGAAAATGATGGCGACGAAAATGCAGGCAAATACATGATTGGAGATAAGGAAATACGTTTTCTTGAAAACGATTTTGTAGTCGGTAAATACAAGGTCGACGGTACTGCGGGACTTTATGAATTGATTTTTATGAAAAAACCTGAAAATTATACGGGACAGGATAGGGCAGTATACGCGCAGCTTTTAAAATATACAGGCGCACATCTAAAAACAGATGGTAAAATAAAATCTAATTCGGGTTTTAAATATAAAAATATAATCGCACCTCTGTTTGCAAACAAAAATGATAAAGAAACTGAAACAACAGGATCAGTTGCAGCGACCGGTAAGGGAATGTTTTTAAAAATGAACCGAAACAAGACGAAAGAGTATGTGTATTGGAATAATTTGAACGAATTGGTAGACAGACTGAAATTGTTGTACGCTTCCCAAGAAGCTGGCAATACTTCGCATCACAACGAAATAGTTTCAATCATAGAAGAACTGAGGGAAGCAAACATTATTGTATAAATTGAGTTTTGTTTACCGCTCGATCGTCAGTGCGCTTTCAACATGCCCGTGGACAAGTTTGGAAGACACAGTAGACGTCGGCAGTGGAAATTAATTCACGATCCTCCTCCTCCTGTTCTCTCTTCTACACTCGGCTTTAAAATTGTAGATAATAATTTAGACTTTAATGGCAAAAAACTGACAAATGTCGGTGATCCGACAGACCAACAGGACGCTGTCACGATTGAATATTTAAACAATAAATTAATAAGTCTGATGAACCACTTTATCGACAATACAATACCCCTATCGATAAAGAATTCTTTGAGAACATATCGCGGACATTTTTTGATTCGTCTGTTCAGTCGCGATGCTAAATTAACACCCGAAAATCATTATACTCTAACCGAAGGATTCGTAGAGTATATATTCGGCGAGGAGTGCGACGGAATGGAAATACAGTCTATAAGAACGTCGCCTGTGGACGCAAATATATTCATCAACGATAAATTGTATTCGACGCTTGAATCGACTATAATCCACACCGGTGATCGCATAAAATTTTCAGCTAGTGCAAGAACGGCGGCGTTAAAAATTAAAGACAGGGTTACGCTAGGCGTGGAAATATACCTACGCTATCCGTTATTAAGCGAGTGAAATGTTCTCAATCAATAGACATAGCAGAGATGTTGACATAGCAACTACGAAAGACTTGATAAGCGCAGAACGTGCGGCGAGAACAGTTTACGCTAATCTAAGAAAAAGCACTGCTAAAGTTGAATTGCACAAAAGAAAACAGCTTATACAGGTCAATAATTTGTCACTTACGAGAAAAAATAAAAGGAATATTCAATATAATAATAATACACAACAGAATAAAATAGCCTTATTGCAAAATATCGGTACAAAAAATAAAAAAAATGGTCGTGGTGGGGATGATAATGTTGATGATCTTAATATTAGCAACGATTATCAAGAACCATCACCACCGCCACCACCACCACCACCATCGCCGGTTAGATTTCTTAGCATTATGGAAACTCGATATGAAACGGAAGAAGAAGAAGAAGAAGAAGAACCGTTAATTAGACGTTTTGTTAACAAACTTCCACGACTGTCGGCTTCGAGCGTAGCGAAAAAGTTGAAGAAAAAAGGTGACGTGTCGACGGCTTTGAATTTTACGCGCTATCTCCACCAAGCATCTGACGAAGATGATGAAATAATAGACATTTTACATAGAAGTTTAAAAACGTCGCGTGTCAGTCGATTTCTATCACGCAGCTATAATGGTGAATTGACGCCACCTCAACCGTTGACGACATTATCCTCATCGGCATTATCATCATTATCGTCGTCGTCGTCGTCGTCGACTATAAAATATTTTGCCAACGAGTCCAGCAGTAGATTGGAACCTATATTAACCAACACAAACTTGAAATTAGCGTCTGTTGTCAAAGAGAGAGCGCAGAGAACATTTAAGACAACGCTGCTATCGAAAATACAACGCAGAAAACTTTTTTTAAATCCTATATTTTACAATGAAACGCGGTCGTCTTCGCACGCGAAATAACACCGCCATCAACAACAAGAACAACAACGTCAAAATATTATCGCAAAAAGCCTCTGCAGAAAAAATTAGAATTGTCAACGAGCTGCACAAGCCGGCGAGAAAGAACTATCGCCGCAGACGTGTGATCGTAAAGGGTCTGTACGACCTGTATCAGGCCGATCTCGCAGAAATGATTCCGTACGCCGGCGCTAACAGCAACTACAGATACATTCTCACCGTTATCGATGCGTTTTCAAAGTATGCGTGGACGCAACCGCTGAAAAGTAAACGTGGAAAGGAGGTGGCGGATGCAATGTTGAAAATTCTAAAAAAACTTAAAAAACCACCCCGTAATCTGCAAACTGACAACGGAACGGAATTTTACAATTCAAATTTTCAAAATTTAATGAAAAAATATTCCATCAATCACTATTCGAGCTTTAGCAATTTAAAAAGTAGCATTGTCGAGCGCTTCATAAGAACACTGAAGGCGCGACTGTGGAAACGCTTCAGCATCGAAGGTAATTACAAGTGGCTCACGGTGTTGCCGAACATTGTAGCCGACTATAATGACACTAAACACAGAACGATAAAAATGAAACCCAGACAGGTTAATGAAAAAAATGAAAAAAAGTTATTAAAGACCGTCTACTCTAATTTAAAAACAATTGACGTGAGAAAACAAAAAATACACGTCGGTGATCGCGTACGCATAAGTAAATACAAACATTTGTTCGACAAAGGCTACCTTCCCAATTGGACTACTGAAGTTTTTACTGTGTCTAAAGTAAAACTGAGCACCAATCCACGCACTTATGAGCTGGTCGACGCAAACAATACACCGATTAAGGGTGGCTTTTACGAGGAGGAAATTCAAAAAGTGCCCAATCACAACAATGTCTATTTGGTGGAGAGAGTCTTGAGAACGAAAGGTAACAGATTGTACGTTAAGTGGTTGGGCTTCGACAACAGTCACAACTCGTGGATAGACAAGAAAGACGTGGTATAGTTTGTGTTTTTTTTTGAAAAATGACTTTTAGAATAAAAGGGGACATTGCGAACACACACACACGCAGTTGAGTATAAAAGATGATCGTTTACCGTTCCACAAGTGATAAAGTTAGCGGACGTGGACTTGTCAACACGTTAATCAACAAACTCCCGTTTGAATTACACATCCCCGGCTACAGCTATTGCGGACCCGGAACAAAGTTAAAGGAACGTTTGAACAGAGGCGATTTGGGCGTGAATCGATTGGACGAAGCGTGCAAAAAGCACGACATAGCTTACGCAAACACAAAGGATTTAAAAGAACGTCACACAGCCGACAGAGAGCTACTCGAGAGCGCTTGGAATCGCGTCAAAGCCAAAGACTCCAGTTTAAGTGAAAAAACTGCCGCGTGGCTTACGACAAACGCTATGAAAATTAAAACTAAACTCGGCATGGGAAGAAAAATGAAGAGAAGTTCTTCCGCAGGTGCGGGTGTTAAAGACAGACGCGTCAATAGGCAAAGAAAAGCAAAATCAGCCGGAATACGGCGAAGGAGAGGAAGAAGTGTGAAAACTAGAAAATCTAACATCAAGAACGATCTTATTAAACGAGCACAGCTAGAACTGGATACAATTAACTCGACGGGCGTAAACAAATATGCAAATGCTGCAATAAAAAATAATGGTGAATCTCGCGTGATACCCGTACCCAAGACGGGAGGATTTTTACCGCTAATCCCGCTCTTTGCCGGTCTGTCGGCGTTGGGAGCTCTGGCCGGCGGAGCTGCGAACGTCGCCAAAACCGTCATGGACACCAAGGCGGCCAGAGATAAACTCTCCGAAGCGAATCGTCACAACGAAACAATGGAAGCGATAGCGCTCGGCAAGAAAGGAAGCGGTCTCTACTTGAAACCCTATCGTCGAGGCTACGGTCTTTATTATAGACCTTACCGGCCGGCGGCGACGGCTTCAAAAAACTTTTAAAAACGTTACCGAAACACGCGCTCACCGATGCGGAAATCAAACGCTATGCTAAAATATTACGCATCAAGTTCTTCAGAGGCGTGTACATGAGAAACGCGCTGCCTAAAAAACCGAAAAAGAACGAGAGCGCTGTAGTAAATTTAGATGATAAAGACGGTCCCGGGACGCATTGGGTGGCGTATAGAAAAATCGGTAAAAATGTACAGTACTTTGACAGTTTCGGCAACTTGCAACCGCCGAAAGAGCTCGCCGTCCACTATTTGAAAGGTTGCAACATAGTATATAACTACGAGAGAAAACAGAAATTCAACTCAGTTTTGTGCGGTCATCACTGCTTGTTTTTTCTGTTAAAAAAACACACTTAGATAATGTCTTTCACGTTCACACTGAGCGGAACCGAATCGGTGTTGAGCAGTCTGTTCTATCCGGCGATCGTGCTCGACGAGAGCGAGGAATATCAACTGGGACTGATTGAGTTTGAGTCCTGGCATTCAATTCCAAATATTGATGAGACCAACAATAAATTTGTCTACCAGGATCCAGACTTTCCTGACAATAGGAAAACGATCGAGATACCGAAAGGGGCGTACGATATCAATGATATCAACAACTACCTTGTCGAAGAGTTGAAAAAAGTGAACAGAACAATTAGAATCAAGGCAAACAACAACACGTTGAAAACGGAAATAAAGAGCGATGTGATTATAGACATCGGCGCCGAAGGTAGTGTGGGATCTTTGCTGGGTTTCAGCATGACACGTCCGATGCTGGAAGCAAACAGTGCACACAAAGCAGATTTTAATGCACATATTTCAAAAATAAACGCCGTCAGAGTGAAGTGTAACATTGTCAGCGGATCCTATTTAAACGGACAGCCCGAGCACACTCTCTTTCAGTTCTATCCACAAGAGGAGCCGGGCTATAAGATATCCATTACGCCGAGAAACGTCATTTATTTGCCGATAAATCGTCGTGTTATAGACAACGTGACCGTTACTATTGTAGACCAGAACGATCGATTAGTGAATTTCAACGGCGAGCCTGTCACTGTGCGTTTACATCTGAAACGCTTGTAAGATGGGTATATATTACGGAGATTATAAACTTCAACAAAGGTCAAATTACGCCAGTCTAGCGTCGTCCACTGAATCGATAACAGCGAAAAAAACAGCACAAGCAGCACCGAGTGTAAAGAAAAGTAAGAAGGTGATAAAAAAGACAGGATTCGGTCAGAAAAAAATAAAAATAAGTCAGAAAAAGCAAAAAAATCAAATTAATAAAAAGAATTTAAATTTTCTAAAATCGATCGGACTTGAACTGAAATAAAAAAATGCAAGACATTCTGGCCGTCGACTTTCCGATAGTTCTAGACGAAAGTATAGACTCGATTCGCGTTCACTCACAGGAACCGTTTAACACCAATCAATTAAAGTCTAATGATGAAATCCGCATAGCAATTCAAAATCAGGATGCCATCACGTTTCCTCACGACAGCGTGCTCGAAGTGCGCGGGAAATTGATCGACGAAGACGGTGGAAAAGCAGAAAATTCGAGCATCATCAACAACGGAATAGCGCATCTGTTTGAGGAAATTCGCTATGAATTGTGGGGCATGCCAATTGACTCTACTAAAAACGTAGGCATCACGGCCACCATGATCGGCTATGTGTTACACAGTCCAGACGACGTGAGAGCACTTTCAAACTGCGGTTGGGATTTAAGCTCAAATAAAAATGCCGACTTGTTAGATTCGGAGGGAAACTTTAGCGTCAGCATACCTTTGAAATACATTTTGGGCTTCGCACACGATCACAAGAGAGTGATGGTGAACGGTAAACAAGAATTGATATTGATACGTAAGCGAGACGATAATTCGGCAATTTTAACAACTGCAGCAGCTCAAGGACAAATTCAAAAATCGAGCAAAATAGAATTAACGTCCATTAAGTGGAACGTGCCCTATATTATACCGTCTAACGATATGAAAATTAAACTCTTGAAGACGGCAAACAAAAATAAAAACATCGTGTTCAGATCGTGGGATCTGTACGAATATCCTGCGCTGCCGACGTCTGCAAAACACGTATGGACCGTGACGACCACCAATCAAGTCGAAACGCCGCGTCTGATCATTGTGGGTTTTCAAACAAAACGCTACGGCACTCAACTAAAGGACAGCAGCGTCTTCGATCACTGTAAACTGCGGACGGCAAAACTCTTTTTAAATTCCGAAGCGTATCCCTACGAACCGCTCTCTATGAATTTCGATAAAAATGACTTCAACATTGTATACGAAAAGTATCTCAAGGGACAGGAAATCTATTTCTATGGAAATAAAAACGCTCCTCTTTTGAATAAAAACGAATTCAAAACAAAATCACCGCTAATTGTTTTCGATTGCTCGCGACAACCGGAAGCCATCAAGAAGGGCGTTGTAGATATCAAATTGATGATCGAAGCTTACGAAAATTTCCCCCCAAACACAACAGCGTACTGTTTGATTATACACGATAAACTCTTCACTTATCATCCCTTACAAAATACGGTCGCAAAAATTGTGTAATGTCTTGTAAAACGGGAATTTGTGACGTTCAGTTCGTCGTGGGCAACGGGCATGAATACTTTGCAAAGGAATTGGCATTTTGCAATTTGTTTAGCGAAAGTGTAGAACAAATTGTGTTCGGGCCGCCGTACGAAAAACGTTTACTCGACGTGAAATATAAAAAACAAAATGCTTACAATAAACGAAAAATAAACGGTCTCGATTGGAATGATGGCGACAGCGACAGCGTAGGCGTTGAATATAGCGAACTGAAGAAACATTTGACTAGGATTTTTAAAGGTTCAAAGCTGATTTTCGTCAAAGGACTTGAGAAACAAAAATTCTTAAAAGAAAACGGGCCAGAAGATTTAGTCTATGTGGATTTAGAGTGTCTGAACTGTCCTCCGTTGAAAGTATTGTCTCTGCCTTCAAAATATGAGAGCGTCTGTAAAACAGTCTCGCATACAAACATGAAATTTGCAAACAATTGTGCATACAAGAACGTGTTCAAACTGCGAAAATATGTTTCTGAATTATGTACGCGCCAAACATTATGAGCTGGAGGGAGAAAAAAGCTGGATATATATTACAAAACATTAACTTTAAATAATTCAGTCTTTAGCAAGAATGAGTGCATTCAGCAACGTTATGAGCGATGATAGCGTTGATAAATGGTGCGTTGGATCTGTGCCCGTTCGATCGACCGCGACCACTTTACAAGAAATTCTCGGCGTAGAGCTGTTCAATCAGAGCAGGCGTTTTTTGGCTCTCTCTGCGGAAAATAAACGAAAATTAGAAGAATGGGGATTTGTCTTTGACGAAAATAATGTGGCACAGCAAACACCCACTCCTTGGAAGCAGGGTATACGATTTTTAAAAACAGATCCGCGTCAAGTGCGATTCGTTTTGGACGACGGACGTATAGTTTTTGAAGTGTTTATCAAAAATACTTACTATGAAAAAATGTTTATGCTCAGCGTTACTGATAGAAGAGCACTCGAAAAATTATACGAAAAATTGCACGGGTATTTGAAGCGATTGAAACTGTTGAACGTCGATATAAATTTCCGCGAAGATATTAACAGTCTTGCGCATAAACTGCAACGAAATTTAACAATTGATCATAACGAAACGACGAGCACAACAGCAGCAGCAGCAGCTGTCGAGACAGATTTCAACAGAAGTGTTGGCGACACGGTGCAGAAGGGAAGGGTAACATCAGACTGTCATTAGATGTGTTATAACACGATTCGTAGCAAGACAGCGAACCAGTGTGCAAGATTTTGTTGAAACATGACTACTTCTCCGAATATATTTCGGTTTTACAACTCTGACTCAACGGCGACGACGACGACGGCGGCGATGATGATGAATTCATACGATGTGAATATTAATGACTACAACGCAACGATTGAGAATGCGGACAAGGGGAGAGGTGAAGACATCGTAGAGTTTCCACTGGTGTGCAACGAAGAGTTTTCAATCGAAAATACAAGTGACACGTCTGGGGTATCAACACTTGCTTCGTCTCTGTCGGACTTGGGCGCATTGAACTCCAGAACGCAACTTTTGATGCAAAACATTTTCTTTATCGACGCAAAACGAAATAAATACGTCAACGTGGGTTGGTTGCCCTCTCAAGGCTTTCAAGCAACGCTCGAACTGCGAGACTTGAAAACAACAAGCATTTTTCTGGATCAAAACGATTGGTGCGCGCTGATGCTCTTGTGCAACTATGTTAACAAGTACTTTAACGACGTCGCTCATCGTCGATTTTACTCAGTGATTGGTGGAAACGTGGAAATTAAAGAAGTCTATCTAAAGAACATAAAACATTTAAAATTTAAAAGAACGACTTCTCCCAGTTCGCTGATTTTATCAAAAGACGAGTGGGAATGTTTATTAGAACTAAAAGACAATGTGAATAGTTTATTGTGTTCGTACGTTTACTATTCAAAAAACATTAATTTATATTATAATACGTATTTAGATAAGTGTAAGTTGCTAAATTGTTTACGCTTAAGCGGCAACGATTTTTTTATTCCTAGAGATATATTACATACTATTAATTATGAAAGATTATTTTATGAACTACCTATAGTTTGTAGTGAAAAAATTCTTTCTGACATTAATAGTAGTAGCAGTAGTTTTAATTAAGAAAATGAATAAAAAAAAAGTATGTTTTAACGATAAGGTAGAGATTAACTATATGGTTTGTTGGAATTTTGCATATCGTAAAGCGCGGGTGGGAATATGGGAACAGATTGCTAGAGATCGCGATCGATTTAAAAGAAGAATTGAAAAAGTCTCTCATATTCTCACTCCGGTACTGAAAATTGTCAATTCACCGTTGTCAGTCGAGCAGAACAGAACTGTTGCTACTGCTGCTGCTGCTTCTTTTGAGAATAATAACAACATGGAGATTCCTGAAGCCGGTATTACAGTTGTTGTAAGAGACAAAAACACAAACGAATTACTGCAATCAAACTATATTGATTGTTCAGATTTAAAGTCACAAAAAGAAACAATTATAGTAGAAAATTTAAAAATTAAAATTATTTTCGAAACAACTGAAGATAGAGTAGATGATTCAGACGAAGACTATGACGACGAAGATTACGAAAACGACGAAGGCTTTGAAGATGATGGAAATTATGATGACAGCGGTGTTTATGACGATTTTGAAATGCATGGTATAAACATATGAAATTAGATTTAAGCAATTTTTAATGTATTGATTTTTTTTACAATAAATATATTTAAACGTAATACTGCGTTTTTTTATTAAAAAAAAATACCTTGGGGAAAATTTATATTTCAGATATTAATATAAGAGAAGTGTGTAGTCGACATTCAGTGTTACAATGGGTGTCGCCGAGTGGAGAACATTCTTCACGTTTGCAGTGTGTGGTTTGGTGAGCGCATACGTAATTGCGGACCTCATAATTTTAGATTTTTGGGTTTCGGATTTAGACAACAAATGCGGATCGATTTTGAAAATCAACAGTACCTACAGTCGAATGTTTCATAAATTTCAAGTGGAAAATGTTGAATATGTAATCGATGCAATGGGAAAAGTCAATAATACATTGAACGATTTCCAAGAACAACTCAATCGATCGACCACGCATCTGTTCGGTCTGCTGACTTGGAACGTGCATTACTTGAGACAGAACATAAGCGTCTTGATGGAAACGTGTATAAATTGTACATCGACTGAATAGTCAGCACAGTTTACGTTCAGGTGTGCGTCGAACAACAAGAACAACAGCACAAGATCATTTGAAAAATATTTCTAAAAAAAACAAAAGAATGGAACGCGTAGACGTTGTTAGAGAGAAACTGAACTCGTTGTTGTCTGGCGAGAACGGCAACCGCATCAACTGTCCGAGAACTTTGAAATATTTCACGAATTTCAAGGCTAAATATAACGCTGCCGGATCGCTACAACTGATCACATCTAAACATGGTCTGCATGAGGCGAACTGCGTGTGGGCTGATGAAAGAGCAAGATGCGGCCCAGACACCTGTCAGTGCGTCAGAATCGATAGAGAAATTTTATTTGTGGAAAAATTGATAGATAATTATAATGAATACTTCTCCGTTTATTCTCGAAGAAATGTTAATAAAGAAACAAGCACGGACATACAATCTCAATAATAATAATGAATAAACCTGTTATTTTTTAAGATGAACTTATAACAATATATATCTTTCATGAATAAATATAAAATGCTTTAAGATATAGCACATGTTTTATTTTAACCTCTTTATAATGTCCCAATGCCTTCACACCACAAACAGCTGCAGAAAAAAAACGAGACATGTCGTCTCCATGCAACCTCGAACCTAAGGTCGCTCGGTAGGCCTGCAGCGGTACAAGGTGCGTATGGGAACCAAAAGTCTAATTCCTAAACGAAGAGGACTAGCGTCCTACGGACCACACCAACGTCTTCAGCACGACTTCCCGCTTCATTTGAGTACCATATTGACCCGGAAAATCATGAAAATCAATTTTCATTTTCCCAACAGTGCTGGGGCGCTACAATCAACAATCCTATTCATAAACAAACAAAAACTGCCTCCAACAAACGACATCAACGTCTTCAACACGATTTCACGCTCTGTTTGAGTATAATGTTGGCTCGGAAAATGTGGAAAAGTCATTTTCCTGCTTGGTGGTTGGTGGTCATGAAACCGGCGAATCTT
Source organism: Xanthostigma xanthostigma (assembly GCA_963575645.1). Lineage (NCBI taxonomy): Eukaryota > Metazoa > Arthropoda > Insecta > Raphidioptera > Raphidiidae > Xanthostigma > Xanthostigma xanthostigma. The sequence goes on from OY754467.1 coordinate 18,073,373, forward strand.
ATCTACTGAAATAGCAACGGATAGCTCATCGGGTCGCAGTTCGGACTCAGTATCGATATTTTACGAAACACTCCTCTTCGTGAGTATATCCTTATGTCACGTTCCAAAGGCGGAGCTCCGTCGTCGCTTCGAAATACCACGGCGACTTCGTTTGCCGTCGGCAAATTGTATCTACGTCGGTCGTGTTGACGATCTTCGAGAATGCTCATGAATATTTCTGACGCATCTCTCCCTTCGACCTGGGCTTGCCGATTTTCTTCGACTTCGACCTCTCTCAGAAATTTATACGCTTCGGCGAACGGGTTTATTTCCCGAAAGAGTTCATCTAACGCTGCCATCAATTCCGGAATGCAGTCTTGGTTTTCCCGACGTTCCATCCTATGGTTTAGTGCATCCGCTGAATCTAGAAAATAAAGCTGACCGTAACTTACATTACCCACGGGTCGTTCGACGTGGGCTATTTGGTGGTAGATCTGTCCGTGAATTCTGAAACAATAGGGTCCGCGTCCTGCAGGGGGAGCGATGTCGACACCCGTCGACGCAAACGCCAGCGCACTATTGTACTTCCGTATATTCTGCATGAAATTAGCCGAGTGTTCATGACGTCCGCAAAACAGATCCTCCAACAGTTGTGGGTAATCTCTCGGCACGAACGCTATCTTTCCTTTCCTACAGCAGCGTGTAAATTTCCTGTCGACTGGCCGTTCGCCAGAAAAATGCTTCGCCTGACATTCGGCACATACGGCGTTCATGGCACCTAAATAGAACTCTTCGGCTACGTGTTCTAACGCGGTGAGATAGGTTGCCACTTGACCTTCTCTTCGACGCTGTGCCCAGTCATCTCGTTGTAGTTCATCAATTACGCGAATCACTGCGTCGTTCTCTTCGACTACCATCGGTTCGTCGATTGGTCGCGGTTGTGTAAACGCGGGCTCGTCTTGGACGGACACGGATTCATCGTTTGACACTTCTCGTTGTATCGGTGACGGTTGCAGTACGGTCTGCATAGGTTCGTCCGGTCGATGAGAGGGCCCCGCAATTGGCGATTCAGGCCGCACGATAATATGCTCCAGTTGATCAACGACCGGCGTTTTAACATGGCTGGAAGCAGAAACATTGTTAATTAATGTCAATGGTTGCACGAAGATTTGAGCTGGCTCGCCGGCGTTTGGGATTGGTCCTGGCTCAGCTACAATGATCGGATCAGCTTCCTGTTCAGCTGGCGGGTTTCCGGGGACTCTCCGGCTTCCTTTACGCACAGGAGTGAGACGTGTCCTTTTCTTTGGCGGCATTGTATTGCTGAAATCCTGCAACAAAAAAACAAACCCAAACACACACACACGCACACTCTGCCTCAAACAGATTCAAACTGCCATTCACACCAAACAATCAAACAATTAGTGAGTGATAAATGAATTAATCTAATAAATAATAAATCAGAGAAATTTTATGTCATGCAGTTTACAGTTTGCAACTGATGTTATTTCTCGTATTAATCGTTTCGATTAGTGTTCGATTTTTTTTAAAAAGACTGATCATAATTGATTCAAGATATTTTTCGATACTTTCATTAATAAAAAAATTCAGTCAATTGGGTGACGGGACCATTCCAACATAACAAATTTTGACATTTGACATAATATAATAAAGAAATTAAAAATTTCTGTTAATGTGCGCGGTGACGCGGGTAACGGCTGACACTAAATATTATGTTTGCTATTCATTTTCATGGTTACCTGAATACTATGTGTAATCATGTCATGTAAAAATAACCAAAACATATTTATCAGTTACCCAACTTTTTTTTTGCACAGATATACAAAACAAAAGAAGAGCCGATTTTTTTTTATTTTTAAAATAATTCCGAAACCAAAGAGTTTAGAATAAAAGTTTTTTAACAAAACCTTCTTGTAAAAATACTTATAATAATAAACCGTTACGAAAAGTATACCGCTATTACATTAAAAACAAAGTTCTCTTCTGCGCATGCGCCGATTTTTCCCAAAAACAATAGGGCTCTTCATATTTGTATATCAAACAATCTTCCAAAATTCGGTCTCCGCGCTGCTTGACCTGTATCGTGTTCACAGACTAACAGACGCAAAGACTGTTGTATATTTCATAAGAATTTAAAAATTGTTTGAATTAATAAGTCCAGCTACATTATACAGGCTGAGCCATTTTAATATTCGGATGAGATTATTTTTTCAGGGTAGGGTAAAATCGAAAAATGGTTCAGGGAAAAGTTGATTGATTCCAAGGGGGGCATCGGATGCCATGGTCACTTTTGACCTTAGGTCGACAGTTCAAGGTCATTCAGGGTCAACTTTTTTTTATAGGAACCCTCATTTTTCACATCAGCATTCAATTGGCCGTGAAAAAACATTAAACTGTTATCTTAAACATTTTTCTCCAAGCCCCGTATTTTCCTGGACATCCAAGGTCCAAAATTTGAATTTCCAAATTTTTGATTTTTTACTGCCGAATCGTAGTTTTTTTTTAAATCGCAAGAAACAAAAAGTTCTTAGAATTTTTAAAAAAATATTTGCTCACATTCTGTTATTTTGATGTCTCAATCGTTAGAATAAATTTTCTTTCGTGTGCAAATATTTTTTTAAAAATTCGAATTGATTCCTTGAAAAATTCCAAGAACTGTTTGTCTCTTGCGGTTGTTTTAAAGAAATGTACGATTCGGCAGAAAAAAATCATAAAAATTTTGGACCGTGGAAATTTCGGAAAATGCAGGGTTTGGAAAAAAATGTTTAGAACAAAAGTCAAAAATGACTATAGAATCCGATGTCCCCCTTCGAATCAATCAACTTTGCCCTGAACTATTTTTCGATTTTACCCTACTCTTAGAAGATAATCTCATCCGAAGATTTTAAATGACTCACCCTGTATAATTAAGTTCAAATAATTTTTAAATTCTTATTAGTAAATAAACACGGGCTTTTTCCCAAGTTATGTTTAAGGATTCGGGGAGCCTCAAAGCAAAAAAGTTATTGTAAACTTTTATAAAGTGATTTTTGATCTAAATTAGTAGGTACAATTTCCCACTTGTGGAATTGGAATGGTAAATTTTAAAGAGTTAATCGTACACTTATATTTCTTAGCGGGAAAATTTTTACACAAGGGACGGGTATGCGTTATATTTTTTCATTCCTTTGCCGCTTCATTAAGCGAACGATATTACAATGATGACACACTTCTTGTATTTTGGTGACAGACTAACTTTTAATTGAGCTCAAAATATTTTCAAATTATTTACATAAGTCCTGCCGGCTAAAAAAAGTTTTGAATAATATTTTAGCTTTAAATTAACACACGCTACTACTTTTGAAGGTAATCAGTTTTCATTTTACACATTTATGCTCGTTGAAATATAACTCAGTTTTGAACAATAAGCGTAGTCAAGGGGCTAAAAATGAGACGGGTTTTAGAACTTTCTACCTTTTGAAGCTATTACGTACGTCCTTAGGAAACTTTATAAGCAGAACATTTTTTTTCACATTACTATATAGGTACATGTTTTATTAACACTTTTGACTTGATAGTTTGGTATCTCGACATGTAGTTTTTTATTCATTTTGTTGGACAAATTTTTATACAACATCTAAAATTTCTTGGCTAACACTTTCAATTTACTTGCAAGATCTTGTATTTTTTTTATACCTAGTGTAATTTTTCGACATTGTGCCTTCTTTTCATTTTCTCTTAATCTTTGACTTAAAAGGCTCTTGTCGATATTTATTTTGAGCTTTACGTAATGACAATTGATTTACTTTAATATCCTGCAAATATGTAATAATAGCCACCAAATTATATATATATATATATTTTTTTTTTGCTTAGGATTGTAGATTTTCTCCATCTTTTTCTAAAATCGACATACTGATGTGTTAGGTATTACGCACAAACAACCAAAAAATGGTCTTATATTTACCCCAAAACATGTCTTATCTATGCTATTTAGTATTTATATATTCGTATACAGTGTGTCCCCGGATTGAGCTCACAATAGGTGAGATTGACCAAAAATTTTCGAATAGGAATTTCATATTTTAGGATTCCGCCCTGCTTAGTCTGAAACTTATTTTTGGTTTACTTTCGATTTTTTTAAATCAAGTAGGCCTTTACAGTTGAGCATAACCTCTTTTCGTTTCAGGTAAAGTACCTTTTCCGTTCATAGTACGCAAAAGTGTCACTAAGAAAAGTTGTTCACAATGAAAAATTATGGCGTTATGCAAATTTTCAGAATGATCGGCCTACTTTGATAATAGAAGTGGAAAATAGGAGAAAAATATTTATTATTAACGATTACATGATAAATTTTCGATGAGAAAACAGGGTGATTAGAAATGTTTAAAATAAAAAATAAATTTTTAGTTTATAAAAAAAATAAATTAAACTCCAATTACTCTATTTGGCTTCCTCCACGCGATTGTTTTTCAAACAAAACAAAACAAAAGCAGATTTTATCAAAGTAAGCCGATCATTCTGAAAAATTACATAACGCCATAATTTTTCATTGTGAACAACTTTTCTCAGTGACACTTTTGCGTACTATGAACGGAAAAGGTACTTTACCTGAAACGAAAAGAATTTTGCTCAACTGTAAAGGCCTACTTGATTTAAAAAAAATCGAAAGTAAACTAAAAATAAGTTTTAGACCAAGCAGGGCGGAATCCCAAAATATGAAATTCCAATTCGAAAATTTTTGGTCAATCTCACCTATTGTGAACTCAATCCGGGGACACATTGTATATACACAATAACGCTAAACAATCAATGAACAATAAACAACAAACAGAAACTATTTCCAATCTTAACTATAATACTCTTATAATGAAATAACAAACCATATTATCTTTCATATAAATTAAAGATTTCGTCAGTAGAAAACATCAAAATCTTGAAATGATAGTTATTAAATGTTTGTGGATGTATAACTTCTAAAATTTTCGATAATAGTTGCTAAAAATTATAAAATTGTAATCGTTGTTGATAGGTTAAAATTTTTCTCAACTATTATCAAAAGTTTTAGAATTTATACATCGACAAAAATTTAATAACTGTCATTTCAAGATTTTGGTGTCTTACTGACGAAATCTATAAATTATAAGAAATATATGGTTTGTTATTTCACTATCAGAGTATTATAGTTATTTAAGAACTTCACTAATAGCAGTCCTAACAACATGTCTCGTTTTTACCTCAAAGATTTGGATGTCAGATTTTTAGATCCCCTGACCCTATTCTAACAAATAAATAGTTGACGAAAGTTCGCACCAAAACATTTCAACAAATAGATATTTTCGGGTATTAATTGCAACACATTATAATTAAACCGTAATATATTTCTGACTGAGCATGAACAGATGAGAGTCCATAAGAGAATTTTCTGACCCTAAAAATTGGAATATATCAGGTTGAAATTTTACCATTATATTGTTTTGGAACATATGTATTTCAAGTTTTATTAAAATTATTTGTATTTTTACAGTGATTATTTGTTCCCCAGGGGCCCAAAGATTGAGAATTTTGCATTTTTGGCCAAAATTCCGTCGTTTTTATAGATTTAATCTACTGTTTTTATATGAGCGCTAGGGTCCAACACTTTCTTATAAAATACATTATGAAAACTATAGATAAAGATAAAAGTGTTGCGTCACCGCACTCATAGTAAAAAAAAAGTTATAACAATTGGATCTCCTCTCGGTATTGCCAATACAAAGTAGAAGCACGCACTGACTGTTGTGCATACGTTGTTACTGTGTTGTAGTATTTAAGACAGGCCTGGGCAAATGGCGGCCCGCGGGCCGGATCCGGCTCGTAGCACAATTTTGTCTGCCCCGCGAAGCATTTTATAAATTTCAGAAAAATAGTAAAGAAATAGCAAGGGCCAGAACAGACGAAAAAAGGACCTAAAGAGCTTTTTTTTTTGCTCTCCAATTTTCATCAGCGGCGATCAAAAGATTTGCCCGCCCCTGATTTAGGATATAAAAGACACATTGAAGAGGAGAAACACAATATTTCGATACATTGAACATTGGAATTAATTCGCATCATATTTTTTATAGGTGATCTAATCATTCATATATGATAAAACAGAAACTGGAAAATCCTCAGTCCATTTTATTAATTTTACGAAAAAGTGACAATCTAATTTGGATCAGGACACGGACAATAATAAAACACAATAAAATAGTGCTTATTTAATCAGTGGCGGCATAAACGGGGGGGTGGGGGGAGTAAGGGCGGTTCACCCCGGGCGCCAAGCACCAAGAGGTGACAACGACAACTCATTCGCACAGCCAGAGAACACTGACAAAATATTTACTCTGCAAAGACATACCAGTAAAGAAATAGCAACCTACTCTAGTATCCGTATTCAATATTCATTCTAATATCTTAATATTTCTTCGCAAGAAGCGGTTCAATGGACACATTTGAGCCTTCTCAGGTTCATCGTAAAATGGAGCTATTCTGATGGCAAACTTGCAGTTTATTGGTGTCGTACGAATGACGACGGCGCGATTTAACTGTTTGTTTGATTACAAACTATGCTTTGCCCAATGTACGGAAAATTTTATTTAGGTGATTTATCAATTTTCCAAAAAGGAAATTGATTTAAAAATGATTAATATATATACATTACTTACTGCCACATTACAATTTTCCTCAAGTTTTATAGGATTATGAGCCACCGAGAACAAACGTCTCTCTCGCAAGTACTCAACGCCTGTACGACGATCTGGATTTGGTAACGAAAATGTACCTTAATTAATAATAGACATTTTTGCTTACAGTATATTGCTTATAACAATGAATAATCAGGCACTGTAGAGTAATGAAACTCAGCCAATGTGAAATTGATTGTTTCGAGTTTAAATCCAGACAGTGACATTTACATTTTTCTTTATAAATAAAAAAATATTACGGTGATAATCGTTTAATATTATTGTATGCATTCACTATTTCAGTGAAAAAGATGCGCTAGGAATAAGAATATCAAATGGCTACACTTCATCCTGTGGACTAAATTTACTGTAGGTATATTTTTTTTAAATTACGTTTTTTTAATGATTCAACCCTATTCTGTGTAAAGTGACAACCTTCAATGTGGTGTTTTTCTTTTTTTTGTGTGTGTAGTGACAAACATTATTCCGTGCATTGGGCTACATATAGTTCGCAACCAGACAAATTACAGTTTAACAGCGCCAACGATATTCGTGCATTTAAAATCTGAAGTAGGGACCACCAAGCTGCAGATTTGCCTAAAAGTTGATAAAATATCTTACTTAGAGTCCACAATGAGCCAAGCGCAACTAATCAATCTTTCCATTTTATCTATTGAAAAGGACAGGAAAATTAATTTTGATAACGTGATAGAATATTTTAGCAAAATAAAGAGTCCCGTTGTTTTATTTTGGAGGTGTTCAATAGAAAACCGCACTGAGTGTCAACTAACGCTACGCCGCGTCTGTAGGTATTTAATTATGTGAACAAAGACCACATACGTTTTCTTATTTTTTTTCAAGACAAAACTTAATTCTGACAAAGAAACGAAATATATAAAAAATGTTACTTACCGTTCGCCACAGCACACAAATTAAATCCAGTCAATAAATATAGAAACGATCTGAACAAACCAATATAATTCACAGATCACAGTATTTTGCTTTGAATTGCTTGAATAAAACAAAAATACACTTCTAATAACTTCTGACAAAGTTTGTGCATTCGTGTCGAAATTCCAACCGATCGATATTTAGTTGAGATCACTGTTAATTGCCAACTCCTAGCGGCAAAATATACAACTCGCACAGAACTCAGGAGTAAAAAAATATCAATATTTTTCTATTTTCTACATCTACTCGAACTTGTAAATGTCAACTTCGACATGTAACTGTATTATGACAATGCAATTAATAAGCATAATTACGATGTCGCGGCTTAAAAAATATATTGTTTTAAAATAAAATTTTAAAACTCAGTGGCGCTTTCTTTGAATGCCATCACGAATTAAAAATTTCTCGGAGAAAAAAGAAACCTTTCTGTTATTCGCTATCTGCGCTAACCAACTGTCGCAGTTATCTGGGAATAATGATCGTATGTTCATTGTGCGTGCATAATTATCAAAAAAATATTTGTTTTTTTCCATTTTCAGCAATATATGAGCGTAATGACAATTAGAACCGGATTCTGAACTGTCACTCGCGAAATTACGTTCTCAAAGTACTACATCAAAGGGGAACAGCACACCACACTATAATATTCAATCTCAAATTATACATGTTATTGAATGGCAATTGAAAATATGTGACCTTTTTGTCTATTCTGCGATAAAAAATGTCAGTGTAGGTAAAAGGAAAACATATTTTTAGACTTATTTGGGATTAACTTTAAGAAATTGATGATTATATTTATTTTATTACCCAATAAAAGATTATAATTGATAACTAAACATTCGTTTAGAAAAATGGAATTTATATAAATTAATTGTTATAGAAATAAAGAACCGATTTGAAATTTGCAAAAATGTGTATTATTCACATGTTATATTAATTTTTATATCGTAGTGAAATCATCGCGATTCGTTAACCTTTTCTTTGTAAGATATGTTGAAAGGAATATTTTCATATGTCGTTATGCAGCTTGGGCTCGCTTGACGTTTTAGGGATCCATCAATACTAAAATAATTAAAAAAATTGATATTACCACATTAAGAAATTACTTTGAAATTGAAATTAAATCAGTACTCTCATAACATAGATTAAATTACTTACTCCCTTTACTATAGATATAGTGTGGTTCTTTCTTTGATTGTTTTTCAAAAATATTGTAATATTTAAGCAAATGTTAAAGCAAATTTGACACAGTTATCCTCAAATGTTTCACATTTCTGCCATACATGGGTTTAACGTCGATTCCTGTCACAAAACATCCACTTGTTTCGATTTTACTGATACGATGTCCGCGGTTACCTTAATGATGTCGTACTCATTGAATAAATTGGAATATTATAAATTATAAATATTATCTGTGTCTAACCTGTATTTTGGTGACACACATTTTAAAAGTGCAGAAGATTGATGTTTATGTTCACACGGACATATATTTTGTTCGTATTCATACTTCGTAGAATTTGCTATTCACAAAAACATATCTTTTTTATTGTCATATAATTTTCAATTCCATTGTTACATAATCGCTTGTACAGTCTTGATTGCGTACGACTTCCAAATGCTGTTTCCAATTTTTATACTATTATATATTTACGCAATTTCCTTGGTTATTTTTCACAAAATAAAGTATCATTTTTCATCTGCAACTAAATTCAACATTTTACGCTATGAAAACACGCGTTTGGAAAGACATTCAATTGTACACGGTGGCTATATACAAAAAAACCGCTAATATTAAACCATATTATAAGATACTTAAAATAACCGTGCCAATACAAAAATGTTAAGATGTATTATCTGAAAAATCGCTTTTAATATTATTATATAATATTCGAAGATAATGTATCACAATTTCCCGATTTAAAATGGAGAGACACGAATGTGTGTACCTATACGACACAATATTATAATCTAATTTTTAGCTGCCATATTATGTACAAAGACAAAATGTTTAAAATATAATTTTTGATTTATTAATAGGCATAATATGTATTTAGCACGTATTTGTAATACATTTAAAATGATTTGTTAACTTACTAACCTGTATTATTTCCCGTCATAAAATGCATAAAATTTTATGAAATGTATTTTTGACACAAAAACAATTGTTTTAAATTTAAACGTCAAATAAATGTCCAAAAAAAAAAGAAATTCGAATAATGTTCTGTCTCTGTCGAACTCACAGCTCAAATGCTAGCTCCTCCGAAATTACTATTTTGAATAGATCTCAATTAATATCGATTTATCCGGTGTCTGGCGTATATTTGAATATTTTATATGTTTCAATGTACATAATATCGATAACCATTTTCGATTCAAAATCCTTAATACTGGCAAATTATTCATTTAAAATGATAAATGACAGCTCCAAATTTAGACAGTCGTTTGTTTATTAATAATTCAAACGTCAAAGTAAAATGAGAGCGTTCAGTTAATCTTCGGCTCGGATGAATCGATAATAAATTATATGACACAAAAATATCCGTGCAAAAACCAACAAATAACGATGTATTATCTGAATGATTGCTTTTAAAATTCGATAATTTATGACATTTTTATTAGATATCTCGATTTTAAGTCTTAATTTCCACGGTTTATAAAAAAAGCCCATCTGTCAGATGCCGCTTTCGCTGGAACAGCCGAAAAATCTTTTGAACGCATACTTTTTTAGAACAAAACGCTATTGCTTAACGAATCAAGTTAAATCATGCTATAAATGTTTCATCTCAGTCACACTAATGTAGTGTCGGCGACGTAAATTTAATTAAAAACTCGATTCGTCGTCGCATGTTAAAATCGTATTGAAGTTAGGCTGTGACTTTTTCGAAAATTCTCAATGTACCCAGGCACTTTTACCTAGCCACCGTCTAAGAATTTCGAAAAAAAAGCAATTTTGCCGATTTTGTCGGCGCATAAATGACTATAAAAAAGTCGTTTTGAGCGTTTCTCTTGCACTTTCTAGTTTGACTTTTTTATTCTGCGTCGTTTGAGACGGGTCTCTACGTCGTCCGATTAATATCGGCCGAGTAATGAGCGATTTCCCGCGCCGGGTTAATCTTATGGAAAATTTTATTTCGACAAAAGTCGGCCGAAATTCGGCCGAAAACCGTCGGCGCTCGCGCTCGCTCGAAAGAGGTGAAAAATGTCGTCAGTTTCCGATAAAATTGAACCGCGAGCGATTTTTTCTCGATTTTAGCCGAGCGTTTGAAAAGTCGTCTCCGTGTTATCCTTATGTACGCAGGGGTCGACTTTGAAAAATCACAGGGGCTACGCCCCTCGAATGCAAGAGTCGGCAATGTCGCTACGCATCAAGTTAAATGGTCGTCTCTCGGAATTTTTTTTCGTGAATTTTTTCCTTGAAAACTGTAAATTTGTATAGCTGCAAAAGTTTTTTTTTTTCAAAATTAAGCCTTTTAATATATACAGACTAGTGGACCTGGTTCAAAACTTTTTTGAAGGTGACTTAACACAGTCTTCTAAGATCAATTTTTGGCACAGGCTGTCGCCAAAAGATTTTTTGCCACAGGCTGTCGCCAAAAATTTTTTGCCAACACAAAACTTTTTTACACATGCTTTTGGCTTAGTTTTCAAAGATTGATGTGTTTTAATACAGGCAACTAACCGTTATTTATTTACACAAAACATTTTTGCATTTGTTTTTGGCATAGTTTTTAAAGGTTGGCGTTTTTTGATGCACGTCTGCCAAATTACCATAACAGGTGTACGCAAAACATTTTTGAATGTGTTTTTAGAATAGTTTTCCAAAATCGATGTGTTTTGATACTGCAATGAGTCCAAAAAATACTCGGCTCTTCGAGCCTCGTAATAATAATTCAAGTACAAAATTCGGGCCTGCGGCCCTCATCATTGTCGTATTTCTGAAACAAAACATGTTAGCATGTGTTTTTGGCGTACTTTTCAAAGGCTGGTGTGCTTTGATCTACGCCTGCCCAATTGTCATAACTGTTGTAAGCAAACAATTTTTGAATGTGACTGAAGAATAGTTTTCCAAGATAGATGTGTTTTGATACAGGCTCGCAGCGCAACTTACTGTTATTTATTTACACAAAACATGTTTGCATTTGATTTGGGCATAGTTTTCAAAGGTTGGTGTGTTTTGATACACGCCTTCTCAAATACCATAACAGGTTTACGCGAAACATTTTTGAATGTTTTTTCAAAATAGTTTTCCAAAATCGATGTGTTTTGATACTGATCGAGCTCAAAAAAATACTCGGCTCTTCGAGCCTCGTACAGGTAAAGGTATAAATTTCGACTTTTCGGCCTTCACTATTTTCATATTTCGTAAACAAAACATTCTTGCATGTGTTTTTGGCATATTCTTCCAAAGTTGGTGTGCTTTGATATACGCCTGCCTTATTGCAACAAATGTCGTAGGCAAAAATTCTTTGAATGTGTCTTAAGTATAGTTTTCCAAGATAGAAGTGTTTTGAAACTAATTAAAGAAATCTCCCAAAAGGCTCTCACTTTTTCACTGCGCAAACAGAACACGCCATTGCATCGACACGACCCCGTAACTGTATTTAAAAAAATCCCCCAAAAGGCCTTACCATTTTCACTGTGCAAAAAATTGGTTGTCTGTAAAGTCGGTTTACGGACGATAGTTTTACGTGATAACGTATTCCGCTCGAATATAATATTTAATAATACATTACTGCGCTCTCGCTTGCACGCACAGGGTCAGGCGGAACGTTACGGAACATTACACTTTTTCGTGCGTGCAGCTGGTGTTTCATCAATTTATAAGACGTTGTCACGTCAAAAACTCAGTCTGTCATCTTTAGAAGTCCGCCATATTGGATTTAGAGTGACGTCACTTTATTTTTAGAGTTATTTTCAGCAAGCCCTTTCATTTGATACCCATATTGTAGGAAAGCATAATAAAATTTGTCCGCCATTTTTAGAAGTCCGCCATATTGGTTTTAGAGTGACGTCACTTTATTTGTCGAGTTATTCTCAGAAAGCCCTTATATTTGATACCCATATTGTAGGAAAGCATAATAAAATTAGTCCGCCATCTTTAGAAGTCCGCCATATTAGATTTAGAGTGACGTCACTTTATTTTTCGAGTTATTTTCAGCAAGCCCTTTCATTTGATACCCATATTGTAGGAAAGCATAATAAAATTTGTCCGCCATCTTTAGAAGTCCGCCATATTGGTTTTAGAGTGACGTCACTTTATTTGTCGAGTTATTCTCAGAAGCCCTTATATTTGATACCCATATTGTAGGAAAGCATAATAAAATTAGTCCGCCATCTTTAGAAGTCCGCCATTTTGGATTTAGAGTGACGTCACTTTATTTTTCGAGTTATTCTCAGCAAGCCCTTTCATTTGATACCCATATTGTAGGAAAGCATAATAAAATTAGTCCGCCATCTTTAGAAGTCCGCCATATTGGTTTTAGACTGACGTCACTTTATTTTTCGAGTTATTCTCAGCAAGTCCTTTCATTTGATACCCATATTGTAGGAAAGCATAATAAAATTAATCCGCCATCTTTAGAAGTCCGCCATATTGGATTTAGAGTGACGTCACTTTATTTTTTGAGTCATTCTCAGCAAACCCTTTTATTTGATACCCATATTGTAGAAAAGCATAATAAAATTAGTCCGCCATCTTTAGAAGTCCGCCATATTGGATTTAGAGTGACGTCACTTTATTTTTTGAGTCATTCTCAGCAAGCCCTTTCATTTGATACCCATATTGTAGGAAAGCATAATAAAATTAGTCCGCCATCTTTAGAAGTCCGCCATATTGGATTTAGAGTTACGTCACACATCTAACCATGCATTGTCATTCAAACTAAACGTGTATACAAATTTTCATCTCAATCGGTTGATGATATCTGCTTCAAAATTACCGAAGGCATTTCCGCCATCTTTAGAAGTCTACCATATTGGATTTAGAGTGACGTCACACAGCTAACCATGCATTGTCATTCAAACTAAACGTGTATACAAATTTTCATCTCAATCGGTTGATGATATCTGCTTCAAAATTACCGAAGGCATTCTAGTCGATCACTTAGTAACGTCAGGAACGTTAGGCGTTACACTTTTTCGTGCATGCAGCCGGTGTTTCATCTTTTTTTTTTTTTTTTTATTTACATAGTTGGGTCGACAGCTAGGTCATTCATCTTTTTATTTTGACGTGATTCATCAATTTATAAGACGTTATCACGTCAAAAGAAAACGCCAACGCATCGACACGACTCCGTAATTGTTTTTTAAAGAAATCCCCAAAAGACACTTCCCTTTTCCCTGCGCAAAAAGAAAATGCCATCGCATCGACACGGCCTAGTAATTTTTTACAACCCCGGTTTTGATGCTAACAGTCAACAGACGCGCGCAATGATTTATATGATGTCCTTATACCTCCATAGTCTAAGGTTTGTGTCATCTATTTCAACATCTTGTTCGTGTTGAATAATCTATTCTTCTTACAACAAAATCGAACAATAATTTTTTTTACGATCTGAGACCGAATTTTATGCTTAATACGGTCTTCATCATCATCTCTATTAAAACGCTATAATGTAAGCCGGCAGTATACACTCGCCGAGTGATACCGAAACTGCCCGAACTCGAGTGTGTACTGGAAACGCTCGCCTGATCTCGTAGCGCCCTGTCTCGCCTCGCTAGCGCTCTGTATAAAGTCGATTTTTCAACCGCGAGTCAAAGGAATCGAGCGGTGAGTGCGAGTGCATTTAGTGCACACTCTTCACCTAGTGCGAATTTAAATGTACTTAAAGGTACGATTCCGATCCACGCGGCAGACGGCAGACCGACAGCAATAGCTGTCGGGCTTCAGTTGCCGTCGTATAGATTCCGAAGCCGGCAGCAGGCACTGCAGTTACGTCGCAGCATTAGTAATTTGCGATGTGTATTCGATATAGTTATGAATAATCAAATGCTGCAAGTTTTATTGCAAGAAGAAGAAGACGACGACGATCTATTATTATACTATTGCTTAAGCAGAAAACCTATACTGCCATTGTATTTAAATTGACTGGAAGAAGGCTCTTATGAAACTTTCATAAAAAAATCAAATACACACGAATGTTTAGACACTAAATTAATAAAATTTATATAAAAAAATTTTTGCAATCAAATAAACACGGATGTTTAGACACTAAATTAATAAAATTTTTGATTTATTCGTCTGTCAACACGTCCATAATGTCAAACTGCAACGGCAGTACTGTGTTTTGTATGGTAGTGCAGTCTGCCGCTACGCGTCAAAAAAAGTCACGACATGTCGCGAGGCATTTGCAGTCGTAAGGCACGTCCAAAATGCAAGCTGGTAGTCAGATTCAGATTTTCGGCGTCTGACTGCCTGACTCCGAGCGGCGTTGCGTGTGGCCAATATAAAAGCTGGTTATCGGCGCAGACAGAGCATTCATATTAAATAATTATTAATTATGGAGCGAACAGTACAGATTGCAGCTTTGTTGCTGCTTGGTGACAATGTTACATCTAAATTAAAACCTGTTAAAAGTGAAATACATTCAATTTATAAATTAAGGTCGATTTACGGGGAGTACAAACACCTTTTTTCGCAATTACTTGCCGACGAAAACCGATTTTTTTAATATTTCCGAATGAGTCCGGATACTTTTTACTTTATTTTGTCAAGAATTGAACACAGGCTTACAAAGAACTGGGCGTATTTCCACAAAACCCCCATTTTGCCGATATCCATATTTTATAGCACCTAAAAACGACACTGTCAGACGCAGGTTATCTGAAACCAGAATGTACAATTCATACTGGTAAATATCTGAGTCAGAGAGCCGGTGCGCCGTAAAACTGCGCGCTGGTGCATTATGGCCAGTCCGATTTAGCAACAAAGGATTTTATGCACGCCGACTGTCTGACTCAGAAAACCAGCGTCTGACTACCTGACTACCAGCTTGCATCTTGGACGTACCTTTATGTCGGAATCGGCCTCATACAAATGAAACCTACATTCACTCGACGTCTGCCGCTGCAGTCTGCCGCGTGGATCGGAATCGTACCTTAAGTTGTCATTTTTGTTAGTTAAACTCAGTTAAAGTGTAAACTAATAGCGTTTTTAATGATAAATAAATTATGGCGGATTTATTTTTAATAGGTATAGGTATTATGCGCAATAAGCTGAAACAGCAGCAACACAAACAACGTCAGATCCATTTAACTGCGCCGTTAAAATGGCCAGTGAAGCCAAGTCACGCCAAGTGTGTACAGTGTACACACACACACACATACATTCGTAGACGCTCGCTTTATCAACTCTCTCGGCGAGATCTCACGGCGAGCACGCTCGGCGAATGCGTACTGCAGGCATTAGCTTTAAGTTAACCCCAACTAACATGTTCGTATGAAATTCGTAAATTCAAATCATATATAGGTACTCTTATTTATATAGGGCCTGTCATAAATACGGTGGCGGTCAGTTATTTTGAATACTGCACGTTGAATTAAAAAACAAAAAAACACGTGTCCAGTATTTTTAAAAGGCATATTCAGCGACACAAAACTTGACGCCCCGTCCCCACTCCCGGTGGCGGGGGCGGGGGTAGCTTTGAAATTTGAAATGGGTACCCCCAATATTTATTAGTGATTTGTATTGTACGTTGAAAAATAAGACACTTTTGTCTGAAACATTTTTTCGAATTCTGAGGAAACATCTTGTCAGATAGGCGACATGAACTAACGCCAGCAAACCAACATGAGGCCATTCTGTTCAAACAACAGACATATACATTTCTAGGCACGTATTTTTTCTCCGTTATTAACAGCGCCAATTACTCAGAATTCGAAAAAATGTTTCAGACAAAAGTGTCCTATTTTTTACCGTAGAATACAAATCGGTAATAAAAATTGGGGGTACCAATTTAAAATTCCAAAGTTTAGTGTCGCTGAATAGATCTTTTAAAAATACCGGACACGTGTTTTTTTATTCAACGTGCAGCATCGAAATTATTGACCGCCCCGGGGTATTTTAGACACACACTCTGTATAGTAGTCCATACTTATAGCTCCATCACTGTATCTAAAACGAAACTATTTGTATCGGTTTTTGATGAACTGCGCAAAAAAAAAACACAGGATAACGTTCCCGAATTTTTTCTTATGTTAACGGTTGGCGCCATTCACAGGTTAGATCTGAAAGGCTAACATTTTGTGAGAATTTTTTTAGGTCCAATGCTAAAACATTAGCTTACAAAAACACCCTATAGCGTGTATACAATCTACATAGCATTTTCTCGAATTTAGGATATTTCGCGTTATTTACGTCGAACGGTGCGTCGGAGCGATTGAAGCGCCGACTTCGGAAAGACGCCTTTCGACGGGCCGAACGTGACGATATCCTTTTAGATTTGATCAGACGATCCGTCCGACGTCGGCAAATATTTGGAAATTTTTCACGTCCACCAGGAGCCTTCGGCCCCGACGGTCGAAACATAGGTTTATAAGAGACCGCCCGAAAAAAATTCCATTAAATTTCTGTAATAAAAATTGGGGATACCCATTTAAAATTCCAAAATTATCCTCGCCTCCGCCAACAGAAGTTGGTGGGCAGTGGGTTAAGTTTAGTATCGCTAAAAAGAGACGCAGCTATATTTCCTATACACCGCACCTTGAGTAAATGTAGGCAATGCGTGATATAGTAATTTTATTACACATAATATGATAAAAATGCAGTTTTCATTACTTAAAATTGATTTTTGAAATTCGCACTATTTACTTACTACATGCTCGACAACGATTACATTTTGTAGTTTTACTGTGTAAAACTATATAATCTAATAGCTGTCAGTACACACTACGGCGGTTTTATATCGTTAATTAAAACTGTTAAATAAGAAAGTTATTAAGATGCAACCTTTGACTATTTAAGAACGGACAGGAAGTTGAACTTTCTTTTCCCATAATAGTGATCGTCCGGCAACGCATTTTTAAACTTCCACGCATGTGCGAGACTGCGCGCGTTTTGAAATTATATTTTTTTGTTTACTTTTGCGATCTCACAATCTTTACCGCCTTTACCGCCCCTATGTAAGATTAGATTAAGACTTGTTCAGACCCTGTCCCTCCCCAAATCATACGTAATAATGTGGCTATTCTGTGTCTGTTCCGAGTCTAGCACTGTGTCGAAGATATTTTTTTTAACTATTAGTGTGTCGGTGCAGGGACGCCGGCTTTTAAATAACCCTGTGAGTGCTGATGCTCAATTTAAAGATTCGTTTAAAAAAACTGGCAAATTGCGAGGAAAGAAATACACACCGACCGACGTATTTAGACGCAATTTTCACCATTATGTATAATTATCGTGAAAATCGCATCTAAATTCGTCCAGTAGAATCAAGTTATATGAGAACAATTCATCATTCTCATAATAAATCTTATTTGCAGCTGTATTTTATACAATATATATAGGTATATCATGCTTTATTATAATTAATGTTGAATTAATCCATTATGTTATTGTAGACTAACTGACTAAGTCATCCGCCGCGATAGTGGAAGTTTCGGGTTTAAGTTCCAACAATGACATTGTTGTAAAGTAATTTTTTCTCAAAGCCGATTACTGATCAGTTTTGATGCGTCTATGCTCTATTTATCACCCGTGGGTGCTAGAGCCCTCGAGCACCCACGGAGTCGGCGCCCCTGTTTCGGTGGCTTCATGTCAAAGAAGCTGTTTTCTAAATTAAAGTTAATAAAATCTTACTTAAGGTCCTGCACAATGAGAGCCAATCTTTTCATTTCATCTATTGAAAAGAATGCAGGAAAGATAATGTCGATATGTGATGGAATATTTTAGCTAAATAAAGTTCCGTAAGCACCTTTAGTATTTTGTTGTTTTATTTTGGGAGTGCACTATAGAAAACCGCCCTACAATGTATATAATAATCTATAACAATATTTGATTACATATCTCGATTTAAAATACAGAAACCCGACTGAGTGTATTTATGACACAGAATAATATTATAACCTAATTTTTAGCTGTCATATTACAAAATGTTTAAAATATAATTTTTGATTTATTAATAGGCATAATATGTATTTACCACGTATTTGTAATACATTTAAAATGATTTGTTAACTTACTAACCTGTATTATTTCCCGTCATAAAATGCATAAAATTTTATGAAATGTATTTTTGACACAAAAACAATTGTTTTAAATTTAAACGTCAAATAAATGTCCAAAAAAAAAAAGAGATTCGAATAATGTTCTGTCTCTGTCGAACTCGCAGCTCAAATGCTAGCTCCTCCGAAATTACTATTTTGAATAGATCTCAATTAATATCGATTTATCCGGTGTCTGGCGTATATTTGAATATTTTATATGTTTCAATGTACATAATATCGATAACCATTTTCGATTCAAAATCCTTAATAATGCCAAATTTTTCATTTAAAATGATAAATGACAGCTCCAAATTTAGACAGTCGTTTGTTTATTAATAATTCAAACGTCAAAGTAAAATGAGAGCGTTCAGTCAATCTTCGGCTCGGATGAATCGATAATAAATTATATGACACAAAAATATCCGTGCAAAAACCAACAAATAACGATGTATTATCTGAATGATTGCTTTTAAAATTCGATAATTTATGACATTTTTATTAGATATCTCGATTTTAAGTCTTAATTTCCACGGTTTATAAAAAAAAACCATCTGTCAGAACTCGCTTTCGCTGGAACAGCCGAAAAATCTTTTGAACGCATACTTTTTTAGAACAAAACGCTATTGCTTAACGAATCAAGTTAAACCATGCTATAAATGTTTCATCTCAGTCACACTAATGGAGTGTCGGCGACGTAAATTTAATTAAAAACTCGATTCGTCGTCGCATGTTAAAATCGTATTTAAGTTAGACTGTGATCTTTTGAAAATTTTCCAATGATCCTAGGCACTTTTACATACTCACCGTCATATGAACCTTGAAAAAAAGCAATTTTGCCGATTTTGTCGGCGCATAAATGGCTATAAAAAAGTCGTTTTGAGCGTTTCTCTTGCACTTTCTAGTTTGACTTTTTTATTCTGCGTCGTTTGAGACGGGTCTCTACGTCGTCCGATTAATATCGGCCGAGTAATGAGCGATTTCCCGCGCCGGGTTAATCTTATGGAAAATTTTATTTCGACAAAAGTCGGCCGAAATTCGGCCGAAAACCGTCCGCGCTCGCACTCGGTCGAAAGAGGTCAAAAATGTCGTCAGTTTCCGATAAAATTCAACGGCGAGCGATTTTTTCTCGATTTTAGGCGAGCGTTTAAAAAATCGTCACCGTGTTAAAAGATACAAATGCAGACCCCCGGGCGAAAAATCACCGCCGAGCCCCCGCTGAAATGCAAGAATCGACAATGCGACGTTGAGACGTAGAAATATCGGCCCCCGGTGGTGAATTTTTTTCAAAAAAATCCCTCTAAAATTGCAAATTTCTATAGATACATAAGTAGGTGAAAGTTGAAATTTTTGCGTTTTAATATATACGGACTAGTGGACCTGGTTCAAAACTTTTTTGAAGGTGACTTAACACAGTCTTCTAAGATCAATTTTTGGCACAGGCTGTCGCCAAAAAATTTTTTGCCACAGGCTGTCGCCAAAAATTTTTTGCCAACACAAAACTTTTTTACACGTGCTTTTGGCTTAGTTTTCAAAGATTGATGTGTTTTAATACAGGCAACTAACCGTTATTTATTTACACAAAACATTTTTGCATTTGTTTTTGGCATAGTTTTTAAAGGTTGGCGTTTTTTGATGCACGTCTGCCAAATTACCATAACAGGTGTACGCAAAACATTTTTGAATGTGTTTTTAGAATAGTTTTCCAAAATCGATGTGTTTTGATACTGCAATGAGTCCAAAAAAATACTCGGCTCTTCGAGCCTCGTAATAATAATTCAAGTACAAAATTCGGGCCTGCGGCCCTCATCATTGTCATATTTCTGAAACAAAACATGTTAGCATGTGTTTTTGGCGTACTTTTCAAAGGCTGGTGTGCTTTGATCTACGCCTGCCCAATTGTCATAACTGTTGTAAGCAAACAATTTTTGAATGTGACTGAAGAATAGTTTTCCAAGATAGATGTGTTTTGATACAGGCTCGCAGCGAAACTTACTGTTATTTATTTACACAAAACATGTTTGCATTTGATTTGGGCATAGTTTTCAAAGGTTGGTGTGATTTGATACACGCCTTCTCAAATACCATAACAGGTTTACGCGAAACATTTTTGAATGTTTTTTCAAAATAGTTTTCCAAAATCGATGTGTTTTGATACTGATCGAGCTCAAAAAAATACTCGGCTCTTCGAGCCTCGTACAGGTAAAGGTATAAATTTCGACTTTTCGGCCTTCACTATTTTCATATTTCGTAAACAAAACATTCTTGCATGTGTTTTTGGCATATTCTTCCAAAGTTGGTGTGCTTTGATATACGCCTGCCTTATTGCAACAAATGTCGTAGGCAAAAATTCTTTGAATGTGTCTTAAGTATAGTTTTCCAAGATAGAAGTGTTTTGAAACTAATTAAAGAAATCTCTCAAAAGGCTCTCACTTTTTCACTGCGCAAACAGAACACGCCATTGCATCGACACGACCCCGTAACTGTATTTAAAAAAGTCCCCCAAAAGGCCTTACCATTTTCACTGTGCAAAAAATTGGTTGTCTGTAAAGTCGGTTTACGGACGATAGTTTTACGTGATAACGTATTCCGCTCGAATATAATATTTAATAATACATTACTGCGCTCTCGCTTGCACGCACAGGGTCAGGCGGAACGTTACGGAACATTACACTTTTTCGTGCGTGCAGCTGGTGTTTCATCAATTTATAAGACGTTGTTACGTCAAAAACTCAGTCTGTCATCTTTAGAAGTCCGCCATATTGGATTTAGAGTGACGTCACTTTATTTTTAGAGTTATTCTCAGCAAGCCCTTTCATTTGATACCCATATTGTGGGAAAGCATAATAAAATTTGTCCGCCATCTTTAGAAGTCCGCCATATTGGTTTTAGAGTGACGTCACTTTATTTGTCGAGTTATTCTCAAAAAGCCCTTATATTTGATACCCCTATTGTAGGAAAGCATAATAAAATTAGTCCGCCATCTTTAGAAGTCCGCCATATTAGATTTAGAGTGACGTCACTTTATTTTTCGAGTTATTTTCAGCAAGCCCTTTCATTTGATACCCATATTGTAGGAAAGCATAATAAAATTTGTCCGCCATCTTTAGAAGTCCGCCATATTGGTTTTAGAGTGACGTCACTTTATTTGTCGAGTTATTCTCAGAAAGCCCTTATATTTGATACCCATATTGTAGGAAAGCATAATAAAATTAGTCCGCCATTTTGGATTTAGAGTGACGTCACTTTATTTTTCGAGTTATTCTCAGCAAGCCCTTTCATTTGATACCCATATTGTAGGAAAGCATAATAAAATTAGTCCGCCATCTTTAGAAGTCCGCCATATTGGTTTTAGACTGACGTCACTTTATTTTTCGAGTTATTCTCAGCAAGTCCTTTCATTTGATACCCATATTGTAGAAAAGCATAATAAAATTAATCCGCCATCTTTAGAAGTCCGCCATATTGGATTTAGAGTGACGTCACTTTATTTTTTGAGTCATTCTCAGCAAGCCCTTTCATTTGATACCCATATTGTAGGAAAGCATAATAAAATTAGTCCGCCATCTTTAGAAGTCCGCCATATTGGATTTAGAGTGACGTCACACAGCTAACCATGCATTGTCATACAAACTAAACGTGTATACAAATTTTCATCTCAATCGGTTGATGATATCTGCTTCAAAACTACCGAAGGCATTTCCGCCATCTTTAGAAGTCCGCCATATTGGATTTAGAGTGACGTCACACAGCTAACCATGTATTGTCATTCAAACTAAACGTGTATACAAATTTTCATCTCAATCGGTTGATGATATCTGCTTCAAAATTACCGAAGGCATTATAGTCGCTCACTTAGTAACGTCAGGAACGTTAGGCGTTACACTTTTTCGTGCATGCAGCCGGTGTTTCATCTTTTTTTTTTTTTTTTTATTTACATAAGTGGGTCGACAGCTAGGTCATTCATCTTTTTATTTTGACGTGATTCATCAATTTATAAGACGTTATCACGTCAAAAGAAAACGCCAACGCATCGACACGACTCCGTAATTGTTTTTTAAAGAAATCCCCAAAAGACACTTCCCTTTTCCCTGCGCAAAAAGAAAATGCCATCGCATCGACACGGCCTAGTAATTTTTTACAACCCCGGTTTTGATGCTAACAGACGCGCGCAATGATTTATACGATGTCCTTATACCTCCATAGTCTAAGGTTTGTGTCATCTATTTCAACATCTTGTTCATGTTGAATAATCTATTCTTTTTACAACAAAATCGAACAATAATTTTTTTTCCGATCTGAGACTGAATTTTATGCTTAATACGGTCTTCATCATCATCTCCTTTAAAACGCTATATCGTAAGCCGACAGTATACACTCGCCGAGAGATACCGAAACTGCCCGAACGCGAGTGTGTACTGGAAACGCTCGCCTGATCTCGTAGCGCCCTGTCTCACCTCGCTAGCGCTCTGTATAAAGTCGATTTTTCAACCGCGAGTCAAAGGAATCGAGCGGTGAGTGCGAGTGCATTCAGTACACACTCTTCACCTAGTGCGAATTTAAATGTACTTAAAGGTACGATTCCTATCCACACGGCAGACGGCAGACCGACAGCAATAGCTGTCGGGCTTCAGTTGCCGTCGTATAGATTCCGAAGCCGGCAGCAGGCACTGCAGTTACGTCGCAGCATTACTAATTTGCGATGTGTATTCGATATAGTTATGAATAATCAAATGCAGCAAATTTTATTGCAAGAAGAAGAAGACGACGACGATCTATTATTATACTATTACTTAAGCAGAAAACCTATACTGCCATTGTATTTAAATAGACTGGAAGAAAGTTCTTATGAAACTTTGATAAAAAAATCAAATAAACACGGATGTTTAGACACTAAATTAATACAATTTTTGATTTCTTCGTCTGTCAACACGTCCATAATGTCAAACTGCAACGGCAGTACTGTGTTTTGTATGGTAGTGCAGTCTGCCGCTACGCGTCAAAAAAAGTCACGACATGTCGCGAGGCATTTGCAGTCGTATGTCGGAATCGGCCTCATACAAATGAAAATTACAAAGTATGCCGTTTGCCGTCGCGGCACATTCCGTCGACGTCTGCCGCTGCCGTCTGCCGCATGGATCGGAATCGTACCTTAAGTTGTCATTTTTGTTAGTTAAACTCAGTTAAAGTGTAAACTAACAGCGTTTTTAATGATAAATAAATTATGGCGGATAGGACCAATTTATTTTTAATAGGTATAGGTATTATGCGCAATAAGCTGAAACAGCAGCAACACAAACAACGTCCAGATCCATTTAACTGCGCCGTTTAAATGGCCAGTGAAGCCAAGTCACGCCAAGTGTGTACAGTGTACACACACACACACACAAAAACATTCGTAGACGCTCGCTTTATCAACTCTCTCGGCGAGATCTCACGGCGAGCACGCTCGGCGAATGCGTCCTGCAGGCATTAGCCTTAAGTTAACCCCAACTAACATGTTCGTATGAAATTCGTAAATTAAAATCATATTTACTCTTATTTATATAGGGCCTGGCATAAATACGGTGGCAGTCAGTTATTTTGAATACTGCACATTGAATTAAAAAACAAAAAAACACGTGTCCAGTATTTTTAAAAGGCATATTCAGCGACACAAAACTTGACCCCCCGTCCCCTCTCCCGGTGGCGGGGGCGGGGGTAGCTTTGAAATTTGAAATGGGTACCCCCAATTTTTATTAGAGATTTGTATTGTACGTTGAAAAATAAGACACTTTTGTCTGAAACATTTTTTCGAATTCTGAGGAAACAGTATCTTGTCAGGTAGGCGACATGAACTAACGCCAACAAACCAACATGAGGCCATTCTGTTCAAACAACAGACACATACATTTCTAGGCACGTATTTTTTCTCCGTTATTAACAGCGCCAACTACTCAGAATTCGAAAAAATGTTTCAGACAAAAGTATCCTATTTTTCACCGTAGAATACAAATCGGTAATAAAAATTGGGGGTAACAATTTAAAATTCCAAAGTTTAGTGTCGCTGAATAGATTTTTTTAAAGTACTGGACACGTGTTTTTAGTTTTTTTATTCAACGTGCAGCATTCGAAATAATTGACCGCCCCGGTATTTAACACACACGCCCTGTATTATGTATCTCCATACTTATAGCTCTGTCGCTGTATCTAAAACGAAACTATTTGTATCGATTTTTGATGAACTGCGCAAAAAAAAAACACAGGGTAACGTTCCCGAATTTTTTCTCATGTTAACGGTTGGCGCCATTCACAGATTAGATCTAAAAGGCTAAAATTTTGTGAGAATTTTTTTAGGTTCAATGCTAAAACATTAGCTTACAAAAACACCCTAGCGTGTATACAATCTACATAGCATTTTCTAGAATTTAGGACATTTCGCGTTATTTATGTCGAACGGTGCGTCGGAGCGATTCGAGCGTCGACTTCGAAAAGATGCCTTTTGACGGGTCGAACGTGACGATATCCTTTTAGTTTCGATCAGACGATCCGTCCGGCATCGGGGATTTTTTTTTTGTTTTCGGAAAATATTTAGACATTTTTTACGTCCACCAGGAGCCTTCGGCCCCGACGGTCGAAACATAGGTTTATAAGAGACCGCCCAAAAAAAATTCCATTAAATTTTCAGATCGATCGGGGGTGCCGTATAGCAGGTGCGTTTGAAAAACCAACTTTCAAAAGGTGTCGCTCTTTTGGAATTTTTTTCAACCATAAGGAAACATCCGAGCGTGTCAGCGGGATAGGACGGCACCCAAGCGAAGGTTTAACAAATTTTTTGGTAATTTTTCCGACAGTAAAAATGTTGCTCCTTCCAGTCGAAAAAGACGTCCGAAAATCGCAAAAACGGTACTTTTTACCCCTTCGAGGGGCCTCCCGCGCTGTGAAATGTTTTCCTCCCCGTCACCAATTCTAATATGTCCAACAGTCAAAATGTCGAAATTCCCCCAAAAAAAAATCAAGGTAGCCTATTTTTTTTAAATAGCGAATTTCACATAAACATTAATTCCTAATCCTGGAGCCTTAAAATCATCAACAAATATTAGACCCTAAGAAGTTTCACTTCTAGCGCGTTTGAAAATTATGAAAAGTTCTCACGAATCAGCATCGAGAGAACGATGCGTAAATAACTGAAATTTGAACGTCTTAGAGTTTATCGACACATACGACTGACATATTTTTTATCGTATCGATACGTAGTCTTCGATCGACCTAAGTTATATATTATATAATTGGAAAAGTTGTCGGTTTCGCTATTATATTAGACATAATGAAACATTTTTGAATGTGTTTTTAGAATAGTTTTCCAAAATCGATGTGTTTTGATACTTGTCGAGCGCAAAAAAATGAGCCTCGTCCAGGTACAGGTACAAAATTCAGTCCTTCGGCCCTAAATATTTTCATATTTCGTAAACAAAACATTTTTGCATGTTTTTGGCATATTTTTCAAAGGTTGGTGTGCTTTGATATACGACTACTCAATTGCCAGAACTTTCGTAGGCAAAAATTCTTTGAATGTGTCTTAAGTATAGTTTTCCAAGATAGAAGTGTTTTGAAACTAATTAAAGAAATCTCTCAAAAGGCTCTCACTTTTTCACTGCGCAAACAGAACACGCCATTGCGTCGACACAACCCCGTAATTGTATTTTAAAAAATTCCCCAAAAGGCCTTACCATTTTCACTGTGCAAAAAAAAAAACGCCATCGCATCGACATGACCACTTACTACATGCTCGACAACGATTACATTTTGTAGTTTTACTGTGTAAAACTATATAATCTAATAGCTGTCAGTACACACTACGGCGGTTTTATATCGTTAATTAAAACTGTTAAATAAGAAAGTTATTAAGATGCAACTTTTGACTATTTAAGAACGGACAGCAAGTTGAACCTTCTTTTCCCAACTTTTTTGGTACATTGGACGACGCTCAACGTTCCAAAGAAGTGGGCGAAGGGGGGGGGGTGCGCCCCGGGTTTCAAGCACCAAGGGGTGAGGGGCTGTTTATTTATTACGTAAGACAATTTTAACCACTTTTTGACCTCCGCCCCCACCCTTTTATACTTACATAAAATCTGTATCTACCAATATGCAAAGAAAAAGTAGCAAAAATATAAAAACCCGTTAGTTTGTGTGCTATAAAAAACAATGTTTTAATATGAATCGGTAACACATGTTTTACTAAAAATGTGAATCAGTTCAGGGGCTTAACAGCAAGTCAGCTAGTGGATCAGCAACTGGAACATCTCTGCTCTGCGTCGGATTCACTGCCTCATTTAAGAGAATAATTAAGTTCACCCATTCAACAATATCAACATTGTTGCGTTTCATGTGGCACATAGCTCCGTACCCCTTCTTAAGTATGCGGCAACAGCGTGTTCTTTTTCAATATTCGAAGCGATGCCATGAGCTTTTTTGTGAAGTTGCACAGCTTTCTTAGGTGCAAAGTACTTTGAGGGCGTTTTGGACCGATGGACAGTGGGGCGGGGGTGTATTGTCGTTGATAGTTTAAGTATGTTGAATACATTGCCGTACGATCCACGCATGTGCGAGACTGCGCGCGTTTTGAAATTATATTTTTTTGTTTACTTTTGCGATCTCACAATCTAGACCCTTTACCGCCCCTATGTAAGATAAGAATAAGATTTGTTCAGACCCTGTCCCTCCCCAAATCATCTTACGTAATAAACGAACAGTCCCCGACAACGACAACTCACTCGCACAGTCAGTTAATACTTACAGAAGAATCACTCTGCAAAGCCATAATATACCAATAAATAAATGGATTCAGCTACTCTAGTATCTATCTACATTTATTTATATTATATCTGAACATGTATCGCAACTTTATTTTCATTTTCTGTCGAATATAATTTCCAAAAAGAAGAGTGAGTTCAGGTTGCGCTCGGTCGAGCGATTGAGTAACGCGATGAAAGTAGATACAATATAATATCATACGCGCGACTGAACTGATTCGAGTAAATAATAAATAATTAATAAATCTTACCTACTACAGCAGCGGAATGTACCGCGCCTCTCATATTCATCGTAAAATGTGGCTATTCTGTGTCTGTTCCGAGTCTAGCACTGTGTCGAAGATATTTTTTTTAACTATTAGTGTGTCGGTGCAGGGACGCCGGCTTTTAAATAACCCTGTGAGTGCTGATGCTCAATTTAATGATTCGTTTAAAAAAACTGGCAAATTGCGAGGAAAGAAATGCACACCGACCGACGTATTTAGACGCAATTTTCACCATTATGTATAATTATCGTGAAAATCGCATCTAAATTCGTCCAGTACAATCAAGTTATATGAGAACAATTCATCATTCTCATAATAAATCTTATTTGCTTTATTATAATTAATGTTGAATTAATCCATTATGTTATTGTAGACTAACTGACTAAGTCATCCGCCGCGATAGTGGAAGTTTCGGGTTTAAGTTCCAACAATGACATTGATGTAAAGTAATTTTTTCTCAAAGCCGATTACTGATCAGTTTTGATGCGTCTATGCTCTATTTATCACCCGTGGGTGCTAGAGCCCTCGAGCACCCACGGAGTCGGCGCCCCTGTTTCGGTGGCTTCATGTCAAAGAAGCTGTTTTCAAAATTAAAGTTAATAAAATCTTACTTAAGGTCCTGCACAATGAGAGCCAATCTTTTCATTTCATCTATTGAAAAGAATGCAGGAAAGATAATGTCGATATGTGATGGAATATTTTAGCTAAATAAAGTTCCGTAAGCACCTTTAGTATTTTGTTGTTTTATTTTGGGAGTGCACTATAGAAAACCGCTCTACAATGTATATAATAATCTATAACAATATTTGATTACATATCTCGATTTAAAATACAGAAACGTGTATATGACACAGAATAATATTATAACCTAATTTTTAGCTGTCATATTACAAAATGTTTAAAATATAATTTTTGATTTATTAATAGGCATAATATGTATTTAGCACGTATTTGTAATACATTTAAAATGATTTGTTAACTTACTAACCTGTATTATTTCCCGTCATAAAATGCATAAAATTTTATGAAATGTATTTTTGACACAAAAACAATTGTTTTAAATTTAAACGTCAAATAAATGTCCAAAAAAAAAAGAAATTCGAATAATGTTCTGTCTCTGTCGAACTCACAGCTCAAATGCTAGCTCCTCCGAAATTACTATTTTGAATAGATCTCAATTAATATCGATTTATCCGGTGTCTGGCGTATATTTGAATATTTTATATGTTTCAATGTACATAATATCGATAACCATTTTCGATTCAAAATCCTTAATAGTGCCAAATTATTCATTTAAAATGATAAATGACAGCTCCAAATTTAGACAGTCGTTTGTTTATTAATAATTCAAACGTCAAAGTAAAATGAGAGCGTTCAGTTAATCTTCGGCTCGGATGAATCGATAATAAATTATATGACACAAAAATATCCGTGCAAAAACGAACAAATAACGATGTATTATCTGAATGATTGCTTTTAAAATTCGATAATTTATGACATTTTTATTAGATATCTCGATTTTAAGTCTTAATTTCCACGGTTTATAAAAAAAGCCCATCTGTCAGATGCCGCTTTCGCTGGAACAGCCGAAAAATCTCTTGAACGCATACTTTTTTAGAACAAAACGCTATTGCTTAACGAATCAAGTTAAATCATGCTATAAATGTTTCATCTCAGTCACACTAATGTAGTGTCGGCGACGTAAATTTAATTAAAAACTCGATTCGTCGTCGCATGTTAAAATCGTATTTAAGTTAGACTGTGATCTTTTGAAAATTTTCCAATGATCCTAGGCACTTTTACATACTCACCGTCATATGAACCTTGAAAAAAAGCAATTTTGCCGATTTTGTCGGCGCATAAATGACTATAAAAGAGTCGTTTTGAGCGTTTCTCTTGCACTTTCTAGTTTGACTTTTTTATTCTGCGTCGTTTGAGACGGGTCTCTACGTCGTCCGATTAATATCGGCCGAGTAATGAGCGATTTCCCGCGCCGGGTTAATCTTATGGAAAATTTTATTTCGACAAAAGTCGGCCGAAATTCGGCCGAAAACCGTCCGCGCTGGCGCTCGCTCGAAAGAGGTCAAAAATGTCGTCAGTTTCCGATAAAATTTAACGGCGAGCGATTTTTTCTCGATTTTAGCCGAGCGTTTGAAAAGTCGTCTCCGTGTTATCCTTACCTACGCAGGGGTCGACTTTGAAAAATCACAGGGGCTACGCCCCTCGAATGCAAGAGTCGGCAATGTCGCTACGCATCAAGTTAAATGGTCGTCTCTTGGAATTTTTTTTCGTGAATTTTTTCCTTGAAAACTGTAAATTTGTATAGCTGCAAAAGTTTTTTTTTTTCAAAATTAAGCCTTTTAATATATACAGATAGTATAGATGAATTTTTTTGGTTTAACTTAACGTACAAAACTAAAGTAATCTATGGAATTTTACAAGCTTTCATTTAATTATCTCTATTCTCTTTGGTAATCAAATTAAGGAGCCGTCAAAATATTAGAAGAACCAAAAAATAACTCTACTTTCTTTATTCCAATAAGCAAAAATAAATCTTTTCGAATTAAAAAAACAAAATTCTGCTATCGTTTCCTCGTAAAAAGAAGATTTATCTAGACAAAATAAAATCCGGACAAAACTCGCCCGGACGCTTCTCAGACGCCTTTAAAACGAAGACAAATCCGGGGAAATCCAGACGGATGGCAACCCTAAATACAGCTAACGCACGTTACGTTACAACTGTTTATATCAAGCTGAGAACACTGAAAATATTATTTTGAATAATTATAAGTAATATTAATATTAACGTGGTTTGAAAAATGTATAATCAGACAGCCCGCCAAAAAGCCACCCAGCAAATATTAAAATGACGAACTTATAACTTTATAAGCAATCGAAGAAAAGCATTTAAAACTTATTATTATTATTATACTTACCTTCATATTTTTTATTTAGTTCAGTGTAAATAGCCTTAGTTGCTGCACACTATTTTTTTTAATAAAAAAAAGCATTTAAAAGTCGTATTAATACACAGACATGAAGAGACTTTTTATTTCTTATAGTTGATAGTAATTTCAAAACTAATAAAATCTATTAAATAATGTGCCTGTTTTGAGACGTGATAATAAAACTGATAGAATAATAATTTAAAAATCATTGCCAACGTAGAAAACCAATTAAATAATTTTATTTAAGAACACATAAACGACTTGCAATTTTCTAGTTATAATCTCAAGGATGAATGATTTTCCCATAAGCTATCCATGAACAGGTTGTCCCAGACATAATTCCACAGGTTGATTCGTATAAAAACGCATATATTCATAAATGGGAAGAAATTCCCTACAAGATGGCGGTAATAAATTATCGATGTCTTTGTATGAGTTAGAGAAGGCTTAGTTCACTTTTTTCTAATATAAGGCCATAGACAATTTTTTAGCTATTCTGATTGTTTTTACTCTGTTCTCAATTACACTGGATATAAAAATGCCACATTTCAATTCTTTAGCTCATTTGGAAATTATAGTAATTTCTGGCCAACTCAAACAAATTTTGTGCTTTATAAATTAAGATTAATTCAAAATAAGAAATAGTACCTTATGGCCTACAGTCTACATTATGACGATGGCAGATGGTTGTCATCAAAAATGAACTACTTACATTAATTTTATTAAACTGCATTCATCATTTTCTATGGTTCGTTTAAAAAGAACTTTTTTTAAAGAAAACTGGTACCCATTATGCACTCTTGTTGTTCTAAAAACATAAATATTAAGTATAATGCATGAAATGTTCCAAAAAAATACGAATAAACATTATGTTAAAACAGGAAGCATAATTTTGACATTATTTTCTTTGAATTAAAAAGTAATTTCGCCAACTAAAAGAAGCTGTAGAAAGTATACCTATATATTTGTTCATAACAGCGTTTCCTAAACTTTTTCGCATGCGGACTCCTTAATGACCAAGAACATTGTCTCGGATCATCATTCACTTGACGCAAAGTAGTTTTTTAATTCTTTTGCAACATAAATGTCAACCTATAAGTTTTAAACAAGGGCGTAGATATTTTTTTCTGGGGGAGTGGTGTAAAGTACAAAAATCAATATCACTCAAGAATACTCACGAAGGAAGATGTCAAGCAAAATATTAATTCCCAAACTAATTTTACAAATTTTCTCAAGAAGTATTTCTAATTTTTTTTGCCAGGTATTCGTATTATTTTCCGTTTCATATTTTTATTTTTATGATCCGGGGGGGGGGGGGTAATTACTCTCTTTACCCCCCATATCTACGCCCTTGGTTTTAGATGTAGGTTCTATGCAAGTCTGTAAGTTTTACTTCTGTGAGGTGTAGTGTAAACAACTTCTCACTGTTTGCTGGTCGACGTTTATACAGTACCGCTTTCGCCGGCTTTGTCCACTAACACCATGTGGCGTTATTGATGCTACGATGTTAAGAAGAAAAAAATGACATGATTTGTTTTTTAATTAATTTTGAGTTAAATGTACCAAAACAAAGTATATGTACATATAAAAATTAGTACCGAGCGGGGTGGCGTAGCGGTGAAAGCACTAGACTCACATTCGGGAAGTACCGGGCTCGAATCCCGGCGGGGGCAGATGTGGCTGGGAGTTTTTCCCACTGCCTCTCGCCGAGAAACGGTAATTCCTGTACCGGCCATCTTGTTGGGTTTTCCATGGTTTCCCTCAACAATTCCAGATAAATATCAAGATAGTTCCTTATGCAAGGCCATGGACAAATACGTGTTAAACTCGTATGCTCAAAATTTGCCTACCTTATCCTAGTTTCCTAAAAATTCCTTCATTCGCCCATTGCTATTAATTAAGTTGAAGTTTAAAAATTGTAGAAAATAACGGGAAGTGTGGTAGAAAAAAAAATAGTAATGGTGCGAATGGCGTCTGTTATGACATAAAGTCGAGAAACGGACGTTAAATGCATTATTATTATTATTATAAAAATTAGTTATTCTAAAAACTATATAGATGTCAATTTTAACCTGTTAATATTTTAAAAAAATCTGAAATATAGGTAAATATTATTAATCGATCAAGTTTTAAATCGTGTACAGCTGTTTAAAAAAATCCTCTTCAACCAGCAACGCCAGTAACAAATAAATATCCCTGTTTAGGAAAGGCTGGTTTATAAAATAAAAAAATTTGAAAAGAAGTTTGACCCTGCAGGCCATCCCTGTAACTTCCCGCTATTTTCGAGTTCAAAACGCTCAAAAATATATAAAATATAGCAAGAAGTTTAATTTTTAGCTCTTCGAGCTCAAAAAAAAATCACTTTGTTACGAAATTTTCGTTCACGATATCTCATGAACAAACGAACCGATTTTGATGCGATTTGCGGCAGTCGACGCAATTTTTTAAACTAAAAAAGTAATTTATTACAGAAAAATCGATCTCATAGGAATTTTACGAGCAATTTAAAAAAAACACTTTTTTACAAATTTTTCGTTCACGATATCTCGTGAACAAATGAGCCGATTTTGATGCGGTTTGCGGCGATCGACGCAGTTTTTTTAACCTAAGAAAGTAAATTATTACAAAAAAATCGATTTGATAAGAATTTTACGAGTAATTATAAAAAATTACTTTTTTCCTAATTTTTCGTTCACGTTATCTCATGAACAAATGAACCAATTTTGATTTGGTCTGCGGCGATCGACGCAGTTTTTTTAGCCTAAGAAAGTAATTTATTACAAAAAAATCGATCTGATAACAATTTTAAGAGTCATTTTAAAAAAACACTTTTTTACGATTTTTTCGTTCACGGTATCTCGTGAACAAATGAACCGATTTTAATGCGGTTTGCGGAAATCGACGCAGTTTGTTAAGGAGAAGAGCTGATTAGATTTTGGAATTGATCGGTTTAGTAGTTTAGAAAATATTTTATAAAAACAAATTTTTAAAAATTTTTGAAACTTGTTTTTTTAAGACTTCTCAAAATTTTTTGGGCCGAATCGTTTCAAATTTTCAGGAAGTCTAAGTTCACCAAGATCACGTCAGATGCCGCAAACCGCGTTTCAGTCGGACACTCCGTTCAAAAGATATAGAAGGTTTACATACATACATACACACACACACACACACACACATACATACAGCCCTACGGACATCATCGCCAAAATAGTTTCAATAGCTTCCTAGGACCTCAAAACGTCGAGATCTGGCGAAAACTCGATTTTCGAAAATCGGGGTGAAACCAATAACTTCCCAATTTTTGAAAAAAAAAAAAAAAATTTTTTTTTTTTAAAGCGGGAAGTTAAAAAAATCGACTATAACAAGTGTTCATTTTGCGTTTATTATACTCCATGTTTAGTTTTATTCTCAGTACCGTAAAACTTATTACACCTGTGAGATACGATAATAAAAAGTACCATGTGTTATACTTGGCCGGTTATAAACGTATACAGTGCACGACAAAAGTTCCTCTTCCACCTCTGTTTTATAAATAATTACATAGGTCGGAGGGAAACAATTTGTGGAGAAACAAACGGCGTCTCTATACTTCTAGCTTATACAAGGAATATCTTTGACATTTAGTATGTAGATACAAAATATTATTTTGTTTAGATATATTGGACGGGTCTAGTCCCTAGCTACAAATAATAACTGCAGGAAAATTTGAGTGCGGATATTTTTACTTAAAATATCGTTTCAGTTGATCATTTATTTTTCGAGCAGGATTGATCTAAAATTCTACAATGCGTTTCGTATGAAGATCATTTCTGATAATGTTCTCTGCAATTTAAATGTCCGGACTAAAAACCAGACATTTTAGTTACAAAATGATATAATTAATTCCACATATAATTTACGTTTTAGACGTTTCGAATAGTTGGTCTGGTCCGGTTGTTCCAAACGGACGGTTATTATTTTCCGAATGAACCTATTGTTAACAAAGGTATCGTTAAAAAAAAATAAGAATTAAAATGTTAAGAAAACTACCGTTGAAGTAAAAAGTGACTGTCTTATAGAAAACTATTTTAGCCCCAAAAGAGACTAGTATTATATGTTTGAACTAGTTAATTGATAAAAACCAAAGATTAATCTACACTAATATATAAAGCTGAAGAGTTTGTTTGTTTGTTTGAACGCGCTAATCTCAAGAACTACTGGTTCAAATTGAAAAAAATTTTTTTGTTGGATAGCCCATTTATCGAGGAAGGCTATAGGCTATATAATATCACGCTACGACCATTAGGAGCGGAGCATTAATGAAACGTGTTGCAAAAAGTATCTCAAAAATAAGCTTCTATTCAGTTGAAATGTACTAACTAAATATACTCATATTAGCGTTGTGAGTACATAACGTCGGCTGGCTCAATCGGTAGAGCATGCGACTGTCAATATCAGGGTCGTGGTTTCGAGCCCCACGTTGGGCGAATATATTTTTATTTTTTTTATATTATCTACATTGCTTTCTTCTAAGGCTTATATTTAAATTTATTTTAATTTTACTTGATTAATTAAAAAAAAATTATTAGTTTAAAAAAGTATAAATACTGCTTTTTATCGACAAAAACTTTTGAACGGTAACTCCGATCATCGTGAAATTTGGACACAACATTCATCTCGGTAAACTAAGATGATGTGTGTACTCATGTTCCTCCCTTCCCCATTCGTTCTTTTACACCCGGGTGAAACCGGACGGGACCGTTAGTATTTAATATTTGAACTAGTAAAGTTGATTGTCAAAAGATTAGTATTTTATTTCTAAGCCCAAAGTTGATTGTTTTTAGCTGAGATGAGACTGACTAACTAGTACTTCAATGTATAATGTATACCTATAGTTAAATAAAGATTGAAGACTGATTTGATAGGTACGTGCATTTTATTTTAAAGTATTTAAATGAAATTTTTTTAAATTATTTTTATTTTTCTGTCTGCGTAAGAAATCCGAACGAACTAAAAAGTCCGGACTAATCCGAACGGATGGTAACCCTATCTGCAATTCAGCAAGAGTCCATTAAAACGGTTGCAGATATTTTTATACACTAACTTAATTTATACGTTTCACTTCTACCAAGTGTGACCACGGCGCAGCCTATCTTTTTTTTGTATAATATTAGCCATTATTAGTAACAAACGAGGCTTATTATGGAAACGTTATCTGATCTTCTTAGATGAATTAGCATTGAATAATTATTTAACTGTATTTGTAAATTATATTTTATTTGTTGTAATTGAAAAATATAGAATCTGATTTGTTTTGATGTTATGTAAAAACTGCGGTTTATTTAATAAACCGTGACGTAATAGGTAGTTTCCATAAAATATCAATTCATTGCGTGACGACTTAATTGTTATGAATTATTTGCATTGTGTCTGTAGTAAACCGTGAGCAATTATGCAGTGTGCATTATAGAACTTCACTCTTTTTTACATACAGATTGTAGGAGCCACGAACCGACTAGTTTATATTACAAATTACTTGAATAATTACTATTGTGTTAGAAATATTACTTATTCTAACACATAATAATTAATACGGAAAATCATAGATATTATAATAACAAATCTTTGAAATGAATATTTGTTTTAGAAGAGTTTACATGTAAAATTATCCGTCTCTGATGAAAAAGTACAGACTACACAAAATATATACAGTGTAAACTCTATATAGCGACACTCAAGGGACTGTGCACTTTGTGGCTTTATTGAGAGCTGTCGTTGTCGCTAACTAGTTTATTTCCGACAGATCTACAAAACAATTGAACAGCTGATTTTTTGTATTTTCAAAATATTTCCGAAACTAGAGATAAAAAAAAAATTTAACAAAACTTTCCTCAAAAAATAAAGAGAATAATAAGCCGTATAATGAAAAGTATACCATTATTATATAAAAAATAACGTTATAGCATATCTCTTCTGCACATGCGCCGATTTTCCCCAAAAACAATAGGGCTCTTCATATTTGCATACCAAACATCCTCCCAAAATTTGGTTTCAATCCGCTCATCAATTTCACCTGTATTGTGCTCAAAGCAAACATACAGACACACCGAGTTTTTCCAAAAATATGTTTTTTTATTCGTGGACAGGTAATCTGCCATGGCCATTTGATTTCAATCCGTTTGACATGTATCGTGTTCACAGACTAACAGACGCACAGAGTTTTTTCAAAAATATGTTTTTTGGATTAGGGGGACCTCAAAACGAAAAGATATAAAATTTTTTGAAAAGTGATTTTTGATCTAAACTAGTACCATTCCCCACTTGTGGGTTGGAATGGTAAATCAAGCTTAAAGACATCCTTCCTGCGCCGCGGGACATAAAACCACCATTAAGATGTCGAATAAACAGTTCGTGTTCATAATAATGTGTGCTCTGAATCTAAACGTCTGGTGCAATCTGAAAAAGTAACTATTATATATTATATACTGTAATTATCATTTCCATTACACTCTGCATTTGCATCGCGCATGTTTGACTGCATTTGTTCTATGTATTCAACTAAACTCGACACCCACGCCTGTTGCAAACATGTGATTACATATTATTGTTGCTACCGGTATTTAAATAGCCATTATTTCGTACCGTGTTGTTGTTTTGACTCAACGATTTACTAAATGAACAGTTTGGCTCCAGGCAGGGAGTGTTCCAACTCAATGACTGCAATGAATAAAGAATGAATATAAATGCAAAAATGGACAACTGTAATTATAATTTGTGTTCATGAATACAGTGTAATTAGGTATTGAAGCACATTTGAATAAGTATTATGGCTTGGAAGCTCCCATCATAAAATACTGTGTTTATGAGGGGGAAGTGCTTTTAGTATTACCAATTTTTTAATAGTTATTCTTCAAGGGAGTGAGAGATTGTAGACTGTAGACATTAAACAGCTGAGGTCATCAACGTCTTAAAGGGAGGTAGATGACGAAATTTTGATTGTTTGGATCGAAAAGATGTTTCATTTTACAAACATTTGTATTTAATTAAAATTTAACTTGTTATTATCAAATCGTGTGATCAAATCTAATTTATCGACTTAAAACTTTGCAATTATATGCGTATAGTTCTAATGAAATGCAATATTTAATACTCAGGAGAGCGGATACCTATCGCAGTCCGAAAATCCACTCGGTGGCGAACATTGAGTCTATCTTGATTATGCTCACTTTTTATATAGTAAATGGAAAAAAGTAACGTTTTAATAAAAGTTTTATAAAAACAGTGTTAGACAGTCTAAGTTATAATAACATAATTGAAGCGTTTTGGTTTATCACAAAGCCTCATCGCTATTATGGTACTCTTTTATAAATTTATTTTATGCCATAAATTCACATTAATAAAATTAATTGTACCAATGCTGTCAATTTTAATTTGAAAATAAAATTTTGAAGCATTTATAACACTTTTATTAGGTACAGTTATTTAATTTTCCAATATTTACTACTATGAAAGTAGAATAGGTGATCCTGATTATTTGGTTTTATTGTTGAAGTGTAAGTAGCTTCTATTGGCTGCAGAATACAAAAATATATTTTTTGTATATGTATAAAAAAAAACAAAACAGGAAGCAGCGACAGAGGTTTTTACGCTGTAATACTAATATATGTTAGTAGTTTGATTTAAATGTACAAAATACCCAGTTTGGACTCTGTTGTGAGATTATCCAAATGATACCGACTCATCAGCAATCAGCCAGCTACAAGTTTCCTGTCGACTGTATCTTTGAAGTAGAAACGTTGCTTAAAATAGTGTGTAGAGCTAGGACGTTGCGGTGTCATCACAGTCGCATGTTACAGGTGGTAGAGTGGCTTATAAATTACTAGCGGTCCGTCCCGTTTCACCCGGATGCAAAAGAACGAACTGGGAGGAGGGCGGTGACAATGAATACGCACGTTCATCTTAGTTTACCGATATGAATATTGTATCCAAATTTCATGATGATCGGAGTTACCGTTCAAAAGTTTTTGTCGGACAGACAAATTTTGAGTTTTATATTATTTTTTACATCTTGGGTTACATTCTTGGAGTTTTCGTAGGGATCTCTATTTTAACTCGATTAACAATATAGCCTATTCTACTCAGTGATAATGTAGCATTTTATTAGTGAAATAATTTTTAAAATCGGTCCAGTAGTTTTCAAGTTTATTCATTACAAACAAAAATACAAATCTTTTCTCTTTATAATATTAGTATGATGTACCTATCGAGACGTTTATATAATTAATACATTTAGGTTATTTAATGTGGCATAAAAAACGTTTTTTGAATGTATTTTAAATTTATACATTTTAACTGTTCGAAGTATAAATAACATTTTTCACGGTTACATTTGATTACAAAATAATTCATTTCTGATTGTTTTTAACACACTGATTTTAATGTGAATCATTTGTGATGAAAGGTGAACAACCGTTAATTATTTTACCTGATGTATAAATTTATATGATGCATGCATTATCATTGAATTTATAATTATATTGTGTACTGCATTAATTAATAACACTATTAGAGTTAAAAATAAAATGTGATTTTGGTATTAATTGGTCCTACCGAGTTTAATAACCTCCACTCATCGTTTGTTGCATTGATTTGAACATAAAAGTTGTTATGTCAGAACGATTATTCTCAACTGTATAGATAAAGTTATCGATTTTCACTGTATCGATAAAGTCAGGGTAGTGGAAAATCATCGCTACAGTTACGGAATTACATGTACGATATTGCTATAAATACCAATATTTAGATAAAAATCTATTGGGTAGATGAAACAGTGTGCATCTAGAATTTTTATCTGGCGCAAGAATCACCGGACTGACTTTTGATGATACTTGATATATACAGTGCGCTTACCGAAAGCGGTAACAGCGAATAATTCGAGATTTACCACCGAAAACGGCTGAGGTATATTTTTTGTACTATAAATTCATATAAAATTTTTATAAGGTTAAATAAGAAAATATTCGAGAAAAACATAATTTAAAAAATGCTATATTGTATATTATGTTGTACTTGTTCATAATACATATTCTGTTTTGAGATGTCTGTGGGCAAAATTTTCTTTTCAAACAGCTTATCCTCTTGTCAAACGGCTTATGATCCTTACCTTCTATGCTCAGTACATTTACCATTGCTTAGTTTACATAAAAAAAAATATAAATCAGTTTCAATAACAATCTACAGTTCATTCGCATGATACTCGGAAAAAATCTCACCTGTGTTTGCCTTTAAATAAATTCACAAGTACGAGGTCTGGCCCCAATTACCTGAGTCTACAATTTTATAATAAATTGTCCCCGGAGACAAAAGCGTTACCTACTCGGAATTTCAAAAAACACATTAAAGCGTATCTTGTAAAACATTGTTTTTATGATTACCGACAGTTTTTAAATATTAATGAATGCATTTAACAGACTTTTATCGACCTTTTATTATAAACTTTGATGTTTTTTGTATTGACTTGTATTTTGACCGTTTTACGGTGTAAACAGTACGAATAAATTTATTATTATTATTATTTCCAAAAAAATTAAATAAGCATTTTTATGTACGCTGCGCTAATTATATTTTTCTTCGATCACTCATCACAGACTTGAAAACAATTTTTTGTTTGTTTGACCTTCTCACATCAAATAAAGATCGCGAGGGCGGTACCTTACCTGTTTCATCTAGACGTGTTGCAATTTTTTCCATATTATATTGTCTATATATTTTGATATACAGAGTGCAACACAGTGGTTTCAAGTACAATTAGTTTTGGGTATTGGCATCAATCGTAATTACTTTGTGTTCGTTACCGATTAATTATCGGTATATGCATTCTACTAAGTCCTTTATTAATTTTAGGTGACTAGGCTGCCAGGCGGCGCAGCCAGTCACTACACCGGTGACGCTGCTCGTCATTGTGCATTGATTGTTATGGAACCTATTAGATTAGGGCAGCCAGTGGTTTCTGTTAACACGTGCGATGACACGGGTAACGGCTAGTATTAAATATTATGATATGCATCGTTACCACATAATATGTAAAAATTAACCGAAGCATGAACGTCAGCTACAACTTTTTGACAGATCTACAGAACAAAACAACAGTTGGGTTTTTTTTTTATTTCCAAATATTTCTGAATTTATAAAATATTGAAAATAAAATTTTTACAAAAGTTTCTTGTAAAAATAAATAGAATAATAAACGTTAATGAAAAATCTATACCATCATTATATAAAAAAACGTTACAGCTTATGTCTTTTCTACGCATGCGCCAATTTTGCCCAAAAACAATAGGGCTCTTCATATTTGCATACTCATCATCCTCCCTCATCCGTTTGACGTGTATCGTGTTCACAAACAGACGCACAGAGTTTTTCCGAAAATATGTTTTTTGTAGTCGGGGATCTCAAGACGAAAAATTTTGTAAAATTTTGAAAAGGGAATTTTGACCTAAATTACTAGGTACCATTGGAATGGTAAAATTTAATATCAATGCCTCAGAGCTAAACTGTATTAACTTCCAATTAGCAAATTTTTCAGGTCAGTAATTTTAAAATCTTGTAATTACATTCTTGTTTCTTTACTTTTGAGATTTTTCTAATGCTATCTTAGTTTGGACTTAATACTATTTGCCACGTGAAAGAGTAGTACTAAATTGTTCAAATAATACCTACGTTTTTTTTTAAACTGGAGTTAAACACTTTATTAAAATCTTTGATTAACGTCTGAATAGAACTCTACAAATAAATAAAATTATCGACAAATTTTTTCAGACTATGTATTAACAAAAATTATAAATTTATAATTCAACTAGCTGTCCGTCCCGGTTTCACTCGGGTGCGATAGATATAATTCTGCAAAATGTATTTTAGTTTGCGGCCCGGCATCTGAACCAATAGCTTTGAGCAAATTCTACCAGATTTGCTGCTGAACCAATAGCTTTGAGTGAATTCTATCAGATGTCTCTACTTGGTACTAAAACAGCTTTTTTGGTTTGCTTCTGATCTAATAGCTTTAGTAAATCCTATCAGATGTCGTTACATGTTATACTAAAACAGTTTTTTTGAGAAAACATCGTAATTTTGTACAAAATATTTAATAAAAACTATCCTATAGCGCAAGTTGCACCAAGCAAGATACATTTACAAAATTTCATTAAAATCGGTTCAATGGTTTCGGAGATTAGTGCGTTCAAAATTGTGACATGGGAATTTTATATGTATAGATTATAATATAAAATTATAATCAAACACATATTCATTAGAAAATAATTACTAATTAATTATTTTTATTTCTGACAAAAATTCTGAAAAAGATCCAAATCCGGACCGAAACGTCATCTAATGAATTATAGGTCGATAATTTTATTTAGCTCTGAGGTTGAATATAGATACGAGTATATCAGATAATTTGTTGTTGCAGTCTGTAGATCAAATAGCTAAGTCGAGTCTACAGGTGCGGTCGAGTGAAATACTATACTGCAGACTCGTTTGTTCATTAGTAATTTTGTATCGTTGGATTTTGTTCTGCATTAATTTAAGTTATCGTGACAGCGACAAGGCTTGCTAACAGAAAAACAGGGAGATTGGATTCTTCAAGTATAAATAATCGAGCAATGTGTTTTTCTTTGCAGATTTTATTACTTCACTAAATATTAAAGTGTCTGATTGCTTATTATTTGTGTCAAAGTTTAAAAAATAAACATGTATTAAATTTTAGGAGAAACAGCACTCAGCATGCTACCCTTGCACGGGTATTCATAAGTCAATAATTTGGGATATATAGATGTAGCGAAAGTTCATTGAAATGTTGCATTTAACCTTGCATGTTGAGTAGGACGCGGTTTTTTTCAATTGTATAAATGGGGCTGGTGTAAGTTTAAAATCGAGTTTTTGGGGTCGGCGGCCACCCCATCTTGAAAAAGGATTGTTACCAGTTTTTGCCTGATATCTCCGTAACGGCACTTCTTACAGATAAATTGTTAAAATATTTTTAGTTTAGAATAAAATTCTCTACAACTCTACTATAGATATTTTTTTGCCGCAAATTGAATAATTAATGAGACGTAATAAAAAAAGATAGAAATTTGTCACAAAATTGGAAGCCCAATGGGGTGGCTGCCGACCCCGAAAACTCAATTTTAAACTAAAAACGATCCCCCTGCACGATGAAAAAAACATTTTCCTATCTAAAATGCTTCTTTAGCTTCAATAGATTTCATTGAGCTTTGGTTTGTAATTTGTCTTCAAAATTAATCACAATCAATAAAATTTTTATTTTCATGGCACACTAGACAATAAATGAGTTTTTTCGTAAGATTCTACAAAATAACTAATAAAAGATGTAATAGACTATTTTCAGAAAGCTAACATAAACTTTTTTAACGCTCTCTGTGCTTTCCATTTTAAAAATTACAGGATAGCAAAAAAAAAGATCGAATATATAGCAAATTTGGCAACGGCACTGAATTCTACTAATAAATATATAGAAATGTCATACGTGCTACTTTCTGTAATTCTCATTAACAATGCGCAACTTTGACGATTTATTAAAAACAGGAAAATTAAAAATTTTCAATGTGAATGTGGTTAAAAAACCAAACAAGTTACCAACAATATGAGTTCAAATTTTCACCAACAGTAATTAATAACGCGTTTAGTTTTCTTCTGTTGATAACCTATTCATGCAACGAATTGCTAATTTAAATTTAGTAAGTGTAAATTGCTCAATTATCACGATCTTGACTTATTTAAGTAATGTGCTGCCTCAAGTCCATACATAGTTTAATTAATTTGTGATTGACTCCTCTCGTTTTTTGACAACCATAAAAGTTTATTGCTTATGAATTATTATTAATGCTGCATTAGTCGATCAAAACTACAATTTTTAGATATTCGAGGTCAATGAATTTATGTTATGAAATCATGCCGTTTAATTACTCGTGCACATAGTGTCCTTGTGTTAGAAAATTATTATTGCGACTGTGTTTAAAAAAAATGAAAACTTCTTAGACCGTCTAATAACAATTATAAAACTGGACTTTATTTCTTTGCTTTTAATAATATTTATGTTTATTCGTTATTATGCGTGCTTAAATAAATTGTTTATCAAGAGCGCAGAGTACATATACAGCTGTCACACGAGTCGACACGCTCATTGTATTTTTTTCTATACTAATAAAGCTGAAGAGTTTGTTTGTTTGTTTGGTTGAACGCGCTAATCTCAGGAACTACTGGTTCAAATTGAAAAAGAAAATTTGTTTGATAGCCTATTTATCGAGGAAGGCTATAGGATAGGCTATATAATATCACGCTGCGACCAATAGGAGCTGAGCATCAATGAAAAATGTTGCAAAATGTATCTCAAAAATAGCTTATATTCAGGTGAAATGCCGTAACTACATATACTTATATCAATATTAGGTCGTACTCATAAGCCCGGCTAGGTCAGTCGGTAAAGCATGCGACTGTTAATATCAGGGTCGTGGGTTCGAGCCCCACGTTGGCCGAATATGTTTTTATTTTTTTTTTTATTTTCCACATTGCTTTCTTCTAAGGCTTACGTTTAAATTTATTTTAATTTTATTTACGACTAATTAAAATTAAATCGACAAAAACTTTTGAACGGTAACTCCGATCATCATGAAATTTGGACACAACATTCATCTTGGTAAACTAAGATGAATGTGCGTACTCATGTC
Source organism: Xanthostigma xanthostigma (assembly GCA_963575645.1). Classification (NCBI taxonomy): domain Eukaryota; kingdom Metazoa; phylum Arthropoda; class Insecta; order Raphidioptera; family Raphidiidae; genus Xanthostigma; species Xanthostigma xanthostigma. Next base: position 18,117,930 of record OY754467.1, read on the forward strand.
CCTCCCTTCCCCATTCGTTCTTTTGCACCCGGGTGCAACCGGGCGGGACCGCTAGTCCCATATAAAATAGCGGATTTTGTTCTCTTTTCCAATGGAAATTCGGAAAAATATGCGCGTATCACGACCATTATAATATAGGTAAAATATAAATATCTTTCCTTGAAAAGGAAACTTAACTTTGTCTTCGTCCTCATTTTCGTTTTCGTTGGACACCATTCTATCGTTTCAACAAGACGTGTGAGAGTTCCTGTTGTATGCTTGAAAAATTTTAAGCATGCTTATATTAAAAACTCGATTTTCACCCTTTTTCAAATTTGAAAAAAAATATATGTGTATACCTATATATAAAAACAAAAATAAATAAAACCGGTCAAGTGCGAGTCGGACTCGCACACGAAGGGTTCCGTACACTATGTACTTTTTAAATACTTTTGTAAAAGAAACAAGAGAGGCGCTATAACAATATGTAACCAGTGGGAGTATGCAAGTAGTTCAAGAATTTCAAGGCGTGAAATTTTACATAATTCACCCCGGCGTTTTTATATTATAAACACTTTTTTTACAAAAATTTCTTGTAGAATAAAATAATATAAGGTTTTGATAAATATACCATTATATCAAATAACAACGTTATGGCAAATATCTCTGTTGCGCATGCGCCGATTACCCCAAAAAAAAAAAAAATACAAAACTTTAGAATATTAAACCATTATGAAACGTATACCATTATTATATAAAAACAATGTTATAGCACATATCTCTTCTGCGCATGCGCCACCTTTCCCCCTAAAACTTTTTACAAAACTTTCTTTTAAAATAGAATAATAAACCATTATGAAATATATACTATTATTATATAAAACAACGTTATTGCATATATATCTTTTGCGCATGCGCCAATTTTTCCCAAAAAAATTACAAAACTTTTGTAAACATAGATAGAATAATAAACCGTAATGAAAAGTATACCGTTATTATATAAAAAACAGCCTTATAGTATATATTTCTTCTACGCATGCGCCGATTTTTTTCAAAAATTTATTTTACAAAACTCCTGTAAAACAAAATAATACGCCTTTATGAAAAGTATACTATTATCTTATAAAAACAACATTATAATATATATTTCTTTTGCGCTTGCGCCGACGTCTCTGAAAAACAATAGGCCTCTTCATATTTGCATATCAAACATCCTCCCAAAATTTGGTTTCATTCCGCTCATCCATGGGGTTGGAATGGTAAAAAATGTAAAAAATGACGTTTGCATCTGTCAAAGCAATATGTTCTAATAATTAAAATTAGTTATTCAAATCGTTAACTCAGAAGGCGTTGCCTTTCACAAAATACTAATGTCAAAAGACTGACTAATATTTGAAATGACATTCGTTTTTGAACAAATGCAATCTTTTTTTTTTAAGACAAAACATACGCAATATTTAAATTCCCATAGTACACTATGCAACAAACGAAGACAGACGATCTCCGTGTATGCTATGGATTAGACAAAATTGAATTTATACATTATATTTCTATATAAAGCTGTACAAAAAAAGTGTTTCGACGAATTCTGTTATACAAAATCTATGTAAAATTTTCTCCTCTTTCGTTTAAGACAGGTCTCGAAACGATCTGATTTAAATGGAGCGAATTATAAGCAAAAAACTTAGTTTGCTCCTCTTTTGGGAGTTTTGGGGTTTTTTTAATTATTTGTTGTTCTAGCGGCAATAGAAATACACACTCTGTGAAAATTTCAACTCTCTACCTATTACGGTTCTTGAGATACAGCCCGCTGACAGACAGACGGACAGACAGACAGACAGACAGACAGACAGACGGACAGCGGAGGCTTAGTAATAGGGTCCCGTTTGAGCACCCTTCGGGTACGGAACCCTAAAAATCACGCTTATATCAACACACCAAAAAATGTACATTAATTTCTACTTCTAAAACGTGCGAGACACTTGCTGTATCTATAATATTTCACTTTTGAACGTTATATATAGAAGAGAAAAGAATCTATTTTGCATTTTTGGTGCGTTATATAATATTAAAAAAAAAATTGGTTGTCTGTAAAGTCGGTTTACGGACGATAGTTTTACGTGATAACGTATTCCGTAATACATAACCTAAACCTCCTAAAATTTGGTTTCAATCCGCTTATCCTTGGTGTCGGAATGATAAGAAATGTCAAAAGTGACGTTTGCAACTGTCAAAGTATTATGTTTTAATAATAATTAGTTATTCCAATACTTAACTTAGAAGGCGTTGCATTTCACAAAATAGTAATGTCAAAAAATTGAATTAAACATTAGAAATTCAGCCGTTTTCATGTTGCATTTATACAGCTATTTTTCTATATAAATTTGTATAAAAAAATGTTTAGGCAAATTCTGTTATACGAAATCTATGTAAAATGTTCTCCTCTTTCGTTTAAGACTGGTTTCAAACCGATCTGATTTAAATTGAGCGAGAAATTAGCAAAAAGCACGCACAGGGTCAGGCGGAACTTTACGCGTTAGGAACGTTACGCGTTACGCGTTACGAACGTTACACTTTTTCGAACATGCAGCCGGTGTTTTATCAATTTATAAGATTGGTGATTCATCAATTTATAAGACGTTATCACGTCAAAAATAATGATAATTTTAAGCTAAAATATTTTTTTTCTTTTGTTTTAGGTGAGTTTTTTCTGCATAATAACATTTGCACCCAGTACACGTAAGTTATTTACTTTTTTGTAAGTATACATTTTTTTTTGTACAAATCACTTTATTTACAAAATAAGTGGAAAAAAATGTTCAAAATTCTTTTTTTTTATAATAATATATGAACAATTACAATCTGTTTTATTATTTGTAAAATTCTTTTTTAAAAATACCCTTAGTTTATCAAACGACGGGGTCAGTCTAGTTTTAGATTAAGCCTCAGGTGTTAATTCCGGAGGGATTTGCATTTATACATGTATACTGTATAGTACGTGCGTCGCGCATTCTTTGTTAAATCTATTTGCTCTGTTTACAATGCAATGTCCATATCTGTTTGGATTACGTAAAAATGTATATCGGTTCCCACAGCGCTGTTTACGTCAAGTGACTTCGATGAAAGTGTAAGCGAGCAGCCGGTACACATAGTTGCCGTCTAGAGTAGATAAACCATCAGGAGAGAGATCTTACTGTGCAATACATATTTATATAGGTCTCAACTCAATACATGTTTGGCGATTTTCGATGTATCTAAATCAGTGTTTCCCAAAGTTTCAGAAGCAATGGAGAGGGGGGGGGGGGTGAATGAAAGCAATCTAAGTTCAACAAAGTCACCTCAGATGCCGCAAACCGCGTTTCGATCGGACACTTCGTTCAAAAGTAATAAAAGTAATAAGAGGTTTTTACATCCACCCACACACCAACACACAGCCCTATGGACATTATCGCCAAAATAGTAAGAATGGCTTCCTATGACCTCAAAACATCGAGACCTGACGAAAACTCGATTTTTGAAAATCGAGGTGAAAACAATAACCTCCCGATTTTTTATTGATTGCGGGAAGTTAAAAATTAAAAAAAAGATTAGTTTTTACGCACGACTTCGTTCCAGGGTAGCTAGATAAAACACCCGTACCATGACCGTAGATTGTGGGGTTGAGGCAAAACATTTTTACAGATCCCATTCACATTAAAAATGGTAATAACACACCGAAGCGTCTGTGCACGCTTGCGTATTAGGGTGTGCCATTTTTAGGCGACTTTTTTTTCAACAAAAAAACAGGCTGAAAACCTTCGAGAATGTGAAAAAAAAGTCACACCAAAGATGAGTTCTTAATATTAATATTAAGAGGTGCCTGTTCCGAATTTTCCATTTTCCATCTAAATAACATAGGGAAAAAATCATTTTTTTTGCTTATTTTTGTAGTTTTACAATAAAGCATTGTAAAAATAACCTCGAATATGATTCTCACAGGAAATTGAACGCTCTACAAAAAATCTCCAATATATTTTTTCATAGAGTGAACCCTACTGAAGATATATAAACTTAGTTCGAAATATATGAAATTATGACTTTTAGTTTATTAGATTAATACTGATGACTTTTTTTATGTCTTAAAAATTAATTTTAATCAGAAAATGAAAATCAGGAAATAAAAAAAAAAATTACGTCTCAGATAATATTTTATTCGATTAATGGTTAAACAAAAGGTATTTATGAATTGGGTTCAAGAAAAGCGTTATTTTTTAAATTAAAAAAAATCTTCTCAACTGTAAGTATATGGAAATTTTGAGACTTAATAGAAATTATAAAGTCCTATCAAAAGTAAGTGATGAAACTATATTTGTTGAAGATTTTTTTTATTACAATTTTGATATTTCTGTCGATGATCTTTTACTACTTGTAATAAATATTGGAATTGATCATCATCTTTAGTTAGACATTTTCGAACTTTAAGTTTATATATCTTCAGTAGGGTTCACTCTATGAAAAAATATATTGGAGATTTTTTGTAGAGCGTTCAATTTCCTGTGAGAATCATATTCGAGGTTATTTTTACAATGCTATATTGTAAAACTACAAAAATAAGCAAAAAAAAAATGATTTTTTTCCTATGTTATTTAGATGGAAAATGGAAAATTCGGAACAGGCACCTCTTAATATTAATATTAAGAACTCATCTTTGGTGTGACTTTTTTTTTCACATTTTCGAAGGTTTTCAGCCTGTTTTTTTGTTGAAAAAAAAAGTCGCCTAAAAATGGCACACCCTATTGCGTATCCTTTTCTTTTTATAATTAATAACAGCTGTCGCAGAAGACACTATGTTAAAAATAACCGACTGTCACCTCATTGAATTAAAATATTAAATTAGTAGGTACGATTGTAGATTTTCTCGACAATTTGAATGAAAAATGTGCCTGTCAGTGCAGTGGCGAGAAGTGTTCTAACCATTTGATTCCAACATTCTATTGTTAGCAGGTCAAGTGGATTTAATAACACTTTCTAAAACCGCGCGCGAATTATTTTCTTGTATGTAGTCGCCCAATACCTACGATTTATACAGACAGTTAAATACCTGTTTCGGCGAGAACAGATCAAAATATTATCAAAACCACGTGATTTAAAAGAATTTAGGGTGACCATTTTTATCGAAACATAGTGCGGGACAGAGAGGGTACATTACGTGCGAAGCACACGTAAAACATGCGCGTGGAATTTTTTTAAAGTGCCATTTTAAAAAAGTTTAAAAAAATATTCATTTTAAATAATACTAGCGGTCCGTCCCGGTTTCACTCGGGTGAGATGGATATAATTCTGCAAAATGTGTTTCGCTGCGACCCGGCGTCTGAACTAATAGCTTTGAGCAAATTCGGGTGAACGCCAAATGAAGGACCAATAATCACACAGGCGGATTTTTTTAAAAAAAGTTTGGGCTATGTATGAAAGATTATGTAATTTATATTTTTTTTCATGAGATAACGTGAACGAAAAATTAGGAAAAAAGTAATTTTTTATAATTACTCGTAAAATTCTTATCAAATCGATTTTTTTGTAATAATTTACTTTCTTAGGTTAAAAAAACTGCGTCGATCGACGCAAACCGCATCAAAATCGGCTCATTTGTTCACGAGATATCGTGAACGAAAAATTTGTAAAAAAGTGTTTTTTTTTAAATTGCTCGTAAAATTCCTATGAGATCGATTTTTCTGTAATAAATTACTTTTTTAGGATAAAAAATTGAGGCAACTGCCGCAAATCGTATCAAAATCGGTTCATTTGTTCATGAGATATAGTGAACGAAAATTTCGTAACAAAGTGTTTTTTTTTTGAGCTCTAAGAGCTAAAAAATAAACTTCTTGCTATATTTTATATATTTTTGAGCGTTTTGAACTCGAAAATAGCGGGAAGTTACAGGGATGGCCTGCAGGGTCAAACTTCTTTTCAAATTTTTTTTCTATATGTTTCGTCTGTAGGATCTGTAATGTGATCTTGAACATTGATTTACTGTTTACCCAAACCCTTTAACTTTAAAAATAGCCTCGGGAGAGCTGTTACCGTGTTTAGGCGAGGGGAAAGGTGCAGGGAGTATTTGGAGGTATCTAATACTGCTTCGATGTCACATAGGCAGTATGATGTATAATTAAATATTTTTTAAGTTACTTCTTTATCAAAAATGTTAAACGAAAAAATAATCTGTCTTTAATAAAATAAATTGAGAACTTTTTGAGAGATATTAATCAAAGTATAAGTATTCTCCAGAGGTAGTTGCAGCCCGAAATTGTCGTAGATTGAAACAGTTTCATGATATTTATTAGAAAAAAATATAATAATATTTCAAATTTTTTGTCAGGGATTAATAATCGTTTAATAAATAAAATCGACCAATTTTTCAAACAATATTTTTTTTGTTAATAATTGTCTGACATATTGATTGATAATTTTATTTATTGAAGAGTTCTAATCAGACGTTAATCAAAGATTTTAATAGTCGTTCTTGTGGATTTTTTTCACTGTAAAGCGTTTAACTGCAATATTTTTGACTTAAAAACTTTCACGCAAAACAGTAGGAAAATATTTTGTACGTATTATAAGTTTGTTATTTTATGTAAATTAAAATTTAAAATGCAAAGTATCAAATTATATTTGCATAGATATACTTCCATATTTTAGCATTTGAAATACATAAATATTTTCTAATGTTTTGCTCCAAGAATTTCATTACTCAGTTAGTTATAATGAATTCCTTATATATTTTTTTACTTTCTATACTTTTTTAGAAAGAGATTATTTCAAATACTATATACATTTTTTTAAAAATCCGATGAAAATATAAAGATCCTGCGTTTTTTATCTGTGAAGTAAACTGTTTGTGTATATTGCAGGTAAAATATCAGTGTTACCTTAAAAAATGTTTAATAAAAACGCAAGGCTGTAACTAATGCATGAAATTGCTTTTTTTGTTCACCTCGACATAACTGTACTCTTAGTAATACACCTTGAAAGATACATTTCTTTTAATATCTATTGTTCATTGTTGATTGTTCCTAGTCTTCCTTTTTGTACAAGTGAAATTGTCATATTAGTATGCGTCTAAAATTATACATAATTAATACTTAGTCACACCTTTCCCAACTCCTTTATTGCTGTACATCAGAGGTCACCAACTATTTTCGATAGGGTTCGTTTTTAATAACTTGCTATACTTCTGTAGTCCGACAAACTATTATAGCGACGTAAGCTTAATGCTGGGATGCAGAAAGGATTGTCAAAAAATTTGACTTGACAGCGACTTTAGATTGTGATCATATAATTACAGTTTCCATACATCGGGAGCAGTCTAAGAGGCCATTAATTAATTACGTAAGAATCCCAAGGGGGGATTCCCAAAATCTTACCATTCCCTTATCTCGGGGGAGGGGTGGCCAAAGCCAATCTTACGTAATGTGATTTCTAACAGAATGATGGATATTTGAGAGAAAAGTGTTGGGAGAAACAACTAAGTATGAGATCTATTTTTTTTTAAATGTACAATTCCATTTATACACATTTTTATTTTAAAAATTACGATATTTAAAAAACTTACTTTTAATAATTATTGTGCAACTGATATATTCCAAAGACTAGACCATTATCTAATAATAATATAATCATAATCTAAATCCCACAATAGGTACTATAATCTAAATTATGTTTTAAAGAATAACAATTATTGATTTACGTCAAATTATGAGTTTTAGTGCAATTGATCCTTTTCAAAAACCAGATAAAATATTACGTAAGAAGGGGGAGGGAGAGTCCGAGAAATCTTATGTGCCCTTACATGGTGGTAGAGGGGGTCAAAAATGGACAAAATCGTCCTTACGTAATTAATGAATGACCCCTAATATCGTATCAAACTCCCTCTCATCTAGAACATTATATTGTACTCGCTCATAAAATACTTACACCGGTGTCTAATTGGACTACGATGACAAAACATGACGTGCCAGATAAATCGTAATCTTTTTCTCACTATTATCTGTTGGAACAATTAGTCGCTACGAAAAAGTTATTTGGGTCCTACTAACGTTTCAAATTAGATGTTGATTTTGGCGCCTTGTACTTATGTATCGTTCCTTGATTTTATACGCCCTTAATATTGGATATCAATTTACCTACTTTATGTCTATAATAAACTAGCGTGCATGAAAGAGAGAGAGAGAGAGAGAGAACGAGAGTGTTTGCGGTGTATGTCGAACACGTAGCGGGTACAGGTTAAGTGTTAAAGCAACGATCTGGTTACGGTAGTTTGATTTCATAAATTGTATACTAAAAGTTATTCGTGTGTTACACATTATTTTAAAACATAGAGATCAGCGATTCTCAAATTGAAATATTGGAATGTTTTGTTTCATTTCAGACTTGTATTTTCGTACTAGCAGCCAATCCGGCTTCGCCCTGATTTGTAAAATGTTAGACATTTATGCTGCAGCGGACTTTCTTATAGAATATTTTAGACCCCACCCTCCCTGCAGGGCCCGATCCAGCTATTTCGACGCTCCGGGCAAAATAATATTTGGCGCCTTTTACCCATGCGTTGTTCCATAGATGGTGTAATTTTTTTTTGTTTATCCATCTTTCAAATTTTCGCCGCCGACGCCGCGCCGTCCTCAAATTTTCCGCCACGGGCAATTGCCCGGTTTGCCCCCCCCTAGATCGGGCTCTGCCTCCATTTATAAGAGAAAATAAGAAAATCGAACCCCCCCAATTACAAGATAACAAATAAAATTCTTAAATCTGGATTTAAAGCTAAAAGTCGCATCAGAAATCGAGCGTTAGTCAGTAGTAGATTACAAGAAAAAGCGTGGAGCTTATAACGAACGCGACTCAACTGCAAAAACATCGACGTGCTTTGTTAAACGTTTTTTTATTCTTTTTTTATAAATACCCAGAAAGGTGATTCTGTTTTTCTCGTAAAATCGTTTTTTTTTTTATTATAATGGTATGTTTCATGACTGGGTCAAATATGCACTCTATTACAATATTGTGGATACAGGATATAGTTATTAAATTATCTTGGTATTACAAGTTTCTATATTTGGTCAAATACAATACATACACACTGTGTATAATGTCATTAATATGTAGTCTTAAGGTCAAGATTGTTTCAGTAGTTATAGGTATTCGATTCACTGTAAAATGAAAATTAAAATCAGCAATGACATTTTTATTTTTTTCTGATATTAGAGAGACAAGTTTAACTGACTACTTTATTAAAAAAAAATAAAATAAAAAGAACTTTTGGGTGACTTGGCAGTAAAGCAAATATAACATTGTGCCAATTAATTAATTACAAATTACATTTTTACAGTATCGATTCTTACTAAATATATTCGACTATAGATGCCCGCTCCGGCTTCACTCGGTTATATTCGCTTCGCGACTTATTATTATTACTTACATAATAATATACTTCACAATCCAAATTGGAATCAATCTAATTTACAACTATATATACCTAAACCTTCGTCAAAAAATAAATTTCATTTAAATTCGTTCAATAGTTCTCAAGATTAACCACTACAGGCAGAAAGACAAAGACTTTTAAAAGTACATATTTTCAGTATAAAAAAGATACATTTTCTGTAATACGAGTATCTGCTCTAGATTATTTTTGATAACGGATACAGTATACACCCAAATACCTATAGGTAATTAAATATAACAAAGGAAGTGTCTTTCTACAGTGCCACGGGCAAGGTTTACGAGAAAGTTTCTTAGTGTTCGCACATAAGTAATTACGATATATCAACAATCATTTGCAATATTTTACTGCAGGGTCGATTTTGGACGTTAAAAAAACAAGTGTTTTTTTGTCACGTTATGAAGAAATAAATAGTTTGGTTTTGAATGTATGATTTGCCTTAATTATCTATAATATCTAATATGAAAAATGGAAAAGTTCGGTAGTTTGTTTACTTATTTGATCAAATGAATCTCAAAAACTACTAAAACAAAACAAAAAAAATTCGAAAAAAAAATTGAGTGACGTGGGCTGTATATTATTACACTACTACAAAATTGGGCTGTCAGAATGAAAATGTCAAGCAAGTCGAGAATCTCGAGTTGTAAACAGTAAAAGAATTTTTCGAATCGGGTCAATAGTTTCTAAACGTATCCCCCGCCGCATCTGTCTGTCTAAACGCGATGAACTCAAAAACTACCGAACGGATTTTCATATGGTTTTCACCAATGGACGAAGAAATTCAAGCGAAAGGTTTATGTGAATAATTTATTAATGTTTTGTGTAAATTAGTTGAAATCGGTGTATGATGTTGCTTGTTGAATATGTCGGAAAAAAAATAAGCCGACTGCAAGTTTTCATCGAAAACGCTGCCTAATTTTATTGAGATATAATAAAACAATGTATGGTGGAATTGTTCCTCTTTTATAAGGTCTATACAGAAAAGTTCGCGATGGCATATGTCTGTCTTTTAAGAATAGCTCTTACTACCTACATCCTACCCATTTTAATGTTATGCTCTTTTAGTGGATATCAATTATGCAACGTAAGTCAACGAAAAAACGGTGGTAATCTACAAATTCGAGCGAAGCCGGATCGGGCCGCTAGTAGATAATAAAGTGACATATGATTTCGTTGCTCTTGATTATTTCGCTGCTAAACCAAAATCTAACGAGGAAAATCGAAACCGGTGGACATTTTCTACTAATTTTATTTTTCATTAGTCTTTTTAAACACAAAAACATGTTCTTAAAATAAAATATAAAAATTCACAAAATACTGATGTAGGTACATCATAATTTATTATATGTGTTAGAAATGTTTTTTTTTGACGTGATAACGTCTTATAAATTGATGAATCACCAATCTTATAAATTGATAAAACACCGACTGCATGCACGAAAAAGTGTAACGTTCCTAACGTTCCGCCTGACCCTGTGCGTGCTTTTCTCGAAAACGGCCCTAACGATTTGGATGAAATTTACTGAAAAGGGATTTTGGGGGGCAAAAAATCGTTTTAGCTAGGTCTCATCTCTCGAAAAAATCGTTTTCATACAAATTTTATCATTATAAAAATCAATTTTTTGACGTATGAAAATACTTAAATATTGTAAGTAGGTTTTGGAATTTTATATAAACAGTGAAACAATTGTTTTATAAATATTATGACAGCTAATCTTTGAGACTTAAAATAAATACGAAAGAAAGAAAGTTAAAAAAACAATTATATTATATGGTGAGTAATTTAAATAAATAAAATTAACCTAAATTTGAAGCGAAAGATGCAATATCATAGATTAGAATTATTATATAAATTTAGGTTATGTATTACGGAATACGTTATCACGTAAAACTATCGTCCGTAAACCGACTTTACAGACAACCAATTTTTTTTTAAATATAACAATAATTTTTTGTGCAAAATAAACATTTTATCAACATAATTTATATTATGTCCTGTTGCGCTTGACCCGAGTTCTCAAATGTCTATTAATTAAATTATCTACAATATATTTTTGTTTTTGTTGTATTACATACCTAACTATTATAAAATAAACGACTGCAGGTTATTGTTCAAAATTTTTAGTATTGTAATCTAAAGATGTATAATATTAAATAATTTTTTTAATATTTTATGAAAAAATGCAAAAAGAAGGTCAGTGCCGCTTCTATGGAAAAGTAAATCATATTAAGATCGAATCTTTTGTTTGAGTCTGTAATATATTTGTGAAAAGTCACGATTGGAAGTGGTGTTCCAAGAAGCATCAGACCCTCCGTTGTACGCTTGTTCGTCGTTTGTATATATACCGACGCTGTGAAAAATCGACATACTCGGAGAGTGCTGTGATTACGCAATTGTTTCGTAAATTTTACACAAACTACTGCAATAACTTTACCACATATTGATATAGTAACGATATCTCTAATGAAGTGTAGAAGCATATTTTACAAATTAGCCTCGTTAGCGCCCCTTTTAGCATTTTTTCGTTTCTCTGTGTATTTTATATGTAATACACTGGCCACCACAGCACAGCGTTGTATAACATAATGTAGGTACGCGGTATACGTTCCGCTATCGATTTTCTTTGGCTAATATAAAGATAGGACGTGAATAAAAAGGTATAACTCAATCGAAGTTAACAATTAAAAAAAAATACAAACGTATTATTTAAATAATTTTGTATTTATATTTTTAAGATTTTAAAACATTTCTAGTATTTTTCCTCATTACTGCGTGGGAGTTACAAAATATTCATTTTTTTATTTTTAATAGACAGGAAATAATAATTCTTTGTCAAAAACTAATTTTAAAAAATGTATATTTTGTTAAAACTAATGTGAGGCAACAATAATGATAATAATAAATATAAATTAATTTCACCTATCTATTTATATCCAATTAATTATTATATGTAAGTACATACTTACCTTAATATTCTTCATTTGTATAGTTCAGTGTAAATAGCCTTAGTTGCTGCACACTGTTTTTTTAATAAAAAAAAAATAATGATAATAATAATACGTGTACGCTAGCCATAAGCTCCCAGGCTCCCACTAAAATGTAACAAAGTTTATAAAAGTTATTAAAAATTTGAAAAATAGAAGATATGGGGTTCCATGCAAAATGGCTAATTTAGGAAGGTTTACAAGCTTTTTTGTAATATGCTCTAGTGAAAACTTCATACATTATAATAAGTAACCAATTAGGTTATAATTATTTGCGTATATGCAAATGACGAGTCGGTATATTAAGTGTCGGAAAAAACAAACAAATACAGTTGTTCCAAAATCTTTGGGTAATCTAGCTTTCTTATCTAAATCCACGATTGACAAGATACTATAATTTGTTTTGGTTATAGATAGAAATAGTAGATTATAGACGCTCGACAATAGAGGTCTGAGTTTTATTTACATTGTAAATATTTTCAGGTTATGATTAAACTTTAAGTTTCTAAAAATAAAAAACAATTTTTACTTAGAATTAAACAAAATTTGGCAGTCTGACCCATCATTAACTTTTAAATATCATAATCAGTCAATAGACTTTTATAATGATAAAATTGTGTAAATGACATGTTTTGAAACTGCTTTGCAGTTTTAGTTTTCTGATAGATTTTTACTTTAGAAAATGTGTTGTGCCCATTGATATATTTTTTTGAAAACATTTGTTATGTATAGCTATGTATTGATATTTTTAACTAATAAACAAATAATGAGCTGAGCAATTTGGCGTAGTTCCAGAATTTTAAAATTATCCAAACTCAATAGTAGTACCATGTTGGCCGCCTATTTTTTAATTGTAAACCGCATTACTCTGTTTAAAATATTTAACTTAACAGGTGATTTTCGAACTGGAACCTACTTTTGCTGTACTCAATGCTAGCTGCAGTTTAGCTCTGTTCATTGTTGTTGTCTTCTGGAGCATTCGACAGAAAGCTGTGGCGTGCGCAACAGTATCCTATAATTATTATTTTATATCTCACACTTCGTATTACTAAATAAATATTAAAAAAAACAATTATGGAACAAATTAAATATTCGATGCACATAGCATAAAACCGGCACCATACATCGCCATAACTATTAATTTGTGCGTTTATGTACACGTACAGTAGTCTATCGTTAAGTGTGCGCTTCCTGTCCTCTTTACTGTTTTCAACCAGTCTAGCACGCTGTGGTGAGAATATGTTACATTTAATGAATTGGACTTGAAGAAACAAATAAAGTATTAAAGTAAGAACTTCTAAGTCAAAGTTTTCTTCCCCAACATCCCAATTGGCGCTGATTTTAAGTTTTCTGTATGAGCACAGGTATACGAGTACCCGGTTACAGACTACTCGAGAATGGTGTTCTCCCACTTGCGGTCGGAATAATTTTCGTCCCACTTGCGGTCAATCAATATGATAAAATACAAATAATGTCTGGGGTGATCTCACTTGCGGTCAAGAAAATAACTATAAATCGGCAATTCTAAATTTTCTATTTTATTTTTGTTGAGCAGTGAAAAGCGAAGGGGGTACGTGGGAGTTTCTTAAAACACGATTACGGGGTTACTGTTGATGTGATGGTGTTTTTGTTGCGCTGTGAAAAGCGAAGGGGGTATGGGGGCGTTTCTTAAAAAACGATTACGGGGTGCTGTTGATGCGATGATGTTGTAGAAATTATCAAATTTTCTTTGACCGCTAGTGGAGTCACTCTTATTTTTTTTTTTAATAATATCAATTCACTGCAAGTGGGACCATAATTGTTCTGATCGAAAATGGCACGACCGCAAGTGACAATATTTTCTCGAGAATATCCACTTGTGAATATTTGCGATTCTTGTGGGATATACAGAGTGAGTCAGACCACCCGTATCAGTCGTTTTTTTCGAAAACGGTTGGTCGTAGAGAGTTGTCTCAAAAATCGGTATTATTAAAGCCCTAATGAAGAATCGAATGGTGATATTTTTTCCCCCCGGAAAGGTCGGCTTCCCTGTTAGTTTGCTTCGGAATGTTCAGAACTCCGGAATGTTAAATGGCACGATAGGTCGAAAGTGGTATTGTTGAAAAGATCTTTAAAAAATAAGCAAGTTTTGTAGGACATTTTTAGTGTATTTGCCATAAGGCACTTACACTATTGGCGTCGGTCGGATGGCGGGACCTAGGGGTCGGACCAAAATTTCTCGACGTTTCATAAGTTTCTAAGAAGTTTGGCACCATTTTTGGAAATGTTTATATATATATGTATATATATATATATATATATATTTATATATATATATATATATATGTGTTAGCACGATAACTCTCGACAGACTTAATCGATTTAAACTAAATTTGGTCCACACGTTGGAATCCATCACCGCACGAAGCCTATTTAAAATGGGCCTAATCGGGCCATGTTAAGGGTGGTATTTAGGGGTTGAAAAAAGTTTTCGGGCCCAAAAATACCGAAAAAATTCTCAGAATCGTTTCAAAATTGAAATTTAACCCTTTAGTAATTATTAAAATGTGCCGCTAAAATTTAAAAAAAATCGGCCCCACAGGACCGGACTTACAAATTTTATGAAAACACAAGTTTACTGATATAGATTTACATACAGAAGGGTGTATATAATTTGGTACAGATGTTGAATTGATATGTAGTATTAAAATTAACTAAAAAAATGTTGTTTTAAGGGGTGTATTAAGGGGTAATTTTTTTATTTTGTTCAAAAACAAAGTTAAGCTCATACAATAGAGCCACACTGCCTATAAAAGCAAATACACTATATTGTCGGCAGGGTTTCGCACTGCGACCCGAGTTTTTTTTTGTTACTGCCACCCCTGTTAAGTAATATTCGTTTGAAATTATTAAATTAACATGTCAGAATAACAATAAAATATAGTTTAAAAAAAACTAAAAAACACGCTTTATATCGGACTAAAAAGTAAAAAATAATTGTTTTAAAATAAGCTTAAAAAGCGTTGGGCGCTCGATGTACGAAAATGTGGAACAAAGCGCCCCACGCTTTTTAAGCTTATTTTAAAACAATTATTTTTTACTTTTTAGTCCGATATAAAGCGTGTTTTTTAGTTTTTTTTAAACTATATTTTATTTTTCACTTTTTTAGTTTGAGGATCTATAAAAGAATTTATTAATCCTGGGGGTCCTAATAAGGATAATGGGAAACTGTTATCAAATTATTGCATTGTCATCGGTCCTTGATACGTATGCAAAGTTTCAAATTAATCAGACTTCGGGAAATTGGTGAAAATAAAGCGTTTACTACAGAGGATCTATAAAAGAATTTATTAATCCTGGGGGTCCTAATAAGGATAATGGGAAACTGTTATCAAATTATTGCATTGTCATCGGTCCTTGATACGTATGCAAAGTTTCAAATTAATCAGACTTCGGGAAATTGGTGAAAATTATGCTCAAAGATTTAAAAGAATTTATTAATCCTGGGGGTCCTAATAAGGATAATGGGAAACTGTTATCAAATTATTGCATTGTCATCGGTCCTTGATACGTATGCAAAGTTTCAAATTAATCAGACTTCGGGAAATTGGTGAAAATTATGCTCAAAGATTCCGTTACGGACATACATACATAGTTAGTTACATACATAGTTACAACCCAAACTAATATAAAGCGTTTAAAAAAGTCGGCATTTAAAATCTAGTTACCTAATTAAACTATATGTCACAATAAGTTTTCAATAATTGCAATTGTTTTTTTTTGTCGGAAAATACTTCCAGGTACTCATAACATATCTAGAAGAGCTCTGCAGTGTTTAGAAGTAAATTGAAGACAGTTTGAACATTTGTGACATTGTTTAATTAGGTAACTAGATTTTAAATGCCAACTTTTAAAATTAAGTTTGTTATTCTTACATGTTAATTTAATAATTTCAAACGAATATTACTTAACAGGGGTGGCAGTAACAAAAAAAAATGTCCTACAAAGCTTGCTTTTTTTTTAAAGATCTTTTCAACAATTCCACTTTCGACCTATCGTGCCATTTAACATTCCGGAGTTCTGAACTTTCCGGGGCAAACTAACAGGAAAGCCGACCTTTCCGGGGGGAAAAATATCACCAATCGATTCTTCATTAGGGCTTTTATAATACAGATTTTTGACACAACTCTCTACGACTAACCGTTTTCGAAAAAAACGACTGATACGGGTGGTCTGACTCACCCTGTATATTAATTAAAAAAAAAAAAAATAGAATATTATTTGTTAGGAAAGCCATTGATGCATTAACAAACGATATTCTTTCAGTATAATATTTGTTATAATTATTTTTGTGTGTTTCAATGTCACTGAACATATTATAAGAGTGCAGTTTTTTATGGTACCTAATGAAACTTTCGTATGAAGTAGGTACTTTATTATTCTTTAAAAGTTAACGATTTCGTGCATTCTTTGTTTTATGTAAAACCATAACTACACCATCTATGAACATTTGGATATACTGTATCATTTTGTTTGTCATAATATATCTTTTTGGGGTCATGTGAGAACAAAACATCAATAAATTATTGTTTTACGGTGTCTTTTAAGTGTTCAGTCACTATTATAATTATGCATGACGTACAGAATTATTGAACAATACATTTGTTAGCATTGGCGTGGGAGATTGTCCGTAGAGATTAAGAAAAAAATTCTATTGATTTTACAGTATATTGTCCAACTAGGACGCAAAGTGGACGATTGCGAACGAATGCTATGTTTGCCCTCAGAGTGCACAGCGAGGACGGCAATCACACGAGTCGTTATCGCCGATTCCACCCGATTCACAGTACTTTTCGTGAAAACTGCATTGAAAAACATTAAAAAAACAAAAAAAACACATGGAAATGATCACTGCACAGGATGGCACCACTTTCGCGTATTTTCAACCTATGGGACGTCAACAGTTTACTTTTTTTATTTGCGCTTGCTCGATTTTAATATTTCGCCACCGGCATGCAAAAACAATTAAACCAATTTTTATTCACAAGAACATTATTTATCGGTCAACGTTTCGGCAATATTTCTTGGCTTCTTCAGGACCGTAAAAATTTTTAGTGAAAAAATTTTGTGACTTTTCACTAAAGATTTTTAAGGTCCTGAAGAAGGAAAGAAATATTGCCGAAACGTTGACCAATAAATAATGTTCTAGTGAATAAAAATTGTTTTAATATTTTAGCCTTGTATCCCGTATAATTTTATCAAATATTTTAAGTGACTTTTTATCAAAACTCAAAAATAAGAGAGAAACAGCCGTTCAAAGTTTAATTAAATTCTTTAAATTTTATTGAATTAATCCAAAAGCCCGGTTGACACACGCGAAGAAATAATAGCACGAATCGGAAATGCATTTCAAGTACTTCGCGGAAGGCCTTTATCGCTACTACGAGCATGTACGAAGCATGACTCCGACGCACGCATCTAAGTGTCCAACGAAACGGGGACAACTTCGAACAATTTCTGTGAATACTTGATAATGACGTAACATATTTCTATATAGTGACATAACATAACGCCAGAATTGACCTCAAAATTTAATGAAACTTTGAAAGCCCGTTTCTCTTTCTGTTGAAACATTTGTTCGTCTATTTGATTTCTACACGCTGTAAAAAAAGAATCAACTGAAAAATCATTCTGTATATGTAATATGTATTAGCGATGTGCCGGATATCCGTATCCGTATCCACGGATATCCGAGGGAGAAGAAAGATCCGTATCCGTATCCGTTAGTTTTTGGCGGATCTATTACGGATCTTTTACCTTATTAATTTTCAATTCATAGATGTATATATATATAGGTGATTAGGTAATAATGAAAAACTGTTAAATTCCATTCAGATTATTTTTTATTTTTTTAAATCGTATTTGGCACCTTCATATTGCAAACATTTATCGTAGTGAGAACCATTCTAATAATACATAACTCAAAGGTACTAAACCAACTTATATTTATAATTATATTTATAATTATATTTATAATAATGAGATATTGCACATCGATCTTTGGAAAGAGACAATCTGTTATGAGAGTTAACTCTTAAAGAGGTCAATAACTTTTTCCCATAACAGATAGTCTCTTTCCAAAGGTCGATGTGCAATATTTACCGCCGCGTACTCTAAGAAAGTTAAGATCCGTATCCGTATCCGCGGATCTTGAAACCAAAAATTCGTATTCAGATCCGTATCCGCGGATATACATTTTTAACGATCCGGCGCATTACTAATATGCATATTCAAAGTTTGAATATACGCAGCTTTCAACTCTGTCACTGATAATAGTAGTAAAACCACAATCCCGTTTATATGGGCGTGGATTTCGTCTCTAGTACCTATTGTAGTAATTATTACTCATGTACTGTGATTATAATGCTATGAACGCACATGTTATAGTAGAGAAGGTAAAACGGGTTAAGTGTGAAAGGAATAAATGTTTGCATAAAGTCAGGAATTTGACCGTCAATTTTATTATTTTCACTAACAATAACGAAAAAAAGTTGTAACTGTAAATATGAAATGTAGAACATTTTATGCTACTTTGTAGTAATAATTAAATAACATTTTAAAAAAGTTCAACATTTTCTACTTTATGATTGTGACTAGTTTTGATAAAATCTCGTACTTTTTGTAATTTTAAAATTTTAATAAGTTTTTTAGTGATTTTTATTTTTGAAAACTATACATTTAAATGAAAACTGAAAAACGTGACGTGTAACTTATGACAAAGTGAAGGCTAATTTTCATATTTCAAGAAAAAAGCTTAAAATTTTATAGATACGCTAAAAACTAATTTTGTTGATTTAATAAGGAGTTTTTAGTTTTTTTATAAAATTGGTTAGATTTATGTGTTTCCTTATATTTTATTTAAATTTAATAATGAAGATCCATGTCAACAGATTTTTATCGAGATTGGAATTTATCTTCTTTTGTTTAACTTTTAACTGGGTGTATTATTTAAATTTTAAAACTTTAAATAAAATTGTTTTACCGAATCGCGAGGTAACTTTTTTCTGTAGTTTTGTATAATAGTGGAATTCATAAACAAGCCAAAAAGTTATTTTATCTTTAAGCAAACTTTTAATCTATAATAATTTGTGAATGTTAAATTTTGTTGATATGATTCTTACTCTAGAGATGGTTGAACTCAAATATTTTTCACAAAAAAATAATCTAAATTTTTAGGAGAAGACATCTTTAACATTTTGCTTAAGGTAATTCACTCGCGACAGTCGTAGACAAAAGTATAGCGTACCAACAGTTAGAGATTCCCGTGCATTTTTGTAAGAGACTGTACCCAACACATTTAAGCTTTAATATTCAGATACACTCCTATACAATTACAATTGCAAGTACAATAAAAATATTTTATTTTTTTAATAAAGCGGTATATTAATAAGAGTTCTTTTGAAGAAAATTATAATTTTTGAATTTACTATGCATTCGTTTTTAGGAAAAATTCTAAAAACCGTTTTTGAGATATTCTGGAATGTACTCGTTTCTTTATACGTGGTATACCTTCAGTATGTTAATTATGCACATTTTGATTGTTAATATATCTCGTTTTACAGACGGTGAAAAAAAGTCGTTTTTTAAAATTAAATATAAGCCACTTTTATTAATCTTTTTTATTAAATTCCTAAGAAAAGCCGTTTCACGAGTGAACTACCTTAAGTGACCATCATTTCCCCATTCTCCCGTAAATCATTGTTGTGAGCATACTTCTGTGACACCAAGATGCTATATTATACTTCCATTTCTTTTGAAACTTAGAAGGAAAATAAGAAACTGATACAACAGTATTACTTTATTTGATCTGGCAACATTAGCCTATATGGTAATGCCGTAACATTCTGATCATTCCGTATTGATTTTGGGTTTGACATGAGTGATAAGTGATGATATTTTAACGACTGGTTCATTCTCTCGGGACTATAATATTCGGGCACACCAGACGCTAAGAACATTTGCAACATTATCCGTACCTATAATAGTAATATTGTAACTTTCTGATCGTTTCGTATTGATTACGGCCTGCCGTTCTTTTTGCCGCCCGGCAATATTATTTATGACTTTCATATGAATAAAACCGTCGAAATATTATTATTGAGATCGGATATCAGAATGGGACAAAAAATGATAAATCATTTTTTTTTGTTAGAAAATGTTTTTAACTTTTGTATTCAGTTTTGTGTGTGCATCAATACGGTTTTATTATGTTGTTATACACATATGTATGTAAAGTAGTTTTCTATAGCTTTTAAATTTACCTTATGTGTATCATTTAGCGCGAAGATGGTTGTAACCAGGGCCAACAGAGGCACGTGGCCAGGGCTCAGATGGAAGGGGGGCCCCAGAAAAAGAGAACAAATTCGCTTTATATTAAAAAAAACTAAATTCAAAAACTAAAACCCGACTACTGAAAAGTATGAAACAAGAAAATATTCTCATCTGAGGATAGCCGTGGTCATGTACCACCTACCCTAACAAAACATTACATTTTAACACTAGGAAGCGATCATAAGATCTAGGGCAAAGTGCATCACGCTATACATCTAGAGGGGCCTCATATATAATATGAGATGGCATACGACCACGGCTTTCCTCAGATGAGAATATTTTCTTGTTTCATAGTTTTCAGTAGTCGGGTTTTAGTTTTTGAACTTATTTTTTATTTGTTTTCAATTCGCTTAATCCTGGGACCAAAATTCAAAAATAAATGTAGCCTATGTTACCCGGGCCACAATAACGAATCGATTGACACCTTATTTATAAAAATCGGATGAATAGTTTAGGCGCTGCGGTGGAACATTCGTAAATACAAACATACATACATATAGACTGCTAAACTCGTAACCCTTCATTTTGGCTTCGCCGCAGTCGGCTAAAAAACGGTACGCCTTTCATCAACTTTTTGTGAACCTGTTCGAAAATAGTAGACCACCTCCCCCCGCCCTACTACTGTCCTAACAACATAGTAGCTTTATTTTGTTCATAAAATTTAGTGTAGAGGGAGGGTAGTTTTGAGGTTTTTTATGTGGAAATGAAACTTGTGTATGTCCGGACGAAAATTAGACAGGTTGGTTTGAATTTGAAATGAGTTTTACGAAAAATTGATCAAAGAATCATTAGTATAGTATAGAGTTTTTTCCGAAACGAGATTATCAACTTTATAAAATCTCCAAAAAAAGTGAACTAGTGAAAATATCAACTGTATTACCGACCCGTACACGAAACGCAAGCTTGCGACGTATTAACCATCGCAGAAATAGTATAATATATATAGTCACGAGATGGGTGTCGCGAAATAGCCGTTGAGACATTTAACCATATTAAAATTTCTAAAGTTGTATGTTCTATAGGTATAACAATTAAGTTAAGTACTTAATTTTTAAATTTACATATAGGCTAGGAACAGCCAAACGTACAGAGTTGTCGTTGGTTGATATGGTAACTATAGAAATCATTAAAGCATTAAAGAAAATCGTTCCACATAAAATGCAACATGGGCCCGGTCTATGTTGCATTTTGTGTAGAACGATTTTCTGTTAGCAATATCGCAGACTTAACTTTGAACAGCCTGTATACAAAAAAAAAAAACGAAAAACCGATGGAATTATGATATCTGTTGGCTTTCTCTTTGTTGAAACGGTGAATGGTTTTGCGGTTGGAAATAGTAAACATTGTATAATAGAAATATAGGTATACTAGCATAAAACGTTTTAATTTTTAATTTTTATTTTGTTTCAGGTGAGTTTCTCGGCACATACATTTGGGCGTAAGGCAACTGATGTTTCGTAAGTAGGAGGGTATTGAGTATACTTCAATAAATAAAATTATCGACCAACAATATACCTACCTATTAACAAAAAAAAAATTGGTTGTCTGTAAAGTCGGTTTACGGACGATAGTTTTACGTGATAACGTATTCCGTAATACATAACCTAAATTTATATAATAATTATAATAATTCGAATCTATGATATTGCATCTTTTGCTTCAAATTTAGGTTAATTTTATTTATTAAAATTACTCACCACCTATAATATAATTGTTTTTTTTAACTTTCTTTCTTTCGTATTTATTTTAAGTCTCAAAGATTAACTGTCATAATATTTTGAAAACAATTGTTTCATTGTTTATATAAAATTCCAAAACCTACTTACAATATTTAAGTATTTTCATACGTCAAAAAATTGATTTTTATAATGATAAAATTTGTATGAAAACGATTTTTTCGAGAGATGAGACCTAGCTAAAACGATTTTTTGCCCCCCAAAATCCCTTTTCAGTACATTTCATCCAAATCGTTAGGGCCGTTTTCGAGAAAAGCACGCACAGGGTCAGGCGGAACGTTAGGAACGCTAGGAACGTTACACTTTTTCGTGCATGCAGCCGGTGTTTTATCAATTTATAAGATTGGTGATTTCAATTTATAAGACGTTATCACGTCAAAAAATATAATTAATACATTAACGTTCCGATCCGGATTTGGACCTTCATCAGACCTAATTATTTTTTCAATATTTCGATATTATTAACTTTGAACGAATTTTATAAATAAACTAATTAGAAACTAAATATTAACTATTTTTTAGATCAGTTCTGAAGAAGATCCAAATCCGGATCGAAACGTTAATGTATTAATTATATATTTTTTTGTTAATATTGTCTGAAAAATTGGTCGATCAAAGATTTGGGTATTGAGTATAGTTTACAAAAATACTCTATTTTATTTATATGAACTCAGAACTTCTGATTTTTAATTTAATATTGTTTCACACATGAGAGATCCGTTGAAATGCAATAAAATATCTATTTATTTTCCTAGTAATGTGCAAAAAGTACATATGTAAATTTTTTAACAAAAAAGTTAGGAAATAATCTGGAATGTAAATCTGATGACTAGTGAAGCGTTAAAAAACTTCTTTTGAATATTCAGCAGATTGAACAGCACTAGATTGTGTCGTATATGCTATTTATGTTTGTTTAGTATACACCTGTTTTTTATTTATAACAGAAAACTGATCTATGGTGTCTATATGGAATTTAGATATACCCATAAAGAGTTTATATTTAATCAGAGAAATACAATACATAATCATAATACTAGGAATAAAAATAATTAATTTTGTAGGTAATAATTCTAATCTTTCAGTTGTGCAAAATGGTACTTACAATATAATCACAAAAATCTGCAACAATTTATCATATAAACTATTCAATTTAGATTCACTTAAACTAAAAAAACATGTTAAAAACATTTTAATTGAAGAAACTTTGTACAATTTAAATGACTATTTTAAGATAGATTTTTATAAATACCCATTGTAACTTTAATATGACGCATTCTACAAAGTATTTACAGTATTCCAGAATAAAGCTACATTATTATTATTATTATACTTAGGCCAGTCATATCGAACATTAAAAGAGCAAACCACCGGCTAGTTCAGATTTTTTAATATGTTGTTAGGACCACTACCAGTAGCGTATATCCAAGTTTGCAGGTTCGAAAGACCTGTGCTAACTTTGCAGCACTCGAAAAACCGCGAAATGTTCGCATTTTTTTCTCAATATGGGTCCTAAACTATGTAGACTAAGTAGATTAAAATTTTTACAATTTGAGACCAGAACCAGCTCTGTAGATTCAATACTTACCAAGATACAGCTTTCCAAAAATTGTCAATTTTTTCCAAAAAAGTGAAATTTTAATATTTGGTCAATTTTAGACCCCGATATCAGGGAAAATACCCATTTTAAGGGTAAAAACATAGGAAAAGATATTGTAGCAAATGTAATTCGCTTTAATTTAAGCAGAGAACGACGTCTGTAAACCATATAGTTTACTCACAAATTTTAAAATTCCAAAAAATGGAAAAACTGCATTTTCTCTTTTAGTTTAATACCTAGTAATCGTTATGTAAATCCATTCAGTTGTTGAGTAACATAGTAACATAAATATAATTGAGTAAAATATAATTTAAAAAAATGACATAATTGACTAACATAATAAAAGAAGCTATGCAGTTTTTGATAAAATACCGTCGTATTTCAGCCATTTTGTAAAAAATATTTACAAATTATATACATAAACTTTCCTCGTTTATCGATCTTTCTAGTCTCTTAAATCGGTTCAGTAGTTCCTTAGATATTAAAAAAATGTTCTTAAAGTCACGTAATAACAGGTAAAAAAATAAAAATATAGTATGCGTTCTAGATGTTAAAATATGAATATAAAAGAGAATTGTTTAGTAGGTAGTAAATCTAGTCATTTCTTTTTATTTTGTAGGCCTCGAAATCTTGTAAGATACTAAATTAACATTTTTTTTGTAATATTTAAACCTTGTACAACAAATTTTGTGAAATTATGAAGTTTGTTTTTTAAAGTTATAGTTCATGATCGTCCGATTTCCATAACGTTATAATTTTATGTTGTTATGGTGTTAGTTATGTAATAAAGGTATTTATGACCGCACCTTGACTGTATTCAGTGTACTAGTTATTAACAAACTGTATTTGTGACAAAAACGAAATCAGAATTCATAATGTTCATTAATCATAACTCATTCAAAATAATACATACCAGGTTTTGTTTTCGTAATGCCTTTGTCATTGAGATAATAATAATTGACATGCGTACTTCTTGCTTGATTGTCATTCGTTCTTTTATGTTAGGTGTTTTTATTATGCAAAACACTTTTGACCTTGTATTGAAAATCTTTTTGCGCAATGCGAAAGACACAATTTTATATTGGCATAATTTTCTCTGCTAAAATATATGTCATAAATAGCTAAAGGAATTTATTGTAAAGTAGGTATGTTAATTATGCAGAACATTAATTCGGCTCATGACAAGCTTTTCCAACTACCACTATAAATTATACTAGCGGCCCGGTCCGGTTCGCCCGAATTTGTAGGTTGCCGCCGTTTTTTCGTCAACGTACGTTGCATAATTAGTGTCTATGAAAAGCGCTTTTATTTTAACGCGATAATATATAGCCTATGTCTATCCTGAAGGTCCATTCTAAATATTGCTGGAAAAATGTTTGGAATCTGATGAGTAGTTTCAGAGATTACTTATAAACTTTACCTCTTTATAATATTAGTATGTATAAAATCTTTGATTAACGTCTGAATAGAACTCTTCAAATTTTATTTATTTGATTAGTATGTATACTTCAATAAATAAAATTATCGACCAATTTTTCAGAGAATATATAATTATAATTTAAGAAAATTACGTTTTTAATTATAATTATATATTTTTGTGAATATAATTGTCTGAAAAATTGGTCGATAATTTTACTTATTGAAGAGTACTAATCAGACGTCAATCAAAGATTGAAATATGTGCATTTTATTGTTTTGTGATTTGACTTTTGTTTTGAAAAGAGGAATATATTTGAGCAAGTTTAAATACAAAAGACGTCCAGAAATGATTTTTTGACGAAGCGAGATTAAAATACTTCATTTCCATTAAAACACTACTGCTATACTAAATATCGAAGGAACCCTCTTTAACTTGCCAACTCTTTGGCAAGAGCGTAATGGTTGTTTCCACTTCTGATCTACAAAGTAAAATGTGTCTAGTTTTAAATCTTACATTGAAATATAGATTTGGGGTTGTACAATCAAACAAGCATTGTACAGCGGGCCAGTGGCGCACTGACGTTAGTTCATTTTATGTGAGGCAATATATCTTACTATAATCCCAGCTACCTGCACGGAACGTGCGCTCGTCAGTGATTGGCCGTGATCATTCATGGTCTTTGTCACTTGTTGCTTTCCTGCTTTAAAGTACAGTCGAGTACGCTATTGTCAAGTTGTTATTGCTATTTGAGTTTTGTTGAGTTGAGAGTTTGTAGTTTTTCAACAGACTGTACAAACGCAATCCCGCATTCGCATCTAACTTCCGAGCCTTTTAGATTCGTGGCGCGTATTATACGCGCGGATAAACGTATTATGGAGGATCCTTTTTGTAGCACGCAAATACTTTCTCGTGATTCGACGTTTAACACATCTGTATTAAAAATCGACTCTCGCATACAGTGATTTCAGTTATCAAAAATGATTGTCTATCGGTTACTGTAGATTAACCATTAAATCGACCACGAGAACTTGGGAGATCCAGGTTTGAGTTCTGACTGTAACCTGTTGTATATACATTTTTTTCTAATTAGAAAATGGAACTGATTAAAATAGAGTATTTGCGTGCTATAAAAAGGATTCCTTATAATTTCATATAATCTGAATGTTAATGCGCGTCTTGATCCCCTGACAAAATATCTTCCGACATATAATATCCCCCGACAAAATATCATCTTGACTAAATATCCTACGAGTAAAATATCCCCCGATATAAAAACAATTACGGGGTCGTGTCGATGCGATGGCGTTTTTTTTGCGCAGTGAAAAGGCGAGTGCTATTAGGGGAGTTCTTTAAAAAACAATTACGGGGTCGTGTGTACAAAGTGAGATAGTAATACAGTAATTCTACACCAGCTTTGTTGATAGGATATTTTGTCCGTAGGATAATTTGTCGGGGATATTTTATCGGGAGATGTTTTGTCGCGGAATCAATATGAATAGATGAAGAGAGTTAATAAAATTAATGTATTGCTTTTAACATTGTTCTAAAAAAATGTCTAAAAGTTACCGACCCCAACCATATCTCGGAAAATCTGACTCAGAAACAAGTAAACAACACGGTATTGTAACAGAACATTTTGGAAATGTCGAGAGAGAGAGAGAAATATCCGCGGTTTTCAAACGGTGTGTTGCCAGTATATAAACCAGTGCACTACTAAAAACAAGGACAGTCTTAATTTGTGATTTTTGTTAGAAATGAGTTTTATTTTGATAAGTAAATGTTTTTAACTTCATCCCAAACATTTTTTTACAGTGTGTTAAAAAAAAACATATTAATTCCTATTTCGTAACAGTTATAGATATCGACACACAATTATAACGCGCCCCAAACGATGCACCGCACATGTCTGCTGAATTTCAGAGATGGCAAACTTAAGACATGAATACAATGTATACTACGCCTGTTATTTATTTACCCCGGAGAGTATTGCCTAAACTTTTGGTTCGAAAACTTGGAATATTGTTTCTTGAGGCTTTTGTGTTTGGTTATTTATCTTTATTGAACTTTATATGTGTTTATGGTCTAGTTTTATAACGATCTTGCTTACTAAATATAGCATTTAAATTACTAGCTTACTCATTAATGACAGGGCAGTCTATTGATGAAATCCAGCTTTGTTTTGTCATTTTTTATGTTGATAAAAGTGCCAAAATAAGGTAGAACTGTCAACTCTGCAACGTTACACAATAAAATAAGACAAAACATAAAATTAATCAGATGGAAACCACTGAACGCACTTGTGTAAAAAACGAAAAAAATTAAATAGGCGAAGAGCTGATAACGAATTTAGGGCGAGACCTCGAGAATTGTGATCTTAAATATCAACCACGTTTTACTTATGATCAGGTGGTCTCCTCGACGGCCAATCATGACACTGCGAGCCAGGTCCCAGCAACTGTCTATTAACGTTCTCTCATTTAAGCCTACACAAGACTTTTCTGTCGGAATAACGTACAATTTTCGTTCGCGGTTGGTAATTATTTAGAATCCGTCTGGGCCTTTGCAAATATTTTTAATAATATTTAAAAAAATAGCCTGCCTAAATAGATCAGTATTTTAAAAATATAGGTGTGGAGCAGTCGACATATTTTATAACCGCTCCAATTGTATTTTCGTATTAAAAAGATGAGAAATTCAAAATTATTTAAGTTTAAAAATGCCTAAAGAATATTTTTTGGGAATGTTTTTTTCGTAAACCACTAGCTGCGCTGTAGGTAAATAACCACTACGGCTCTCCAGACTTATCATTCCCTGTTCAACTAGTATATAGCCAGGGCCGGATTTACTCTAAGTGCCGCCCTGGGGCAGCGTGGAAAATGCCTCCCCGTTACCTAAATCCTATACATAAAATGGTGTAAAGGTTCGGTATACAATTTTCAAATAAATAAAATGAATCATTTATGTCAAAAGTCGTTTTTTTACTAATGGGATAATTAGACAAAAAACATTCTTTTTCGTATTAAAAATCATAAATTAACAAACAAAACGATTGCTCATCAATTGCGAGATATTTTCAGAGGCAAACGCGTTTGACAGAAAAAAAAAATTATTTATAATTTCAACACGATCACACTTCCCGAAGAATTTTCTGTAACGCAAAACATTTTTTTCTCACGTTCCAAATTTTGCCGCCCTTGAAAATTTGCCGCCCTGTGCACTAGCCCCTAGTGTAAATCCAGCGCTGTACTTGGCCATTGCTGTAAACATTTTCGGCGTGCCTAAAATACCTATCTAAAGTCGTTATTAGCTCTTGGACTAAATTACATGCCTACAAGCGTAGGTTTCAACTGCAGTAAACCCACATAAATAATTAATATTGTGACATATATAATATGTATTAAAGGGAATAAACTGTATAAATTGACACAATCAATCAGTGTAATCAGTGTATTTGTCACATTTGAGCGTCATCATTAACTAATTGCAGTTACAACACGAAACTAGATTATCATTTTTCAATTTTTTGTATCGATGGAAATTGTCACGTGAGTAGAAAAAATGAAACAATATAAACATTTGCAGTTGAAATAGATTTCAAAACACTGTTAGTATTATATTATCTTTGACTATTATAGTTGGTTTTAACTTCTGATATTATTTTGTGGTTATATTAAAATATACCTAGGGTGGGAGGGGGAATGGCGCTCACTGGGTAATGGCGCTCACCTTTGTAACTCTGTCAAAAAGGAACGTAGCAACACGTCACGTCGCGTGAAGCGCGAGGGGAGGGGGCCTCTAATAGACAGCGATGCAAACGGACAGTCAGCTCGCGTCATGCGACTGTGAATAGCGTTTCTTCGTTTGCGGCCGCGCTGATCTAATTTTTAATTAGGTGCTGAACAAGTTAAGTTGCTGGGTTCGCTATACTATGGACTCAGTGTTGCAGATTTGCGTAAACTTGTTTATAAATTTGCTGAGCGCAACAATATCAAAAACAATTTTGATCAAAGCAGCAAAACAGCCGGATTGAATTGGGTACACTTCTTTATGAGACCCTGAGCGGCATTACCCAAAGTCAGGGGCAATGCCGCTCAAACATGGTTTTTTAATAATGTTTTCCTACTACTAGTTGGTGAAAGATGTATGCTTTTGTTGTTAAATTGTTGATTACTCGATAATTAAAGACTTTGTTACTCTTCTTAATTTTGATTCATAATAAATAATTTAAAAAATACATAATGTTTTCCTTAAGTGAACGCCATTCCCCCGTCCTACCCTACAGGTTATTTTTATACAACGTTTTGTTATTTTTACTTTGGGATTAGAAGGCATCAACATTTAATTATTTATAAATTCTAATAAAAGAACAAGTTTCTATCTATGTTACCTGAACCGCTGAATCGATTTGAAAAATTATTTGTTAAGTGTCTATACTTCTTGATGAGTTACGTAGGCTATATAACTACTATTATGATACGACAAGCGTGGGATGAGCAGTAAGTGAAGCCGAGACTGGGCTGATTGCATATAATGAATCTGAATAATCAAAATGAATCTTTTGTCGTATCTGTTGTTTATTATTGATTGGCATTCGGTATCCAGTGTTAAGTGAATTCTGCGTAATTATCCAGTTATATAACAGCTTTTTTATTGCAGAAAATTGGATTTTGTGCATTCAATCACAATAACGTTACAGTAACAATATTTGCATCACATATTTCACGTACATGTTTTATAATTGTTCACAAGGTTTGCATAAAACAGGTGTTATATGGAATACAGTATTTCTTGCCAAAAATGGCTTACAAAATGACAATGTTTATAGTTTAATTGGATTTGCTTGTACATTTTTTGTACATATTAATGGGACTTTTGTGTCAGAGTGTAATACAAATCTGAATGGTCAGATTTAAAATATACAGATAAATGGATTAACACTGCATCTGCGACTACAATGCATATGCTAGTTTTTTATGTCACAAAAATAATCTCTGTCGATTTATTAACTGCGGCTAAATGCCGGTTCAACAAATTTGTTCAACAGACGTGATATAATAAATTAATCCTTTAACGTATGGAGTTTTTTTACACAAAGAAGATATGGTTTCGTACACGGTAACCATATCATTTTTTGCTAAAAAAGTCATGGTTTTGACTTTTTTATGTACATATTTTGCAAAAAAATACGTGACTCATCTAAAAAAGCTAACATCTGCACAGTTAATAGTAAAAGTGACAAAGGAGTTTTAAATTCAGGACGGTTATCTCTGATTCAGGGCAGTGAATGGCAGCAATAGCAACCCCCGACGGATTTTCTTTGGTTACTTACCTGCGTTAAGTCGGGGGATTTTAGAATTTTATTTAATTCTTTTTCTATTACCACATTTACATTTGTCGTGGGTTTTTCAAAATTTTCAATTTTGTTTTCACTTACTGCTTTTCCCCCTTTTATATATCTTATGTTTATTTTTTAAACTTAGGGCAAAGTTAGTCGCTAGGATGATAATATTAATATTTATTACATCTGATGATTATGCCGTGATCAAATTACTCCTTTTATTTTAAAAAATTATTTACTTTCTATTGAAAAGTACTTGATTTATCAACGTATGAAGTACCTATACGTTTATGCTTGACCGTTTTTTTTTTATTTTAATTTTTTCCATCATGCGATGCTATTGTGAAGAGAAATTAAAGATTTATTGAAAATCGATCGCTGGTGAGTCCCCAAAGGTTAGAAACAGAGGAGTTTTCAATGTACGCTACGTAATACAACGGGAGTGAGGTACCGGACGCTCGGTAATGTAGAATCCGATCAACCCAGTGCTGAATTGATTCAACCGCTGCAGACTCCATTGTGCTTGAGCAACATGCAGGTGGTCTCAGAAGTGCTGAACGTTAATTGAAAACACCTGATTACATACATTGGTTGTAATGTGTGTCTGGATTTAGTGTATTTAGTTTCATGAAACTTCATTAATGCTCTAATTTGACACTTTGACACGTGCTCACAGACGCAGTAGTGGCAAAACCCGTTAAATTTTGCATAAACCGGTGATACGGTATGCATGACCGGATAAATGTATTCTTGTCCAACACGAAATCATTTACAAAACACTTGATTAACATTTTCTTCTTGTGACTAAAGCACTGCTTTCCGTAATATGGCGGTCATAATATAACGTTGAATGTCGTAACAAAAAACGTGTGCATAGAAATAAATGAATGCCACTTTTTTACGTTACGGTGGTCCCGCTGCTAAAGAGAAAACAACATACGTGTACTTCTATTATATGCACACTTTTTTATAACGTCATTCACCGTCATATTACGGTTGCTATATTACGGTGCCGCTATCTTAGGAAACCAAGACTTACGCGTGATTTCTTTCTTTAATGGCCGAACGTAAGTAGTTATTTATTCGGTTCATTCGTTCTTCAGATAGCTATTCCTCCGAATAAACAGCGATAATTGAATTCACCAAGCATTATTATTTTTACTGCAGATATAAATCTATTCTGTCCAAATTGTCGGGTATAAATATTTATTCGTCTGATAAAATAATATTGGCCTCCACATTGATCATAATAACTAACCTATAAACATGGAGTATTATATCAGCAGTTTGTTCTTGTGAATTTATTTGTGTTGTTTATTAACCTTTTGTGAAGTGTACAGTTGTAAAAGTTAGTGCAAGTTTTGTGTGCTATAGGTCATGTGCATGAGACTCTAAATTGGTTAAAATTTTTATTTCAAAATATATTTTAGTTCCTGATCATATCGTAATGGTTATTTTATTAATCTAATCACTGAAAAAAATACAAATAATGAAAAAGAAATGCAGAAAATACGCGCTATTTTCGAATTTTCAAAACGCTAGAGTATATATCAATAATTTCAATCTTTAACAGTACTCGATGAATATTGGCATACGAGAAATTATAATATGATATGAAATAATTTGTATTAAAGTTTTTCTTACCATTTTTTGGAGTTAATCTTCTTATGCGGAGCCACTGCGTCGACGATTTGAAAGGGTTATATGGTAGTTACACTATTTTGTTAAAATAAAAAAAGAATGACTGAACCGATTAAAAAAAATAATTCAGATCATATTTACGTTAATGCGCGTTGATTGGCATCTCAAAGTAGTTGATATCATTTTTTATTGTCGAAATTTCGTTTTAGAAAGAAATGACCTCATACGTACGTACGTACGTACACACACACACACACTGGCAGACATCTTTTCAGAAATAATGTAAAAAAAAATATAAATTTGTTATGATTTCGATTTTCAGACCCATTGTAATAACTTTCCAATATACTGGGAAGTTAACAAAGCTATGAGACTGTGTTTGTTATAATTTTATAAATCTATTATGCAGGTGCTTATTGTGCTGTCTGCGTTAATTTATATTGTATAATTTATTTATAGGTAACATACTCTATAGAAACTTGTCATAAATAGGATTGTTTGGTCGGTTTATCGCTACATTCAGGCTAGTGTGACAATAATAACAACAACACATGTTATCGATGGTCGTCGCGGTCGGATTTATGCGGTCACAAAGGCGCCACGCTAGCACTAACAAACAGGCATCAAACTAACTTTCCAGACATATTAAGGACCCTTCATCAAATGCACACAAATTTCTTGTACCTATTTCCATTACTATATACAGGCTCTCTTAAAAGTTGACGTCCAAATAAAATCAAGTTACAGGGAAGCTAATTTTCCAAAAAAAATAACCATAAATGTGATTATTCAATTGCTGACGGATCCAAAGATAGGTATTTACTGTGCTGCCGGTGTTCAGATTTCTCATAATAGGTAGCTCATCATGAAAAGTAGGTGTGTGTATTTATGTACGCACAGTAAAAAATTTGCTTCTTTGGCGTGATTAAAAATTAGTTTTTCGATTTTTTTTAATTTAATGAAAAATATAAAAGGACTGGAGTGAGATATTATCGTTAATATTCACAACTAACAAATGTTTTCCGTAACCGATACTCACTATCAATCACTACTGTGTATAAGCTTTGATATACCTACCTAATTTATAAGCACATTTATAATTTTTATTCGTATTGAAATAAAACATCACCTGACATCAGTCATATTCACTAGTTTTTTTCGATCCCTGCGCTGTCGTCGAATTTTAGGTGAACATGCTTGAAATCAAAATTTTTAACAAAATGTTCAAGTATGGCTTAGTGAACAATTTTATTTAGCTAATTTTGGTGTTACTGTCGGCAACTTCATCATGTAAATTTTGATGTTACGGTCGACAACTTCATTCTGTTAATTTTGATCATACATTCACTCTCGTCATTTTTTCGTAACGCTCCAAAAGAAGTATAACTTCAAAAGTGTTACTGAAATATTTGTAAATAACAACAGTGCGTGACTAATAGGTACTATGAAATTGCCAAATCTTTGTTTAACGTCTGATTACTTTTATAAATAAAATTATCGACCAATTTTTCAGACAATATATCGACAAAATATAAAATTATAATTCAATAAATTAGCGTTTCGGTCCGGATTTGGGTCTTCTTCACAATATAAAAATTAATTATTAATTAGTTTCTAACAGAATTCAATGTGAGATTTTTTTATAATATCTAAATATTAATGAAAAAATAATAACAAACAATTTTTTAATAATATGGACATATTCGTAAGTACCTAAAAAGGAAGAAAATTCATTAAAAACAAAATAATTATTTCAAAATTATATTATAAATATTACTTAAATTTTCCGCATTGAATTTTTTTGATTTTATATGCAACATTTCCGAAATATTTCTTTTAAATACATTTGTTTCATTATCTAAAATTTTTATATTATCCCAATTAATTTTGTGGTCGTATTCGAATTCATGTTTAGTGTATGGAATTGGATTGCAGAAATTAAGGATAAATATTAGATATAGTTTCGTCCACTGGCCACACACACTTGACAGTCTAACTCTGGTGACTGGAGTTGGCTGCGGTGTTTGACCACATAGTTCGAAGGATGTAGTGACCACATATCTATCTATAGGTATTAGGTACGTTGAGTTGGCAATACTACATTAAAGAACTTTAATTGACTGACATTGTTTTAATTGTGTTTGCTTGTTTGCAACTAATACAGTAGGTAACCATTTGTTATTGGATTAATTTAAGTTTGTGCTTTATAAACACGATATCCTCGTCGGTTATCGGTTTTATAAAAAGTTGCATATAAAAGATGTTTTTTGTGTGAATATTAACCGGAGTTTGTACATTCTTTATTGCGTGTTTTCTGCATCATTCGAATGGCATTGTAATTGTATTTTGTATCCTAGCCGAATAAATATTATTATTACATTAAGACTCATTTTCTGGTTGCCAAATTCAGCACAAAATTGTTATTTTTAATCTTTTCATTAGTTCCGTAATTCCGATATTCATTTCTTCAGTTCCGAAATTGATATGTTTAAAAATTGTGTCCGAAATTTCAGAATTGCGAAATCGCTTCTATAAAAGTTCTTATTCGAATACACAATATGGTCAGTGTTTTTTTTTTCAGTGTTGAAAATGAGAATTTTTTTAATATACCGAATTTTTTTGTCTGTATCAGACGGTAAGAACTTGATATTCTAAATGTTCTTGCCAAATCTCAATGGTCTGACGCTAAGCGATATAACTTGTAATTACATTTCGATATGGCAATACATATCAACGTCCAATGGAAGAGAACGAAATGCGGAAGCAAATAAAAATATGATACCAACTTAGGCGTCGAATAATTCCCCAATTAAAGATAAGTTATTGCTTTATAAAGTTGTTTCAAGAGTTTTATTTCTTACATGTCTTTTTGTGTCTCTTTCTACACTAGGGGTGGTTGACGTTTTTGTGAATAGAAAATATGAAGTTTTTTGCAAGTCTGAACGAAAAACCTTTATTATTATTATTTCTATCTACCATTGAAATCTTTGAAGCACTTAAATTATAAAAATTATTACATTTCAACATACGTTTTTTTATTTAGTAGGTATTTGCTCTATTTATGTATTTTTTTTTTTTTTTGAAAAGCAGCAAATTTTTAAAGAATATTTTTATTTCAATGCAATAAAGAACAGGAATCTCCATCTAATATAACTGAGTTCCGAGGCGAAAAACTAACGTTACTGCACTGTAAATTAATTGATGAACAAAACGCAACACGAAATAATTAATTCCTGGTCTAAAACATACGGTGTTTTAGACCAGGAATTAATTATTTATATATATAATTACTTTTATTATTTTCACTGAATTGTACACCATTTGACACTTTTTGTTATAATGTGCAAAGAGCTATAGATGGAATAGAATGCGAATTAGATAATTCTCGAAACACACCTCAAAAGAATAAATCTAGTTAGTGACAATATATTTTTTGAAAAATGTCTCGTGAATAACGACCACACACGCCGAGCCTACCCCAACACACCACACAGTCTATATTAGGGGTTCACGGCTTGACTTTATTTTCAAGCTACTTGACTTTACTTGATTTGAGATCGTACTCGGTTCATAATCAAGTAATATCAAGGGTGTGTTCCGAAATATAACCCAGTATACAATGCTAATGACGTCATGAATCGACGCCATACTGTTGATTCGTTCCGAAACATACTGGCCAGCGCGTTGACGTATTAATTATTATTATAATTGTTTACTTTGTTGATCAGACATTATTGCAAATATATATTAGATATCGTGTCCATCGAGATAATTAATAATAAAAATCGCAGGATTGTGGACAAAAAGTTATTTATTTAGTGTACGACGTTTCGTCTATATATTTACTTGAAAAAGTCTAAATATAATGTAGACGAAACGTCGTACACTAAATAAATAACTTTTTGTCCACAATCCTGCGATTTTTATTATTAACTAGCCGCTACCCGCGGCTACGCCCGCGATTGAGATGGAAATCGACTTTTGACATGCATATCAGGGGTTGAGGTATTGCACATATTTTGACAAACAATTTTCTTATTTTTCGTAAAAAATTTTTATTTTTTTTTAATAAAAAGTATCCTATGTTACTTCTAATACCTTCAAGAGTGTATGTGCAAAGTTTCATGCTGATCGGTTAAGTAGTTTTTGCGTGAAAGCGTAACAAACAAACTTACATTCGCATTTATAATATTTCGTTTTCATAAAATTTGTAAGTCCGGTCCTGTCGGGCCGATTTTAATGAAATTTTAATAGCACATTTTAATCATTACTAAAGGGTTAAATTTCAATTTTGAAACGATTCGGAAAAATTTTGGTATTTTTGGGCCCAAAAAATGTTTTCAACCCTTTCTTATTTTTCGTAAAAAATTTTTATTTTTTTTTAATAAAAAGTATCCTATGTTACTTCTAATACCTTCAAGAGTGTATGTGCAAAGTTTCATGATGATCGGTTAAGTAGTTTTTGCGTGAAAGCGTAACAAACAAACTTACATTCGCATTTATAATATTAATAATAATGATATGATTATTAATTATTAATTATTAATTATTGCAAATAACAAATAAAATAAAAAAATCGACAAAATCCAATGAACACACGTCTGGTCAAATATTTTTGCTACGTCAAATCTGTCTCACTAGTACATAAATATGGTGGCATACCAGTGCAATTATGGCGTCGGATTCATGACGCCATTAGCACTGGTCAGTATAGTTAATGGGTTATATATACCGCAAGTAGCTTGACATTAAGTTAAGTTAAGTAGTATCGCTCGAAAATCAACTCAAGTAGTGAATTTTTGAAGTGAATTTAAAAAGCTCGATTTTCAAGTAAAAGTAAAAGCAACAAGATACTTGACTTTATGAATTGATATAGTAAGTCATACATATATAAAACTGTCATGCGGCAACGAATGAGTACAGTTACTGTGGTCGTGGTTGGATAGATCTCGTGATGAAATCGAACTATACGCCGGAGTATAAACATGTTAAGATGCGATCTAAGAGAACAAAGGAAACATTTCCGATAGAGGATGTGGTACCTGAATTTCCGGAACTATACCCAAATATATTTGCGAGTTGCTGACAGCAAAAACGGTGTAAATATGTATGTCGATTCATTTAGTAGTTTTCAGTAATCCAAGTCCGAAATAGTTGGCCACGACTTGTCGGGTGTCCTGTGGGTTCTGTGTATGCTCTCAGGACTAGTCAGATACTTATACCGCAGCAACGAAAGCAGCTTTTATGATACCGATAAATAACGCGACGAATCGTTTGCCGCACTGAGATGTGTACCTACCTATACTAGCGCTCGTCTCATAAATAAATGCTAATATACGATAGCCTAGGTTGTACATGACGCAACACCTACTATATAATATATTATATAATTATTATATAAGTGCTTGACAATCACTTTGTCTTTCTAAGTTGTGTTAACACGTTTACAAGTTGACTCGCATTCAAATTTTATTGGTGCAAATTTATTTTAATTATTGATACTCCGAATGACGATAAATAGTTTATTTTTTATCAAACATATAATTTAAAAATATGAGTTTCAATTGATATTTCTCTGACTCAGTTAATATAATTGTAATAAAATCGGAAAAGTAAGGAGTTCTAATTTAACAATAGCAGATTTTTGCTTATTCATTTACAACCGGTTCGCGATTTTTTTTTGCCGCGAAACAGGTTCGCACGGTTATTTCGTGCGGGTTATTTTCATAGTTAAGCAGGGGTACAATTTTTTAAAATAATTTTTCTAGGATCTTTGGTCCCTAAATAATTACAATAATACAATGCATACGACAAAAAAACCAGAGATGTTTCGCCGGTTGTAAAAGGTTATGCAGACATTAAAAACAGTATGAAAAGAATTTATTCAGTAATAAAAAAAGAGGGACGTCGATTCATAGACACACGACGGAAAGTTATGATTCTTACGTATTTTATAATTAAATGTTTAATATTTATATAGGTATATACAAAAAAAACAATATTATTTTTGTTTATTTGTTTAATAAGAAATATTGACAACAAATTTATAAAAATTTTAATTTATAAATTTTTTTTGTTCCAATTTTTACACAATTCGAGTAAATAAACTCGCATTAAAGTTAAAAGAACTCTAATTTAGTTGTTGCGAAAGAAATCGCTTTCTGTGTTTATACCCAATACGAACATTTTAACTTAGTTTTCGGACTGGTCTCCTGTGAGTTGAATTCGCAAGCTTCGAAACTAAAGCTACTTTTGTTTGTTCATTTAAATGTCCATTTAATATTTACGTGCCGAACGTGCTCTGATATAATTTTTGTTTAGCGACCAAATTAAAATAATTGTATTATTGAAGTTTTTTCAGTTGAGTAATTATTGTTATTGTTGGACCGCTTGACTAAATCAATAAATTAATTATTATCGATCTATCTAATCACGAAGCAGATTATGTATGTACAACAGTGTTTATAAATAAGGAATAAAATTGTAACAAAACTGTTCTAGTCAGTGGTGGAAATTATTTATTTACAATAATAAACGTTTAACAAAAACAGTTAAACGCACAACGAAAGCGTACTTCTTTAACGTTAACAGAAACAAAACTAATAGTTCTAAATAATAAAATAGAAAGAAGAATATAAAGTTCTAATATGTACACAAAATATTTACAACACAAAAATACACCGTAGTTTATCTAGTACACTTATTCACACTTGTATATTTACTATATCCACACGACTATTTACAAACAGTTATTTATGTAAAACCAGATTTATATAATTGCACTCAATGATTTACACACTCACAAAAGTTTATTTATCTGCACAGTATAACGGAGTGATTTATGTCGCAACGCCAGAGCATGTGAACAACTAACCAACTGACTGACTAGCCAACCACTCCGCTCATATTTTATAGCTTCGTCCCCCACTCGAATGTTCTGGAAGCATCTCAGCCTTTTTCTACATGCATTGCATTCTCCAGAAAATTCTAAGAAGGTCGGGTTTTTACCTGCTTTCCATTGTTGTTGTTGTCGTGTTCTGGAACATTCTTTGGAGCCCATAGTCGTCCTAACAGGGGGCACGCAACATTATGTACTGTTGAAAATTAACAAATGTCGTTACATGGGACGACCCTATAATATCCTGTAAAAGTTGTAAAAAAACAAAGGAAACGGAGACAACTGTAAAGAAGATAATTGAGTTTTTTTATATATGTGTTTCAATTATAATTTATAACTGCGTAAGCTGATTGCTATGATGTCTTTTGAAGTAATCAATTAAAAAATGCATAACGACATACCAACCTGACTTGTTACAAGTTAAAATGCAATAACGGTAACGCTGTTCATTTATTCTTCAGTTGACAAAACACTTGATCCTTCGCTTCCTGTCTCCCTATTTTATACTGTTCTCTAAACGGAACGCTTTATAAAGCTCAATTGTGTCTTCCGCTTTACCGCTTTTAACATCTATCTGTGGACGTTGTGTCATAAATAAATTAATTAGTTATATAACGGAGCTGTTATAATACCTATTATTGAACGGAAACAGAAGTGGAAACCAATGCGGAACCTGTCCAATAACTATATAATAAGTATATTAGAAATATAGACTTTATTGATTATTCGAAATTTAATGTTATGATGTTTTTATTTTTGGAAAAAACTGACATTGATGCCTAATTATCAAAAATCTGTATATACCCACTGCACAGTCACCCGCTAATGTCATTAGCTTTATCGAAGAATCTCGCTAGAGATTCTTTTCTGTGCTAAATGCCAACGAATCTCTAGCGTATTCTTATACATTGATTTTGCCTTTGTCCCATATAACGCCGTGTATATGAAGCAAGTTTCCAAGTTTTATAGTTCTGTGACCACGTGACTTTCATAGGACCGATTTTTCGTATCACCTATATATACTTCTGTACCACAATAACAGCTTATAGTCTAAGTGTGCCCGTGGACTAGCGGTAACGACGTTAGGCTAGTAATAACTATAATAACAGGGTCTTGAGTTCGATTCCCGCCAGCATCATTGCAAAATTTATTTTTCAATTTTTAATTTTTTTTTGTTTTTAATTGTTTTTTTAGTTTTAATTTATTTTCTCAATTTTTTTCTCATTATATTTTTATTTCCTTTTTAATTTTTAATTTTTATTATTTTCTTGTTTTTTGAAAAATTCACTTTCGTCAAATCTTTTATTAAAAAATAACAAAATATATAATTGAAGTTAGACTTAAATAAATTAATTTATTAAAAAACATATTTATCATAAAAAGTGCAACAAAAATTAAAAAGTGAAAAGATTACGAAGTGAAACTTCTTTTTTTAATGCAAAATAAGTATTTTACAAATGATATGAAAAAAAATTTGTATTTTTAATGGTGGGCCTTGTTCATTGATTTTTTTTTCATGCCTTCAAAATGTGCCTTCATGGAATCTTCAAGAATATCCATATTTCAAATGAATATAAATAAAAAAAAAAAAACTAAAAAAAAAAAATATAGGTACGCGTCGACTTGAGAACCTCCTCCGTTTTTGTTTTTAGTCGGTTAATAAAAAAGAATCATGTATCACAGAGCATAGACTTGTTATAGCTCATTTTTATTTTTAATAGACTTCACATGGATTATTTACAAATTGAATGTCATGGTATTCGCATGGAGGTGTGATGAGCC
Source organism: Xanthostigma xanthostigma (assembly GCA_963575645.1). Classification (NCBI taxonomy): domain Eukaryota; kingdom Metazoa; phylum Arthropoda; class Insecta; order Raphidioptera; family Raphidiidae; genus Xanthostigma; species Xanthostigma xanthostigma. Next base: position 18,159,145 of record OY754467.1, read on the forward strand.
GATTGCACCACTAGGTGTTGCACCGCGGCAGCACTGGACTACGCGGCAAAATATAAATGCACTTTTGTAGTACTGTTTGTTAAATGAGAAGTAAAAATCAAAAGTCGATTATTGCAATTTCTATAACCGACTTTTGATTGTTACTTCTTATTTAACAAAATACATGAGAGACGCGCTCGAAACCATAGTTGCATGGAGTAAGGATCGTGTTGTTTTTTACAATACATATTCTAGTTTCGGAGATTCATTGCATTTAAATACAACAATATGAACACTTTTATTACATTTAAATACAACAATATAAAAAATGCACATATGTTTATTTTGGAGGAAAAATAAAAATAATGTCTCACACTTTGGAAAAAGACGTGAAATCTTAAAAAAAAACTTCGGAGAAGTAAAAACTTCGTTCTGTGCTAAATTCAAAAACTTGAGGCGACTGAATCTTAAAATTATAACTTAAAAAAAAAAAGAATTTCGAGGCAGACAAGAAATTGAAATCAAGCTCGAAATTCTGTGCGTAAGACGTCGAAAAAAAATGAATTTCGAGGCAGACAATCTTAATATACAAAGGCATATTATTCGGGTAAATTCGAGAAATTAACAACATTTTACCGCGCGCTACTATATTTTAATGTTTATAAATTAACTGATAGAGACAAACTTCCCTTTGGTCAATTTAATTGCTGATCAAAATACTAATATTAAAAAGAGAAAGTGCGAATTTTGTAAGTTTGTGTGTATGTGGAGGGTAATCTCCGGAACCACTGCACCTATTTGAAATTTGTTTTCACCACTATTTAGAATGAGCCTTCAGCATGGATTAGGGTATATATTATCGCGTTAAAAAGCGCTGGAACCGATTGCACTATCAAAACACACCGATTTTGGAAAGCTATTCTAAAAACACATTCAAAAATGTTTTATCGTGAACCTGTTATGGTAATTTGACAGGCGTGCATCAAAACACACCAAGCTTTGAAAACTATGCCAAAATCAAATGCAAAAATGTTTTGTGTAAATAAATAACGATTAGTTGCGCCGCGAGCCTGTACTAAAACACATGAATATTTGAAAACTAACCCAAAAGCACGTGTTAAAAAGTTTTGTGTTGACTAAAAAATGTTTGGCGACAGCCTGTGGCAAAAAAATTTTTGGCGACAGCCTGTGGCAAAAAAATTTTTGGCGACAGCCTGTGCCAAAAATTGATCTTAGAAGACTGTGTTAAGTCACCTTCAAAAAAGTTTTGAACAGGTTATCTAGTCTGGAATTATTAAAGAAAATCTGTCGGACGCAGCAATTTCGATTATTTTGTGGAAGGTAGCAGGAATACGCCTTATTTTCAATGATTCGGACCCAATAACTTTAAAATGCGATTTTATCACCAGCCTTTTTTCAATCTTTATGTTATACTCAAAACCAACAAGTTAAATAATTTTAGAATGTAACCGAATATTTTATATAACCCTATGTTTATGTATGATTTCTAAAATTTACAAAAGTTCGACTCTACATATATGCCTGTTAAATGGGAAATACAGCTAATGAATTAATAATCTTTTGTTGTGACGACATAACCTTGTAGTTTACAGCCATCATCCCCTTCTTTTTTAAGGGCCCGTCTGCGCTCCAGGTATGTACAGTTACAATTAAGATGGTAACATTTAATTTCCAAGCCAAGCCAACAACAATCAAACGGTTCGCATGATATCTCACTCTAAATCATAACGAACAGTGTGTATTTGTTTCACTCTGACAATGATGGAACCAAGCTGCAATAACTTCCTCAAACGGAATTCCAAGAGAGTTCACAAGATACGCCATCGAGGGTTAGTATGTAAAAAGCGACATCTTAATTGAATTTGAATTATTTAGAAGCTATAGGATTGTATTCATTATATATTCAATAGAAATAGCAATGATTATTGATTACATAACAATATTGCAATCTTTTGAATAAGAAAATAGAAAGCTGTGGGAATGTATTTTTATATGCGTGCATTAAAAGTGCAATTTTGCTTTCTTGCTTTCAGGCACAATCGTCCTACTCAATGATATTATGAAACTATTTGACAGTTCGCGCCTAACCTGCATTATCCATTTATATTTTACGGTATTCAATGTTGTTCTGTCAGTGTACTTGTTACAAAGAGTACTTTGGCAAAATTGGGGATTCGACTCACGTGATTGCCGCCATCGCTTCACACTGGCGAGTAAATGTCATTACGCATTAGTGGGATTACACGCACTGATGCGGGAAGTACTTACGTACGTTCAGGCGGCATTAAAGAAAAAAAAATTCAGCCAATTGGGCGATGGGACCATTCCAACTTCAAAAATATTTACATTTGATATAGTATAAAAAAGAAAATAAAATTTCTATATAGCGTAAGGTGACGCGGGTAATGGCTAGTATTCAATATGATATTTGCCATTTGTTGCCTTCATAATATATTCCACGTCATATAAAAATTAATCAAAGCATGCTTATCTAGTTTATTTCTGACTGATCCACAAAACAAAAGAAAAGCTGATTTTTTTACTTTCAAAATATTTCCGAAACAATACTATAAAGTTTAGAAACAAAATTTATCGAAATTTTCTTGAAAAAATAAATAGAATAGTAAGCCGTTATGGAAAGTATACCATTATTATGTAAAAAAACACCTATAATGGTGTTTTTTTACATAATAATGGTATACTTTCCGAAACAATACTATAAAGTTTAGAAACAAAATTTATCGAAATTTTCTTGAAAAAATAAATAGAATAGTAAGCCGTTATGGAAAGTATACCATTATTATGTAAAAAAACACCATTATAGCATAAAGTATACCAATAAGAAACAGTTATAGCATATAACTCTTTTGCGCATGCGCTTATCCCCCCCCCCCCCCAAATAGAGCTCTTCATATTTGCATATCAAACATCCTCCCAAAATTTAGTTTCAATCCGCTCATCCGTTAAACCTGTATCGTGCTCAACTCATAGTAGTCGTGTCAATGAATACATAAAACAGGCAATATTTCGAAATTCGCAACAACAGCTTCGATTTTGGTGATTTTTTTTTAAATATAGTTTTTTATATTATTGAAAATCAAAGAGTTTTGAATTGCGCAATGTGCGCATCATGATGCCCGAAGCGCAGCGCAGTGCAAGAATCTTAAACTTTCTGCTCTTGTGGTGTATTATACTATTAATATATTATTTCATTCATTATTAGGTATCCGTTTTTTTCAAGATATCGTTTGGGTAATTTTATATACCTATGTATTTTTTAATTCCTATATATTTGGCCAATAATATCGGCAATAATGTGTTCATACAATTCTTATAGACAATCAGGGATTTGTTTCTGACAATTTTTTTATTCAATATGAATAGTTGATAACTATTCTAAAACTTGTTTGTGGGAACAGCTGACACAGTGTTAACACTACGTTAAAAATAATGCAGGTAACCTCAAAATTTTTCTTAGAATCGTTTTACTGTAATACAGTTTGAAGTGATCACAGAAATGAACTAATTAAAAATTCGAGTACTATCTGCAAACTTTTCTGATTGTTATATGTGTTTCAGATCCAGTAATTATTATAATATTATTTTTCAGAGGATAATTGATCAATAACAAAAAATGCTGTTAAGCTATATATATTTTTTTTTTGAAAAATATAGCTTAACAGCATTTTTTGTTATTGATCAATTATTTTCTGATTGTTAGCAAACGGTTTACTGTGATGCTGTTGCTGTTATTGAATTCGAATATTAAAAAGAAAGAACTCAGCCCCGGATTTAGGGGGGGAGGCAATCCGGGGCACCCGTCCCGGGCGGCAGTTTTAGAGGGCGCCAAAACCATAATATAATATGGTTGAAAACCACATCTAATCTGTCCTTTTTTTGATTTACTCAATCTGCTTGTTTTCTGACAGTTTCCCGTTCACGAAAAATACCAACCATTATATATTTGTGAGTTTTTTTAAAGTATTTTCTCTCAAATGCTGAAAGGGGGCGCCGTTATCAAGTTTCTGCCCCGGTTCTAAAAAATCGTAGATCCGGGGCTGAAAGAACTATATCACATTTTATATTCTAAAGAGAGAAAAACACTTATTGGTAAAAAATTTATAAGGCCGATTTTTTTGTCGACAAATTAAGCAGAGATTAGTTAATTTTTAATCTTTTCATAACCAAAATTACGATATTAGTTTTTTCAGTTCTGAAGTTTTGTTTAAAAATTGTGTCTGAAATAACGAAATTCCAATATGAAAGTCATAGCTGAAATGCATGCGGCATTCGGTAAAACGATGGACTCGTGCAGTGTACAAACCACAAATTTTGCGTAGAGTACGTCGACGTATAGATTACGAATCTGTTAAACTGGACCATATAAATATCTCGGCACACGCATTGGAAACAATATATTAGTATACTCCACGAAGTCTGTCACCAGGAGAGCTAACTTCATATGTTTGCTGTGTTTCGATACGGACCGTTTTCTGGCGCATGCGAGATGACGCTCTTATCACTACCTGGGAAAACTTTGGTTCTTTCCACCTGTATGGCGTAAACAGGTGGAAAGAACCGAAGTTTTCCCAGGTAGTGATAATAGCGTCATCTAAGCTTTTCCCAAAAAAATAAACATTCGAATGGTAAAAACCGTATTCAAATCTGCTCAGTAGTTCTCGCGTTTTTAGTGAACATACAAACCACAAAGCCTGTAATTAGGAGACCTAGCTTCCTACGCTTGCTGTGTTTCGAGACGGACTGTTTTCTGGCGCACGCGAGGTGGCACTGTTATCACTACCTGGGAAAATTTCGGTTCTTTCCACCTGTTTTCGCAATAGTTACCAAATTGTTTAACTTCACAGACACTACACACATGTAAGCCATGAACGTGAGTGGGTTACCCAGTAGCTGAAGCCATATTGATTCATGCGACAGATATCGGTCCACCGCTACGCTCGAGCTGGGTCTCCTGGTTACAGACTTCGTGATATACCCAATGGAATAAAAACACAGCAACATTGTAGCGTGATGAGTATAAATAGCCCTTATTGTATTATTGTTGGCATTAATCGATCAGAAGAATAAAGTTATTCTATGCCGGATTGGGATGGTATATTTGTAGAGCGAATTGTTTTTCATCCCAACACGAAGACTTCGATCAGATTGAAACACTTATTTTGGAATCCCTTTCATATTAAAACATCTGTATTATTCACCCTTTTTTTATCGGCCGTCACGCTGTGTCGGTAGGGGTTGTTGAATTGAAGAGACCGAACAGGGAACTCTGTACAAACTTTTACTCAAACATCGAGGGTGATTTGTAGGAATTGAGAACACCAATCGATCTGATCGATATGTATATCCGTGCAATTAGAAAAGTTTTCCTTTTCCGACACAATTTAATGGTACAGGGCGAATATAATACATTTTATTTGGCAGCAATTAAATTATTTAATACTAATTGCCCAATTATATATTAATGTGTTATTTTAACAGGCACGCTGCATTTCAGTAAAGATTTATTATTAAAAAAAAAATTGGTTGTCTGTAAAGTCGGTTTACGGACGATAGTTTTACGTGATAACGTATTCCGTAATACATAACCTAAATTTATATAATAATTATAATAATTCGAATCTATGATATTGCATCTTTCGCTTCAAATTTAGGTAAATTTTATTAAGTAGAATAATAAAACACTATAAAAAGTATACTATTATTGTATAAAAAACAACTATGGCATGTATCTCTTTTGCGCATGCGCCGATTTTCCCTAAAAAATTTATAAAAATTTCTAGTAAAAATAGATAGAGTAAAAACCGTTTTAAAAACTATATTATTATTATATAAAACATCATTATAAGAGATATATTCTTTTACGCATGCGCCGATGTTCCCCGAAAACAATAGGCCACTTCATATTTGCATATCAAACATCCTCCCAAAATTTGGTTTCAATCCGCTTATCCTTGGTGTCGGAATGATAAGAAATGTCAAAAGTGACGTTTGCAACTGTCAAAGTATTATGTTCTAATAATAATTAGTTATTCCAATACTTAACTTAGAAGGCGTTGCATTTCACAAAATACTAATGTCAAAAAATTGAATTAAACATTAGAAATGCAGCCGTTTTCATGTTAAGACAAGACATACGTTCTCTTCTAATTTCCATGTACGGCAAACAAAGACGACCGACCGCGTCGTGCCATGCATTAGACAACATTGCATTTATACAGCTATTTTTCTATATAAATTTGTATAAAAAAACTGTTTAGGCAAATTCTGTTATACGAAATCTATGTAAAATGTTCTCCTCTTTCGTTTAAGACTGGTTTCAAACCGATCTGATTTAAATTGAGCGAGAAATTAGCAAAAAGCACGCACAGGGTCAGGCGGAACGTTACGCGTTAGGAACGTTAGGAACGTTACGCGTTACGAGCGTTAGGAACGTTACACTTTTTCGTGCATGCAGCCGGTGTTTTATCAATTTATAAGATTGGTGATTCATCAATTTATAAGACGTTATCACGTCAAAAGTAATTCTTTTACTTATCCTACATTAAAATATAGGTACAGACAGTTGATTTAAGAAATTTTTTATACAATTCCTTATAGCCAGAGTGCCCGTCGGCAAAAATTTTATTGATACATACTTTCCCCAAACTTTATATATGGCTTCATTAGGCCTAGTCTGACACCTATTTCCTCTATGACTTTTCTTGATTTTGGGGCGTTTTCCCTCTAAACTTTCCGAAAGATGTCGTTTTGACGACGTGTAAAAATTTATAGATACTGTTTGTTTTTTTAATTGAATAGAAAAACTTCAATCAAAACGCTAAAATAATGTTCTCTGACTAGGCCTAATGAAGCCATATACAAAGTTTGGGGAGAGTATGAATCAATAAAATTTTTGCCGACGGGCACTCTGACTATTATTACATAGCTGCTTTTCATGCCTGTATAGCAGTAGTAAAATTATCCATTTCACACTAGTTCGTAAAATTACACAAAAAAAATGCAACCCGTAGTCGTACGACCATTTCCATAGTAACAGTATGAAAATCAAACGCAGCCCACAATTGGAAGTAAACTTGTTGAAACTCAAAAAAAAATTAAATTGGTGAAAAAAAACTATTTTATAGGAGTTATATGTCTCTCGTTAGTGATGATATGACTCATGTGACTGTTAAAATTTGCTGTTTCTTTCGTTTTTAACGTAATGTCACATTCGCCATAACATACCTCATCACGCACTAGAAACATTATCTACTATTTATTGTATACTTAGGTACGTACTGTATACTTTTAGGCAAGACGGCGAGGAGTTTTGGGTGTATTTTTCGGGCACAGGCGAGATTATTGTTGGAATCGCTTCGTTTTAGGATGTAGTTCAATCCCCTGAGTTTGCTTACAAATTGTTGGTGTGCTTGATAATTGATAATTAACAATTAGTGACGAAAATAGTGTTTTTTTCTCTATTTCCTTTAATATCTCCGTTCCTCTTGACTTTTAGTATAGCACATGCATTGAGAAAGTTGATCCTTATGAAATTTCCTAAAAAATGAGCACTGACAGAGGTCGCTAAGTGCAATTGTTACCTTGCAAATAGCCCCGCAAGTTAAAAAAAAACACGTTTTTTCACTATTTTTTTACTAAAAAATGACCGCACATAGATGGCTGAAAATTCTCAAAAATGATGTCTATGTTGACCCAAACATGCATGAATAATTTTAGCGTCATCGGTCAATTACTTCTCGAGTAATTAACGATCACTTTTTTTTGTTTCCTTAATTGAAAATTTCGCCATTTTTTTCACAAACGGGTTTCGCTGGTCGGACCAAGCCAGAAAAATCACAAATACATTCAAATTTAGTAGCCCGTTGGAATTTTTGGAAAAAATTAATTCTAACCCATTTTATAACGATTTCTTTACCGATACCAATTTAAGACAAACGTATAAAACCATACCTATAACTTTTCTAATATTCAATCGTTATAAAATCGGTTAGAATTAATTTTATCCAAAAATTCCCATTTTGATTAATCTTTATACCTAGTGGTTTTATTTTGATGTTTCTAGATCTTTATAATAGTTCACGAACGCAGCTTTAAATATATACACATATAGAGCTTCTAAAATGTGCACTTAGCAATATTTTCATCAGCTCTATATATGCTTAAAACAGCACTGCTTTAGACACTTAATGTTGTAGCGCTTTTAGATGTCTTGAGATTCTCTGAGTATTTAACGTTCCACAGATAGTACACAAAGTTGGCATACCGACAAACGAGGACGACATAAAGTACCTATCCTGCGATAGTGTTGATGGCATTTAGAGGTAGCATTGTTCAACTTTGAAGATTGCTGCACTGCAGTTTGCCGTGGCAAGTATATTGCGGTCAGAACTTCCTCCCTCGTGGTGCATTTTCCACGCTTCTCGGAGACTAGAATTTCTTTGTCAGAAATTTACTCTCTCTTTATATAATCATTAATGATGAAATAGGAGATGGATCTGTGAAATACATTTAGACACTCTTTTCTTGATTAAGAAAATAAGTGTAGTATCTATTTGTTTTTTTGTATTGTATATTGAAAGCTGGCTTTCCAATTGTAACCGTATAGGGAGGGTTGACAGTCATTATTCAACGTAAATTATTCTTGTTAGAATGCTGAGGGAATATTCATTTACCTATTCCGAGGACTAAAAGGAGATTTGATGTGCGGAAATTTTGCAAGTAAAACTTTTATTTTTGTTCGAATTGTTTTAAGAGTATAGCTTAAAATTTTTGTCGTATAGATAAAGACAATATTATTTTTGGAGGGTAAGAATTTATATAAAATTATTTTTGACGTGATAACGTCTTATAAATTGATGAATCACCAATATTATAAATTGATAAAACACCGGCTGCATGTTCGAAAAAGTGTAACGTAACGTTCCTAACGTTCCTAACGTTCCGCCTGACCCTGTGCGTGCTTTTTGCTAATTTCTCGCTCAATTTAAATCAGATCGGTTTGAAACCAGTCTTAAACGAAAGAGGAGAACATTTTACATAGATTTCGTATAACAGAATTTGCCTAAACAGTTTTTTTATACAAATTTATATAGAAAAATATTTTATACAAATTTATATAGAACCAGTGGGAGTATATGCCCAAGTAATTCAAGAATTACAAGGCGCGAAATTTTACATCATATACCCCGGTGTTTTGTTTGAAAATCGGTGTATATTTAACGTTCAGCCCGGAATTGTTTTTTTAAAAACTCCACATTTGCCCCTTCCCGTTTCACTGCGAGACAATTCGCATACCCGTTTATCTTTCAACCCTGAATTGTTTTTTAAAAACTCCACATTTGCCCCTTCCCGTTTCACTGAGAGACAATTCGCATACCCTTTTATCGTTCACCCCGGAATTACAATTCGCATACCCGTTTATCGTTAACCCCGGAATTATTTTTTTAAAATCTCCACCTCTGCCCCATCGTGTTTCACTACGAGACAAATCGCATACCCCTTTATCAAAAAAAGCTTAGTCCGCCTTCTTTAGATCCGCCATATTGAATTTAGAGTGACGTCACTTTATTTTTCGAGTTATTCTCAGCAAGCCCTTGCATTTGATACCCATATTGTAGGAAAGCATAATAAAATTAGTCCGCCATCTTAAGAAGTCCGCCATATTGGATTTAGAGGGACGTCACTTTATTTTTCGAGTTATTTACAGCAAGCCCTTTCATTTGATACCCATATTGTAGGAAAGCATAAAAAACTTAGTCCGCCATCTTTAGAAGTCCGCCATATTGGTTTTAGAGTGACGTCACTTTATTTTTCGAGTTATTTACAGGAAGCCCTTTCATTTGATACCCATATTGTAGGAAAACATAATAAAATTAGTCCGCTATTTTTAGAAGTCCGCCATATTGGATTTAGAGTGACGTAACTTTATTTTTCGAGTTATTTACAGCAAGCCCTTTCATTTGATACCCATATTGTAGGAAAGCATAAAAAACTTAGTCCGCCATCTTTAGAAGTCCGCCATATTGGTTTTAGAGTGACGTCACTTTATTTTTCGAGTTATTCTCAGCAAGCCCTTTCATTTGATACCCATGTTGTAGGAAAGCATAAAAAACTTAGTCCGCCATCATTAGAAGTCCGCCATATTAGATTTAGACTGACGTCACTTTATTTTTCGAGTTATTCTCAGCAAGCCCTTTTATTTGATACCCATATTGTAGGAAAGCATAATAAACTTAGTCCGCCATCTTTAGAAGTCCGCCATATTGAATTTAGAGTGACGTCACTTTATTTTTCGAGTTATTTACAGCAAGTCCTTTCATTTGATACCCATATTGTAGGAAAGCATAATGAAATTAGTACGCCATTTTCAGAAGTCCGCCATATTGGATTTAGAGTGACGTCACTTTATTTTTCGAGTTATTCTCAGCAAGCCCTTTTATTTGATACCCATATTGTAGGAAAGCATAATAAAATTAGTCCGCCATATTTAGAAGTTCGCCATATTGGATTTAGAGTGACGTCACACAGCTAACCATGCATTGTCATCCAAACTTAACGTGTATACAAATTTTCATCTCAATCGGTTGAAGATATCTGCTTCAAAATTACCGAAGGCATTCTTGTCGCTCACTTAGTAATTCAGTCGCTCACTTAGTAATTTAGTCGCTCACTTATTAATTTAGTCACACAACTATTATTTTAATATTCAAGTTATTAAAACAGTATCTCATCATCAGTCACCAAGTTTTTTTTTTCGACCGTTTTATAATTCCCCAATTATTATTATATAAAATAACATTATAAGAGATATATTCTTTTACGCATGCGCCGATGTTCCCAAAAAACAATAGGCCACTTCATATTTGCATATCAAACATCCTCCCAAAATTTGGTTTCAATCCGCTCATCCGTGGTGTCGGAATGGTAAGAAATGTCAAAAGTGACGTTTGCATCTGTCAAAGTATTGTTCTAATAATTAGTTATTCAAATTGTTAACCCAGAAGGCGTTGCATTTCACAAATATTCGAAACGGCATCCGTTTTTGAACAAATGCTATCTTTTAATTTCATTATTGTAATAAATAATATTATCGACCAATTTTATTTGAAGACAGAACATACGTAATTTTTAAATTGCCATGTTAAACCGTGCAACAGAGAGAGATAACCGAAAGATGTTTGCCATCGGTTATATCAGATTGAATTCATTTCTATATAAATGTGTATAAAAAAACTGATTGGGCAAATTCTGTCGTACGAAATTTATGTAAAATTTTCTCCTCTTTCGTTTAAGACAGGTTTCGAACCGATCTGATTTAAATTGAGCGAGTTATAAGCGAAAAACTTCGTTTTTTCTAAATTGCTCCCCTCTGGAGCAAAAATTCAAAAATCGGGCGACGTTAGGATCTAAGTTACCCGGAGACGAATCGAACAAAAAAAAGTTTTTTAAAATCGGTTAAGGCGTTTGAGCTGTACACAATCCACAAAAAAGCGTGACATACAGATTCACAGATTCACAGATTCACAGACAAAGCGAGTACATATAGGCGCTTTAGCTTACGCTATTTGCGCCTAAAAATAGCTGTATAAATGCAATGTTGTGTAATGCATGGCGCGACGCGGTCGGTTGTCTTTGTTTGCCGTACATGGAAATTAGAAGCAAACGTATGTCTTGTCTTAACATGAAAACAGCTGCATTTCTAATGTTTAATTCAATTTTTTGACATTAGTATATTGTGAAATGCAAAGCCTGCTAAGTTAAGTATTGGAATAACTAATTATTATTAGAACATAATACTTTGTAAGTTGCAAACGTCACTTTTGACATTTCTTATCATTCCGACACCAAGGATAAGCGGATTGAAACCAAATTTTGGGAGGTTTAGGTTATGTATTACGGAATACGTTATCACGTAAAACTATCGTCCGTAAACCGACTTTACAGACAACCAATTTTTTTTTTTGTTAATAAGCGACAATTTTACTATCGTTCATTCCATTTCGTAATTTGTTTCAAATAAATCTGAACTGAATCACACGGGCCTTTAATACCATTGAATTTATTGACATTTTTTAAATAGCCTCTGTTTAATTTATTTTATAATTAATTATTAGCCATTTAATTTTTTTTTAAATTTAAAAAATCCTTTGAAATAGACCTTGAATGAGTGAAAGATGGAGGAATTATCTGAAGACTGAAGTTGTAGGATTTACTGTACCCCGGTGTGATGTTACAGATTGACTTTTAGAAATTTATTCTTGCAGGATATGATTATTCAAGCGGGATATCGCAAGTATGTACATATCCCGTCATATAAAACTATCCACATGCAAATAGCCTAAGTTGCTGAGCGCGTTTAAAAAAAATTGGCCCCGCGCCGCGTTCGCTCCAGTTCTCGCTGTCCCTCATGGGTCTTGTCACTACAGGATTATTTAGTGTCAAAGCATACAATGTTATGAAACACCTTTTTACCTTCTAGGACTAAATTACGCAATAAGCGCCCTTACGCTAATCTGAGATCAAACCTGCTTATTGCATATCTAGAAATCAGCGAGATACAATGGAATTCAAAGGGGTCATGTATTTGAATGTTTTTACTTTGATATAACTTTATATTGGCGTTTATGGTTTGTCGGTTTTTCTACATTTTAAACTTTTTTTTGTAAATGCATTCGTTATTACCATTCCAACCCAGAAGTGGGGAATGGTACTAGTTTATGTCAAAAATCACTTTTGAAAATTATACAGTATCTTTTCATTTTGAGGTCTCCAGAATAAAAACCAGTGGGAGTAATGCCCAAGTAATTCAAGAATTACAAGGCGCGAAATTTTACATCATATACCCCGGTGTTTTGTTTGAAAATCGGTGTATATTTATCGATCAGCCCGGAATTGTTTTTTTAAAAACTCCACATTTGCCCCTTCCCGTTTCACTGCGAGACAATTCGCATACCCGTTTATCGTTCACCCCGGAATTGTTTTTTTAAAAACTCCACATTTGCCCCTTCCCGTTTCACTGCGAGACAATTCTCATACCCCTTTATCGTTCACCCCGGAATTACAATTCGCATACCCGTTTATCGTTCACCCGGAATTATTTTTTTAAAAACTCCACCTCTGCCCCATCGTGTTTCACTGCGTGACAATTCGCATACCCCTTTATTAAAAAAAGCTTAGTCCGCCTTCTTTAGAAGTCCGCCATATTGAATTAAAAGTGACGTCACTTTATTTTTCGAGTTATTCTCAGCAAGCCCTTTCATTTGATACCCATATTGTAGAAAAGCATAATAAAATTAATCCGCCATCTTTAGAAGTCCGCCATATTGGACTTAGAGTAAATTCACTTTATTTTTCGAGTTATTTACAGCAAGCCCTTTCATTTGATACCCATATTGTAGGAAAGCATAAAAAACTTAGTCCGCCATCTTTAGAACTCCGCCATATTTGTTTGAGAGTTACGTCACTTTATTTTTCGAGTTATTCTCAGCACGCCCTTTCATTTGATACCTATATTGTAGGAAAGCATAATAAAATTAGTCCGCCATCTTTAGACGTCCGCCATATTGGATTTAGAGTGACGTCACTTTATTTTTCGAGTTATTTTCAGCAAGCCCTTTCATTTGATACATTTGATACCTATATTGTAGGAAAGCATAATAAAATTAGTCCGCCATCTTTAGACGTCCGCCATATTGGATTTAGAGTGGCGTCACTTTATTTTTCGAGCTATTCTCAGCAGGCCCTTTCATTTGATACCCATATTGTAGGAAAGCATAAAAAACTTAGTCCGCCATCTTTAGAAGTCCGCCATATTGGTTTTAGAGTGACGTCACTTTATTTTTCGAGTTATTCTCAGCAAGCCCTTTCATTTGATACCCATATTGCAGGAAAGCATAATAAAATTAGTCCGCCATCTTTAGACGTCCGCCATATTGGATTTAGAGTGACGTCACTTTTTTTTTGAGTTTTTTTCAGCAAGCCCTTTCATTTGATACCCATATTGTAGGAAAGCATAATAAACTTAGTCCGCCATCTTTAGAAGTCCGCCATATTGGATTAAGAGTGACGTCACTTTATTTTTCGAGCTATTCTCAGCAAGCCCTTTCATTTGATACCCATATTGTAGGAAAGCATAATAAAATTAGTCCGCCATCTTCAGAAGTCCGCCATATTGGATTTAGAGTGACGTCACTTTATTTTTCGAGTTATTCTTAGCAAGCCCTTTCATTTGATACCCATATTGTAGGAAAGCATTATAAAATTAGTCCGCCATCTTTAGACGTCCGCCATATTGGATTTAGAGTGACGTCACTTTCTTTTTTCGAGTTATTTTCAGCAAGCCCTTTCATTTGATACCCATATTGTAGGAAAGCATAATAAACTTTGTCCGCCATCTTTAGACGTCCGCCATATTGGATTTAGAGTGACGTCACTTTATTTTTCGAGCTATTCTCAGCAAGCCCTTTCATTTGATACCCATATTGTAGGAAAGCATAATAAAATTAGTCCGCCATCTTTAGAAGTCCGCCATATTGGATTTAGAGTGACGTCACTTTATTTTTCGAGTTATTTTCAGCAAGCCCTTTCATTTGATACCCATATTGTAGGAATGCATAAAAAACTTAGTCCGCCATCTTTAGAAGTCCGCCATATTGGTTTTTGAGTGACGTCACTTTATTTTTCGAGTTATTCTCAGCAAGCCCTTTCATTTGATACCCATATTGTAGGAAAGCATAATAAAATTAGTCCACCATATATAGAAGTCCGCCATATTGGATTTAGAGTGACGTCACACAGCTAACCATGCATTGTCATCCAAACTAAACGTGTATACAAATTTTCATCTCAATCGGTTGAAGATATCTGCTTCAAAATTATCGAAGGCATTCTAGTCGCTCACTTATTAATTTAGTCACCCAAATATTATTTTAATATCTCAAGTTATTAAAACAGGATTTCATCATCAGTCACCAAGTTTTTTTTTATTCAACCGTTTTATAATTCCCCTATTATTATTATATAAAACAACATTATAAGAGATATATTCTTTTACGCATGCGCCGATGTTCCCCAAAAACAATAGGCCAATTCATATTTGCATATCAAACATCCTCCCAAAATTTGGTTTCAATCCGCTCATCTTTGGTGTCGGAATGGTAAGAAATGTCAAAAGTGACGTTTGCATCTGTCAAAGTATGTTCTGATAATTAGTTATTCAAATTGTTAACTCAGAAGGCGTTGCATTTTACAAATACTGAAACGGCATCCGTTTTTGAACAAATGCTACCTTTTTATTACATTATTGTAATAAATAATATTATCGACCAATTTTATTTTAAGACAGAACATACGCAATTTTGAAATTGCCATGTTAAACCATGCAACAGAGAGAGATAACCGAAAGATGTTTTCCATCGGTTATATCAAATTGAATTTATTTCTATATAAATGTGTATAAAAAAACTGTTTGGGCATTTTCTGTTGTACGATTCTTATGTAAAATTTTCTCCTCTTTCGTTTAAGACAGGTTTCGAACCGATCTGATTTAAATTGAGCGAGTTATAAGCGAAAAACTTCGTTTTTTCCTTATTGCTCCCCTCTGGGGTCAAAATTCAAAAATCGGCCGACGTTACGAGCTAAGTTACGCGGAGACGAATCGAACAAAAAAAAGTTTTTTAAAATCGGTTAAGGCGTTTGGGCTGTACGCGTGACACAAAAAAACGTGACACACAGATTCACAGATTCACAGATTCACAGACAAAGCGAGTACATATAGGCGATTTAGCTTACGCTATTCGCGCCTAAAAACATATTATGTTTGGAAAAACTCTGTGCGTCTGTCTGTTTGTCTGTGAACACGATACAGATCAAACGGATGAGCGGATTGAAACCAATTTTTGGGAGGATGTTTGGTATGCAAATTTGAAGAGCCATATTGTTTTTGGGGAAAATCGGCGCATGCGTAGAAGAGATATATGCTATAATGGTGTTTTTTATATAATAATGGTATACTTTTCATAACGGCTTATTATTCTATTCATTTTTCCAAGAAAGTTTTGTTAAAAAAGTTGTTCTCTAAACTTTATAGTATCGGAAATATTTTGAAAATAAAAAAAAATTCGCTGTTCTTTTGTTTTGTAGATCTTTCAGAAATCAACCAGTTAAGCATGCTTTGATTAATTTTTACATGACGTGGAACATATTATGTAGGTAATCATGGCAACGAATAGCAAATATCGTATTGAATACTAGCCATTACCCGCGTCAATTCACGCGATATCAGAAATTTTATTTTCTTTATTATGCTCAATGTCAACATTTTTGAAGTTGCCTAGAATTTATTGACTTGGATCAGACGAAACGTGAAATGCTTGTCCCTTTCCGACTTCAATCGGCTATTGAAAGAACAGAGTGAGAGAATCATTTCTACTCTCTCTGTCATACGCATTCTACACGCATGCGAGCTGTGTACTGTGCGTATACGTAGCATTTTCAACTGTTATTAAACTGAACGTTTCTTGTATATTAAATAAGTTATTCTGTACGATTCGTTGAACTAATATTTATTTATTATTAAGAAAAGTACATAGAACTTTTTTCATGAAACTGGATAATTAATAATAATTGATGCCATATCATAATAATGGGTTAAAAATTCATTTGAACTGTTATTTTTTGCCCAAATGACACTGGTTTAAAAATACTCATTAATATATTTTATGCGCATTTTCAGTCTATAATGAGATATGGTGTTATATTTTGGGGCAATTTTTATAGTATCAATGAATTTCTTAATAAATAATGTTGTACACTATACATTACACTGCTGATTCCATTAATGTATTTAAAAAAATACTTTTTAATAAAGTAGTTATTATTATTAATATAATGTCAACTTTTGTAATATCCGTTATTTAATTATTAATGTCTTGTTTTGTTTTGTTTTCAGAACATTCTGGATAAGTTCAACCCGGGTGCAAGACAGATGATAAATGCCGGGAAGGCGTATCTGAAAGCGTTACATGGTAAGATTTTAAATGAGATCATATTTGTACAAATATACACGGTGTCCACAAACTACACTAGAAATTATTTTTTACACGTTGATGGCGGCAGAGAAATTATGTCAACCGTTTTTCGACGCATATTTAAGAGCTCTAGTTGAATTATTCACTAACAATAAGATTCATTCATATGTCCCTTCTTTAGGTTCGGCGTGATCTAGGTTGACAAATGTCACTGTATTTTTGTTTGCTGGAAGTTATATTTTAGGACTTTATTTTTCTTCTTAATCTATCAAACCCAGAAACCGCGCAGCCCACTGATGTTTTCACACCTTCCAAATGAATGACGCTAAAATGTAATAAAAAAAGAAGTGAACTATTTTCCATACAACGTAATTTTATCATATTAAAATTTTTAATCTAGTTTTGGAGAAATCAATGAAAACATATCATCCATCTACCGTTTTACCATAAAGCCATGATGTTAAATATGCCTACTTTTGAAGTCAATTATTTATTTAAATAATCGGGCAACCCTTCCTAAAATTTTCAGAATTAGTTTAGACTTAGTCCAACTTCATATAAAAAAATCAGGCCTTTTATTTAAAATTGCCTTGGTGCTCGCACTACCTTAAAATGCAACATTGAGGTCATTTTTCTCAACATAGATCCTAATAACCTCAGTTGTCGAGCGTCTAAAGTCTACAATCAAATTTATTTTTCTCAACTATTATATTATTACGATTTGAATTTTTTTGCACAATTTTACTAGCGTAATTTTTGTTTGCGATCCGTGTTTTTCTTTTATTTATATCTAATATGCGTATTGTTATATAAAAATGCTTTAGATCGTTATTAATATTCTTTTACTTCATTTATTTCTGTTGTGATTTAATATAAAGTTCACATCTGCATTTGACACACACGATGTCACATTATTTACTAAAATTGACACGTTTTTACTTCAATTCAATACGTCAACTCAGTTTATCATGATATTAGACTGATGTTAAAGAATATAATATATAATAAAAGAAGCAGTCGCGACTGTCAACTGAAAACGATAGTCTGATGTTATTTGACGTATTGTGACGTCACTCTTTCTGTGCGTTGTTCTTCTGTTGCGACAGTCGTTTGTTACGCACGACAAACTAATGTCGGATCCATCGACAGCCTTCTATTCGCGAATTGTGATGACATTATTAATCCACATTCTCTGAACTTCGACCGTTTATTTTTAGAATCAGATTTGAGAAAAATATGAGCTGGATGTAAATATATAAATAAAAAAAAATGTGTTACGAGAACGCTTTACAGAAGTGAAACTTCTAGTTGCAAATCATACGATTGCATTTAGACAAGTGAAAAAAAATGTGTTACGAGAGAGTTTCACGTTCAGATTAACTTGTACAGATCAAATATCTGAACGTGAAACTATCTCGTAAGACATTTTTTCCTGCACTTGTCAAAATGCAATCGTATAATTTGCAACTAGAAGTTTCACTTCTGTAATGCGTTCTCGTAACATATTTTTAATTTTTTTCGCAGGTTTACTGCCAATATTGGTTTTTTAACTCAAGTATCATTCTGATAAATTAGTCGAAAATTTTATATATAATAGGTATACTTAAAATAATAAAAAAAATATAAAAACAAATTTTGAAGATTAAAAAGGAAGAATCCTGGTGGCATAGGATCGATGAACAAAGCAAATACTGAAGGTTTTTATTGCATTTTCATTCTGACGTTTCGGCACTCTTTATGCCATCTTCGGAGAATCTAGAAGATTCAATATATGAAAAGTTTTTCATATATTGAATCTTCTAGATTTTTTGGAAGATGGCATAAAGAGTGCCGAAACGTCAGACAATAAAATGCAATAAAAACCTTCAGTATTTGCTTTGTTCATCGATCCTATGCCACCAGGATTCTTCCTTTTTAATCTTCAACATTTGAACAGGATCATCATCTCTCTAAATTATTAGAGTTATCTTTCACAATAAAAACAAATTGTTGTGCGCACCTAATGGTAATCGAACCCGGCCGGCCGCGTGGTATGCCAGCATTCTTCCACTGAGCTACCAATGCTAACAAAGACTCATTGTTTATATATAGGGCTACTATTAGTACAATTTCGTGACAAATTCCGTTACATAGGGAAACGATTTTACCCCCGTTTTTAAAGAAGTGTTCACTTCAATAATTTGATTTAAAAAAAACGGTAAGCAGTCACGTCCGTATAGTAAGCAGCAGTATTTCCGTTAAAATGAACAATTATGTACTGTTTACTGTCTAATTACTTCGAGCCTATGAGAAAACAGTAATTGTCCTAACCTGAAAATTTCGATTTTGTAAGAGCAGGTCTTTGCAGTAAACACTACTTTGTATGATACTGATTAACTTTTAAAATTTAATTTAAAAGTGATTTTGACCTTTACAAAACTACTAGTTTAAGTTGAAATCTTCTCTTCAACTTTGACTGTTTTAATTAAAGATTGTAGTGTATTATTTTATGTACGAGGCGGTGATATTATAATCAAACGAGAGAGCAGCGAGTTTTAAAAGTCACACGAGTTATAACAGCATTACAATCGGTTAAATGTCTCCAGAATGTCGTGTTGATCGATTTCGCTTCCATGAACAGTTTTCAAATTATGTGTAAAGTGGCAGCTGGTAATGGTAGGTAGAGTTGAAAATTTGGCCCCCCTAGGTTGCTACGCCTATGACAGCAGTTTTCCTTATTACATTTTTTTTTGACACATCATGGCCAACTAAAGTTTTTGACTTATCACCATGGAAAAATGTTGCGATTTCCATAAAACGTGAGTTAAATAATTCTCTATTATCTTTAACGGTGCTAGTAGGCTTCGTGCACACAGCCTATATTATATAGGCATGAAAATGAGCTATATTCATTTATTTGCCCGAAAACTGTTTAGTAACAGGGGCTTACGTTCAGTTCGAGAACGTTCGGAATTTGTGACAACGGTTTTTGGAATTTAAAGAACAGGCTAGCGACATTGATGCCTACTGCCTATATTTTCTTCACTTGTGATGATGTACCTAATGGCGACTTATCTCATAGAATTAACTATTGACATGTCGGAATCGAATAAAGAACAATTTGGTACAGTTGAGAATCAGTTAGCATGCAGCGAAGACGCGCGGCGTGACTTGTGTGTGTGCGTGTTGAAAGCATAGTTGGCGTAAGTATCGTAGTGCCGTAGTCAGTGTGGCGTTAATATTGAGTTACGGAATTTGACACCGGCTACGTGATGCGTCCGCTAGACTCCTACCACCTTCCCACCGTACCCATCTTTACACCCTCTTTATTTTCGCTCTAATTCTCTCTTTCTCTCTCTTTCTCCTTTGTATGTCTTCTCTTCTGCTTCTCTCCGTTTCACGCCATTCTGTGTTGCTTTCATTTTTCATCAGCGTTTTGTTCGAGTGAAAAATGACGGAAAAACGACATTCTTTCCGGGTTTCGTTTGCTGCCATTTCATATATATAAGTATATTTCGTGTCGTGAATTTTTTCTGTTTATATTTTATTTCTTTTACAGATGGCCTAAGTTAAGTGTAGGTTATTAGGTACTTCTGAGAAATGGCGAACAATTTTCTTTAAGATTGCTTAGGTACGACAAAAAGCATATTTGATATTATCATATATATTAGTATAAAATAATTTGATGCTTTGTAAATATTTTATTCTTCTGAAAAAATATTTTCTGCATAATAAATTCCATTTGAATTATTTACGGTATTCAGATACGGTTTGTCGAAAAATTGTTAAAGATTTTATTTTACTCCCTAAACTATATTTTTTCATATTATTATTATTATCTTATATTATTATTATTTTTAATATTATCTTGTTGTTATTTTCCCTTTCCGCAAGACAGCAATGTAGGTGTTCGATTCATATATATATAAAATTTCCGTGTCACAATTTTGGCCGCGCTAATCTCCGAAACCACTGAACAGATTTCAATAAAATTTTGTAAATGTGTCTTGCTTGGTGCAACTTAGGCTATAGGATAGTTTTTATTAATATTTTGTAAAAAATCACGGTATTTTCTCAAAAAACCTTTTTTAGTAACACGTTTTAGTAACTAATAGTTCAGAAGCAAAAAAACAACACTGTTTATTACCAAATTGCGACATCTGTTAGAACTTGCAATTTGCTCAAAGCTATTAGTTTAGACGTTGGCCCACAAAGGAAATACATTTTGCAGAATTATATCTATCGCACTCGGGTGGAATCGGGACGGACCGCTATAATATTATAAAGAGGTAAAGTTTGTAAGTTTGGATGTAGGAGGCAATCTCCGAAATTACTCATCCGGTTTCAATTTTTTTTTCACTAATATTTAAAATGGACCTTCAGGATGGATATAGGCTATACATATATTATCGCGTTTAAATTTAAATCGCTTTTCGTGGAGATCAATTTTGCAACGCAAGTCGACGAAAAAACGGCGACAATCTACAAATTCGGGCGAAGCCGAACCGGACCGCTAGGTATAATATAGAAAACAACGTTATAGCATATATCACTTCTGCTCATGCGCCGATTTTCTCTAAAAACATCAGAGCTCTTCATATTTACATGTCAACAATTTTACCAAAGTTTGGTTTTGATTTGTTCAGCCGTTTGATCTGTATCGTACAGATTGTTTCCAAAAATATATTTTTTGAAGTCGGAAGACTTCAAAACGAAAAAATATTGTCAAATTTTGAAAAGTGAACTTTCACGTTGTTTGTCTACAGACATATAGGAAGATTTGCTTAGAAAATATTTTACTTTGACTTCGAACATTATTCCTAGTACATTCGGTAGGCAAAATGAATATCGTATCTTTAAAGCTTTGCGTAGAATAATATTGAAAATTAATATTATTAAAATTGAAAAATTTAAAATCCACTTCTGTGAGGACAAAAAGGAAGAGCGACGCTTTGCGACGAGGAGATACGCCCGGTCTTTTCATCACAGGAAAAAATATTATGTGTACTTATATAATACACATACGTTGAAAGGAGCCTTTGATCCTTGCAGAGGCGTGCCTTTCTTATTTCGCTTGACTGTTATTAGTACATTGTCCATATGGCATATACACTACAGGCGTCGATCGGATGACAGAACCAAAATTTCGTGACGTTTCATTGCCTCCTGAACATTTTAACAACGTTATAGCACTTATCTCTTCTGCGCATACGCCGATTTTCTCAAAAATATTATAGGGCTCAAAGCTCAAACATGTGCGTTGATTGTGTTTGCGCCTGTGATAAGATATCAAAGATGCCGATACTCTGATTTTTACTCTAGTTAGTTTAGTGCTTATGCTAGATTGCAGAAAGGATTGCCAAAAATTTTGATTTGACAACGACCTTAGTTTGTGATCATATAATTACAGTTCTCGTACATCAGGAGCAGTTTAATGTCGTATTCAAACTCCCTGTCATCTAGATTCTAGAACATTAGATTGTACACACGCACAAGCTCAATTTTGATCAAGATGCTTAATAAAACGTTGTTTCAAAGTCGAAACTGTATAAAAAACTATGCTAAATACATGTATACACAGTTTAAGATAAATATCGTTTCAATTGATCAATTTTTTTCGAGCAGGGTCGATTTAAAACTAGCTGCAATGTGCTTCATATGGAGAAATATGTATTGTTCAGAATCTAAAGTCATCGTTAAATCAGATTTTCTGACAATGCTTTCTGAGCATTAGTTTATTTAGATATTATATTGATTATTTTAACTCCTTTGGTCCTGGCGATCATTTCAATGGACATACTATTCTAACGCATGTAATTTAAGTCAGCGTAATTAAATATCAAATATAAACATTTCATTGTGCTCTTGGAGCTTATCTGAGATGTATCGAACTCCAAACAAAACAAATAAATACTATGTTGACTGCAGTCATGGATTCACGCAAAGCTGGTAAACGTGTACATTCTGATTATGTGTTATAGCTAACTAATACGGAAGCCGGGTTGGCTCATTGGTGACTAGTGGAGTAGTGGCACCGCACACGGCCACTTCCAACATGTTAACGCGTGCACGCGTTAACATGTGTCCGTGTGCGGGATAAATGCAGATTTCTGCCTTATCCGTGTGCGGGATAAATGCAGATTTCTACCTTATCCTGGAACGGTAATCGAGCTATCTCTGTCTTTTAACTGTCAAATTCTGTGAGCAGCGTTTTTTTTGCATTGAGGTTAGGCGTAGCTGAAGTTTTGTTTATAGTGAAATAAAGTAATAAAGAATTTCAAAGTAAACATTAGAAATGAGTTTATTGTTCATCACAGGTAATTTTACGGTAACATTTTCATTTTTAATTTTAACGAAACTCATTTCTAATGTTTACTTTGAAATTATTTATTACTTTATTTCACTATAAACAAAACTTCAGCTACGCCTAACCTCAATGCAAAAAGTAACGCTGCTCACAGAATTTGGCAGTTAAAAGACAGAGATAGCTAGATTACCATTCCAGGATAAGGTAGAAATCTGCATTTATCCCGCACACGGACACATGTTAACGCGTGCACGCGTTAACATGTTGGAAGTGGCCGTGTGCGGTGCCACTACTCCACTAGTCACCAATGAGCCAACTCGGCTTCCGTAAACTAATGCATTTTCATGATGTAATCTATTTTTCTTGTGTGGATATTTTTTTTAATTTTATGATGTTCACTTTACTAATTATACTTGAAAAGTAATTAAACATCCTATGCTAATGATAAAAAATATTTTTATGACCTGTTGTCCATTTCAATGGATAATGGGTTTTCCAAAATTCTGTAAATGTTAAATTTAGTTTTATACTGAATTTACTTTAATTTACACCCTAAATAAGCCCAACACCTAAAAAAATGTTTTTTGTGTTCAAAAATATAAAAATTCAGGTCCGAAGGGGTTAAACTGCTGAATTAAAAGTACTATTTATGTGTACGACTCTGCGTTCTTGATGGCGCAAGATTAATATGGGTGTTCTTACCTGGTGAGTCGAGAGTGGCGGGGTGTTGCGCCTGCTGGATCCGTCCCTATTCATGCATGCGTATAATGCGGACGCAGATATGAAGTGGGATCGGGAGGCGCCTCATCTCTACTGATGACATTTATTTACTCGCCTCTATTCAAGGTTCTCTCCTCACAGATCGACCTGTCTACTTTATTTTTTATACGTTTTCAATTAAATTACGACTCTGCTGCAATCATTCAAAGCTTCTTGCAATATTTTATATTTACTGTAGATACGACAGCTTTTTAATTATTCATTGAAACTGTGTAACTGTACAAAATATGTTTATAATTTTTTTTGAAACTTTTCAATTTTAGATATTTTTTCAAAATTTTCAAATTCAAATTCTTTTCAAAATTTTCAAATTCTAGTTTTTTTCAAATTTTTTTAAATTCAAAATTATATTTATGAAATAATTGTTTTGTCATCGGCCCTTGACACATGTGCAAATTTTCAAGTTCAATCTGACTTCTTGAAATTTATGAAAATTACCCTGAAAGATTCTTTCACACATACGTACACACAGGTCAAGCTGATAAAAGCGTGGTAAAAATGACAAAGTTTGAATAAGTTCTGTTGCCCAGTAATTGATAAGATAAGCCACAAAACGGTGGAACTTTAATTCCCATATGGTGTAAGTAAAGGAGAACACCTGTACTTCCACCGCATAAAAATTATTGTAAAGTTGTTTTGACTGTTCAAGATTTTTTAGACAGCTGAAATATTTTCATCCGTAGAAATAGAAATAGTTGGCAAAACCAAAAGTGCACATCCCGCAATTTTTCTACTGTACATATTATAATGAAAAAAATTGAGAAAATAGATTAAAAAAATAAATAAAAATATATGAGAAAGATATTATATATAAAATATAAATATCAAGTGGAAATAAAATGGAATAGAAAAAGAGTTTTCCAATGATGTTGGCGGGAATCGAACCCGACACTTTGCCATTACTGGTTTTACGCCTTAACCGCTCGGCCACAGCGCACTTGCACTGTGCCACTGTTATCGTCGTATAGAAGTATAGCACTACGGTAATATACTATACTTACAGTAATAATTATTTGTTTTTTTTTTAAACTATTAGCTGTCAAAAATAATAAAATAAAACTGTTTATAAAAATTAAACTACTGAACGCATTTCATTGAATTTAAATAGGGTCCTGGTCTGATAGTAAACGAAGTGAATAAAATATAACCTGCCGACCAAAATTGCGATCTGTAGAGCTCGGACGTACATACGTACAGACCAACCGACAACTGCTGTTTGTGATATTCAATTACAATTTTAGTAGTATTTATGAACTTGAATGGATTTAAAAATGGTTCTGTTTCATAGATCAGAATCTGCTCTTTTCAAAAAGCTTCAATTTGAATGGATTTTGTGTGAAGTTAGCCTAGATATAACTTCTTATTTGAACGAAAGTCAGCTCTGACGCGCAAAGCGATAATAAAGCACATAGCGCTAAGTTAGCGATATGTGCAATATTAGTGTGTACCTTTAATTACTTTTACTGATTATTTTACTTATTTATGGAGGGACCAAGCAAAAAATATTTTAAAATAAATTGCAAACATCCATACAGAATTGCTGCTTTTCGTCACTTCAGGTCTTTTTGTTACGTTATCGAGCCACAGAAATCCAACTCACTTTAGTGTGCGTAAAGAAGTTCCACTTTTAGAAACTGGTTGTAGATATCTGGTAAAAAATAAATCCGCTCGTGTCATTAAACCAACAAGCATTCTTTATTCACGAGACAACCGGCAGATTATTATTGATAATTGAGTTTTCGTATAAGGTAAAGCCGTGCAGTGTCAGTCAAATGTAGGGAGCCTAAGAAAAGGTATTAATGCGTTCGTTCGAAGCACATAAGACTTACCTACGCTTCGAAGATCATATTGCGTCAGAAGTAGATATCTACTTGCTATTAGTTTCACTGTAGACACAGTGAAGATCTGAAATTCGTTTCATTTTTTCTCCCTTCTTATGTAGATATAGATAGATATTCACCTTATACGCAGACGTCTATTTGCCATTTCTTTCCGTGTCTATTTGCAGGTATCCGTCTTTAAATACTAAATACAGATGATTAAGAATTATACTAAATTGTATTTATGAACTACTATAATTATGATTAGGGATTGCTCCCGGGAATTACTGGTACTGAATTTCCAGACAATTCCCGGAAAATTTCATCGCCTTCAATACCAGGAATTACCCGGGAATTCCAGTAGTATAAAAATTATACTAATTTAAATGTTTTTACTATTTTTTCAAGCTGTAAATGCTGTAATCGTCGCCGGTGAATTTTTTAGAAACAGTCTGGATAGGTACAATTTATTAAATTTGAATTTAAGGTTTCTTTTTCATAACAAGAATGATTATTTTTTGTTTAGTTGAGTTAAGATAATACTTAATACTTAATTTGTTGATTTTCAAAGATTATTATTGAGACTGCAGTAATATTTAAAGTTTATTGAATTATGTAGTGATTTGTAGTGATTAAACTTCTTCAAGACTATTTCTAACATTTTATTTCACGTACATAAAGCATTTAACACATTTTTTTCTAGTACCGGAAGTATCGAATTTCTCGGTATTAGATCTCCTCCAGTACCGGTACTGCAAACCCTAATTATGATGTCAATAATACTTTTTTTTCAAACAATTTTTGATGCCATTATGACCCGTAACGTGACTAGTAATTGCCTATTGTGGTAATTGTAAAAATGTAGCGAACTTGTATATTTTAGCCCTGTTTGTAAGAAGAGCTGAAAGTGTATAATATTGAATATTTAATGCAATTTTTTCATCATGAATTGCATTATAATTATAATCGTTTTGTGTCCAATTGGCAATGGCGTAGCAATAGAGTTTTTCTAGAGAGGGGTGGGGTCAACCGGCTAGTTGATCAAGCCACCGCAAGGTTTTAATTTCGGTAATTGGATTAGATATTTCGGGGATGGTAAAAATAAATTTACGAAGAATGGTAATGAATCTTTGTCTCATAGGATTTTTTCAGCTATTTCGTTTCTGATAAACGCTTTGTGTCAATATCAAACTTAGGTTCCATCAAATAGTTGTTTTTATATTATTCTGGTGTGATCAAATACAAACTATGAATGTATTCAATAAATTTTTTAAATACATTGTTATAGAAAATAAGTAATCCCAGTCGAACGGATAGAAGAGAATAGATTAAAAAAACCGAAATACTGAAAATAATTCCCAGTTTTATTTAATCGCGAGATAAATTCAGGCTTACACCGGGACAAATTCTATGATATAGGTATAGATGATAGGGCATGTTCTAATACGAATCTCGCGTACCTGTTTTAAATTTGTTTATTCTTATTCTGAAGTACTAGTACTTAAAAATGTATTGAGAAAGAATTATAGATTTATTACGCGATAATGACCATAGAAGCCGATTCGCTTCTTTTAAAATAATTTAAAAAAAAAGAATTATTGACAACAATAGAATCTAACAATAGCAACTGGACAGCATAATTTACATTGTTATGAACGTTGTAATCTATATTATTTGTAATTTATTAAGCAATTACTATATCATTCTTATTTACAAAAGACTTACATTGCAATGTTTCTCATTTCCTTTTGAACAGATTCGTTTCAACTGATGCAAAAAATATAAAAAACTATACATTTTTTATTTTATCTACATTATAATATATTCAATTTTCAATTGCGAGTCTACAGATGACTAATATATTATTTTAACGTTTATATTTTTTTTCCTTCTCTTGCATGAACTTTTCCCGCAGTTTGGGTCGCGAAGGGCTCTTGTTAACGACCGTTTTAGTCAACGGGTAACGGGCCGACGCGAAACGGTTACCTTTGTACACGATCCGCATATACGTGAGCGCGTCCATTGTTATCGATATCAGTTCTATACTTGAAGGGCGAAGAAGTGCAAGTACATTATGTCTTGCTTGTTTATTTTTGTAATTTTCTAGTCTTGTCCGAACACTCTTATTATGAACAAGGTTAATTAATAAATCCATATCGATATCAATTTTGCACTCCATATTCACAATGAGCAGAACAAGGTAGGTGTAGGTCGGTATAGGTAAAAACGTGCGCGCACATCTGCATCGGATCGATCGCCGTCGCGCCGAGGGGCGACGTGCGGCTATCCGGTGAGTTTTGTTGCAACGGTTACATGCCTAACACCCACACTAACCTATTGAACACTGCGCGTCGGCCCGTCATAAAAATCGGGCCGTTATCCATTGTCGCTAACAAAAGGCCTTAATGTCAGTTTTTACGTAACCCTATCTCAATCTCTGTGATGTATTTCGTGTTTTGTTAAATCCAATGAAGTGTCACATCCTGTAGGTTGGATATGCGGTCGTACATCTAGAAATAAGCGTGTGACGCTGGGAGCATTTCGATTTGGTCTTTAGAGGATTATATTTTCCTCTTTTATGTGTCAAAAATCTGATAAGCGTATTTACGGTTCAATCCTAAGTATGACAGTGCAATGTTAGAGGAAAAAACGAACAAATATTATGTTCATTGAACATCAGAGATCGTACAGGTTCGGACAGTGCCTATATTTTGACATTATATAATATGTATCTTTCTATATTAGATTTAGTTACGTTTGAAATATACTCATCAATATCCTTTTCAAAGTAAAGTATAATAATAATCTAGTAAATAGAGAATAATTTTAGAGTACACGCAACCGTATCAAGTACGACATTGAGTATGAAACGAATTAAGAAGTTATAACAGCGAGAGATGTGCGAACAATCCGCTGCAAATTGCAATTTCCGCAGACGATGTACATGTATTAATCTTTTATCACTTACACTCTAATGAATATATAAAAGACGAGTCATTGTTTTCTTGAGAGAACAATTGACGAGCGCGTCCGTTCTTCGTTCGTAAGTCAGCAGTCAGTCGAATGAAAAATAACGTGGCTGACTTGATCTTATGTCTTCACATCATTTATCAATCCAAAAGAACCTAACCTTAAATTTATACATATAGTTTAGTTGGACTCGGAATATAAAGTGCGTACTTATCAAGGACGCCGCTGTTTCCGTTTATAAAAATCGATAGTTGAATAATTATGTTTGAAATTAGATTGATCGGAAAATGCAAACTGCTTTATAAAATGTCAGAATTCTAATAAGTAATGGTACTAATGTGACGTTTGAAAATAAGTAAATAAACTGGTTTTTGAGAATCCCTTTTCAAATAATACATTAGATGATTAGACAGTAGCGAATCCTTAAACTTTCATTTGCGTATTCAGTAGGAGGCATTATTGCCTCGAAACGAGCACAGTTTTATAATACATTATAACTTTCAAAAGTTATAATACGCACCTTTTTACATAGAAAAACGAACTCAAACGTGGGGTTTGTCTTAAGGTCCGAAGGTAACATTAAACTGATGTTTTTAATAAATCGTCTCTTTTGAGGTACGTCTTATAGTTCGAAAAATATGGCAAGCCACGAGACGAGTGATAGGACCGAGAGTGAAGATGAACTAAATATTGCTAGTACGAGTTATGTTAATAATAAATAAAAATTATGATCCGAAAGTAACATTAAAATAAATATGTAGAAATGTACGGGATAGAAGGCTAAAAATTTTAAAATAATTTTTATTCACTAGAACATTATTTAATGGCCAACGTTTCGGCAATATTTTTTGTCTTCTTCAGGACCTTAAAATATTTAGTGAAAACTCGCAAACTTTGAAATATCAAAAGATTTAAAATCAATATTGTCAAACATTTAAAAACTTTTTAAAATTGAATGTCATTTAATAAAAACTTTAAAAGACCTTTTTTCTAAAAGTTACAAATTGTTCTTTCCTTATTAAAAAATTAATAAAATAAATAATATATTAATATAATATAAGAATATTATTAAATATGTATTTTATTTTATCTTTATTTGAAGAAATAAATTTTGAATTGAATTTGAATATTATATTAATAAGATTAATAAGGAAAGAACAATTCATAATTTTTAGAAAAAAGGTCTTTTAAAGTTTTTTATTAAATGAAGTACAATTTCAAAAAGTTTTTAATTGTTGACAATATCGATTTTAAATCTTTTGATGTTTTAAAGTTTGCGACTTTTCACTAAATATTTTAAGGTCCTGAAGAAGGCAAAAAAATATTGCCAAAACGTTGGCCTTAAATAATGTTCTAGTGAATAAAAATTGTTTTAAAATGTTTAGCTTTGTATACATGTCTACATATCATTAATAACAAGGTGTCTTATTTTGTTTTAAAAAATATATTTTTCTAAAAATCATCTTATACATTTGAGATGCGTTTGACCGTCTTATAGTCCGAAAAATACGGTAATCAGTTTCCAAACTATTACGGTGTGTAATGCAACATCAACTTACAAAAGCGTACTCAGTAGAAGGCTTTAGTGTCTCCAAACTAGCTTCTTCAAAATAAAACTTCTTCAATCGATCTACTAGACAATTCTTTGTTGAATTGTCACTATTTGCAAACTGCAGAATGTCACGGAACCTTCGCTAAAAGTTGCTGGTCCCTACTGATCCGTGCAAATACAGTGTTCGCGACCGAAAGCGTAATGATTCAATATTTTGTTATCGTAAAAAAACTTTGAAATTATTGTTTACTTTTATAAAAATATTGTTACAAATTATTTTTGTTACATTAACCAAAGTATACTAAAATGAATTTATAACAACGCTGAAATATTTCTTTGATATTTAATACAGTCGTGTAGAAATGTGAACGGCTTTGAGAGTTAAGTGTTAATATTAGAAGTATAGAATCTTTTGGGAATCGAATTAATATATTCATGCAGATAAATGGGATATTTTACTGATTTGAACATTTTCAATTCAATTAAGAAAATAATCGTGTCTGAATGTATTCGTGAATGCTTACTGAATTTTAAAGCGATAATAAATGAGTCCATTGTACATTTCGTGACAGTTCTCGTCTCTTTTAAAATAAAATGGAAAATACAGTGCGAGAGAGAAAAAAAAGACACGATCGTATGTAGTACTACGCAGATAACGTGGGCGGTGTGCATTACAGACTACAATAGTCTTTTATCTGAGATGGCGGTGGATTGCAGTAATATAGCAACGATGTGTGTTTGTTTTGATCGAGACAAATGAATGCACATTCGGCTCCCATTTCCGTTGCTATGTCTTTATTTGAGGTTATGTTATCCACTTTATTTTAAAAGGTTCACTTATACGGATTCTTAGTTTTTTAGAGAATCTTTTGTTTAACTTGAACTTTTCACTTTTGTCTTTATAAAATGTAACTAAAGAACGTGAAAAACGTTTTCCATTTTATAAATGGGAAAACTTGTCTTTTTAGAACATCCAATTATTCATTTCAGTCTTTATACATTATTTTATAAATAAAAGATTTTATAATTTTTGAAATATAAATTTCCTTTTTACTTTCACTGGTCTATATTTTGCGCAATACTATAATAGATGTTGTATCGATATTTTTGCTAATATTTTAGAATATACGTACAGTTTTTAGTGTTTATTATTAGAAAATAATTAATAACTCAGTGGCTTAGTACTTTGTGAATCAAATAATATATCAGCTACATTTTAAAATATGCTACAAGGAAGTGCAATTGTTCAGTACTTTTGAGTTGCTGGATGCATTAATCTGAATGAGCTGTAGTTTGTGTATAGTTGTAAATGTTCTTGTTCTGTTTGTGATGACTGAAGGAATAAATTTAAATAACTCTGTATAAATAGAAGTTTTCATCCCGTCTTCCCCTAGTATTGCGTATTCGGGCGTACTGACATGTTATTACACCATTATTTTATATGTATTGAGATATATAATGTAATTCCTTTTTCCATTATACACTTCATAGTGCATTCTGTTTTATTGTGCAAATTTTTATGGCGAATTTTATTATTTTTATTTCCGATGATAGTTTACAAATAGTGTAGAAAAATCAAATATTTTACATTTCGTAAAAATGTAATTCCAGTTAAGATACGGTTTCCGTTGACGTATTATTTAAATATTTAGATATTAAATAGTTTTATTTATCGAATTATAGATGACAATAGTTGCAGGAAATAAAATTGGCTTTTTCCAGACTCTAAAAATAATTTTAAAATGTGTTATATATAATAGAGGATGGCGACAGAAATGGTCAAGGAACACTGGGTGGAAGAAACGCTCTCTTTCGTGTAGTCTGAGCCCCCCTCTACACATCCGCGTGGTAGAGTAGGAATCAAGTGCGATGCGGTACGCCGCTGAAGCGCTTAAAAAAAAAGGAAAAATTCAAAAGTCCTCTACGAAATGGCAGAAAATGACTGAACAGCATCTGGGGGACCTCCTATAATATAGTTGCAGGAAAAATATTTTCTACCAATTTACTCTCTGCAGAGACCTTCAAGATCCTTTCAAATTAAAAGTAAATGGAAAAAAAGTCTCTGCGGGGGGTAAACTGGCAAAAAATATATTCCCTGCAACTAGGAGGTTCCACAGATGCTGTTCAGTTGTTTTTTGCCATTTCGTAGAGGACTTTTGAAGTCAGCGCGGTACCCCATCGCGCTAGACCCCTACTCTACCAAGCGGATTTGACTACACGAAGAGAGCGTTTATTCCAGTTACCCAGTGTTCCTTGATCATATCTGTCGCCATCCTCAACTATAATAAGTGTGTTTGGTAACGTTTTCCAGTGTAAACAGTATTGACATTTTTTCACATATATATCTCATGGATTCGTGCACTTTTCAGTGTAAATTTCACTGAGTTATCTACACTAAACTAATATACCAAATACATTTTATGCATTAATACTCGCATTTTGAGAGGGCCGTGTCTAAACGACGCGTATGTTAAAATTATGGGTAAAAATTTGTCTTTAAAAATTATTTGTCAGCTTTGATTTTAAAAGATGGTATTTTAGAACACATGTTTATATCGAAAATTTTAATATTGTTTCAAAGAAGCTCAGCGCCGAGGAAATAAAATTCGACTTCGACAAATATAAACAAAATGCTTATTTACTTTCTTCATAAATTCAAATTTCAGTATACATTTGATAATTTAACTTCTTTCTGAAAACATATTTACATAAGAAATTTTGTGCACTAAAACTTTGCAGCAATAAAGCTAAAGAGTTTAATACCTCAAAAAGTGAATAATTTTTGCCGTTTCCATATCATTTGCTTTCTGTATTAGTATCTCTTGTGGTAAAATATTTTTGAAATTATTTTTTTTGCGAATTCTCGTTATTATTTTTTATTTATTTATTTGAACCTATAGAATTTTTTTAATTTAAATAATCATTAAAAAATCCAAAACTTTCACCTCGTTTTGACGTATGCGCGACTGCAGATAATATACCAATTAGTATGTAAAGAATATTCAAAATAAGCACAAAAGTGAGACAAATATACATTGTAGAGCTTCCTTATACATGCCTGTGAGGTTGCATTGACGAGTAGGGCGGTATTTCGGTCAAATTAAGTTTACGCCGTAAAACAAAAAAAAAAAAAAAAAACTACGCAGCCTTTTTGAGCACTCTAATGTTTGGAAAATCAAGCGTATTGCATTTTCTCAAGTAAAGGTTAGTTGTTCTGTCAGCTTTGAAATAAATAAAGATAAAATAAGTATAATTTTCAGACGTTATCAAAGATTTGAATAAGTAAAAATGAATAATAAATTGCATTTTCAAAGTTCGGAAAAAATATTGCTGAGCAAAGAAAATGTTCTGAGTTAAAAAGCACGGTGGTTTTTTTTCTGAACTACAAGCGTTAGCGACAAATGCATTTGTTTTGTCAGTATACAGAATTGTCAGTTGTTTTTCTTGAGGCGATAGCGGCTTCGTGGTGTAGTAATCAGCGTGAACTATGTTCTTTTTTTGTACATGCGATCTAATAACAACAATTCACCACTTCATGTATGGTAAACTGAGTCAGGGGTCGTTTTTTTCTTTGTCACGTTTATGTCAAGTGTTATTTAGTTCAATATAGAGGATGGAACAATAGTTTTAGGTTATGTCTTTTTAGATGATGAACAATTCCAGGTCATGCTTTCGTATTAAATTCAATTATTATTTTCTTTTGTTGAGTGTTACAGTTATTTCAGGACACAAATTGTGACTACAGCATGTTTTTTCAGATGATATCGTTGTGAATTAATAAATTCCGTTTTCTAATTTCAAAAAGACAAATGCCTATTTAGAAAATAAGACACTTTTAAATCAGACTTTGTATTTTTGTTTTTAATAAATAATAATTGGTAATTTTTAAATATTTTTAAATCTTTGTTTAATGTCTGATTACTCTTCAATAAATAAAATTATCGACCAATTTTTCAGACAATATATTGACAAAATATAAGATTATAATTCAATAAATTAACGTTTTGGTCCGGATTTGGATCTTCTTCAAAATTGAGCTAAAAATATAAAAAAAATATAAAAATTAATTATATTAATTAGTTTCTAACAGAATAATTCAATTTGAGATTTCTTATAATATCGAAATATTAATGAAAATTAATTTTTCATTAATATTTAAAAAACATATAGTATCTCTAAAAAACTTTATGATATTATAAAAAAAATCTCAAATTGAATTCTGTTAGCTCAATTCTGAAGAAAGCCCAAATCCGGACCGAAACGCTAATTTATTGAATTATAGTTTTTTGTCAATATAGTGTCTGAAAAATTGGTCGATAATTTTATTTACTTAAAATATTTTGTTGACAAAATTATATTTTACTCCCTATTAAAAAAAGAAACAATATTGGGTTTTTATTTAAAGTGCTTCCAAACATTCTCATTAGCACTATACAATCGAAAAAATATTAATTATATTACATGGAGAATGTTGTCCTAATGACTAGCTGCGCTTACCCGTCGATCACAGGGAAAACTCTATAATAGATGGATTCAATATTTAAAAATAGCAAAACGAGAAAGAGCTAGGAACTCTACTGAGTTTTCAGGTTTATCTAAAAAAATGGAGCCGCTAAAATTTCTCGAAAAAAAAAACCGCCTTGTGTTTTCAATATTAGCTAAACTAACAAAAATAATGAACTGTTAAAATAATTTAATAAGACAACAAAATAAATGCAAAATAACCAACATAATATCAGCAAATAAAATAATTATCTACCCAGATAGACAGGTTTACAGCAAATTTACTGCAAATTTAGATCATTTTTGATACATGAAATGAACTCACCATGGACCTATTATGAGTGCCTGTGTGAGCTCATAGTGAATGAAAATCATGACAGAATTCGTTGAGTATATATTGTAGAAATATTGAATCAAATGGATACTAATAATCTTCAACTAAAAGTTGTCTTCATGTTAACAGTAGATCATGATAATATTTGAAAGATTCAACATTCCTACAAAATATACTTATTCCTATGATGAATATCGTTGACTCATATTTGCTTCATATTATGTACATTCTATGACGGTGTTAGAAAGATTGAAAATTACTTCAAAGCTTATTTTAATGATGAATATCGTTGACTCATATTTGCTTCATATTACGAACATTCTATGATGGTGTCAAAAAGATTAAATATTACTTCAAATTTGCTTATTTCTGTGATGAATATCGTTGACTCATATTTGCTTCATATTGTGAGCATACCATGACAACATAAGAAAATTTCAAAATTCCTAAAAATATACTCATTTCCATGAAAAATTTATGTGAATTATGTTTGCTTCATGAAATATTTTATAATGAAACTTGATTCTGTCAGGTTTCATCTTCACTGTTTTGTTTTCTTAAAATTTATTTTGTGTATTGTTTGTATTTGGTATGTTCCAAAAGCTTCCTGTAATTTCGCAAGACCAAATAACTCCAGATAATTCAAAAATATCCAAGTACTAGCGTTCCGGCCCGGTTTCACCTGAGTGCGATAGATAGGTATGTATCTATATAATTCTGCAAAATGTATTTCGTTTGCGGTCCGGCGTCTGATCTAATAGCTTTGAGCAAATTCTACCAGATTTGCTTCTGAACTAATAGCTTTGATCAAATGCTATCAGATGTCGCTACTTGATACTGAAACATTTGAGAATGTTTGTATTATTGATTTTCTTTAGCATACAATTGTGGAAATCTAAATGAAAATATATGTAGACTCTCTGTATATATATCTCAGACTATATTTTAAATTGTTGTGTCTTAGTTTACTGCGTTTGTTGAATTTATTTGCTTCATGGTAATTTTTATTTTTATGGCTTCATCTCAAGAAATTGCTTTTCTTGGTACGACGGTTTTATAAATTTTAACTTCACTCATGCGCCGGGAGATTTTTTTTTGTTTTAGTGCTTATCAAAGTATTTTGAAATATCTTTTATATTTTACACTTCCAATGTTTTGAAATGAAAAAATCGAGAAAATCTATATTATTGACTACTTAGCGGCTCGGTCTGGTTTCGCCAGGATTAAAGGTATAGACTTTAGACATACTATGCTGCATCGAACTTTTTTTATAGAACAAGAGCCGTATTTGCAGGGCGTTGACATATTATATTTATTAACAATAACCGTTACCCGCGCCTTCGCACGTGACTGAGACGAAACACGGCAACAACGCAATTATATAGTAGTTGATAGCCTCACGGGACTGCGCCCCGCTCGACAACGACAACTGTAGTGAGGTTTTCGGCTCCATCGTATTCCGGGCAACTTTTCCAATTTTTCTTTCCCTAAAAGCCTTGTTCTGACATTTAAAAGTATTAACCAAATCGGCGCAGCCGGTCTCAAGTGATGTGCCTACCCATGAACAGGATTTAATTTCTGCATTTATAAAAACATGTGACAGCAGAACTATCAAACTGATCGTCACATTTTTTATTGGAATTTTCATATAAAAATACCATTCAAATTTCTGACTTTTCGGGTGGATTTTCCAAAAATTGTCTTTCGTACAAATCTTGCTCTGACAATTCGCCATGGGAACTGGTTCTAGTGCTCCCTGGTGATAGAAAATAAAAGCTGTATATGCTTTAATCAATTTTAAAGTAAACGTCACATAATTTAATTATAATGGATAATAAATTCGAAATAAATATTACTGATATTATTAAGTATTTGGGTAATTCTAAAAGACATCTAGTAGAAGGAGAACAGATGTTTAAAGCGAATCACATGTCAGGAAGCAAGTACATTTTTGGAAATTTGATTTTTCTTCATCGGTTAGCACTTTTCTTTTCTGTTTATATACCTACATCAATTTATTTTTTATTTTTATTCACTTTTTTCATTAAATAAAAAAGTTTCTTTCATATTCCATAATGATGAAAATTTGTTAACTGTCAGTATGAAATCATTTTTAACCTAACTAAATCCTAAATTTCTATCCTATTTTTAAATTTATTTGTAGCAATGATATAAATGCATTAGAAACTATAACATTCACAGGTTTCAGACAAGAATAAATTATTTTTCTTTAGTTCACTCATTACAATAAACTAACTGTCAGATGAAATATATAAATGTGATTAAAGCATATACAGCTTTTATTTTCTGCCACCAGAATCAGTTCCCATGGCAACAAAAAAAAATCATCCAAATCGTTCGAGCAGTTTTCAAGTGATGCTCCGTTATACATGCAGCAATTGATTTTTATATAAGATTAACTTTTGTGAATTAAAATTAATACCTACTAATAAATTATTTGAGCATTCTCACACAAATTGATAATATGTATTTATACTTAGTCCAATCATTAAAAAATAATGATGTAGATCGGAGATATAGGTATTATGTGGTTTTGATCACAAGCGGGTGATCTGGAAGCATTGTCTACACCCTGTGGTTAAGCTGTACAGTAAAAATTTATTATTATTGCCCAGCTCTGGATTTTCAGGTGGTTTGTACAATTCAAAAGTTTAATCAGTTCTATCATTATAACGAGTTCTTATGTGGAACCTTTGCATTGAAGTGTGTGTGTAATCAACTTTGTACGTATTAAACTGATGTATGAATATAAAGGATTCAGAGCTATTCAGTGAACTTTCTTTTAAATAAATGTGATTACTTTTTTGAACTGATAATATCTAATTTGTAAAAAGAAAAGCCCAGAGAAAAACGTTTGCAGATACTGAAAAGAAAAGTCCAGTCATACTCTGCTATTCCTAACATCAATTAAAACTTAAAAAATCTTCAATATTTACAAATAAAATTGTCTTGATTACTATTTTTTGAGTTAAATATGTTGATGATAAGGATCATTTGTTTGGTAATAATAAGTATAAATAAAAAAAGCAAATTACTTCATTAAAATTTTTGGATCTATTAAATAAGACATTTAAAAAAAAATTTCACATATCACTCGCTCGCTCATTTTTTTACAGTTCACTGCCTGTCTTGAGGCCTGCGTTAAGTTAAGGAAGCGTACGTTATGTTAGTGTTGAAGACAGACGTTTTTGCAGGAGCGTGTTGTCACTATCGCTACATTTTTCACATATATGTAATAGTGATGAGCCGGATCCTAAAAAATGTATATCCGCGGATACGGGTCTGAATACGGATATTTGGTTTCAAGCTCCGCGGATACGGATACGGATCTTAACTTTTTTAGAGTACGCGGCGGTAAATATTGCACATCGACCTTTGTAAAGAGACTATCTGTTATGGGAAAAAGTTATTGACCTTTTTAAGAGTTAACTCTCATAACAGATTGTCTCTTTTTAAAGATCGATGTGCAGTATCTCATTATAAAGATAGTTTTTTAGTACCTTTGAGTTATGTACTATTGGTATGGTACTCACTACGATAAATGTTTGCAATATAAAGGTGCCAAATACGATTTAAAAAAAATAAAAAATAATCTGAATGGAATTTAACAGTTTTTCATTATTACCTAATCAACTATATATATAAAATTTCATCTATGAATTGAAAATTAATAAGGTAAAAGATCCGCTAAAAACTAACGGATACGGATACGGATCTTTCTTCTTCCTCGGATATCCGCGGATACGGATATCCGGCGCATCACTAATATGTAAATAAACAACACTTTTCTGTTAATAATAAGTAGTAATATTTGAGTAGGTATAACACGAGGGAGAGTGTTACTAAATTAATGTTGTTTTTTTTTTTTTACCGAAGTATTGTATTCATACACAAATACCAGATATAATTCAGTTGTGTACATACAAAGTACATAATGCTTTGTTTTCGGTTTCTTGTTCTTTCTGTTTTTATATCATCGCCTGTGATACGCACAAACTTGTAAGTTTCCATTCACTGATTCACCAACTCACTGGATTAACTATCATCACTACATATATCTATATTCCGGGTGCGATATATAATTCTGCTAAATGTATTTCGTTTGCGGCCGGCGTCGTGTAATATTGACTATACATTGATCAGTGTAAGAATGTACACTGTACAGTGCAGTCATTTTTTAAATTATTTTTTAGCAAATTGAACACGCTAAAGTGAGACAGAAATTAAAAAGCGCTGTTGATTTGTACATTGACCATACACAATAGTACCACAAGTTTTACACATTTTCAGATTTCATTACATTACATTATTGCAGAGTGCAAACAGGGGATTTATTTTTCCACTTTGTAATCTTTATATTGTCCGGTTCGTGATAAGTGTGTGGTATTAAACGTATCTTCAGCATTCGTAGATTATATGGACAACTATTATATTGTAACAAAACTGTTCTAGTTCGTGGTGGAAAATATTTGTTTACAATAATAAACGTTTAACAAAACAGTTAAGCGTACTTCTCAAACGTAACAGTAATAATAACGTTAACAGAAACAAAACTAATAAATTCTGACTAATAAACTAAAAAACAAGTAATGAAGAGTATAGAGTCATAAAATATTTCCAATACAGGAACACACCAAAGTTTATTAGCACACTTGTCTATTAACTATATACACATGATTATTTACAAAAAGTTATTTATGTTAAACCAGATTTATATAACTGCACTTAATGGTTTATTAAACTGCACTGCAGTAGTATTACATTTATTTATTAACGGTTGCCTCGTACCGACTGAGCAATTTATGTCACACAGTTATCTGTAATCCACTGTATGTTTGCCACTTGCTGTTAACGTGCTGAATCACCGCTCGTTGTATTTATAGGCGTCAGGTAAATTTTCAGAAAGTTCTCGGCCTTTCTTACCTACATTCATTGTTACTACAAAACCCTCATATTAAGAGGGTCATATTCAACTGAGACCCGCCTAATCATAGTTTGGAGATTATATTATGTACCTACGTTTAAAATTATATTTTCTGTATTTTTTTATTACACAGTCCACTCCTAAAAATTTGTTTTGTAATCTATTTATAAAAGAAATAATAATAGTAATAATAATAATAATAATAATGCGTTTAACGTCCGTTTTTCGAGTTTATATCATAACAGACGCCTTTCCTACCATTACTATTTTCCATCTATCATACTTCCTGTTATTTTCTACATTTTTAAACTTCCACTGAATTAATAGCAATGGGCGAATGACGGAGTTTTATGACATTAGGATAAGGTAGGCAAATTTTGAGCATGGGAATTTGACAGGTAATCGGCCATGGCCTTGAATAACAAACCATCTCGATATTTATCTGGAATTATTGAGGGAAACCATGGAAAACTTCGACAAGGTGGCCGTTACGGGAATTACTGTTTCTCGGCAAGAGGCAGCAGGAAAAAGTGCCAGCCACATCTGCCCCCGCCGGGATTCAAACCCGGTACCTTCCGAATGCGAGTTAAGTGCTCTCACGTCACACCGATCGGTTTAAAAAAGAAAAAATATAGTATGATTTCATATTTCAATGTGGCAGTAATCTAATGGTTCAAAATCTAATACATAATGGGAGACCCGTTCATAATAATTGATTCAAAACTTTGTACTTTCTAGTTTTCATTGCTTACAGAGTGCAAACGGAAATCCAACTTTTTACAATGTGCATCTATATATATTCTATACACCTACATTTGCATGATTTGTTATCCTGCCCGTTGAAACCAAGCGCACGGTGGAAGTGCCGGGTACGGAACAAAGCACAGACGACTCTACAAATAGGATTTGTATGTTTTATTATAGGATTCAGTTTCTTTTGCTTATTGTGTCTTAACTCTCTGATATTTTATTCCTTTCTTGTTTGTGTATTTATGTCCTCAGCTCTGTTATAACAAAACAAAAATATTGGATATTGTTCATGCTGTTATGCTTTTAAAATACTATACGAAAATTCCTTTATTGTGTTTGTGCATATTTCTGCATTAGTTATATTTTATTGTAATAAAAATAAATGTTGAAATATTAAAACTTGACTACGTAAAGCAAACACATTACAACATGAGACAATATTTTATATCGGTAGTTACCGAAATAAAAATTTCGATCTTCGAGTCCTTAAGTAGTGATATAAAATAAATTTCTTGTTTTTGACGTGATAACGTCTTATAAATTGATTAATCACGTCAATATAAAAAGATGAAACACCGGCTGCATGCACGAAAAAGTGTAACGTTCCTAACGTTCGCCTGACCCTGTGCGTGATTATTAAATATGATATTCGAGCGGAATACGTTATCACGTAAAACTATCGTCCGTAAACCGACTTTACAGACAACCAATTTTTTTTTTCTTTTACGTAGTTGGATTTTAGTTTTAAACATTTATTATTAATTCATATATTTTTTATTAATTTGTTATAGATCAGTTATTTTTATTTAAGAATGTTCAATAACTTATAAAATAATAAAAGAAATTAAAAAAAAAATGAAAAGGGTAGCGGCTATATTTAAGTTAATTAATTTCTAAATTAATTTTCTATTTTTGTGTGATATCGATTGCAACGAATTGTACAGTCTGGTTTTAGTAACAATTAATCGAAAATCCTTTTTTTTTAGGGTTCCGTAGCCCGATGAATAAAATAGAACCCTTATAATTTCGTCATATACATCCGTATGTTCGTTACATAGAGACTTTAGGGATTTTTATGAATGGAAGTGAAAATATATTTCCAAACTGTACTCATCAATGTAA
Organism: Xanthostigma xanthostigma; assembly: GCA_963575645.1. Lineage (NCBI taxonomy): Eukaryota > Metazoa > Arthropoda > Insecta > Raphidioptera > Raphidiidae > Xanthostigma > Xanthostigma xanthostigma. The sequence goes on from OY754467.1 coordinate 18,201,255, forward strand.
TTGCTTATTATCTATATTTACCCTGTAAGACGATTAGTGAATGAAACTCGGTGACAAGTTAATACATTTAATGAGGAAGAGATGATGCGGTTGAGGGTTCAAGTATCAAAGCCTGTTACGATCTGATATGTATCGAACCTATCTCTATGTACGTTGATTGATTTTTGCCATTGTATCTGTGCGTAATAAATGGACAGGCTTTCTTTTTTCCACGCTGATCAGATTCGACTGTGGAATAGAATTTTACTCATAGCTTACAAACTCTTATTGGGGATGTGGTAACTTTTCACACTGACGAAATATTTAAAACAGTTTCTATAGGAGAACCAGAGACAGAATGCAGATTATAAACTCTCCACAATTGAGGTCATTAGCGTTTATTATAAAAGAACTAATACAAATAATATAATATTGAAGTATGATATTCAGTGAGTAGTTTTAAGTAATATTTTAGGTTTTCTATATTTTTAATTTTTGACGTGATAACGTCTTATAAATTGATGAATCACGTCAATATAAAAAGATGAAACACCGGCTGCATGCACGAAAAAGTGTAACGTTCCGCCTGACCCTGTGCGTGATTATTAAATATGATATTCGAGCGTAATACGTTATCACGTAAAACTATCGTCCGTAAACCGACTTTACGGACAACCATTTTTTTTTTATAAAGAGGGAGTGTGAATTTTGTGAGTTAATGTGTATTAGAGCTGTAAAAGTAACGAGAAATTGTGTACCCGTATGTATTCGTTACTTTAAGAACTAGTACCCTTTACTTTCGTATCGTTACGTTACTCGTTACTTTTCATACGGCATACAATCGTGTACTAACAGCCAGAGAACATATCAAGCATGTACTATCGCATCAAACCGCGTCGCATACATGATACGGTATGACTTCGTTCGTATAACGTATAACCGCATCAAACGAGTCGAACTGACATGGAGCCAGTTCGACTCGTTTGATGCGGTTATGGATACGACAGATGCGAGTAACGAAATGAATTTGTAAGTAACGAATCGTTACTACGAGTCAGACGATGTACCCGTTAGTCAGTAACGAATACATACGGTTTGTTACAGCTCTAATGTGTATTCGGAGAGTAATCTACTAAACTACTCATCCGATTTAAATTTTTTTTCCACCTATATTTAGAATGGACCTTCGGGATAAATATAGGCTATATATTATCGCGATAAAATAAAAGCGCTTGTCGTGGAGAGCAATTTTGCAACACAAGTCAACGAATAAACGGTAGTAATCTAAAAATTCGGGCGAACCGGACCGTGCCACTAGTAGTGTATGAAAAAGACTTGTGAAACGATTGGAGACACGCTCTCCCACCATAAACACCGGAACTTCCACCACTCCACCACATTATCAAAACATCGTACTGTATTGTCATCGAAACTACTTGGAGTGCAGTTAAATTGGACACATGGAAGTAGATCAACAGGAAAATTAAACTTAATAAAAACTTGTAAAAAAAACATTGGATTCACACTTAGCATTTATTACATATAGGTATGTAGGTATAATCAAAAAGTGTATTGTTTAAATAATTTCCATATATTATGCTAATTAATGCTAAACAGTGGGTGAGTTGTGATGTGAAGTGGGTGATGTCCCGTTTTGACCCGAATGTTTGTCCGGATTGAGTATAAATGTTGACGCAAAAGAATACAACAAATTGAACATTCTCTGATTAATGTCTACTGTACTGGTTTTTGACGTGATAACGTCTTATAAATTGATGAATCACCAATATTATAAATTGATAAAACACCGGCTGCATGTACGAAAAAGTGTAACGTAACGTTCCTAACGTTCGTAACGCGTAACGCATAACGCGTAACGTTCCGCCTGACCCTGTGCGTGCTTTTTGCTAATTTCTCGCTCAATTTAAATCAGATCGGTTTGAAACCAGTCTTAAACGAAAGAGGAGAACATTTTACATAGATTTCGTATAACAGAATTTGCCTAAACAGTTTTTTTATACAAATTTATATAGAAAAATATTTTATACAAATTTATATAGAAAAATATTTTATACAAATTTATATAGAAAAATAGCTGTATAAATGCATTGTTGTCTATTGCATGGCGCGCGCGCGACGCGGTCGGTCGTCTTTGTTTGCCGTACATGGAAATTAGAAAATAACGTATGTCTTGTCTTAACATGAAAACGGCTGCATTTCTAATGTTTATTTTTTGACATTAGTATTTTGTGATTTGCAAAGCCTTCTAAGTTAACTATTGGAATAACTAATTATTATTAGAACATAATACTTTGTAAGTTGCAAACGTCACTTTTGACATTTCTTATCATTCCGACACCAAGGATAAGCGGATTGAAACCAAATTTTGGGAGGTTTAGGTTATGTATTACGGAATACGTTATCACGTAAAACTATCGTCCGTAAACCGACTTTACAGACAACCAATTTTTTATTTCCTTTTTTTAATATATTTAATGTACATTCCTAATATGTATTATTTTTTTTGTATACTATGTACTTGTGGGTGTTAGTGAAAAAATGTCGAAACACCATTAAACATTTAATAAAAAAAAAATGTCTACTGGTAATGCAACTAAGGTAAATTAAATTAAATGTGATTAAGCAGAGTTGCTTCAATAGATCTAGTCTATACTATTACATAAAAAAGTTAAATTTGTTTGTTTGTTTGTAGAGAAGTAATCTCTGGAACTACTGAACCGATTCTAAAACTTCTTTCACTAATAAACAGCTACACTATCCCTGAGTAATATAGGTTATATTTTACTTTGAAAAAAAAAGTATTTAGTTCGAAATCTCAATATTTGTAAATCAATTCGAAAGATTGCTTGACTAAAATATAATACTGTTATGTTTATTGATATGATATAGAACATTTAACGCAATTTAGATTTGGCTACACGTGCCTAATAATACGGTTGTAGCTCCCAAAAGGGACTTAGCCCCGTGAGGCAAGATTTATTTATTTTTTATTTATTTTATTTATTTATTTATTTATTTATTTATTTATTTATTTATTTATTTATTTATTTATTTATTTGTAATACAATGGAGCCAAAGTCTCCACCAGTGTTTCGATTCAATTGCATGCGGAGCCGCGGATCGCGATTAGTGAAAAGTAAAGACAGAAAAATATTAATATTAGTGGAAGTGTTATGTCTATTGTTCCTCAACCAAATAAATCTCCTTCAATACATATTTTTGGAACAACACTTCTACTAATATTCATTAACCAACGTTTATGGTTTATCTGATTTATAATGCATTTTAATTGCAATTTAGAAATCAAAATAATATTAATGTAATTGAATACTATACATGCTCATAGGCCCTGAGGATAAAAATATAATTTTCGAAACGTTGGCCACAAGCGATACTTTGGTAAAGCTTATTTCTATTGTTCCTCAACCAAATAAATCTCCTTCAAAAATATTAATATTTTGGAAAAAGGAAGACTTTTATTTTCTTAATAATAAAAAGTTATAGTGTTTCTTTGAATAAGTTTTATGTTTATATTTTAGTGGTGCTCTGGTTTTAATGAAATAAAGTGATTTTAGTGCAAATGCACTTCAGGTCAGTTTACTGGGCCCTGATCTAAGGATTTAGTTTGCCTGACTTGCAATTCTTTCGCAGTCACACATACTGTGACCATTTACAGCGACCCGAGTCAACTAGTCAACGTGATTTGCTGTAGTGATTTGTATGTAGACTAGGTCTGGACGTTTGGAGACTGAAGTGTAGACAGCATTTAAAGTGTAATAGTTCACGATGGGTGGGTTTTAGTGCTCTGATGTTGGGGATTCTGACCCCTGAAGCGCGCAATCTCCTCTGTGTGCACAGCTTATAGTCTACTCTTTGTCGTAAAAACATCTCGATCACAAATTGTTCACCTAACTGAATTTTGCTGTACGATTTTTATTTATTTATGTGTGTCCAGTATACAAAATCTCTTTCTTTGCGATTTCTGGATCCTTTTTGTCTGAAAAAAGTAAGTGATTGTATAGGCTGTTCGATGAAAAAATGTTGTTTGTTTAACAGCGTATTTGAAAATTTTTAAAAGCGTAAAATTAAAAAGCTAACTGTAAAATAAGATTTTTTTGTTCAAAAAGGAAAATATATTTTTGGAGGGTAGACATAAAGTGCGATTATGCTTGTGAGCTTTGAAGTGCTTAATCAGACACTGTATTTTTTCAACACAAAGGGTGAAGATACAAAAATTATTTGTAAAAAAAGCGAGTGTGCTTTAGACCACACTACCGAAGTAAAACTTCTTTCTGCCATATATAATAATATATAATATAGATACAATAATATTCGATAATCTATCACCATATTTTGATTAGACATCCTGATTTAACGATACAATATAACCTCACTCTGTAGCACATATCTACAAAGACGAAATGTTGAAAATATAATTTTTGATTAATTAATAGGCAAAATATGTATATATATTTATTAGCATAATTTATAATACATTTAAAAGGATTTATTAACTAACCTACATTATTTCCCGTCACAAAATGCCGCAAAATTCGATGAAATGTATTTTTGATACAAAAACAATTGTTTTCATTTTAAACGTCAAATATTTGTAAAAAAAAAGAATTTCGATTAATGCTCCGTCTTTGTCGCACTAACTAACTTATATCTCCCTCTCAATTTCCAATATACGAAACGAACTCCCTCTCTTGCTATCTTCACGAAGTTATATCTCCCTTTCAACTACCGTTCGCCTCGAACGATCACGCACCGTTCGCCTCGTCCGATGATGCACTTCCGTAAACGCTTTTGTCAGGCATTAACCAGCTTACTCCCCAAATCAAGCATGCCTAAAGAAGTTTTACTTCAAAAATTTTACATACGCAGTTTTACCTTTTTTACCACATATATACTTAGTTGTATGTTACTAGCGGCCCAATCCTGCTAATTTAATTTATAGATAAGTATAGTCATCGAGTTTTTAGCGGACACACAGAAAACATACCTAAGGAATTTTACATTATACATGCACGAAGTTCAGGATAGTGTATAAAATCCAATTTTCTGAACCTTCCCTAATAAATAAGTGATCGAATGATTGAAACCGCAATCAGATCCGCTCAGTAGTCATCGAGTTTTTACCCGACACACAGAAAAACACACCCAAAGAATTTTGCTTTATATAATATACTGACCGATAAATTATTGTCTATCATGGAGTGTCTGTCGTGTTCCGAAAGCCTACCAACAATGTTATTGATTTATTTAACATAGTCGCCCGGTCCGGCTTCGCCTAAATTTGTAGTTTGTCACTGGTTTTTCGTCGACTTACGTTGCAAATTTGGTCTCCACGAAAAACGCTTTTATTTTAACGCGATAATATATAGCCATCATGAAGGTCCATTCTAAATATTGGTGAAAACATTTTTGAAATCGAATGAGTAGTTCCTCCTACATCCAAACTTTATTTCTTTATAATATTAGTATAAATATAGTTACATAAGGTGTGGGTTTTTATCGGAAGCGTAAAGATGTAACACGTCGCTGTTGTTTCTATTTTTTTATTTGTTATTCTGTATCAATTTATTCTTCACGTCTTTTTGTGTAAATAGATTTCGTAACATTTTTGCACAAAAAGTGTAATTTCCGATCTGAGATTGAAGTATATAGTAGATCGCACTCAGATCAAGATGAAGGGAATTGTGCAAGCAGAAAAACATCTCTGAATGATTCTAAACACAGAAGATCAACGTTTAGGCTAGTTTTGTAAAAATTGAAAATCGGTTAATCGGATAACTTTTGATGAAGTTTTTTCGTATCCGATCACTTTTTAAGTAGTACCTAATACTCGACGTAGGTATATAGCAATCATTTTTTGTACACATTCCTATTTAAATAGCTACTTTTCATGCCTCTGTGGCGATCGTAAAATGACCCATTTAACACGTGCGCGTAAAAAAGAAAAATAAAAAAGTCCGATTTAGCATAATATGTCTGTTTAATCCGGGCGAAGGCTGACCGGGTCGCTATATAGTCTGGTCAAAATAGACAAAAAAAATAGTGGTAGGTTTACAATAATTCGCAGTGAGCTGAAAATTGGTACATCTTACGTACACTATTACAGTGAAATATTAAAAGTCTCCACCGATCCTACACCTGCTAAAAAATTTATTCAAGGTCAAAGGTTAAAAGTATCAGTGTTTTGCACTTTTCTCGTAAACGGCAAATGCTATCTAAAAATAGGTCAGACAAAAGTTGTAGATCGTGCAATTGCCACCAAGAATTATTCTTATACTTTTTTCCCTACGAATCACCATTCTTTTGAAATGGTGATTTCATACATCGAAAATACGCATATTAATATTTAACGTTATTTTTGATAAATACGTTCAGTACGTACATAGACATTTTGATCCCATATCTCAGGAATAGTGATTTCGTAGGAAAAAAATTTGAAAAGAAGTTTGACCCGGCAGGCCATCCCTGTAACTTCCCGCTATTTTCGAATTCAAAACGCTCAAAAATATAGCAAGAAGTTTATTTTTTAGCTCTTCGAGCTCAAAAAAAAAACACTTTGCTACGAAATTTTCGTTCACGATATCTCATGAACAAATGAACCGATTTTGATGCGATTTGCGGCAGTCGACGCAATTTTTTAACCTTAAAAAGTAATTTATTACGGAAAAATGGATCTCATAGGAATTTTACGAGCAATTAAAAAAATTACTTTTTTCCTAATTTTTCGTTCACGTTATCTCATGATCAAATGAACCAATTTTGATCTGGTTTGCGGCGATCGAAGTAGTTTTTTTAGCCTAAGAAAGTAATTTATTACAAAAAAATCGATCTGATAACAATTTTAAGAGTAATTTTAAAAAAACACTTTTTTACGATTTTTTCGTTCACGGTATCTCGTGAACAAATAAACCGATTTTGATGCGGTTTGCGGAAATCGACGCAGTTTGTTAAGGAGAAGAGCTGATTAGATTTTGGATATAATCGGTTTAGTAGTTTAGAAAATATCTTACAAAAACAAATTTTTTAAAATTTTTGAAACTTGTTTTTTTAAGATTTCTCAAATGTTTTTATGCCGAATCGTTTCAAATTTTCAGGAAGTCTAAGTTCACCAAGATCACGTCAGATGCCGTAAACCGCATTTCAGTCGGACACTCCGTTCAAAAGATATAAAAGGTTTACATACATACATACACACATACAGCCCTACGGACATCATCGCCAAAATAGTGTCAATAGCTTCCTAGGACCTCAAAACGTCGAGATCTGGCGAAAACTCGATTTTCGAAAATCGGGGTGAAACCAATAACTTCCCGATTTTTGAAAAAAAAAAAATTTTTTTTTTTTTATAGCGGGAAGTTAAAATATATGAGAAAAATTCTTATACACAATTGCATGATCAACCTTTGTCTTACCTATTTTTAGATAAGATTTACCGTTTACGAAAAAAGTGCAAAAAACCGATACTTTTGATCTTGAATACCTAAATTTTGAAGCAGATGTAGGATCGGCGGGGATTTTTGAAATTTTATTTGTAATAGAGTACTTAAGACCTGTACCAATTTTCAGTTCTATGCGAACTATAGTAAATTGACTGGACTAATAATTTTTAATATAATTTATCAATCAAAATGTCACTCAGTCTAAATCACCTTTTTAAAATGATTGTAGCTACTGATATTTTTAATGTGATCAGGAAGCGCACTGAATTTCAGAATGACACGGGGATTTATTTTAATAATAATCATTGAAGTTTTCAAATTAAGTGCAACATTAATTGACCTTGTCTTGCATTGTGAGTACCTATGAGTTTGAGAATATTAATCGTATACTATTTGAAAAGCAAATTTTCAATAACACAAATGTAGTATGTAGCATATTTTATACGGATACTGTTACATTATCATCAACATCCATGTGTGTCAGTGTGTTTCATTTTGTAGTTGTCGTGGGTATAATATTATACCTATATTGTATGTTGTAACACAAGGATAGACTTGGAGGTAGACAAATTCATAGACGTTTGGACGGATATGGTCCGGAAGATATAGCTCTGATATTGTTGAGCAGATAAACACGGGACAAGCGTCAGCAGTGACAGCGTTTGTCCCAAGGGTCTCCTCCAAAATTTATAAGCGCACGTATGTGCCGAGTGTATGGTTGAACGGTCTCACTGCGATAATAAGATACTGACCCAACTTATTTTTTGTTGTAACCTTGTAACTATTAATTTATTAAAAGAATTCATGAGTGAACTAGCAACAGTGAGATTATTATCAGGTCCGAACTCAGCTTTAAAGAAACAACTGAATAACTTGTTTTATCTTAAACTACTATTAATTGATTTCATTTAAAGAATACGTTACAAGTAAAAATAATATCAGAGCCTTAGTTTGAAACAAATGAATAAAATTTGGTCGTCTTTCGTTTTATTTTACAGAATTTTCTAGTTTTTTTTTTGTTTTTCTGAACCAAAATTAAATCAAAATTATATAGTTTTTTGCTTAACAATTTGTGGCGTGTTATGAAACTCTACTATTATTCTAATTATGTATTCATCAGTCGCTAATTGAGATACGAAAATATGTTTTTAATTTAGTTATGTAATCTTATTCGGCGTCATTTTGAGGTCGCTAAATGTTAATTATAAATGCTATAAATCCTTCTTAAACTTAAAATACTTTTAGGTCGGTACTGTGATTTTTTTGAAGTGCATTATCACTTTCTGTGTAATAATTTCTAGATGCTTGAAATTATGTTTGAATTTTACTCTTAAAAGAGAGTACATTTTGTTTCTAACGGAACTCATTTAAGAAAAATATTTTTTTTTACTCAAAAACCAGAATAAATAAATAAAAATTGCACTTTATAGTGTACAAAGAATGTGTTCAATTTTACAAATATTGTATATTTTCTGTGAAAAAAAATTCTTTTGACATTAAGAAAATCTGGTTGCTTACGTTTATGATAGATTACTGGCCATGCTTAAAGGAGAACAGCTAACTCCTGTCGTCTAGAATCTTTCTGCTGTGTAGATAGATGTGTAGGTATAAGGCTGGACTATGTATGAGAATGTCCTGCCGTTCTGACCAAATGATCTGAAAGTTTACTGCGGAATATTTAGGTCGCCTACTATACGCCCACAATATTCCACATTCACTGCTTACATTACTGTGCGTTCATATATTATAATATTTGTTGACGAAAACAATCACTTATTCCTTTTATTTTAAATTACTCTGTTTGAGCCTGTACAATTAATTGACGATTTTATTATTATTATTAATTAGTTATTATTATTATATTATTTATTTATATTATTATTTCTTTTATAAGATGTAAGGAATATGCAAGATACACCCCAAGAAATAAAAAATAGTTGAATTATTATGACTGTTCCCTGTTATATATTAAATTGTTTTTATTTCATCTTAACACGTTAATGTTTTCAGCGATACAATTTTTTTGAAGTAAAACTTCTTTAGGCACGCTTGACTTGGGGAGTAAGCTGGTAAATACCTGACGAAAGCGTTTACGTAAATGCGTCATCGGAGGAGGCGACTGGTGCGTGATCGTTTAAGGCGAACGCAACGGTAGTTAAGAGGGAGATATAAGTTAGTGATGATAGTAAGAGAGAGAGAGAGAGAGAAAGTTACGTTTCGTATATTGGAAGTTGAGAGGGAAATATTCTATTTTGACGTACGAAATTAATAAACAAAAACAAACGACAATCTAAAAATGTACTGTTTTTGAGCTGTCATTTTGCATAATTTGACATTAATGTAGATTTTGAATCGAAATTTGTTTTCAACATTATATACATTGAAAGCTATACCTAAAATCTTCTGAAATACGCCCGACACTGGATAAATCGATATTAATTGAGATCTATTCAAAATACTAATTGCGCAGGAGGCGGCTATCTGCGTTGTGAGTGCAACAAAGACGGACCATTAATCGAAATTCTTTTTTTTTGGGCAACTATTTGACGTTTAAAATGAAAACAATTGTTTTTGTATCAAAAATACATTTCATCGAATTTTGCTGCATTTTGTAACGGAAAATATTGTAGGTTAGTTTATAAATCCTTTTAAATGTATTATAAATTATGCTAATAAATATATATACATATTTTATCTATTAATTAATCAAAAATTATATTTTAAACATTTTGTCTTTGTAGATATGTGCTACAGAGTGTGGTTATATTGTGTCGTTAAATCAGGATGTCTAATCAAAATATGGTGATAGATTATCGAATATTAATTATTGTATCATTATTATATAGGTATTATAGGTATATTATATATGGCAGGAAAAAGTTTTACTTCAGTCGTGTGGTCTAAAGCACACTCGCTTTTTTTAAATTTTAATACCTACTGTATTATTAAGTCAAAGCGTGATCGCTGTACATATTATATACAGGGTGAGTTTTAAGTTGATGCTTTTTTTTACAGCGTGTAAAAATCAAATTTATAGACGAGCAAATATTTCAAATAGTTTTTTTTATCAAAACTCAAAAATAAGAGAGAAACAGCCTTTCGAAGTTTAAGTAAATTTTATTAAATTTTCTTTAATTTTGAGGTCGGTCCTGGGGTTATATTATGTCACTATGGAAATATGTTATTATTATCAAGTATTCACAGAAATTGTTCAAAAACAGAACAATACACATACTTGATAATAACTTAACTTATTTCCATAGTGACATAATATAACCCCAGGACCGACCTCAAAATTAAAGAAAATTTAATAAAATTTATTTAAACTTCGAAAGGCTGTTTCTCTCTTATTTTTGAGTTTTGATAAAAAAACTATTTGAAATATTTGCTCGTCTATTTGATTTTTACACGCTGTAAAAAAAAGCATCAACTTAAAACTCACCCTGTATAACCGTGCTGCCTATGTTCTCGGTACACTGATCTTACACGACTGTTTTAAGTTGTTACTACATCTGACTTTGTAGTAATTATATTTATTAATAAAACACTAACGTCAACGTGTCAGCTTACACTGACATAGTGATTACTTTTAAACTACATCCCTCCTGCTTAACATCTAATATTATATTTATATGAATTAAATGCAAACTGTGCGTTATTAACTAAAACAGTTATAAATAACAGTTCTAATAAATACTACCTTGCAGTTTGACATTGCAATCGATACAAAGTTACTAACCTACTTAATTGTACACTACAAAGGGAAAACTATTTATTTAGCCAAAAATTATTTTGAAGCCGTAGTGCTACACAAAAAAACTGTGACGGCACTAATTGAATTGATCGGAGCTCATTTCAATAATTTAAAAATTAAAAGCAGTTTATATGCTCATTGAAAAAATTACACTTGAACATCAAAGTTATTGAAAAAACAGAAAATTCTGAATGGAGTACAAGAAGTGCTCAAGTAAGAAACTTCTGACGGTCGGTTTAATACGAGGTAGGTACTAATTAATAACTAGATTTTACATTTACGGTTTGAGGCGTATTATTGGGATTTTTAACAAATAAGCTTCAATTATTCTTTGAAATAGTTTTTTATTCCGAACATAATTGTATGTGGTATCGTTAACTTCACTAAAAGTGTTGATATGTCGTTTTAAGTTATGTTATGCAACTGTGAATAAAATAATAATAATAATACCTAATGCGTTTAACGTCCGTTTCTCGACTTTATGTAATAACAGACGCCATTCGCACCATTACTATTTCTTTTCTACCACACTTCCCGTTATTTTCTGCAATTTTTAAACTTCAACTTATAATTAATAGCAATGGGCGAATGAAGGAATTTTTAGGAAATTAAGGATAAGGTAGGCACATTATGAGCATAGGAGTTTGACAGGTAAAATCGGACATGGCCTTGAATAAGGAACCATCTCGATATTTATCTGGAATTGTTGAGGGAAACCATGGAAAACCTCAACAAGATGGCCGGTACAGGAATTACCGTTTCTCGGCGAGAGGTAGGAGGAAAAGTCCCAGCCACACCTGCCCCCGCCGGGATTCGAACCCGGTACCTCCCGAATGCGAGTCTAGTGCTCTCACCGCTACGCCACTCCGCTCGGTTTGTAAATAGAATAATGTTTAGAGTTCATAGAAAAAATTGTATGGTTCTGCTTTTTATCGTATCGCACGAGAAAATTTTACATTCAAAATATAAGGAAAATGTGTTTAGGTAAATTTCGTTTTTTTTAACTTTACTATAAATTGCATACAAGTATAAGTAGGTATACTTTTTTAAATGTAAATTTATTTATTTTCAGTGTACAGTGTGTCCAGTAATAAAATGAGTACGTTTTTTTAAATGTCTGGCTGTTACAACTCATGTCCTGATCGATTTTCTTCGGTTTTAGAAATCTGACGAAAATACGGAATCATAGGATCACTCTCTTGTCTGTCTGTCTTTCCGTCAATCATTTATTTTCTCTGAATCCAGTGGACGAAAACTGCTAAAATTTGGTACATATGTAGAATTAGATGACCCAGTCACGAACGTATAGCGTAAATAAACGAATTCCGATTTTGGGGGTTAATATTGTGAGGTAACTAGAAAACAAAAAAAAAATTATATTTCAAATGAAAGAGCTCGTTATGAGAAATACAAATATATATTTTTTATAATTTTAAAATGAATAACTTAAAAGGTATTAAAGAAAATATGTCTAAAATTTTGATATAGGTTCGCACTCATAGTTTACAGGAAAACCTAAATGAAAATGCTAAGCTTTGAAATTCTCACGGAAAATGAAACGGTACAGAACTCCCTCCAAGCGATTTTTTTTTTAATATTGAAGTGTTTCCTCACATAAAAGAATAAAATACTTTCTAACGACTGACTTAAAAACGCACTTAAGATATGTTCATACTATTGTTAATCACGTTGTATATTTAAGTTTCATAGACGCTGATGACCTCAGCTGTTGAGCATCTATAATTTACAATCTCTCTCTCTCTCTATAAAAATACAAAGAGCACTCTTAAAACTACCCCAATTTAGCCAGTTGTGTTTTTTCGCACAAACATGTAAATAATTAGAACAAAAATGAGGCATTTTTTGTCGTTTTAAAATAATTTAAAATATTTATTTAAAGACGTTGGTTTGTCGTGTTTTTATTTTAGATTTCTTTATATCGTCATTGTTATCCAACACTAACCATAAATAAGTGAACAAAAAGTAGATATTTATATGAAAAATATTTCCTTCGGATTTTCAACAATTCTTTTCTGTGTAAAAGTGAATTGTTTATTTTAGGAACTGGTTTTATATAAATATTTATCGTTTTCCGAATATTATTGTGGTTTTCTTAAAAAGTGTACTTTTGAAAGACCCCGTATTTGAAAGTTAGCTATTGAATTTTCTTTCTTCGTAGCTTTTTCTTTGTACAAACCCTATTTTGCATAAAGCTATCAGAAGCTCTTTACATTTTGAGTTTCCTTTTTGCTTATTTTTGATACTTTATTTTGGAACTAAAATTCATGTGCATAAATAAATTTACGTTCGATAAAAGCAGCAGTTTTATTGAAAATTGTAATTTAACACTTTCATAGAAGTATACTTTTGCCTGCTCTGTAATAAAGTGTAAAAAATATGGTATAATAGATTAAATAAAATTTATTTCATACACATAGTTCCGCTCACGTTAACCCCGTGGGTAAACTAACCTATACTTTTGGGTATAAATTGACAGTCTAAAAAGTTTTAAATAAATCAGTCCATTCGTTCTTCAGGCCAGACGTTATAAATAGAAACAGAAAGATAAAATTTTCGGAAACTTATTCTTCCATACAGCTTCTGTAAAAAGACTCTTGTGTATTTTATACTACACACTACGGAAATAAAACTGGTAACACACACGCGCGCGAGCGCGCACAGAGACTTTTAATAAAAAAAACGTGCAGTTTTGACAACTGGGTCATACATGCGCAATAATAAGAGAATTATACACTAAGAAATGAGAAATAATTAGTATCCGTGGTTACAAAAATTTAGATTCGGTATGGTCAGTCGTTTCACCTGTATCGTGCTCACAGGCAAACAGACTTATAGACGAATATATTTTCTCCAAAAACTACGGGGACCTAAAAAACGAAAAATTTTGAAAATTTAATTTTGACTTAGTAGGTACCATTTTAATACTTGAATTGAAATGGTAAAATGAAAATTATATAGGTATATAAACTAGCGGTCCATCCTGGTTTCACCCGGGTGCGATAGATATAATTCTGCAAAATGTATCACGTTTGCGGCCTGGCGTCTGAACTAATAGCTTTGAGCAAATTCTACCAGATTTGGTTCTGAACTAAAAGCTTTGAGCGAATTAATAGCGTTGAGTAAAAATTCTATCAAATGTCGTTACATGTTACTAAAACAGTTTTTTGACGTGATAACGTCTTATAAATTGATGAATCACCAATATTATAAATTGATAAAACACCGGCTGCATGTTCGAAAAAGTGTAACGTAACGTTCCTAACGTTCCGCCTGACCCTGTGCGTGCTTTTTGCTAATTTCTCGCTCAATTTAAATCAGATCGGTTTGAAACCAGTCTTAAACGAAAGAGGAGAACATTTTACATAGATTTCGTATAACAGAATTTGCCTAAACAGTTTTTTTATACAAATTTATATAGAAAAATATTTTATACAAATTTATATAGAAAAATAGCTGTATAAATGCAATGTTGTGTAATGCATGGCGCGACGCGGTCGGTTGTCTTTGTTTGCCGTACATGGAAATTAGAAGCAAACGTATGTGTTGTCTCAACATGAAAACAGCTGCATTTCTAATGTTTAATTCAATTTTTTGACATTAGTATATTGTGAAATGCAAAGCCATCTAAGTTAAGTATTGGAATAACTAATTATTATTAGAACATAATACTTTGTAAGTTGCAAACGTCACTTTTGACATTTCTTATCATTCCGACACCAAGGATAAGCGGATTGAAACCAAATTTTGGGAGGTTTAGGTTATGTATTACGGAATACGTTATCACGTAAAACTATCGTCCGTAAACCGACTTTACAGACAACCAATTTTTTTTACACAAATTTATATAGAAAAATATTTTATACAAATTTATATAGAAAAATAGCTGTATAAATGCAATGTTGTGTAATGCATGGCGGGACGCGGTCGGTTGTCTTTGTTTGCCGTACATGGAAATTAGAAGCAAACGTATGTCTTGTCTTAACATGAAAACAGCTGCATTTCTAATGTTTAATTCAATTTTTTGACATTAGTATATTGTGAAATGCAAAGCCTTCTAAGTTAAGTATTGGAATAACTAATTATTATTAGAACATAATACTTTGTAAGTTGCAAACGTCACTTTTGACACCAAGGATAAGCGGATTGAAACCAAATTTTGGGAGGTTTAGGTTATGTATTACGGAATACGTTATCACGTAAAACTATCGTCCGTAAACCGACTTTACAGACAACCATTTTTTTTTGGAAAAAACACCGTAATTTTGTTCAAAATATTTAATAAAAACTATCCTATAGCGTAATTTGCACCAAGCAAGACATATCACAAAAAATTCATTATAGAATCTGTTCAGTGGTTTCGTAGATTACCGCGGCCAAAGTTTTGACACGGGAATTTTATATATATGAAAAATTTGTAAAAAAAGAAAAAAAATAATGACATCGACAGCCGGAATCGAACCTACACCTCTCACTCACCATATCTTACTTAATGCTGTACAGCCGATATTTATAGTATTCGATATACGAGTATTGGTGGAGTTCCTCATGGTTTGATCCCTACACCCTTTTCTTTGCAGCATTTTGTAACACTTTCAATATCATGAATCAATTTTACCCTACAGTGCAAAAAAAGTTTTACTTCAAACAGTAGTCAAAAGCCTATAAAATCGGTTATAGTAGTCCCGTTACTGTATTATATAAAATAGTCTTGTTAATAATATATCGCCTTTAATATGAAAAAGGTATTAAATAAATAAAATTGGGCAATTACTCAAATCTTTCTACGTATTGAAAGGAACGAAATCGATTTGAAATCGTAACACATAAAAGAAAAACCAATAACAATAATGTCAAACTTAACTCCGTTTTTATACTCATCACATGTCACGTTTTTGTGTGAACACGAGAACAAAAAAAAAACCATCGCTGAACAGAACACACACGCAACCTGTTCTAACCTCAGCAATTCAAACAGTGCCGCGAATGTTCACTATTGTGTCACTTGAACACTGCCAAAAAAGTCCGTTTGACGGCTGAACGTGGATAAAATTCAATTCAGGTTCTATCTTTCTACATCCATCTACCTACACGTATATGGGTTCCATTTAGAATGGAAAAGATTATATTATGTATGAATCGTGTTTAGGGTGGAAATCAGTTGAAACATTTTCTTTAAAGAAATGCCACAGAATTGCCACATTTATTTGTTGTAAAATAATACATTTTATTGGATTATTGAATTAAAACTATTAGTCTAAGATCTCGATTTGGCTCGATCTTAACCCACCGAATTTTCTAATGAAATTTGGAATTTGATAATATAATGTATTAATAAAGCAAAATTGATTTGGTTGTTATTTAATTTCTTGACACAGCTATAATAAATTAAAGTTAAAAATAAACACTCGACGCACATGCATCTTCGAAACAGCCAATAGCAAGCTAGAAGGCGGGCGCAATGCGTTCACGTCACTATGACGCGGTGGCTTCATCTTTCGCCGCAGCTATTCTATTAAGTGTTGATATTTCGAACCATAGTCGCTTTTTTCAGGACAGTTTTATTTATTTTATTACAAGTCATTTACCATAGTTAAATAATTGTAATAAATATAAAAGTTTTTTTTGTTATCTACAATGTACCTATATTAATAATATAAAAAGATAAAGTTTGTTGGTTTGTTTGTATCCGACTGAACGCTAATTTCGAAAAGTAGTGAATAAGATGCCGCCATTTATTTAAAGATATTTGTGAAATATCAAACTAAAATCTACACGAGTCAATTCCTGTGGGAATGCAATTCAATAATCTTTTTTTTATTTAAGGAAAAAAATGTGCTCAGACTGCTAGGGTCATTAGCATTACTGCCATAAGGTATATTATACAATAAATCTTGTATCTACAACACTCTAACACTGACTGACTGATAACTAACGCGCAGCCTAAAACGGTGGGTCTACAAGCATGAAATTTTGCACAGCAGTTTTTTATATAACGTAGATGCGCACTAAGAAAGTATTTTTGAAAATTCATCCGTTTAAATATTTAATTTATAAATTAAAAATATATCAAATTCCGGCTAATTTTAGATGATGCTAAAAATAGCAGACATCCCATAAATAGCCAACAAATAATACTGTAATACTGTAATACGGTGTATTATTGTTGCATCATAATCGTGTGCGGAGCCGCGGGTAGCGGCTAATTACTTTTATAAAATTGTCATTTTGACATACTAGCAAAAAAAAATTAAAAAAAAATCAACATAAGAACACTTGTATTTCAAATTTAAGATGAGTCATACACTTCTTCACAGTGGTATAGATTTTATGAGTATGCGTTGCGTTGTTTCATTGCATTATAGCTTCGTTAAGCGAACCGTACTATAATGATGAGCCACTCTTTGAATTTTACTCACAAACATATTATATAATAACGAGGTGCATCAGATATTATAGTCTAGAATTTCTTGCTATTTTATGTTTGTAATTGTTTAGAGTTCAAAAAACCAGCAATTGAATATAATATGAATTTGTAAAGTAAGTTGCATTATCAGTACTAATTAAAACATTTGCAATTTAATCCTTCTGTTAATTAAAGTTCTCCTATGTTCATTAAAATGTTAGACATCGTTATTAATAATACTAGTATGATTGTCGAGTTATTTGTTGTTTTTTAATTATTTTCAATTTTATAGTGATGATATAATGTTTATTGTTCATATTCAAGTTTAAGTGAACTGAGAAACTGTTTGGCGTTTGTTTTGCTTTTTACTTTATTAGAGTTTGTGATGGGTATTTCATGCTTGGAACTATTACCTATACTGACAATATAAACAACGTAGACTTTATATTATACAGTAAGAGTCACATTTTGATTGGTTTTTCAAAAACTCAGTAAAAAACGTTGTTCGGATTGTTTAGATATGGAATCAAAATGACATTTTACAGTTTCCAAACATCTGTATATTATTTACATCCCAATTAATGCATTTTGACGTGATAACGTCTTATAAATTGATGAATCACCAATCTTATAAATTGATAAAACACCGACTGCATGCACGAAAAAGTGTAACGTAACGTTCCTAACGTTCCTAACGCGTAACGTTCCGCCTGACCCTGTGCGTGCTTTTTGCTAATTTCTCGCTCAATTTAAATCAGATCGGTTTGAAACCAGTCTTAAACGAAAGAGGAGAACATTTTACATAGATTTCGTATAACAGAATTTGCCTAAACAGTTTTTTTATACTTTATATAGAAAAATAGCTGTATAAATGCAATGTTGTCTAATGCATGACGCGACGCGGTCGGTCGTCTTTGTTTGCCGTACATGGAAATTAGAAAATAACGTATGTCTTGTCTTAACATGAAAACGGCCGCATTTCTAATGTTTAATTCAATTTTTTGACATTAGTATTTTAACTATTGGAATAACTAATTATTATTAGAACATAATACTTTGACAGTTGCAAACGTCACTTTTGACATTTCTTATCATTCCGACACCAAGGATAAGCGGATTGAAACCAAATTTTGGGAGGATGTTTGATATGCAAATATGAAGTGGCCTATTGTTTTTGGGGAACATCGGCGCATGCGTGAAAGAATATATCTCTTATAATGATGTTTTATATAATAATAATATAGTTTTTAAAACGGTTTTTACTCTATCTATTTTTACTAGAAATTTTTGTAAATTTTTTGGGGAAAATCGGTGCATGCGCAAAAGAGATACATGCCATAGTTGTTTTTTATATAATAATAGTGTTTTTTATAGTGTTTTATTATTCTACTTAATAAAATTTACCTAAATTTGAAGCGAAAGATGCAATATCATAGATTCGAATTATTATATAAATTTAGGTTATGTATTACGGAATACGTTATCACGTAAAACTATCGTCCGTAAACCGACTTTACAGACAACCAATTTTTTAAGTTGTTTTAAATTTGAAATGACATCCGTTCTTTGCTAAGATACTTTTTAACTGATACGGCTTCGCATTTGCGGATTTTTCCCGTTAGTTTAGGAGGACATGTCTATAAATATATCAAATTTCAAGTTTCAAGCACTTTCGGACACGTAAACAAATTTTCTGTTTTGTATTTATAAACAAATATTATTATCTCTATAAATATTATCGAATCGATAAAAACTAAAAACTAAGTTTTTGGTTCATTTTTTCACAAACCTTTTTTCGGAGACAAAAATATTTAGTTTGCAACTCAATTGTTTCAATTCAACATTGCTACCTTATTGAAATTTCTCATGGTGTGAGAGACGGGTCATTTGTGGTGGAGGTGACGGGATAGTTACAAAAAATTTGATGATGAAGGAGCACTGACTGCAAATTAGTATTGTATTGTCATCGAACTACAAATTATGTACAAATTTTTAATCCGATTTATATGTGTGTGGATTAAAATTGAATTACACATTTAACTAACAAGTTTTGGGTTCGAGGCACTTCCGTGATTCTGATTCCAAAATCCTTATGGTCCATCCATCTTGTTTCCCCATTTCATATATGTGGTTGTGGTAATATATTTAGTCAGAATTATTTATAGTTTAGTTAGTTGCTGAATACACAAAAGTGTAAAACCCAAAAGTTAGAAAGTTAGAACAACTAACAAGTGAATTTAATAATAATGCGTTTATAGAATAGAATAGAATTTATTTTCGTCTTAAAAACATAACAAAATTTATAGATACGTCGTTATAAGAAATTCAAATTCATTTTTAAAATAAAGTGTGAAAAATATTCAGTCAGACTATAAAATGCGTTGCTTAATAAAATGTCTGTAACCTTTTTGATAAATACTGCTGGCATACGTAAAAGCATCAATTCGTGAGGTAATTTATTGTAAATTTTTATTAAAATATACACTGATTATTTTTGGGTACGATTAAAATTGACCTTAGTAGTTCGGATTTGATGTGATTTTCTTAATAATAAGAACATCTTATATGACGATATAATTCGTGAATGCAGGATTAATATTTATAAGTAAAATTGTAGCAGGAATTCTGTATAATTTCCTTCTTATGGGAGTTTTACGGAGTATTTACTATGATACCTAGACGGGAGATTGTTTACAGAACATATGCCAGTTAGTTTGTGCCAGTATCACTTGAGAAAAACTGAATCGATTGTGATGAAATTTGGTATACATATTGTAAACTGGTATTCAAAATTAAGAAAATATCCTACTTTTCATCCGTTCTAACAAACATAATGCGCTCGAATCTCTAACAAAAATCTATTTAACGCCAGTCAAAAATTAAATTTTTTTTATCGCTAATAGAATCCTTAATTTCATTTGTTTTTTTTTTGTGTTCTCACCGATTAGTAAACACAAAAATACATTAGTATTTGTGGAAGCGTCAACAGAATTTGTTTCGTAAGCCGGTCCTGTAAACACGAGATAAGTCTGTTAGATTAGGATGATCGTCAAGTGTTTGTATGTATCTCGTCTTTCTTTTTCCATCTAAAGCCAAGTTGATCGCCGCTACATATATATATTTGCGCCGCTTTGCCGCCTCCATTTCCCACCGCCGATTTCCAGTGGCTTGCGTTGGATATTAGCATTTAGAAACTTTGGGATCCTAGTTGAAATATTGAATTTCTTTCAACTAACAGACTTGTTCGTTTATTAGTTGAATTAAGTATTTTGTTAATACCTATCATTGACAAAGTCATGTTGAACCCAATGGATTACACCAGGGATGGCTGACCTATAATGGCACGCGACAGATTATTGTGGGCACGGTATTGATTGAGGTGCAAAATCGAAATTATTATTGAAAATAATATGCTAGATGTCGAAAAAAATTGACTGTCACCAAATAACAAACACGAAAAAGTTTCATGGCGCTCAGTGTATTATCGAAATTATTCTTTTCATCTATGTTTGACTCATTTTTTGACTGCTTGTCATGGCTACATTAAACATTTTTGAAAAAAATTAGCACGTAGATGTAGACAGGTTTGCCATCCCTGGATTACACTAACGCTCCGTAGCCAAATGGTCGCTATTCTGTCTGTCTGTCTATACGTGCAACAGTAAGTAATGAAATTTACAAAATATACTATGTTGATAGCTTATATTCAGTAAAATATCAATTTTTATTAGACTTATTTTTAAAGGTTATTCGTGAAGTGTGTAAATTTCTCTGAGTGGCCGTTTAAGAATTAGTAAAATATCAAAACAGGTGTTTGGGATTGCATTAAATCGAAAAATGTTTGATATAAAATTTATTTTCTTTGAATCGAAGAACAGTAATCAGAGATAAAAAAAATATGGGTTTCTATTTAAAAAATTGGATTTGACCTTGATATCTCGGAGACGCTTCCACCAAATGAAAAAAAAACTGCACCGATGTTTTTCCTCCTTGATTCCCTACAACTTTTGTCAGAAACTTTTTTTTCGAAAACCGTTCTTCTACGAAGTAAAATACTGTTCAGGCTTTAAAAATCCACCTGTATAATAACTTCTGAAAAAAGAGTCAATCGGAGTTAATTAAGCAATAGATTAATTTTAATCAAGCTTCCGTATTCAAATCGGGTCTTCTTCAGAATTAATGTTGCTAAATTAACTCGGCGTAACCAATTGTTCATAATTAATATTAAACGGCGCGATTCTTCTAAATATATAATAAATATAGTTTAAAAAAACTAAAAAACACGCTTTATATCGAACTAAAAAGTAAAAAATATTGTTTTTAAAATAAGCTTAAAACAATAATGAATAAAAAATACAAGTATTATTGTAAAAAAAGCGTGGGGCGCTTTGTTCCACATTTTCGTACATTGAGCGCCCCACGCTTTTTTCACAATAATACTTGTATTTTTTATTCATTATTGTTTTAAGCTTATTTAAAAAAAAATATTTTTTACTTTTTAGTTCGATATAAAGCGTGTTTTTTAGTTTTTTTTAAACTATATTTATTTTCCACTTTTTAATTCGATTTATTGTCAAAAATTTGCCGAAAAATAACAATTTCTTTTTTCGGCGTGGACGGGATTAGAACCCACGACCCATGATTCCGAGAGTTGACGTCAGCGAAGACCCGTGCCTTAGACCGCACGGCTAGCCAGTGTACTTACAGGACTGGCATATTATACCACTATATAAACCACTTGCTGTAGTCCAAACGAGTTTACAAACATACATACAAACTTATAAGTGAAACTAATATAAAGCGTGTAAAAAGAAACCGTGACTGACTGACTGACTGAGGGATCTATTAGCGCACAGCTCAAACCAGTAAACGGATTAGCCTGACATTTGGCACACAGATAATTATTATGACGTACGCATCTACTAAGAACAGATTTTTGAAAATTCAACCCCTAAAAGGGTGTGACGGGGGTTCAAAATTTGCATGGAGAAGTCGCATAAGATAGACGTATCAATTCGAAAATGCGGCGTATTACTCTTGTCAACAAATAAATCAACATGTGTTTTATGCTTTTTCAAAAACAACCCTTTCAGAATGTGAACAGAGGTAAATAGTCTAAAAATCAACATGGGCTTTTCACGACGTTGATCATGCGAGTGTCATCAATTTTGAAATTTATTAGGGGGGGTCTACGGCGAGAAAGGAGTAACTATGCCAAATAATGCGGCAATGCATCCGTGTTTCACCGCAATCGCGTACGAAGCCGCGGGTAACGGCTAGTAGTGAATAAATGAATGTAATTAGTGAGTACGCAGGCACGTCACTGACTTTCTGAAACGGTTTCGGTCAATCGAGTTCTAAGCCATGTACATGCGTATATATACTTGAACAGGAGAAATGCAGGGGACGGTTTCGTACACGTGGGATCAACGAGCCAAACTGTTCTGACGGTCGTCGGAAAACTTTGTGAAAATATAGGCCGATCTACCATCTATATAATATATAATACAATCTACATTCTACTCTGCATGTACCTTCTATTTTACAATGCCGCTAAACTGTCAACGACTTTACGTTTGTATTATCGCATAGATCTTGAAAACTGTGCTATTACTTTATAATTTGTATGCTACGAAGTTCAGAACGGTCGCTTTATATAAAAAAACCCGGCTAAGTGCGAGTCGCACTCGCGCACCGAGGGTTACGTACAAACTTGTAGGTATGTAAATAGTTTATTCATAACTAGTTTTGCTCATTTTATAACAGTCAATACCCGTTTAAATGTAAGATTCCGGGTTTGGGCAATATTCGTTGGTGAAAACTAGTTTTGCGCATTTATTTCGGTTAGACCGTAACATATATAAAAACGGCCATACTGGCAAAACTCCACTACATGACATGAAGTTTTATTTGCTATTTAGGAAAGTACTAGTGTATCTTTTGTAACTGTTTTCCTTTGGACGTACATCTTACCAAATCTCAATTTACCTAATTTCACATAATTTAAAGTTTTTTGTGAATCGAGAACACCTAAATGTGACTTGTCTTAATAATTGAGAGCATGTTAACATGTCAGTTGAATTTTAAGTTTATTTTACATATGATGGAAATAGTGCAAAAGGAACTGGTCATATACCATCTCACGCTGATAGGTAGCAAGCAAGTATCCATGTGGATTTAATCAAAATCACTAGAGCTCATTTGGGAAAAACATTCCCCATATTTGAACTAGAACCGATTTTGTGATTTTACTTCGTGATGTGACCGTTCTGAGTACACATGCAAAATTTGATCAAAATTGATAAACCGCAGATAAATATACAGACATAGGTACTTTTCTTTTTTTCAGGGAACTTGAAAACGTATAAATTTACCAAAATAAAAAAATTAAATCTTCAATAAATAAAATTATATACTGACCAATTTTTCAGACAAATATGCCTATTAACAAAAAATATATAAATTCAATACATTACATTACATACGTTTCGGTCTGGATTTGAAGTTTCTTCAGAACTGATCTAAAAAATATAAAAATTAATTATTAAAAAATTCGTTTCAAGTTTTTAATTATCAAATATTGAAAAAATAATAACAAACAATTTTTAATAAGTAGTGATGGATATAATTGTAAGTAGGCACCTAAAAAAAATCATTAAAAACAAAAATAATATTATAAATATTAAAATAATTGATTAACGTCTGATTAGAACTCTTCAATAAATAAAATTCTGAAAAATTCGTCGATAATTTTATTTATTATAAACATTACTTAACTTTTCCGTATCTAATTGAGCATTGAGATAATTTTTATTTGATTTTACATGTAACATTTCCGAAATATTTCTTTAAAAGAAATTACATATAAATAAAAATTCTTTTAATGCTCAATTAGATACGGAAAATTTAAGTAGTATTTATATTATTTTGAAATAGTTTTTATTTTTAATGAATTCTTTCTTTATTATTATTATATATTTCTTTCTATATTTGTTTGAAAAATTGGTCGATAATTTTGAAGCGTTCTAATTAGATGTTAATCAAAGATTTGAAAAAAATTAAATATATGCACGAATTTTGAATTTTATTTTTTTTAATGTGATGAATTTATGTTTTCATCAATAATTGTGCTTAATATTTATCCTATTTCATTAAAATAATCTCCTCCCGTCAATGCTCACGTCTTGTGTCTAAAAGGAAAGCACCTTTTGTGTTGTGTATTCAGTTCGGATATCGGATTGTAAGACGACTTTCAACGAATCTAGTGTTTCAATGAGCTTCTTTTTCCCAAACACATTTTTTTAGTCGGATTACAACTGCCATTTTACTTTTGATAAATTGTTTGATGTATCTTTAAAAATAGGACTGAATATATTAGTGTTTTGACAGCTTGAAGAATTATTTTTGATATGCTGTATGTTTGAGGAGCTTATTGTAAGGGAATCGTAAACAGAATAAATTGGGTCACTTCGGTACCAGTCGGAATAATAAATACCGATTTTAATTAATTTTTCAATTTCATTTATTTTTTAAGACCATCAACATCTACGAATATTTGGTACCTACCGGTTAATATTTTCAATATTTTATATCGAGATTCTAATTGATACTTTGGACTTGGGGGCTTGTAATAGAGGGACTATGAAAATACTGCATGTAAACAGCGGCATCGGAACACGCAATTAATATTCTCCAAGACTATTTAGCGATGTTTGTTTAAAAACTAATTTGCAGTTAAAATAATTACGCTTTTTCAAAATGTGATTCTTACATTTATGAAAACTTTAATTTTGAAATTATTATCTACTGTTTCGACGGTCACAAATTGTTCAGGTGTCTATACACCTGAACATCTCGAAAATACGAAATTGTTATAGATTTTTGCCATGGTGGAAATATTGCATGGTGTGTTCATTAGGCCGGTTTTTCGCTCTAAAATCGTTCAAAGTTCAAATAAATATCCAGACCTGACAATTTGAAAACAAAAAAACGTTTCCCGAGTGGTTTCGCAGCACTCATCCTTGTCGCACCCACTGCATTTGGACTCTATCTCTTTCAAGTTGTAAATTAACAGTTATCTCATTTTTACGGTTCCGTACCCGAATGGTGCCCAACGGGATGCTATTACCAAGCCTCCGCTGTCGGTCCGTCTGTCAGCGTTGTTTTTATATTATAATGGTATACTTTTCATAATTGACTATTATTCTATTTTGAAAGAAAGCTTTGTAAAAAGTTTTTTGGGGGAGAGTCGGCTCATGCGCAAAAGAGATATATGCTATAACATTGTTTTTATATAATAATGGTATACGTTTCATAACGGTTTATTATTTTAAAGTTTTGTAATTTTTTTGGGGAACAGAGGTACATGCCATAACGTTGTTTTGTATACATATAATATTTGTATATTTATCTAAACTGTTTATTATTTTATTTTACAAGTTTTTGTAAAAAATGTTCATAATATAATAACGCCGGGGTGTATTATGTAAAATTTCACGCCTTAAAATTCTTAAATTACTTGCATAATCCCACTGATTACATATTGTTATAGCGCCTCTCTTGTTTCTTTTACAAAAGTATTTAAAAAGTACATAGTGTTATATTATCTTGTACGATTGTAAACTTTAACTCTAGCTTGACGTAAAGTGTTTAAGTAGTCTTCAGAAATAGAATGACACCAGAAAATATTGAAAGAAACAGCACCTGACATTTGAAAAAAAGTGACAACTTAGAAAGGAAAACATGTCGATATCTGGACATGCTAAAGAAAGGAAGGGATTATTTGAAATTACTCCATTTACTTGTGAAATTGCTGTACGAGTTATAAAACTCGAAGAAATTCCATCAGAGATTGATAAAATAAAAGAAGCACAATGATAATTAAATGTTGCAAAAACTGTCTCAATATAGAGCGGTTTAAAATTGCTTTTGAACACTTCGTCGAAGCTGTCAGGTGGATGTATTTTATTGCTATAATATCAGATTCCGACATATGTGATTTTATTTTATTGCAGACACATATAATACATACTTTTATATATCCTTTGCTTTCTAGTTAGATGAAGTATTTCCAAAGAAAATTTCGGATATGTCACGGTAATATTAACAATAATAATAATAATTTCTTTATTGGAGAGCCTAAAAAGGCAGTAATAGCGTCTCACAAAAAATAAAAACCGCCAATCGTCGATCGAAAGTACATACTTTCGGCATCAATTGTAAGGCAAAAAATCTAACATTTACGCATTGATGGGATTACACGCACTGATGCGGGTAGTAGGTACGTACGTTCGGGCGGCAGTAAAGAAAAAATCACCTATCAACTGTTGTTTAGATGTCGTTTCCATAACCCTATTACATTTTAGCTAATAGCTGTTTTTACGTATAATCTCAAAGCTTCTAGCTTGGAATTTATCTGTATTTTTGTGTAATTAATAAGTAAATTAATTAATTAATGTATTTAAAAAGCGTGGTTTTTCAAGAAAAATAGTATACACCACACTGGCCGAAAATTTGATACTTTGCACTACGTGTCATAATACCCTCGGTTTCACCTCGAGCATCATGGCGCGCAGTGCAAGAATATCAAACTTTTGGTCCGTGTGATGTACTATACTATTTGAGTTTATTAGAAATCTGAATGAAGTCATTTACGTGCCATTTTGTTTAGAATTTTTCACAAAACAAATGAAATTTGTTTCGTGAATTATTTTATGTCAAAAAAATTGTCCGTTTTATAAAATACGTTTTTGCGTAGAAATATTTCTTGATATACTAAGTACAGTTTAGTTTAGCACTACATAAAAATTTATTTAAATATGAATATGGTGCAATTGTCATCCAATAGAAGACAATGTCAAAACAGTCGACTGTCAGCTGTACAGAAAAAGAGAAATATCAACAGAAACAGATGATAAATATCGATGTTTATTTGTTTCATTTAACAGAAGGAATGATGCATACGTATATTATACCTTACATACTTATAAAATGAACTAAAATATAAGATTATGCTTTAGCTGGGTATATTTTGCTGGCAGAAGATCAGAAGAAGTTTTCTTAAGCTAATGGCTTGGCAGATATTATAATGGCTGTTTTGAGAGTTGTTCGGCATAAATAGGAAATGAGGTGAAACAGTGTTTAATGTAATACATTTGTGTTGTTGAGAGAAGAAAACTTCCAGGGTTTTACAATAATTTATTACATAAGTTTTGTGTGTCATTTTAATCAGCAGTCAGGGAAGTCATTAAGTCTGTGTCTGTGTGTCAGCCTACATACAGGGTGTAACAACAACTAATCGACTTATGCATTCGTCGATTAATTACTGTTCCACCTTGTATGTAACATGGCACAGTTAATAGGTCCCTTGTAATTAGCGATGCGGTCTCGTCGAGAAATAGTCATTTTTGACGTGATAACGTCTTATAAATTGATGAATCACCAATCTTATAAATTGATAAAACACCGACTGCATGCACGAAAAAGTGTAACGTAACGTTCCTAACGCGTAACGTTCCGCCTGACCCTGTGCGTGCTTTTTGATAATTTCTCGCTCAATTTAAATCAGATCGGTTTGAAACCAGTCTTAAACGAAAGAGGAGAACATTTTATATAGATTTCGTATAACAGAACTTGCCTAAACAGTTTTTTTATACAAATTTATATAGAAAAATAGCTGTATAAATGCAATGTTGTCTAATGCATGACGCGACGCGGTCGGTCGTCTTTGTTTGCCGTACATGGAAATTAGAAAATAACGTATGTCTTGTCTTAACATGAAAACGGCTGCATTTCTAATGTTTAATTCAATTTTTTGACATTAGTATTTTGTGAAATGCAACGCCTTCTAAGTTAACTATTGGAATAACTAATTATTATTAGAACATAATACTTTGACAGTTGCAAACGTCACTTTTGACATTTCTTATCATTCCGACACCAAGGATAAGCGGATTGAAACCAAATTTTGAGGGATGTTTGATATGCAAATATGGGGAACATCGGCGCATGCGTAAAAGAATATATCTCTTATAATGATGTTTTATATAATAATAATATAGTTTTTAAAACGGTTTTTACTCTATCTATTTTTACTAGAAATTTTTGTAAATTTTTTGGGGAAAATCGGCGCATGCGCAAAGAGATACATGCCATAGTTGTTTTTTATATAATAATAGTGTACTTTTTATAGTGTTTTATTATTCTACTTAATAAAATTTACCTAAATTTGAAGCGAAAGATGCATTCGAATTATTATAATTATTATATAAATTTAGGTTATGTATTACGGAATACGTTATCACGTAAAACTATCGTCCGTAAACCGACTTTACAGACAACCAATTTTTTGTCGTGTTTCGACGCGACATTTTATTATTGTCTCTGTACTTTCTCGCGGATATCTTTATCCTCTCGTTAGTGACAAACTCTCGATAATTTAGTGTCGAAATATTAGACAAGAAAATTATCTCATGTCGAAATTTCTTATTAGTCCAGTGAGCTGGAAACATACTCTACCGCTATATTTTAGGTCCCTCTCAATGTCCCAAATGAACAGAAGTCTACAATTTTAGCGTTTAGAGGGAGGCAGGGGGGTTAAAAGGTACAAAATTTGTTTTCTAATTTTCTCGGCTTGTATTATAGCTACGACAAAAATAATAATACCAATGTAGAGGGCGCTCCGAGCACTACAAGTTTGCCCCTATTAACTTTCGTCGAAACTAAAACGGTTATACGGTTCTACGAATTCAAAGGTATTGTAGCAAGTATTATTAACTCTCTCTCTCTCTTATGTAATATTGTCAAAATTACTTTTTCTTAGCTACGCAGGAGAATTGCGTGTTGTTATTCTGAAAATATCTGAAAACATCGTTCGAAATGTCTGATATAAATCGGTAACTGTTGCAGTTACGACGAAAGTCATGAGGGGCAAATTTGTAGTGCTCGGAGCGCCCTCTACTTTGGTATTATTATTTTTGTCGTAGTTATAATACAAGCCGAGAAAATTAGAAAACAAATTTTGCACCTTTCAGGACCCTCTGCCCCCCCGTAACGCAAGAATTGTGCATTTGGGACATTGAGAGGGACCTAAAAGCGTATGCAAAAATTCCGCGAGGTAGAGTATATTTCCACATTAACATAGGGAAAATCTCTCTACCGCCTGGACTATATCTCATCGACGAGACAAGAAAAATGTCAGCGACCGCAATATTTGTGAATATGAAATGCTCTAATGACGTGATTTTGATGATTTTATTACCCTATTTATAAATCATTCGTTATAGCGTTATACCAGAAGAAACTGTGTTTTCTTTTTCAACGCGATAAATATAAAAATTGGATAACATTCAAAAACGAAATGGAAAAGTGATCTGCATTCAAAGTCTGTTATGTAAGCTCCAATAAATTCCTTTTGTACAAACACAAACGTTTTTTTTCATTATTGTTTTTATACATTAGTGCTAATAGCCCCGATGTCGAAGCACATTTATTTTGTTTTTGTTTTCCTTTCATAATAAAAAAATCCATTTAATACATTATATTGAATGTGGCAAAAGAGTGTTTTAGAGTTTAGACGACACTGGACAGAACAGCCAAACTGGGACAATTATTACCGTTTGAGAGACAGATGTGATTTTAAAAAATTGACCTTTGATATTTCAATGAGAAAATAAGTCTTACTATTATTTGCGTGCGTAAACCTGCATTTTATATTTTCATTTGAAGATTATTTAAAAAAAATATATATATATATATTTCAAATAATTTGCTGAGGAATTGAGATTATGCCTTGAGTAGTCTGACCGAAAATTAAATAAAATGTGTTTGTTGAGGGATAAACGATGAGCCGTGGAGACAATTTCTAGTCAAAGTTTTGAACGATTCTGTCTGTAATTTTACCGTTAAAATATACATATACCTATTAAAATCTAATAAATTATGCCATCTTTGGGTATTAATTCATAGTATACTCACAAAAATTAGAATATACTTTAAAGTTCATAAAAAAACAGTCCGAATTATTATTATATAACAGGGGAAGAGATTTGTAATGGCAACTACAAAAAAAGTCACTGTATTAGTGTATTACACATACCTAGCTCCCAAAATTTACAGTAGACTTCCATATAAGATATATACGTACTCTATAACAAATCAAGAAACAACTAAAAATTGGATATCACACATAATGCCATACACGCTTGCACATAATCTCTCTCACATACACGACACACCCACGCACACAATGCTTACAATGATTAAAATATTAAAAATCAGGTACAGGTAGTATGGTTACTGTGGGAAATCCACCTATTTCGAACCGCTGTATCTACATTTTAAAACTGACCTGGTGATGACATCAAATCTAATGAAGTACCTATTATTTCTATTACGCAGTAAAATATAAATTCGTAGCTATTTTTGAAAAAGGCTATCAGAACTTATTGAAATGTGAACGTGATGGGTTATTTTGTAATAATTATTGTAATTGTTTGATTTGAGAATTGTGTTAATCATTTTACGTGATTTTGAAATTTCCTACATTACCTAGTGAGAGGGAAACTATTTCAATATACTCACTATACTACTAATTGTATAACACTACTTATTGTATAACAGAAGAAATAAAAATTTGTTATTATGTTCGTAATCACATCACCCCTAAACCACTGGACGTATCGAAGCCATGTTCACACCATATTTTCCTTTGGTGCTCCGGTAAGTTTTTCCTTCTTTTTTGACCCTGCAAGTGGTGCTGGGGTCGAGATAGATTAGTATAAATTAGTGTAAAAGATACTAATTTAAATTAATTTTTTTATTGGGGGAGTTCCTCGTCTGGTGTTATTGTACAAGCTCCTAATATTCTATATAAGAATTCTATAAAAAAATGTTTTATAAAAAAGTCCGTGACAGCATAATTATGTCTGTCTGTAATAGGCAATCTACAATTCCGGACAAAGCCAGATCAGGTTGCTAGTAAAATATAAAGATATCATGAGTGAAAAGTTTTTTTAAAAATTGTAATTTTTTGAATACTCCATTTGCCAGTTAATTATTGTTACACCCTGTATAGATGAATATCTATACTTTCCGTGTTGTGTATTTTACAAGAAGTGATATCATTAGCTTTATAGCGTGCTATTCAAGTAATTTTTATTGCCTCATTCATTTGGTTATGGTTACAAGTTCTTCGGTTAAAGCTCGATAATATAAAACGAAGTTTGTATCTGATGGGATTAGAGAGAAATTCAGTTCCAATTTACTTTTTATTTAAGTAAGCTAAAGTTCGAATGCTTTCTCTTTATTTCAAGAGAAAGATTTGTATCCTAAAAATTGACAATAGTATAACGTATGGTTTCTTGTATGCATAGAGATTTATGTCCTGTAGTTATTTATGTGGATTAAGATTCCGGTGACATAGCGTTCTTATTTGTTCAAAAAAATTAAAGGAACTTGTGTTTTTCTGTGTAAAAACTTTGGCCGTAGGCTTTTTTGTAAATATTTTTTTTCTCAAATACATGCGGTTGTCTTTTGTCTTATTATTCGGGTTAATTAAAAAAAGTACTTTTTGTTTTGTTGTAAAATAGTTCAATGCAAATACAAGCGATGCGTTTTTGTTACCTCAAACGTCATTGTTTTCGTCTTTAAATATTTGGATATAATATATTGCATTGAAAATGATTCCTTGCTAATGGTCTGAGAAATATATAGTGCTTAACTTTTTCGGTTAGAACTTTGAAGGAATAAAATCAATACAAGGTTTTCTTTGTATTGGTTTTATTAAACAATAACTAGTGTACCTGTTCAAAACTTTTTTGAAGGTGACTTAACACAGTCTTCTAAGATCAATTTTTGGCACAGGCTGTCGCCAAAATTTTTTTTGCCACAGGCTGTCGCCAAAAATTTTTTTGCCAACACAAAACTTTTTAACACGTGCTTTTGGGTTAGTTTTCAAATATTCATGTGTTTTGGTACAGGCTCGCGCGAAACTAACCATTATTTATTTACACAAAACATTTTTGCATTTGATTTGGCATAGTTTTCAAAGCTTGGTATGTTTTGATGCACGCTTAGCCAAATTACCATAACAGGTGTACGCGAAACATTTTTGAATGTGTTTTTAGAATAATTTTCCAAAATCGATGTGCTTTGATAGTGCATCGGTTCCACCAGCATTTCTCGGCTCTTCGAGCCTCGTAATAACTAATTCAAGTACAAAATTCAGGCCTTCGCCCTCACAATTTTCGTATTTCTTAAACAAAACATTTTTGTATGTGTTTTTGGCGTAATTATTTTCAATGGTTGGTGTGTTTTGATACACGCCTGCTCAAATACTATAACAGATTTACGCGAAACATTTTTGAATGTGTTTTTAGAATAGTTTTCCAAAATTGATGTGTTTCGATACTGGTCGAGCGCAAAAAGATAACTATTAGTGTGTCGGTGCAGAGGCGCCGACTTTTAGAAAACCCCGTGGGTGATGATGCTCATTTAATGATTCGTTTAAAAAAACTGGCAAATTGCGAGGAAAGAAATGCACACCAACCGACGAATTTAGACGCAATTTTCACCATTATGTATAATAATCGTGAAAATCGCATCTAAATTCGTCCAGTAGAATCAAGTTATATGAGAACAATTCGTCATTCTCATAACAAATCTTATTTGCAACTGTATATATAGGTATATGCTTTATTATAATTAATGTTGAATTAGTTCATTATGTTATTGTAGTCATCCACCGCGATAGTGGAAGTTCGGGTTTAAGTTCCAAAACACCTTTAGTATTTTGTTGTTTTATTTTACTTACGCCGCCACTGGGTATTATGTACGTTTTTGAAGTGAAACTATTTTTATAAGCGTTAGGGGGGTAAATTGGCTTGAATCTGACAAAAATTTAAACGTTTCCCCTTTTCCGACTTCAACCGACAGTTGAAAGGAAAGAGTGAGAGAAACGTTTCTACTCTCAGTGTCAAAGCGTCATGCCCACTTCCACGAAATCTAAATTTTTTCTAGCCACGGTAACAAATTCCACATAAACATTAACTATATAATAAAATCGTCAACAAATATTTGAAACTAAGAAGTTTCACTTCTAACGCGTGAGAGTTTCCAGCGTATTTTTTTTTTATTTCTAAGTGTGAGGTACCAGATCTGGTTATTTTGGTTACTGTTTTCTTGTAATTGAGTATTTTTTGAAAAGCATAATATGTACTTTGAAATTATTTTATGTGGGTTGTATATGTAAGTTAAACCGGATAAGTGATTTTAGAAATTGCATCTACAAAAAATGACAAAAACTTGACGTTAAAAAATTTGACACAATAGTATTATATCTTACATTGAAAAAAGACAGACTATATTTACAAACCGCTGATTCAGAACTGCTAATAATTTATCAGTAAATATAGGTACAATATTTAGTTAAATTCGTATGTCAAATTGCCAGCTTGAAAGCGCGGGGGCCTTTTCGAGATAACACGTACTATAAAAGGCACCTAAAAAGTAAAAATCGAACTTACCTAAAATACAATATTTTTATTAGATATCCCGATTTAAAATACAGAAACCCGACTGAGTGTGCAGTACGACACTTAATAATATTATAACCTAATTTTTAGCTGTCATATCTATACAAAGAAAAAATGTTTAAAATATAATTTTTTATTTATTAATAGGCATAATATGTATATATAGCACGTATTTATAATACATTTAGAATGATTTAATAACTAACCTGTATTATTTCCCGTTACAAAATGCAGCAAATTTTATGAAATGTATTTTTGATACAAAAAACAATTGTTTTAATTTTAAACGTCAAATAGTCGACCAAAAAAAATAGAAGTCCGATTAATGTTTCATCTCTGTCATACTCACAACGCAAGCGACGACCCCCTGTCAACATTCAGTTTTGAATATTTCTCGATTTAAATTGGTTAATTCGCCGTCGGACGTACGTCAAAAGATTCTATAATTATCAATTTACATAATACTGACAAAAAAATTCAATTCAAAATCGAAAAAAGTGCCAAATTATACAATTAAACTTCAAAGTGACAGCTACATTTTTAGATTGTCGTTTGTTTTTGTTTATTAATTTAAAACGTCAAAATATTTTCCGACTAATAATAAATCAAACTATAAATTTTTCATCTCTGTCACACACATTAACTGTTGGCGACGTAAGTTTATTAAAACACAGGATTCGTCGTCGCATGTTAAATTCGTATTGAAGCTAGACTGTGAGTTTTCTTTTACTTTATCATGCGTTCAGTAAACCGACCGCTTCACCGCCTAAACGCCGAAACACCGATTTTTATTTACGAATAAATCGCTACAAAAAAGTCGTTTCGAGTGCAACTTTTGCACTTCCCGGGTAGAGTTTTTTACTCCGCTTCGTTTAAAATGCCTCCCGAGGTCGTGCGACCAAAATCGAGCGAGATATAAGCAAAAACACGTCCCCGGGTTAAATCCCATAAGGACTTTGCGCGGGTCTCGACTTTTGGCTTCGGCGGCCGAACCGTACGGTCGACTTTTGTGATCGGAACGGCCTATAAAAATAGAAAAATGAGCGAAAATCGTCCCAAAACCTCGTCCTCGTGCGATTTTTTTTACTATTTTAGACGACGATCCGCGTTTGGCTCAATGCATTTTAAATGGGGCCGAGGGCCCGTTTGAAAAATCGCCCCGACCACGCCCCTAAAATGCAAGAAAAGCCGACCCCCCTATGCAATAGAGAATGTCGAGCTCTATATTTGGCTATTTTCCCGATTTTTTTCGTCGAAAAGCGTAGATTTCTATAGACACATAAATTTTTGCGTCGAAATTTTTGCGTTTTAATATACACCGGACTAGTGGACCTGGTTCAAAACTTTTTTGAAGGTGACCTAACACAGTCTTCTAAGATCAATTTTTGGCACAGGCTGTCGCCAAAAAATTTTTTGCCACAGGCTGTCGCCAAAAATTTTTTTGCCAACACAAAACTTTTTACACGTGCTTTTGGCTTAGTTTTCAAAGATTGATGTGTTTTAATACAGGCAACTAACCGTTATTTATTTACACAAAACATTTTTGCATTTGTTTTTGGCATAGTTTTTAAAGGTTGGCGTCTTTTGATGCACGTCTGCCAAATTACCATAACAGGTATACGCGAAACATTTTTGAATGTGTTTTTAGAATAGTTTACCAAAATCGATGTGTTTTGATACTGCAATGAGGCCCAAAAAACTACTCGGCTCTTCGAGCCTCGTAATAATAATTCAAGTACAAAATTCGGGCCTGCGGCCCTCATAATTGTCGTATTTCTTCAACAAAACATGTTAGCATGTGTTTTTGGCGTACTTTTCAAAGGTTGCTGTGCTTTGATCAACGCCTGCCCAATTGCCATAACTGTTGTAAGCAAACAATTTTTGAATGTGACTGAAGAATAGTTTTCCAAGATAGATGTGTTTTGATACAGGCTCGCGGCGCAACTTACTGTTATTTATTTACACAAAACATGTTTGCATTTGATTTGGACATAGTTTTCAAAGGTTGGTGTGTTTTGATACACGCCTTCTCAAATACCATAACAGGTTTACGCGAAACATTTTTGAATGTTTTTTCAAAATAGTTTTCCAAAATCGATGTGTTTTGATACTGATCGAACTCAAAAAAATACTCGGCTCTTCGAGCCTCGTACAGGTAAAGGTATAAATTTCGACTTTTCGGCCTTCACTATTTTCATATTTCGTAAACAAAACATTCTTGCATGTGTTTTTGGCATATTCTTCCAAAGTTGGTGTGCTTTGATATACGCCTGCCTTATTGCAACAAATGACGTAGGCAAAAATTCTTTGAATGTGTCTTAAGTATAGTTTTCCAAGATAGAAGTGTTTTGAAACTAATTAAAGAAATCTCTCAAAAGGCTCTCACTTTTTCACTGCGCAAACAGAACACGCCATTGCCTCGACACGACCCCGTAACTGTATTTAAAAAAATCCCCCAAAAGGCCTTACCATTTTCACTGTGCAATAAATTGGTTGTCTGTAAAGTCGTTTTACGGACGATAGTTTTACGTGATAACGTATTCCGCTCGAATATCATATTTAATAATAGATTACTGCGCTCTCGCTTACACGCACAGGGTCAGGCGGAACGTTACGGAACATTACACTTTTTCGTTCGTGCAGCTGGTGTTTCATAAATTTATAAGACGTTATCACGTCAAAAACTCAGTCCGTTATCTTTAGAAGTCCGCCATATTGGATTTAGAGTGACGTCACTTTATTTTTAGAGTTATTCTCAGCAAGCCCTTTCATTTGATACCCACATTGTAGGAAAGCATAATAAAATTTGTCCGCCATCTTTAGAAGTCCGCCATATTGGTTTTAGAGTGACGTCACATTATTTGTCCAGTTATTTTCAGCAGCCCCTTTCATTTGATACCCATATTGTAGGAAAGCAGAATAAAATTAGTCCGCAATCTTTAGAAGTCCGCCATATTGGATTTAGAGTGACGTCACTTTATTTTTCGAGTTATTTTCAGCAAGCCCTTTCATTTGATACCCATATTGTAGGAAAGCACAAAAAACTTAGTCCGCCATCTTTAGAAGTCCGCCATATTGGATTTAGAGTGACGTCACTTTATTTTTCGAGTTATTTTCAGCAAGCCCTTTCATTTGATACCCATATTGTAGGAAAGCACAAAAAACTTAGTCCGCCATCTTTAGAAGTCCGCCATATTGGATTTAGAGTGACGTCACTTTATTTTTAGAGTTATTCTCAGCAAGCCCTTTCATTTGATACCCATATTGTAGGAAAGCATAATAAAATTTGTCCGCCATCTTTAGAAGTCCGCCATATTGGTTTTAGAGTGACGTCACATTATTTGTCGAGTTATTTTCAGCAAGCCCTTTCATTTGATACCTATATTGAAGGAAAGCAGAATAAAATTAGTCCGCAATCTTTAGAAGTCCGCCATATTGGTTTTAGAGTGACGTCACATTATTTGTCGAGTTATTTTCAGCAAGCCCTTTCATTTGATACCCATATTGTAGGAAAGCATAATAAAATTAGTCTGCCATCTTTAGAAGTCCGCCATATTAGATTTAGAGTGACGTCACACAGCTAACCATGCATTGTCATTCCAACTAAACGTGTATACAAATTTTCATCTCAATCGGTTGATGATGTCTGCTTCAAAATTACCGAAGGCATTTCCGCCATCTTTAGAAGTCCGCCATATTGGATTTAGAGTGACGTCACACAGCTAACCATGCATTGTCATTCAAACTAAACGTGTATACAAATTTTCATCTCAATCGGTTGATGATATCTGCTTCAAAATTACCGAAGGCATTCTAGTCGCTCACTTAGTAACGTCAGGAACGTTAGGCGTTACACTTTTTCGTGCATGCAGCCGGTGTTTCATCTTTTTTTTTTTTTTTATTTACATAGTTGGGTCGACAGCTAGGTCATTCATCTTTTTATTTTGACGTGATTCATCAGTTTATAAGACGTTATCACGTCAAAAGAAAACGCCAACGCATCGACACGACTCCGTAATTGTTTTTTAAAGAAAACCCCAAAAGACACTTCCCTTTTCCCTGCGCAAAAAGAAAATGCCATCGCATCGACACGGCCTAGTAATTTTTTACAACCCCGGTTTTGATGCTAACAGTCAACAGACGCGCGCAATGATTTATATGATGTCCTTATACCTCCATAGTCTAAGGTTTTGTGTCATCTATTTCAACATCTTGTTCATGTTGAATAATCTATTCTTCTTACAACAAAATCGAACAATAATATTTTTTTCGATCTGAGACCGAATTTTATGCTTAATACGGTCTTTATCATCATCTCTATTAAAACGCTATATCGTAAGCCGGCAGTATACACTCGCCGAGTGATACCGAAACTGCCCGAACGCGAGTGTGTACTGATAACGCTCGCCTGATCTCGTAGCGCCCTGTCTCGCCTCGCTAGCGCTCTGTATAAAGTCGATTTTTCAACCGCGAATCAAGGGAATCGAGCGGTGAGTGCGAGTGCATTCAGTACACACTCTTCACCTAGTGCGAATTTAAATGTACTTAAAGGTACGATTCCGATCCACGCGGCAGACGGCAGACCGACAGCAATAGCTGTCGGGCTTCAGTTGCCGTCGTATAGATTCCGAAGCAGGCAGCAGGCAATGCAGTTACGTCGCAGCATTACTAATTTGCGATGTGTATTCGATATAGTTATGAATAATCAAATGCTGCAAGTTTTAAGAAGAAGACGACGACGATCTATTATTATACTATTACTTAAGCAGAAAACCTATACTGTCATTGTATTTAAATAGACTGGAAGAAGGTTCTTATGAAACTTTGATAAAAAAATCAAATAAACACGGATGTTTAGACACTAAATTAATAAAATTTTTGATTTCTTCGTCTGTCAACACGTCCATAATGTCAAACTGCAACGGCAGTACTGTGTTTTGTATGGTAGTGCAGTCTGCCGCTACGCGTCAAAAAAAGTCACTACATGTCGCGAGGCATTTGCAGTCGTATGTGGGAATCGGCCTCATACAAATGAAAACTACAAAGTAATGCCGTTTGTCGTCGCGGCACATTCCGTCGACGTCTGCCGCTGCCGTCTG
Source organism: Xanthostigma xanthostigma (assembly GCA_963575645.1). Classification (NCBI taxonomy): domain Eukaryota; kingdom Metazoa; phylum Arthropoda; class Insecta; order Raphidioptera; family Raphidiidae; genus Xanthostigma; species Xanthostigma xanthostigma. The sequence goes on from OY754467.1 coordinate 18,240,521, forward strand.
CCGCGTGGATCGGAATCGTACCTTAAGTTGTCATTTTTGTTAGTTAAACTCAGTTAAAGTGTAAACTAATAGCGTTTTTAATGATAAATAAATTATGGCGGATAGGACCAATTTATTTTTAATAGGTATAGGTATTATGCGCAATAAGCTGAAACAGCAGCAACACAAACAACGTCCAGATCCATTTAACTGCGCCGTTTAAATGGCCAGTGAAGCCAAGTTACGCCAAGTGTGGACAGTGTACACACACACACACACATACATTCGTAGACGCTCGCTTTATTAACTCTTTCGGCGAGATCTCACGGCAAGCACGCTCGGCGAATGCGTACTGCAGGCATTAGCTTTAAGTTAACCCCAACTAACATGTTCGTATGAATTCGTAAATTGAAATCATATATACTCTTATTTATATAGGGCCTGTCATAAATACGGTGGCGGTCAGTTATTTTGAATACTGCACGTTGAATTAAAAAAACAAAAAACACGTGTCCAGTATTTTTAAAAGGCATATTCAGCGACACAAAACTTGACCCCCCGTCCCCTCTCCCGGTGGCGGGGGCGGGGGTAGCTTTGAAATTTGAAATGGGTACCCCCAATTTTTATTAGAGATTTGTATTGTACGTTGAAAAATAAGACACTTTTGTCTGAAACATTTTTTCGATTTCTGAGGAAACAGTATCTTGTCAGGTAGGCGACATGAACTGACGCCAACAAACCAACATGAGGCCATTCTGTTCAAACAACAGACACATACATTTCTAGACACGTATTTTTTCTCCGTTATTAACAGCGCCAACTACTCAGAATTCGAATAAATGTTTCAGACAAAAGTGTCCTATTTTTGACGTGATAACGTCTTATAAATTGATGAATCACCAATCTTATAAATTGATAAAACACCGGCTGCATGCACGAAAAAGTGTAACGTTCCTAAAATCCTAACGTTCCTAACGTTCGTAACGCGTAACGTTCCGCCTGACCCGGTGCGTGCTTTTTGCTAATTTCTCGCTCAATTTAAATCAGATCGGTTTGAAACCAGTCTTAAACGAAAGAGGAGAACATTTTACATAGATTTCGTATAACAGAATTTGCCTAAACAGTTTTTTTATACAAATTTATATAGAAAAATAGCTGTATAAATGCAATGTTGTCTAATGCATGGCGCGACGCGGTCGGTCGTCTTTGTTTGCCGTACATGGAAATTAGACAATAACGTATGTCTTGTCTTAACATGAAAACGGCTGCATTTCTAATGTTTAATTCAATTTTTTGACATTAGTATTTTGTGAAATGCAACGCCTTCTAAGTTAAGTATTGGAATAACTAATTATTATTAGAACATAATACTTTGACAGTTGCAAACGTCACTTTTGACATTTCTTATCATTCCGACACCAAGGATAAGCGGATTGAAACCAAATTTTGGGAGGTTTAGGTTATGTATTACGGAATACGTTATCACGTAAAACTATCGTCCGTAAACTGACAACCAATTTTTTACCGTAGAATACAAATCGGTAATAAAAATTGGGGGTACCAATTTAAAATTCCAAAGTTTAGTGTCTCTGAATAGATCTTTTAAAAATACCGGACACGTGTTTTTTTATTCAACGTGCAGCATTCGAAATAATTGACCGCCCCGGTATTTAAGACACACACCCTGTATAGTACTCCATACTTATAGCTCCATCACTGTATATAAAACGAAACTACTTGTATAGGTTTTGGATCTACTGCGCAAGACTGTGGCGGTTCTGTCACAGTGTTCAGACAGCTTGAAACAGAGCATGTGTAGTGTTGGAATAACCAGGGAAGTAATTCGAAAAAAGAGACGCAGATATCATATTTTCGAAATATTATGTTCCCACGGTTAACAAAATTGTTCTTCTCTCTGTTGCCTGAACTTTTTTAGTCCAGTAAATAAGCAGGAAAATCTGGAAAAGTGGTGGAACATCTCCGATTTCAAAATTTCTTTTACTTGATTCCTTAGACCCTCAGGAACATTCCCACCACTAACCTCCGCCTCACTCCGAAAATTGGAAAAAAGCACCCGCCAGTAAAACAGTGAAAACAAACACTTTTGTCTGAAACATTTTTTCGAATTCTGAGGAAATAGTATCTTGTCAGGTAGGCAACATGAACTAACGCCAACAAACCAACATGAGGCCATTCTGTTCAAACAACAGACATACATTTCTAGGCACGTATTTTTTCTCCGTCATCAACAGCGCCAACTACTCAGAATTCGAAAAGATGTTTCAGACAAAAGTATCCTATTTTTCACCGTAGAATACAAATCGGTAATAAAAATTGGGGGTAACAATTTAAAATTCCAAAGTTTAGTGTCGCTGAATAGATCTTTTAAAAATACTGGACACGTGTTTTTTGTTTTTTTATTCAACGTGCAGCATTCGAAATAATTGACCGCCCCGGTATTTAACACACACGCCCTGTATTATGTATCTCCATACTTATAGCTCTGTCGCTGTATCTAAAACGAAACTATTTGTATCGGTTTTTGATGAACTGCGCAAAAAAAAAAACACAGGGTAACGTTCCCGAATTTTTTCTCATGTTAATGGTTGGCGCCATTCACAGGTTAGATCTTAAAGGCTAAAATTTTGTGAGAATTTTTTTAGGTCCAATGCTAAAACATTAGCTTACAAAAACACCCTAGCGTGTATACAATCTACATAGCATTTTCTCGAATTTAGACTTTTCGCGTTATTTATGTCGAACGGTGCGTCGGAGCGATTCGAGCGTCGACTTCGAAAAGACGCCTTTCGACGGGCCTAACGTGACGATATCCTTTTAGTTTCGATCAGACGATTCGTCCGGCATCGGGGATTTTTTTTATTTTCGGAAAATATTTGGACATTTTTTACGTCCACCAGGAGCCTTCGGCCCCGACGGTCGAAACATAGGTTTATAAGAGACCGCCCGAAAAAAATTCCATTAAATTTCTGTAATAAAAATTGGGGATACCCATTTAAAATTCCAAAATTATCCTCGCCTCCGCCAACAGAAGTGGGTGGGCAGTGGGTTAAGTTTAGTATCGCTAAAAAGAGACGCAGCTATATTTTCTATACACCGCACCTTGAGTAAATGTAGGCAATGCGTGATATAGTAATTTGATTACACATATGATAAAAATGCAGTTTTCATGACTTAAAATTGATTTTAAAATTCGCACAATTTACTTACTACATGCTCGACAACGATTACATTTTGTAGTTTTACTGTGTAAAACTGTATAATCTAATAGCTGTCAGTTTTAATATGAATCGGTAACACATGTTTTACTAAAAATGTGAATTAGTTCAGGGGCTTAACAGCAAGTCAGCTAGTGGATCAGCAACTGTAACATCTCTGCTTTGCGTCGGATTCACTGCCTCATTTAAGAGAATAATTTAGTTCACCCATTCAACAATATCAACATTGTTGCGTTTCATGTGGCACATAGCTCCGTACCCCTTCTTAAGTATGCGGCAACAGCGTGTTCTTTTTCAATATTCGAAGCAATGCCATGAACTTTTTTGTGATGTTGCACAGCTTTCTTAGGTGCAAAGTACTTTGAGGGCGTTTTGGACCGATGAACAGTGGGGCGGGGGTGTATTGTCGTTGATACTTTAAGTATGTTGAATATATTGCCGTACGATCCACGCATGTGCGAGACTGCGCGCGTTTTGAAATTATATTTTTTTGTTTACTTTTGCGATCTCACAATCTTTACCGCCTTTACCGCCCCTATGTAAGATAAGAATAAGACTTGTTCAGACCCTGTCCCTCCCCAAATCATCTTACGTAATAAACGAACAGCCCCCGACAACGACAACTCACTCGCACAGCCAGAAAATACTTACAGAAGAATCACTTTGCAAAGCCATAATATACCAATAAATAAATGGGTTCAGCTACTCTAGTATCTATCTACATTTATTTATATTATATCATAACATGTATCGCAACTTTATTTTCATTTACTGTCGAATATAATTTCCAAAAAGAAGAATTAGTTCAGGTTGCGCTCGGTCGAGCGATTGAGTAACGCGATGAAAGTAGATACAATATAATGTCATACGCGCGACTGAACTGATTCAAGTAAATAATAAATAATTAATAAATCGTACCTACCACAGCATCGGAATGAACCGCGCCATAGAGCCTCTCATATTCATCGTAAAATGTGGCTATTCTGTGTCCGTTCCGAGTCTAGCACTGTGTCGAAGATATTTTTTTTAACTATTAGTGTGTCGATGCAGGGACGCCGGCTTTTAAATAACCCTGTGAGTGCTGATGCTCAATTTAAAGATTCGTTTAAAAAAACTGGCAATTTGCGAGGAAAGAAATACACACCGACCGACGTATTTAGACGCAATTTTCACCATTATGTATAATTATCGTGAAAATCGCATCTAAATTCGTCCAGTAGAATCAAGTTATATGAGAACAATTCATCATTCTCATAATAAATCTTATTTGCAGCTGTATATAGTATATATATATCATGCTTTATTATAATTAATGTTGAATTAGTCCATTATGTTATTGTAGATTAACTGACATCCGCCGCGATAGTGGAAGTTCCAGTAATGACATTGTTGCAAAGTAATTTTTTCTCAATGCCGATTACCAATTAATTTTGATGCGTCTATAGTCTATTTATCACCCGTGGGTGCTAGAGCCTTCGAGCACCCACGGAGTCGGCGCCCCTGTTTCGGTGGCTTCATGTGAAAGAAGCTTTTCAAAATTAAAGTTAATAAAATCTTACTTAAGTGCACTATAGAAAACCGCCCTACAATGTATATAATAATCTATCACAATATTTGATTACATATCTCGATTTAAAATACAGAAACCTGACTGAGTGTATACGGACACAGAATAATATTATAACCTAATTTTTAGCTGTCATATTACAAAATGTTTAAAATATAATTTTTGATTTATTAATAGGCATAATATGTATTTAGCACGTATTTGTAATACATTTAAAATGATTTGTTAACTTACTAACCTGTATTATTTCCCGTCATAAAATGCATAAAATTTTATGAAATGTATTTTTGACACAAAAACAATTGTTTTAAATTTAAACGTCAAATAAATGTCCAAAAAAAAAAGAAATACGAATAATGTTCTGTCTCTGTCGAACTCACAGCTCAAATGCTAGCTCCTCCGAAATTACTATTTTGAATAGATCTCAATTAATATCGATTTATCCGGTGTCTGGCGTATATTTGAATATTTTATATGTTTCAATGTACATAATATCGATAACCATTTTCGATTCAAAATCCTTAATAATGCCAAATTTTTCATTTAAAATGATAAATGACAGCTCCAAATTTAGACAGTCGTTTGTTTATTAATAATTCAAACGTCAAAGTAAAATGAGAGCATTCAGTCAATCTTCGGCTCGGATGAATCGATAATAAATTATATGACACAAAAATATCCGTGCAAAAACCAACAAATAACGATGTATTATCTGAATTATTGCTTTTAAAATTCGATAATTTATGACATTTTTATTAGATATCTCGATTTTAAGTCTTAATTTCCACGGTTTATAAAAAAAAAACCATCTGTCAGATCTCGCTTTCGCTGGAACAGCCGAAAAATCTTTTGAACGCATACTTTTTTAGAACAAAACGCTATTGCTTAACGAATCAAGTTAAATCATGCTATAAATGTTTCATCTCAGTCACACTAATGTAGTGTCGGCGACGTAAATTTAATTAAAAACTCGATTCGTCGTCGCATGTTAAAATCGTATTGAAGTTAGGCTGTGACTTTTTCGAAAATTCTCAATGTACCCAGGCACTTTTACCTAGCCACCGTCTAAGAATTTCGAAAAAAAAGCAATTTTGCCGATTTTGTCGGCGCATAAATGACTATAAAAAAGTCGTTTTGAGCGTTTCTCTTGCACTTTCTAGTTTGACTTTTTTATTCTGCGTCGTTTGAGACGGGTCTCTACGTCGTCCGATTAATATCGGCCGAGTAATGAGCGATTTCCCGCGCCGGGTTAATCTTATGGAAAATTTTATTTCGACAAAAGTCGGCCGAAATTCGGCCGAAAACCGTCGGCGCTCGCGCTCGCTCGAAAGAGGTGAAAAATGTCGTCAGTTTCCGATAAAATTGAACCGCGAGCGATTTTTTCTCGATTTTAGCCGAGCGTTTGAAAAGTCGTCTCCGTGTTATCCTTATGTACGCAGGGGTCGACTTTGAAAAATCACAGGGGCTACGCCCCTCGAATGCAAGAGTCGGCAATGTCGCTACGCATCGAGTTAAATGGTCGTCTCTTGGAATTTTTTTTCGTGAATTTTTTCCTTGAAAACTGTAAATTTGTATAGCTGCAAAAGTTTTTTTTTTTCAAAATTAAGCCTTTTAATATATACAGACTAGTGGACCTGGTTCAAAACTTTTTTGAAGGTGACCTAACACAGTCTTCTAAGATCAATTTTTGGCACAGGCTGTCGCCAAAAAATTTTTTGCCACAGGCTGTCGCCAAAAATTTTTTTGCCAACACAAAACTTTTTACACGTGCTTTTGGCTTAGTTTTCAAAGATTGATGTGTTTTAATACAGGCAACTAACCGTTATTTATTTACACAAAACATTTTTGCATTTGTTTTTGGCATAGTTTTTAAAGGTTGGCGTCTTTTGATGCACGTCTGCCAAATTACCATAACAGGTATACGCGAAACATTTTTGAATGTGTTTTTAGAATAGTTTACCAAAATCGATGTGTTTTGATACTGCAATGAGGCCCAAAAAACTACTCGGCTCTTCGAGCCTCGTAATAATAATTCAAGTACAAAATTCGGGCCTGCGGCCCTCATAATTGTCGTATTTCTTCAACAAAACATGTTAGCATGTGTTTTTGGCGTACTTTTCAAAGGTTGCTGTGCTTTGATCAACGCCTGCCCAATTGCCATAACTGTTGTAAGCAAACAATTTTTGAATGTGACTGAAGAATAGTTTTCCAAGATAGATGTGTTTTGATACAGGCTCGCGGCGCAACTTACTGTTATTTATTTACACAAAACATGTTTGCATTTGATTTGGACATAGTTTTCAAAGGTTGGTGTGTTTTGATACACGCCTTCTCAAATACCATAACAGGTTTACGCGAAACATTTTTGAATGTTTTTTCAAAATAGTTTTCCAAAATCGATGTGTTTTGATACTGATCGAACTCAAAAAAATACTCGGCTCTTCGAGCCTCGTACAGGTAAAGGTATAAATTTCGACTTTTCGGCCTTCACTATTTTCATATTTCGTAAACAAAACATTCTTGCATGTGTTTTTGGCATATTCTTCCAAAGTTGGTGTGCTTTGATATACGCCTGCCTTATTGCAACAAATGACGTAGGCAAAAATTCTTTGAATGTGTCTTAAGTATAGTTTTCCAAGATAGAAGTGTTTTGAAACTAATTAAAGAAATCTCTCAAAAGGCTCTCACTTTTTCACTGCGCAAACAGAACACGCCATTGCCTCGACACGACCCCGTAACTGTATTTAAAAAAATCCCCCAAAAGGCCTTACCATTTTCACTGTGCAATAAATTGGTTGTCTGTAAAGTCGTTTTACGGACGATAGTTTTACGTGATAACGTATTCCGCTCGAATATCATATTTAATAATAGATTACTGCGCTCTCGCTTACACGCACAGGGTCAGGCGGAACGTTACGGAACATTACACTTTTTCGTTCGTGCAGCTGGTGTTTCATAAATTTATAAGACGTTATCACGTCAAAAACTCAGTCCGTTATCTTTAGAAGTCCGCCATATTGGATTTAGAGTGACGTCACTTTATTTTTAGAGTTATTCTCAGCAAGCCCTTTCATTTGATACCCACATTGTAGGAAAGCATAATAAAATTTGTCCGCCATCTTTAGAAGTCCGCCATATTGGTTTTAGAGTGACGTCACATTATTTGTCCAGTTATTTTCAGCAGCCCCTTTCATTTGATACCCATATTGTAGGAAAGCAGAATAAAATTAGTCCGCAATCTTTAGAAGTCCGCCATATTGGATTTAGAGTGACGTCACTTTATTTTTCGAGTTATTTTCAGCAAGCCCTTTCATTTGATACCCATATTGTAGGAAAGCACAAAAAACTTAGTCCGCCATCTTTAGAAGTCCGCCATATTGGATTTAGAGTGACGTCACTTTATTTTTCGAGTTATTTTCAGCAAGCCCTTTCATTTGATACCCATATTGTAGGAAAGCACAAAAAACTTAGTCCGCCATCTTTAGAAGTCCGCCATATTGGATTTAGAGTGACGTCACTTTATTTTTAGAGTTATTCTCAGCAAGCCCTTTCATTTGATACCCATATTGTAGGAAAGCATAATAAAATTTGTCCGCCATCTTTAGAAGTCCGCCATATTGGTTTTAGAGTGACGTCACATTATTTGTCGAGTTATTTTCAGCAAGCCCTTTCATTTGATACCTATATTGAAGGAAAGCAGAATAAAATTAGTCCGCAATCTTTAGAAGTCCGCCATATTGGTTTTAGAGTGACGTCACATTATTTGTCGAGTTATTTTCAGCAAGCCCTTTCATTTGATACCCATATTGTAGGAAAGCATAATAAAATTAGTCTGCCATCTTTAGAAGTCCGCCATATTAGATTTAGAGTGACGTCACACAGCTAACCATGCATTGTCATTCCAACTAAACGTGTATACAAATTTTCATCTCAATCGGTTGATGATGTCTGCTTCAAAATTACCGAAGGCATTTCCGCCATCTTTAGAAGTCCGCCATATTGGATTTAGAGTGACGTCACACAGCTAACCATGCATTGTCATTCAAACTAAACGTGTATACAAATTTTCATCTCAATCGGTTGATGATATCTGCTTCAAAATTACCGAAGGCATTCTAGTCGCTCACTTAGTAACGTCAGGAACGTTAGGCGTTACACTTTTTCGTGCATGCAGCCGGTGTTTCATCTTTTTTTTTTTTTTTATTTACATAGTTGGGTCGACAGCTAGGTCATTCATCTTTTTATTTTGACGTGATTCATCAGTTTATAAGACGTTATCACGTCAAAAGAAAACGCCAACGCATCGACACGACTCCGTAATTGTTTTTTAAAGAAAACCCCAAAAGACACTTCCCTTTTCCCTGCGCAAAAAGAAAATGCCATCGCATCGACACGGCCTAGTAATTTTTTACAACCCCGGTTTTGATGCTAACAGTCAACAGACGCGCGCAATGATTTATATGATGTCCTTATACCTCCATAGTCTAAGGTTTTGTGTCATCTATTTCAACATCTTGTTCATGTTGAATAATCTATTCTTCTTACAACAAAATCGAACAATAATATTTTTTTCGATCTGAGACCGAATTTTATGCTTAATACGGTCTTTATCATCATCTCTATTAAAACGCTATATCGTAAGCCGGCAGTATACACTCGCCGAGTGATACCGAAACTGCCCGAACGCGAGTGTGTACTGATAACGCTCGCCTGATCTCGTAGCGCCCTGTCTCGCCTCGCTAGCGCTCTGTATAAAGTCGATTTTTCAACCGCGAATCAAGGGAATCGAGCGGTGAGTGCGAGTGCATTCAGTACACACTCTTCACCTAGTGCGAATTTAAATGTACTTAAAGGTACGATTCCGATCCACGCGGCAGACGGCAGACCGACAGCAATAGCTGTCGGGCTTCAGTTGCCGTCGTATAGATTCCGAAGCAGGCAGCAGGCAATGCAGTTACGTCGCAGCATTACTAATTTGCGATGTGTATTCGATATAGTTATGAATAATCAAATGCTGCAAGTTTTAAGAAGAAGACGACGACGATCTATTATTATACTATTACTTAAGCAGAAAACCTATACTGTCATTGTATTTAAATAGACTGGAAGAAGGTTCTTATGAAACTTTGATAAAAAAATCAAATAAACACGGATGTTTAGACACTAAATTAATAAAATTTTTGATTTCTTCGTCTGTCAACACGTCCATAATGTCAAACTGCAACGGCAGTACTGTGTTTTGTATGGTAGTGCAGTCTGCCGCTACGCGTCAAAAAAAGTCACTACATGTCGCGAGGCATTTGCAGTCGTATGTGGGAATCGGCCTCATACAAATGAAAACTACAAAGTAATGCCGTTTGTCGTCGCGGCACATTCCGTCGACGTCTGCCGCTGCCGTCTGCCGCGTGGATCGGAATCGTACCTTAAGTTGTCATTTTTGTTAGTTAAACTCAGTTAAAGTGTAAACTAATAGCGTTTTTAATGATAAATAAATTATGGCGGATAGGACCAATTTATTTTTAATAGGTATAGGTATTATGCGCAATAAGCTGAAACAGCAGCAACACAAACAACGTCCAGATCCATTTAACTGCGCCGTTTAAATGGCCAGTGAAGCCAAGTTACGCCAAGTGTGGACAGTGTACACACACACACACACATACATTCGTAGACGCTCGCTTTATTAACTCTTTCGGCGAGATCTCACGGCAAGCACGCTCGGCGAATGCGTACTGCAGGCATTAGCTTTAAGTTAACCCCAACTAACATGTTCGTATGAATTCGTAAATTGAAATCATATATACTCTTATTTATATAGGGCCTGTCATAAATACGGTGGCGGTCAGTTATTTTGAATACTGCACGTTGAATTAAAAAAACAAAAAACACGTGTCCAGTATTTTTAAAAGGCATATTCAGCGACACAAAACTTGACCCCCCGTCCCCTCTCCCGGTGGCGGGGGCGGGGGTAGCTTTGAAATTTGAAATGGGTACCCCCAATTTTTATTAGAGATTTGTATTGTACGTTGAAAAATAAGACACTTTTGTCTGAAACATTTTTTCGATTTCTGAGGAAACAGTATCTTGTCAGGTAGGCGACATGAACTGACGCCAACAAACCAACATGAGGCCATTCTGTTCAAACAACAGACACATACATTTCTAGACACGTATTTTTTCTCCGTTATTAACAGCGCCAACTACTCAGAATTCGAATAAATGTTTCAGACAAAAGTGTCCTATTTTTGACGTGATAACGTCTTATAAATTGATGAATCACCAATCTTATAAATTGATAAAACACCGGCTGCATGCACGAAAAAGTGTAACGTTCCTAAAATCCTAACGTTCCTAACGTTCGTAACGCGTAACGTTCCGCCTGACCCGGTGCGTGCTTTTTGCTAATTTCTCGCTCAATTTAAATCAGATCGGTTTGAAACCAGTCTTAAACGAAAGAGGAGAACATTTTACATAGATTTCGTATAACAGAATTTGCCTAAACAGTTTTTTTATACAAATTTATATAGAAAAATAGCTGTATAAATGCAATGTTGTCTAATGCATGGCGCGACGCGGTCGGTCGTCTTTGTTTGCCGTACATGGAAATTAGACAATAACGTATGTCTTGTCTTAACATGAAAACGGCTGCATTTCTAATGTTTAATTCAATTTTTTGACATTAGTATTTTGTGAAATGCAACGCCTTCTAAGTTAAGTATTGGAATAACTAATTATTATTAGAACATAATACTTTGACAGTTGCAAACGTCACTTTTGACATTTCTTATCATTCCGACACCAAGGATAAGCGGATTGAAACCAAATTTTGGGAGGTTTAGGTTATGTATTACGGAATACGTTATCACGTAAAACTATCGTCCGTAAACTGACAACCAATTTTTTACCGTAGAATACAAATCGGTAATAAAAATTGGGGGTACCAATTTAAAATTCCAAAGTTTAGTGTCTCTGAATAGATCTTTTAAAAATACCGGACACGTGTTTTTTTATTCAACGTGCAGCATTCGAAATAATTGACCGCCCCGGTATTTAAGACACACACCCTGTATAGTACTCCATACTTATAGCTCCATCACTGTATATAAAACGAAACTACTTGTATAGGTTTTGGATCTACTGCGCAAGACTGTGGCGGTTCTGTCACAGTGTTCAGACAGCTTGAAACAGAGCATGTGTAGTGTTGGAATAACCAGGGAAGTAATTCGAAAAAAGAGACGCAGATATCATATTTTCGAAATATTATGTTCCCACGGTTAACAAAATTGTTCTTCTCTCTGTTGCCTGAACTTTTTTAGTCCAGTAAATAAGCAGGAAAATCTGGAAAAGTGGTGGAACATCTCCGATTTCAAAATTTCTTTTACTTGATTCCTTAGACCCTCAGGAACATTCCCACCACTAACCTCCGCCTCACTCCGAAAATTGGAAAAAAGCACCCGCCAGTAAAACAGTGAAAACAAACACTTTTGTCTGAAACATTTTTTCGAATTCTGAGGAAATAGTATCTTGTCAGGTAGGCAACATGAACTAACGCCAACAAACCAACATGAGGCCATTCTGTTCAAACAACAGACATACATTTCTAGGCACGTATTTTTTCTCCGTCATCAACAGCGCCAACTACTCAGAATTCGAAAAGATGTTTCAGACAAAAGTATCCTATTTTTCACCGTAGAATACAAATCGGTAATAAAAATTGGGGGTAACAATTTAAAATTCCAAAGTTTAGTGTCGCTGAATAGATCTTTTAAAAATACTGGACACGTGTTTTTTGTTTTTTTATTCAACGTGCAGCATTCGAAATAATTGACCGCCCCGGTATTTAACACACACGCCCTGTATTATGTATCTCCATACTTATAGCTCTGTCGCTGTATCTAAAACGAAACTATTTGTATCGGTTTTTGATGAACTGCGCAAAAAAAAAAACACAGGGTAACGTTCCCGAATTTTTTCTCATGTTAATGGTTGGCGCCATTCACAGGTTAGATCTTAAAGGCTAAAATTTTGTGAGAATTTTTTTAGGTCCAATGCTAAAACATTAGCTTACAAAAACACCCTAGCGTGTATACAATCTACATAGCATTTTCTCGAATTTAGACTTTTCGCGTTATTTATGTCGAACGGTGCGTCGGAGCGATTCGAGCGTCGACTTCGAAAAGACGCCTTTCGACGGGCCTAACGTGACGATATCCTTTTAGTTTCGATCAGACGATTCGTCCGGCATCGGGGATTTTTTTTATTTTCGGAAAATATTTGGACATTTTTTACGTCCACCAGGAGCCTTCGGCCCCGACGGTCGAAACATAGGTTTATAAGAGACCGCCCGAAAAAAATTCCATTAAATTTCTGTAATAAAAATTGGGGATACCCATTTAAAATTCCAAAATTATCCTCGCCTCCGCCAACAGAAGTGGGTGGGCAGTGGGTTAAGTTTAGTATCGCTAAAAAGAGACGCAGCTATATTTTCTATACACCGCACCTTGAGTAAATGTAGGCAATGCGTGATATAGTAATTTGATTACACATATGATAAAAATGCAGTTTTCATGACTTAAAATTGATTTTAAAATTCGCACAATTTACTTACTACATGCTCGACAACGATTACATTTTGTAGTTTTACTGTGTAAAACTGTATAATCTAATAGCTGTCAGTTTTAATATGAATCGGTAACACATGTTTTACTAAAAATGTGAATTAGTTCAGGGGCTTAACAGCAAGTCAGCTAGTGGATCAGCAACTGTAACATCTCTGCTTTGCGTCGGATTCACTGCCTCATTTAAGAGAATAATTTAGTTCACCCATTCAACAATATCAACATTGTTGCGTTTCATGTGGCACATAGCTCCGTACCCCTTCTTAAGTATGCGGCAACAGCGTGTTCTTTTTCAATATTCGAAGCAATGCCATGAACTTTTTTGTGATGTTGCACAGCTTTCTTAGGTGCAAAGTACTTTGAGGGCGTTTTGGACCGATGAACAGTGGGGCGGGGGTGTATTGTCGTTGATACTTTAAGTATGTTGAATATATTGCCGTACGATCCACGCATGTGCGAGACTGCGCGCGTTTTGAAATTATATTTTTTTGTTTACTTTTGCGATCTCACAATCTTTACCGCCTTTACCGCCCCTATGTAAGATAAGAATAAGACTTGTTCAGACCCTGTCCCTCCCCAAATCATCTTACGTAATAAACGAACAGCCCCCGACAACGACAACTCACTCGCACAGCCAGAAAATACTTACAGAAGAATCACTTTGCAAAGCCATAATATACCAATAAATAAATGGGTTCAGCTACTCTAGTATCTATCTACATTTATTTATATTATATCATAACATGTATCGCAACTTTATTTTCATTTACTGTCGAATATAATTTCCAAAAAGAAGAATTAGTTCAGGTTGCGCTCGGTCGAGCGATTGAGTAACGCGATGAAAGTAGATACAATATAATGTCATACGCGCGACTGAACTGATTCAAGTAAATAATAAATAATTAATAAATCGTACCTACCACAGCATCGGAATGAACCGCGCCATAGAGCCTCTCATATTCATCGTAAAATGTGGCTATTCTGTGTCCGTTCCGAGTCTAGCACTGTGTCGAAGATATTTTTTTTAACTATTAGTGTGTCGATGCAGGGACGCCGGCTTTTAAATAACCCTGTGAGTGCTGATGCTCAATTTAAAGATTCGTTTAAAAAAACTGGCAATTTGCGAGGAAAGAAATACACACCGACCGACGTATTTAGACGCAATTTTCACCATTATGTATAATTATCGTGAAAATCGCATCTAAATTCGTCCAGTAGAATCAAGTTATATGAGAACAATTCATCATTCTCATAATAAATCTTATTTGCAGCTGTATATAGTATATATATATCATGCTTTATTATAATTAATGTTGAATTAGTCCATTATGTTATTGTAGATTAACTGACATCCGCCGCGATAGTGGAAGTTCCAGTAATGACATTGTTGCAAAGTAATTTTTTCTCAATGCCGATTACCAATTAATTTTGATGCGTCTATAGTCTATTTATCACCCGTGGGTGCTAGAGCCTTCGAGCACCCACGGAGTCGGCGCCCCTGTTTCGGTGGCTTCATGTGAAAGAAGCTTTTCAAAATTAAAGTTAATAAAATCTTACTTAAGTGCACTATAGAAAACCGCCCTACAATGTATATAATAATCTATCACAATATTTGATTACATATCTCGATTTAAAATACAGAAACCTGACTGAGTGTATACGGACACAGAATAATATTATAACCTAATTTTTAGCTGTCATATTACAAAATGTTTAAAATATAATTTTTGATTTATTAATAGGCATAATATGTATTTAGCACGTATTTGTAATACATTTAAAATGATTTGTTAACTTACTAACCTGTATTATTTCCCGTCATAAAATGCATAAAATTTTATGAAATGTATTTTTGACACAAAAACAATTGTTTTAAATTTAAACGTCAAATAAATGTCCAAAAAAAAAAGAAATACGAATAATGTTCTGTCTCTGTCGAACTCACAGCTCAAATGCTAGCTCCTCCGAAATTACTATTTTGAATAGATCTCAATTAATATCGATTTATCCGGTGTCTGGCGTATATTTGAATATTTTATATGTTTCAATGTACATAATATCGATAACCATTTTCGATTCAAAATCCTTAATAATGCCAAATTTTTCATTTAAAATGATAAATGACAGCTCCAAATTTAGACAGTCGTTTGTTTATTAATAATTCAAACGTCAAAGTAAAATGAGAGCATTCAGTCAATCTTCGGCTCGGATGAATCGATAATAAATTATATGACACAAAAATATCCGTGCAAAAACCAACAAATAACGATGTATTATCTGAATTATTGCTTTTAAAATTCGATAATTTATGACATTTTTATTAGATATCTCGATTTTAAGTCTTAATTTCCACGGTTTATAAAAAAAAAACCATCTGTCAGATCTCGCTTTCGCTGGAACAGCCGAAAAATCTTTTGAACGCATACTTTTTTAGAACAAAACGCTATTGCTTAACGAATCAAGTTAAATCATGCTATAAATGTTTCATCTCAGTCACACTAATGTAGTGTCGGCGACGTAAATTTAATTAAAAACTCGATTCGTCGTCGCATGTTAAAATCGTATTGAAGTTAGGCTGTGACTTTTTCGAAAATTCTCAATGTACCCAGGCACTTTTACCTAGCCACCGTCTAAGAATTTCGAAAAAAAAGCAATTTTGCCGATTTTGTCGGCGCATAAATGACTATAAAAAAGTCGTTTTGAGCGTTTCTCTTGCACTTTCTAGTTTGACTTTTTTATTCTGCGTCGTTTGAGACGGGTCTCTACGTCGTCCGATTAATATCGGCCGAGTAATGAGCGATTTCCCGCGCCGGGTTAATCTTATGGAAAATTTTATTTCGACAAAAGTCGGCCGAAATTCGGCCGAAAACCGTCGGCGCTCGCGCTCGCTCGAAAGAGGTGAAAAATGTCGTCAGTTTCCGATAAAATTGAACCGCGAGCGATTTTTTCTCGATTTTAGCCGAGCGTTTGAAAAGTCGTCTCCGTGTTATCCTTATGTACGCAGGGGTCGACTTTGAAAAATCACAGGGGCTACGCCCCTCGAATGCAAGAGTCGGCAATGTCGCTACGCATCGAGTTAAATGGTCGTCTCTTGGAATTTTTTTTCGTGAATTTTTTCCTTGAAAACTGTAAATTTGTATAGCTGCAAAAGTTTTTTTTTTTCAAAATTAAGCCTTTTAATATATACAGACTAGTGGACCTGGTTCAAAACTTTTTTGAAGGTGACTTAACACAGTCTTCTAAGATCAATTTTTGGCACAGGCTGTCGCCAAAAAATTTTTTGCCACAGGCTGTCGCCAAAAATTTTTTGCCAACACAAAACTTTTTTACACGTGCTTTTGGCTTAGTTTTCAAAGATTGATGTGTTTTAATACAGGCAACTAACCGTTATTTATTTACACAAAACATTTTTGCATTTGTTTTTGGCATAGTTTTTAAAGGTTGGCGTTTTTTGATGCACGTCTGCCAAATTACCATAACAGGTGTACGCAAAACATTTTTGAATGTGTTTTTAGAATAGTTTTCCAAAATCGATGTGTTTTGATACTGCAATGAGTCCAAAAAAATACTCGGCTCTTCGAGCCTCGTAATAATAATTCAAGTACAAAATTCGGGCCTGCGGCCCTCATCATTTTCGTATTTCTGAAACAAAACATGTTAGCATGTGTTTTTGGCGTACTTTTCAAAGGCTGGTGTGCTTTGATCTACGCCTGCCCAATTGTCATAACTGTTGTAAGCAAACAATTTTTGAATGTGACTGAAGAATAGTTTTCCAAGATAGATGTGTTTTGATACAGGCTCGCAGCGCAACTTACTGTTATTTATTTACACAAAACATGTTTGCATTTGATTTGGGCATAGTTTTCAAAGGTTGGTGTGTTTTGATACACGCCTTCTCAAATACCATAACAGGTTTACGCGAAACATTTTTGAATGTTTTTTCAAAATAGTTTTCCAAAATCGATGTTTTGATACTGATCGAGCTCAAAAAAATACTCGGCTCTTCGAGCCTCGTACAGGTAAAGGTATAAATTTCGACTTTTCGGCCTTCACTATTTTCATATTTCGTAAACAAAACATTCTTGCATGTGTTTTTGGCATATTCTTCCAAAGTTGGTGTGCTTTGATATACGCCTGCCTTATTGCAACAAAATATATCGTAGGCAAAAATTCTTTGAATGTGTCTTAAGTATAGTTTTCCAAGATAGAAGTGTTTTGAAACTAATTAAAGAAATCTATCAAAAGGCTCTCACTTTTTCACTGCGCAAACAGAACACGCCATTGCATCGACACGACCCCGTAACTGTATTTAAAAAAATCCCCCAAAAGGCCTTACCATTTTCACTGTGCAAAAAATTGGTTGTCTGTAAAGTCGGTTTACGGACGATAGTTTTACGTGATAACGTATTCCGCTCGAATATAATATTTAATAATACATTACTGCGCTCTCGCTTGCACGCACAGGGTCAGGCGGAACGTTACGGAACATTACACTTTTTCGTGCGTGCAGCTGGTGTTTCATCAATTTATAAGACGTTGTCACGTCAAAAACTCAGTCTGTCATCTTTAGAAGTCCGCCATATTGGATTTAGAGTGACGTCACTTTATTTTTAGAGTTATTCTCAGCAAGCCCTTTCATTTGATACCCATATTGTAGGAAAGCATAATAAAATTTGTCCGCCATCTTTAGAAGTCCGCCATATTGGTTTTAGAGTGACGTCACTTTATTTGTCGAGTTATTCTCAAAAAGCCCTTATATTTGATACCCCTATTGTAGGAAAGCATAATAAAATTAGTCCGCCATCTTTAGAAGTCCGCCATATTAGATTTAGAGCGACGTCACTTTATTTTTCGAGTTATTTTCAGCAAGCCCTTTCATTTGATACCCATATTGTAGGAAAGCATAATAAAATTTGTCCGCCATCTTTAGAAGTCCGCCATATTGGTTTTAGAGTGACGTCACTTTATTTGTCGAGTTATTCTCAGGGAGCCCTTATATTTGATACCCATATTGTAGGAAAGCATAATAAAATTAGTCCGCCATTTTGGATTTAGAGTGACGTCACTTTATTTTTCGAGTTATTCTCAGCAAGCCCTTTCATTTGATACCCATATTGTAGGAAAGCATAATAAAATTAGTCCGCCATCTTTAGAAGTCCGCCATATTGGTTTTAGACTGACGTCACTTTATTTTTCGAGTTATTCTCAGCAAGTCCTTTCATTTGATACCCATATTGTAGAAAAGCATAATAAAATTAATCCGCCATCATTAGAAGTCCGCCATATTGGATTTAGAGTGACGTCACTTTATTTTTTGAGTCATTCTCAGCAAGCCCTTTCATTTGATACCCATATTGTAGGAAAGCATAATAAAATTAGTCCGCCATCTTTAGAAGTCCGCCATATTGGATTTAGAGTGACGTCACACAGCTAACCATGCATTGTCATACAAACTAAACGTGTATACAAATTTTCATCTCAATCGGTTGATGATATCTGCTTCAAAATTACCGAAGGCATTTCCGCCATCTTTAGAAGTCCGCCATATTGGATTTAGAGTGACGTCACACAGCTAACCATGTATTGTCATTCAAACTAAACGTGTATACAAATTTTCATCTCAATCGGTTGATGATATCTGCTTCAAAATTACCGAAGGCATTATAGTCGCTCACTTAGTAACGTCAGGAACGTTAGGCGTTACACTTTTTCGTGCATGCAGCCGGTGTTTCATCTTTTTTTTTTTTTTTTATTTACATAAGTGGGTCGACAGCTAGGTCATTCATCTTTTTATTTTGACGTGATTCATCAATTTATAAGACGTTATCACGTCAAAAGAAAACGCCAACGCATCGACACGACTCCGTAATTGTTTTTTAAAGAAATCCCCAAAAGACACTTCCCTTTTCCCTGCGCAAAAAGAAAATGCCATCGCATCGACACGGCCTAGTAATTTTTTACAACCCCGGTTTTGATGCTAACAGACGCGCGCAATGATTTATACGATGTCCTTATACCTCCATAGTCTAAGGTTTGTGTCATCTATTTCAACATCTTGTTCATGTTGAATAATCTATTCTTTTTACAACAAAATCGAACAATAATTTTTTTTCCGATCTGAGACTGAATTTTATGCTTAATACGGTCTTCATCATCATCTCCTTTAAAACGCTATATCGTAAGCCGACAGTATACACTCGCCGAGAGATACCGAAACTGCCCGAACGCGAGTGTGTACTGGAAACGCTCGCCTGATCTCGTAGCGCCCTGTCTCACCTCGCTAGCGCTCTGTATAAAGTCGATTTTTCAACCGCGAGTCAAAGGAATCGAGCGGTGAGTGCGAGTGCATTCAGTACACACTCTTCACCTAGTGCGAATTTAAATGTACTTAAAGGTACGATTCCGATCCACACGGCAGACGGCAGACCGACAGCAATAGCTGTCGGGCTTCAGTTGCCGTCGTATAGATTCCGAAGCCGGCAGCAGGCACTGCAGTTACGTCGCAGCATTACTAATTTGCGATGTGTATTCGATATAGTTATGAATAATCAAATGCTGCAAGTTTTATTGCAAGAAGAAGAAGACGACGACGATCTATTATTATACTATTACTTAAGCAGAAAACCTATACTGCCATTGTATTTAAATAGACTGGAAGAAAGTTCTTATGAAACTTTGATAAAAAAATCAAATAAACACGGATGTTTAGACACTAAATTAATACAATTTTTGATTTCTTCGTCTGTCAACACGTCCATAATGTCAAACTGCAACGGCAGTACTGTGTTTTGTATGGTAGTGCAGTCTGCCGCTACGCGTCAAAAAAAGTCACGACATGTCGCGAGGCATTTGCAGTCGTATGTCGGAATCGGCCTCATACAAATGAAAATTACAAAGTATGCCGTTTGCCGTCGCGGCACATTCCGTCGACGTCTGCCGCTGCCGTCTGCCGCATGGATCGGAATCGTACCTTAAGTTGTCATTTTTGTTAGTTAAACTCAGTTAAAGTGTAAACTAACAGCGTTTTTAATGATAAATAAATTATGGCGGATAGGACCAATTTATTTTTAATAGGTAT
This sequence comes from Xanthostigma xanthostigma, assembly GCA_963575645.1. Taxonomy (NCBI): domain Eukaryota; kingdom Metazoa; phylum Arthropoda; class Insecta; order Raphidioptera; family Raphidiidae; genus Xanthostigma; species Xanthostigma xanthostigma. The sequence goes on from OY754467.1 coordinate 18,260,999, forward strand.
AGGTATTATGCGCAATAAGCTGAAACAGCAGCAACACAAACAAAGTTCAGATCCATTTAACTGCGCCGTTTAAATGGCCAGTGAAGCCAAGTCACGCCAAGTGTGTACAGTGTACACACACACACACAAAAACATTCGTAGACGCTCGCTTTATCAACTCTCTCGGCGAGATCTCACGGCGAGCACGCTCGGCGAATGCGTACTGCAGGCATTAGCTTTAAGTTAACCCCAACTAACATGTTCGTATGAAATTCGTAAATTAAAATCATATTTACTCTTATTTATATAGGGCCTGGCATAAATACGGTGGCAGTCAGTTATTTTGAATACTGCACATTGAATTAAAAAACAAAAAAACACGTGTCCAGTATTTTTAAAAGGCATATTCAGCGACACAAAACTTGACCCCCCGTCCCCTTCCCGGTGGCAGGGGCGGGGGTAGCTTTGAAATTTGAAATGGGTACCCCCAATTTTTATTAGAGATTTGTATTGTACGTTGAAAAATAAGACACTTTTGTCTGAAACATTTTTTCGAATTCTGAGGAAACAGTATCTTGTCAGGTAGGCGACATGAACTAACGCCAACAAACCAACATGAGGCCATTCTGTTCAAACAACAATAACATACATTTCTAGGCACGTATTTTTTCTCCGTTATTAACAGCGCCAACTACTCAGAATTCGAAAAAATGTTTCAGACAAAAGTATCCTATTTTTCACCGTAGAATACAAATCGGTAATAAAAATTGGGGGTAACAATTTAAAATTCCAAAGTTTAGTGTCGCTGAATAGATTTTTTAAAAGTACTGGACACGTGTTTTTAGTTTTTTTATTCAACGTGCAGCATTCGAAATAATTGACCGCCCCGGTATTTAACACACACGCCCTGTATTATGTATCTCCATTCTTATAGCTCTGTCGCTGTATCTAAAACGAAACTATTTGTATCGATTTTTGATGAACTGCGCAAAAAAAAAACACAGGGTAACGTTCCCGAATTTTTTCTCATGTTAACGGTTGGCGCCATTCACAGGTTAGATCTAAAAGACTAAAATTTTGTGAGAATTTTTTTAGGTTCAATGCTAAAACATTAGCTTACAAAAACACCCTAGCGTGTATACAATCTACATAGCATTTTCTCGAATTTAGGACATTTCGCGTTATTTATGTCGAACGGTGCGTCGGAGCGATTCGAGCGTCGACTTCGAAAAGATGCCTTTTGACGGGTCGAACGTGACGATATCCTTTTAGTTTCAATCAGACGATTCGTCCGGCATCGGGGATTTTTTTTTGTTTTCGGAAAATATTTAGACATTTTTTACGTCCACCAGGAGCCTTCGGCCCCGACGGTCGAAACATAGGTTTATAAGAGACCGCCCAAAAAAAAATCCATTAAATTTTCAGATCGATCGGGGGTGCCGTATAGCAGGTGCGTTTGAAAAACCAACATTCAAAAGGTGTCGCTCTTTTGGAATTTTTTTCAACCATAAGGAAGCATCCGAGCGTGTCAGCGGGATAGGACGGCACCCAAGCGAAGGTTTAACAAATTTTTTGGTAATTTTTCCGACAGTAAAAATGTTGCTCCTTCCAGTCGAAAAAGACGTCCGAAAATCGCAAAAACGGTACTTTTTACCCCTTCGAGGGGCCTCCCGCGCTGTGAAATGTTTTCCTCCCCGTCACCAATTCTAATATGTCCAACAGTCAAAATGTCGAAATTCCCCCAAAAAAAAATCAAGGTAGCCTATTTTTTTTAAATAGCGAATTTCACATAAACATTAATTCCTAATCCTGGAGCCTTAAAATCATCAACAAATATTAGACCCTAAGAAGTTTCACTTCTAGCGCGTTTGAAAATTATGAAAAGTTCTCACGAATCAGCATCGAGAGAACGATGCGTAAATAACTGAAATTTGAACGTCTTAGAGTTTATCGACACATACGACTGACATATTTTTTATCGTATCGATACGTAGTCTTCGATCGACCTAAGTTATATATTATATAATTGGAAAAGTTGTCGGTTTCGCTATTATATTAGACATAATGAAACATTTTTGAATGTGTTTTTAGAATAGTTTTCCAAAATCGATGTGTTTTGATACTTGTCGAGCGCAAAAAAATGAGCCTCGTCCAGGTACAGGTACAAAATTCAGTCCTTCGGCCCTAAATATTTTCATATTTCGTAAACAAAACATTTTTGCATGTTTTTGGCATATTTTTCAAAGGTTGGTGTGCTTTGATATACGACTACTCAATTGCCAGAACTTTCGTAGGCAAAAATTCTTTGAATGTGTCTTAAGTATAGTTTTCCAAGATAGAAGTGTTTTGAAACTAATTAAAGAAATCTCTCAAAAGGCTCTCACTTTTTCACTGCGCAAACAGAACACGCCATTGCGTCGACACAACCCCGTAATTGTATTTTAAAAAATTCCCCAAAAGGCCTTACCATTTTCACTGTGCAAAAAAAAAAACGCCATCGCATCGACATGACCACTTACTACATGCTCGACAACGATTACATTTTGTAGTTTTACTGTGTAAAACTATATAATCTAATAGCTGTCAGTACACACTACGGCGGTTTTATATCGTTAATTAAAACTGTTAAATAAGAAAGTTATTAAGATGCAACTTTTGACTATTTAAGAACGGACAGCAAGTTGAACCTTCTTTTCCCAACTTTTTTGGTACATTGGACGACGCTCAACGTTCCAAAGAAGTGGGCGAAGGGGGGGGGGTGCGCCCCGGGTTTCAAGCACCAAGGGGTGAGGGGCTGTTTATTTATTACGTAAGACAATTTTAACCACTTTTTGACCTCCGCCCCCACCCTTTTATACTTACATAAAATCTGTATCTACCAATATGCAAAGAAAAAGTAGCAAAAATATAAAAACCCGTTAGTTTGTGTGCTATAAAAAACAATGTTTTAATATGAATCGGTAAAACATGTTTTACTAAGCAACTGGAACATCTCTGCTCTGCGTCGGATTCACTGCCTCATTTAAGAGAATAATTAAGTTCACCCATTCAACAATATCAACATTGTTGCGTTTCATGTGGCACATAGCTCCGTACCCCTTCTTAAGTATGCGGCAACAGCGTGTTCTTTTTCAATATTCGAAGCGATGCCATGAGCTTTTTTGTGAAGTTGCACAGCTTTCTTAGGTGCAAAGTACTTTGAGGGCGTTTTGGACCGATGGACAGTGGGGCGGGGGTGTATTGTCGTTGATAGTTTAAGTATGTTGAATACATTGCCGTACGATCCACGCATGTGCGAGACTGCGCGCGTTTTGAAATTATATTTTTTTGTTTACTTTTGCGATCTCACAATCTAGACCCTTTACCGCCCCTATGTAAGATAAGAATAAGATTTGTTCAGACCCTGTCCCTCCCCAAATCATCTTACGTAATAAACGAACAGCCCCCGACAACGACAACTCACTCGCACAGTCAGTTAATACTTACAGAAGAATCACTCTGCAAAGTCATAATATACCAATAAATAAATGGATTCAGCTACTCTAGTATCTATCTACATTTATTTATATTATATCTGAACATGTATCGCAACTTTATTTTCATTTACTGTCGAATATAATTTCCAAAAAGAAGAATGAGTTCAGGTTGCGCTCGGTCGAGCGATTGAGTAACGCGATGAAAGTAGATACAATATAATATCATACGCGCGACTGAACTGATTCGAGTAAATAATAAATAATTAATAAATCGTACCTACTACAGCAGCGGAATGTACCGCGCCTCTCATATTCATCGTAAAATGTGGCTATTCTGTGTCTGTTCCGAGTCTAGCACTGTGTCGAAGATATTTTTTTTAACTATTAGTGTGTCGGTGCAGCGACGCCGGCTTTTAAATAACCATGTGAGTGCTGATGCTCAATTTAATGATTCGTTTAAAAAAACTGGCAAATTGTGAGGAAAGAAATGCACACCGACCGACGTATTTAGACGCAATTTTCACCATTATGTATAATTATCGTGAAAATCGCATCTAAATTCGTCCAGTACAATGAAGTTATATGAGAACAATTCATCATTCTCATAATAAATCTTATTTGCTTTATTATAATTAATGTTGAATTAATCCATTATGTTATTGTAGACTAACTGTCATCCGCCGCGATAGTGGAAGTTTCGGGTTTAAGTTCCAACAATGACATTGTTGTAAAGTAATTTTTTCTCAAAGCCGATTACTGATCAGTTTTGATGCGTCTATGCTCTATTTATCACCCGTGGGTGCTAGAGCCCTCGAGCACCCACGGAGTCGGCGCCCCTGTTTCGGTGGCTTCATGTCAAAGAAGCTGTTTTCAAAATTAAAGTTAATAAAATCTTACTTAAGGTCCTGCACAATGAGAGCCAATCTTTTCATTTCATCTATTGAAAAGAATGCAGGAAAGATAATGTCGATATGTGATGGAATATTTTAGCTAAATAAAGTTCCGTAAGTACCTTTAGTATTTTGTTGTTTTATTTTGGGAGTGCACTATAGAAAACCGCCCTACAATGTATATAATAATCTATAACAATATTTGATTACATATCTCGATTTAAAATACAGAAACCCGACTGAGTGTATATGACACAGAATAATATTATAACCTAATTTTTAGCTGTCATATTACAAAATGTTTAAAATATAATTTTTGATTTATTAATAGGCATAATATGTATTTAGCACGTATTTGTAATACATTTAAAATGATTTGTTAACTTACTAACCTGTATTATTTCCCGTCATAAAATGCATAAAATTTTATGAAATGTATTTTTGACACAAAAACAATTGTTTTAAATTTAAACGTCAAATAAATGTCCAAAAAAAAAAAGAAATTCGAATAATGTTCTGTCTCTGTCGAACTCACAGCTCAAATGCTAGCTCCTCCGAAATTACTATTTTGAATAGATCTCAATTAATATCGATTTATCCGGTGTCTGGCGTATATTTGAATATTTTATATGTTTCAATGTACATAATATCGATAACCATTTTCGATTCAAAATCCTTAATAATGCCACATTATTCATTTAAAATGATAAATGACAGCTCCAAATTTAGACAGTCGTTTGTTTATTAATAATTCAAACGTCAAAGTAAAATGAGAGCGTTCAGTTAATCTTCGGCTCGGATGAATCGATAATAAATTATATGACACAAAAATATCCGTGCAAAAACCAACAAATAACGATGTATTATCTGAATGATTGCTTTTAAAATTCGATAATTTATGACATTTTTATTAGATATCTCGATTTTAAGTCTTAATTTCCACGGTTTATAAAAAAAGCCCATCTGTCAGATGCCGCTTTCGCTGGAACAGCCGAAAAATCTTTTGAACGCATACTTTTTTAGAACAAAACGCTATTGCTTAACGAATCAAGTTAAATCATGCTATAAATGTTTCATCTCAGTCACACTAATGTAGTGTCGGCGACGTAAATTTAATTAAAAACTCGATTCGTCGTCGCATGTTAAAATCGTATTGAAGTTAGGCTGTGACTTTTTCGAAAATTCTCAATGTACCCAGGCACTTTTACCTAGCCACCGTCTAAGAATTTCGAAAAAAAAGCAATTTTGCCGATTTTGTCGGCGCATAAATGACTATAAAAAAGTCGTTTTGAGCGTTTCTCTTGCACTTTCTAGTTTGACTTTTTTATTCTGCGTCGTTTGAGACGGGTCTCTACGTCGTCCGATTAATATCGGCCGAGTAATGAGCGATTTCCCGCGCCGGGTTAATCTTATGGAAAATTTTATTTCGACAAAAGTCGGCCGAAATTCGGCCGAAAACCGTCCGCGCTGGCGCTCGCTCGAAAGAGGTCAAAAATGTCGTCAGTTTCCGATAAAATTTAACGGCGAGCGATTTTTTCTCGATTTTAGCCGAGCGTTTGAAAAGTCGTCTCCGTGTTATCCTTACCTACGCAGGGGTCGACTTTGAAAAATCACAGGGGCTACGCCCCTCAAATGCAAGAGTCGGCAATGTCGCTACGCATCAAGTTAAATGGTCGTCTCTGAGAATTTTTTTTCGTGAATTTTTTCCTTGAAAACTGTAAATTTGTATAGCTGCAAAAGTTTTTTTTTTTCAAAATTAAGCGTTTTAATATAAGAGAAGATTCAAGACAAACGCTGCTACAGCACAATGTCATTGATTTAGTTTTATGGAAATAAAAAAAACTATTTTTACACTTTTCTTATAGTACTAACAGACGGTCGAACTTGGTTCGAAGCGGACAGCGGATCTGGTCCGCTCCGTACCAAATCTGTTCGTCTGTACAGTAGTCTGGGTGTCCGCCCGGTTCGATGGGAACAGATTCGGTCGTCTGTTGCAAGATCCGCCGTACCATGTCCGTTGTCGGACCGGACCAAGTTCGACCGTGTGTTAGCACTATTATTGTAAAATAACTATTGACTAATATATTACGTAACTTCAATTAGTTTTTGTCAAAGTTGAACGTTGACTTTGTATGTAGGTTCATCCGTGTTATTTTCTCGAGAACCCTATCTTAGCTCTAAGTAGCCGAGCTATGGTTGGGTACCTAATTTATAGTGCTTTATCAAAATCGGTCTGGCCATTTTCGAGTTATGCTGATAGACATACAAACATTTCTCAAGCATGTCTTTGTCGAGTTTGTACAAAGAACTCGAAAAATCCGTAAAGAACAGAATTTATAAATCCCATTTATGTGTTTGAACGTATTTAACTAAAAAAAATCTAGTCAATTGGGCGACGAGATCATTCCAACTTCAAGATGTTGGCATTTGATAATAAAAGAACAGCTGATTTTTCGAAACTATAAAAAATAAATAGAATAATAAGCCGTTGTAAAAAGTATACTTTTATTATATAAAACACTCCGTTATTGCATGTATATCTCTTCTGCACATTCGCCGATTTTCCCCAAAAACAATAGGGCTCTTCATATTTGCATACCAAACATCCTCCCGAAATTTGGTTTCCATCTGCTCATCCGTTTGACCTGTATAGTGCTCACAGATTAACAGACTAACATACTAACAGACGAACAGAGTTTTTCCAAAAATATGTTTTTGGATTCGGGGGACCTCAGAACGAAAAGAAATTGTAAAATTTTGAGAAGTTATTTTTGACCTAAAATAGTTTGGGTTGGAATCCGCGACAGTCTAATATGCCTATCTTAAATAGGAAATCTACAAATCCGGGCGAACCGGACCGCGAAATGCTAGTTAGTATATAAATAAGTACCTACATATGTTAATCTTGTGAAGAATTTTAGTTAATAATGCATTCTTTGAATACTTATTATAGGAATCAATTAAATGTTTAAATAAATAAAATTACCGACCAATTTTTTCAGACTATATATTGACAAAAATTATAATTCAATAGATGACGTTTCGGTCCGGATTATTTCTGAAGAAGATCCGAATCCGGACCGAAACGTCATCTATTGAATTATTAAATTATAATTTTTGTCAATATATAGTCTGAAAAAAATTGGTCGATAATTTTATTTCTTTGAAGAGTTCCATTCAGACGTTAATCAAAGATTTGAATTAGTTAAATTTTATACCAAGTTTATTAGTCCTTTCTTGTGCTTACCCCATCGTGCCAGTATTTTAGATAAATAATTTGGAAAAGAGTATAAATCTTTATTGAATAACGGTTTTACATTTTTTTTACTCAAGTTTGTTTAAGATATATTTACTTAGACTAGCTATGTACTTCTTGCAATAAAATATAGTAATATAGCTTCACGAGCACCAAGTTGGTATCTATAGCGTCTTATTGCCATAGGGGAATTTCTTTTTAACTAACTCGCTTGCATCCCTCCAGTAAATGTGTATGTGTGCTCCTGAGTATTAGTCGGTATACACAAAGGTCGTGACACCTCTTTTTCTCTTCGTTAGATTTATGTGATCTTTTGTAATGTGTTGTCTCTCTCTTTCTACTTTAACTTTATTATACGTTCACAGATGTTAGATGCTAGTTTGGCGACGAATATGCTAGCTTTCAAATGTGCATTCGGTATGAAAATAAGTTTTTCAAATTTATAACGACTACGAAAAGCGCTGAAATGTGTAATGTAAAATTATTGTTAATCTATTTTTATGCATCTAGCTGTTTTATTACACCTCCAGACGAGTGAGAATCTTTGGGTTCGAATTTTAGTGAGATATGACTCGACTGCAGTAGTCAGTGCAGGTTAATAAATTTTAATGTTCAAAGTAAAAATCGAAATAAAATAATAGCTATTTATGCTACAAGTCGGGAAAGGGACGAATTATGGTATGGGGTAGTTACAGAACGAGCCGACAGATTGCGCAGTATTATCTGTGATATACAGCGCAACCAGAGGCGAGTTCTGTAAATACCCAACCCAAATTCGTCACTTTTCCGACTTGTAGCATCAATATTTTATGCAATCCCTGCTTTGAAGTTTACTTTCACTTCTGCAAAAAAATTCAGAAGGTATATAATTAGTAGAAATTCTATTAGGTAATAATCATTTTTTTGAAAGTATACATCGTTGAATAATATTTAATTATTACACCCTGTGCGATAATATCAAGTGTTATCTTGTAACATAGTGAAATGAAAGTATGCATCCCGGTGCGATAATATAAAGAATACAATTTAGTGCTCAGATATTCACTTAGTATGTACGCTGCGCATCGACCTAAAGCGAGGATTAGATAAAACAAAATGTTGGAAGATTAAAGGATGAATCCTGGTGGCATAGGATCAATGAACTAAGCAAATACTGAAGGTTTTTTTATTGCATTTTATTGTCTGACGTTTTGACAAACTTTATGCCATCTTCGGAGAATCAATGCTGTCTGTTTTTTCAGTATTGTTGTTATGTATAAAATAAATTTAAAAAAAATGTCATCAACGGGTATTAAAATTACTATATTTTTTATTTTAATTTATTTTATATATAACAACAATACTGAGAAAACAGACAGCATTGATTCTCCGAAGATGGCATAAAGTTTGCCGAAACATCAGACAATAAAATGCAATAAAAAAACCTTCAGTATTTGCTTAGTTCATTGATCCTATGCGACCAGCATTCATCCTTTAATCTTTCAACATTTAAACAGTATCATCATTACTCTAAATTATTATTAATTTCACAAAAATAAAACAAAATGCTTGTAGTTTCAAGCGACCAGTCCGATGCAGTGATTACGTAATTTAATTGCTTTATCGGTTCCTGTGGTAGATCAGCGCTTTTTTCCCCTTTTTTTTTGAAAGTTTTCCGATCTCGGGACACTTATTTTCTATCGAAATACCTTTAGTTTCGTAGGCTAGAATAATAATAAATAAATTAAGCGAATGTTTCAACGCAGCGTTTTTAATCACACGCGTGGATTATGTTGTTTATTTTATAATTTTCGGGAACATTTATTTGCTTGCGGATTATTTGAAAATGAAATTATACGTTCATTATCGTAGAAACTAGAGATGGCATATGTTGAGTGAAAATTGTCGAACTATTCGATTATAAAAATATTTCGAGATATTTCGAAAGGTTATTCAAAATCATTCGAATGATTTTTATACCTATGACTTACGATTTATAATACAATCTCCGTTAATACTACGCTCTATTTTTGCTCTATAAAACACTGCATGGCGCATGCAGATTATATTTCGCAGTATAGAATATGATTACTCATGTCTTTTATCTGCCTCTGTTCTTTGAAGCACTACATGCAGGTAACTCTCTCAAGTCTTATAACAGAAAACTAGAGCTAAATATTAATTCGTTTAATAATCATATCGAATGCATAGATAAATAGAATGAATTGTGCTTTCACTCGCGTAGTGCCTAATCACTCGATATGCACAGTTTTGAATACGAATAATTACGTCTTTTATCTACGACTTTACTAAAAAGTATGTAGGCGACTCTCTCAAGATTGATAATCGAAATCGAGGCAAATTCGTTCGAAAGTTGGAAAATTTATTCATTCACGCCTCCTATTAATTATTATTATACATCGTGCGTAGGAATCATTACGAATTAATATTTCGGTTATCAAAATCTATCGAATAGCAATCTTGAAAATCAACGATTATTCCCAACTCTATTTTTTACGTAGTTTGCGCTAGGTTATTTCAGTCATGAGTTATCCTTGTGTTCATAGTAAGTGTTGAAAAGTATACCCGTTCTCTTACAGTAGTACTAGCATAGAATAGTACACTAATAGTATAGTACAAAGACTATATTAGAGTCTGTTGTATAGTACATACATATTAGATTACACCGAGCTGGAATAATAATCCATGGCCCAGCGTGTGTTTATACGTTTACACAAACCATTCACAAGCTCTTACGGTTGTAATAGCTGATGTAGAGGCACAACGTTACGTCGTACGTTGGTGCAGTGTACATAGTTGTAGGTACATTGTGTTCTACACTATACTACACTACACTACATTACAGTGTTGTAAATAGCTCCAAAACAGCGCGCTAGTGAGTATATCACGCCCGAGACGCGTTGAAGTAAGGGGAACACCCGCGGTACAATGTCGCGATACACTGTGCTCAACGAAACTATCATCGAAATTACTTGTCGTCTAGTAAAAAAATCAATTACGAGGTCGTGTCGATGCGATGGCATTTTTTTTGCGCAGTGAAAAAGGGGAGGCGTCTGGATGGAGCTCTTTAAAAAACATTTACTGGGTCGTGTCGATGGGATGGCGTGTTTTTTTTTTGCGCAGTGAAGAGGGGAGGGCGTTTGGGGGAATTCTTTCAAAAACCTTGACGGGGTCGTGTCGATGCGATGGCGTTTTTTTGCGCAGTGAAGAATGGAGGGCGTTTGGGGCGAGTTCTTTAAAAAACAACTACGGGGTCGTATATACAAAGTGAGATATTAATACAGTAATTCTACAACAGTTGTTATGACGTGTATATGTGATTTCTGATTGGTCAGACTAAAAAAATGACAGTGAAAGACACAAAGTTTTTACGTATTTTTGAGGAAATTCGTGAATAATCACGTAAACGTCAAAATTTAAAAAAAGGTTTGCACTCCGGAAGTGAAAACTTGAATATTAACCGTCTTACGAATTTTCGATCAAAATGGTTTGTATCATAGATTGCATTTTTTTATGTACGATATTTCAACGCTAGATGTCTAACGTTGTATAAATAAAAGTTTCCGTCTTACGCATTTTCGATCAGGACACGTGACCTGACGGCGAGTTTAAGATTTTTTACCTATTACAAAAAAAGTGTTCAACGCCGCTAAAGAAGTTTTCACTTCAAAAAAATTCAAAAGTTATCATTGAACCCCTATTACGACTCGTGTGACTTAAAATTCGCTAGTTTTCACATAATATCACAAATCGTACATAAAAACTACAATATTCTACTTAAACTACTATTATTTTCAGTGAAGTTTTGTTTGTAAGTCACTGAATCGAGGTGCAGTTGATTCGTTTCAGCGTACTGAGTGTAGACCCTTCATCGGTAGTCTATGATACGGCACAATACAGACAGACGGTGGCGTGGCGCGCCCCGACTCATGTTGTTTGGGGTCGGTGTGATGCAATTCGGCGGACCGGTGAACCGTGCCACAACTTAATTAACCGGCTTGCTTCAGAGCTATCTCTCGGTATACCAACTGTACTAGATAAGTCCACTGGCATACCATCGGAAACATTTGAGCTTAGATCGGCTCTTCAAGACGCTGCAAGGGTTGAATCATTTGAAATATGTGTGTACGTAGATACATGTAGGACATAGATAACGCGATTTTTTTTCGAGTCGGTTGTCGACTCGATACACAGACGACATTGAGAATACGTCGTCTTGGTCTCTGCAGGCAGTACAAAGTGTGACTAGTTCGATGACGTGATTATGTATAATTTTTTTTGAAAAATGAAGAGCTGTCGCCTGTTCCTTTAATCAACTTTGATTTGCACATCACGCAGAAAAACAAGTTTCTTTAATATAATTTCTCTTTCCCACTGGGCACTCTGGGCACGTGTCCAGGGCCCCGCGATCGATAGGGGCCCCCTAGTTCCTGCCTGATCATCAAAAGATAACCGATATTTATTATCAAAAGCATATTTATTTCGAAAAAAGCAAACGATAATGACTAATTATAACACCTACTTTCCGATTTCAGCATGTTTAGGTAAATTTAAATATATATGAAAGTAGGTACAATGCTTGACCAGTTTGTCGCTGATATCCACAAAATGTGATATGCTCAAAAACATAGATTTAGAAGTAACGATTTTGCCCATCTCAAATCTAGAAGGGTACTTATTCAATCAACATAGATTTTTAAGCATTATCCTGTGGGCTGTGAATGCTTCAAGAGTTACTTTTGTGGATTATATAATAAGTTGGTTCCAAGCGGCCAGAAAACGATAATAAAACCGTCACCCGCATGTGCAGTAGGTAAAACGAAGCTGTTAGTGGCAATTTTAGAACCCGTTTTAGCTACTGCGCATGCCGGTGACGGTTACGAAACCGTTTGCTGGCTGCTTGGAACGAATCTTATATTATCTATTCATTTAATGTGACTGTAAAGAAATAAAAATAAATCTAGAAGCAATTGCTTATCTACTTTCTTTGTCTATTCTAACAAAATAGTGGTCTGTCAAGGTCATAGGGGCCCCATTATCCTAATGTGCTCATGGCCTCCAATAGGCCATAGCTGCATTATTTTTATTGAGACAAGTATTATATATACTGAAAGACCAAATTGTTTCTATTGAAAAATCCATCATTACTTCTGGAAAAACATCATTTGTATTATAATAACAATTGAATTTAGTATGGCTGTATAACGATGATGATATAAATTTTGGAGCTTCAAATAAGTAAGAATATGTTTTTCTAAATTTCTGAAATGACTAAGTGAAACGTTAAAAAAACTTTAATTTTCAATTATAAATTATTGCAAAATAAATAGCTGGGGTTTTTCTGGTTGAGTTGCAATTTCAATTATTTCTACTGATCGCATACATTTTTTCTACGACTCATGGACATTTCTCACTGGTACCCAGTGTGACCAGATTAAATTTTACAAAAAAACCGAAGCACGTTTAAAAAATACTGAAATATACCAACTTGCACAGGGAAAGTATACCAATAAAAATACTGATTTTCAAAACATGTTTTATTTATTCATTATCACAATGAATGTTAGAATTGTATTTTAACATTCTATTTGAAGAATTAAAATTAACACAACCTTCTTCATCTTTTACACCTTGCTTTGTTTTTAAAATTGCAGATACATTTTTGTTTATAAATCTGTTTAATTGTTCTGTTTTTATTAAAATCTGTGAAAATATGCGCTCGCATGCAGCATTCGCTACTTGTATACATAATAGAGATTTACTGAAACTAGATATATTCTTGTATTTCAATGTACCATAACTGTTAGAAATTTTCCCAACTTTCACCCAAAATTGTTCACTAGAAAGGGGTGATGTCATGTCCTCTCTCTAACTTACTGAGCTTTGCTCTTGAATGAAATTATAGACTAAATCCGGGAAATCCGCTGTACATCAATGTTCGTGCCAGTTCGAGGAGACAATCGCTACGGTGTTGCCATAACTTTTTATGATTTTATCCAACATATACCCAAAAATACCGACTTCCGCCAATATACCTAAATAAACACTGATAATCGGAAAAGTCAATAGAATATACCGAAAAAGTATTAAAATACTGAATCTGGTCACACTGCTGGTACCACTGAACTAGCAAGACAGGATGACAAACCGAGTTGGCAGGAAATTTGGCAATAACTACGTTGTCTGTTTTATAGGTAGTTTCGGCTGACTAGCTGTCGATTAGAGACACAAGATCTCTTTAATTATAATTAAAAATAAAATATTACATGATATGACTAGATAATTCTCCCTGAGTTGTGCTTGGATTGTTTAATTAATTTTAGAGATCCTTTTTTTGCTGAAGAATACACCAACAAAAACATTTTAATTTCAAACGCCATTTGTGAATTTCGATGAACTCTGTGTAGGAAAAATCGATTTTTATTTATATTGTGCAGCTGGAAATGATTTAAGAATTCATTTTTAATTTATAAAATAATAAATTTTAAATTTACGAACCAAAAAGTTCTCAAGATTTTCTTGTTATGATATAACGATGATTCGGTGCTGTGTGCCTGCAGCCTAAATTGTTCGAACCGTCTACGGATCATAGACGCTATGGCTATACTTGTACGGTGTTAGCTGGGTTATAAAGGCTATCATCCAGATACGTATACCTACGCCATTCGCTCTAGCCACGTACTTATCCGCTATCATAGAATAAATAATAAAAAAATATCGTAAAAACAATTGAGAAAAGTATAATGTAATAGGATACTTCCATGGGATTTTACCATTCTAACTCCACGAGTGGGAAATGCTACTAATTTCGGTCAAAATTAACATTTCAAAATTAAAAAAAAAATCGTTCTGAAATCCCTTGAATCCAAAAATCATATTTTTGGAAAAGTTTGTTCGTCTGTAAACACGATACATGTCAAACAGATGAGCGGATAAAACCAAATGAGAGAATGTTTGGTATACAAATATAAAGAGCACTATTGTTTCTGGGGATAATCGGCGTATGCGCAAAAGACATATTTGCTATAACGTTTTTTTATATAATAATGGATTATTTTTCATAACGGTTTGTTATTCTATTTATTATTTCTAGAAACTTTTCTTACGAATTTTTTTTTCTAAACTTAATAATTTCGGAAATATTTTGAAAAAAAAAATCAGCTGTTCTTTAGTTTTGTAGATCTGTCTCAACGAAATTAGCTATGCTTTGATTCATTTTTACACGGCGTGGAGCATATTATGTATAGATAACTATGCCAACGAATAGCAAATATCATATTATTTAAAACTAGCCATTACCCGCGTCACGACATCAGAAATTTTATTCTCTTTATTATACTATATCAAATGTTATTTAACTGGCCTACGTCGCTCAATTGACTGGATTTTTTTATAACCTATCTCCTGCGAACAATTTAGTCTATGATACATTCCAACCATTGTGAGATAAGCCTATATATCTAGTGGTTTTTGATATAATTCAGTGGGGTCATATCGTTAGGCTATGTGTACATAGGCCGATCGAGGTTTTACTGATTTTAAATTGAAAATTATTTTTTGTGTTTTGGTTGTCGTACGTCAGAACAGTGTTATATTGTAATTCAATAATATATGTCTACGTGTCGCCTAATCAGATCTGAATATCCGATGTAGTTTTAAATACCGCACCCGTCCAAAAACATCACATAACGATCATGTCATTGAAAATTACAATTCTTTTTGTACGAATAGTCTAACTTATGGAGAACATGACAAGGAGCCTTACTTTGCAAGAGGTCAAGGTAAGTTGAAAATTGACACAACAGTTACATATTTGTTATGAAAAAAGTTCAATTTATCCTTAAATTACTTATTTAATATTATTACAACGAAATTGCCAGACGATGTACCTACGATTTGCTGATTATTTTTTTTTTAATTATACAATAGTATTACAAAACGAAACAGAAACTTTACAAGTGTTCGTTATTTAAATACTAGTAGGGTGCAGGGAGTATTGCTTTGGACATTAATACTGTTCGATTAATTGCTGAATTGCATGTTTTGAGGAAGACAAGATATGTGTCGACAAGTCGACCGATAAAAATTAACTTGTTGTTAATTTTTTACGTTGTGTGTACTTAACTAATTTTAGTTCTTGTTGACATACTAATACTTCAAGGTGTTGTCGTTTCCGCCGCCATTTTGGAAAATGGCGGTATAAATCACACTTTTTGCAGTTATCTCACAACTACCAATGTTTTCATTTATCAAAAAGTAAAACTTACCCATTGCCGGGATTATTAATTACTCAGATGCTAGTAAAAAAATTCTCTGGGTTTTATTTTCGTGAAATAATATTCAATAGACGGATTTTAAGAATCAAATGTGTATAGGATCACGTTAATACAACTTTGATGGTAAAGATTTATATTTACGCTCAAAGATACATTTTTAAGTCGTGCTATCAGAAAATTGATTATTTAATATTGTAACACACGCGTCCCGGTCTTGGCTTCCGTTTCGGAGTCGGTCTAACAATAGCACACAGAACGGCGGCACAAGGCTTTGTTGTATAAGCAGGAAGTCAAACTTTTTTATATTGCCTGAAAAACTAGATGCCGGCGACGGTGGGTTTGGAACACAAATAAAGCCGGCGGAATTGCGTAGGAGGAATAGCGCGTCTGGTAATGGTTGACTCACGCGCCGGAGAGGATACAAATAGAATGCGCCTACAGTCAGTAGGAGAGACGCAGTTTAAACGCGACGAAGTAAAGACGTGGATTATTACAAAATAAATATAGCTATGTGGTTAATAGACCATTAAGTGCAGACATCAATTTACATAAATGTGCGAAGATAAATTTTGGTGTATATAAACATTCAGCGGTGTTATAGTGTTTAGTGTATATGGACTTTCACTTTTATAGTGTTTTGGTGTGTATAGACATTCAGCAGTTGTATAGTGCTTCGTGTATATAGACTTTTGTAGTGACGTGTTTTTGTGTTATAGTCGTGTTAAAGTGTTTTGTGTACATAGAGAACTATTAGTGACTTTGAATTCTTATTTTATTACTTAGTTGTTTTTCTATTACGGTATTGTTTCGTTTTATTTTATTTCACAAGAGAAGTACTTTTAGTTTGTTTGTTATTCGTTTTGTGAACGTTTTTATAAGTGTAAATAAATATTCTTCACCACAGAAAGAACAGTTTTGTTACAATATTTTGGACTGAGAACGACAAAAGAAAAAAAAGCATTAAAAATAGATCAAGTGGCGATAAACATTATTGAAACAAATGATAAAAAAACATATTCTATCTCTTTAACACAATACAATTGCTTAACATGGTTCTTACTGATTTTATGTTGTTTTTTAGATTGACTGATTTCATTTGATTAATGGTTGTAGTTTTCTCGCTGAACAAACTATTTTGTCAAGAGTTTGAATCAAAAGTAATTGGACTTTAGGGAAAAGTAGTTTTTGAACAGAAATTCGTTTTAAATAAACATGTTTCTAAAATAGACCGACGGATATATAGATAAATACAACATGGCCAGGGGACTATAAACACACATAATTTAAGGGAATGCTTGTACATCGGCAAGTCTCTTTTGGGAATTCTATTTGGTAGAATGCTTCTGCCGTATGCTGATTTACCCCATTGTTAAAATCTGCACAGTTATCGCCCGCTATAATCTACAACTTTTTTCATTAACTTTCCCCCTCAGCTTATTGAATTCACCCCAATGTCTAAAAAATGCATGGAAATGACTTTCACTTGAACTCAATGCGAGTTGACATACCGTATTATACTACACCAAACTAGAGAACTTTCGGTGCAGTTCAAATTATTGCCGATTCTCATTTTTCAATTTTGTAGTTCTTTTTTACGTTTTGATTTATTTTTGTTTTGGATATTATATATTTTACGAGTAAATAATCATATAAAGCGGGGACATAACACGTTTTATGACTCGGATATAAAAATTATATTACTTTAAAAATAAGTACGAAGCAACTGAACTTAAATGTTGTGCTGTCTAGTTTATAAAAGTTAAGATGAAAATATATACTTAGATTCTTGGTTATTAACATTTATTAGTACCATGGTAGTCGTGTGGAAGGATACGCGAAATAAAATATAAGTAAAAAATCTTTTAAAAACAAGCTTTTATTAAACTACTAAAACGAAGAAAATAAACAAACAAACAGATATAGGTACTCATTTCATCATGGTTGACTTGACCTTGGAGCTTTCAGCGAGAAGTTTAAATTATGATTTTTTTATGAACATATCTTGCATGATGCTTTTAGGTTAGGGCAACAATGATAAAATGATTTTATTTGTTTGATTGATTGTTTTTTTTTTTATTTCTGTTTTAGTCATTTACTCTATGAGCATTAAGCATATAGAATAGGTGCATCATCTTCAGGACATGCTGCCTAGAAAGTTACTTATCCCGACTGCAGCATCAGGTTATTGTATTGTCATCGATACTATATCAGTATGAAAAATTTCAAAGTAAACGCGATCAAATAGAAGTGTTTCAAAATCGACTTGCAAGATTTCACCCAAACTGACAGACAGACTGACTGACTAACAAACATGTGAAGTTGAAGAAATGTTTGTAAAAAGGAACGGTGTTTTTGATGGCCGCTCGAAAAGAAAGTTTTGTAATAACGATTAAAATTTAATTCGATATTCCGACAGATTTAAACGTTTTATGGTCTTTATACAAACATACAGAAAAGTGTTTTTGGATGCTTGTCCGCCCGATGCATCCATATTCAATCCGTATGTGCTGACAACCGCTCAACAGATTGAAACGAAAATTTGAACTTAGGGTTTTTAGGAAATTTATTTATTTTTGGCCTACTCGCTCAAAATAATGGGAACAATTATGATTTTCTTGACAACGATTTGAACTATTCCGAAACAGATGTCATAAATTATCTTACAATATTTGTTATCATTTAGGTATTTGTAATGCAAAAAAGATAGTTTACTAGTAAACAAAAATTCACGGTCGATATAGTTGAGCTTGAAAGTTTTTTATTTATTTTCTCAAAGATGTTTCGATTAATATATAAACTCAAAGCTTTGAATTTTTTTTGCGAATCATCGTTTTGGTGGAGTTATACATTCGTGCGTGAGTTGTAGATATCCACTTATAGTATTTTCACTTAGGTACTGCAATCCAATGTCTGTCACTTTTGCTTTGCTCAAAGTGATCGAGACAGCTCCTCCTTTCACCTTTACAAACACATGACAATCATGAATTCAAACATGTGACAATCACACCCTTTCTATTCGAGCTTCTATTGGCGGATGTATAAATACAAATACAATGCATACCTACATCCGTCTAGCGACGAAGCATTTCAAATGGTAATGTGTAGTCAACTTGTTCTTTCAACTTCAGTAAGACTGATTTGTCGTCACGTCTTTTGTATTTACTTACTTCGAAAAAATGTCTAGACACCGATAGATAACGGAACTTTAGAAAGTTTCTTGCAATCAATACACACCTTTTTCAATTTAATTGAAACTTGTTTTTCAGTTTTATTTACTCAATTTCTAACAATAATACAATGGAAATTCAATCTTATTAAACTTGACACCCCAAGATCTAAAGAATGCAGGAATGTACATGAAATTTTTAACATATCACTCGCGACATATTTTTGTGACCCATGGATAATTCGTTTGTTTTTAATTTTAAATTACCTGAAAATACATGCGTGAATTCATTATCTTAGTGAATGTGTGGACATTAATTTCATATAAAAATATATGTGCGCTCACTTTTAAGAAAGATTTAAGATTTCCCAATGTAAACCGTCAACGGATAAATATTACTGTAGTTTTATTTTCAAAGGTGGAACCATACTAGGAGTAATCAAAATCTAGAAATCTAGTAATGCTGAACAAAACTGAATTTGAGATTTCGACGAATTTTCACATTATGTATTAAAAAAATGAGTTTTAGATTTTCATTTGTAAGTGTAGAGACCTGACTAACACACCGTTCAACGGATCGAAACCAAATTTTAAAGTTTTTTGTGGTATTCTTCAGGATTGTTGATATTCTCCCACCTTATCCAAATAAGAATAATTCATGAACGAAAATCAGTGTAATGGAATTCACTTTATATTTTTTAAATATTTCAATGCGTAATAATTATTACGTTATTAAGGCTAAACAATGGATTTACAAAATAAAATGGATGGCCCTCGTATTAACTGTAATAATATGGTTCCATATGAAGATAGAAAAAGCTTAAAATATTTTAACTTTTGCTAAAATATTTGCCGTTTATACTTTGACAGTTTTGTATAGCATTTATTATTGGTCTTGCTACAGACAGTATCTTCAAAATACATTTTTTCAATATATTGCTGAACATATTATTACGATTTTTTGTAAAAATGGAACAACTTGAGCTTTTTCTTTTCTGGAGTTTTCGCTTCGAGTTATTTATTTATTTCTATAAACTAATAAACTGATCTAAAATGCAAATTCAGTAAAAACATATTTTTCTCAAAGTTTGTGTAGATACTGTAGCAGCCATCTACATATATGAAAGCAGACTAAGAAAATATTTTATATTTTATAGAACATTGTTTTTCTACCCATTTAGGTTATAGAAATATTTTCAGCGGAGTGAGTAAAGTACATATATAAATTGCAAAGAGCATTTATATTATTATTTCTGATGTTATTTATGATTTTTATTTTCATATGTATTATTGAACAAGCTTGCGTACACTGTTTGTAGGAGGCTCTTCACCGGATCCTCATAGAATTCTGAACCATATAGGATTATGTTTCGAATTAAACGATAGCAGAGCTTTGTAGAGTTGTATTGCTTGATATAAAGATATTAATTTTGTGTTACAATAGGCATGATGACAGTATAAAAGAGTCAAAGAATAAAGGGTTTTAGAGAAAAATATAAATGTTGAAACGATTCTAAAAAATGACCCGGCGTTAATGTAAACTTTGAGATTAATAAGATTTTGAATAAAATAAAAGTATAAAATACTGCAAGCGGCCTACCTACACGTTTGTACGGAAGCCTCGGTGCGCGAATCCGACTCGCACTTGGCCGTTTTTTTTTAAGTATTCAGCTGCTCAGGCTATTTTGAGTGTGAAATATAAGAGTGTCCAGGACATAATAATATGTTTATAAATTACATTACGAGTAAATTTTTTAGCTAGAGAATGGTATTCCTTTTTTTTAATGCAATATTTATTCAATATGTAATTAATAATAATAATAATATTTGTTGTTCGTATTGCAAACAGCAGAACATGTCATGTAAACACATAAGTACCTTAGCTTTAATAATTTAAAAATTCTTCTGTGCTGTAGAAACAATTTATTGATTAAATAGTTACGCATTGTCTCTGCAAAAATTTAGAGTCATAGCCCCAGCTATTTGTAGTTCCTTTAATTATATTAGCGAAGTAGAAACGTTGATAACACTATGTCAAACATCAAAGGAACTTCTGAAGAGCGACGTTTCTCACAGAACTGTGCTTTAACACGAGTCCAGTGGATGGCCTGTATGCCCGTGTTACAAAACGGGGTGGTGTAATGGATGGCCGTATTGCTTCTCGCACCGGCGTTCATATTATATTACATGACAATTGCAATCGTCAGCGTTCACTTGTCGTACGAAAGTGTCGATGTGTATCGACGTGAGACAATTGGATAAACGTGTGCTCTACGTCGCCGTCTCTGCCGCTCTAGTAGAATCTCTCTGTCTATTTTATGAACATTGTTCCACAGTGCCATGTGCATATAACGACAGAGGAAATGGAATATACTTTTGGAGACATCGTTATTTTGTTTGTTTTTTTTCTATTTTGCAATTATTAGTATAATATACCATGGAATGGTTAATAAACGCGTTACACGATTGTGAACACTAAGTCGCAAGTTCACGAGACACCATGGAATGAATTTATGCAACTCTTCGCGCGCAGGCGAAAATGCGATTGAGTGTCCGTGCTGTTCCAAATCGCATTCCTCTGTTTGGGAGACACTGTGTTTAACGCAAATTTAATTTTAAGTTTCCAGTATTAACACATATTTTAAAGTCACTTATTTGATTTTTTAAATTCACTAACTAATTGTTTAAAATGTTCTTAAAAATCAAAAATCAAAAACTTATTTGTTAATCTGTTAAAATAAAATATTCGATCCCGATTTAACTGTAGTTCAATAAGCAATAAAAATGATAAAATATGCCTTTTGCTCTTTGGAATTACGTGAAAGTATAAGTTAATTAATCCAATTACCTAAAATTGAACGATTCTGAAAAACGCAGAAAATTAAAACTAATATCTGTATTTGTTTTGTTTCAGGTGAGTGCTTGCTTTCAACGTACACTAAACTCTTGGTTAATTAGCGTAAGTATTGTTTACTTTTCCGGTAAAAATGTGTGAGATGTTTGCAAGGCACTTTATGTAATGAAAATTTCTAGCCAATTGGACGACATGACCATTCCAACTTCAAAAATACTGACATGTGACGATATTATGATAAATAAAATACAATGCAGTGATGCGGGTAACGGCTAGTGGTAAATATTATGATATTTGCGTGACTGCGTAATATGTTTTCGTATGATAAATCGGCAGAGCCTGCTTGTCAATTTCTTTTTGTCAGATCTTCAGACCAAAAAAAAAAAAAACAGCTGATTTTTTTTAATTTTCAAACTATTTACTATTTATTTTTGAGAAAAATCTTTTTACAAAAGTGTCTTGCAACAATGCAAAAAATAATAAACCGCTATGAAAAGTGTACCATTATAGTATAAAAAACAACGTTTTAGCACATGTCTGATTTATGCATGCGCCGTTTTTCAATAGGGCTCTTTCTATTTACATATTTAATATTGTACCAAAATTTGATTCGCTTGGCCGATTGACCTGTATCGTGCTCACAGACTAACAGACAAATAGACTTTTCTAAAAATATGTTTTTTGAACTCGGTGAACCTCGAATCGTAAAAATATATTAAATTTTAAAAAGTAAATTTTGACCTAAATTAGTAGCGTTCATCCTTTGTGGAGTTAAAATATTAATTATGAAATGCATAAAATAGTTCAGCTTCCACTTATACATTTGTATAAATTCGATTTTTTTGTGTAACTAAAGTTACTATATTAATTTCAAAGAAGGAAAAAAATCAGTTACCTACTTTGAAAAAGTATGTAGTATTTTGAAGTAGCCGTATATTGCATCTAAGACCCGAACTTCCACCACATTAATACCTGCACTCCCACCATAATAAATTAAAATTTGATTTTAAAAAACACCTAAGCAAATATTATTACTTGATGTCTTAATTCATTTTTAAACGGTTTTATTTAACTTGGCCCCGTATATTTGTTTGTTATTATCTTTGTTTCATATCTTGCGACAGCTTTTTCAACTACTTCTCGTTATCCGATTGAATTAAATTTTTGCATACGTATGTAAGTTCCGATGACAATACAATATTATAATAACTAACTGACCGGTCTTGCTTTCGCCCAGATGCAAATCGAACTTTTAATAAAGCACCCTAAAAAGTTAAAAATGAAATAGGTTTTTAAGTTAAACGGTTTTATTTTACAATCGATGGATGACATAATAAAAGCGACAAAATATTTATTAGTTACCATAGGAGGCTTTGGTTAAAGTAAAATAAAATCGTGGCGCCCCTATGGTGACTCATAATTATTTGCTAATTTTTAGTACATCATCGACTGTACAATAAAACGTTTAACTTATGAAGCTTTTCTACCTATTTTTTATTTCTGAAAAGATTGTATTGTCTACAAATTGATCAATTTTGTTAAATTCACTTATACACAAACCAGCCAAACAAATCTCACAAGTAGAAAATTATAGGATTCTCGTAGGGTTTCCATGTAATTGGCCAGTAAAAAAATAGGTCAGTTTGATAAATTAAAATTAGTTTCTCTCTTTACGTTTAAGTTAGGGCTTCAGAAAATTATTGTTGCTGTGCACGATGTTTAGTATTTTAAGAATCTTTGCTGCAACAATTTCGCAGAAAATATTTAGAATATCATGTTTAGAATGGCTGTGTGGTATTTTTTATGGTTTCAACAATCGATATGAAGAGAAATATATATCTTGCAGAAGATTTCAGCCCCCTTTCGATTTCCCCCCCATCCAGCACTTGTCTACACAAAAACGCAATTGTACATTTCTACTCGTTTTTCGTCTACAATTTCGTTCTTATATTATAACATAAATCAAAAATAATAAATTACGTATTATTCTCAAGGCGCTAAGAAAGGCGATATGATTTGTGAACCCTTTCTTCTTGAATTCAAGATAAGAGAACGTGCACACTTACACGTTCCACTTGCTGCATAAAGAACTTTCTACTGTTGAATTGATCTAACTTGCAATATTTATTCTAACTTATGATACTTAGTACTTATACGCAGTGCTAGACATGGGAAAAGTCGTTAGTCGTTACTATGTGATCACAGTGACTGTTATTCCAGTTACATAAAAATCACAGTGAAAAATCATCGTGACTTTGTCACGTCGATCCCGGCCGAGCAAACACTCGGTCGGACGTTAAGCTGGCTACTCGGTTGGAGTGACCGTCGTGATTGCAGTGAAATGGAACAAAATACGTTACTTTGGAACGTAGTTACGTCTTGCCAGATCACAGCGATCATTTTAGATGGCTGGTCACAGTGATTTTTTTAACGTGAAGTTATTTATTCCCCAACTCTACGCAGTGCCTGAACATTTGATTTGATGAAGACCTCATCATATAATGCCAGTTTTTGAAGGGCAAATTGGCCTGGATCAGACAAAAAGTGAAACGCTTTCCCTTCACCATCTTCAACCCGCAGTTGGAAGGAAAGAGTGGGAGAATCGTTTCTACTCGCTCTGTTTAATGCGTCATACGCACTCTACATTTTCTCACAAGCATCTAGTGAGCCTTGTCTATTGTCGTCGTACTTCGTCTGTTGTCGCGTTGCGTGTATCGACCGCAGAGACACAGATCTCTGGGTGGTTATTCTTCAAACTATGTTACAAGATCTCGCAATGCGAAACCCGGATTTCTCATACGAGCTCTAGTGTCATAGTTTAAGAATTTACTTCCCTCTATAATGCAGTCGATGTCTCTGTTTTGTACAACTGACATTTCGACATAACCTTCAAGTTTTTCCTGTGTTGTAGAGGGAAGAACTTACCTTCATATTGTGTACTTTTGGTCTTGCCAACTGTTTGTTTTTTATTATTGCTTGATTTGAATTAATTTAGTTAATTTTTAAATTTTAACAAAGGACCCCGCACCAAATACATGGGAAAATGGATTTCGGTTAAATTCTTTCTAACTGTAGGGAATGAATCAGTCATTTGATGCTGAAAAAAGTTTCTAATACAACTTAAGTCTGAAAATTCTATTATATACAAAATGAATCATTTTAATCTTCGAATGAGATTATCTTTTCAGGGTAGGGTAAAATCGAAAAATGATTCAGCGCAAAGTGGATTGATTCGATGGGGGACATCGGATGCCATAGTCACTTTTGACCTTGGGTCGAAGGTTCAAGGTCATTCAGGGTCAACTTTTTTTGGGAACTCTCATTTCTCACATCAGTATTCGATTGGCCGGGAAAAAACATAAAACTTTTCTCCCAAACATTTTTCTCCAGACCCCGTATTTTCCGGAATATACACGGTCCAAAATTTGAATATCCAAATTATGATTTTTGTACTGCCGAAACATAGATTTTTTAAAAAATCGCAAGAGACAAAAAGTTCTTGGAGTTTTTTTGGGAATTAATTTCATTTTTTAAAAACATTTTTGCACACTTTCTGTTATTTCGATGTCTCAATCGTTAGAATAAATTTTCTTTCGTGTGCAAACATTCTTTTTAAATTGAAATTGATTCCTTGAAAAGTTCCAAGAACTTTTTGTCTCCTGCGATTTTTCAAAACAATCTACGATTCGGCAGTAAAAAAATCATACAAATTCATCCGATAATTAAAATTACTCATTTTGTGTATAATGGGATTTTCAGCATCAAATGACTGATTCATTCTCCTCACTTAGAAATAATTTCACCGAAATCCATTTTCCCATGTATTTGAGGCGGAGTTCTTAAACATTTTTTTTTCTTATTTAATCCACGAACGTTGTATAGCGGATATTATACAGTTTGGTTTTTTCAAAGAAGCTATTTTGAAACTACAAGTTAGTTAACTAATATAAACTGTACATAATTGCCACATAACCACGCTATACCGTGTTTATTACATTAAAGCAATACAAAAGCCTACTCGTTCTTATTTTGTTTTTAAATGAAACGTCGGTTTTCTATTAATTAGTGCCTATGTTATACAACAGGCATATTGTATATGTTTTGATATCTGCACGGTATCTTTGCAGTCCTCACTTGTACTTATGTAACATAATATTGTAGCGGATCATCCTGCGTATAAGGCACACTCTGTATCGGCATGTGTATAGAATGTTCTCGATAAAAAAAACATAACTACAACAGAAAATTATGGAAATATTGTGAGACATCTTAACAAGTGGCCTCCAGCATCATAGCATCCTCAATCCAGGAACTGGCTGCGATATTTAGTTCTCAGTTCCATAGTTCGGATGTTGAGAAAAATTTACAAAAGTGTGGCATTTAACAGAAACAGATCTTTTTAAAATCAAAAAAATATTTACATACCTATATGTTGAGTGAAATTTCAAAACAATAAAAAGTCAATATTATCGACTATTAATAATAATTAAGAACGCTTTGAATATTTAAACTTAAAAAACTTATATTTTATACACATTCTACATAATTCTAGAGTACCATGTGTACTTGCAGTGCTAAGTTTTTATACAGATTTTTTTGTTAGATACTAATTTCAATTTTAATGATTATTTAAAAAAATTGACTATATGAATTCCCCGTTGGCCTTTTGATTGATATTTTACGGCCTTCTAAAGAGCCACATCCCACGGTTTGAAAGCAACGTGCACAGTGCCGGCGCGTGAACATTTTAAATGTATGTTCTGCTGGGTCAACCGAAGGTACCTCTTTACACGGACTAGGAATGAAGATGGATAATTTAATTATGAATCATATCCATGCTTATGATGTTTCAATTATTAACTTTTTGCGAACACTGTTGATAACAAATTACAATGTACTCTGTAACACTAGTCACTACTACCAGAAGCCGTGTGTCGTGTATCATGTATAAGTATGTACGACATACGTACCGCCGAGTCAAAGTCGAAGGTATTGATTGAATGAAATAGATTCAGTGAGCACTTCCAGCATAAATGACAGTGAATGTGCTCTATGCCGACGTAAATAACACGCTATAATTTGTGGGTCAGGAGTTGCATGATGTACACCAGGGGTATCTGATGCTGACGTTTCATGTGCTGCTTACGAGCGCAGAACGGCACACACGAGTCTTGTGGTCTATCAGGGAATTATTAAACTTTAGCGTTGATTGTATAACTATTACACTGTTTCCTAACATTAAATGTTGGTTAAATGTGGAAAATGTAATTCATTCTAAAATCAGTAGGAGGCGTTCACAAATTACGTGAGGCGCTTGGGGGGGGGGGCAGCCGAATCTCACCCAATTTCACGTGAAGGAAAGGGGGGCTTGGCAAATATCACGTAATTTTTTTCCGTAAGTGTAAAATTGCGAGAAAACTGGATGAAATTAAATAAAAAATGTTTCTCCTATATTATTATGTATATGGAAAAATGGAATAAATTATTATTATTATTATTATATGCAATAATATAACATATTTATCGGGGTTAATAATATTTTTCTATTATTCTAGACTACGTTCTTTAAGAAGTCTAAAGAATAAATCAAACTATTTTTTTTTTTTTTTTTACTTAAATTACGTGCTCAGCAACTTTGGCTATATGCACGAAAAAAAAATCAAACTATTAATCGAACGCAATCAAGCACACATTTACGTATTTTCATTAAAAATACGCATTTTGAAAAATATCCCGTGAGATTAATGTGAGGGAGGTCGTCGTGCAGAATCTCACGGCATCTCACCAAGCGGATAGGGGAGTCGAAAAATCTCCAAATTTGCTTTACGTAATTTGTGAACGCCCCGGTACCTAAAATTTTGGTTGTTCTGCAGCTCTGCAGCGCTCATAGACGAACCGCCACTGAGTGTCTAGTGTGTTATTGTACATCGCAGAAAACAAAAAACAGAACTTGCTGTTAGAATTCATGACTGTAATTGAGTTCAACGTTCAGAAGAATCCATATTTTCCACTTGGCATAGCTCACTGTGAGATGTGTATCTACAGCGTACATATAATATTATTGATGCTCCCAGGGTACATTATGTTGATACAGTTCGCTACAAATCAGCCGGGACTCGGTTGATCAAATTGTATTGTTGTGGGATAATAAAAAAAGTTATTTTTTTCAAAAATTCCAAAAGTATGCGAAATCTACAAAAGAAGAACAGCGAAAGTGTATCAAATGCCGAAAACTTAATCTGTATAAAAGTTTTGACATTTTAATTTTGATTGTTTTCAAATAGAATTTCATGATTTCAGTATTTAGTGCTTATTAAAAATATTATTGTAACTTCATTCGTTAACATTATTTGACTTTGGTGCCTAAACGTTACGCTCTGAATAAACGAGTGAAATTCAGTATTCAAATCTTGTTATTAAGCTCACGTAGCTCTATATTCCACGTGATTTAATTAAATTTAATTGTGTTTTTTTAATTATGAAGATTTTTTTTCATGTTAATTTGAATTTTTTTTTATTTTTGAAAATGACAACTATTGAGCAATGTTTGACAATTTAATTAGGAAGTATTTTGTTTCAAGCTTTTTCAGTTTGTAAATTGATAGTAGAGTTTTGTATAAAACTGTTTTGTTAATTCTGAATGTATTTAAATTAAGGTAAAATTTGTTTTCACAGGATTAGAAACTCAAGTTCGTATTTCTTATGTCTGCATTAAAAAGTTTATAGCTTTGACATTTTTCTTGTCACAAGAATTTTAAGGTAAGTACATGATGTCAGTCGATGCCCGGCGTGGAATGGCGCGGGTAGGGGGGGAGCGGCGCAAAATCATCATAATTTTAAACCAATTTTAAAAAATTTCAAAACCAATTTGTTCAGAATTATTATGAATTGGTCCCATATAATGTTTTTTCAAGAAAGGATGTTTTTTATATTCAATATTTGTGAACCCAATTTTATGTTTTTTTTTTCTATTTAATGGGGCATACATTCAAGGTGGTCTCACAAGAAGTTCACTTAAATCGATTCCGCTGTTTATTTTTCTAGTTTAGGGGCTCATTTTAATTCATTTTCAAAATGTTGTCACGCATGCTGGGTTGTAGAAAGCATCATTAAGAATTTGACAATGGCCTTAGAATGTGATCATAAATTAGAATATTCGAACACGCAGGAGCAGTCTAATGTTGTTGTGAAAATTCCCTGTCATGTAGAACATTAGATTGTAGTCATATAAAAACGAATGATTGATCAATATAGAAAAATATCGCTTTTTAAGCTAAATTTTGATTAAAAAAATATCGTTTCAGTCTATCAATTATTTTTCAAGAAAAAGTGTGTGTGCCAGTTCCGACGCACGACTGGAGTTTACTCCTTAGATACGCTGTGTAATGTATTCCATCTCATTCTTTCGCACGTTAAATCCTACAGATATTGTAACAAAACTGTTCTAGTCCGTGGTGGAAATTATTTATTTACAACAATAAACGTTTAACAAAACAGTTAAACACACAAACGAAAACGTACTGCTTTAACAAACAGTAATAATAACGTTAAGAGAAACAAAACTAATAGTTCTATATAATAAAATAGAAAACTAAGTAACAGAAGAATATAGAGTCACTAATTATGTACACAAAATATTTACAATACAGGAACACACCAAAGTTTATTAGCACATTTGTCTATTAACTATATACAACCGATTATTTACAAAAAGTTATTTATGTAGAACCAGATTTATATAAATGTACTTAATGATTTATGTCACAACGCACTGGCACTGTATCAACACATGAACGCCTCACGCTCGCATTTTATAGCTTCGTCCCCTGCCTGTCGAATTTCCTAGAAGCGTCTCAACCTTTCTTGACATGCATTGTCCTCTTCAGGCAATACTATGAAGGTCGGGTTTTTACCTGCTTTCCATTGTTGTTGTTGTCGTGATCTGGAACATTCTATGGAACACATTATCGTCCCAACAGGGAGCACGCAACAATATATTTATGTTTGCCTCTTTTGAAGCGGTGGAGCGTAATGCCTCACCAATTGATTTTACTACTCATAACGTTTCTTATAACTAAACTAAAAAAAAGCGATTTAAAATTCTACTATGCTTTTTTATGGAGAAATATGTATGATTATAATCCTAAGGTCATTGTCAAATCAAATTTTTTGACAATGCTTTCTGCAACCTCCCTGTGCCTCTTCCATTTTTTGTCACAGGTAATATAATATAGTTATATCTTTTTTAACCATTAATTAAAAATTTTCAATTTTATAGTTGATTCGTTTAAAGTCAACGTGCCTTATCAACCGGAAACGTTCGGCAAAATCAACCATACAAGTTTCAATGATAGGTTAGCGTTTGAAATGTTATATCAGCAAACGTACTGCTTGGATACGTATAGCGTAATATATTTGTTGTTTATTTTTCTGTTCTGCGGCAAAATAAACTAGGTAGAAGTACCTTGCATTTTGATTATCACGGAACAGCGTATGCAATATTCTATTGCAGACTGCTTTAAGGCATTTTCTCGTTTCCTACAGTTCAAAGGAACAACTCAGGAATGTTGTTTCTTGTGGATTTTAAAACTTCTATTGCAGTTCGCGCAATCGGCGGCCTAAGTAATATAGAAGTAGAGTAAAGGGTGTCTCCTCCAACCTTACATTATTGTACTGAAACTCGTAAACTGAAACATTGGAATTTGTACTACTGAAAATCTATAGGGCGTAATTTTTTTAGAAAAATCAGTAATTGACTTTTGCTAGAAAAGCTATATTATAAAATTGTCTATAAAAATTTGTTCCTTACATGCCACATATTTTTACGATGTAGCGGAAATACCAAGGAAGGTCACTGGCTCTTTTTTAACTATACCATTTCATCTAAGCCCTATCCTAAAATGCTACTACCTATAGTAAAGATCGCCAACATTTGTTAATAAATTAGATGATCAATATAATTTGTAGCAGGCTTGGGCAAATTGCGGTCCGCGGGCCGGATTCGGCCCGCAGTAGAATTTTGTCCGGCCCGCGAAGCATTTTATAAATGATTATTAAGAGCGAAAATAGTTTGTCAATATAATTTAGCGCATAAAAAAAACAGACGTAAAAAGACTATTTTGTTGCGGAAATGAAAGGACTTTTTTTTGGCCCATGGTCAAATTTTCATCAGCAATTTGGCCCGTCGATCAAAAGATTTGCCCGCTTCTTTGAACTGATTTAATATAAAAACTATTTGACGAATTTTGATCAAACCATCTCTGATATGTTTCTTATGGTTCCAGTATAGTATTCTATAGGCTATGTTTTATTTAATTGTTTGATTGTAAAATTAATTTTTTTTTTGGCATATATTTTTATACAAATACCACCGCAGTCAAGACCGACTGGTATCCCCCCTTTTGTTACCAGTATATATAAATTATGAAAAAAAAAATTGGTTGTCTGTAAAGTCGGTTTACGGACGATAGTTTTACGTGATAACGTATTCCGTAATACATAACCTAAATTTATATAATAATTATAATAATTCGAATCTATGATATTGCATCTTTCGCTTCTTTAGGTAAATTTTATTAAGTAGAATAATAAAACACTATAAAAAGTATACTATTATTATATAAAAAAACAACTATGGCATGTATCTCTTTTGCGCATGCGCCGATTTTCCCCAAAAAATTTACAAACATTTCTAGTAAAAATAGATAGAGTAAAAACCGTTTTAAAAACTATATTATTATTATATAAAACATCATTATAAGAGATATATTCTTTTACGCATGCGCCGATGTTCCCCAAAAACAATAGGCCACTTCATATTTGCATATCAAACATCCTCCCAAAATTTGGTTTCAATCCGCTTATCCTTGGTGTCGGAATGATAAGAAATGTCAAAAGTGACGTTTGCAACTGTCAAAGTATTATGTTCTAATAATAATTAGTTATTCCAATACTTAACTTAGAAGGCGTTGCATTTCACAAAATACTAATGTCAAAAAATTGAATTAAATATTAGAAATGCAGCCGTTTTCATGTTAAGACAAGACATACGTTATCTTCTAATTTCCATGTACGGCAAACAAAGACGACCGACCGCGTCGCGCCATGCATTAGACAACATTGCATTTATACAGCTATTTTTCTATATAAATTTGTATAAAAAAACTGTTTAGGCAAATTCTGTTATACGAAATCTATGTAAAATGTTCTCCTCTTTCGTTTAAGACTGGTTTCAAACCGATCTGATTTAAATTGAGCGAGAAATTAGCAAAAAGCACGCACAGGGTCAGGCGGAACGTTACGCGTTACGAACGTTAGGAACGTTACGCGTTAGGAACGTTACACTTTTTCGTGCATGCAGCCGGTGTTTTATCAATTTATAAGATTGGTGATTCATCAATTTATAAGACGTTATCACGTCAACAATGTCTGGTCATTCGACTTCTGACTTCGCACGACGTGCAGTTTTGTAATGCTCATAAGCGGAGCTTTTATTTTTACTTTCACGAATACCGAGACAAAATATGTGGAGTGATTTTAGACTATGTCTCATTATGCTGTCATAACAGAAGGGTGGTATTCCCGCGGAACTCCGGCTATATTCTATAAAAAAAATCGAGTCAGCATAATATGTTTATCTTTAATAAGCAACTTACAAATTCCGGCGAAGCCGCACCGGGCCTCTAGTATCTTCTCTATATAAATAAGCGAAATACCACTCACTCACTGACTTATCACGAGATCTCTAACACTATAGTCTCGATTGACTTGAAATTTGGCATAGCTACTCCTTTCTCAACGTAGAACGGATTTTATGCAAATCCTATCCAAAACGGATTTTTCACCTACCATCACATATACTTTGGGTGTGAGTTGTGGGTGTGGATGGGTATTTCCAGAGGGAGAAAGGAAGATAGACAGAGAGAGAGAGAGAGAGAGAGAGAGAGTATATGTGATAGGTGAAAAATTCGTTTTGGATAGGATTTGAATAAAATCCGTGTCTACGTCGAGACTATATGCCAAATAATAGGAATCGCATCCGTGTTTCGTTTCAATCGCGTACAAAGCCACGGGTAACGGCTAGTTAATATAATAAAGGAAAATATTCAGAACTTTAACACCCCCTGTATCAAGCATTTGTGTGCAAGAGTTGTATTTCTGGCATCTGTTCTCAGTCTTCATTCTGGAATTTAATTCGAACTGCCATGTAAATAGTGGAGTAGGTGTGGCTGTTATGTTTACTCGGTTCAGTCTCAATGCACTTTGTATATTGTGATATTGTGCCCTCAATGCTAACCCGACTTACCCCTACGTATTGTGTACTCATGTGAATGAAAGTATAAATTCTTGTTCTAATACGCAGTGTGTTTTAAACGAAGTAATTACAATAACGCCTGATGTTCTAAATTTAAATTCTCACGCGCAAATATTGTACCTTCCAGAGGCGTACTAACAGTGCCGGATTAACCTATACGCTAACTACGCTGAAGCGTAGGGCGGCACTCGTCGGAGGGGCGGCAGGGACGGTCGCAAAAAAAATAAAATTATTTCTAACTAACGAAATGACGGTCTGTCTTGAACCTCCAATCGGAATCAGATATTACTAACTGATATAATATTAATATACACAGCACGTTATCAGGGGCGGGAGGCAACGTTTCCCATCGAACATGAGTCTTGGTAGGATAAATGAGAACCTAGTTCAAACCTGGTGTATTTGCGGGCTACTAAAGCAAATATATGCGGAATGATGGAATGATTTGAAAGTCGAGAAAACGCTAGCCTTAAGTGGGCGGCAAGCCTGTTTTAGCGTATAGACGGCACTTGGTATAATCCGGCACTGCCGGTACTAAGCTAAAAAGACCTTAAGTATAATACTCGTCACGAATATAAAAGGTTTGGAAATTAGATGCGAATGCGGGCTTGCGCTTGTACAGTTGAAAAACTACAAACTCGCAACTCAGCAAAACTAAAGTAACAATAACAACTTGACAATAGCCTACTCGTCTGTACTTTAAAGCAGAAAGCGACAAGTGACAAAGGCAACGAGCGATCACGGCCAATCACCGACGAGCGGACGTTCCGTGCAGGTAGCTGGGAGGTGGTGGGAGTCTTAACGGCCTAAAATGTGCCTTTGCGACGCTGTTTGTGACTTACTTCCGAACCTTTTAGATCCGTGGCGCGCATTATATCTAGTAACAAACTTTCCTACTTTACTACAGCAGAATGTGTGCACTCTTGATATTTTCTCACTTTTACTTTTAAAGACCGCACATACTTGTCACAACCAGCACAGTACAAACTGGCACGATTTCGCACACTAGACCAGCATAAAAGCTCGCATAAAAGCATAAACCTGCACAGTACATAGCGAAAAAGCATTTCGCAAAGCTACCCTTGTTATTAAACTGAGAAACGCACATTAGACCAGCACCTGCAACCAGCAAAAAGTGGGAGTCGTCTGCGATTTCTATCTAGCTGTGCAAGACCGATCCAGTGTGCTGTTTTCAGTTATACGAAACCTGTATTAAAATTTGCTGGTTTGTGCTGGTTTAGTGTGCAACAGCGTGTATATTGCAGGTTTGCGCTGCGCAGGTCGTGCAGATTTATGCTTTACAAGTGGGCGTAGTCTTTAATCCAGCACAAACCAGCAAATTTTAGTGCATATTTCGTAATGAGTCGTAGACATTTTACAGTTTTCGAGTAGTTTTATCAGCGCAAATAAATTAATGAAAACGACACATCACTAGCACGCTAGGTCGCTTCAGCGCGGCTAGTCAGAATTTGCAGGCAACCGACTGACGGTCGTTGCTGGCTGGGGATTGCTGGTTTAATGTGTGCTATTCCGTTAAATAACA
Organism: Xanthostigma xanthostigma; assembly: GCA_963575645.1. Taxonomy (NCBI): domain Eukaryota; kingdom Metazoa; phylum Arthropoda; class Insecta; order Raphidioptera; family Raphidiidae; genus Xanthostigma; species Xanthostigma xanthostigma. Next base: position 18,295,753 of record OY754467.1, read on the forward strand.
TGAGTACTGTAACGAACAGACTTTTGTTCCGTGCTGTGCTGGTCGTGAAGGTTCATGCTTACAAGCGTGCGTGGTCTTTTATAGCTAGAGTAATGTCAGGTTTCTTTTTAAAGTATAATCAAGTAATAATTGTCTTAAATATAACATAAGTTACGCTTGCTATTAAAATGAAATATCAGTCTCCAATATCACTGCTGTAATACCTTATGTTTAATGCAAGTTCTTAGGTTCGATTCCAAGAGCTGATCATTATCAATTAAATTTTCAGTTTTATTATTAAAAATAGTAACAGATTGAAAATACAAATTTGTACTAAAAATAAAAAAAAATGTTTATTTAAAATTACATTACAATTATTTTTTCTGTATTCATTAAATGACATAGCTTTGCAAATATGAAAATAACAATTATATTCGCCTGTTTTTCAAATAAAAAAATCTGTTGTGAAATTATGAGCGTGCTTTCTTAACAATAACTTCAAATTTATCGGCGCCTTCTTTAAAAATGTTGTAAAAAGGCAATGCTTGGCATTTTTTAATCCAAGCCGAAATCCCTGTATATTTGCTGTAGTCAATCGGAACAAATATATTAAGTGATAAAATAGACGCAAGAGCGCTAAAATCAGCTATTGTTGGCCGATCTAGCGCGAACCAATCATATTTGTGTCCTTTGAAAATTTCGTCCATCAAACCGTAAGCTTCTAATATATCGTTAACTCGTTCTTGTGGAATTTCTTTTTGATGCAAATACACAATAGGAAACTGAAACAGAGATATACAATATAGTTAGAAAAAACTGTCAAAAATTAAATTTTGTAAATAACATTTTTTTTTAATTATTTAGGGGTGCTTCCTGAGTGTTTCGCTAAGTTGACACGGTCTAAAATATTATACGAAAAAGCGCAATCTTTGCTAAAAACTCTTATCTCGCGGACCATTAATGCTACAGTATGTAGAGATCCTTTTTTTTTGTAAAGCATCAAATTCCCTACAACTGTCTCCGTGGGGCCTATTTTCATAGAACCAACCATTAATAAAAGTAATGGACTATAGGAACTATGAATATGAATTCGGCCAAATTTTTTTACATAATATTGTATATTACATAGTACTGATTACAAAAGTCCACCATGTTCCAGTCAAGGGATTGTTTAAAACGAAATTGTTTATATAATTGCAAAATTTTAACATTTTTGCATGTAATAGTTTTTTTCGTATTCTTTCAAAAATTACTAACAAAAATGTATATATTACTTTTTATGGTAAAATTTATATTTTCAGAGATATGAATTTTTTAATGTTTCGGAAATGACGATTTTGAGTGATTTCAGGTCATTATAAACATATTAAGAAATATCATTAATGATGAAAAATATTTTTTTCGTATACTTATAATCTTATCATAACACTTTACTAGTATGTAGAAATAATCTCTGAATAATCATTTCAGTTCAATATTTACTATTATCCTGATTTAATCAAATATTGTATTTCATAAAAATGTGAGTGTTTTTTATTTTTGTTAGAACTGTGTACAACTTTAAAATCATATTTTAATTTCAACTCATTCAATATCTATAACCGCAATTTTAAAAGTCGAAATTGGTGAAAAATTCACTTTATATTAGCTGCATCAATATCATTAACAACTTAAAAAATTGGTTGTCTGTAAAGTCGGTTTACGGACGATAGTTTTACGTGATAACGTATTCCGTAATACATAACCTAAATTTATATAATAATTATAATAATTCGAATCCTTTCGCTTCAAACTTAGGTTAATTTTATTTATTTAAATTACTCACCATATAATATAATTGTTATTTTTAACTTTTTTCTTTCGTATTTATTTTAAGTCTCAAAGATTAGCTGTCATAATATTTATAAAACAATTGTTTCACTGTTTATAGTATAAAATTCCAAAACCTACTTACAATATTTAAGTATTTTCATACGTCAAAAAATTGATTTTTATAATGATAAAATTTGTAAGAAAACGATTTTTTCGAGAGATGAGACCTAGCTAAAACGATTTTTTGCCCCCCAAAATCCCTTTTCAGTAAATTTTATCCAAATCGTTAGGGCCGTTTTCGAGAAAAGCACGCACAGGGTCAGGCGGAACGTTACGCGTTACGAACGTTAGGAACGTTACACTTTTTCGTGCATGCAGCCGGTGTTTTATCAATTTATAAGATTGGTGATTCATCAATTTATAAGACGTTATCACGTCAAAAGAAGTGGTATATTTAATTTTATTCCCAAAATGGTTATAAATTATTATAAGCGAAAAGGTGAGTTTTTAATTACCTACCTAACATATTTTGAGAAAACGATAGTAAACAAATACTAGTTTATGTATTTTGTTTGTTATGCATTATTTTATGACGAGTTGTGACAATGTTTTAATAACGAATGATTAGCAAGTTTAAACAGTCACACGAGTCATAAAAGTATAACAATCAAAATACGAACTACACGTACTTCTTACAAAATAGTTGATTTTCACATCGTGATAAGTATACTAGTAATATTTTTGACAGTTCGCGTTCGGCCATAAACTTCTCTGTCACTCATATAGATGAAAATGGCAACCGACAGAGATAATATTACTATTGGATTGATAAAATTGTATTACTTTTGTTTACACAAGTACAAAAATGGATCATTTTACTACGGTTATACAGGCATAAAAAGCAGCTATTTTATAGAGGGTCGTGCAAAGACGTTATTTTAAAGAATGTTTTACGTACGAATACTCCACGAAGTTTGGCGAAAAGTATTCCAGAATCGAAATGCAATCTCTGATCAACTATAGCACGTTGTTGTAAGTCCTTTGGATAGAGGGAATCATCTTTGCCATATTTGGATACTAAGTAAGCACATATTGCATGACTGTCCCATATTATGAATCCGTCATCATCCAGTGTGGGAACGGTGTGTTGGGGATTTATCTGGAATTAATAATTAATATATTATTTTTTTTAAATAAATACACACATTTGTGGCCAATAGGCAAAATTACATATGTCGAATATCATTTTTCTTTTGAATTATATTTTTATCTCTTCGTTCTTTGCGTCCATTCCAATGGACATACTATTCTAACAGCGTAATTAAACACCAAATATAAACATTTCATTGTACTGTGGCTTATCTGAGATGTAGGAATGTCAAACAAAACAAAGAAATTCTATGTGGATGGGTCGAAATATCGAGTCAAGTATAACTTATACGTATTTTCATGATGTAATTTTTTTTTCTTGTGCGGATATTTATTTAAATTTTATGATGTTAACTTTACTAATTATACAAATCTTTGATTAACGTCTGATTAGAACTCTTCAATTAATAAAATTGGTCGATAATTTTATATACTTATTTACTAAATATATTAAAAAAAAAATAAACATCTAATGCTACTGTAAAAAATAAACATTTTAACCACGTTCATTTCAATGAACAAAGTAAATTCAAAAATTCTGTAAATGTTAAATTTAGTTTTAAGCTATTGCATAGCTTCTGTCGCGGGCTTTGAGCGCGGCGACCGAATCAAGAAATTCCGGAACGAAAAAACCTAACACCCCCCACTCCGCAAAGCGGTGCGGCGTTGAAAGCCGTGCATCGTCTAACGTCGTTTCAGTTCGGCAGACTTCGGCACGGTGTTTTTGTGTATAAAGTGTTTTAAATATGAATAAACAAAGTGCATTTATTAATGAAGAAAGTGATAAAAAAATAGTGAAAAAAATGAGTGAGTACTCTATATACATACATTTTATTATTATCACAAATGAAGTATTTTTTTTTTGAATTTATATATAATACTGCTATAAAAATAACCTAAATTATTTAGGTTATGTGCAGAGAAAGTATATATGATATTATATCTATATAAATGTACATCGCGCGAAATTCTATGATCAAACTCTTAATATCGTTCTTTTTGTTCAAATTTTTTAAATGAATAATTGTTTTGGTGTGTAATTACACTATTTATACCTTATTATTTATACCTAGCTATTTTCGTTTTATAGAGAAGAAAAACTTAAAGACCTAAAAAGAATATGCAATAGCTTTACCGCGGCAGTCCTCGAGTGCCACACGTATTTTTCACTCAATATACCTTAATTAGAACCTAAATAAGCCCAACACCCTAAAAAAATTTTTTTTTTCAAAAATATAAAACTCAGGTTCGAAGAACAGTTAACGAACACATCATTTAAACAATATACATTCTTGTAACGTTGAGAACATACTTTGAATTTTTTAATTTACCTACTCTAATTTCACTTTGAACAAAAAAATAAAACGTCTCGAATTATAACTTGCTTCTTTTTTGAAGTCAGTTAAAAATAAAAAAAATATAGGTAGTGATTTGCATGGCTTCACTAGCGTTAATGTCGATTTTGATGAGAATCTTATCGTAACGAAATAAGTTTATATCGGTTCTTAGTATGTAAAGTTTCATGAAAATCGCTTCTTGAGTGATGCCGGTACTGACAGAATATCTGAAAACACTTTGTCTCGTTAGTCATACACTACACACTACAGAAGTGACATTTCTAGTCGCGTCAACGTAGACACACACACGTCTGAGCTTGTTCATAGTTTCAAGCGCAAAGAAGTTTCACTTCAAATACGAAGTTATAGACTGAACTTGTTATTTTTTATAGTAGTAGGCACTAAATTATTGTTGTTAGTGAATAATAGACATGATCTGCTTACCTTAGTGTATTCAGGACTCAATTGTTCACCCTTCTGTAAGTTAATGTATTTTATTTCGACCGGAATGTTAAGAGTTTTTACTGTTACTAATGTTGCTAAAGAAGGTTGACTGTAGTCTGATAAATACAGTTTTGGTGCCATTTTATTTTATGAAATTGTTTGTTTGAATATAAATTCACGTTTATCGCTAACACACGACTTGCCAGTGACTAGTTAATAACTACACAGTCAAGGCTGCAATCAAGAGTATAAAATTAGCTGTACCCCCACTACTAAACCTGTTTGTTGCAAATAAAATTAACGTTTAAGTGATTCTACAGAGACGGATCAATTTAAAATTCTAATATTTCTAATAAATTGAATAAATCCATTGCTTGAAAATTATTAATTTGTTTCGCTGGGTTTATTACTAATTTCATTTGAATTAAAAAACGAATTATTAATTTAGAAAACAATAGAATAGAAGTTTATTGTGTAAAGAAAAATTCTTTTTACAAGGGGAATGTTTTACAATGATCTTAATATTATCACTTAATACTATATGTGGAAATATAATTATGTAAAGTAACGTAAAATTAGTAATTTAAAATTAGCGAACGTAAAATTACCGAGCGTAACTCATTCTGAGAACTTTCAGTCTGAAGAATTAGAATAGATACTTCAGTTACTTCTTGTGTTAATTGATATCAGAATGTATCGCACTCGCAAGATATTGATAAACGTGATTTATTTAAAAGTGTCGATAATTTGGTTATTGTCATCGTGACATTTGATTAATGTCACCATGCGAAATATTATTATGTATTATGTTTTTCTTTATTATTTACTTTTTTACTGACCTAATCACAATTAATATGTATGTAAGGAAATTACTTCCTTAATGTAGTATGGCGGGTTAGTAAAACAATTAACAAATGACCCACAACAGTCAATAAAATAACATTTAAAGTCGTATAAAAAATAAGTTTTCTAAATCGTGTAAATAGGGTGAATAATAAACATTGAATGTTGTTTCTTTGTTTTTTCACAGATTTGTAAATAATAATAAATTATATTAGTTAAAATAATAATAATAAAATAATAATAAAATCTTTTTTTTCACAGAGAAACTATTCTGTTTAATTATTTTAACCTACATCAATTTTGGAGAAAAATATAGAAGTAACCACGCATTAGGTATATGTATATTATTGAATGTTTATTGACCTCAAGAGATGTTTTTCGTAATATGAAATTATATATTTTACTAGCGGTCCATCCCGGTTTCTTCCGGGTGCAAGACTGTTCTGGAAATATTGCCGATTTTTTCCAGTACGGATCTGAACAAAAGACAGTTTTAGTGAGTATTATTTAACATAATGCATATATTATTTTTATGATGCAATTTGTTATTTACAGTGATAAAGCGTATTTTTTAATAATCTCTATTTTCAGAGTCAATTTATTTATCTACCTATCTTTATTCGGAAAATATCTATTGACTTTTTTTTACTCATAAATAATTACAATTACCTAATCAAATTATTTTCACTTGAAGAGATTTTCCGCAAATAAAATATAAAAAAAATCAGCAGAAATTTTTTCCGGTCGTTTCGGAGTTAAGACTATTAACCTAGGTTCAGATAAGTTCAGAAAGCTGCGCTCCTAGTCCTGAAGATTGAACAATAACTCGAAAATAAATAAAATTTAGGAAAGATTAAGTTTCTGTGCATTACCATTAATTTTAGAATAATTCCTGTTGTTTAATAACGGGTAATTGCGACTTGACAAGTAGGTATATCGTTTCAGTATTCTCAAAATCAAATATAGTCGACAATCCAAAATTTCAAATTGCAGCTTGTTTTTGTTGAATGTGAAATAATGAAATATATTAACAGTGTATCTTTTTTCTTATCAAAAATGTGTTTTTTAAAAATTCAATAATAAGTAGGTACGTAGATTTTATTTTATTTTATTCAGCCATTATTTTAATCATTTAATAAATCTGGATAATGCATTTTTCGTCTACATAAATAATAGGAATTTCATTCTGTTTTTACCGTTTCGTAATATTTCATACGTTTGTTAGTTATTCACAATGTCACTAACAAAAAAATGTAATTGTCGCAAGAAACAATAGCCGTGAGAAAGAGTGAAGCATCCCTTTTCAACTGGTTTTTATAGTGAATTTGACCGTTTTCATTGGCTTCTTGTTACATTGAGTTTACATGGAACTTTACATGGAATTCTTAAAAGAAGCTGGAAAACATGTACTAGCATTGTATATATATCTAGATCACGGAGAAGACAATTTTAAGAAAATCGAAATAAAAGTATAATTTTACACGACCCCCGTAAAAGCTGCTTTTCATGCTTGATGTATAGCGGTAGTAAAATGACCAATTTCGCACTAGTGCGTAAAGCTAAACAAAAGAAATGTGACACGTAGTCGCACTATCATTTTCATAGTAAGTGTGTGAAAATCTACAATTGGAATTAAACTTGCTCAGAGAGTTGGATGTTTTATACTGTTAGATAAAATTTTTTGATAATCCTTTCTGAAACCGAGCGTTTTTCTCAGATCTCTTATCTAAAACTCGCGATTTCGATATATAAGGGCCATGAAAAGTATAAATCCATCGAAATTTCAGATTCGATTTTTCTCGTCATTACAAGACTTTTGGTTACCCGAAAGTAAAAACCATGGGAAACGTAACAATGCGCCCGTGTGAAGAACGGCGCCGGCGTTAAGTTAACACACACTGTAAAATGTGTACATAATCAGCATTGATACGCTGTCGTCTCGTTAGGATAGCGTCGTTTGATGTAACCTACCTTATAAATATACACACATGTTCGTAACGTACATATTATGTAGCCAGCCCTTTGATAATTAACTTAGACGGTGCTTCTTGCCTGCAAACGTACCTTGCTGAAAGCAAAGGCTTTCAGTAAACGGCTAAATGTTTAGTACAAACGTTGAAGCTGAAACGTGAAATAAGATAATATTGCATTGACGTAGGGTAAAGGTACCGATATAAAAAGTTACAAGTAACGCAGAGGGGTAAAAATAAATTCAGTGTAAACAAAACACTGAAGTGAAAGACATACCTAATCTATCTATGCAAGAAGTTCAAATGGAAATTGGCTGGTCATGTCTATCGCTTCACGGATAGTAGATGGGAAAAGAAAAGTTGGATGCACTTCTTTTATAAAATGAAATTAAAATGGTCAAGAAGCTCACTGTGCACAGAATACAAAAAAGGCTGCACAACTTTCGAAAAATTAGTGCGCGGCTTAGAGAGAACTTGGCTTTGAATCGTGATATACCTACTTCTAATGCTAACCAACAAGGCTTATGGAAATTACTGTTGAATTGGTTAGATTTCAGTTTATTTACTTTATCCACTAATTTTACATTTACATTTTACGATCGCTATACAAAGTAGACATTTTATAGGGGGTTTCCAAAAATATTATATTATAAATATAAAAGTGGTCGGAGGTTGGCACCATTACCTGAAATGTGTTACGCTTTGAAAAGTGTACTTTGTGAAGTGTTACTATGTCAAGAGTCAAGTCAAACTGGAAAAGGCGTGATTTGTAGATGACGATTAAATTTCGAAATTCGTTAATTATTCAGAACTATAATCATGATACTAAATTTTAAAAGAAGATGCATTGGATTGGAAGTTTTTTAATCCGTGTCAAAAACGGGTTTGTATATTTTCTAAAAATAGTGTATGTACCTATAATAAAAACAGAATCAATCGAGTATTACTTATGTATAGCGGTTCTGAAATAACACATTTAGCACTAGTGCTGTAAACTAAAATAACATTTTCAAATAATAAAATTGTCGACCAATTTTTATTTATTTGAAGAGTTCTATTCAGACGTTAATCAAAGATTTAAAATAAAATTTGTTCATTTTGTAACAGGTCAAGGAATGGTACTCTTTTACTTGGCGATTGGCTATAGCTCACATGAAGAGCGTTAATCGCGCGTTAAACGCGCGTTTACATTTATACTACTGTTCATATGGTTACCGATTTTACGCGTTAAGAGCGCGTTTATTTTATAGTTTATACGCTAGTCGAGTGTTATATTCTGTCGAAGATGGCCGTTGCAGATGCAATCTGTTTATGGATGCTATATATCGAAGAAGACAGCGTCATAGAAAAAATCGAAAATATTGGGTTCATCCTATTTTACAAAATAGAGTTACCTCAAGCTTGTACATTACACTTTATCCGAATCTCAGGAATTATGAACCTAAATATTTCAACTTCTATTTCGTCCATGAATAGATCATAATCAAATTCTTCTTCATCCATTTTTTTATTTTAAAGAAAACTTTTTAGAAAAAATAATCGAAAATATTGGACAGCAGGAACCTATTGCTTCAAATTGCGCGTTACATCTGAACACATCAATGGTAATCAGTGTTTAGTTAGACATGATCTAAGCGCGCGTTGACGCGCATAGACAGGGTATTTGCGTTATCGTGGCGTTGAACGCGCGTCGCCCACCAACGCGTTATCATATAAACAGTTATATGCAATATTGTATTGAAATTGTAAACGCACGTTTAACGCCTCTCATATAAACCTAGCCTTAGAGATGTTTGTCGTCTTTAAAGTGGAATTGCACAAAATGAACAAATTTAATTTGAGGGGGTGAGGATAACACGGTAAATTTTACCCCGCGTACTCGGTGATCTGTACTTTGAACAAAAAAAAGTTTTAAACAAAAGATGTCTTTTTTTGCTCGAAGAACTCGACCCAATAAAAAAATGGGGTTGCCATTTAAAATTTCAGAGTTACTCCCTGCCCCCTCACGGGGGCACCCCCTTGAGAGGAATTTTTGTGACCGAAAAATACAACGAGTTGAGCAACTTTCATTCGCAACATTTTTCAAAAAAACTTAATCGTTCTGACATATTCAGCCGTTTCGGGACTTTTGAAACATCCGGTATAATTTTTACAAGAACGTCGCAGCCCACGACGCTGGTTTTACCGTTGAATTCCTTGCTAGGTTTCAAGCGTGCTGTGGCGTGGTTTTGTTTGTGGGCGTTTGCTCATGTCACCTACGTGACAAGATACTGTTTTCTGATTGGTTTTTGCTCAAAATAAGCACGAAAAATAGCCCCGGTTCTAATTTTGAAATTAATCTTGTGATTACGCACGAGAGCCTGCAGTGACGTCATTTCCATCTTCACAGCCAGCGCGCCAGCCAGCAAAAGTCCCAGCAGTGTTCCACCGGCAAAATCAGCCTCGTGTTGTGCTTTCTGATTTCAAGATAACATGTTAACTTTCAAATATACTTGTTTCGGAAATTAAACGTTATTTTATATTATTACAATTCCAATGCACAAGTGGGGAATAGTACTAGTTTAGGTCAAAAATCACTTTTCAAAATTTTACACTATATTTTTGTTTTGAGGACCTCCAAAAAAAACATATTTTTGAAATGTTCGTCTGCCAGTCTGTGAGCATGATACAGGTTAAACGGATGAGTGGATTGAAACCAAATTTTGGGTTGATGTTCGGTATGCAAATATGAAGAGCCCTATTATTTTTGAGGTGAATCGGCGCAGGCGTAGAAGATATATATGCTATAAGGTTGTTTTTTATATAATATTGGTATAATTTTCATAACGGCTTATTTTTTTTTTTTTTTTATTATAACACGCTCAGCTGCTATGGCTATATGCGTGGAATGTTGTATTACTGTAATACTGTCTTATTATTATTCTATTTATTTTTTCAAGGAAGTTTTGTTAAAAAAATTTTTCTCTAAACTTTATAGTTTTAGAAATATTTTGAAAATAAAAAAATCAGCTGTTCTTTTGTTTCGCAGATCTGTCAGAAATAAACTAGTATAAGCATTCAAATCTTTGATTAACGTCTGATTAGAACTCTTCAATAAATAAGTTGGAATGGTCCTGTCGCCCAATTGATCGGTTTTTTTTTAAACATGTCGAAAACAGTTCAGTGAACTTAATTAAATTTAAATACAAAACACGCATCACAAAGTTACATAAACTGACCGTATGTTTGATTGATTTCCACCAAAGCTAATTTAAAATTTCCACTGATTGATGGTAAAACAGTATTTACCGAAATTTGTATATTAAGGTACTATGGTTGTTGTACAAACAAATGTTCCGAAATTTGCGTGTTATTTATTTCAGTAACCATTTTTAAACTTATCGAATAAATCGTAGGTACTTTCAATTCTAAAAATTTACAAAATATGTAGAAAACTAACAAATTAAAAAAAAATTATTTAAAAAAACAAGAAACTCGACTGCACAAAAATGAAATTAACAACTAAAAAGAGGAAAACAAGTCGAAACATCTCAACATGGAAACCTATTTGTCTATTACTTTTGTTTATGTATGGATCCATACACGCTGTATGTTTGGATTTTCCGACTTGTTTTTCTCTTTTTAAAGACTATTATAAAAAATATTTTTGTAGTTATAGGTACTTCCTATTATACGCGCTATTAAAAATGAGAGTGAATTTTCATGATGCGCGCGCATTCTGTAACATCAAAATTAACAGACCGTAACATTTAAATTAACAGCTATTTAAGTTGCTGGCTAAACCACACGTCTTGGACATTTTGTTAAATATCTTGATTTTAAGCACATTTGACTGATGACGTAGCGATCTAAAATGTAGAATGATGAATATGTCAGATGTCAGGTAATGTTTTATTTCAATATGAATAAAAATGGTATAGGTATATGCTTATAAATTATACAAAAGTAGTAAATGATAGTGAGTAGTGGAGAATATTATTGAAAAATATTTTGTTAGTTGTGAATATAATTGGTGATAATAGCTTACTCCAGTCCTATTATTATCATGCAAATTAAAAATTATTTTTTTATATTTTAAAGGTCACTAAAAACGTGTTCATGGGATCATAGCGTAAAACCCAATAGGCTTTTAGCTACAGATATTTTAGCGAGATTTTAGATATAGGGATATCCATTGAATTGACAAACATGTTCAACTTTTGTGTGTGTTTTTTTTAGAAATAGAAAAATGGTCAAAAACTAGGTAATGTTGGAAGGTGTCATTCTGTATAAAATAATACTGTCACATTCGGATTCAGCGCACTACAAAACATATTTCTAGCGCTTGGGATATTTTAAGACTGTGAATTCAATGGATATCCCTATATCCAAACTCTCGCAAAACATAATATTTGTGGCTAAAAATCTATTGAATTTTAGGCTGACTGACGTTTAAACTATAAAATAAAACTATTTTTGATCAATTTAACCGAGAACTAAAACCCACAAGGTTTATGTGGGGTCCTTTCGTTCTCAAAGCAATTGTATATATTATTTTAATGTTAATTATTGATTATCGGATACATGGACCGGTTGGATAATTAATAGATGTTGCGTTTTCAAGTGTTGCTAGGTAAGTGAAAACTCAACATCTATAGTAGTAGTAGTATTAGTATTTATCCAACCTGTCCATGTACCCGATAATCTATAATTAATTATTAAAATCTTTGATTAACATCTGAATAGAACTCTTTAAAAAAATGAAATTATTAACATGGAAGAGAGCAACAACTTTATGTTTTAAAAACAATTTTTGATATATATTTATCCGTTTCACCGTTTGTCTATTGTTACACCTTGTATTTGGCTTCAGTTGAAATTGTGCGATGGTGTCAATATTAATGCGCATTAACCCATCAGACTACTAGACCGAATGCGAAACGCCTGTGTCTATAGTGTAATGTGAAGTATGTATGTGTGTGCGTCTGTGTTTTGAACATATTATTTTTATACGATTTCAAAACGTATGGATGTGTTTTGTATGAACATTACCTGGACTTTTTTGTATCGTCATAACTTCTGCTCTGCGCAATGTAGAACAATACATATGTACTTTAATTGTTTTAAATAGGTTTGTTATTGATCCGCCATTTTGATTCAAAATGGCAGGCATTTAAATGTTAAAAAAAACTCATAACTTCTGCCCTAGACATTGCAGAACTGTGAAATTGGTACCATATTGTTTAGTAAAATTTTGAGAAGAATTAAGATTGTAACCCGAAATTATTTCTCGGAAAATTAAAAAAAATTGATAAGTGAATGTTTGTTGATAAGTGTTTGTTAAAAATTATTGCTGATTAAGCGAGTGTTTTTAATTGTGTTTAATGTAAATGTGAAAATGATGAAATAAAAATTGTTTTTAAAAAATATATACCACTTCAAATCAATATTAAGGTAGGTGATTATAAATAATTATTTTAAAATTAGTGACTGTAACAATATCTTTTTTAAATTGTTATTTAAACTACCGGTGCAATTTTTGCTACATATTATTGTAACTGTCAAACTAGCTGTCAGCCACGTTTAAACTATATTTGTCTTTGTCAGATAGGTACATTATGTTATGGAAAATACTGCTGTAGTAAAATTATGTCTAATATTTAATTATTATTTTTTTAAATGAAATTAAGTAGTAAAATTATGATTTTGTGGGATATTTGAATTAGAATTAATTATTTTAAAGTCATATATATAATATTATACGGACGCAATTACTACTAACACAGCAGTAGGCTAATAACCTTAACTAAAATGTGATTCACTGGGGTACAAGAGTCTATATTATGTACATTTGTAGATCGTATTGGCAATGTACTGCGATTTGTAAATTCGATAGTTAATAGTTTAATTGGATAACGCAGAGTGGCTGCTACTGGAAATACAAATAATGTATTGACTAAACAGTAAACACACAACGCGTTACTGTTATACGGATGTGGCAAATATTATTTCATTAGGCCATTAACGACAGTTCTAAATAATAAAATAAAAGACTAAGTAACAGAGAATATAGAGTCACTAAATTATGTACACAAAATATTTACAACACAGGAACACAACAAAGTTTATGTAGTACACTTATTCACACTTGTTTATTAACTATATTCACACGATTATTTACAAAAAAAGTCATTTATATAAAACCAGATTTAAATAATTGCACTCAATGGTTTACACACACCAAAGTTTATTTATCTTTACAGTATAACTAAAACCCGACTACTGAAAATTATTAAACAAGAAAATATACTCATCTGAGGATATGAACTTACTTTTTATTTATTTTCAATTTGTTCCTCAAAATTCAAAAATAAATGCAGTCTATGTTACCCGGGCCATAATAACGAATCGATTGACATTTATTTATCAAAATCGGATGAATAGTTTAGGCGCTACGGTGGAACATAATACAAACCAGCATACATAGATTGCTAAACTCATAACCCTCCCTTTTGGCTTCGCTGTAGTCCGGTAATAAAAATAATTGACTGTGCAATGCCAATTGTAAAATTAGATGGCTATTTTATATGGTACTATTAGAAGTTGAGTTTACTACACAAGTGTCAAAAAATGTTGAAAATACTGGAAATGAGGTCAAAAGCAAGAGTGTAGGGCAAAAAAAACCGTGTATATCTAGATCGCAATGATGTGTTGACTCGTGTGCCTGTCATACATAATGTCACACCTCGTCGAAAATATGCTTCATGACGCTTTAGATTTTCAATCTTCTATTTTCTGGCATGGTAAGCAGAAAATATCTTCTAACTGATTTATGGAATGTTTGTTCGAAATGTCTTTTTTTACAACAGAACAATTTGATAAAACATTAATATACCAATTCCATTTGTGTAAAAGGAATAATCTCTATTTTACTCACCATTCAGAAGTCTGATGCAGCTGATGTTACTGTGATCTTAGCATATGCATTAGCTTTTGTAGGATTCTGAATTACAGCAGGGATGGCTATTAAACTGCCGTGAATCGCGCCCAGGGGGATTGGTGCAGTTGCATCGGCAGCATCAGTCGAAACAGGGCAGCGCGTCAGCAGTTAATGACAATAAGCTCCATGCGACACACACCAATACCCATAGCAATCTCACAAGGGAGGATCTAGATAGAGCGGTGCTATTTTTTTACAGACAATTTGAAGTAAACATCCAAAGTCTACATTCTAAATGATAAAGCTTTGTTAATTTTGACAAAACGATATAACATCTGGTTACAGAAATTCAAACCATAGACACATTATATTTTATTTATTGAAGAGTAATTAGACATTAATCAAATATTTGAATATTACATTTAGCATGCTTATATAATTATTTGTTGCTATTGAAATCTGAAAATTATGGATATCTGACAAATTTATTAAGGTAGTACGAGCACCAAGCCCGTTGTGCCCGACTAATTAAAAAGATATTTAATCTTTTTAATTAAATATCTTTTTAATTAGTCGGGCACAACGGTTTTTTTTTTGTCTTCAATAATTTATTAAGTCTTTAACTTTAATTTACATAGTTTTTTTTTAATTTCTACCGACTAGTTTTGGAGAAATCAATGAAAACATATCATCCATCTACCGAATATATATAAAAAAAATCAAGCCTTTTATTTAAAGTTGCCTTGGTGCTCGTACTACCTTAAGTAAATCTTGTTCAAAATAATTTTCGTTGAAAATATTTATGAAGCGCTACTATGTTGATTTTTTGTCAGATCTTTTAATAATATGGTTGCAAAGTTAGAGGTCTTTAGGAGTTTATATTCACCTAGTGAAAAAAGTCACTTAAAAACTTTTCTGTGGTAGTCCTTGGAAAAAAATAGACGAGAGGTGTCGTGGAACACCTGGTTGGAACGAAGATCTTTTCTAATCTTTGATTAACGTCTGATTAGACTTCTTCAATAAATAAAATAATTTTATGTATTGAAGAAGATCTTTTCTCTATTTATTATGTATCATATAATTTTTTACTAATTTGTCTAATAAATTATTCGAAAATTTTATTTATAATATAATATGATTATTAAACGAAAATTAATCGTGTGATTTGCAACCAGGGCTGCCAGATGAACGGATTTTTCCGTACCCAACGGATTTTTCGAGTAGAAATAAATTTGAACGGATAATGGAACGGATTTCATGATCTGAACGGATTTAACGGATTTTCTAACTTTTCCGAATTTTTTACCTTTTTTACTACATATAAATTCAAACTTCACTCGATAATCGATAATTTGGGGACATTCGGGTATTTTTAGCACATTCGAGCATATCTGAGCACGTTTCTTTCACTACCTCTGTCCTACTCCTCTCTCTATTTGGGTAGAAAAAGATAAGAGAGTGTATGAAACAATGTGTTCGCGAAACACACACCTATATCGATGAATATCGACTCGCTATCTTTGTCTGATGCGTTTTTTTCACACAACTGGAGTCAAGGATTTACGGAACACATTGAGGATTTAACTGATTGTACTGCCGCGTTTGTTACTATCGCAACATTCTAACAGTCAATATAATATTTTTATTTCATAAAAATGTGAAAAATCTACGAAATAATCGATTCATTGAATGTGAAAAAATGAATCATTTCTATCCAATTTAAAGTCTGTTTGTAAGTAAAAGTAAATTCAACGTCTTATACGAAATTCATTTAATAATGTTAATAATAAAGCCATAATGAAGGTGGAAACGCGTCGATGTGTCGTTTATGGTACCGCATACTTCACTTTACTCTCTATCTCTCTCACACTCATTGCATTAATGGGTGAACCGGGCGAACGGATGGAAACGGATTTTTCAGACCACTTCCCCACCACTTTTCGCCTTACCGACGGATTTCTGAGGAGAGAAATCTGGCAGCCCTGTTTGCAACTCTAAAAAAAATTAAATAACATTTGTTATTTAACCGATCCGCGTGCGCGATGTACTGGCAAAATCAAATTGATACAGTGTTTATTTCTGTTTTTTATGTATAAAAAAACTATTTGCGCGAATTCTGTTATACGCAATCTATGTAAAATGATCTCCTCCTTCGTTGAAGACAGGTTTCGAACCGATCTGATTAAAATTGAGCTATTTATAAGCGAAACACTTTTTTGTTTTAAATTTGCTCTTCTCTGGGACCAAAATTAAAAAAATCCGACTCCGTTGGGATCTGTCTCATGTCCTATATTATAAGTGTGCCAAATTTCAACTTTCTATGTCTACGGAGAAATATACAATAAAAGTAATTATATATGTAGATTTTCGTGACGGATTTTTTTTACGATTTTTTTCTAGCCATTTCCATTTATATCTATAACATTCCATAAGGAACTGCGTTACAAAAAGTTACAATATTAGAAAGAGTTAATAGGTACACTGTATAATACTATCTTTCAAAATGGATTTGCGTAAAGTGGATGGATGTTGGCGTCACACAAACGGCTGTTATGTTCTGTCTATGCATAATAGAATGATGATAGTGCACACCTAGTGCGTATGCAACAATACATATGCACATCACTTCTGTCTGTCTGCCTGTCTATACTCTGCCACTATGTAGCTATAACCCAATATACCGTGTGCTTGTGTCACTATCGACTAATAGGTACATCTGGGGTTTCTTTTTTATGTTCTGTTGCACCCCATTTAACAATAAATTATATCAAACAATTAAGTTACATTTTGCGATTAAAATACAGATCCTGTACCTTACTTGGAACTTTTAAATGCGGAGGACGGAGGACAACAACAATAGTGCAATAGCATTCCGGCAAATTGCGGCAATTTCAGATATTAAATATATTTTATTTTGAAATAAAACAAAATATATTTCAGTATCTAAAACGCCATAAATAGCTCAACAAGGCCCTGAAGATGAAAATAAATTTTTCGAAACGTTGGCCACTAGCGAAACACTGGTAAAGCTTAATTTATGATCCTCAACCAAAACCTTCCTTCATCTTAGTAAATTCATTGTAATTGTCCATTTTCCCATGAAGAATTTATTTGTACTGTTTTAACTTTTAATGTCTTTGTAAACAAAAAAAATGTAAATACGTTTGTTTATGAATAATATATACTTGTAGATAGAGTGATTAACGATTTTCCACAAAAATGTTAACAAACTATTTGTCGATTAAAAAATTACGTATATTAATTTGTTTTAAAATTAGCTTGTGCTATACCACATAATTTATGGGCGCATTGGGAAATTACCGTCATATAACATAGTGTCTATTTTGTATAGGTGATATATATTTCTAATGAAAAAATTCGCATTTAGAGCATAAAATATGTAGTTGTTCGCTTTTTAGAGCAACACTTCCACATTGTATGACGTGCTTACACATGCATCTAGATTATTAATGGGAGTACTCCAACCTATGGGGGTAGACTGCATTACCATCAACTGTAGTAACATTTCATGTATGCTAGTTGCATTATCGTTTTAAGCCTTGTGGAAAAAAATGATTGTAACAATTTTGAACAGGTGTGATGCAACTGTGAATAAAAGCAAAAGTTTGTAAAAACAAAAATGTTAGTTTTAGTTACCCGCTTACTTTTCGTAATCGGGTTTGAGTTTTTAACTTTTATTTTTATTTGGAGGATTTTAGTTTTAGAATCCATTCGTCAATACCTAACTCATTTCACTACCGTCTTTCGGCGATGCTCATTTTTATTTTTTTTCCTGATTAATAATTTCCGCAAATCTGGGATCGGTGGTGATGAAATATATCCCGTAACACGCACGTCGACGAATCGAAAGCCAAAATGATTTCAGTAGTTTAGAAGCTACAAAGGAACACTTAAAAATATTCACACATAGACTGCCAAACTTATTACCCTTCCTTTTTCGCAGTCTACTTAAAATGAGTAGGTACTTTAGGGGTCAAAAAATACATTTTTCTACATACCTCGATCGAAAGTGCATACTTTCGGCATCAATTGTAAGGCAGAAAGTCTAACATTTACTCCTTGGTGGGATTATATGCACCAATGCGGAAAGTTCGGGCGGTAGTAAAGCAAAAACAATCAATCAACTGTTGTTTAGATGTCGTTTTCATAGCAATCCTATTACAGCTGCCATTCGTGTTTTTACATATAAACTCAAAGCTGCTTGCCTTGAATGTATCTTTGTTTTTATATAATTATAAGGTAATTGATTAATTAATATAATATAATAAGCGTGCTTACGATCCAGGTTTGAAGAAAAATAGTATACACCACACTTGCCCTTCACGCGCGCAGGGCAAAAATATCACACTTTCGGCCCTATTTGGTACTTTAATACTTTATGAATATACTTTATGAATGTATACAGCACTGAGCTTGCTTGAAACGTGACAAGTTTCCTATGATTTAAATAGCATATTAACAGACAGTCTATATTGTGTAGATTAGTTTTTTTTATTGGCGCATGCACGAAAATAAACGGCGCTGACATGGCGGCAATACGATAAGGGAAAATAATTTTTTAGCATGGCAAACTTGCAGTATATAAAATTCCATTCACTACGTTTGAAATTATACAGAATAATACTGTTTTTTACGTATTAACCATGTTTATGCAAACAAAATGTCGATATCGAGGCAGTTTTTGCGAAATAAAAAAACTTTTCAAGTACAGCGCAGGATTGATGAAAGTTGAATATATGAATTAGCCTTATCCTTATCGGTTTTTGACATTAAAGGCTGCTGCACACGAGGCTAGAAACACTGCTTGGAGTTCTGCTAGCCGATAGGCTGGGTACGAAGCTGGAAATAACGTCACTTCGGGCTCGCCTGCTAGCTCACAAGATAGGTTTTAAAATTACAACAGGGGCTATTTTCCCTGCTAGATCTGCTGCTAGGTATGAGCAGGAACCAATCAGGAAGCTGTATCTTGTCACGCGGGCGACTTGAACAAACGCCCACAAACCAACATGGCGTCATTCTGCTCAGAGTCAGACAGCAGACGGATATTTGAAATGTCACTGCGCGCGCACCAGATGTATTCATAAAACTATCTTGAGAAGACGTCTCGTGTGAAGCGAGCACATAACAGCAACTACGAAAACCAGTGCTAGAAATCTAGTGAGCAAATCTAAAAAAGAATCTAGTAGCGTTTATAGCCTCGTGTGCAGAAAATGATGCACCTGGATCAAAACTCCCACATCCAGTTATTTCACAATTAAAAAGATTTTTGAGCTCTACATCAAGCACAAAGAACACAAACATGTATAATGTCTTTTGTCGATTGACAAGACCATGTGATTTGCATAACCTTAACTTACCTGCTTATCAGATATTTTATTTTTAACGTAGTCTATACTCTATAATGTGTCACAATATTTTCGTAAATGTTTTGGATTGTTTATCAAAATAATGCAATAACTATTTTCAGCAATTTTACCTTAACCCATTGTCAAGTCATCTTAACGCCATTTGTCTTCGTGTACGCGCCAATAAATACACCCATTTAGACTTGTTTATTTAATTTATTTTCACAAAATTCTGCGTCGATATTAACTTTCTGTTTGTATACACGTGGCCAATACATAAGAAACCCTTTGAATATTATTCTCTATTAATGTGAATGGCTCTTTATACCTTGTTTATACCAAATTTGTGAAATTGCCATGTTCTTATCGTTTAAATTGCCGCCGTCGATAAAATAGTCAAGCCTGCGCACATCGACACTCAGTTTAATACTTAACTCGTCAATTGCTGAGTGTAAACGACGATAGCGTTACAATCTATCCTGTTGTTCAACCCTAGTTTGTTTTGTCAGTCAGCGGCTAGTGCTTGCCAACATGACAGTGCATGTGTTTACTGTGGTGCAGCACAGAAATCACATGTGAGAGAGCTTTTCAACAGCATGGACATCACAGCTTATGCTCTGATATGCAGCTTACCGACGCCTCGTTCTGGCACATGGTTTTAGTGGTACGTGATCTCACGATAATGTGGATGCACCTATGTCCTATACTATGGATTTGAAATAGTAGAGAGTGAGACATCATTACTAGTTATGTGCCAGATATCCGTATCCGCGGTTATCCGAGGGAGAAGAAAGATCCGTATCTGTATCCGTTAGTTTTTTGGCGGATCTTTTACCTTATTAATTTTCAATTCATAGATGAAATTTTATATACCTATATAGGTGATTAGGTAATAATGAAAAACTGTTAAATTCTATTCAGATTATTTTTTATTTTTTAAAATCGTATTTGGCACCTTTATATTGCAAACATTTATCGTAGTGATACATACCAATAGTACATAACTCAAAGGTACTAAAAAACTATCTTTATAATGAGATATTGCACATCGATCTTTGGAAAGAGACAATCTGTTATAAGAGTTAACTCTTAAAGAGGTCAATAACTTTTTCCCATAACAGATAGTCTCTTTCCAAAGGTCGATGTGCAATATTTACCGCCGCGTACTCTAAGAAAGCTACGATCCGTATCCGTATCCGCGGATCTTGAATATCCGTATTCAGATCCGTATCCGCAGATATGCATTTTTAACGATCCGGCACATCACTAATCGTTACAGTCCGGTACGCTTGATGGAGCGACGGAGCAACGAAACAATGTAGAGGATGCCCGTCTCAGACATAAACATTGTTCCGCATACATTATGAAGTATATGATTTATAAACGGAACTATAGACAAATAGTATTGCTATCAATATTCATATATTAAGGCCGCTGCACACGAGGCGGGATTTGCAGTTAGATTCTAGCGCTGGTTTTATGTGCTCGCTTCACACGAGACGTCTTTTCAAGCTCGTTTTGTGCGCGCGCAGTGACAGTTCATATATAAACACAGAGCAAAACGTGTCTGTTATCTGAGCAGAATGAGGCCGTGTTGGTTTGGTTCGTGATTGGTTTTCGCTCAGAGCAAGCAGAGGATATAGCAAGAAAAATAGCCTCTGGTTCAAGCTTCGTAGCCAGCCTTCAACCATTCCAACTGGCAACTCCACAAGTGGGGAATGATACTTTAAGTCATTTACTTTTTAAAATTTTACAATATTTTTTTCTTTAAGTCTGTTTGTCTGTAGGCACGATGCCGGTCAGCGAGCTGAGCGGACCGAAACCAAAATTTGGTAAGATGCTCGACATAAATTATATATGAAGAGCCTAATTGTTTTTGGGGAAAATCGCCGCATGCGAGAAAGAGCCATGCTCTATAACGTTGTCCTTTTTTTGCAATTATAAAGGGTACACTTTTATTTTTCCAAGAATGTTTTGTATTTTTGACGTGATAACGTCTTATAAATTGATGAATCACCAATCTTATAAATTGATAAAACACCGGCTGCATGCACGAAAAAGTGTAACGTTCCTAACGTTCGTAACGTTCCGCCTGACCCTGTGCGTGCTTTTCTCGAAAACGGCCCTAACGATTTGGATGAAATTTACTGAAAAGGGATTTTGGGGGAAAAAAAATCGTTTTAGCTAGGTCTCATCTCTCGAAAAAATCGTTTTCTTACAAATTTTATCATTATAAAAATCAATTTTTTGACGTATGAAAATACTTAAATATTGTAAGTAGGTTTTGGAATTTTATATAAACTGAAACAATTGTTTTTAAATATTATGACTGCTAATCTTTGAGACTTAAAATAAATACGAAAGAAAGAAAGTTAAAAAAAACAATTATATTATATGGTGAGTAATTTAAATAAATAAAATTAACCTAAATTTGAAGCGAAAGATGCAATATCATAGATTCGAATTATTATAATTATTATATAAATTTAGGTTATGTATTACGGAATACGTTATCACGTAAAACTATCGTCCGTAAACCGACTTTACAGACAACCAATTTTTTTTGTTTTTTTATAAACTGTATAATTTCGGAAATATTTTGAAATTAAAAAAAATTAGTTATTCTTTTGTTCTGAAGATCTGTCAAAAAGGAATTCCATTCGTGATTTTAAAAGGATTTAAGAGAGCTTCAAGAAATTGTTTAACCTCACTGTGTATTTTTGATACATAGATATGTGGAGAAAAGAATAACTAAATTCTGGATATTATTCAAGTTCAAAAAGAAATATGAGATCATCCTTAATTTAAATCAGTTGCGTTAAATTGTCGCAGTTGTTTTATCTGATCAATAATTAGTTAAATCAGTTCAACCGGCTGCGGTCAACTGTAAATATTATGTTTAGCATTTATTTCATTTAATTTATTCTGCTGTGTTAATGTTCAGGCAGCCATGGAACAAATGTATTTGTTACAATCACTTCCTGTTCTCCCTTTTGAAAAGCTCATTAGTAATGAAAAACACTGAACAAATCCATTATAATCGTTTCGAATAAACGTAATTTTTCCCCCCTTAAATAGAAAATGCCTCAATTGTAGGCATTGTGCAATTCATTTTTAATCACTCGGAAAATGCGTTCAGTATATTATGTATAATGTATATGCAGGCATACATCCTCTTACTACATCAATGAGTTTATTCATTTTTAAAACGAATTAGCGCGGCACCAATTTTGAAATAGTAGTTTATCTATACAGATAAATAAAATTGAAGTGTCTGTTTGTAATGTCAAAATAACAGCTTTTTACTAAATGCATATGAAAGTATATGCGGTACTTTTAACAAAAATCTAATTTTTAAAGTTTTTGTGTGTCTGTCTAGCTTGTTGTTCTGGCTAATCTTCGAAACGACTGAACCGATTTTGACGAGACTTTAACTGAACGATAGCTAATGTAATAAGGAGTAACTAAAAAAAATAAGAGAATAGGGTATTCTTTTCGTAAACTATGCGAACTGAACAAATATTTTGTCGTGTTTCATCTCAATCGCGGGCGGAGCCGTGGGGAGCATCTAGTACTTAATATATCTATTATCTAGAATATAATATATATTGATGAGCTGTGCGATATTATCTGAAAGTGTGATACTTTGCCCTTCGCGCCATGATGACCCCGGCTTCGCCTCAGGCATCATGGCGCGAAGGGCAAGAATATCACACTTTCCGCCCTTGTGGTGTAGTATACTATTATATGCGGCTTGCTTTACATATATACAGTATGTAAACGCGTAAGGTGCACATAGGGAAATTAGTATTGGGAAAAAATACTTGGATCAGAGTTAGCCATGACTGCATTAATTGTTATTTCTATTGAATTATCGTGGTAATCTTGAGGATTTCTATTTTATTTTGATTTATTTTTATTTTACTTAGCTTTTTTAATAATAAAAAGCTATTATTTTATTTTTTTTTTGTACAACAATAAAACCAAAAAACAACTCCATCTGTTTGCAAACAAAAATTGTCTGACTGGTATGACGAATGCGCGTTGGTAAATCAGTGACCCGATGTCTTTAGGTTCAACACGAATAGGCGGAGATATTTGATCTCGCACCATATTTAAGTATTTTTGGGAACTTGTCCCATTAATAAAAAAAATCCAATTATGTTGTAATCATTTGAATATTTTCTTCGGTAGTATACACATTCATTTTGCAAAAGAATATTATCTGTCAAATTGAAAAACAAGATTTCAAGGCTAACTCTGATCCAGTCATTTTTTCCCAATGTTTATTTCCTTATGTGCACCTTACGTGTTTACATACTGTAGGACGTAGGTTATGTAACATATAGATTACTCAATACTGGTTGTTACTGCTTTCAAGTTTCCCTATTTATGTGTTATTTTTGTGCATAACACAACAAATTAAAGAAATATCAATTGAAAACAGAAATTAGCGCAAAGTGATTGGCATCGAGACAGCAAATTCGTAGTTCAACACTCATCGACTGAATAAACTTGACAGTAAACGCAAATCGTGGAAATTAACGACTTCAGTAAGCTCTGTATGTTTAACTTGACTATACGTTGAAACATTAATCTTAACGACATCGTTAACATTAATGATGCAGTGCGTATGTATCCATAACAGGATTATAATATCAATAATTAAATAGCTAGAATCGGTACACGCTGTTATTGGTTTTGCGTACTACTTGAACCGCGTATGTGTAGGTATTAACAATTTATACCCTGTCTGTCGGATTCCCGCTTATTCTATCGGGATAAATGTAGCTGCATGTTTCAAACCCGACTGAGCTCACGTTATTTTACTTATAGCTCCACTCCGCTCAATATAGCTCGCGGATTCGTCGCATAAATGTCGCTTTTGTTGATAAATCTAATAGTTTAAAATAATGGTTAGGATTTAAAATCGGAGACCAAAGAACCTTCAATCCTTTTAAGGGCGAAGATACGGGAGGGGGGTAAAGAGGGTAATTACCCCCCCAGGATCTTAATAATAAAAAAATAAAACTGATATTAATACGAATACCTGGCTAAAAAACAAAATTTAGAAATACTTCTTGAAAAAAAAATTGTAAAATTGGTTTGGGAATTAATATTTTGATTGACACCTTCCTTCGTGAGTAATCTTGTGTTATATATTAATAAAACTTAAAAAAATAGTGATTTTTTGATTTTGCACTCTAATTTATATCCGCACTTACTAAATTTATATTCAAACTGCACTTAATGGTCTAGTAACCACTTAGCTATATTTATTTATTTCGTAATCCACGTCTTTACTACACTGTGTTCCCTACTCACTGTGTGCGCATTCTAATTATATTTTTCAACTGCCGCGTTGATCAAACAGTACCGGCCGCGATTTTTTCCACGCAATTCCACCGGCTCTTTGTGTTGCAAACCCGCCTTTATTGGCATTGCGCTTCCTCAGGCAATTCACTGCAGTTTGGCTTCCTGCTTGTACAACAAAGCCCCATGCCGCCGTTCTGTGTGCTATTGTTAGCCAAGGCGGAGACGCGTGTGTTACAATATTTAGTTAATTTAGCCATTTTTAAAGTAAGTTGATATAAAGAAACTTGGTAATGAAAATTGAGCTTTTTTATTGCTTTCAGCATCTAAAATTCATCGCTGTTTGTGTATCGCTGTACGTATAATGCATTTGTAGTACTATAGATTTCGCGATTCGTGTGCGGCATTAAAGCCACCTAATTGCCAACTGCAGTGATTGAGAGCTCTGAACTGTGTTTGTTTAATGCAATGGGTAAACAGGTAAACGACTATTAAAGATGAACGTCTGCCAAAGAGTTAGATAAGCTCTGTAAGAGGCGACGCAATTTATTTGATATTATTTAGAGTCTTAATAAATCGAAAAGTTCAGTCTTTTTAGTGTATTTGCCATAAGGCACTTACACTATTGGCGTCGGTCGGATGGCGGGACCTAGGGGTCGGACCAAAATTTCTCGACGTTTCATAGCCTCCTAAGAAGTTTGGCACCATTTTTGGAAATGTTTATATATATATGTATATATATATATATTTATATATATATATATATTTATATATATATATATATATATATATATATATATATATATATATATATATATATATATATATGTGTACGGGCTATAACTTTCGAAGGAGTTAATTGATTTTAACGAAATTTGGACCACATATTGAAATCCATCACCGCACGAAGCCTATTTAAAATGGGCCTAATCGGGCCACTTTAAGGGTGGGTTTTAGGGGTTGAAAAATATTTTTGGGCCCAAAAATACCGAAAAATTTCTCCGAATCGCTTTAAAATTGAAATTTAACCCTTTAGTAACGATTAAAATGTGCTACCAAAATTTTACTAAAATCGGCCCGACAGGACCGGATTTAAAAATTTTATGAAAACGTTCGTTTGTAGATATGGATTTATATAGTGAAGGCTGAATTTAATTTGTTGTATTGATAGTAATATTAAAAATAAGAAAAAAATATTATTTTAGGGGGGGTATTAAGGGGTTAAATTTTGTATTTTGTTCAAAAATAAAGTTAAGTTCATACAATAGAGCCACACTGCCTATAATAGCAAATACACTATATTGTCGGCAGGGTTTCGCACTGCGACCCGAGTTTTTTTTAAATTAGTTGTATATATTCAATAAATAAAATTATCGACCAATTTTTCAGACAAAGATATTAACAAAAAAATGTTAATATATATAAATTGGTTGATAATTTTATTTATTGAAGAGTTCTAATCAGACGTTACCACCTACTCTACAAGAAGCTATTATAGCAGCGACGAATCCATTTTTAGAGTATTGAAGTACCTAAAAGAAATAAATTATTATTATAACATATATAACCACAATGTATATTATACTAGCCGTTACCCGCGGCTTCGCACGCGATTGAGACGAAACACGGATGCATTCCCATTATTTGGCATAGTTACTCTTTTCTCTAATAAGTTTCAAAATTGATGACATTGACGTGATCAACGTCCTGATAAAACTTGAAAATGACAATTTTTAGACTATTTACCTCTTTTCACCATCTGAAGGGTTTGGTTTTTGAAAACGCATAAAACACGTGTTTATTTATTTGTTGACAGGACTAATCCTGCGTACTTTCAAATTGATGTATATATTATCTCTATCTTATATAATTTCTCCATGCAAATTTTGAGCCCCCGTTTACACCCTTTTATGAATTGAATTTTCAAAAACTTAGCAGACGCTACTTCATAATAACTATCTGTGTGCCAAAATTTCAGCTCAATTCGTCCAGTGGTTTGAGCTGTGCGTTGATAGATCAGTCAAGTCAGTCAGTCAGTCGTGGTTTTCTTTATATATTTAGATTACCAATACTTATCGGTGAATGACACGCATATTGCAACACACTGTACAATCTGGTGTTAAGGCCCCCATACACCTCGTTCTTTTTTGGCAGTTTTAACCGCACGGGTAAACTGTACGGGTAAAACGGTCAGTGTGTGGCCAAAAACCGTCCTTCTTACCGGCGTTCAAAAATATCTGGTGCTGCTTGATTTAAACCGTCCGTGTTAAACGTGTCGTTCAAGTCGGCCCGTGTGTGTGACGACGCAGTTAAAAAGGACGGGTTTTGTTCGACTCTGTAACGTTGTAGGATCCATCAATGCAGATCAGATGATGCCACGACTTCAGAAAAACTGAACGAAACAATGCCTAGTGTATGGATATGGTCGTTGTTCGTGTTTACCCGTACAGTTTTGCCCGTGCGGTTAAAACTGCCAAAAAATAACGAGGTGTATGGGGGCCTTTAGTGAGAATCAATCGAAACACCCCCTCTTTTCCTTAAAAAAGTTGCTCTTACACCTAACGTATTTTTTGCACCTTATAGAAGGTGAATGCAAACAGTACGTTAGGGCGATTTAGAAAGTAATATCTACCCTTTCTAAAACGAATTATATAAAAAAAATGTTTTTCCGAAAGTTAGTCATTACAAAGTTAGGGACATTCTCTTTAATGCCTGTGAGAGAAGGAATGAGGTAGGTACTTATGTGTCGGTGTATTTCCCTGTTGCTATTCATGTAAATGGGGACGGTGATGACTTTGAAGTGTTGTTAATTAGAAATAGGTTTGCTGAGCAGTCGTGCTTAAGGTTATATATTATGTATAAATTAATGATCAAGTACCTACTTTACAAGTTTATTCATAGTTGACATATTTTTAATCCGCGGTAGTGATCAGGACATAGATAGGTATCTCTTCTTTTGTTTATCACTTAATTGGATGCAGAATGTTGATCTATTTAAATTAGATTTACCAACAGGGTGTACAGAGTTAAGTGTGCACTATTGCTGACTTTGTTAATATTGCAGCTATACAACTTCGATTAAATGGACATTTTTGTAGTATTTTTACGTAAATTACGATAGTGAAAACAATAAAAGCAATCAGCATCGATTTAGACCTTCGTAAGTCTGCGTCTACTGTGGGAAAATGTTCCTGCTCCATAATTTATCAATTCATGTACCGATAATATTGTAGATTGACTGTATAAGAATAAAATGTTACAATGTTAGTATTTGCTACATTTTAAGGACAAAATTATTTATTTTATTTTTTATGTGCATTTTTAGGAAAACTTAATATAATAATGACTGCGTACCGAAACATAAAATCGTTCTGTAATTTTTAAAATAATTGTAAACAATGTGTCTGATATTACACATGAAATGCGTGATTTTCTCATTAAAATATACTTCGTTTAGCATATTAGCTACAAGAGTCATTTTGTAGTTAGGTACATGAATTACGTATAAAATTTTCTACTATCTTGCATTTTTTAACTTTGAAAACTTTATCGCACATAATATTTCTGTATATTCAGCTGGGACAAAATATCTGTTAATAAAAGAAAACGTTTCCTCATCCCTGCATCGTTGTACCATACTATATTATGTATGTGTGTGTTACTACAATCCTTGATACTATGTAGATTGTTACTCTAAATGTTGTTAGTTGTAGCTTATAGCATTCGTCGCTCTGTATTACCGACTCAGCGTTGCCGACCGTCCATAAGGAAAGTTAGTGTAAATAAGCTTTGTTCCAACCTCTCTGAAAACAGTAAATATTGTCGTAACGCTCATGCGCAATAAAACGCATAAAACGCGTTCCAACCGAGATTTGGACGGTTTTCAAACGGTCTTACAAGCATTCCAAATTTGTTTTCCTCGGCAACCCCTTCAAATTGGCCCCCTGATTTCCACCCATTGGAAAAAAAATATGAAAAATTTTGAACGCGACAATTTTGTAGAAATATTAATCTGCACAATTTTTTTTCCTGTAAATGTGATACTTTAAGAATTACAGGCCTTCAAGATAATTATTTATAGAAATCTTACGTAAAATTTCCATAAATGATCATCTTTGAAGGTCAGTAATTCTTATATCAAATTTACAGAAACAATTTTTTGTACAGAATTATTTTTTCTACATGAGGACAGCGTGGTGTAATGGTCAGCGTGCTGGCCTTTGGATCATACTGTCGTGGGTTCGAATCCCACCTCTTCTCATGGATATTTTGTGTTTGTCGTTTAGACCCAGCTTTGATATTTAATTATACTGGCCAGATACCAAGAGGTAGTGCCACCTCCCCTAGTGATATTCTCTTGTATATGTGCATATGCTCTATATATTATGTGGATATATACAATTGGATATACCTTTAAAAAAAAAAAATTTCAACATAGTTGTCTTCAAAATTTTTCATAATTTCTTTTCAAGGGGTGGTTGCCGAGGGAAAATATTGTGGGACCCTCACCATCGTGTTCAGCGACCTTGAAAACAGTGGGGGGGTCTCTAAATTGGCGCTATGGCAAAAAAAAACAAAAACTTCGAAAAATCCTGAGTCCTAACGTCAACTACTACTCCATACCATGGATTCTCCTATGAGGCTGCTTGATGCGTCAGGCACGCGAATTCAAAATATACTTATCGATCACTAGAACGAGCGAACTTGTGATTGAACAAGAAATGTCGAGTACATTTAAATCACGATGGAATTGTGATACAATTGCTGAATACAAGAAGAAGCACGTGCGCGTTGGTCCTAGCAATATTGCTAAGAAATGGTAAATTTTCCACGAATTGGCAACGCTGAATTTTAGCGCGGTACGGGGTGCGTATGCGCACGGGGCAAGCCATTGGCATGTCCGCATTATCTGTTCGAACATAAAAAGGTTCATATGTATGCACCATTTGTTTGTTAGAAATGCCGACTGCGACCGTCCGTTATTTACTACAAATGGCACGATTCGTTTACTTTTACACAAATGCTATCGCTCTACAGATAAACAAAAACGAGACAAACGAAACAATCGACATGTCGATTATTGCTCCCGTATTCAATGTTGTTTGTTTCAGACTATGTTTTGTTTTTCAAATGAAACTTTCAGTCAGTTCATTTTAAATTCAGAATCACTGTATACTATAGATCGTTAACTATGATTTTATTACAAACGACAAAAAATTCTTTAGAAAACGTACAGTTATTTGTTAAACATACTAGATTAGAATAGAGTAGAATAATTTAATTAATTAATAATTTAAAAACGTAACAAAATATTTAGGCGTCAATACAGATTAAAATTTACATAAAAGGAGAGAATTATATTAATATTTAAAATATTTTGTCCAAAAAAAAAAATATTGCCAAATAAACACAATCTTTTCTTTTCAAATCTTCTTGGCTTCTGGGCTTGTAATCCGTGGTCGATAGGTATTTCTACCTGACGTTTCGTCTACAATTACTGTAGACATCAATCAAAGTCGAGCGAGCGCCGTGTAGCGTAGTGGTGAGAGCACTATATTCGCATATACGGGAAGTACCGGGTTCGAGTCCCGGCGGGGGCAGATGTGGCTGGGACTTTTTCTTACTGCTTTCGCCGAGAAACGGTAATTCCTGTGTCGATCATCTTCTTGAGGTTTTCCATAGTTTCCCTTCAATAATTCCAGATACTTAAATATCGAAATAGTTCCTTTTTCAAGGCCATGGCTGATTACTTGTCAAACTCCTATGCTCAATATTTGCCTACCTTATCCTAATGTCATAAAATTCCTTCTTTCGCTCATTGCTATTAATTAGTTGAAGTTGATAAATGTAGAAAATAACGGGAAGTGTGATAAATTGAAAATAGTAATGAGGTGAATGGCGTCTGTTATGACATAAAGTCGAGAAACGGACGTTAAACGCATTATTATTATTATCAAAGTCGATGTGGTAGCGAGCGAAGTGTCCTTCTACTTATAGGTGGCACATAGGTAAGTGTGTCACTCTTTTCTTCAGTTCTGATTTAAATTTAAAATAAGTATGGCAGTTACATACTCTGGTAGAGTGTTATGCACTCGTAACGTCGCAAATTCAGGACTATTGTAGAATAATGATAAGTTACACGTATAGGTAGGATAAAGTTATGACTGGTTTAATAATAAATTATGTTTAGAACAAGAAAAAGAATATCTATATTTATGTATTTGTATGTAGAATAGAGGTACCTACATATATTAAAGAAAAAAGTTAAAATAATATGTTTCACAAAATACTCCATATAACTCTCTCGAAAAGTGAAAACCAAGATAAAATATAATTCTGATGACAATAAAAAAATTGAGAGAGCGCTGATCTCGAAAATACTTGAAATCAATGCTAAAGTTTCGAATTTAATATGAATAGTTGAATTAAAATGTAAATACTGAAAGTCGATAAATAAATGCATGCATGTATCACAGGACACTGGTGTTATTTAAGTTGTATCCATTGGGAAAACAAATGCAATATATGTATTACTATACTAGTATACTACATTATTATTAAAATTGGATTGCAATATTTTCATGACATACAAACATCCCAGAAGGCATATTCACTATGCAGTTTAAAACTATTCGCGTTATTTCGTAACTGATTCGTCTATTGTTGATTAATTGAAATCGAGAACATTTAATTTTTAGGATCCACCAGCTTAATATTTCCAGCGGTAGATATGTCCCAGAGAATGCTTAGTTATAGTAATAAAGACACGTTTAATAGAGCACAAGAGAAGCTGTAGCCTGGGAGTTGGGACATATGGAAAAATCTGCAATAGCTAAGCACATATTGATGCTGGACAACCACAAGATTCTATTCGAAGAAACCCAAGTTATAGACAATCGAATTACAATCAAATACAATACAAGGAGGCCATAGAAATACTTCTACACGCGCAGAATTTCAACCGAAAAGATGAAGGCCTAAATCTAAGTAAAACCTGGACACCAGCACTGCGACATACAAAACTACTGAGCGAACGACTAACTACGAAACAGGGTTGCCAACTCCTAACAATCTCTACCCTCAATCATAAGTTGAAAATATATACCTATCCTTAAAAATCCCCTAAAAATATTAATCGTTTTACTTTGATTTTTTTTTATTTCTATTAATTTATATTAATATTTAAGGAGACCGATCGCGATCTATCGTATTATGATAGACCGCACTCGGTATCCTTAATCCTTATATTATAGCAGAATAGTGAATACCATCGTCAAAGCGGCAATCTTTGCTCAAGATAAGTTAACAATAAAAAAAATGATTGTTCTACATTTACAATAATCGGAATTCTTTGTTAAATCATCTTCAACAAAGTTTGCCGCTTTGAAGACGGTATTCTCCTATGGAAGGAGACCGAGCGCCACATGATGTTACAGGGTAGGTACTATAATACTATATTAATTATTAGGACTTACGTTACGACTTAGTAAACTGATATTTAACAGTGAGTCGGTTTTGTAATTCAAATTTTAAGTTTTTTTGTGTCCCTAAAATTACCCCTAAAAATATTAGGGCCCTAAAAATCCCATTCTACATTTTATCCCCCCAACCCTGCTACGAAACAATGAACTTCGACCGAGCGGAGAACACTAACACGTTAAGCATGAAATTATATAATTTCACTATTCCAGGGTTTCCAACTAAGGGGTTTTTCCTTAAATTTGGGGGGATAAAATTTAGAATTAGATTTTTTCAGGGCAGTAGTATTTTTGGGGGTAATTTTAGAAACACAAAAAATAGTTAAAATATTTCTATTAGATATTAGATGAATTACAAAACCGACTCATTGTAAAATATCTGTTTACTAAGTCGTAACCTAAGTCTGTTTGGCACCCATCTTTAAACAAATAAATAAATAAATAGTATTATAATAACATCATGTGGCGCTCGGTCTCCTTCAATAGCAGAACACCGCCATCAAAGCGGCAAACTTTGTTGAAGATGAGTTTACAATGAATTCCGATTATTGTAGTTGTAGAACAATCATTTTTTATTGTTATGTAACTTATATCCAACAAAGTTTGCCGCTTTGACGACGGTATTCACTATTCTGCTAACTATATAACCGTGCGCGATCTATCGTAATACGATAGATCGAGTCGGTCTCCTTAAGTATTAATATAAATTAAAAGAAATAAACATTTTTTCGAAGTAAAACAATTATTCTTTTAGTGTATTTTTAGTGATATTTCAACTTGTGGTTGGAGGGAAGATTTTTAGGAGTTGGCAAGCCTGCACTACTCTTCAGTAATATTCTTCATTACGCCACTGGATATACCATCTGCTGTTACAGACTTTTTAGATAATATTTTGTTAATGAAAGCACCTGCTCATTTTGATGAAGGAAATATAACATGTAGATTTTTCTTTATTTTCGTAATAAAACGTGTTGAGAATACAGAAGGGTATTAACTGAGTATAGCTTCAGAGACTTGGCGTAGTTCATTACATTATAGAAGGTCAAAATGGTGTCCCAACTGACGAACCGTCCCTGGTGTTTATACCGTTATAAGCTGGCACATATAATGTGTCGGTAAATATATCATTTACTTTTGAATTTCCCTAGAGAAAATATCGCGAATATTACGAATATAGTGTTTATATATTATTATGTTTGTACCTCTGAGTGTATTATCCATATGTGAAAACATGTAGGCTTACTGTTAAAGCTTTAAAATTATGGTCTCGAATTAACTCATTTCCCGTCAATACATTAATCCCACCAAACACATAAATGTGAAAAAAGAACCAAGTTTGATACAAAGAACAAATGGCTTTGCCGAAACAATAACCTGAGATTTATAAAGGTGCCAAGTTTTCACGTGGCAAGTTTACATACACGAGTCGTTTATAAAAATTTACCAAGAGTAAACTTGGCACCTTTTTAGATCTCACTTATTTTTTTCAGCAAAGCCACTTCAACTTAGTCCTTTTACCTTTTTTTGGTGTGATTTAATCCTTTTTGTCAAGCTATATTCTTACTTATTCTACTTAAATGTCATCTAGCCACATAATATTATGATTATATACCATTATATCATACTTATATACCATAATTTCACTATTATCAGACGTCATGTAGATTCTAACACTGACTAGACGCGAGGTTTATGCTTCCGGGATCGAATCTCTTCCCAGACTGACTAAACGGTTGAAAAATTATGAAGTACTAGATTATTTTGGCATGTCTGCAACCAAATTCTAAGCAAAATTTTGAAGCCTGAAACTCCGTGTTTTTACCCCCATGTTATACTTGACCTTGTTACCAAACGACCAGGAGCCACCTAGACCCGCCCAGTTCTTAATCTCCAGCCTCCCATCCCTTAACCCTTAACCGCTAACCTTCTACTCCTAGGTCCAAACCCTAGCCTTCAAACCTTGCTTCAGCTCTTATAGGCCCCACTCACGATCAAACTTCATGCCACAGTTCAGTGTTCAGTGAAGTTGGACAGATTAATCGAAAGACTGACTGGCACCACACACAGTTCATGCAAACTGCTCAGTTTTTTAAATTTTTTGTGTTCAGTTTGGTTCAGTTGTTGGCATACACTCGTCGAGTATAGATACATAAGATATATTATATTATATACACACTATAATATTATACTATAGAGTATAGTTCATTAATAAGAACTAAATGAGTAATTTAAATGGTGAGGATTGGCTGTTCAGAGCTATGGGATTGTATTTAAAACAGAGAAATAAGAAAAAAAAAAGAAGAATATGGGTGAAAAATTGGTTAGAAATGCGTGATTCAAGAAGTCATGTTTATTTGATTAATGAATTACATCTTGAGCCGCTTGATTGCAATAATTATTTACGAATGAATGAATTAACTTACAATTATTTACTGGAATTAGTTACCCTATTTATTAAGAACCAGGACACAAATATGTGAAAATCTATTTCTGCACAAGAAAGGCAGCAACATTGAGATTTTTGGCTTCTGGTTGTACAAAACACAGAACTCCAAAAACTGAACTGAAAAACACCCACACACACAACAGTTTACTTGAACACTGAACACTGAAGTCGTTCAAAAATCAAGATGCATTTGATGAGTTCATGCTTGACTTCAGTGTTGGTTTCAGTGTTTATTTGTCCCACACACTATCATGCTTCACTGAACTATAAGTTTGAACACTGAACTGTTGCATGAAGTGTGATCGTGAGTGGGGCCTATTAGCTTTCAAAATTAGAATTTTAGGTTTGAAAACTTTGTTTGGAGTTGGAGGACGCAGAACCGGCCGAAATAATTTACTTTATGATGATCTAAAAGTGAGTCAGTGAATGTCCAAAATCATGATTTTTGAACATTTGTATCTTGGGAATTATTTCACCTATAAATGTATGACATTTGGAACACATCTTCTTTATGGCAACCTTAACCTAAGTAGCATTTGAGATGGAGAGTGGTTAAAAAAGGCTCGAAATGGTTGATGGGTAACACAGTGCTTTGCTAGAACTTGGCTGGCGCACTCCGGGCACTATGATTAAAACGTATATACTTGCTGACAACGGGGTAAATATTCCAATAAATTCTATGCTATTGTAGATACTTCATTTAAAGTGAACAAAAATATTCGAAATCTGTCATAACGGATTACATTATTGCCAAAATACCACCTTTTACAATTTATCAAAATAGAGTTATTCTGTACAGAAGGATTTGAGTCCTAGTCCAGACACAGTCACTGTTTTTTTGTTCACTTTGTGGCAAGAGCATTTAATTATTAAATTGCCACATTTAATAATTAAATGCACTAATCACAAACTGAAAAAAACTGCCATTTTATAGGAATCGGCTTTAAATCTTCCTGTAGTACTGAATTTTTTTTATGTAGGTATAATAGTTAACAGTGCTGTTAAGAGCCAAACATTTTTAAATTAAAATTATTGCGTATCGACTATCGATACATATCTGTCTTTTCAGAAGACGGAGATTATTTATGTCCAATGTCAAAACAGCAATAATTTGCATGCCGAAATAGTTGAGCTCACCCGCCCCTGTGTAAATCTGTCAGAAAGATATAATAGGCCCCACTCACGATCACACTTCATGCAACAGTTCAGTGTTCAAACTTATAGTTCAGTGAAGCATGATAGTGTGTGGGACAAATAAACACTGAAACCAACACTGAAGTCAAGCATGAACTCATCAAATGCATCTTGATTTTTGAACGACTTCAGTGTTCAGTGTTCAAGTAAACTGTTGTGTGTGTGGGTGTTTTTCAGTTCAGTTTTTGGAGTTCTGTGTTTTGTACAACCAGAAGCCAAAAATCTCAATGTTGCTGCCTTTCTTGTGCAGAAATAGATTTTCACATATTTGTGTCCTGGTTCTTAATAAATAGGGTAACTAATTCCAGTAATTAATTGTAAGTTAATTCATTCATTCGTAAATAATAATTATTGCAATCAAGCGGCTCAAGTTGTAATTCATTAATCAAATAAACATGACTTCTTGAATCACGCATTTCTTACCAATTTTTCACCCATATTCTTCTTTTTTTTTCTTATTTCTCTGTTTTAAATACAATCCCATAGCTCTGAACAGCCAATCCTCACTATTTAAATTACTCATTTAGTTCTTATTAATGAACTATACTCTATAGTATAATATTATAGTGTGTATATAATATAATATATCTTATGTATCTATACTCGACGAGTGTATGCCAACAACTGAACCAAATTGAACACAAAAAATTTAAAAAACTGAGCAGTTTGCATGAACTGTGTGTGGTGCCAGTCAGTCTTTCGATTAATCTGTCCAACTTCACTGAACACTGAACTGTGGCATGAAGTTTGATCGTGAGTGGGGCCTATTAGTTAAGCATGCTTTGGTTAATTTTTACATGGACGTGAAACATACATAGAGATACAAGTAACTAGAGTACGCCAGTGCGTATGCTTATCATAAGTGAAATCTGCAGTTAAGAGAAAGAACGCTGCAGAAGTTCAGTTACATCTCTCTCTCTCATGAGCGCTCGTTGGCTGATGATTGACACATATACTGTTTTGAAATTATAAATAATAAATTATAAATTTAAAAATTCCTCAACATTGTAGAAGGCTCTTTCAATTAAGTTTTTTTTAATGGCCTTTTTGAAGGTTTTTATTTCCATACCTTTAATAAAATCTACAATTTTATTACACAATTTGGGTGCAAAATAATTAATCACGAATGCTGATTTTTTTAGTCTTAAAAAGTCAATGATTAAATGGTGCCTATTCCGTGTTGCATGGTCATGTAAATTTGAATGAAAATTATAATTTTCACTATTTGTTTTAGCATATAGTAAGCATTCGTAAACCTACAGGGGAGAGTCATTATGTTGTGTTCAATAAATGTATCTCTCACATAATTTCTGTACTTTTTGCCGGATAGAATTCTCAAAGCTCTTCTCTGAATTTTAAATAAACGTTGGGCTTGTGGTGTGTGGCCGCATATAAATATGCCATACGTAAGAGTCTCCTGAATAAGAGAATGAAATATTAATTTAGCCGTGCTAAGATCTACTATATTTATTAAGTTCTTTAAAAGATAATAATAATAACGTCTTTATTGATTCAAAAGGGTTTTGATCAAATGGTGAAGTTCAGCGTAAACGCTGTTTTACAACTTAAATCAATTACAAAACAAACTTAAATTACAAAAAAGAGAAACCTAAAAATAAAACATAACAAATGGTGCCATAAGCATGGCCTATAGTACAGACTTAATTTTAGTTTTAAATGAGTTGAAACTTAAACATTTTAGCTCAGAAGGCAAGATATTATAATAATGGGGAGTTAGGTACGTAAACGAGGCTTTGAATTTTGTCTTGAAACTTTTGTAGCAACTTCATTAACATGGTGTGATTCGAGTGATAAGAATCTTTTTGACCAGATTCTTTTTACATTGTCTCCATCGGAAGAATCGTGATTAATGCGCGAAATCGATAATACAAACTCAGTACTGATGAAATCGTTATATCTACATCCAATAACGCTTTCCAAACGATAAAACAATTCAACATGTAATTTATACACTGATATTTACATTATTTTTTGTTTCAACAAGCGTAAATTTAACTTTGTGTTTAAACAGTGATACCAAATTCGAAATGTAAATACTTTTTTAACCGGCACAAAATTAATATATTCACCGCATTAGTTGCTTTCGCGAGGGTCTGAAACGACTGAAAAAAATAAAATTCACTTAAAAGAACACAAATTGAATCAGTAAATGTGTGTATTTATGTATTCGCGGTGTGTCGCCGTAAATTATTCTCCCTACAATGATAGGACAAACAGTATCACGGCGTTCGACACTAGGGCTGTCCACTAGAGCGAAACAAAAAGAAAAGCGAATCATTTTTCAAAGAAACTTTTTAATTTTAATGGTGCAGGAAAGTTCCGTTTGTTTACCATATGTGTTGTGTCGTGTAGGTATTATGTAATTTATTATTTAATACCATGAATTCACTATTTTTACATTAAGGAGCAACGATCGTGTGATTAAGTCACTTGTAGATCAGAACTGTAACTAGGCAACGGCAACAGGGGCACGTGTCCAGGACCCAGACGGAAAGGATACTCTAGAAAGATCGAAAAAATTCGCATTAAATTAAAAACAACAACTTTTTGAAAATAGTAGCCTACTACTCTCATAACAACATAGCAGTTTTATTTAATTCATAAAACAATGCTTGGAGTTCTGCTGGCCGGTAGGCTGGGTACGATGCTGGAAATGACGTCACTGCAAGCTCACCTGCTAGATCACAAGATAGGTTTTAAAATTAGAATAGGGGATATTCTCCTTGCTAGGTCCGCTGCTAGGTATGAGCAAGAACTAATCAGGAAGCAGTATCTTGTCACATGGGCGACTTGAACAAACGCCCACAAATCAACATAGCGTAATTCTGCTCAGAGTCAAACAACAACACAC
Organism: Xanthostigma xanthostigma; assembly: GCA_963575645.1. Taxonomy (NCBI): domain Eukaryota; kingdom Metazoa; phylum Arthropoda; class Insecta; order Raphidioptera; family Raphidiidae; genus Xanthostigma; species Xanthostigma xanthostigma. The sequence continues at coordinate 18,334,875 of OY754467.1, forward strand.
GTTTTGCTCTGTGTTTATATTTGAACTGTCACTGCGCGCGCACCAGATTTATTCACAAGACTAGCTTGAAAAGACGTCTCGTGTGAAGAGCGCACATAACAGCAATCAAGAAAATCAGTGCTATAAAACTAGTAGGCAATTCTAGCTGCGTTTCTAGCCTCGTGTGCAGCGGCCTTTACACGTTTTTGTAACGAAACGTGCGTCGAGAACAAATTCTCTGCAGTGTTTTAGTGTTTAGTGATTCCTGTTTTAGAATTCGTTATCTTCACACCGCAGGTTCCATTCGTCTACAAGAGATTAATTCAAATAAACCAACCAATATTTTTTTTTTGCAGAAAAAACTTCAAACAATGAACACAGAAGAAATATTTATATATATATATATATATATATATATATATATATATATATATATATATATATATATATATATATATATATATATATATAAAAAAATTCTTTAAAATTATTCTAAGATCTGAAACCTTAACGAAACATTCATAGATTGATTTCGCTACAGTCAGTGGTGTACGTAGACTAATATAGACGTGGACGAAGTCCCTTTTCTTTCAGTGGGTTCCTATTCCCAAGATCAATGTAATGATCCTACCATATTTGTATATAGGTTGCATTTAGTGAGGTCTTTTAGGCTGTTAATCGTACTATTTATTTAGCGTAGATAATATAGATCATGACGTTTGGCCTCAAGTCAGCACACAAGAGGGTCTCGTACGAGGCCCTCAAAAGCGCGAGGCCGGGGGCGACGACCCACTTCGCCCACGCCTAGCTACGGCACTGGCTACAATTCCATAATATGGTGCACAGATAAATAATTTGGCTTAATTGTATGAGTAATTATTGTCATTACGCTAATGAATTTTAATGATTGTCCTCATAATGTTAGGGTAAATAAAATTTTGTTATTTGACTAGAGCTGTCGACTAACTGACAAATCAATCAATTCATTTTAAATTTAATTTTGTGTTTATTATCGGTGATTTTATAGATAAGATACTTGCCCAATGACCTAAAAGAAATCTACACTAATATATATAAAGCTGAAGAGTTTGTTTGTTTGTTTGGTTGAACGCGCTAATCTCAGAAACTACTATGGTTTGAATTGATTTTTTTTTGTTAGATAGTTCATTTATCGAGGACGGCTATAGGCTATTTAATATCACGCTACGACCTATAGGAGCGGAGTATCAATAAAAAAATTGGTTGTCTGTAAAGTCGGTTTACGGACGATAGTTTTACGTGATAACGTATTCCGTAATACATAACCTAAACCTCCCAAAATTTGGTTTCAATCCGCTTATCCTTGGTGTCGGAATGATAAGAAATGTCAAAAGTGACGTTTGCAACTGTCAAAGTGTTATGTTCTAATAATAATTAGTTATTCCAATACTTAACTTAGAAGGCGTTGCATTTCACAAGATACTAATGTCAAAAAATTGAATTAAACATTAGAAATGCAGCCGTTTTCATGTTAAGACAAGACATACGTTATCTTCTAATTTCCATGTACGGCAAACAAAGACGACCGACCGCGTCGCGCCATGCATTAGACAACATTGCATTTATACAGCTATTTTTCTATATAAATTTGTATAAAAAACTGTTTAGGCAAATTCTGTTATACGAAATCTATGTAAAACGTTCTCCTCTTTCGTTTAAGACTGGTTTCAAACCGATCTGATTTAAATTGAGCGAGAAATTAGCAAAAAGCACGCACAGGGTCAGACGGAACGTTACGCGTTACGAACGTTAGGATTTAGGAACGTTACACTTTTTCGTGCATGCAGCCGGTGTTTTATCAATTTATAAGATTGGTGATTCATCAATTTATAAGACGTTATCACGTCAAAATGTTGCAAAATATAACTCAAAATTTGTCCGTCCGACAAAATTTTTGAACGGCAACTAAGAACATCATGAAATTTGGACACAACATTCATCTCGGTAAACTAAGATAAACGTGCGTACTCATGTTCCTCCCACCATTCGTTTTTTTGCACCCGGGCGAAACCGGGCGGGATGCTATCTAGAATATATAAGTAAAAGGTTTTGTCCCCCATATGTGATTAAAATCTTGAATACACGCCTTACATTACAATGAACATCCCTTTTTAAATACATATTCGATTTTTTTCGATACCCTAACTATCGGACAGTAAATAGTTCTTTTACAAGCGTGTTTATTGTTCATAACAATATGAAAAAAATTGATCAATGACCATTCAGTTTTTTTAAAAGGTATTGAATATTGTGCAGCCATATCAATTTAATTCGTAACTTTAAAACCATTCAGCGCAGTTATAATAATATAGTTAAAAATATTTCATTGTGATTATTTGTAACAATGAAAAAATGTTGTCAGTAAGCAGTTATTCTCTGCCCATTCAAATTTATCAGCATTTAACGTGTGGAACTGTCATAACATACATTTAGTTATTTAGGATTAAAAGACCGGCCACACTTATCCGGCATAACTAGCACAGCACTAACCTGCAATCTGCACGGTTTCGTACGCGAGACCGGCACAAATCAGCAACTTTTAGTATAGATTCCGTGTGCGGCAGACATTTTGTAGTTTTCGCATTATGAGTGTGCAACATAAATGTATGTAGTTTGGTGGAAGAATTTTTGACAATGTAGTGTGAAGAGGAGGAAGATGAAGAAGTCAGGAGAAAATGTTTTGGGGTCACCCTATTAATGAAGACGATACATCACTAGCTCACTAGATCAGTCCAGCACGACTAGACAGCGACTGGCTGACGGTCGTTGCTGGTTGCAGGTGCTAATCTAATGTGCGCTACTCCGTTAAATATCATGGGTATAATACGCGCCACGAATCTAAAAGGCTCGGAAGTCTGTTGAAAAACTACAAATTCGCAACTCAACAAAACTCAAATAACAATAACAGCTTGACAATAGCGTACTAGACTGTACTTTAAAGCAGGAAAGCGACAAGTGACAAAGGCAACGAGCGATCACGGCCCATCACTGACGAGCGCACGTTCCGTGCAGGTAGCTGGGAGATGGTTGGAGCCTCAACGGCTCTATAAAATGTGCCTTTGCAACACTGTTTGTGACTAACTTCCGAACCTTTTAGATCCGTGGCGCGTATTATCCTTCCCGAACTGGCTTACATGATCCGTGCTGTGCTGGTCCGTGCTAGATAAATGTGCGCGGTTTTTATTTTTTAACACAAAAAACATACGTACTTAAAATCGTGAAAATTGACATAATCCTGTGTAATTTGATAATTTAATTTGCAGTATTAATATGTGCTTCCTTTTTATCGCAGTAGAGTGAAAAGAAAGATTAGCATTAGTAATTTAATTAGTGCTATGCCAGTATAGGATTAACCACGTTTTGCAACTGTATAAGTACATACTCTTGAATATTTATTTATAGTTCACCTACCTTTCAGTTAAAGAGCTGTTCCAGCAATGGAAAAGTAAGAAAGCGGAAAGTGCAGATTTAAAGTCAAAATAATGCTGCTTGTCGCAGAAATGTGTTTGTTGTTTATATAGAGTGAAACTTAACTCTTATGCTGGGTTGCACAAAGAATTGTCAGGAAACCTGATTTGAAAGTGATCACACATATTTCTCTATAAGAAAAGTATTGTAGAATATATATTAGATATCGTGTTCATCGAGCTAATAATTAATAAGAAAAATCGCCAGATTGTGGACAAAAAGTTAGATTTATTAATGTACGACGTTTCTTCTATATAGATTTAGACTTTTTCAAGTACGAATTGTACTTGAAAAAGTTTAAATTATTAATTATTGTAGAATTTTAAATTGATCCTGCTCGAAAAATAATTAATCCATTGAAACAATATATGTTTTAGATATTCCCCACTTTTATAAAACATTTTTCTACGCATTCTGATAAAAATTTAGCTTCAAAAGCGATATTTTTAACGCTCTTTTATTAACTTCACTTGTATGTGTGTATTAATGGAATCTTTCAATTTAATTTTTACCCACTTAAGCAAGTTTCTCATATCTGTGAAGAAAAAATACATTGTGTTTATCATTTTACTTTAAAAAATTCGGTATATTATATAAGACTAGCGGTTACCCGGGGCTTCGCACGCGATTGAGACGAAACACGAGTGTATTCCTATTATTTGGCATAGTTACTCGTTTCTCGACGTAGAGCCTCCCTAATAAATTTCAACATTGATGACATTCACGTGATCAACGTCCTGACAAACCTTGAAAATGACACCCATGTTGATTTTTAGACTATTTACCTCTTTTCACCCTCTGAAGGGGTTGTTTTTGACAGGAGTAATCCTGCGCATTTTTGATTTGATACATTTACGATTTGTCCATGCAAATTTTGAACCCTCGATACATCCTTTTCGCGGTTGAATTTTCAAAAGTTTATTCTTAGCGGATGCTAAAAATAACTATCTGCAGTGTGCCAAATTTCAACCCAATCCTTTCAGTGGTTTGAGCTGTGCGTTAATTCTCCATAAAAATTTTGAACCCCCGTTACACTCTTTTAGGGGTTGAATTTTCAAAAATCTGTTCTTAGCGGATGCCTTCGTCATATAATAAGTATCTGTGTGCCAAATTTCAGCCTAATCCGTCGAGTGGTTTAAGCTGTGTGTTGGTTTTCCATTCAAGTTTTAAACCCACGTTACACCCTTTTAGGGGTTAAATTTTAAAAAATCCGTTCTTAGCGGTTGTCTACGTCATAATAACTATCTGTGTGCCAAATTTCGGTCAAGTGGTTTGAGCTGTGCGTTGATAGATCAGTCAGTCACGGTTTCCTTTTATATATTTAGATAAATGAATGAGGATTTACGATTTTCATATTATATTTTTTTTATATTTAAAAGCGGAGATTTATAAAAGAATGATTTTGTAATCTCTGTAAAAGTAAAGGAAACACGGAGAGACTGTTTAAAAAAGCGTAGCTTTTGAAGCGAATCATCTTTTTGTTGATACGACTAATAACGGTCCACCTGTGTCGGCATAAGCCTATCTCTTTCAGTGGCTGTTAAAACAAACTTCTCTGTTTTCGATAAGGGTGTTTGTATTCCGTACCCAATTCCGGTCGTTCTTTATTACGGTTGCCGATTTTATTTATTTATAAGGTTCCAGCTCGCAGTAACGACCTTAAACGGGTCTTCTGTCGTTCTCAAAGTATTGTGGCAAGATAAAGACAGATTCCTTTTATTATGTGCAGATTTGCAAATATACTGTTCAAATCAAAAATCGTTTGCAAATGTCAATCCTTTTGTATTGAAATACATTAATTAATTTTTGTTTCTTAGATTTTTGTTTTTAAAAGTATACTCAGTTCGATATTTTTGTGATTTTTAATTGATTCAAACTCATGATATTTTTATCTTCCTGCTGTGAGTAGTTTTCATTTTTTTGACTATTTTAAATAAAATAAAATTTTATAAATATATATAAGATGAAAATTAACTGTAAAAAATATAATAATAATTATAATATAATCAATTCACTAATTTCAACTGTAAAGCACCTATTTTATATGAGACTAGAGGCCTTGTCCGGCGTCGCCCGGATTTTTAGATTACCTAAACATAGACATATTATGCTGCATCGGAGTTTTTTTAATAAGTCATGAATTGAAAAAAAATATAGAATATTGAGAGGTGCAGGAAGACTGAAAATTGGGGATTATATTTTTTGTGAGAAATTTATAAAAAATTTGGTCGGAAAATCAAATTTGGATCTCGACTACAGCGTCACCTATCGAGTTCCAAGCTAAGACCCATGCAGGCGACCCTATAAGTACAAAAAAAAATCGATCAAGCGGTTAAGGAGGAGAAGAATTATGAAAACTCGGACACCGGAATTTTATCACTACATATTATAAAACAAAGTCTCCCCGCCACGTCTGTCTGTCTGAACGCGATGAACTCAAAAACTAGCGAACGGATTTTCATACGGTTTTCACCAATGGACGGAATGATTTGAGAGAAAGGTTTATGTGTATAAATGTTTATTGTTTTGTGTAAATTTGTTTAAATATATGATGATGATTGTTGAAGATATCGGAAAAAATCAATGCCTCTGGGAGTTTTCATCGAAAACGCTGCCTATTTCCTTTGAGATATAACAAAACAATGTATGGTGGAATTCTTCCACTTTTACAGGTCTACAGGTCATTATAACATTATGACGCCACTCACATTTTTTACGTGTTATCGGAACTAAGTTTAAAAATTTTTCAATTAAGAAGTAAAAAAATAAAATCAAAGTAGTTTTGCTATAAAACTTCTATATGATCTTTCCATTTATGAAAAAAAAATCATTCAAGAACGTAATTCCCCTTATTTAGACAAATAAAATGTGTGTGGGAATTAGTTTTATAAATCAGTTTCCATAAATGTACATATTATATTATAATATTGTATATATACAGGGTGTTCACGCGAGGAACAAAGGCAAGTTTATTTCGGAAATGAAGACGCTTACAGAAACATGTTTCAGACAAAAGTTGCTAGGTTCGATCTGCTCTACAGCTGGAAAATATTTTCAGCTATACAAGTTGTCCTATTTAAGCGGGACAGACCAAATTTATGTTTTCTTTAATGCAGCACCCTGTTTTTATTTGATTTTTGAATTCTGCACCTAATTGTAAATAGAAACTGTAAGGGAAACGTTGCTCGAAAAATTAGCAGTTTTTGAGTTATTCAAGTTTTTTTGAAATTTTTGACATATGCAGATCTTTACCTAAAATTCGAGATAGCCCAAACGAAAAACTTTATCAAACTGATATTTTGGAGATCAATAGGTAATGAAAGAGCAAATTAATTTTTGTATTCAAAAAAATAATTTACTATACAGGGTGTTCAAAATATTGTGTTTCTTTTATCTAACTTAAATCGCGTATAACTTGTGAAAGTTAAATACCACGGGGTGGTTTTTATGCCCGAATTGCTTTCTTTAGGATATTTACTAACACTTTTATAAAGGGTTCCCTAGACCTAAATCTGGTATTTTCGTGTTTATTGCGACTTGAATGCGATATTGCATTATTTCACCTTTTAAAAGAACTGTCGCAGTGCGCTGTGAAGTATTTTTACGTAAACAGTTGAAAATAGTCATTTTAAAACTCATATCAACTAAACATTTATTTTACAAAAGTAATATTTAAAAAATGATTATGAAATCAACATAACAGAATAAAACTTAAAACAAGTGTTCGAATTGTCGGCCTTCATTTTGAATACACAACTGTATTCTCTTTAATACAAGTACGCAATTATTTACCGACAATATTTCAGCAACGTTGGATTGGAAGATGTACTCCGGTTGCTTGGCCCCTAGGTCACCAGATCTGACCATTATGGACTTTTTTCTTTGGGGTTATGTGAAGCAGTTGGTATATGCAACAGCTCCTACAATACCTTATGAAATGAAGCAAAGAATACGTATTGCGTTCGCAAGTATCACAGCTGAGATGCTTCAGCATGTCGGAAACAATTTATTAAAGAGAATACAGTTGTGCATTCAAAATAAAGGCCGACAATTCGAACACTTGTTTTAAGTTTTATTCTGTCATGTTGATTTCATAATTATTTTTTTAAATATTACTTTTGTAAAATAAATAAATTTGTTTAGTTGACATGAGTTTTAAAATGACTATTTTCAACTGTTTAGGTAAAAATACTTCACAGCACACTGCGACAGTTCTTTTAAAAGGTGAAATAATGCAATATCGCATTCAAGTCGCAATAAACACGAAAATACCAGATTTAGGTCTAGGGAACCCTTTATAAAAGTGTTAGTAAATATCCTAAAGAAAGCAATTCGGGCATAAAAACCACCCCGTGGTATTTAACTTTCACAAGTTATACGCGATTTAAGTTAGATAAAAGAAACACAATATTTTGAACACCCTGTATAGTAAATTATTTTTTTGAATACAAAAATTAATTTGCTCTTTCATTACCTATTGATCTCCAAAATATCAGTTTGATAAAGTTTTTCGTTTGGGCTATCTCGAATTTTAGGTAAAGATCTGCATATGTCAAAAATTTCAAAAAAACTTGAATAACTCAAAAACTGCTAATTTTTCGAGCAACGTTTTTACTTACAGTTTCTATTTACAATTAGGTGCAGAATTCAAAAATCAAATAAAAACAGGGTGCTGCATTAAAGAAAACATAAATTTGGTCTGTCCCGCTTAAATAGGACAACTTGTATAGCTGAAAATATTTTACAGTTGTAGAGCAGATCGAACCTAACAACTTTTGTCTGAAACATGTTTATGTAAGCGTCTTCATTTCCGAAATAAACTTGCCTTTGTTCCTCGCGTGAACACCCTGTATATTATTTTTGTCGCAGTATAAACAATAAACGCATAAATCCAGAATGAATTTCAGCCCTGCACATAATAGATAGGCATTAGTTACATACAGCTGTACGCACGTAAATGTACATTTTACCTGCAACAAAATATAATCCGAAATCTCATATAAATTGTCTCGTTCTATTTTACCATTCCAATTCCACGATGGTACTAATTTAGCTCAAAATTCACTTTTCCCAATAATTTATGTTTGGAAAGATGCTCGACACCTATTTTGGTTGACTTTTACATGTGAGACCATAAGTAGGTAACTAACGAAACAAAGAGAAAATAGCTTATTATAAATATTTGCTACTTCCGCCGTTCAATTAACAATTTGTAATTGCTCGTCGCAAGAATTTCGTAGTAATTTATATGTCAATTGAAATATTAGTAAGAAAACTTTTTAAAGATAAGCTTTTATCGAAATGTATTAAAAAGGAAAAAATAATTCTTAATAATTTCGGTTCATAATTGTAAACTCGATCATAACTCATTAGTCATAGCCCAAGGTTTTATAATTTTAAACCTTAATTATTAGAAATTGTTTTTTTATTCAAATAATAGGGAACATTAAGATATAATTAATAAACCATTGTGTTACAGTGTTATTTGGTCAATACATTTTTAATTGTTAATAAAAACTCTAATATGACAAGATATATTCATTACAATTTAAATTAGCTTTAAATTGTGATTATTTTATTGTAATATATACCTATTCAAATTAATTTATATCTGGTATTATGAAAGGTTTTTACGATTTGAATGCAATTTGGATTTGGCAGCGCTGTTGTGAAAAGAACTTAGTAGGCAAAGTTATTAGATGCAGAGGTGGCCTCGTTTCGTTGGACAATAGTGGGGAGATGACGTCATCCAGCAGACTGTCAATTGATATTCCGTGGTTGATAAAAATATGAAATAAACGAGGTAACCTGTATACTTCTAATTTTAGTTCTATTAAATTTTAGTCTGTATTTTCGCGTGCATGGAATCACAACGCGCTGTTTGGATTTCACAACAATACATTAGACTTTAGAGAAATGGAATATATTATGTAACATACTTACAGCGTAATCATTTTGCGCGTGATATTACGCAACGATGGTATTGTTTGTTGACTTAAAATTTTAGATTGTTATTTACTTAAAATTAATTCTGATAAAATTAAATATAGGGTATTTAACACTTTATATAAACACAGAGAACTGTACTGAATCGAATGAATAATGTAGTATTTAATTCTAAATTCGGGCAAATGAGCGAAGCGAGTGTGAAGTGAGTTAGTAAATCACAAATTCTAACAAACTATAAATGTAATAGTATCTAATAAAGTAAAACAAAAGGAAAAGAGTAGTAAAACTCTGGAAGATGCGTTTCCTATTTATTAGAAAAATTGCCATTTTGCTCCCCGCGCCTTGCTAAATGTCCTTAAATTATCAAATTGCTCAACAATCACATGAAAATATTCATAATGATCAGAGACTGATATAATATATTATCCATAATAATGAAGTTTGAATGATTTGACTAATTGTCATTTAATTCATTATTCGTTTTTGTGCAAATCCATTCCTGTTTCTGCCTTCTCGTGTTTTATTCAGTGTATAATCCATAGATTTGTACAGTGCTGCTATATTTCGATCTCGCTTTAACTTACGTAATGTAAAAGAAACGTCAAAAAATGAACAGCGTTTTAACAAATCTAGCAGAGGTTACAGAATCGCGCCACAAATCTTACATAATACCATGACATCGACATTACAAAATTAGATTGCGTTTTTAGTTATTCAGTCTTTCTCTGACCGGCTTTATTGCAATCATAAAAAAAACTTTTGCTAAAGTTTTTGTAAAAGTATTTTGTTAAAAAACAATTGTGAAAAGTAGCGACTGTGTTTGTACTTGCCGTTTCATATTTTAGTTATTCAAAATCACTAATTTGTATATTTAATTTTTATTTAATTAATATAATATTATTGATTATTGATTTAATAAAGCCTGGTGTAACGAATTTCATTTTACGGAAACACATTGATTTTTCGAAAAAAGTGTGTTTCAAAGGATAATAATTAGTGTTCTCTATTTCAGATGTATACCCAAACACTCAATTTTTAACAAATAGTTAAAAATATTGATCAATGTTTATAAATATTTGTGCTAGGCCTACATAATACTTACACTTAAATAAACTTTTAACTCTTAAATAAACGAAAATTTTAAACAAAGTGTTTTTGTAGAAAACATTATTTGGAACGGAAAATCTACGGATTAATTGAGGTGAGTGTACAACGTTGTAGCGACACAAACTTTTACTTTGAGTTACTTTCAGGAATTAACTATAATGGGATATTTTTATATGTCGTTACTTTCTGCAGGTTTACAGGCCTGGAATAAAAATTGTTTTAAGAACGAATATTTGGTAGTGATTGAAATTCAATATGCAAACATCCAAAATTTATTTGTAATCTTAGAAGTTAGGAATATGTATCTATTATCGAAAGTGTTTACTTTATTTGGTGTTAAATCAATTTAGAGCAAAATGGGTTATTCAATTCCACATGTATTTTTTATATTTGTTCAGCCACTCATAACTTTTCGAGGCTTCAATCGATTTGAAAACTTTCGGCACTAGTTTGCTCAGATTATTTACCGATTGGTACCTTATATATTTTTTTAAATTCGGTTGTCGTTTTTAACTGACTTCAAGAAAGGAGATTTTTTATCTCATATCTCCAGCATTTGTGAACCGATTTTGATGATTAATAAGGCATACCTTCAGGGTAGTCTCAAAGAAATTGTACGTAAATCGGTTCAGCAGTTTTATTAAAAGTTTAGTAAAGTATTAAGAATGACGGCGAATAACAACGTGTAAACTACATATTGCAAAGCTTCTAAAAAGTATAAATAAAAAAAAACTTTGATAAACATTGAACCTCATTCAAAAAAGACCAATAATAATATTATGTGTTTTACGAGACGGTTACCGCGTGCAATCTGAAAATTTACTGTAGTGCAAACAGTATCAGTGTATCGTTTTGACAAAAATTATTTGTATAGGTATCACATATTTTTAAAAGCAGAATAATATTTCGGTGTGTTGGTTTATTGTATATGTATAATTAATTTTAGTTACAAGCGTAAATGTTCCGTTGTATAAGCTCCATAGTGTTATATCAGTATCAAATGGAGCTTGAAACTGTACCTATACCATTTACTATACCGTACTGGTAAATGAAAATCTCCGGAAATACCGGAAAAGCGTATACACCGGAATCAAGGCGACGACTTTCATCACAAAACGGCTTCAGAAGCAATTCCTTTTAGAATTACAAACGTTAAAACAAGCTGCGTTCAAAAAACATTCATTGATTTCTTTTACCAAGTTTTTTTTTTATGTATTTGGTATGTGTTTAATATATTTTTCAAAATTTTTTGTACATAGTATAAAACTGAATAGAAGAATAACAATTTTAGCATAAAATTAGGTATAGGTATTTTATTTCTGAAATTACATGTTGGATTGTCTTTAATAAAAATATTATATTAGTATAAAACGGAGTATACACTTAATGTTTTATTTCTATACTAAGCTTTACTCATATAAATGTCTAATTTGACAGAAACTTTATCGTGTCCAGATAAAACGCAATCTATACTCAAGTTAACTTTGGGCAACAATAGATATTAGCATGCCAAGTCTACAAAAATTGGTGCAACCGTTCTCGGGTAATGCTGGTATAAATCAAAATAGTTTTTTATTCAACTCAAAATTTACCATCCGAAACTGCTGGTATTTTTTTTTGTAAGTACGTACTTCAAACTCAACCGAAAATCTACAGGCATTTTTTTTGAACGGCAACAATTATTTTTTTATTTAAATTATCGAAAAGTTCATTTTTGTTTTCCATAAATTCACATAAAATTGTCATACGGTTACATAAGAAAATATTTGAGATAAACGTCATTGATTTATTAATTAAAATTATTACTGTTTAGTTAACTAATTAATCGACAACATTTCTCTCGAATAATTTCTTATGTATCCTTATAAAATTTTATATGAATGTGTATAGAAGAAAATTAAAAATAAAATTGTTTCTATCGGAAAAAAATGCATGTAGACTTCCGGTTGAGTTTGAAGTACAAAAAGAATATACCTCAGAAGTTTCTGATTGTTTTCGAGCTGAATAAAAAACTATCCAAACTTTTTTCATATATAGTAGGGTACAAGAATTATTCACTGTTACCACTATCTGTGAGCACAATGTATATAAAAAATCGTGTGGATTATGTCACTTAAAATAACAAGGACACCCATATGTAGCTTTACGCCCTAGATACGTTCCAGACGTAAAGACGGTCGTTGTAGCGAAATTCCGTAGAAAGAGCGACCGGGTAGCGAGGTAAGGATGTATATATATTATGTAGGACTTATATTTTATACATTGTATGAACAAATTATTTAAAGATTATCAATCATTTGTTTTTGATTGCATTAAAAGTACCTAGGTATATTGATGACTTTATATTTGAAAACATTTTAGCAGTATTTGAATTTTTAGTATGTTTATAGCTTTGGGGGAGACACATTTTCAAAACAGTTTTCGTGAAAGGAAAAGCTTGTATCTTTTGAACGGTTTCAGATACAGCATGGGAATTTGGCGAATATAAAGCTTTCCTGATACATTTTGAATGTAATAAACAGCTACAGATTTTGTCGAGTGAGAACGGTAGTCTTCCCAATTTAGTGGTGTTTTCTCCCTTTTTCCTACACACTTTTGCACACGTGCCTGCAGGAGAAAGCAGAGTCATCTCTTATCTAGATCCCGCAATTTATTGCTTGAAACACTTATAACATTACATTGTTGTTATTCATTGGCATTTAGCTATACAATAGGTATGTTGGTATCAGTGGAATGGATTCGATATTATCATCTTCAAACGCAGGGATGGCTAAACCCATGACCCGTTTGCCATATAGGTGACACGGTGATTGAGGTACAAAATCGAAATAGGGTTAAATTTTGTCGAAAAAAACTATCCTCCACAATTATGAAAATTTTAAAGCAGTTTTGATTTTTTTTTTGGCCACATAATTTTTGTGGATGCTCTTGTTGGCAAGTAATAACCACAATATTTTTTTAATAAAATTGGCTTGTAGATGTTTAAAGGTTCGTCATCCCTGTTCTCTTCTTAATAGTTATAGGTCAGCTGATTTTTTTCTCTTCCTAAACTACTAGACCAGGGGTACCCAAACTTTTTTAGTTCGCGGCGCACTAACAGGTTTAGTATTTTATCTCGGCGGCCCCTAGCTACTTGAAATAGGCTACAATGATAGGCACAAAAATTAAAACATTTACAATATTGGTCAAGGCGCGCGAGGAGGGGATATCATCGGTTTCCTATCGGAGAGTGAGCGACACATGCAGCGCGCGCGATTTGAATTGATTATTTTTTAGCTGCGAATATTTAAGATTGTTTTCGAAGAATGGTAGGTAAACACGAGAACCTCACGACCGACGCCCATACTTTGGGAGCCCCTGTTACACTAGACGATGTCGATCTCAGCTGTTCAGCGTCTGTAATCTACAATTTCTCTCTCTCTCTCTCTCTCTCTATTCGAATCTTAAAGAAATATTGTATATTTTAAATTATATGTAGATTGGATCTTTCCAAATATTTCTTTTTAAAATTCCAAATCGAGTGACATTTCAATTAATTTTTTTCTAATTTTCTTGAACATGCTTTATAGGTAGTAAAATGTATTTGTATTATATTTTTGTAGAGTTAAATATGGAATGAATTGGAATAGATCCGATTACTTTTGAAGATTGTCTTCTAAATGTTTCTATTACAAACCTATTGGTGTAACGCCTTGAATGCAAATTTTAATTAATTCAGTTACGTAAATGAATAACAGCTTTGCATTTTTAAGAAACAGCATTATTTGCATTTATATTAAAATATTAATATCTACGATACGCACACCTATCATATCTGTATAGAATATGCATGATCAACATTCAATTAAATATTTCATGTGATTTACATGAGAGCTGAAATTTGATTTATTTATTCATTAATCATTTTTACAAAAATACGACATTGCTTTGGCAAAAGACTTGATATGCATAAAACATTTTTGTTTGATTAAAATACGGAATAATATTTGTAAATAATTAATGTAATTATTTAATTTAAATTGAAATGTATGCCTATTGATTTAATTTAGTTTGTGAGAGTGTATGAGTAGTTAATTTTTAGTTGTATCCCATATTTCATAAATACAGTGTAAACTTCACATATAGCGAACTTCTATACATATAACGAAAAACTCCTTAAAACGTATAAAACACATGTTTACTGTAAATATTGTTTTTTTAGCTCAAGTATTATTCAGATAACTTAGTCGAAAATTTTATTTATAATAGGTACCTACCTACACTTAAAAATAATAAAAAATTAGTTAAAAAACAACAAATCAAACCCAGGCCGGCCGCGTGGTATAACACCCATCCTACCACTGAGCTACCAATGCTTACTAATAATTAATCATTGTTTATAAAGGGTTACTATAATATTTAGTACAATTTCGTGACAAATTCTTTTACAAATTTCGAGTTTACCCCGTTCTGACGTGATAACGTCTTATAAATTGATGAATCACCAATCTTATAAATTGATAAAACACCGGCTGCATGCACGAAAAAGTGTAACGTTCCTAACGTTCCTAACGTTCGTAACGCGTAACGTTCCGCCTGACCCTGTGCGTGCTTTTTGCTAATTTCTCGCTCAATTTAAATCAGATCGGTTTAAACGAAAGAGGAGAACATTTTACATAGATTTCGTATAACAGAATTTGCCTAAACAGTTTTTTTATACAAATTTATATAGAAAAATAGCTGTATAAATGCAATGTTGTCTAATGCATGGCGCGACGCGGTCGGTCGTCTTTGTTTGCCGTACATGGAAATTAGAAGATAACGTATGTCTTGTCTTAACATGAAAACGGCTGCATTTCTAATGTTTAATTCAATTTTTTGACATTAGTATTTTGTGAAATGCAACGCCTTCTAAGTTAAGTATTGGAATAACTAATTATTATTAGAACATAATACTTTGACAGTTGCAAACGTCACTTTTGACATTTCTTATCATTCCGACACCAAGGATAAGCGGATTGAAACCAAATTTTGGGAGGTTTAGGTTATGTATTACGGAATACGTTATCACGTAAAACTATCGTCCGTAAACCGACTTTACAGACAACCAATTTTTTAAAGAAGTATTCACTTCAAAAAGGTTGAAACGAAACTGTCTTCCAGCTGATTTGAAAAAAAATCGAGAGTATTTAATTGACTATGTACAGTGTACACCACTGCAAATGTGTAACTAAAGATTATACATTAAAAATTGTTATAAAAATGCACCTATAGGTATTATTTTAAAAACATTTTTGAAAACGTAAATAATTGATTATAATTTTGAAATAACCAGATATCCTGCTGTGGAGGCAATACCGGTAAGTTTGCATAATATGTAAGAGCAAATTTTATTTTCTTGTGCCACAGGTGCATTCTTTTAGGTTTTCAGAGTACCTTACACAACTTGCACTAAATAATTCAGATCACAAAACAGGCTGTTCTTTTAGGCGAGGGTTCTTTATTTTCCTGTACAGTATTTTAAGCGTAATCTAGGAATTAATCCAAATGTACTTGAAAATATTTACAATGACCAAATAGCGATAGAACATTGTATGGACTAAAATTTTATTCCTCAAATAAACTCTGAAGCTACTTACGTAATATATTACCAATGGCTGATTCTACACACAAAACAGAAACCAAGAGCGATCTATATAAATGTGGTTTTAATTTTGTTTAGTTCAAAATTAATTCTATGCTTCAAAAATCGTAACAAAATCGGGTATTCAAATTACGAAATTAAAAACGCCAATTTGAGAATACTGTTTTTTTTTCACTATACTTACTTGGTTATAGTTTGGTACAAACGTTATTAAAATACTCGCTGTTTATTAGAATTAAAAAAAAATTCAGTCAATTGGGCGACGCGCGACGGTTCCATTCCAACTTAAAAAAATAATAACATTTGATATAGTAAAATAAAGAAATCGCGTTCGAAGAAGGTTTGGAAAAATTTTTTTTTACAAAATTTTCTTGAAAAAATAAATAAAATAATAAACCGTTATCTATGAAAAGTATACCATTATTATATAAAAAACAACGTTATAGCATACCTATTATATTTCTTTTGCGCATACGCCGATTGCTCTCAAAAACAGTAGGGCTCTTCGCCTCTTCATATTTGTATATCAAACATCCCTCCAAATATTGGTTTCAATTCGTTCATCCGTTTGACCAGTATCATGTTCACAGAACAGACTAACCGACAAATTAGAGGGACCTAAAACGAAAAAAATATTGTAAAATTTGAAAAGTGAATTTTGACCTAAATTAGTAGATACCATTTATGAATTGGAATGGTAAAAAGTTCGATGGATTAAGAACTTTGTTGTAAAATATAATCTTTTAGAATAAAAATCCTTAACCTGAAAACGATGGAACGCACTGTTACACTGTTAACACAAAACAAAAGTTTCAACAATTACTTCAATTTAACAGTAGTTTGATTTGACGGTGACATTTCATTTTATTTTTGCTTGACGCATCCGAGAAGTATCAAGTAACGTCAAGAAAAACTGAATGAACGCTTTGCTTTTATCATGAGTCAATGGGCGTGTTTGGCCGAAGTAAGTACTTACTAAACTTAGTAAGCCAGTTAGCATAAAAAAATTAAAATCTTACAAGCTGACTATAGCGCTTTTCGGCCAGGACAGACTTACTGACTTGACATAACTCAAAACACTGGTTTAGGTACGACGTACGTTATATCCCGTACATAACATCATAGGCTGAATATAATTGACAGTACTAAATTTAATTTATCAATATAATTTAATTCATGTAAATAGTTGCAAATGGATAAATGACAAGTCTGTTGCTGTCTGTTTTGTTTACAATTTTACATCGACAATAAGCAAAATGGCGTCTTATATTAAGCCATGCTTACTGCGTTAGCACTTATTTTGTGTTCCGGCCGAAAATTTTGTAAGTATAGTGAGTGACTTACTAAATTTAGTAAGTACTTACTTCGGCCAAACACGCCCATTTTACCTATAAAGCAATAATTTGAGGAAATAAAAAAACGGTTCATGGTAACGTTTCTTGTATGATACCCAGTTTAATAGTTGCTCAGAGCACAGCATATTCTGAGATAGATTTGAGCTATCTATGTCATCATGGTTACCTCACGTTAGTTTATATACCTATAGGGTATTTATGTGTCCTTTGTATACGCATTTGTTTTTTATACCACGCAGTAGTTGAGGGGAAGAAGAAGTTATCCTAAACATCCTTTAGCTTGGGGTGCTGAATTAGGATTGTGCACGTTCCTTAAATCATCCCTTATTGAAATGGAACACAAGCTTGCCTGTAGGGTGATTTGGGGGTTTCATTGTGCGATATGTTATGTATACATTAATACATACGGGATGTATATTCGTATTTGACTTCTGAAAGAAATAAGACGCGGATTTCCTTTTTTTTTGTCAAAATTTGCTATAAATAAGTATTTTTGACTTAAAAAATTACTCTAATGCCCATATTCATCGAACACTATTACTAATAACAATATTAAGAGCACTGTGGTTGAAACAAAAATAAAAAATATTGAATAATTACTTCTTACCACAACAGTACCTACTGTTGTGGTAAGAAGTAACTATTCTATATTTTTTATATTTACTATTACTAATCTTGGAACATATTTATTCGTTAGAATAAAATGTACTTTTAATTCAACAAGCAAAATATCAGGTAGAAAAGTTATTTAAAGAATAAATATACACTGCACTATACTCCTTGTTTTTTTTTGTTGAAATCTTGACGTTTCGACCGATAACGTAAAGAAAAAGTTTTACAAAATAGTAGGTAATGTTTTATTCTAACATAATTACACACAAAACTTCCACTAACTTCAATGTTTCACAACTATATACAATTCACAAAAGGTTAATAAACAACACATAAATAAATTCACAAGAGCAACTGTAGATATAGTACTCCACGTTTATAGGTTAGGTATTATGATCTATGTGGCGGCCATTATTATTTTATCAGGCGAATAAATATTTATACCCTCGTAGTAAGACAGAATAGATTTATACCTGCAGTAAACGTAATTATGATTGGTGAATGTAATTATCGCTTTTTATTCAGAGGAATAGTTACCTGAAGAACAAATTAACCGAATAAATCACTACATTCGGTGAATAGGGTCGTAAGAAATGTAATTGAATCTAAAACAGCTCAAATATTTTTATTGAGTAACTATATCATATTAGCTGAAAAATCGTCATAAATCGTCATAGGCTGTAGTATCGAATTAACAGAGAAGAACAACATGGCCGTGCTTGGTGACGCCTATTCTGCTAAAGCCAGATTTTTGAAGGTATTCTTCCTATCATAGGCTCGGACGCAGACGGCGAACTCAGGCAACAGATAGGCATTTAACTAGTAAATAAATAATGTTACACGTTCCCCCCCCCCCCCCCCCAGTTGAGACGCTATTGTGTTCTATCGAATGTGTTCGCAAAACCACAACAATTACTACAGGTAGATTTTTCTGGAACGTGAAAGAAAACTGCTGAGTGAAACAGATAAATAAACTGTGTAATAACTAGTACGGAGTGCGGTATAATAGACCATTGATTTCAATTATATAAAGCTGGTTTAACATAAATTATTTCTTGTATATATATAGTTAATAAGTGTGCTAAGTAAATTTTGGTGTGTTCCTGTGTAGTAAATATTTTATGTACCTACATAAATAGTGACTTTATATTCTTTATTACTTATTCTTTTATTTTATTAGTAAGAATTTGTTGTTTAGTTTCTGTTGCGTTGATGAGAAGTACTTTAGTTAGTTTGTTTATTTGTTTTTGTTAAACGTTTGTTTTGTAAATAAACATTTTCCACCACTAACAAGAATAGTTTTGTTACAATTCACAAATGGTCTTCCGTCACTGAATTCGCTCATCCGGTGCTCTCGGGCCTTGCGCTACACCTGACTCGAGCATTTTCAGTTTGAGTAGATACGCGGCTATTTAAATAATTATCTTCTAACGATGTCGACTATTTGTAAGCGCCTCTTTATTAAACGTTTTTTTTATATATCTAAAGAAACCATCAATTATACTAAAATTTGGACTGCTTTCGGTCGGCCGTAAACGGGCAGCTTCTAATTGTCGAGACTTCTTCAAGCATCGACTGCATGAAGAACTGCAAATCTCCATCGAAAATATTCCGCTGGCGTACACACGACCGCCCGAGCAACTACGACCGCACCGAGCAGTCAGAAGCACGGCGAAATTTCGTCATGTAGTGATATACTGACTGTTATTATTATTGTTAAATGCTCAAAATTAACAAGTTCTCATATTATTTCTGTTCGTATCAGAAACGATTCTACACCCTGTATACGTGATGCTTCGTTGTTGTTATTATTATTATATGAAAATCCTCGACATAATATATACAGGACCTTTACAATTAATTCATAATATTCTATCGTCCACAGTTAGGTAACAGTTCGTAGGACCTCAATGCCTACAAGTCATATTTATGAAAGGTGCTATAATAACAAAAAATAGCAGATCTTTGTTTTGTTTCTTTCTACCAAACTCTTGTGTTTAATAAACCATACTAAAAACTTTAAGTTAAACGGTTCTGATGACAATACAATATTATAATAACTAGGTAACTGATCGATCCGGATGCAAATAGCATTTTTAATAAACTACAATAAAAACTTCAAAATAAAATTAATAGTAAAAAATCATTTTTAAAAATAAGCTTTAAATTAAATGCTCTGAAAAGAATCACATAAAATTTAAATTAAATTAACCCCAGCCATTTATTACATTATACAATTTATATGATATAAAGGCTTGTCGCGAGATTTTCCTGTGTAAATAAACAAGAATACAATATGTATCTTGATCTTGACACAAGTAATTCTAAAAAAAAATGTGTCTATTTCATAAAATAAATTTACACCAGAAAATTTCGCGACAATCTTGTATATCATATACATTGTATAATGTAATGAATGGTTGGGTTTGATTTAATTTAAAGTTTATTTTCTTCTTTTTAGAGCATTTAAATAAAAGCTTGTTTTTAAAAATGTTTTTTCACTATTAATTAAGTTTTATTCGCAGAATATGTGTTCTATATATATATTGCACAACATAATCGGAGAAATTTTTTAATAATGCTAACGCGCCGATATTACAAAATTGTAATTATCAATTACAGTTCCACAGGTGCTCTAAGTGCATTAAGCTGTCAAAGCCAACAAAGTTTAGTAGCTTGTAGCATATAACTCGGTGCATTAAATTGGAAAATTTCCTGGCAATTTAGATGGTTTCATTGATATCAAACTTTTGCATTTAATGCATACTGTACAATAGGGATGCTGCAGACGTCTGCATCTGCATCCGCAACCGCAACAGTTATTGCGGAGCTTTTGCGGATGCAAGTCATGATAAGATTATCGAAGCCTGATCAAGGTCATTGTGTACCAGACCAATAGGAATTAATGTATTATGAACCTTTTCGAAATCGCTTTAATCCTGAAAAGGCGGCATGTTATTTTTTTTCAATATATTTTACCTTTTCTGATATTTGATTATTAAGTAATGAAAATTATTTTCTTTGTAAAAATATTAAATTACATTTAGTGTCACGAAAATTTAGTATATACCAATCATATAATCACATTTATTGTAAAAAATATGTTATTCTTATCATTAAAACTCTTGTTTGTAACATCCCTACTGTAAACTCAGTGCATACGTAAAGAGAAGGACATCAGCACAAACAGGCACACAAAATAGATAGTGGCTGAGCCTCTGCTTTCATGCTTTAATGTGATACTAATAAATATTATTAATTAGATTTATTATTATACACGGTGTCCCAACGAAAACTTGTACCCCCATAAACTCGGCAAAATAAAGGTTTTTTAACAAAAATCCAAAAACACGTCGATTTATATATCAAATCAATTTTGACCAATTTTTATGCAAAAATCATTCCTGCAACTCTAGCGTTATGCGGGGGGGTACAACCCTCCTAAATTTTTAATGGGACGGGGGGTCAAATGGTCTCTAATTTGAAAGGGTTTTTCATTACTTACACAATCGTATTTGTTTTTTTTCAATTCGATCGATTTGTTACCGAGAAATTGCTCCTTGATTTCTTTCTCTGGGGTCATCTGAAATCAACCCTTTACGTAACTCAACCCGAAAATACTCCGATCAAGAATTAATAACTCCTGAGGTCTTGAGAACTGTAAGATCTGGATTTGAATCTAGAATGTATTCTTGTATGGCAATTAGTGGAGGTCATTTCGAGCAATACATTCGATAGTT
This sequence comes from Xanthostigma xanthostigma, assembly GCA_963575645.1. NCBI lineage: Eukaryota > Metazoa > Arthropoda > Insecta > Raphidioptera > Raphidiidae > Xanthostigma > Xanthostigma xanthostigma. The sequence continues at coordinate 18,356,747 of OY754467.1, forward strand.
TAAACCTTTTTGTGCTGTTATTATTAGCACAGGGCTAGAGTTGCAAGAATGATTTTTTCATAAAATTTGGTCAAAATTGGTTTGATATAAAAAGCGACGCGTTTTTGGATTGTTGTCAAAATCCTTATTTTGCCGAGTTTATGGGGGTACAAGTTTTCGTTGGGACACCGTGTATAATAAATAAAATAGTCTATTAATTTTTCAGACAACTTTATTAAACCATTAATCATTTAACGCTTCAATCCAGATTTGGACCGAATAAAATGGGAAATAAAAATTGTTCCAAAATTTATTTTAATCAATTTAAATTCCCATTTTAATACTTTTTAATAAATTAAATATTATTTTATAGTTTTTAGATTAACTAATTCTGAAGACGGTCCAAATTCGGACTTAAACGTTAATTGGTTAATGTTATAATAAAATTGTTTGAAAAATTAGTCGAATATTTTAGTCATTAATTTTTAAAACAACTGCAGCGATGCAATCTAATTTATCTTTTTTTTTTGTTACAGGTGAGTCAACCTTTCTTCAGTTCTGTAAATCTTCGAACGGTAAAGTATTATTGATTGATTATTTATATAAAACGGCGTTTGATTAGTAAATTCTTGGATGTATTTTTTAATCGCCACTGATAATAATTAATGCTTGACTTGTTTTAAGCTTTTTACCGTAATTACAGTAGGCAATAATTCTTCAGTTTGTCCGCCGTAAAAAATAATTACACAGGAAAAAGTACAAAAAACCGAGAGAGAAAAAATAACAGTGAATTAACATTAACGTGTCCAGAGCGTACCGCAAATCGTTATTATTCATCCCCAGCACCGTATCCATTCTATATAGGTGTATACTATATTTGTATTTTGTATACAGCGTATGCGACCCCATACCGAAAGACTGCAGTTCATAGCCGGCTCGTGCCGATGAAATCTGTGCCATTATGTCACGACCCCTATTTTTTGTGGTGGTTTTATTGTTGCACTTTAATTACTCTTCGGTATTGTTATTGTGATTTCATTAGTCAACATTAATTCTTTATTGCGTTACTTATATTTTTAATAATCCTTTCTTAGTGTTCACTACTAAAAAAGGATTTTTAAAAACTCATCCCCTAAGGGGGTTAATTTAAAACTGATAGACTGATGGACAACGCACCGTCTAAACCGGTGGGTCTAGATTCTAGACCCATCAGTTTAGATAAGGAATTCCTGTGCATAATTTTATGCTTCTAGAATCTAGAAGCATAAAATTGTGCACAGGAGTTCCTTATATAACGTAGGTGAGCACTTAAAAAGGATTTTTAATCTTTAGAGCAATGTTCAGATAAAAATCTGAAATTTTAATACTTTATCGACTGATATCTTATACATTTAACTAAATTATTCTTAAATAATGTATTTGGGGAAATATTACTTAAAAATTGTTAATGAACTAGCTGTTACACATGTTTGAATTATATCTATCTGTGTCAGATACATTATACGAAATATACTGCTGTAGTTACATTATGTCAAATATTTAATTATTGTTTTTATATACTACCTATATTAAAAAACAAATCATTAGGATATAATATTTGAATAAGAATAGTAATTTATAAAGTGATAGTACAACCGTTTTTTATTTCAACAAAATGCTGCTAATACCGTAGTAGGTTGATAACCTTGAAACCTTGCATTGATTTTAGTGTATATGAACATTAACCAGGAAGGACGCGAGAGTATACCGGTGAGTTAATGAGAGAATTTAACTTCAGCCGTGTGGTCTTAAGCGCACACTCGAGGTTTTTAATATAAATTTTATTCATACTTTCGTCAGTTTTTAGATAAGAACTTGGAATGGTATTATTAAATTTTTCATCAAATGATTAAAATGTTGTTTGAGAGGAAAAATATTTTTTCAGTGCTATTGTAAGGTTGATATTTTATGTGCATTTCAAATTTTACATAGTGTTCTATTTGGCAATTATTTTCAGGTTGAATCTATTTTATAATTGAAATGTTTTGATAATTGTCAAAAAAATGAACGAGAAAAAATATAATTTCTCGAGCTTATTAAGATTTGTTTGTAAATTGCAAATATAAATTACCAACGTTTATGACAGTTTGTATTAAAGACTAGCGGTCCAGGCCGGTTTCACCCGGGTGCGATAGATATAATTCTGCAAAATGTATTTCGTTTGCAGCCCGGCGCCTGAACTAATAGCTTTGAGCAAATTCTTCCGGATTTGCTTCTGAACTAATAGCTTTGAGCGAATTCTAATGTCTAATAGATGTCGTTACCTACATGTTACTAAAACATTTTTTTTGGAAAACACCGTAATTTCGTACAAAAGGACCCCGCACGGAACATATGGGAATTGGCCCTCGGTTAAAATCTTCCATACTCGGGGATATTATCCAAAAATCGACGCTGATCAAAAGTCTCCATGGGCACGAAGTCCGGAAATGCGATCCAAAAAAAAAATATATACATATATATAAATCTATATATATTTTTTTTTTTTTTTTGGAGGAAGTGGAAAAACCTTCATATGATATATATACATATGTATATACTGTATATGATATATCTATGTGATGTAGATATGTCTATAATAGAATATCACAAGGAGACGGGTGCATTTGCTCATTTTCCCTATTTTGATTGCAATAAAAGTATACTTTTATTGCAATCAAAATAATAATAACTCCCCGGGATCGCATTTCCGGACTTCGTGCCCATGGAGACTTTTGATCAGCGTCGATTTTTGGTTAATATCCCCGAGTATGGAAGATTTTAACCGAGGGCCGATTCCCATATGTTCCGTGCGGGGTCCTTTGTACAAAATATTCAGTAAAAACTATTCTATAGCGTAAGTTGCTCCAAGCAAGACACATTTACAAAATTTAATTAAAAATGGGTTCAATGGTTGACATGTCATATCACAGTTAAAAGTCTCACTTTAAAAAATCATATACTGTATAAAATTCACCTTTTATAGTAGGTATTGAGAAGATCGATTTTCTAAATGCCACATAAGTTTTATTTCTAATTTTCGCAGTTAGTTTATTAAAAAGAACTGTGCACATATTATGTCCGGCGCTCCTGAGATTTTCTTTATTTCTTACATTGTCGTCGTGGATATTAGGTCTCTTAGTAGTATTAGTTGTCAGCATGCCCTTTATATAGATTTATTGAAAATTGGATACTTGGAGTGTCTATTTTAGGGTAGTAATAATAAATTTTAACCTGAAATATAATTTATATAACTAAAACGGATTCTCTCCGTCGCCGTCAGTGAAGGGCAAACCCTTACAAATGCACATCGGTTAAGGAGGGAAACGGACGCATAGAATAATCACTAAACAAACCGTTAAAAATTACTGAACGTCGACAAACGGACATGACGACAAATTACTTCACCGATGCGATATCCCAACCTCCTGTATTTTATTGTTCTATAGTGCGTATCTACACACATCACTGGGATCGTGTTCGTGTATAGGTAGGACAGTGGTTGGTTACCAGAGCTCTATCTACCTGTTCTTCACTGGGATAAAAAACAGTAATCATTAGCGCTACGTGTGGGGTGATAATTAATAACACAATTCAGGGCCGATCCTAGTGGATGTGCAGCCGATGGCCACATATAGTTCTAGTAATCTAGCAAAATTTAAAAAAATTATAAGTCGAATAAATATGCTGAATTTTAAATAGTTGAAATTTTTTTTATTAATGTTTTACTTTTAACTCTTAAAGCTCTTGTTAACGACCGTTTTAGTCAACGGGTAACGGGCCGACGCGAAACGGTTATCTTTGTACACGATCCGCTAATATAACGTGAGCGCGTCCGTTGTTATCGATATCAGTTCTATACTCGAAGGGCTAAGAAGTGCAAGTAGGTACGTTATGTCGAGTGCAAAGAAAAAGCTTATTCTAGCCTACCTACTATTTATTCAAAGAACAGCAGATACGAAAAAAATTGGTTGTCTGTAAAGTCGGTTTACGGACGATAGTTTTACGTGATAACGTATTCCGCTCGAATATCATATTTAATAATCACGCACAGGGTCAGGCGGAACGTTAGGAACGTTACACTTTTTCGTGCATGCAGCCGGTGTTTCATCTTTTTATATTGACGTGATTCATCAATTTATAAGACGTTATCACGTCAATAATTTATGTTCTATTTCTCCTATCTTCTACATATAATAATTATAATAATTCGAATCTATGATATTGCATCTTTCGCTTCAAATTTAGGTTAATTTTATTTATTAAAATTACTTACCACCTATAATAATAATTGTTTTTTTTAACTTTCTTTCTTTCGTATTTATTTTAAGTCTCAAAGATTAACTGTCATAATATTTTGAAAACAATTGTTTCATTGTTTATATAAAATTCCAAAACCTACTTACAATATTTAAGTATTTTCATACGTCAAAAAATTGATTTTTATAATGATAAAATTTGTAAGAAAACGATTTTTTCGAGAGATGAGACCTAGCTAAAACGATTTTTTGCCCCCCAAAATCCCTTTTCAGTAAATTTCATCCAAATCGTTAGGGCCGTTTTCGAGAAAAGCACGCACAGGGTCAGGCGGAACGTTAGGAACGTTACACTTTTTCGTGCATGCAGCCGGTGTTTCATCAATTTATTAGATTGGTGATTCATCAATTTATAAGACGTTATCACGTCAAAAAGGAGGAAGCTACGGGTTCATCCTATTTTATTAGAAAGAGAGTTATGGAGTATTCCATACTCTCATGGAGTATTTAAAGAAAGACCATATCAATATCAATTTGAAACTCCATATTCACAATGAGCAGCACAAGGTAGGTAGGTATAGGTAAAAACGTGCGCGCACATCTGTCGTCGTCAACAGACTTCTATATGAAATGACGTGGTTCACTGCATCGGACTGACGGCCGTCGCGCCGAGGGGCGACGTGCGGGTATCCATTGAGTTTTGTTGCAACGGTTACATGCCTGTCGCGTTAACAAACACCCGCACTAACTTATTGAACACTGCTCGTCGGCTCGTCGTCTCATAAAAATCGAGCCGTTATCCGTTGTCGTTAACAAGAGGCCTTATGCAGGTAGATGAGTTTATAACGTCAACGTTAAGTATTAGGTCTTTGTACGCGGGATCGGTCCTGACACGACTTACGTCCCGTGTAGGACTCCAACTCGAAGTTTTCGGCACTTGCAGACGCAAAATTCTAATGCATTCTTCTTTCCTTTCTTCATAATATTATTTAGTAGATCCGCTTCTAGAGCTCGTGCTTGATCAAGAATCGGCAACCCCAGGCAAGATTTCAAGGTTCATCAAGAGCTTTACAGAATCTTTTAGGTCGCAGTGAACGCGAGGCTCTACGAAGCTCATCGTCCCCTGTAAATCTAATCTCATCTTCAAATTCTATTAATATATAATATATAATATATAATATCATAAGCTGAATTGGAGTATTAACTACGGGTTCTTAATCTTTGTAATCTTTTTATCATCACTTAATGATAACATCTTTCGTTTATTTTAGCACCAATTATCCAATTCAAATAAAGGAATATATCTTTTTGAAAGGCATTTCACGCCTCTTCTACCTTTACATTTCACCTGAGGAAGGGGGCACACTCCCTGCTTTAAGGAGAATACGGAAGTACATTCAACCGGTAAGGAATCTCTGCCCGCAATAAATTATTACCGAAAAACATTTCCCAAGAGTGAAGCCAAAATTGAACAAGAGGTGGGTCGCACACATTTTAGGACTCTACTAGTGACTCTTGAGGTCCACACGACCAACTTTCCAGTATGATTGTAACAAATTAGATCCGAGAAATCCTTTTCAAAAAATGCTAAAATGCACTACTTTGCCGTCTTTTTGTTTTAACCGATTTTGATAAAACTTCTATTAATACGCTTCGATCTGCACCCTAACGAAGTTGATATCATTTATTATTAGCGGGATTTCGTGTACAACTCACTTTTTTACAGTCAATTTTGTTTAAACCAAAAGAACGCCTGAACCGATTTTGAAAAAAATTCTTTCAAATCATACATACACGCGTCGATTGACCCCCTAACGAAGATAATATCATTGTTTTCGAAATTTTGTCAGGAAGAAATGACCACGTACGTAAACGTATGTTTTACTCATATTTTTTTGGAAAAAATAGTGTAAGAATAGTGTAGATCTTGAAACATAAAAAATGCAAAAAAAAAAATGATTTCGATTTTGGGCTCTCTTAAAATAACTTCCTAATGTACTGGGAAGTTAAAAAGTTTAAAATATGACGTTTTCCTTTTCTGGTGACGGTATAACAATGATACCTATTAATCAGTGGGGTTTAGAAAAGTCGATAAAGTTCAAGTTAAAAGAAGTGTTTTTTAAAGGTTGCATTTTAATTGAAGTTCGTTTCCGTAATTTAAAACGATCGACGCCTGTGTCCGCTCAACCTACACATTAGATAAGGTAAACACTTCAGAAAGGATCTGCCCTCACAGACCGTCGTTTAAACAACAAGCCCCACGTGTCTATGACCGGCCGTGTGAAGCTGCGGGTGGGGACGAGTGGGTGGGGTGGCGGATAGAGGCGAACAGGGAAGATCAACATCTCTCTGCGTATCTGTCCATGTGTGTGTGTGTTTGTTTTCCCGCACCGTCGTGTATATTTATGCATACAACACACATACGCGGTCGTAATGTGCGCTTTCCATTTGCATACGTTCACTAATCCGGGAATTATTGTATGAGTTTGTTGTGTCGTTTAATTGAAGTGGCGACAAGGACGTGCACTTTAAAATTAAATAGAAATTGTACAAATAAGTAACATTCACGAATACATTGAAATAAATCGTTGCCAGTAATATCGCACACTTTGACAGAAACTTTATTTTATTTATTACTATAGCGGTCCGTCCCGGTTTTACTCGGGTGCGATAGATATAATTCTGTAAAATGTTTTTCGTTTGCGGCCCGGCGTCTGAACTAATCGCTTTGAGCAAATTCTACCAGATTTGCTTCTGAACTTATAGCTTCGGGAGAATTCTAACAGATGTCGCCACTTGGTACTAAACAGTTTTTTTCTGAACTAAAAGCTTTGAGTAAACTCTATCAGATGTCTTTACATGTTACTAAAACAGTTGGTTTGAGAAAACACCCAAATTTTGTACAAAATATTTAATAAAAACTATCCTTGCACCAAGCAAGACACATTTATAATAGTGCTAACACACGGTCGAACTTGGTCCGGTCCGACAACGGACATGGTACGGCGGATCTTGCAACAGATGACCGAATCTGTTCCCATCGAACCGGGCGGACACGCAGACTACTGTACAGACGAACAGATTTGGTACGGAGCGAACCAGATCCGCTGTCCGCTTCGAACCAAGTTCGACCGTCTGTTAGTATTATAACATTTCATTAAAATCGGTTCAGTGGTTTCGCAGATTAGTGCGGCCAAAATTGTGACACGAGAAGTTTATATAATAGGTACATAATATAATAGATATATAGATTTGAAGTCGAATATAAAGTAACCTTTGAGATGAGGAGTGCTAAATTTTGAAATCTGATTATAATAGAAGGCGGTGACATTAAAGCCTTGCGATGAAGGATGGTTTTGGTTGAGGATCATAAATAAATAAGCTTTACCAATGTTTCGGTAGTGGCCAACGTTTCGAAAAATTTATTTTCTAGCGAAACATTGGTAAAGCTTATTTATTTATGATCCTCAACCAAAACCATCCTTCATCGTAACATTCTATTGGATCAACACTACTTTATGCTGAAGACATTAAAGCCTTGGTTATATGATAGAACGTTAGTTTGAGGAATCTCAGGTAGATTTAGTCATCGGTCAACACGGAAATGTAGGAGTTGTCGAGCCTATATTTGCAGTGCCGTATAAAAAAGGCGATTTTTAGAAGTAATTTTTTTTGACGTGATAACGCCTTATAAATTGATGAATCACCAATATTATAAATTGATAAAACACCGGCTGCATGTACGAAAAAGTGTAACGTAACGTTCCTAACGTTCGTAACGCGTAACGCATAACGCGTAACGTTCCGCCTGACCCTGTGCGTGCTTTTCTCGAAAACGGCCCTAACGATATGGATGAAATTTACTGAAAAGGGATTTTGGGGGGCAAAAAATCGTTTTAGCTAGGTCTCATCTCTCGAAAAAATCGTTTTCTTACAAATTTTATCATTATAAAAATCAATTTTTTGACGTATGAAAATACTTAAATATTGTAAGTAGGTTTTGGAATTTTATATTATAAACAGTGAAGCAATTGTTTTATAAATATTATGACAGCTAATCTTTGAGACTTAAACTAAATACGAAAGAAAGTTAAAAAAAACAATTATATTATATGGTAAGTGACTTAATTAAATAAAATTAACCTAAATTTGAAGCGAAAGATGCAATATCATAAATTCGAATTATTATACAAATCTATTAATTTTGTGAAAAAATATATGCAGGCAACCCAAATTACGCTGCTGTACTACATATAGTCGATAGCAGGCATTTTCAGTAAATGCCTTTTAATTTTTTTCAATTGTATAATTTTTACTGCACTTTCGGAACTGAATAATTAAATGTTTATTTATCGACTGTTAATTGTGTTATTTGTGAGTTGTTTCTTTTGATATTTCTATTTCAGCCTACCACAATCTGTAAGCTTATTGTCGGTTTCCTGTTCGGTTTCAAGGTGTAGTAATTCTACTCTTTACCCCCATTACTGCTTCAAAGTTTCATCTACTTACTGTATGACCATATATTTTTTTATACAAATTTATATAGAAAATAGCTGTATAAATGCAACATGAAAACGGCTGAATTTCTAATGTTTAATTCAATTTTTTGACATTAGTATTCTGTGAAATGCAACGCCTTCTAAGTTAAGTATTGGAATAACTAATTATTATTAAAACATAATACTTTGACAGTTGCAAACGTCACTTTTGACATTTCTTATCATTCCGACACCAAGGATAAGCGGATTGAAACCAAATTTTGGGAGGTTTAGGTTATGTATTACGGAATACGTTATCACGTAAAACTATCGTCCGTAAACCGACTTTACAGACAACCAATTTTTTTATTGAAAGATATGAATTTTTGGATGCCAAGACACGAAAGGTTCTCCTTCCTTTCTCTTGCCAGCCACTCTTGAAAATATAACAACGATTTTAGGAGCTTATATCTCGGAACATATTCACTTAAGAAAAAAAATCACTTGTTCCAAACATACCTCATGGAATTCTATGTATGGAAAGCTACCCGTAAATTATTTATTTTAATAATTTCATTACGCTATTATATGGTGGTTTACGTAAGATAACTGGCTATTAAATTTTATCCGAATCGATGAAAAGATGGCGGAGAAGGCTGTGATATACGAACAGACGGACTGACATGATAAAATTGTAAGGGTTCCGTGAAAATCTTTCATAGATTAGAAGGATATAATAAAATAAAAATGAAAGCTTTTCACTTTTTGTTCGATATCGCGTTCGGTTGCCCGTTTATTTTTAATTAACCACATGAAACGGTTGACGTGTCTATTCAAATATCGTACGATATATTTGCTTTCTTCAAATATTTATATTAGTTTTGTTTAAAATTGAAAAGGACAACAATTTGCGTAAACTTCTCGTAGCGTTGAGTTGTGTTTACATTTCATCCCTCATTATGTAGTTATGACAGTCTTTATCAAGAACTCGAGATAACATGAATCTAAATATGTTGCTGATGTAATATTGTTTAGTTTAATAGTTTAATTCTCTATTTTAAATTACATAATATAATGACACTGCCTTGTATTCGTTTATTTTACGCAAGTCATATGGGCTATCAAGTAGGTGGATCTAAACTGTTTCCGAATGTCACGCTTGCGGTGGTAAAATTAGAAAACTTGTGCGTAGTTCGTTACTCGCGACTGCGTTTGTTGTATTGCCAACACGATTAATGTAAATATTAAAAGAAAAAAACCGTTAAGCGAGGGTAAATATTTATTAATAATGTTATAAGAAAATTTGGGGTTTAATCATTAGATTAATATAAATTAACTTTTATTGTCATCTATTAGGTAGTCGATGTTTGTTGATCTTTCGTTAAACATTCTGTTAAAAAAACAAAACTTTGCATCTGTCGGAATTGAGAGTTCTGTCACATCACATTTAATTTGCAAGAATGTTAAATCGTGACGCATTAAATTACCTACATGTAAATAAAAAAATTAAGAAAATTTAAGTTACAAATATCAGTAGAGTCTAATATATAATACAAAGAATTCACTGCAAAAATGATTTATATTTTTTCTCTTTGTATTATATCGCATAATTAAAATTGCGACTATTTTCTTACTCATGGCAGGGGACACACATGAGTATTATGTTGAGCGTCTATAATATATAATCTCTCTCTCACAATGGTATGGAGGACTCAAATGTAATACAGCAAGCTTCGAAAAGTAACCGGATTAATTTTTCTATAGCGGTTTTTAAAAAAAAGTGTATCAGAATACATATAAAATGTCTGTCTAATTTCTACGTGTTAACTAAAACGCAAAGAAAAATATACAGATTTTTTAATGGAAAGATATACAGGTATTTTTATATAATTTTGCTTTACCTATGCTGGCTTGCAGAAAGCATTATCAATAAATCTGATTTGACAACAGCCTTTGATAAATATATTCCCCCCCCCTTGATCTAGCACTGACTACACATTAACTGCAGTAGGTAATTCGTATATTTTTTAGAAAAAAAATACCGATCTTTTTAATATGACGTGAAAATCATTTTGAGAGGATTTTACGTAATAATACGGGGTTCCTTTCATTTCTGCGAGTTTGAGTAATATTTTACGTCCTTTCTATTATTTCTATCAGTATTAAACAAGACCAAAAGTCCACTTTTAAAAATTTCCATCATGTTTTCTTAATTGCGTTTTGTGTTACATTAACCTATTGTTATTTGCCGACTTAAGTTTGCCGAAAACTTTCACGGAATGTTTTACCGCATCGTAAAAATGCTTCAGAACTTTCTCAAACAGTTTATAAAAATCTAACTTCAGGTTTGTTCGAGATAATAAACAGAAAAATAAAGATGTTAAAATACACTTCTAACTTTGTTCGTTAGGACGGCAATGAAGTATTCGTGTGTTTACTGTTCCAGTGACAAATAGTTTGGTTGGTTCAGTGTGAAACTCCTACTAAACTATGTAGTACAGTCAGTGCCGTAAATAGTCTTTTTTGCGCCCTGTGCGAGCTTCTATAACTGCGCCCTTGTTTTTTTTTTTAGATATTATAGGTACCCTAGAGCAATGCTATGTATAGGCCTACTTTATTTCATTCAGGGTGATGAAATAAAGCACAAGGAACTTGGTGTTTTGTCTAATTTAATAGACGTTTTTGATGATACTGGCATGTAGGTACGTATGTATTGGAATCGAGCACTAGGGGCGCAGCGGGAACTTATCAGGAGCAAACCGAAAAAATAATAGTCCTGCCTGGTCTGGCCATTCTTGCGCCCCCCAGAGTCTACGCCCTGTGCCTGGGCACCGGTGGCACCGCCCTATTTACGGCACTGAGTACAGTGGTAGCCCACTTGCTTTCTACAAAATTGAAATTGTGTAACCTTAATCGGTCCACTTGCTATCTTCAAAACGGGTATCGTGTTGCCTTGCCGTTTATTTGTTGTTTTATATAAAACTGAAATTGCGACTATATTATGTAAGTAGTTGGAATATTTAATGCCGTTTCAAATTTTGAGTGCATTATATCGCAGCGTTTATTAAAGTATTGGTCACATGGATTTCTACAATTTTATTTGCACATCTTACGGACAGCAAGCATCGCGCACGTTGAAATGTTTAGCAAGCCCTGAAGATGAAAATAAATTTTTCGAAACGTTGGCCACTAGCGTAACATTGGTGAGCCAAACCTTCCTTCATCGTGATACTATATTAAGTTTGGGTAACGATTGTAACAAGTTTAATATAAATTGGTTCAGTCGTTTCCGATTAAGAAACCGACAATAATTCGATCGTTTACTCGATAGAAGCTATAGACTAGACGGCGAGGAGGTAAAAACATTAAAAAGTGCATTATTCGGACACAGGCGAGATTATTGTTGGCATCGCTTCGTTTTAGGGTGTAGTTCAAGCCCCTAAGTTTGCTTACAAATAGTTGGTGTGCTTGACAATAATATTGACAAATTGACAATTAGTGACGAAAATAGTGCTTTTTTCTCTATTTCCCTTAATATCTCCGTTCCTCTTGACTTTTAGTATAGCATATGCATTGAGAAAGTTGTTCCTTATAAAATTTCCTAAAAAATGAGCACTGACAGAGGTCGCTAAGTGCAATTGTTAACTTGCAAATAGCCCCGAAAGTTAAAACAGCACGTTTTTTTCACTAAGAAATGACCGCACATAGATGGCTGAAAATTTTCAAAAATGATGTCTATGTTGACTCAAACATGCATGAATAATTTTAGCGTCATCGGTCAATTACTTCTCGAGTAATTAATTCCTTAATTGCAAATTGCGCCATTTTTTTCACAAACGGGTTTCGCTGGTCGGACCAAGCCAGAAAAATCACAAATCCATTCAACTTTAGTATCCCGTTGGAATTTTTGGAAAAAATTAATTCTAACCGATTTTATAATGATTGAATATTGGAAAAGTTATATGGTTTTATACGTTTGTCTAAAATTGGTATCGTAAGAGAAACCGTTATAAAATTGGTTAGAAACCCGTTTGTGAAAAAAATGGCGCAATTTGCAATAATTAAGGAAACAAAAAAAGTGATCGTTAATTACTCGAGAAGTAATTGACCGATGACGCTAAAATTATTCATGCATGTTTGAGTCAACATAGACATCATTTTTGAAAATTTTCAGTCATCTATGTGCGGTCATTTCTTAGTAAAAAATAGTGAAAAAAACGTGCTGTTTTAACTTTCGGGGCTATTTGCAAGTTAACAATTGCACTTAGCGACCTCTGTCAGTGCTCATTTTTTAGGAAATTTCATAAGGAACAACTTTCTCAATGCATATGCTATACTAAAAGTCAAGAGGAACGGAGATATTAAAGGTAATAGAAAAAAAAGCACTATTTTCGTCATTAATTGTCAATTATAAAATCAAGCACACCAACAATTTCTAAGCAAATTTAGGGGGTTGAACTACACCCTAAAACGAAGCGATTCCAATAATAATCTCGCCTGTGCCCGAAAAATACACCCAAAACTCCTCGTCGTCTTGCCTACTAGTTTCGTGAATGACATATTATGTAATATGGGAAGTACATAAGTTGGCCGTCACTGATTGTGAGTTAATAATAGCCACCTACCTGTAACGTGTGTTTCGAGGTGTTGTAAATTCACCAACTGAGCGGTCGGCAAACTACACGGACACGGATAGCTTTACAACTCTGTCTTTAATTTTGTGTTCTGTTATCTACACTATAATCTAACTTTCACTGTCAAACTAATTTTCTCTCAAAAGCTCATCGGTACTACTCTTACTGTAGGTGTATATATAACGGTAACTAAGTTTATATTTTACTGTTTAACGCGTTTGCTAATGCAATTTTATTTTCTGTTGTCACTGGTACTGTAACTGTTTTACGTTTAGCCTGTGTTGGAAGCATCAATCCCGAAGTTTCTTGATAGAGTTAGGAAACTCAGTTCTGAACCGGTTCAAAGATCCGTTTCCGATAGAAGATCTGTGGAAACCGACTCATTTATTTCTGACTCGACGGCTCAACGGATCTGTTAACTCAGTGAAACATTTAATATGGAGACGCATTCATACATTATAACACTTCTGTAGCAGAGCCAGAACAGCTCTATAGTGCTGACTTTGTTACACCTTTCTCTTTGTAGTCTCGGAGTCACTGCTACTCTAAATGTTTTACGTCTAGGCTGTGTTGGAAGCATCAATCCTGAAGTTTCTCGATACGGTTGGGTATCTCAGTTCCTGAACTGCTTGAAAGATCCGACTCCGACAAAAGATCTGTGTAAAAATGTTTACAAACCCCCGCATAATAGTTCTTTTAAGACAAAAAAATATTTTAAGTTTGTGGGTTCGTATCTTTCTATTTATGGCCCAGTCGCGGGTCTACGATTTTTTTTTGAACCGGGGCAGAAACTTGATAATGGCGCCCCCTTTTTTCAGCGTTAGCGATAAATTACTTTCAAAAAATTCGCAAATATATAACGGTTGGCATTTTCCGTGAACGGTAAATATGACCCCTTTAATAAATTTGCACTATTTATTATTTATTAACATATTATATATTATGATCTTTCGCGCCCCCTGAAACCACCACCCGGGGCGAGTGCCCCGGTTTAACCCCCCCCCCCCAATCCCCGGCCGTTATGACCAAAGCCTCGCATACTCTGTGCAGTAATAAATTCTTCGGAAAGTTTGAACTTATCATCCTACAACCTACCTTAAAAAAATTTTTGTCATGTAATGAAAACCACGTGAAAATTGGACTACCGATTGAAGAGGTGACTCCACAGACATAATACGACCCATATACAAATAAGTATGCCTCTCTTTTTGTGTCGGGGGGTAAAAACAGATGTGATATACGAAATACTGTTTAACTTTTATAATAAGGGTTTTTGATTAAAATAAAGAACATATGAATTATTTTAACGTGAAAAACAGATTCCTTCACCTGACGCCAGGCGTAGATAGGTATACATGCAATAATATCTATACGTTGTAACGTTCATAATAGGTACCAACTGTTACAGGGATATTTTCATAATATAATACCTTATCCTGCGATTTTACTATGGCGACAGGTGTGGCAACCTTAATAATCATAATACGTAATATTTGTTGTCGTTGGCAGCACTATCTGGCAGGCACTTACATTCACAGCGCGGTGATGCCAACTGTGTACAAGTTCTTTCCCTACACATTAGCAGAGAACTCTTTAACATTAGTTTTTATCGTATGTTCACAGATTATCTGCACATTACCTAATCATTATGTGAAATTCTACCTCTAATAATATTTTCTCCATGTTTAGTAAATAGTTTTCTCTGGGTTTCTATTAGCAATAATTAGCCAGTTAGACAAATTTTCTCATAAATGATAGTATCTTGTTTATACTCAACTAGCAGTCCCGCCTGGTTTCATCCCGGTGCATAGAATGGGGTTTGAATTATCGAAATATTAATATTTCGATAATTTAAACTCCATTCTATTAGAAAATAAGTAGATATAGTAATTAATTTATATATTTTTTAGATTATTTCTGAAGAAGATCCAAATCCGGATCGAAACGTCATCTAGGGAAATTTTGCTTTATAATTTTATTATTTTTGTCAATATATAGTCTGAAAAAAATTGGTCGATAATTTTATTTATTTGAAGAGTTCTATTCAGACGTTAATCAAAGATTCCAAATACATTATATTGTCGGCAGGGTTTGTGCACTGTGCGCTAGGTGACATATAACTGGCGCCACTAATACGGCATAATAGACTTCGTCATCCTCTGGAACGGGTGGGTTATTCTTAAGGACATACTGTATAATTTAACTAATACACATACACGTTTCCGTTAATGGGTAGCGTCTCTTCACCTTGCTAACTGTTGTCTGTGCCAACTGTGACCATGTCATATCCGCTTCCTCCAGCCTCACTGCAACCTCCTCCCCCGCCCAGTTCAGCGCCGTATCTAATTTACAGAGCCTGCCAGCCTAACACGTACCGTTGTAATGTTCACAATTACATACACTTTGTAACAATCCTATATTGGCGTCTTTTGTACAACTGCAGAGTCCAACAATTGATCTTACTATTTAAATAGTTGGCAAAACCAAAAGTGCACATCCCGCAAGTTTTCCACTGTATGATAAAAAAATAACAATTAAAAAATATTTTTAATAAATTTAACAAGATTTAAAAATTTAAAGAGATAAATAATTAAAAATTGAAAAAATATTTTTTTTTTAAGTTTGCAAAAATAAAAAAAATTGTTGGCAAAACCAAAAGTGCACATCCCGCAAGTTTTCCACTGTATGATAAAAAAATAACAATTAAAAAATATTTTTAATAAATTTAAAAAGATTTAAAAATTTAAAGAAATAAATAATTAAAAATTGAAAAAATATTTTTTTTAAGTTTGCAAAAATAAAAAAAATTAAGAACTATACATAATATAATATATAATTAATATCAAGTGGAATAAAATAAAACAAAATAAAAAGAAAAAAAAAAGAAAAAAATCAATGATTTCGTAAGGAATCGAACCCAGGACCTTGCCCTTGGGGATCCAACGGCATAACCATTACGCCACGGCGGCCTAATACGTGTAGTGGTGTTATCACGGTATAGAAGTGTAGCACTTGTTTTATGGATTACACTATATTTACACAGCAATTATTATATTGTTTTTTTAAACTATTAGCTGTCAAAAATAATAAAATAAAACTGTTCATAAAAATTAAACTACTGAACACATTTTAGTGAATTTAAATAGGGTTCTGGTGTGATAGTAAACAAAGTGAATAAAATATAACCCAAGGCAATCCGACCAAAATTGCGATCTGTAGAGTCGTGACGTACGTACATACGTACGTACATACGTACAGACCAACCGACAACTGCTGTTTGTGATTTTCAATTACAATTTTAATAGTATTTATGAACTCGAATTGATTTGAAAATGGTTCTATTTTATAGATTAGAATCTCCTCTTTTTAAAAAGCTTCAATTTGAATGGATTTCGTGTGAAATTAACTTAGATATAACTTCTTATATGAACGAAAGTCAGCTCTGACGCACAAAGCGATAATAAAGCACATACCGCTAGTTTAGCGGTATGTGCAATAAGAGACTTCTTTTTAATACTTCAGACAGCTGAAACTTTTCTGTTGTGTCTAAGGCCTCGGTTTCTCAGAAAATTGTCGAAACAACTGTCAAATTACTTGTCAGTGACATCTGAACTATATGTGCCTGTGTTAAACACATTATACGCAATATACCGCTGTAGTATGTTGAACTAATCTTTTCTTAAATATATAAAAAAAATTTAAATAAGAAATAATAATTTGTAGTCATGTACCAGTTCAAAATCCGGACGTAATTACTACTAATACGATGCTAGGTAAATGACCATAAATGAAAAAGTCACGAAGTCTGTAACCAGGAGACTTAGCTTCCTAAGCTTGCTGTATTTCGAGACGGACCGTTTTCTGGCGCACGCGAGATGACGCTCTTATCACTACTTGGGAAAACTTCGGTTCTTTCCACCTGTTTTCGTCATAGTTACCAAAGTGGTTTAACTTCACAGTCACTAGACACATATAAGTCATGAACGTGTTTGCGTTACCCAGTAGCTGGCGCCATATTGGTTCATGCGACAGATATCAGTCCACCGCTACGTTCGAGCTGGGCTTCAGCTGGTAACACAGTTCGTGGAAAAAGTCTTTATTCTAACAAAATTGTTATTAGGTATCCACGTTATTAATTAGACTGTTCAAGTAGATTTGGTTTTTAGTGTAGTTTATCTAAGTAACAAACAACTTTGTTAGTTTTAGATCTTGCAGTATCTATATTATTTAAGCAAAAGTTCATTAAAGTAAATCAAAAGTTTATCTTTTGGTGTTTAAACTTTTTTACAAATAACTTAAATTTCATGTTAACCATCTAAAAATAGAATTGTTTTTACGGAGATAAAATTATAATATTAATCGGATAAAAGTTTTCCATTCAAGTTAGACAAAGCATTTATTCTATAATTTACGACTGCGTTATTTGACATCCGTTTGGAAAAAAGGAGTTTAACAAGGAATATATTAAACAAGTTTAGTGAACTCGTTCACACAAATAAAATGTGGATTAACACTGAAATGAAAACAGACTTTAATGAAACCACAAACGCATTAAGTCTGAATAAATCCTTTGCATAAGAAAGTTGGTTAGCATTTGTGTATCCTGTGTTGCGTGCATTGCTTTTTCTCTGCAGGGTTAACCACATTATCTTTATGTATGTTGCAATTAATAAGTTAAGAAATAATAAATGTTAAATAAATCAATAACATTGTTGATAGATTTTCCGAGGATTCAGTACGATAGCTCGATGTGCCCAAATTTTGACTTTTTTTTTGTCATAGAAAACGCTAAATTTTGACGTAACAAAAAAAAACTTTGCGGATTATTTACAAATTTTCTCAAAAATTCGTAAAATAATAGAACTACTATCCGTCTTTTTAGAGAACTACCCCCAAACGCCCTCCCCTTTTCACTGCGCAAAAAACCACATCGCATCGACACGATTCCGTAAATGTTTTTTAAAGAATTCCCCAGACGCCTTCCCCTTTTCACTGCGCAAAAAAATAACGCCATTGCATCGACACGACCCCGTAATTGTTTTTAAAGAACTCCCCCCGAACGCCTACCCCTTTTTACTGCGCAAAAAAAAATTTTTAAAAATCAAATTTCCGCACTTAAAACAGCTAATAATACTGTAACAGAGACCGCCTAGCAGGCGACGACAAAGGATTTCGTGAGACAACAATCGCCTCGTCATTCTAACAATGACACATATATTGTTGTGAGACAACAACTGGCTTGTTGTTCTAAAAATTATACACAGATTCTAATGGGGCAACAATCGGCTTGTTATTCTCACAATGACAACAGTCGGCTTGATTGTTTAAACAATAATAATATGCGTAGATAAAAAAGGCTTTGTTGCCAAATTCCAGACAACAGTGAATGCAAGAAAAAGAAAGAACTATCCAGCGCATATATGTATATGCCATCGCAATAGCTCAGTGAGAAGGCAGTCATACATTGTACTTCACTGAGTTAACAATATACAAATAGTTGTGACATAAATTGACAGTCAGCACCGTGAACAGTACTGAGGTAACTGCTGAGATAAATAGATAAATGAACTGTGTAAATAAACAGTGCGCGAAATAAATAGTGCGGAGTGGTTAATAGACCATTGATTTCAATTATATAAATCCAGTTTAACATAAATAATTTCTATATAGTGTTTAGTGTACATTAATAGTGACTTTGAAATCTTTAATTAACGTCTGATTAAAACTCTTCAATAAATAAAATTATCGACAAATTTTTCAGACAATATATTAACAAAAAAAATAGTGGCTTTGTATTTTTTATTACTTATTCTTTTATTTTATTTAGTAATTAGTTATTTTATTTAGCTAGAATTTTTTGTTTTGTTTCTGTTACGTTATAGATAAATGCTTTTAGTTTGTTTGTTTATTTGTTTTGTTAACGTTTCACTATATTGTAAATAAATATTTTCCACTACGAACAAGAACAGTTTTGTTACAATTCTTTTATATATGTTATTTCAATTAATAATTGTGTATTTGCAACGTATATTTTGCACATCGAGTTATTGTACTCTAACCTGATTTTTTTTTTAAACGAAATTAATCGTTTTGAGGTTGCTGTTATAGTTTTTTCGCACTGTTAACTAGCAAATAGAAGGATCGCAAATTACGACTGACAACACAATATTTTCATTTGTTTGTTTCAATCCATGATTAATAGTGAATAGTCGCTGGCCGACCCTATAGCGTCGTGTCATCTCCCCTAACAATATCTGCACAACAACTCTGCACAGCTCGACATAACACAAGCACTGTTTTCCTCCTACAACAAACTGTCATTAAACTACAACTAAAATAATAACCAAAGTATCGTTTGTGTTTATGCAGATGTGTGCGTTTTATTATTATGCATGTGTGAGTGTGTTTACGTATTGTCATTTCAGTGGCGTCCTATACCGCACGCGTATTTACTTGAAAACTGCAACAAATATTTGTACTTGTTTCATAATTTAATGAAAACCATGTAAAATTTATACAGATTGTTTCTACGGTCGACGGTGCTAAAGACACTGAGAAGTTTTAAAATTTTAAAACAGAAAAAGTATCCTAGAAAATCCAGTAGTCATTTGCTTTAAAAGA
Organism: Xanthostigma xanthostigma; assembly: GCA_963575645.1. Taxonomy (NCBI): domain Eukaryota; kingdom Metazoa; phylum Arthropoda; class Insecta; order Raphidioptera; family Raphidiidae; genus Xanthostigma; species Xanthostigma xanthostigma. The sequence goes on from OY754467.1 coordinate 18,376,733, forward strand.
AATGTACCTATACTTATATATTACTTGTCCTGTGCAGCTTCGCTTGAGTGTCAGTCGCTATTTTCGCTCAATGCTTACCTCTCTTTGGTCATATAGCGTAGTAATATATAGACTACTAGCTTTTATCCGCGATTTCAACCGCGTGGAATCAGTGTGTACAATTGATTCAAAATTCATAAATTCAAGCAAAACTCTAATTTAAGACGGTTCTGTAAACAGTGTTCTTTGTTTTTACATCTTTTGCAAAAACATAAAGATTTTATGAATTCGATACACGTGAGCAAGTCACATAGGTACAGCTGTCTGTGCGAAAAACACGGTTTTCTTACATGAATGCTATCGTAAATGTTTGCCCCTGGGCTTTGTTTACAATTATTCCGAAAGCAGTTTTTAATGAAAATTGTAATCTTTTAAACTGAAAAGGCAGGTATAATTGGTATTCGCGGTATAAAAACACGCTTTTCTTTAGATTTGTCACTAATATTATAATAGCCATTATAATAGTCATTAAAATATATCTTCAAGGACGATATTCCTTTAAATCTAAAAACTAAAGTATATAACTCTTGTGTTCTTCCATCTCTAACGTACGGTGCCCAAACCTGGTCCTTAACTGAAAACCAGTATAATAAACTTCAAACTTGTCAAAGATCAATGGAAAGGAAAATGCTCAACATAAAACTAATAGATAAAATTAATTCTAATATCATAAGAAAGAAAACAAAAATAATGACGTAAAGAAAAAAATAAAATACATGAAATGGACTTGGGCAGGGCATATAGCAAGAATGAGTAACGATAAATGGACAAAGATCATAACGGAATGGTATCCTTGAGATGGTAAAAGGAAGCAAGGAAGACAGAAGAAAAGGTGGAAAGATGATATAGAAAAGTTACCTGGAAAGTATTGGCATCGTACTGCTAAAGACAGGAAGACATGGACAGACCTGGGGGAGGCCTTTGCCCATTAGTGGAATGAAAAAGGCTATATATTATTATTATTATAATAGCCCCAATAATATTTCGACTCAGATGAGAAACTTGTAAACGTGTACCATTAACTTTAATTTATGAGAAAGTGTTTAATCCCCTTAAAAGTTAAGTTTTGAAAAAAAAGTAGTTTATGTTCTTCTTCAGAGTTTAAACTATCTCCATATAAAATTTCATTATAATTGACCCAGCGGTCTGGCCGTGAAAGCCTAACTTCATACAATATTACAACCCCGACTTTATCCGCATAGGAGTTGAATTTTGACTAAAAGTAGCCTATGTCCTTCCCCAAGCTTCAAACTATCTTCATATGAAATTTCATCACAATCGACTCAGCGGTTTGGCCGTGAAAGCGTAACAGACAGACATATAGAGTTACTTCCGTATTTATAATATTAGTATGGATCTATACTTGTTTGTTTAACCGATACGCGCTACTGGTTGTCACATTGTAAATTTCTAATATGGTGTCTCTGTGTAAACCAACAAATATATCCTAATGCTATGTAAAATGTTTGTGATAAAATTTTCGGAAAATATCGGGATTCAATTTAATCCATTTATGCTTTCTATTCAGATTTACAATAGTAATAGTCCAAGAGCTATTGAACTTTTTGGAAGTGACATACTTTGTAATGTAGTTTAATCAGTGACACAACGAAAATGACATGCTGCATCACCAAGTCCAGTCGTTTTTAGGGGTAATCAACTAGCTGCATCAGACAATAGTCGAGTTTTTTGGAGTTTTCTCCGATTCACATAATTCACTAAAATAGGAAACATGTGAAGAATTGAGAACCAAACCGCGGTTCGGGATCGAACCATCTCGAAAAAGTTATTTTCTTTGACTGGCCGAAATAAAAAATATGGGGTCCTATTTAAAAAAAGTGTAGGTGGTCTTGATATCTCGGAGGGGCCTCCACTAAATGAAAAAAAACTGCACCAATTCTCCCTTTATTTTATTCGAAAACCCTTCTACAAATTAAAAGTGTGTTCGGGCTTTTAAAATCCAATTCTGTATTTAAAAGAGTAATCTATTATCCGTTATGTAGATCTTTCTAATAAAGTATATAACTATTGTATACGCAGTTTTTTTAACTCTATTATAAGCAAAACGAGTGCATTGTTATTGCACGGTATGTAAGAGGGTGACAATCACCCTTATGTTAATTATCATTAAAAAACACGTCAAGTGGTCTAATTTATACGGCAATAAAAGTTTCAGTCGCTCGAGTCTTTCAACTTACTGTAGCGGTAGCGCTGCGGTAGAATTATGCAAGTAGACGGTAGCCGTACAGCGGCGGTGGATAGAAAAGGCCACAGGCTCACAAACTGACACCTGATCACAGAACACTGGCAGAAGCGTTTGTGGATAATGCGCATGATCAAGTAAAATAGTTTTGTTGCTAATTTGTACACGGATGTCATGTGATTAAAATAATGGGGAACCAAATTTTCTTCATACCTCAATCGAAAGTGCATACTTTCGGTATCAATTGTAAGGTAGAAAGTCTAACATTTACTCCTGTTACAGCCTGTTTGAAAATAGTAGACCACCTCCCCCCTCACTACTACTGCCCTAATAACATAGTAGCTAAAATAATAACAAGGAAACGCGTAAATTTTATAAATCATACATAGCCAAAAATTTTTAAATCCTTCCAAAATTTCTTTTTCTGGTTGTAAAACCATTATTTTGGGGAGATAAGTAGCTCTATTTAATTCGTAAAATTTCGTGTACGGGGGCCCTGTAATGAGGTCTTGCTTAGGGCCCAAAAAATCTAGTTACGGCACTGTGTGAATGTACGTTGAAATTGTTGAAACCTAGTGTGAATCAATCTTTCCAAAAATGTCCAGAAGTTTTGAAACCTTGGAGTTACTGCTAGCTGTTTCCGAGTCGATCTAAGCAGACCTTTACTTCACAGAGTGGAACATAAAGTGTACAACTTATGCAGGGACTGGAGTGGTGCAGACACTCCGTGTTAATATTAAATGAATTTTTAAAAGTGTTCTGTAACACTGTTGCATAATAATTTACATCTTAATTGGATTTACAAACTGCATCGCAAACTTTGACTGTAGTCTGTATATTAACATATGCAAGTATTATTTAAATTATGTCTTTGGCGTCTAACATTTTTTAAACTGACTGACAGTTGATCGTTGCATAACCAGCGGTACACACACCCCTATCAATAACATAATATCCGAATTTGTAGTTTGCCACCGTTTTTTCGTCAACATTCGTTACAAAATTGGTCTCCACAAAGAGAGCTTTTATTTCAACGCGATAATACATAGCCTATGTCCATCCTAAAGATCCATTCTAATTAATATTGGTGGAAAATTTTTTTAAAACCGATGAGTAGTTTCGGAGATTAACCTCCTACATCCAAACTGACAAACTTTCCTCTTTATAATAAGTTATGTATTGATAACCAACTGATGGCCATATCCACCGAACGTAAGTAGTTATTTATTCGATTCATTTGTTCTTCAGGTAACTATTCCTCCAAATAAATAGCGATAATTCAATTCACCAACCATATTTATGTTTACTGCAGGTATAAATATATTCTGTCTTACTTCCAGGGTATAAATATCTATTCGCCTGATAAAATAATAATTGCTGCCACATAGATCATAATACTTGACCTATAAACGCGAAATATTATATCTACAGTTGCTCTTGTGAATTTATTTATGTGTTGTTTATTAACCTTTTGTGAATTGTATATAGTTGTAAAACATTGAAGTTAGTGGAAGTTTTGTGTGCAATTGTGTTAATATAAAACATTATTATTTTGTAAAACTTTTTTTGACGTTAACACTAACGCCATGGGTCGGATTTTTGGGTGAACGTCAAAATATGCAGCAAGAAGAGCAAGGATTATTATAGTGCAGTGTATATTTATTCTCTAACTAACTTTTCTATCTAATTTGCTTGGTTAATTGAAATTAAATTTTATTTTAAAGAATACATTTGTTTCAAGGTCAGTAATTTCTATCTTTAATAGTGTTTGGTGAATATGAGCATGGAAAAAAATTATAATATTCGAATTTTACTTATTGAATGCTATTGTATATGTATATTGCATTGACGTAGGTATTGCACCCTTTTATTTTGAAAATGCAAATAAAGGTTATCTATAATTTATCTATCTATATGTTTGTTTAGTCGTAAATTTTTAGTTTTTAACCGATTTAAAAAAAAATTAACGCCATTTGGTTCAAAATGTTTACAGAATGATTCCATATAATTTTTATAAAAATCGGTTCAGTCGCTTTTTATATACTGTGACGAATTTTTAATATTAGAGCAAGTCCAACAAAAAGATGCTAGTGTAGGGCTGGCTGAAAATGTCAAATTAGAATCAGGTCCCACCGAGTCCTGTCGAGCGGTGAGAGCTTGTTGAAATAATGCATTCGGACGGAGGTTTTTAAGGTGTGTCTATCAAATTTTTGTTGGAGAAAAATGTGTATTTTGCGTTGTTTCTGTTGATCTTGTGGGTAGTGTGTGAGAGTTCTGTTGAGTAATTGAGTTGATTTTCGCGTCCACTGGTCGTTTCCCTTGACATCATCGTTAAGCGTGACTTCTGGCGCCCAATACTTCCAACCATTCTCGGAACCCTGACCCTTAATGTCCCTTATAATAAGCGCTGTCACAGAATTTTAAAATCGGCAGAAGCGCAGCAGTAGTCTACTATCTTATTAGTGTATTTGCCATAAGGCACTTACACTATTGGCGTCGGTCGGATGGCGGGACCTAGGGTTCGGACCAAAATTTCTCGACGTTTCATAAGTTTCTAAGAAGTTTGGCACCATTTTTGGAAAAGTATGTTTATATATGTATATATATATATATATATATATTTATATATATATATATATATATATATATATATATAATATATATATATATATATATATATATATATATATATATAGGTGCGGGCAATAACTTTCGAAGGAGTTAATTGATTTTAACGAAATTTGGACCACATGTTAAAATCCATCACCGCACGAAGCCTATTTAAAATGGGCCCGATCGGGCCACTTTAAGGGGGGCATTTAGGGGTTGAAAAATGTTTTTGGGCCCAAAAATACCGAAAAAATTCTCAGAATCGTTTCAAATTTGAAATTTAACCCTTTAGTAATTATTGAAATGTGCTGCTAAAATTTTAATAAAATCGGCCCGACAGGACCGGACTTACAAATTTTATGAAAACGCAAGTTTATTGATATGGATTTGCATACTGAAGGGTGTATATAATTTGATACAGATGTTGAATTGGTATATAGTATTGAAATTAAGAAAAAAATGTTGTTTTAAGGGGTGTATTAAGGGATAATTTTTTTCTTTTGTCCAAAAACAAAGTTAAGTTCATACAATAGAGCCACACTGCTTATAAAAGCAAATACACTATATTGTCGGCAGGGTTTCGCACTGCGACCCGAGTTTTTTTTTTTTTTGTTAACGGTATCACTGTAAATCTTTAAATTACGGACAGCCCACCCCTGCAACCGACCTTGAGCAGCCCAGGCTCGCGTCACAATACCTAGACTAAAATTTTTTATAACTTCTCGATATATATTATAGCACGGCAGTGGAAGGATTTCTGGTAACGTAGGTCCATTCCCACCTGTGAATAAATAAAAGAAAAAGACGGACAGATTTCTCAAAACGGTGGATTGTTTGGGCTGTACCGGTGTTATTTTGGGCCCATAGTGATCAGAGAGGGTACATCTCCACTTCTTCTACTGTTCTGAGAAACTTGTGCAGAAATGTAACAAAGAAAAGAATATGCAGTTGGTCGATAACAATTATATTTCATAATCACTTCAAAAACGTGTCGGTGATAAGGTACAAAGAAATCTGATTTACAAGTACATTCTTAATATTAACAATATCATTTGATCATGATTGACAATTAGGAACTGGGGGTAGAACCCTGACGAGGGGATCACTTAATTATCTAGGGAAGTACATTTAATAAGGTTGTTTAAATTAAAAAAAAAAATAATAATAAAACGTGAAAGAGGAAAAGAAAACTAGGCGTGAGCGTCATACCTTTTTCTGAAGAGTACTTACTTACACTTGAACAATACTTATTCTAGGAACACTTTACATAATTCGTGAGTGATTACGGGTATTTAGGCGCTTCATGGTAGTACAATGAAGTCTAAATTCGGTTTGGAGAAGAAACTTGAAGATGATTCTGTGGTTTATTCCATGAGCGTCCTTTTCATGCGACCACACCGAATCCCGGAAAACAACTTAATGTTTTTTATTTTCCCGTAACTAATAAATATTGATTTTAATTATTTCAAACCTAACAACTATTGTTTGTCACTTTTTCACTTTTTGAAAATCGCAGATACCGCGTATTTAGAGTCAGACGACTGGATCACACGATAGACACACTTATGTTTATAAGTCCAAGCCACGCGATCCAAATCGTACCGCGCATGCAAATACCCGCGAATTTAGTGATTTGATTTCCTTATTTATTTATCTTATTATAATAATTTTTATGCTAATATTAAAAAATTGTCGCGGTGCTATGGCACCACGTGACAGGCTCCCCCTCTTTAGTGATTAGGAGGTACTCCGCTATACTACTAACTGTACATACAACAAGAAATTCACAACAACGAATTTATCTTTGTTGTAACTAAGTCAACAATCACTTGACAATCTACCATATCCCATACTATGGCAGTTGAAGTGTGCTCTTCATAAATAAGCTCTAATTAAATTTAACTAATCTAAATTGATCTAACGAGATGAAACAACCACCGATAATACGGAAATTATGGGGTCGTAACCTGACTGGCTGAAAGGAGACAGCGTAGACGTTAGACGAAATTGGGCCTTAGGAAAGCGCCGGAATGTAAACAAGGACAAGCTTATAATCTAAAACAAAGGACGAGAATAACGAAATAACACAGGGAGAATTCTTTATTTAGGAAAATAAAGCATAACTCAGGTACGAAAAATAACTTAAACTTTTATTGTTAGTAATATCCTAACCTAACAACACTTGACGTTTGACAGATGTCAGCTGTCTGACATTGAACTTGAAATTAAACTAGAGGGCAATGACCTCGGGTGAATTTTTCAATTGTTAACAGACGGAATTTTCTTCAGATGTTCAATATGAGATTTAAACATCTTTTTGGAGGATGGATCTTGAAGGATGCAGCTAACAGGACTCGTAAATTCTAAAATTACACGGGGATTACTGTAACGAGGACAAAGTTTGAGGTGAAAATTCGGTTTCATTTTGTTATAATGTAACCTTTGTACAACAAAATCGCCAACTTGAAACTTCGACTGCAACGAACGGTTTTTATTGAAATATTTCGCTTGTAGATCATGTGATTTTGACAGAGCTAGGCGAACTTGATTTTCGGAAGGCAAAGCGTCTTGTTCCCACACAGATGACAAATTCCATTGTAAATCGAGTGGAAATTTGATTTCTCTTGACAAAAATATCTTACAAGGTAAATTTTTAATACTTTCATGATATGAAGAATTATTGGCGAAGGTTATGTGATTTAATAACAAGTCCCAACTGAGATGATCGTCAAACTTTTGTTGAAGTAAAATTGACAGAGCAGCTCTAACGTTTCGTATTACTCTTTCTACAGCATTGGACGAAGGATGATAAGGCGAACTGTGAATGACACGTGAACCCCAGGAAGTACAGAATTCATTAAACTTGTTTGACGTAAACGAAGTCGCGTTATCGGAAACTATTTTAGTTGGTGGACCATACGTGGTAAAGACTTGATGCAGACATTTTATTATCGACGTGGAACTGGAATCAGGAATCGCGTAAGTTATTAACCACTTGCTGTAACTATCCAGAATTAGAAGAACATATTTATTCCCGGAATGTGATTTGACAAGCGGTCCCATGAGATCAATGTAAATTTTATCCCACACAGATTGTGGAGGATTAGACGACATAACTACTTTATCAGGATGTTGATCTGATTTATGCGTTGCACAGAGCATACAATCTTTAATAAATTGACGAACCTCAACAAACATGCGCGGCCACCAAAATCTTCGTGATATTGAACGATACGTCTTCGTGACTCCGGGATGACTGGCGATTTGTGAATTATGAAACTGTTCCAATATTTCTTTCTTGGAGGCGGACGGAACAACAATACGTCGACGACGGTTGCGGCCTACGAGTCGAACCAGGAAATTCTTGTGAATAGCGAAATTTTTCTGAGGTAAACCTTGATTAATTTGACTTTTAAGGCGGTTTAACTCAGGATTTTGATCTTGCAGGATATTAAGTTCGGTAAACGGATTTTTAATTTCCGTAATGGGATTGAGAAAATTTGATTGTATTGCATTTTTCTCAGAAGTTTCGGATTCAGCTACCAAACGGGATAAACAATCGGCAGTACAATTTACTTTACCGCGAATATGTTCGACTTTGAAACTGAAACGACTGATGCGAAGTAACCACCTACCTACACGACCTAAGTTGCGGGGGTGCTGAATTAACCATTTGAGACAGGAACTATCTGTCTGAAGAATAAAAGTTTGATGCGAGAGGTAAGATTTCATTTTTTCCATAGCCCAAATACATGCTAAAGCTTCTTGTTCGTACGTACTGTATTTCTTCTCGGCGGATGTCAAACGTCGGCTTGCGTACTGGATCGGGTGTAGACCATCTTCAAAGGATTGTAAAAGAACACAACCAACATGATTTTGACTGGCGTCGGTTTGCAGAATGAATTCACGTTGAAAATCGGGAAAACGTAGAACTGGTGAACTTGACAGAGCTTCACGAAGTTTGCGAAAAGACTGAATATGCGTTTCCGTTAAATTATATTTGACATTTTTCTTCCGTAGATCATTGAGTGGCGACATTATCTGAGCGTATTCGGGGATAAACTTAGCGTAATAACCAACCATTCCAATAAACGTTTGAAGCTGTTTCAAATTCTTCGGAATTGGCAAATTCTTTATCGCTTCTACTTTGTCGGGATCCATGGAAAGACCGTTGCTTGAGACACGATGACCCAGGAAGTTGAGTTCGCTTTGGGCGAATTTTATTTTATCCGGATTCACGGTAAGATTAGCTTCTTTTAGACGTCTTAACGTTTCTCGAACGTGTACCATATGAGATTCCATATCGGGACTGTATATTAATAAGTCGTCGAAAAATACAATCACAAACTTGTATCTTAAATCGGCAAAAATGTCAAACATCAGACGGTTTAGAGCACTAGGTGAAATAGATAGCCCGAACGGAGCCTTATGAAATTTCCACTGGCCTTCAGGAGTGACGAACGAAGTTAGACTCTTTGATTTGTCAGATAATTCAACTTGGTAAAAGGCGCTGTTTAGATCCAACGTGGTGAAAACTTTGGCGTTTTTTAAGCACTGGAAAATGTGCTCAATCGACGGAACAGGAAAACTATCCATGACAACCTTTTTGTTTAACTGGCGATAATCAATACAAAGTCTATAACCTCCACTTGATTTCTTGACAAGAAAAGCCGGTGAAGCGTAAGGGGATTTACTAGGTGAAATAACGCCTTTATTCAAAAGATCACTAATATGTTCCCTCATTATTTTAGCTTGAGGTGGGGAAAGTGGATACGGGGCCTTTCGGACTGGAATATCGTCAGACAAATGAATTGAATATTTGTAATTTTTAGCTTGACCTAGTTCTTCGGTAAGAACTTCTGGAAATTCTGCAAGCAAACTACTAAAGTTGGCCGCATTTGAATCTATACTGGTAACGTGATCCAGGGAGAAGGTTTTGGACGAAGCGGGTAACGGTACAAAGGGAATGACGTGAGAGGAATCGAATTTGAAAGAAAGATTATTCTCGGTACAATTAACGTTCGCACCCATTTTGCATAAAGAATCATAACCTATTATGACGGGATACGACAGAGCGTCGAGAACTAGGAAATCAATCTTCCAGGTAAATTTACTAATAGTAATGACTACTGTTAACGTGAAATTAGATCTCGCGATAGAACTGTTGGCTACTTGGGCATAAGAAATCGAATTTGTGATCGTACCTATTTTTAACGATGACAAATAATTAGCAAGTTCGAAATTGATGTAGTTCTTGGTAGAACCGGTATCAAGCAGTGCCGAAGCTCGAATATGTTGAAAGTAGAGATAAACTAGAGGGATCGTAGAGCTACTTGATTGACTTGGGGATTATAGGAATAATTCGGGACGGGAGAAGTCAATCGAATAGACGTATTTACAGGAGAGGACAAGTTAGCTGGAGGGGGGTGGTTCGAAAGAGGTGACTTATTAACTAATGTGGTTAACCGGGGAAAAACATTAATTTGTTCTACATCTTTCGGTTTACTAAAAATTTTGACAAATTTATCTCACCCTTGAGAGGGCAGGATAGCCTTAGGTTCAGAAGGAGAAGGACGTGGGGGACGAACCGGACACTGGGCTATAAAGTGACCTGGTTGTTTACAATATCGGCAACAAGGGGAAAAATTAGGAGCGACAAGTCCGGTCGAATTGGGGTGAGTGTACGTTTTACGTTGACGTTCAACTACTCTCAAATGTTTTATAAGCTGGTGAAGCTCAGCTAAACAAGTTGGGGTATCTCTGAATTGTAGATAATTAAATGTGAATTCGTTTTGGTTAAGCCAAATGCGCGCAATTATCTCCGATTCAGACAGGCTAGGACCCAATAATTCGACGTATTTCAAGACGTCTTCAGCATATTCGGGAAAATTCTCAGAGAGGTTCTGACGCCTACTGATATAGCGTTCTATTAGCATAGCCCGATCTATAGAAGTGGTGAAATGGTTTAGAATAAGATTTTTGAGCTGTGTCCATTCGAGTTCAGAATAGACATTAAGTCTCCACCACTGTCGGAGGGGTCCGTCAGTCTTAGTGCCTAAACTCTTTAACAAAATATGAAATGGAACTAAAGCGAATTGACTCACGTTCTCGATTTCTAACAGGAATTGTATCAAAATGTCAAGATCTGTACCTGTAGCGGTAGGTACGTTACGCAACAAGTCCCGGATATCGCCCATATTTGCATGCGAAGCGGTATGATTTGGAACGGAAATAAGAATTGGCTCGGACTTACTCGGTGAGTGCACTGGAGGATCGTCCATCGCCGGCGGAGAGTCTGGAAGTTCAGCGGTGGTCGGAGGTGGACCTGGAGATTTGCTTTGGCCGGGTGTCGGCGGAGACTTTGGGCTGCGGCAGGACTTATGGCGCGGCATGGTCGACTGGAAGACGTGGAATCGGACAGGAACAGGACTCAGGAATTAACTACGCTCCTTGCTACCAATTATAGCACGGCAGTGGAAGGATTTCTGGTAACGTAGGTCCATTCCCACCTGTGAATAAATAAAAGAAAAAGACGGACAGATTTCTCAAAACGGTGGATTGTTTGGGCTGTACCGGTGTTATTTTGGGCCCATAGTGATCAGAGAGGGTACATCTCCACTTCTTCTACTGTTCTGAGAAACTTGTGCAGAAATGTAACAAAGAAAAGAATATGCAGTTGGTCGATAACAATTATATTTCATAATCACTTCAAAAACGTGTCGGTGATAAGGTACAAAGAAATCTGATTTACAAGTACATTCTTAATATTAACAATATCATTTGATCATGATTGACAATTAGGAACTGGGGGTAGAACCCTGACGAGGGGATCACTTAATTATCTAGGGAAGTACATTTAATAAGGTTGTTTAAATTAAAAAAAAAATAATAATAAAACGTGAAAGAGGAAAAGAAAACTAGGCGTGAGCGTCATACCTTTTTCTGAAGAGTACTTACTTACACTTGAACAATACTTATTCTAGGAACACTTTACATAATTCGTGAGTGATTACGGGTATTTAGGCGCTTCATGGTAGTACAATGAAGTCTAAATTCGGTTTGGAGAAGAAACTTGAAGATGATTCTGTGGTTTATTCCATGAGCGTCCTTTTCATGCGACCACACCGAATCCCGGAAAACAACTTAATGTTTTTTATTTTCCCGTAACTAATAAATATTGATTTTAATTATTTCAAACCTAACAACTATTGTTTGTCACTTTTTCACTTTTTGAAAATCGCAGATACCGCGTATTTAGAGTCAGACGACTGGATCACACGATAGACACACTTATGTTTATAAGTCCAAGCCACGCGATCCAAATCGTACCGCGCATGCAAATACCCGCGAATTTAGTGATTTGATTTCCTTATTTATTTATCTTATTATAATAATTTTTATGCTAATATTAAAAAATTGTCGCGGTGCTATGGCACCACGTGACAATATAGCGCTTTGTAAATTAATGACGACTATTTTTCTATTCAGTGGCGTTCATAACGGTTTTTAATTTCAAAAGTTACATTTACTTCATGCTGCTAAAACTTTCCATTAAACTTCATTGCAAACTTTACACATGATCGGAAAATCGATTTCCGTCTCCCTATTTTTCCCTACAGTTTCTCATAGTATATACTTACAGTACAGATTTTCTTTCGGACGCTTGCATTATTCATGGATGGACGAAGTTCGTAAATATTTTATCGAGAACATCCATTCACTAATTTAATTACTTTTGCTATGAATTATTAGTTTATAATAATTTATGATTTAAAGCGCTGCTTTTTTATTACGGTTTTTTTTATACAAGATGCCGAAGGTGTGTAAAAATATAATATACCTAAGATGTACTTTGTGCATCTGTATTAGAATATTAACTGTACCTAATTTTTTAAATATTAGTTTATTCGATAGGTTTACAAAACCAAAATTGTAAATAAATTAAATTTAGCAAGTTGCCATTCATCAACAGAAGTGCTATGAGCAAGAATAAATTGTGATCGAAACAAACAGTCTATATCACGGTTTCCTTTTATATATTTAGATTAGTGGAATTTCTATAGATAGTCGAACATTTTTAACGTTGCTTGCTTTGGAAAAGATTTTTATTGTTTGCCAAACCACAGAAGTGTAAAATTATTATTTTATGCGCCTTTCGAAGCTTCAACGATTAAAATATGGAATGTAGTAAAGAGTTGAGTAGAAAATTGTAAAGTCAATAACTCGCTTATGGTTTGACGGTCGTTCAAGCACACACGTTCCTCAGATTTACTACTGCATGTCTGTACCTATTTTCGCTGAGGCAGGCGCTCTACACTTTTTTTCGCTAGCGTTTTGATCGTCGTCTGTGAGAAAAAATAGCGACCATATTTTATCATTCCGATTCCACGAGTAAGGAATTGTAGTTCTCACACTTTTGCAATATTTTTTTCTTTTTGATGTCCCCGGAGTTCAAAAAATATGTTTTTGGAAAAAAGTCTGTTCATCTGTGAGCACGATACGGGACAAACTCTTAAGCGCACTAATTTCATTGGTTCATTTGGTTCCCGTCATACTATAATATGTTGCTTTATATTTCGTAGTTATGTGGGGAGGAAAGTTTCTCACGGACAATTTTCCAAAATTGAAAATTTTCCACTATATTTTTCCGGAAAGTTTTCAATGTCAAAAAGACAATTGGTTAGTAATTCTTTCAAAGGACATATTTGAACTTTCCATATTTTCTTTTATTAGTTAATTTCTGTACCATTTAAACAAAAAATTCAGGTTATAATTTTAACTTTGTAATCCATATGAATAAAGTTCAGCTTGATTCTGTTTTACTTAAAATTTGTTGTATTGTTTTATTTGGAACTCATAACAAATCAATTCATCCTATTCCATAAGAAAACAGCACTCAGAAAATGAATCACTCATTTCTCGTGTTATTTCTTGAGAAAAGTAAAGAGGTAATGACAGAGGCCAGAAGATGACACTAATGTACTAGCTGCTGCAGTTATAAAGGGAATACCCCTCATGTAAAAAACACTCTTTCAGGAATAATTATTGTTTTTGTTGGAAGGGGAAAACTCAAAAGGGCATCACATCCAGAGTGGATGAAGATACTCCAGTTTTGTTTACTTGTGTAGCCTCTAGTGAACGAAAGTTTAATTTTACAGTACCTTTTTAATTTAGTGGCTTGGAAAATTTTCCAGTAAATTTTCTGTTTCAAAATTTTCCAGAAAACCAACAACTCTGATAATTCGTCACTTATATTTTCTATTAATTAAATTTCGCTTCAAATTATAGCAACGCAAAACTACAAATTTCTTAAAACTAGATCTAGCTTTTTAAAGCAGAGGCAAAAAAAATGCAATAAGTGGCGTCTGTGTAACATAATGTCGTGAAACGAACTTAAAACGCACTATTATTTTTTGCAAATTTGAAATCATCATTTTTCAATTAAAAATAAAATCCATAAAAACCAATTATATGAGGCACATTGCGTATTGTATGGCCGAGTTGTCGAAAAAAAATGTCGAAAGCATTCTGTCGAGAATGTTACATGCAAGGAAATGCAAATTGCAGTTTTATGTTTTGGGAGAACATGTTGAGAATGCCTGTTCTATCTTCTAAGACGAAAGGCAATTTGAGCGCGTTCACTGGTTTGAGTATGTGATTGATGCGAGGATTAGTGAATAAAAAAGAGGCCAATATATTTTCAGTATCTGAAAAGTTATTCTTGAGATTTAAGTTTTAAATTTATATTTAAATTGTTTTATTTTTTTAGTTCATAAATAATTTTGCTAAGTAGATGCATTTAGTTCCACTGTTGATGTGTTTTGTTATTTTTTCGTTTATAATATTCGAAAAAATCGAGGTTATTAATGTTGACAATTTTTTTTATGAAAAATAAATTATTTCTTTATGGTTACTGAACAGGTAAAGCTATATCGAAGAATTTTTGAGTATAAAAAAAAAACAATAATTGATCATTTATTGTATTGGACACTAACCGTTACCCACGGCTTCGCACGCGAATGAAACGAAGCACGGATGCATTCCTATTATTTGGTGTAGTTACTCCTTTCTCGACGTAATAAATTTCAAAATTGATGACATTCACGTGATCAACGTCCTGACAAACCTCGAAAATGACACCCATGTTGATTTTTAGACTAACTCTTTTCGACATCTGAAGACTGAAGGGGTTGTTTGTGGAAAAGCATGAAACACGTGTTTATTTATTTGTTGACAGGAGTAATCCTGCGCATTTTCAAATAATACATCTTTATTTTATATGATTCCTCCATGTAAATTTTGAATCCCCGTTACACTTTTTTTTCTAAAATTCGTTCTTAGCGGATGCCTACGTTATAATAACTATCTGTGTGTGAAATGGCAGCCCAATTCGTCCAGTGGTTTGAAGCTATGCGTTGATAGATCAGTCAGTCAGTCAATCACGGCTTCCTTTTATATATTTAGATATAAATTAGTCATTTTACTTTTCAGTTTAATATTTTCAGCTAAAGCTCTCTTGTAAGAATCGGTTTCAAACTTGAACTCGCATACATTTTTCCGGAATCTTGTTTTTCTTTTACGATTAAAATTTAGGAGGTTTTTCCAAATAATATTTTATATTCTGTTTTAGTAGATTCATTTTAATATGGAAAATGATTGTATGCACGTCGGTAATACCGACGTCTGTTTTTTTCTGTTTTTGTACAATATGGAATCCAGATTATGTTTTGAAATTTTCATTTCCTAGTAATAAGTAATATTATTAATTCTATAATGTTTTGACTTTCAATTAAAGGCGTTTTTTTTGTATTCTGGTATATTTAGAATTTTGGAACCAAAAGATCCTTCAACACTCGAGTATTTTAGATTTTTAAAAAGCTATTATTGTCTGTAATATTTTTTTTATAATACAATCAAAAAGCCTGTCTGAAAAACGCATTTTTTAATCATTCAGTTTAGTGATTTATAAAAAAATTGGTTGTCTGTAAAGTCGGTTTACGGACGATAGTTTTACGTGATAACGTATTCCGTAATACATAACCTAAACCTCCCAAAATTTGGTTTCAATCTGCTTATCCTTGGTGTCGGAATGATAAGAAATGTCAAAAGTGACGTTTGCAACTGTCAAAGTATTATGTTCTAATAATAATTAATTAGTTATTCCAATAGTTAACTTAGAAGGCATTGCATTTCAGAAAATACTAATGTCAAAAAATTGAATTAAACATTAGAAATGCAGCCGTTTTCATGTTAAGACAAGACATACGTTATTTTCTAATTTCCATGTACGGCAAACAGAGACGACCGACCGCGTCGCGTCATGCATTAGACAACATTGCATTTATACAGCTATTTTTCTATATAAATTTGTATAAAAAAACTGTTTAGGCAAATTCTGTTATACGAAATCTATGTAAAATGTTCTCCTCTTTCGTTTAAGACTGGTTTCAAACCGATCTGATTTAAATTGAGCGAGAAATTAGCAAAAAACGTTACGCGTTAGGAACGTTACGCGTTACGAACGTTACACTTTTTCGAACATGCAGCCGGTGTTTTATCAATTTATAAGATTGGTGATTCATCAATTTATAAGACGTTATCACGTCAAAGAAGAATAGATACCTAACTGAAAATTGCCTCTCAAATTTCATTCCATTTATTCTATTCATATAAAATTTGCACAGCTAAAATTTTTAGAATATGCTATATTTTTTTATTCTTTTGTAAAAGGAAAACTCGCTCATTAACAACGCGATTACAAGCAATTCTTGTACTTTTTAATGAAAGCTAAGTTGAAGTAAACTGTAATCTACTGTTATCTATGTTCGATGTGCAAATTTTTAGTCAAAATGTTATTCTGGCATATCGACTATCTGAAAGCGACATTTTTTAAATATCTGAAATGAGAGTTTTCAAGTTTCAGTGTGAAAATGTAAAACACGTTTCTTATCTTTGTGTTATTATAAAAATAAAGAGACTACTTTCAGCAATAAAACAGTTTTATATTACCGCTGTTGTGTTTTGTTTTATGACAAACTTGTTAATTCAAAGTTCATCACATAAAACTCAGGAGTTCTGTTAGCAAAACCAGGGCACATACATGTCGGTTTTTATTGTAAATGTATTTTTTGACAAAGTTGCATATAGTCTAGCAGCTCTCAAAATGTAACAGTAAGCTTTTAAAGTTATCCTCCGCCCTACCTACAGGGCAGGGGCTCATTTTAGCATTAATGTATTTCTTCCGCGGTATGATTCAATTTTGATTATGAACATTTATAACTTCCCGTAATCAATAAAAATCGGGAAGTTATTCTTTTCACCCCGATTTTCGAATATCGAGTTTTCGTCAGATCTCGACATATGAGGTCCTAGGAATCTATTCTGACTATTTTGGCGATGATGTCTGTACGAATGTATGTGTGTGTATTTGTGTATGTAAACCTCTTATTACTTTTGAACGGAGTGTTCCATTGAAACGCGGTTTATGGCATCTGACGTGATTTTGCTCAACTTAAATTTCCGGAAAATTTAGAATGATTCGAACCAGTAAATTTTGAAAAATACAAGTTTCAAAAATTTTTATCAATTTATTGTTTTTGGAATATTTTGTAAGCTACTTAACCGATTAATTCCAAAATCTAATGAGCTTTTCTCCTCAAAAAACTGCGTTCATTGCCGCAAACAGCATCAATATCGATTGATTTTTTCAAGAGAAATCGTGAACTAAAAATTCGTAAAAAAGTGTTTTTTTTAATTAATCGTAAAATTCTGATCAGATCGATTTTCTGTAATAAATTACTTTTTTAGGACAAAAAATTGCGTCGACTGCCGCAAATCGCATCAAAATCGGTTCATTTGTTCATGAGATATCGTGAACGAAAAATTCGTGACAAAGTGTTTTTTTTTTAGTTCGAAGAGCTAAAAAATAAACTTATTGCTATATTTTATATATTTTTAAGCATTTTGAACCCGAAAATAGCGAGAAATTTCAGGGATGGTCTGCAGGGTCAACCTTCTTTTCAAATTTTGTTCGTAGTCCTTGTTACTTGAAATAATTAAAAGTTTCAGATTAAAAAAACACACGGTACCTACAGTTGAGCCTAATGAAGGTGCATCAGAAAACATTTTTATTATTGTTTATGATATTTGGTCCCGACTGTCGAGTATGAGGATAGTTTTTAAATTTTGTCGAAATATTTTTTTTTTTATATAAAAAATGTGTAAAAATATTGAATTTACACTTCGTAATCGGTAAAAGTTTTTGTATCTCTGGTAAAAAGTGTAAGGAGGGAGTCTTTTTGGTTTATGTTGTAAATTTTTAAGATAAGCAAGACGTACTTAGACGTTAGAGGTAATTCGATTTATGAAAGCAAGACGATGAGGTCTTTTTATGAGTGAATCATTTTCTTTTGCTATTACTGCAGGCTTCCGTTTTTTTAACACAAAGATGTAGGTAGTTACTTTACGCAGTGTTGCCAAGTTTAAAATATTCCGTCGGTTTTCTTTACGCATAATTAGTTTTTCGGCTCGGATTCCTCATGGTAGTTTTTAGTTTGGAAACGAAATGAACAAGATCTGTAGATTATAGACGCTCAACAGCTGAGATCATCAGCGTCTATGTGTATTAGAAAATTTGCCAACTTACATACACAAACCGACTGGTACGAGCTCGGGTTCCTAGAGTGCTAATTTCCAAAAAAAGTTGGAATGCAAACTACAATCCAATGTAGAATGTAAACTAATGTTAATAAGAAAAAAATCGCAGGCTTGTGGACAATAGCTATATTTATAATTGTACGACGTTTCGTCTATAAATTTAGACTTTTTCAAGTACAAAATTGAAAATTATTTAAAACAATAATTATTATTGTTTTAAATAATTTTCAATTTTGTACTTGAAAAAGTCTAAATTTATAGACGAAACGTCGTACAATTATAAATATAACTATTGTCCACAAACCTGCGATTTTTTTCTTATTAACTATTATCGATGGACACGATATCTAATATATGTAAACTAATGTATTATACGAGAACTAAAGTTTTATTAAAACGAGCGACTAGCGCGTTTTAAGTCACCCGAGTCATGATAGCATTACGAACAAGATACATATGACGTATTTTGCACGATATTTATACATATGATAGTTTGGCCATACTGGAAATTTGGAAGTTTACGAAGACAAAGGCTTTTTGGCATCTCTCTGTTGTTCTTATAGATTTAAATGGTTACTGACAGAGATATATGTAACTACTAGCGGCCCGTCCCGGTTTCACCCGTGTGCTATAGATATAATTCTGCAAAATGTATTTCGTTTGCGGCCCGGCGCTAATGCAAGATACCAATTTAACGCCAAATATGGCCATTCTATTATTAAAACAGTCAAGTAAAATAAAAATAAATCAATATAAAATAAAAATTCTCAAGATTACGGTAGAAACACAGTAGAAATATGTAATTAATGAAGTCACGGCTAATTCTGATCTCTCATTTTAACAATTTTTGAAATATGGCAATTTTATCAAAAGCCTTTACACCCCTTTTTGACTCCATTAGGGGTTGAATTTTAAAAAACACTGAAACACGGGTTTGTTTATTTTCTATGAAGAGTGCGTATATTGAATTCAATGGCTCTCATTTTAACGATTTTTGAAATATTGCCATTTTATCAGAAACCTTTACACTTCCTTTTCACCTCCTTAGGATGCGAATTAAAAAAAATCCCTCCTTAGTGGGTGCTTACGTCATAAAAGGAACCTACTGTCCAAATTTTAAGCTTATAGCTCAAGCGGTTTGACCTGGGCGTTGATGAATCAGTCACTCAGGACAAACTCTTTTATATATATAGATTGGAGACGTTAAATTGCATTACTTTTGTTTTGCTTTACGCACTAGTGCGAAAAAGGGTCATTTTACTACCGCATGAAAAGCACTAATTTTATAGACGGTCGTGCAAAAAATAGATTTATTTGCGTAAAAGTAGAAATTTAGAAATTGCAAAAAATAATTTATGGTTGTCTGTATAAAACACATTCACAAAGAAATAATAATATTCTAAAAATAAATGTCGCCCGTTTTCTTTTTGACTTAACATACCTTTGTTTGCTTTTATGCTTAACACGTGTTCGTGTAAATTACACTAGAGAAAGTTTTTCTTTGAATTTATAATTAGACTTTATTTTTTTAACACAGCTTATTGTAAAAAATGTGTTAAAGCACTGCAGGCTCTAGTGTGAAATTCTTTTTCGTTTGCTTCACCTTTCTTTAATGAAAAGATGTCCGCCTCTTTTGTAAGTTCCTAAAACAAAGGGCTTGGCTACGTCGTTGCAAATTAACTTATTTAGATTTAAATGACTTCTTTTATTATAATGAGCTGGATTTATATAGGTTAGCTCAATTAAGTTTTCTTTTACATTTAGACATTTCTGTAATCTGTATTTCCCACCGCTGTTTTAATCTTAGAATTTTTTACTTCGGTTATAATTTTAAAACTTTAAAAATATCATTTGTATTTCTTGAAAATGTACAGATAAAAAAATTCTAAATATTTTTACGTACGAAAATTGAAAAAAAAACTTAAATGCAAAAAAAATAGTGAATACCAATGCAAATTGAATGAAAAAGTGTGGAAATATAGTTACTTTTTTACACTCTTTATATTAACTTCACTTGTAAGTTTGTATGTATGTTTGTTTGTTTGTAACCTTCGTTTGGACTACAGCAAGTGGTTTATTACTGTAGTATAATATGCCAGCACTGTAACTACAGTGGTTAGCCGTGCGGTCTAAGGCATAGGTCTTCGCTGACGTCAACTCTCGGAATCACGGGTCGTGGGTTCTAATCCCGTCCATGCCGAAAAAAAATTGATTTTTTTTCGGCAAATTTTTGACAATAAAGCGAACTAAAAAGTGGAAAATAAATATAGTTTAAAAAAACTAAAAAAACACGCTTTATATCGAACTAAAAAGTAAAAAATATTTTTTTTAAAATAAGCTTAAAACAATAATGAATAAAAAATACTAGTATTATTGTGAAAAAATTGTCGGGCGCTCGATGTACGAAAATGCGGAACAAAGCGCCCCACGCTTTTTTCACAATAATACTAGTATTTTTTATTCATTATTGTTTTAAGCTTATTTAAAAAAAATATTTTTTACTTTTTAGTTCGATATAAAGCGTGTTTTTTAGTTTTTTTTAAACTATATTTTTTAATGTTACCATCCATGAACAAAAATCGTCAATCACCAGACTTAGTAACACAAACATTGCAAAAGAACAGGACCGTAACTAAACAGGGACAACAGAGGCAGATATTCAGAGCCCAGATGGAAGGGGAGTCCTAGAAAAACTTCAGAAAGATCGAAAAAATTCGTATTATAATAAAAAAAACCGGACGAGGCTAGGATCTAAGCTACCCGGAGACGAATTGAACAAAAAAAAAAAGTTTTTTAATATCGGTTAAGGCGTTTGGGATGTACGTGCGACACAAAAAAGTGGGACGTACAGAGTCACAGACGTATATGTACCGACAGAGCGAATGCATATAGACGCTTTAGCTTACGCTATTCGCGCCAAAAACTGTATCTACGTCTGTCAACAACTTTTTGGGGACCTCTCCGAAAATACTAAGTTCCTCTTCTCTCGCCCAACTACTGTCCTAATAGTATAAGATCCCGATTTTTGGGTCGATCTTCATTCATCGAATTTTGTAATGAAATTTGAATTTTGATAAAATAATGCATTAATAAAGAAAAATTGATTTGGTCGACATTCAATTTCTTGGCACAATTATTTTTAATAAAAAATTAAAGTTGTTAATTTTATTTCTGAAATGTAGTACATCGTCGTTGGTTCTGTAATAGCTCTTACGTGCATAATTGGCAGATTTTACGTTTTTTAAATGAAAAGATTCAGGAAACTGAGCTCTATACACTAGTAATACCTTCAAATTAATTTTACAGTAACCAACAAGGGGAAGTAACTCTTATGTGAAAAGTTGTATGAAATAATTCCTCCCATGTGCCAATAAATCCAAAATTAACGTTAAATATTTTTTAAGAAAATACCTAGTCTTAATTAAACACGTATAGTAAAGATAAGTATGAATTAGTAATATACCTCTGAAATTGCTAGTTCTTACCATCCATTGCTGAAATAACCACTTTTTGGCTTTTCCTGCAAATTTTACTTTTTGCACATAAGAGGTATTACAGAACCAACGACGACATATTATTATGAATTTGACTCTATTCAATAAATAGAATAATTTTGATCCATTGAAATTAATGAGAGGTATTTGGAAAGAACTCCGTGGCGTAAGGATCAAAAAGCAATACTGAACTTTTAAAAGTTCAGTAACTCTTTGGTTTTTTTTCCTTACGCCACGGAATTCTTTCCAAATACCTTATATATTATAATATGTAGTGGAACATGTTGTATGTTGTATGGCAGCGAATAAAAAATATCATAATATTTAATACTAACCGTTACCCGCGTTTTTCTCATCTACAATTTCTGAACTTTAAGTCTTGAAGACCCTAACTTGTGCCAATTTTTGTTGAGGCGACCAAATTGCAATAAAATTACCTATATTTTCATATCTGACAATATAGAAAACCCTATAACTGCAAAATACTAATTCAAAGGTACCTGTTTAAGCCTGTCTACCTGTTTTTATGTCAGGAATTAAAATGTCGATCGAACTTTGGCATTTTATATACATATTTTACTTTCGATTGGTAATAAATTTATCTGAAAACTTGATAAGTACATTTCAGAAATAAATTTAACAACTAAAATATTTTATTAAAAATAGCTGTGCTAAGACATTCAATGTCTACCAAATCAATTTTTCTTTATTAATACATTATATTACCAAAATTCAAATTCTATTAGAAAACTCGATGAATGAAGATCGAACCAAATATAACAACATAGGTAGTAGCTAAAAAAAAACGAGAAAAATACACGTAAATTTTAACTCCCTCCAAAATTTGTTTTTCTGGTTGTACTACTGGTTAAAACTATTATTTTGAGGAAATAAATAGCTTTATTTAATTCATAAAATTCAGTCATAGGGTCTGTCCCAGGGCCCCAAAAAAGCTCGTTGCGGCACTGCAAATACACCTCTTGAAAAAGGAAGTGCCTAAAACATGCAACACATGCCACATGCAAATCAGTGTAATCCATCTTATAAACAGACTGCATAAAATATTTAACAGCAAGAATCGCCTGCAACATCCTGCTTACTCGGCCTAAAGCCTAGCGGACGACTGCATAATCTATTGGAACATCTGAAACAGACACCTAAAGATTTTAAATTAAATATAATGTCTTAAATTGTTGAGCTTATAGGCATCATATGATGACGTCACAGCTGGACCTAGCCAGCATATTATCACTTACGCGCATAGCTAAAGAGAGGTATGTCTTTGGAAGGAGATGCATGCAAATGAATCATCTCTTACGAATCAGTGGTCGTGATTCAATTACAGGAACCAATCAAACGTCGACGTTCTCCGTAGCGGAATTATTCGGTTTAAAATTACGGTGAAAAAAAAAAACAATATTATACTTTTGGAAATCAAACTTATTTTTATGTTAGTGGTCAAAGATGTTGAAACACTTATTTTTTACAATAAAATCATTGATTAATTTAAAATTCGATTGATATTCAATTGTATTCTATCTGACATTTCGTCTACAACTGCGGTAGACATTTTAAAAGGTGGTGGGGCAGCGATCGAAGTGTCTTCTCTGGCGGCGCACAGTTTAGAACGTCCGATGGTTGCTCAGATAGCGAGTGCGCAGTCCATTCTCTATAAGTCAATGGAAGCTACAAATTCGACTATTCATAGTTGTGTCGTTCATATAATAATGCATAGTGAAGAATTTGACAGCGACATGGTTAAGCTTTTAAAATTGTTTGGGTAGGTATAGGTTGAATTATTTTTTCACGTATGAAAATTAAATTTAAAATATCTTTGGCTTACAATAAAGAAGCATTAAGTATTTTTGCAATTTTTTACCTGTTTATACTATTCTAGATATTTTCCACACGAGTATATCTAAATTTTCGTTTTTTATAAAGTTTCAAATTACAGGCATTTTTGTTATATATACAGGCGATTCATTTTTATTTTGACAAAAAAGATGACTTGACTGATACTTGTATTTTTTAATTTTTTGTTGATCATCTTTAAACTTTAGGTAACTTAATTATCTTCTCCAGACCTCAGATCTTTCAGAAACCATTAACTTTAAATCTGATTATTTTTCTGAATTCGTTTTAAAAAAATGCAACCCCAGGGTTCTATTTAAAATAACGAAGTTGTATGTGCTAGGGGGTGGCCCCCATTGATTCGATATCTATATCAAGTTGTGTCCTTTAATCGATTGTTATCCAACCTCGAAAGTATCGAACTCAAAAGCCAGAGCAAATAACAATTAAATGGAAGGAAAGTTTTCGAGTGGATAACCGATGTAGTAAATTCGTCCGGTATTGAAATATATTTTAAATTGCATGAAAACATTGAATTTCAATTACATTTTAAGAGTTTTTAGTACAATATTGTCAGATATTGATTACAAATAATTTGAAGATATTAATTGTAATTTGATATGTATTGTAATTTTTAAAGCAGTAAGTATAGATATGTTTTGCAACTAAATAATTGTATTTGAGGATTCAAAAACCAGCGTGTTCATTTACTTAAAAGTTAAATTATGTCTGTAGACTCAATAAGGGACCATAGTGTGAAAATTAATTATAAGCATTGTTTACTGAATTATGTTACAGTTTGTTATCTGTAATCTGTGGGGATAATACACATAGGTAGATAACATTACTACCGACCGCGACTCTTGCGTTTCAAACAGGCCCGGCTTTAGATATAATTTTCTTATATTTGAAAGCTGATTATTTTCATTTTATAATGAAAGTTCCATCCAATTGGGCGACGAACCATTCCAACTTCAAAAATGTTGACATTTGATTATAACAAAGAAAATAAAATTTCTGATATCGCGTGAGGTGACGCAAGTAATGGCTAGTGTTCAATATGATATTTGCTATTCGTTGCCATGGTTACCTACATAATATGTTCCACGTCATGTAAAAATTAATTAAAGCCTAACTAGTATATTCTGACAGATCTATAAAACAAAAGAGCGGCTAATTTTTTTTATTTTCAAAATATTTCAGAAACTATAATTTTTTTTTTTTTTTTAACGAAACTTAAAAAAACAAATAGAATAATAAGCCGTTATTGTATGCGTGAAGTATGAATGAGAGTGTGCATGTGTCAGTGTATATGCGTATTATGTATATAATCATACTTACCTATACCACATATTATTACCCCATATTGAATATTTTTTTATAGTGCATATAGCCTGTGTTGCTGAGCACTTATTTTATTTAAAAAAAAAAAAAATAAGCCGTTATGAAAAGTATGCCATTATTATATAAAAAACACAGTTATAGCATATATCTCTTCTGCGCATGCGCCGATTTTCCCCAAAAACAATAGGGCTCTTCATAATATTTGCATACCAAACATCCTCCCAAAATTTGGTTTCAATCCGTTCATCCTTTTGACTTGTATCGTGTTCACAGACTAACAGACGCACACAGTTTTTCCAAAAATATGTTTTTTGGATTCGAGGGATCTCAAAACGAAAAGATATTGTAAAATTTTTGAAAAGTGATTTTTGGCCTAAACTAGTAGGTACCATTGTATTG
This sequence comes from Xanthostigma xanthostigma, assembly GCA_963575645.1. Classification (NCBI taxonomy): domain Eukaryota; kingdom Metazoa; phylum Arthropoda; class Insecta; order Raphidioptera; family Raphidiidae; genus Xanthostigma; species Xanthostigma xanthostigma. The sequence goes on from OY754467.1 coordinate 18,402,329, forward strand.
TTGCTTATAAACTTTAATTATATTGTGTTCTTTCGTTTATTTAAATTGTATTGTTATCGTTTTAGTTTTTGTACTATACTAGCGGTCCGGTCCGGCTTTGCCCGAATTTGTAGATTGCCATCGTTTTTTCGTCAACCTAAATTGTAAAATTGGTCTCCACGAAATAATATATAGCTTATGTCCATTCTGAAGGTCTATTCTATAATATATTGGTGAAAGCAATTTTTAAATCGAATGAGTAGTTTCGGAGATTACCTCCTACATCCAAAATAATTTACCTCTTGATAATACATGAAATACCTTTATCCTTCTGTATAATATTAGTATAGATGGATACAAGTTAGAGAAGTTATTTTATCAATTGTTACGCAATACGGCTCTGTTAAAAATGAAAATTGTAGAGCATTACTTTGTAGTACAAATTACATAGTGTGATGTAGAACGTGTAGGTACCGTAAACTACATAGCTGCTTATGTGTGGTTAGAGATAACAGGATTGGGGCGTCATGATTGGATTTGCTGAAATATGACTTCTGACGCTGAATCGTAGAATGTTTGGTTTGTAAATTTGGTGTTTTTACATCAATGCTTTTTAATTCGCTGCTCTTGGAAATGAGTTATAAGAACTGAGTGTACAATAAATTCAAATGATATTTTTCAAATGCTCTACAGGCACGTTTAAATTAGTATTTTTTCTGAAACCAGTACACTACTGGTTTCAGAAATAAATTTTCTACAAATGAGTAAAACATTTTTTCAGGCTATATATATATATAGCCAATTTGAATGTAAGTTATATACTTAACTGACGGTGTGCCCGTTGCCGTAAAATATTCAGTATCGCGTGTGTTGCTTTAACGTACAACATATGGCGATGTATTCAATGGAAGGCTTACAGGTTTCCGTAAAATATTTAGCATAGCGTGTGTTTCTTTAACGTCCAACAGATGGCGCTGTATTCAAAAGATAGCGCTCCCATTGCTGTAAAATATTTAGAATAGCGTGTGTTGTTTTAACGTCAATCAGATGGCGCTATATGGCATTGTTTTTAAAATATTCACCTATCAAAGGTATGGCATCTATATTAATAGGTCTATAAAAACATGCGCGTATTCGAGTGAAACGTTCTGGCGGAAATTTCAAAGCAATCGGGGAAGAGCATTCAGAGATTTAAGATTTTGTACAAACATTACATTTTTATTTATATATATTTTTTTTGTTCTAGGTAAGTCGCCATTTGCAGTATCTTCAGTATGTAAGTTTATATTTTAAAAAATAATTTTGTAAGGCAACCTTTGTTTATTTTCTTTGTTTTTCATTTTTGAACATACAATGAGTGGAACATAAAGTGACCCTACGAAAAGTAGTTTATTGTATATTTAGGTGACCACTATTCGTGTCGCCCAGTGTTCAATTATTTTGCTTATTTATACCACACACAAACCTTAGAAAGATTTGGTTATCGGTTAAATTGATCGAAAATCTAAAATCTCGCTAAACATACCTATCTGTAGCTAAAAATCTATTGGTTTTTATGCTATGTGCCCATGGGTACTTTTTCTTAGTGACCTTTAAACTATAAAATAAAACCATTTTCGATCAGATGACAATGAGAAGAAATCCTTCCCCAAATTTTTTTTATTATTTAATTGTTGAGCGCTTTAGGACATACTAGTCCATTTTCAGAATAGGTTTTTTATAAAATCATTAAAATTATCATAATAAATTAAACGTAAAATCTATCACTAAAAGCAAATTAAAGGCTGGCTGCCCATAACTAAATGGTTGATAAAAATAGATTCAAATATAATCATTTTCGATCAATTTAACAGAGAACCAAATCCCATAAGGTTAGCGCGTGGTTTTGTCTATCAAATAAAATAGAAATAAAACAGTTAAATGTCACTCGCCGCAAAACAATTCTCTCTGTTGAATCCACCGTTCTTATAGTTTATTGTACAGTCCTAAATAGGTATCTTTAAATTATTTGATAGGTAGCATGTTTTAGTTGCGTAACACTATATCAAAATATTGTATGCTTACCAAAAGCTGAAGTAGCAAAACAAACAATTAATTATTTTAATAATTGCAAACATAACAGAAACTTGTACGGAGTTTCTCAGTAATTCTTGAGATTTGCATTAAAATGTTTGTAATGTTTTCACGAAAACACAGTCGCGCATTGTACATAACGGGTTTATGTAAACATACCCGTTCTCCACCACATTTCACCCGATACTCACGCCATGCTTGTGTATAGATTGGTTCAAAAACAATTGGTGCATTCAACAGGTTGAAGTAGAAAATAAATAAAACAATTGCACCTTATTATTAATATATTATGGTAGTATAGGAAGTATTGTTACATTCTCTCTCTCTCTAATGTAATATTGTCAAAATTATTAGAATCATTAGAGTACGCACATTTATCTTAGTTTACCGAGATGAATGTTGTGTCCAAACTTCATAATGATCGGAGTTATCGTTCAAAAGTTTTTGTCGTTAAAAAGCAGTATTTGTACTTTTTTTTAATTTCCTAATAAATTTCTTTTTTATATAATAAATATTTAATTGAAAACACTGTACGAAAATTATTTTTATATAGGTACCTATCTATACCTGTAACAGTTTTCAAATGAGCTATTAATTAGATTTATTTAATTTTAATTAGTCGTAATAACATTTTAAAAAATTGAAATGTAAGCCTTAGAAGAAAGCAATGTAGAAAATAAAAATAATAAAAACATATTCGCCGACGTAGGACTTGAACCCAAGACCCTAGCATTAATAGTCTTACGCTCTACCGTGTGAGCTATCCGGGCTTGTGATCGTCACGCGCTTATATTTTAATATTTAGTTAAGTTAGTTAGTGATAATATTTGTCGGACGGACTAATTTTGAGATACATCTTGCAACATTTTTCATTGATGTTCCAGTAGTTTCTGAGATTAGTGCGTTCAACCAAACAAACTCTTCAGCTTTATATATTAGTATAGATATAACATTTTGACTAATAAAAAAAATTGTGTTATAATAGGTCCAATCTAATTTACACTTTAATAAAGTTATTTAAAGTTTAAAGTTTTCTTGTCTGTGGGAGACAACTTGTATCTCTTCATAAATTGTGTAAATTGAATCATAAATACACGTATGCATTTCAGATTATTTAGTTTTGATGTAGTATGTTTCTCTCGTGCCGGGAAACAAATATTAACAGTGTGTTTTTGATTTGCAAGTTGGCAAACTGTCTGCATAAAATGTTCTATTTAAATCTAGAGTATACAATCTGAGATCTAGACAAATGTCTCTCGCTTTTAGTTTTGTAATTTTATGATATATTGTAATTGTTTAGTTGTTTTAAATTTTTGGTGTTGGTACATATACAAATAGGTACCGTTTTTGCACTACAGAACTCTATCATGTGTTTTCAACATAATATATAATACAGTATGATTCAAGAGGAATATAAAAATTAATTACTGTGCGTTAATTTCGCAAAAATTCGAAAATGGCTCGACCGATTTGATTTTTTTTTGTTTTGTTCGCCTCAATATTGGAGTGGTTTGCGAAAAAAAATTAGGAAAAACCCAAAGGAACAGTAAAAAAATCGAAATTGGTAATTTTGTATGTATATAAATATAATATAGGTAATATTTAGGGGTTGAAAGAAGTTTTCAGGTCCAAAAATACCTAAAAATACTCAGTATCGTTTCAAATTTGAAATTTAACCCTTTAGTAAAGATAAAAATGTGCTACTAAAATTTAAATGAAATGGGTCCGACAGAACCGCGGATTTACAAATTTTTTGAAGGGTGTATTTAACTTGGTGCAGATGCTGGATTGATAATAATATTGAAATGAAAAAAAAATTAGGGATGTGTTAGCGGGTTAATTTTTTTTATTTTGTTCAGAAACAAACTTAACTTCACATAATAAAGCCACACAGCCTGTATTAGCAAATACACTATATTGTCGGCAGGGTTTGGCACTGCGACTCGAGTTTTCTACAGTTAGTATCAAACCGTCTATTTTTCAAAACTGAATTAAAGTTCATTATAAAATTTTTGTTGTTTTACATCGCACTCACTATAGTTATGTATAAGTTTAGTTTGTTGTCATTTGCAGGAACGGTTCTTGTACTAATGAAGTGTTCTTGCACCTATTGTTATACATACTGTTATTATTTTCTAGTTTCATTTTAATTTAAAGTTCAAGTGAGTATAAATGTGGATATGTATGTACAATGTACTTGTCTAAGATTCGTTGCCTTATTTTATAAGTTTGTACCTACTAAAAAAGTTTAATTATAGTTCAAGTCTGTATGTTTTCAACTTCAGACAACATTTTAAAACAGTAAAATTTTATTAAATTAAAACAAGATACAATAGAAAATTGAGTTCATATCTGTGGAACAAATCTGCGTTATGTTGATTTTTTGTATTTTATTTGTATTTTTCAATAGTTTTTTATGTCTAGCATCTTAACTCTCGGTATGAGGATTGGGCAGTCATTTTGTGACAGCAGCAGAAATGCGTTAAGGGAGTGAGAGAAGAGTTTACTATAATATGATTCTTTGGTGCGGAGTACAGTTGGTGCATGTGTTGCAGCGTATTGGAGAGATAGAGAGAAAAGGAAAGAAGACACAGCTGACAATCGTGCTTTTATAAATACGGCGTGAAATAAACATCTGTAGTATAAATACAATAAATTAAAAACCTTATCCTTATACGAGAATTCATTTCTGAAAGTTTGATAACGTCAGTATTAATTCATAATTTCTGTAATTGATATTATGATACCGTATTCTTTCAAAATTCGAGGTTAAATCTTTAAATATTAAAGAAAGAGAAAAATGACACAGCTGTCAAACTAGTGTGAAATAAACATTTATATAAGTTACTATAAATTAGGCCTAGCACACATGAAGAGCGTTCAACGCGCGTTATCATGTAAACAGTTATATACAATTGTATAGAAATTGTAAACGCGCGTTGGGCTAACGCGCGTTGAACGCCTCTCATATAAACTAGGCCTTATAGTTCGTTATACGAATTCATATCTGCAAGTTAGTTGGGTAAAGTAAGTATTAATAGATAATATGTTAGATTCTATCTCCGTTTAATTAAACTAATTGTTAATGAATTAAAAGAAAGTCATGGACAGTGACGTGTAATTATTTATTTATTTATTTACCAAATAAAACTATCCAGACGTGAATTAATTTCAATAACAACACACCAACATAACCCATAGACACCGATTACCGAATCACCAAAGAACCACCACCCGTATGTGATTCATGCCAAATTCTAACCGTAGAACATTTAATTCTTACCTGAAATAAATATCGTAATACTCGACATCAACTTAACATCTCTAGCAGAATCGAAGAAGACCTTAACAACGAACCAGCAAACCTAAGAAAAATAGGAAGTTTATAAAAACAACAGACTTAATAAAACATATTTAACATAACATATACCAGAAAAATAGTACTTACCTGAAAATTAATACTTACTTACCTGTTATTACACATACCATATGATATGATTGTTATCCAAATTACTGTATAATATGCCTTATGGAAGTAATGCTAATGACCCTGGCAGTCGAAGCACACTTTATTTCCATAAATAAAAAAAAATAAATAAATAATTACGCGTCACTGTTCGTCAGCTTCTTTTAATTTATTAACAATTAATAAATAATGTTACACATCATGGGCGTTTACAGTAAGACTTGTTTATTGACGTGATAACGTCTTATAAATTGATGAATCACCAATATTATAAATTGATAAAACACCGGCTGCATGCACGAAAAAGTGTAACGTAACGTTCCTAACGTTCGTAACGCGTAACGTTCCGCCTGACCCTGTGCGTGCTTTTCTCGAAAACGGCCCTAACGATTTGGATGAAATTTACTGAAAAGGGATTTTGGGGGGCAAAAAATCGTTTTAGCTAGGTCTCATCTCTCGAAAAAATCGTTTTCTTACAAATTTTATCATTATAAAAATCAATTTTTTGACGTATGAAAATACTTAAATATTGTAAGTAGGTTTTGGAATTTTATATTATAAACAGTGAAGCAATTGTTTTATAAATATTATGACAGCTAATCTTTGAGACTTAAACTAAATACGAAAGAAAGTTAAAAAAAACAATTATATTATATGGTAAGTGATTTAAATAAATAAAATTAACCTAAATTTGAAGCGAAAGATGCAATATCATAAATTCGAATTATTATACAAATCTATTAATTTTGTGAAAAAATATATGCAGGCAACCCAAATTACGCTGCTGTACTACATATAGTCGATAGCAGGCATTTTCAGTAAATGCCTTTATATGCGACTGTTTACTTATGTTATTCTGATTTAATTTTTTTCAATTGTATAATTTTTACTGCACTTTCGGAACTGAATAATTAAATGTTTATTTATCGACTGTTAATTGTGTTATTTGTGAGTTGTTTCTTTTGATATTTCTATTTCAGCCTACCACAATCTGTAAGCTTATTGTCGGTTTCCTGTTCGGTTTCAAGGTGTAGTAATTCTACTCTTTACCCCCATTACTGCTTCAAAGTTTCATCTACTTACTGTATGACCATATTTTTTTTTTATACAAATTTATATAGAAAAATAGCTGTATAAATGCAACATGAAAACGGCTGAATTTCTAATGTTTAATTCAATTTTTTGACATTAGTATTCTGTGAAATGCAACGCCTTCTAAGTTAAGTATTGGAATAACTAATTATTATTAAAACATAATACTTTGACAGTTGCAAACGTCACTTTTGACATTTCTTATCATTCCGACACCAAGGATAAGCGGATTGAAACCAAATTTTGGGAGGTTTAGGTTATGTATTACGGAATACGTTATCACGTAAAACTATCGTCCGTAAACCGACTTTACAGACAACCAATTTTTTTTGACGTGATAACGTCTTATAAATTGATGAATCACCAATCTTATAAGTTGATAAAACACCGGCTGCATGCACGAAAAAGTGTAACGTTCCTAACGCGTAACGTTCCTAACGCATAACGTTCCTAACGTTCGTAACGCGTAACGTTCCGCCTGACCCTGTGCCTGCTTTTTGCTAATTATTTCTCGCTCAATTTAAATCAGATCGGTTTGAAACCAGTCTTAAACGAAAGAGGAGAACATTTTACATAGATTTCGTATAACAGAATTTGCCTAAACAGTTTTTTTATACAAATTTATATAGAAAAATAGTTGTATAAATGCAATGTTGTCTAATGCATGGCGCGACGCGGTCGGTCGTCTTTGTTTGCCGTACATGGAAATTACAAAATAACGTATGTCTTGTCTTAACATGAAAACGGCTGCATTTCTAATGTTTAATTCAATTTTTTGACATTAGTATTTTGTGAAATGCAACGCCTTCTAAGTTAAGTATTGGAATAACTAATTATTATTAGAACATAATACTTTGACAGTTGCAAACGTCACTTTTGACATTTCTTATCATTCCGACACCAAGGATAAGCGGATTGAAACCAAATTTTGGGAGGATGTTTGATATGCAAATATGAAGTGGCCTATTGTTTTTGGGGAACATCGGCGCATGCGTAAAAGAATATATCTCTTATAATGATGTTTTATATAATAATAATATAGTTTTTAAAACGGTTTTTACTCTATCTATTTTTACTAGAAATTTTTGTAAATTTTTTGAGGAAAATTGGCGCATGCGCAAAAGAGATACATGCCATAGTTGTTTTTTATATAATAATAGTATACTTTTTATAGTGTTTTATTATTCTACTTAATAAAATTTACCTAAATTTGAAGCGAAAGATGCAATATCATAGATTCGAATTATTATAATTATTATATAAATTTAGGTTATGTATTACGGAATACGTTATCACGTAAAACTATCGTCCGTAAACCGACTTTACAGACAACCAATTTTTTTTTTACCTATATTGGCATCTAAAAACGTTTCATGTCGACATTACTTTTAAATGTAAAGGGCATTTGAAAACTTCAGGATGTGTTAATCACGTAGGGTTTTGCAAGTCTGGCGGATAAACAAAAAGTCAAAAAAGTAAAAAAAAAAACGCTAAAGAATTCAACATTTCTCCCCGTCCCCGCCTCCACAACAGCATTTGTTGACGCGCAGATTTTGGCCGGACAAAATCTTTTCAGGCAATTATCTATTTTGACCACGGAAAATTGACCAGTTCATAACACCAGCTTATGGTTATAAAAAATTAAAAATGAGTTATCCATAAACTGGCGTTATATTCGAATTTCCGACGTTCGATCCTACAAAAAGATGAAAGGATGAGGATTAGAGACTTAGTATTTAAAAAAAAATTAACGCTTAAATTGAAACGAGTACCCGTTCGTTAACAAACGGATTAATTAGTACAGCCCTGCAAAACATTCTGCAATTTACCTGCCACACCTTAATTAGAAACAATAGAGTATTAATGCGGATAAAAGTAATTGCAATATTATCAAAGAACTATACTGCTGGAGTACAGAGTTGTCTGGTATAAAATTATGACAATATGCATGCAGGGTGACCTATATTAAAAGGCAAAGCACGCACAATGATAGCAACCATAGTAAACGTTATATTATGTATTTTATAATAATTTAATGTGCGTGCGGACGACGTTGCGGGACAGTCGTAAATAATACAACCACAGTACGACCGATCGGTACACACACATAAACTGTTTTAGTACGACCGACGTCGTCGGTCTGGTACGTGACATAACTGGGTCCGAACCACTGGCGCCGCGCACTGGTCGTTATGCATGCCTGTTTATCCCAATCGACAATGCGAACGGGATCTTATTACAAAGAAAACGGTTTAGTCTTCATTGTGAACGCAGTTCGTGTAATAGTTTTTTTTTCTGTTTGCGATTCATAATTAATCAGTACCTGGGTGAACGAGCTTTGCTCGGAAAGTTAAATAAAATACTGATTTCATTGTTTGTATAAAATTCCAAAACCTACTTACAATATTTAAGTATTTTCATACGTCAAAAAATTGATTTTTATATTGATAAAAGTAAAAAAACGATTTTTTCGAGAGATGAGACCTAGCTAAAACAATTTTTTGCCCCCCAAAATCCCTTTTCAGTAAATTTCATCCAAATCGTTAGGGCCGTTTTCGAGAAAATATTTAGGCACATAGGTAGGTACATAGGTACATAGGTAGATACAAGATTAGCTCGTTTAATAATATATATAGAGGATATATCATCCTGAAAGAATTTTTGTGCTTCCCCTTGTTCTGGATCTAGTCCTCCAATAGTTTGGATCTCGTCATGAACTCAAGAAGATTGGTGACTAGATTGTCTTGAGGAATTATTCCGTTCTCATCAATGTATTCAAAGATGGTTGTTCCCCTGTAGGCTATATTTAAAATGGACCTTCAGGATGCCATAGGCTATATATTATAGTCCAAGAAAGATCTTCGTAAAACACCTAAAATCTCAAACGGCCAAAAATTTGAGTGATCGTTCTTGTGGTTACAAGAAACTATTCTGACTATGAAAAAGTGTGCTTCGATTTGCAGTTAGGGTAGAAACCGCCCCTTTAAATTTTGTTTTCTAATTATCTCACAAACTATGAGGTATGTGAAAAAAGGTTTCGACAAAAAATTGTAGATTTTTATATTTGCTATAAAAAAGTGTTTCACCCTCTTACCCCTATCTACAATAGTTTACCCGTAAACCGCCCCTAAATGTGAAAAAAAAGGAAATCATTTGTTTTTTCGGCAGATTCGGGTTTTTTGTAGAAATTACAAAAAAAAAAACGACACCCCTTTACACGATACTTTAGTGAGAGATATAGCGCGATTGTCAGAGCTTGTCCCACTGTTTCATCATCAGCTGTCAAAATTAAAAACAATAATTATTAAAATCAACAAAAATCACAAAAAAACCCGAATCTGCCGAAAAAAACAAATGATTTCCATTTTTTTCACATTTAGGGGCGGTTTACGGGTAAACTATTGTAGATAGGGTTAAGAGGGTGGTGCACTTTTTTATAGCAAATATAAAAATCTACAATTTTTTGTCGAAACCTTTTTTCATATATCTCATAGTTTGTGAGGTAATTAGAAAACAAAATTTAAAGGGGCGGTTTCTACCCTAACTGGGGCAAACTGCAAATCGGAGCACACTTTTTCATAGTCAGAATAGTTTCTTGTAACCCCAAGAACGATCACTCAAATTTTGCCGTTTGAGATTTTAGGTGTTTCACGAAGATCGTTCTTGGACTATTATCGCGTTAAAATAAAAGCGCTTTTCGTGGAGACCAATTTTGCAACGTTAGTCGACGACAAAACGGCGGCAATCTACAAATTCGGGCGAAGTCGAAACGGTTCGCTAGTCTTATATATTTTTACAAATTTCTAGTGTTTTTTGCAACTTTGATAAGGGGAGTACGTTACACGTTTGTTCAACTCAAAAAGACTTATAATTTGGCACTGGACAACAATGTGCTTTTGTTTACGCGTCTAGTTTTCTGCTATAGATTATATTTGTACTATAGTTTCTTAACTATATAGTAATACGTTGTATTTAAACAGAACTATAGAGTAGATGTAAGCGGTTTTCCGAGACGTTTAACTCCCGGCGACTAGTGTCAAGTGACTGTATTATGCGTAGCCTTAAGTAAGAGCTCAACTATCACACCGTCGCGTCGTCGTCGTCGTCGGAAAATGCCTGTGTCTGTTACAGCTTCAGTCACTACACTGTTGCCAAATTAGAGATAATATCACTAGATCTAGGGAATTTATAATCTACCGTCGGACGATAAATACATTTTCAAGATTTTGATTTGCGAAGATAAAATATTCTTGGCGTAAAATTGCCTTATTTGAACAATCTCTATCAGTGTTTTGAGAATAGGTATAAAATTATTGAAACGCCGTTATTTATACCGTTACTGGTCTTTCAGTTTCCCTGTTCCAATCTTAAAATTAATACATGTATCAACTGCTTACTATTGGGAGTTTATCTGGAATCGGAGCCCATTTAAAAATATTCAATATGACCGTCGTATGCGAAGAGTTTGCATTGACAGTATACGATGTTTTATTTAAAATGTGTATTTCCGAGGAAGAATTTTGTCGTTGGAGTAATACTAATCATTGATATTGAAAGGAAAAAACTGTGGCAAAATTAGTGACGGTTAACTTTTACACCTCAAAATCTTTATCAATCTAAACTATTTCTTGTAGTAAAACTATAGTAAAATTGATTCTTGAGATTGAAAATGGAACGAACGTGTCGCAATGGACATTATACTATAACAACCCCGACTATAGAACATTAAGGTGGCAGCGAGGTAGAACGGTTGCCCCATAACATAAAGGCCTTGGATTAGATCCCGGCGGTCGGTGTCACTTTTTTGTGTTTTTCTTTTTACAATATTATACCAGTTCTACTTCTGTAGTATGTAGTGTAAAATACACAGTCTCTTTTTCTATTTGATAGTATTTTTTTATTAGTCTATTTTTTTACGTATATAATATTTGCACTCATTTCCCGCACTTATTTTTAAAATGAAAATAAGACTTCCTTTTTAGTTATTTAAAATCTTGATCTTGGTGCGTTCCTGGGAGTTTATATTGTTGAAATTATTATGATGTATACGATTTCCAATACACATTATACAAATCTTCTCTATTGTAAAATGTCATAATTTGTACTACTTACTTTTTTTTTACTTTATAATGCTGTACACTTACCTGTGATTGTCTTCCATAGTATTTATCTATAAAGTATTATGTGCTAATGACCATAGCAGTCGAAGCACTATTTTATAAATAAAAAAAAATAGACTATTTCTTGGCGTTGAATTTTATTATTCAAGTAATTATTTCTTAGGACTGATAGAAAAAAATTGCAACATCTGGCAACACTCAGTATAGTAACTGTAAGCTATAAGATGGTTGTGGTTATAAGGGATTATAAAACCAAAGCCTTCTACTTGATGGCTAATTAAACTCTCGTTTGGCGTTGCAAAGTTTGTCTCGCGCATCGCCCGTCGTCGTGACGCCAGGCGTCGTTCGCTTTCCCTCTTTCTCTCACCGTCATATAATATTAGGGTATAGAGATATGCAGAGTTAAACAAGGCCTCAAGTGTAATAGACTCACCTTCAATTTTACTGCGGGTAGGGGAAGTGACACGAGTCTGGCAATAAGTTGAACGAAATGGAGAATCATTGAGATTGTTTCAGAATTTGTCTATATACTAATGCCACGCTGTAATAAAACTTGAAGTGTTAGTGTGTGTTTGTGAAGATTTATTTCCGAAGTTGAAAAGAATTAATGTTAAATAATATTTCATTTGTTGACTATTTAAATGCCCATTTTAATTCATAACTAATATAGAAATTATCAAAAAGTGAACCGGGGTTTCTTTGACGTAGTTTGGAAGGTTTGTCATGGCACCATAACTGTTTTCTGTTTCAAAACCCTAATTTAACTTTTATTGCAGCTATCAATCTCCGGAGAAAGCTAGATTACCATTCTCACCCATTTTTTTTTTAATTTAACGAGAGTCGACTTATTACCGGGAACACCGCAGCCTCTTGGACTTTATGTGCTATCTCCCGATCTCTTATATCACTCGGTTCAGTATCCTCGTTCCTTCCACTAGCTTGTGCAGTCTGTGGACTGGGTGATTGATATAGTCTTCTGGACTCATTCTACTGCATTGTCCATAAATTATCTGTCTTCTACGATCCAAAGCCTCGCATTCACACAGAATATGATACGCTGTTTCCGTCTCCCTTTTCAGGGCACAATCTCCTGTCAGGGGGCCTCTACCACGAGACGAAGATTTCCATCTTTCGGGATATAAAAGTCTTACCATGTCGCTGCCCAGAAATTTGATTCCAGTATGTCTTGTGCTGATTTTTGATCCAGTCCCTTATTCGAACCTGTACTGTGCATCCATAATTTAGAAAAAATCTATTTTCCCGTGTGTAGGGCTTTTTTGACAAAATGTCAAATAATCAATTAAAATTAGTACAAACATATTAAAACCAATTATTGTATCTACAGTCTCTAAAAAATTACTAAAATTGAACTAAAATTTAAAAGTAAGCAAGCTTGAAACTTAATAAAAATTTAATTTTTTTTGAAGTAAAACTTCTTTACGCACGTTTTACTTGAGAGATTTACGGAAATGTGATCGGGCGAGGCGAACGGAAGTTGAGAGGGATATATAAGTTAGTGAAGATAGAAAGAGGATGACAAATACTTTACTGGCTAGTGGCGCCATCAGGTGGCCGAAAAAAAATACTTCACTGGCTAGTAGCGCCATCAGGTGGTCGAAACAAATGCTTCACTGACTAGTGGCGCCATCAGGTGGCCGAAAATATAAGCGGTACTGACAAGAGAATGATACATACTTTACTTGCCGGGGGGCTATCGGGTGACAGTAAAAAGTTTTGTAAATCTACTTAACTTGCAGAGCTAAATAGTATTTCATAAAGATTCACGCTTAAAATCCAACGAAAGCTAAGTAATTGCAATGGTTTATTTTTGTTTGCGTTATCTTTATGTTTATATTTCTTTCTTCTTAAATTAGACTGTTCATTTCGTTCTTGAAATATTTTATAAATTAATATTTTGTTCAATACATTAAATATTCTACGTTTAAAGTGAATAAAATTGTAAATTCATTTTAAAGTTCATATTTTGTGAATTTTCGGGTGAATAATAACAAATTATGGCAGAAGAAGTTTTACTTCGATTTATAAAGAAAAGGTGATCCGCAGTGCTGTCTCTTTTCATTGCAGCGAAAATGTAGAAGTGAATCATTTAATCGCCATTGATCTTTTATTGCCACAAATTTGACATGGCCAATTTTGTCTTACGGCTACAGATTTTGTGTGTAAGGATTAACTTTGTGGTGCCTTGAAACTCGGTGCTATTGTTCAATATTCTTATGAACGTGAATACAGTATACACTATATTCTCAATTACTGTCGGCTTTGCTGTTTTTAATATCTTCGTCTGTCTCCGTCGCGTGCTATCTTCGTCTAACACTTTGTTCAGAGCTTCAGACGCACCACTTAGTTAATTAACCGTAGTTCGCATACGAAATACTAAATTATTATTCTCTGTATGACATGGCGCTTACCTGCGTGGAGATTCTACGTACATACAAGGTGTAACATTTGATGTCCTGAAATAATAATGGTGGTCACTTCGGGATGGATGGATAGATTGATGTTTATATGTCCCATTAGTTGCATTTCTGATCTGTTGTAGACATTTATGATTCTTTGACCCACGTTGTTTCTATTTTTAACCGACGAAAAACAAAAACGGAGGAGGTTCTCAAGTCGACGCGTATATTTTTTTTTTTATTTTATTTTTTTTTTTTTTTTTTTATTTATGTATGACCACGCATAACTTTTTACAGAGCAGTCCGATTTTGAAAATTTTTTTTTTGTTTGAAAGGGTATATCCCGAAGTTGGTCCCATATAAATTTGGTAAAAAAATTCCAACCCTAAGGGTAGGAAAACAGGGGATAATTGATTGTTCACTCACTGACTGTAATGTATGACCACACATAACTTTTTACCGAGTAGTCCAATTTTGATAATTCTTTTTTTATTGGAAATGGTATACCCCGAAGCTAGTCCCATATAAATTTGGAAAAAAAATTTCAACCCTAAGGGTAGGAAAACGGGATTATTGATTGTTCACTCACAGATTGTAATGTATGACTACGCATAACTTTTTACAGAGTAGTCCGATTTTGATAATTATTTTTTTATTGGATAGGGTATAACTCGAGGTTGGTCTCATATAAATTTGGAAAAAAAATCCTACCCTAAGGATGGGAAAATAGGGGTGATTTATTGTTCACTCACAGATTTTCATGCTGAGTTGTGTATTACAATTATAAATTATATAGCCACAAAAAATTATAAAATAAAAACTTTTTAACAAAAAAATTAAACCGCCGAAAAACTGAAAAGCAAAAAATAATAAATCTTTTTATTTAACTAAGTTCTATCTAAGTAGTTGAACGTATGTGACAGTCTAGTATATCTAAGTAATTTTGAGTCGGCGTCAAACAATCAATGAACAAAGATCACTAAAAGAAATAAACAAATCAAATTAACAATGATACGTGAAATCTCCAGCGATAAACATTAACATTCCAAAAATGCGCTCTCCACACGACCACTCGCAAAGACGTGTGCCCTCAGTGTGCGCCCGTTCGGGTTGCTCTGTCGCTGACATTAACTTCGTGAACGCTCAGAGATTTTCGGCGAAGGATTGTTGACGCCGACTCAAAATTACTTAGATATACTAGACTGTCACATACGTTCAACTACTTAGATAGAACTTAGTTAAATAAAAAGATTTATTATTTTTTGCTTTTCAGTTTTTCGGCGGTTTAATTTTTTTGTTAAAAAGTTTTTATTGTCATTCTGATTACGACCTTTACATTTTTTATCCTTAGAGGTTTTAATGCATTTTGAACATTTTAATTGTCCATATTTTCTTCAACATATAGTAAAAGTTTAACATTAGTTTCGGGGTTGGCGACCATCCCATTTGGCTACCATCTCCAAAAAAGAGCTGCTAACAGTTTTTCCCCTTTGGACTACAGCAAGTAGTTTATATAGCGGTATAATATGCCAGCACAGTAAGTGCACCAGCTAGCCGTGCTGTCTAAAGCACGGGTCTTCGCTGACGTCAACTCTGGGCATCACGGGTCGTGGGTTCTAATCCCGTCCACGTCGAAAAAAAAATTGTGTTTTTTTCGGCAAATTTTTGACAATAAATCGAACTAAAAAGTGGAAAATAAATATAGTTTAAAAAAACTAAAAAACACGCTTTATATCAAACTAAAAATTGAAAAATAAATATAGTTTAAAAAAAACTAAAAAACACGCTTTATATCGAACTAAAAAGAAAAAATATGTTTTTTAAAATAAGCTTAAAAAGCGTGGGGCGCTCGATGTACGAAAATGTGGAACAAAGCGCCCCACGCTTTTTAAGCTTATTTAAAAAAATATTTTTTACTTTTTAGTTCGATATAAAGCGTGTTTTTTAGTTTTTTTTAAACTATATTTTTCACTTTTTAGTTTGATATAAAGCATGTTTTTTAGTTTTTTTTTTAAACTATATTTATTTTACAAATAAATTACAGTAGAACGCCGATTATCCGAATTAATTGGGACCGAACTCGATTCGGATAATCGGACATATAGATTGGTAATAAAGAAAAACGAACTGTCACACAAAGAATAAACTTTATTAAGTTTAACAAACACAGTTCTACAATAACGCTCACTTGTAGCGTCTACACGGCAATTGTCACTCGCATTTTTGCATTCTTGCGTCCCCACAAAACTTGTTTTTATTGAAAAATTACTTGGTTTTAATTTTTTATATTACGCTTAGGACCGATTCGGATAATTGGCGATTCGGTTAATCGGCGTTCGGTTAATTGGCGTTCTACTGTACTAAGAAGTTTTTTTTTGTTTACAATAGAATTCTCTACAACTTAACCAGATACATTATTTGTCGTAAATTGAATAATTAAAAAGTTATGTTGCAAAAAAGGTTTTAGAGTCGTTTATTTATTCTTTTATTTATTAATTGAAAATATGTATTACAAAAATGTAAATTAAGACGGAAAGATATACTCAGTAGTTCAAGAAAGCGTTTGATAAAACTGTTGTAGGACTATTGAAAATAGACAGCCACTTCATAAAATATCTTTGCTCTATTAGACAGTATAGGTCATGACAGTATATACCTATAGCTTTTTTGCGACCATAGGGTATAGACTTTTTATTCAATAAAAAGTCATCACTTTATATATTTGAGAAACTTTAGAATTCTCGACAGTAAAATTCTTCCTATACATGTGCAGTCGCGGATTTGCAGTCTTAGCCGCCGTAGGCCCCAGGCCATGAAGTAAGTACCTACCAGCTTCTCCTTTCTCAGCACCCATCATATAAACTACATAATGAATTTACTTTATTGCCAACTTTTATCGAAATCGATTCAGAAATTTAGTTAACTATAATAGCTGCTAGTTTGTAATATTTTCCGAGGTTTCACGGATAATTGCACATTTAAATAAAGCATTTAATACATATACACTTTATATTTATACACTCTCACGATCTCATTTTTGAACTTAGACTTTGCGCGCTATCAACAAAGCTGACGTAAAATCATCTTAGAAGAGCGTTAGGTATGTGACCTAACCTAAAATTTATAAATAAAATCCTCGACAATAGCTCAACATTGTTGGTTTTAATAAGTTGTCTGTTTTAAAAACATTTAAAAAAACTCTCCAAAATATTGATCTAAATTATATAGTCCGATCACTTTTTTAGGAAGATTATTATGATACGATGCAGTGCAGACTGCGGCCCGCCGTACGCCATAATGTGTTTGTCACGATTGGCCGCTCTAGTCCCGGGCCTACTGGGTCTTAGTACAAATCCGCCCCTGTACATCTGATGTTTGGTAGTGTTAATTATACAACTTGATATAATACAGAACGGTACGTGAAGACGGTTACACATTATATAAAAGCAATACAGTAAGAGTATGAGACATAATGTAGGCAAATTTTCTACACACCTGGTAGCCGGCGAGACACGAAGACATTAACTAATAGGTTTTATGTGTTGAAAGATGGGATCTTTCAGATTGCTTCAAAAGATATTGCTTAATTAAATGAATCTAATGACCAAATGAATTCATACTTTATTTACTTAATTATTTCACTCGTAAATTATTCATACGAAACATATTTTCTTGTGAGTGTACTTTTATAAGACATTATTATTTTACAAGCCTGGTTCTTTTTACTGCGAGCTTGAGCAATTAAAAAACTGGGTACTTGTAAATCTCACGCGTCTGAAGTGAAACATTTTGATTAAACCTAATTATCACGTAATATGGCTACTATAGTAGTGTTGACGTTTCGGAAATCAGTCCTTCCCTCTGCTGGGTATTGTTTCTACTATGCGAACAATGTTTGCATATTAGAACTAGATCGATACGCCCCTCTATGTTCGCCCAACATAGAATGGCATATCGATCTAGTTTCTTCCTCAGTGCACTACCTGGAAGTCAGTACCAAATTGTTATCCTTTACACTGTTAAATAAAATATTACTCTCACTTCCATAAAAAAGGTTTCATTTCGAAAATTTTAGTATATCAGTGCCAACAAGAGGTTTCTATCTACATCGAATTCGTAGTAATTTTATTCAGCCATAACTTTTCGTAGGGTTAACCGTTCAAAAAATTTTGTTCAGCATGTTAACGGATTGGTTCATATAATTTTTTTTTCAACTCGTTTAGTCGATTTTAACAGGGTTCAAAAATAATGTTTTTTTATATAAAATGTTACCTATATATCAGCATTTATGAACTAGTTTTGATGATTCTTTTTCTATTTGATAAAGCATACTCATAAAATTTTACTTAAATGGGTTCAGCAGTGTTTTTAAGTTTAGCAATAAATAATTACGAAAGAAGGCGCATTACAAACCCACTAAAAAGTAAAAAATAAAAAAAAAAACTTGACCAAAAAAATTGAAACTATTTGTAACTAAATTGGCGCCGATCTTACAACTTTATTATTATTTTTGGATTTTCAGTGGCTTTTTTGAAGGAGGTTCAAAATTTTTTTTGGTTAAGTATTTTTTTATTTTTTACTTACGTGAAATTCAGTTAGATTTTCTTTCGCTCCATTTTGTATAAAAGTCTGTTATATCATCTCTAAAAAAATTAACTGAACACCTTTTTAGCTCATTAGCAAATTAGTAGTTTATTTTTGGTTGCAGTCAAAAGAAACGGTACTATTGAAATACCTTTGAACTACCTTTCTACTAAACATCGGCTAATAGACGGTGTTTAAAAATATAATACAACCACCAGTGTCGTCTTTTTCACTGTCCAAAACATTAACTAGATTACTATTGCAAACTAATTTATTTATGGGTTGGTACTAATAATTTATTATCATTAATTTTATTTCAACCAAAAGCCCGATTTTTACAACATTTATTAAAAAATACATAGTGAATTAACGCCTTTACCCCAATTTGTAAATCTCTATTGCAGATAGCGTCGTTTAAGTACTTTGAATTTGCGTTTTTGTACTTCAAATTGTAGCAGAGTCAACCAATAAAAAAAAGATAATTTAGGTAATTCAAATGTAAAATAAAATTCTTTAGAATGCATATTTTTATCGACAAAAAAAAACCTTAATTTTTCTTACGTTAAAAATAATATATTGTTATGCTCTGGTCTATGAAAATAAAGTCTTTAATTTTTTTAATTTTTTTTTTTTGAATTTATAAACTTCATTGTTTACACAATATGTTCATGGTAGATTCTAACTATATAGTTATGAAAATATCTATTCTTATGTATTCCGCCTCCATAAAGATTTTACTGACCCGGCGCCTATGATTTAGACGCTAGTTTGTTGAGTAGTAACAGTGACCCAGTTACATATCATTAACAGTGCCGCCTTGTTCGACGTCGCGTCCTTTCAGAATTCAGTTGCATTTGACTTGGTATATCATAAAAAATACTTAATATAAAAAAATACGGTACTCATCTTGATTGGATAGTTTTGTAATACTGTAAATAATTTTATGGAAACTTCTTTAAACTTAGTTATATACTTAGTATACGTCAAAATTATCCACCATTTCTTTTATATTTTGAATGAATAAAATTTGATATTCTGTTGTTGTTTATTATTTTAGCCGTCCGGTCCGGATTCGCCCGAATTTGTTAATTGCCTATTAAAGTTAGATATATTATTCACTAAATAAAATTATCGACCAATTTTTCAGACAAATATAGATATTAATAAAAAATATAAAAATTAATTTTTATATTTTTTGTTAATATATTTGTCTGAAAAATTAATCAAAGATTTGAATAGACATATTATGTTGCTGACTTAGGGTTACCATCTCAAAATTTCAATTGTCCGGACAAAAAGCCGGACATTTTAGTTACAAAATGTAATAATTAATTCCACGTATAATGCAAGACTTAACATGTCAAAAGTTCTACAAAATAGTTTTAAAAGAACGTGAGCTGTTAACAAAGGTATCAAGTGTTGAAAAATATAAGAATTAATATTATGTTAAGAAAACTAGCGTTGAAGTAAAAAATGACTGTCTTATAAAGGGTCTTTCAACAAGGACGGGTCGATGTTGACAGTTTGTGGCGGCCATGCTGTTTTGGCGGCATCTGTCAAATCTGTTTTTTCTTTTTCAGTCATTGATGCCAAATCACCATCGCAAGTTACACGACTGAGCAGCATGTCCAAATGATAAAAGTTTATTATGAAAATTCGTTAGTGCAAACGTTGCGCGCATTGCGTCAATTTTACGGCAGACGCGGTGGCCCTTCAAAGTCGACTCTCCAACGTTTGGTGGCTAAATTCGAGACGACCGGTTCAGTAAACAACCAACCAACACCCTTACGGCAAAGGATCGCCAGATCGGCCGAGAACATCGCAGCTGTCCGTCAGAGTGTGCAGGAGACTCCGAGGCAGTCGATTTCTCGCCGTGCACAAGAACTCGGCCTTTCGCAGACTTCAACTTGGAGAATTTTGCGTCGGGACTTGGGCCTGCACCCGTACAACATCCAACTGACCCAGGAGCTCAAAGTTAATGATCACAGACAACGCCGTTTGTTCGCTGACTGGGCTTCGGAACGTTTGGAAGAGGACCCCGATTTTGGCCGAAAAATAATCTTTAGCGACGAGGCGCATTTTTGGATGAATGGTTTTGTTAATAAGCAAAATTGCCGTATATGGGACGACCACAACCCACATGAGGTTCACCAGGTGGTAATGCATCCACAGAAAGTTACTGTTTGGTGCGGATTTTCGTCAGATTCAGCCGGATCTATGCAGTAGAGTCATTGAAAATTGGACCTCTCGGATCTGTGCCACCGTTCGAAGCCGCGGCGGATATTTGAACGATGTCATATTCCATACATAATGGCATAAGTGGGCCTTTCAAACAAAAAAATAATTTCGTTAATATCTCACACACAGCTTGTTTTATTCAATTTCAACATTGACCCGTCCTTGTTGAAAGACCCTTTAGAAAACTCTTGTTTCCCTAAAAGAGATTATTATTATTATATGTTTGATCTAGTTAATTGATAGAAACAAAAGATTAATATTTAATATGCCCAAAGTAGATTCTTTTTAGTTGAGATGAGTCATGAGACTGACTAATTAGTTTAACTAGTTGAAATACTTCTATGTATAATGTATATTTAAATAAAGATTGAAGACTGATTTGATACGTGCATTTTATTTTAAAGTAATTAAATGAAAAAAATTTTTTTTATTTTTCTATCTGCGTAAAAAGTCCGGACGAATTTAAAAGCTGAACAAAGTCCGGACGGAAGGCCAAAAGTCCGGACATATCCGTACAAATCCGGACGGATGGTAATCCTAGTTGCAGTTGACTTTCTTATAGATACATAGATACCAATATGACCGAACCTGAACTGTCAAAATATTACAAATATACTAATTATAATGTGAAAAACAGCTATTTTACACACGAGTACGTGAAAAAAACGTAGTGGGTATATCGATTGTAGTGCTTTTATAACTCGTGTGACTGTTAAAACTCCCTAATTGATCGATATTAACAATGTCATAACTCGTCATATGATAATGCATTACAAACAAGATACATAAACTGCTATTATTAAGCGACCGTTGCATCAAATGCATATACAATTTTAGATATATGTGTCTGCTTGAATGCTCGTATATAAAGCTGAATTTTTAAAACGAAAAATAAAATTCTAAATAAATTATTTTTATGGATAATTGCGTTCGAGAATATGTGATGACAGGCTAAAATCCAATTTCCATCTGACCACTTGGCTTAGGACCCAGAGGAATGCCATGTATTGTATAAAACATGTTTTAATACAATGAAAAAACTTTCTACCTTTTTTCGTGCAATGGCAGCAGGAATGAAGAAAGTTAGATTAGTCCTGGCGTTACTATATGACCGTGTCCATACATCCTGCTGTTCGGAATCTTTATACTATATCTGCCGAAGCTATGGAATATCTTTATAAGGCTATTTACAAATTATCTTGCAATGTTCCTTGTTAAATTTCTGTATTTTTTAAATTTCTTGTTTAATCTATATTTGCGTAATTTTGAAATTAATTGATTACTTTATTTTCTTCTTATTTAATATTAAAAACGTGATAAAACAGTCTTATTGCTTTTTATGAATTGTTGACATTTTTTTAAACTGTAGATCATTCAATTTTTTGAAATAAAAAAATCATAAAATAAAGATAAATATGACAGATAAATTTGTGCGTTGTTATTGGTGTGGACAGACTTGATCTACAGTTTGCAATACATGACATGTAAGGGAGTAAATGTATTATATCTGTTTTATTCGGAAGGGATAGCGACATTTGTATAATGATATTTAATAATTGTTGTAATTTTGTGTTATAACATTAATAATGCTCATTGCACAAACTTTGCATTAGCTTCACTTAATTAGGTTGTTTCTTGTTTTTGCAAAATTAATGGCGAAAGAATTTTCAAAACCAATTTTGACCATATTGTTCGGGCTGCGTCGTTATCAATGCGGGTGACGTAAGCACATCTATAGTAATGTCGAATTACTAACCTCATTTTTTGTCAGTTAAAGAGGTGCTTTTTAGAGCTTCGTGTTTCCATAGACTGCACATATTTGACGATAGCTATTTAATTTCTTTATCAAATGTAAAGTATAAACAAAGGGCTCCAGTTTCGCCACTTGAAGGATAGCAATGCAGTACCCATTGTAAAACGAATAGTCGGTGAGTTTTGTTTTGTTGTGCGGTTAGGTCGTCAGTCCTGTAAAGTAAGGTTAGAGAGATGGCAGGACAGGATCGTGAATCTTATAACCGTATCAACTCAACAACGTTGGGCTGCTGGGCGCGTCGACTGACTATTGTTAAAGTTGGTATACTCTATTGCTTGTCTACACAGTGGCGGACATTGGTCAGTCAAATGATACGTGCTTCTTCTGTAGATGATTTTAAAAAAAGATGCGAAATAGACGAACAGCTCGTATACATTGTGTCGGTAATAAAAATTCAGTTTGAAGAACTGTTTTAACAGAAATTCTTAACAATATTCAATATTTATACATTAATTCGTCATCACTACATAATATATAAATATTTCCTTTCATATCTTTCTGTCTGTTTGTGTGTCCGCTAAAAGTACGAGAACTACCCAACGGATTTGAATGCGGTTTTTACCATTCGATAGCCCATTTCTTGGGAAAGGTTTAGGACTATAAATAATTGTCTGCACTAGTTTTTGCCCGGCTGAAAGAGGGATTGAATCGCATACTTATAGAAAAAATTCCAGCCAATTGGGCGACGGGATTATTCCAACTTCAAAATGTTGACATTTGATATAGTATAACAAAGAAAATAAAACTTCTGATATCGTGTGAGGTGATGCGGGTAATGGCTAGTATTCAATATTATATTTGATATTCGTTGCCATGGTTACCTACATAATATGTTCCACGTCATGTAAAAATTAATCAAAGCATACTAAACTAGTTTATTTCTGGCAGATCTACAAAACAAAAGAACAGTTGATTTTTTTTATTGTCAAAATATTTCCAAAACTATAGATTAAAAAAAAATTTAACGAAACTTTCTTGAAATAATAAACAGAATATAAGCCGTTATAAAAAGTAAACCATTATTATATAAAAAACACCGTTATAGCGTACATCTCTTCTGCGCATGCGTCATTTTCCCCAAAAACCAATGGGGCTCTTCATATTTGCATACCAAACATCCTTCCAAAATTTGGTTTCAATCCGCTCATCCGTTTGACATGTATTTTTCAAGAAAAAACGAAACTCGAATGCTATACCTACCTAATTAATATTAAATCATGGGCAAAAGCTATATACATATTAGCGGCCCGTCCCGGGTGCGATAGATATAATTCTGCAAAATGTATTTCGTTTGCGGCCCAGCATCTGAACTAATAGCTTTGTGCAAATTCTACCATATTTGTTTCTAAACTAATAGCTTTGAGCGAATTCTATCAGATGTCGCTACATGTTACTAAAACAGAGTTTTTTTACAAGACACCGTAATTTTGTACAAAATATTTAATTAAAACTAGTCCTATAGTCTAAGTTGGATCAAGCAAGACACATTTACAAAATTTCATTAAAATCGAATCAGTGGTTTCGGAGATTAGTGCAGCCAAAATTGCGACACGAGATTTTTGTACCTACATTATATAGGATAAGCCAGTTAACGAGATGTTATCACTTATATAGGATTTGCGTGTTTTTTTAGTCTGAGTAAAGTTGTTACGGTTTTAAATAATAGTCTGAATAATGCTAATGCATTCCTTCCATCTGTGCTTCTTAGTTCTGCAGCTTGTTCATCATAGAATGTCATTAACTCGTCGAGGCATTTCTGTGGGTATATAGAGCGGATAACAGTTGTTGTGTATCTAACGATATCATCAATGTGACAAAGCGAAATAACTGGTAAAGTCTTTATTCAGACACCTTCAAATCCCACGTATATGGTAACATCTTTTTGACTATCACTGTATACTGAATTTACACCCGGGTAAAGCCGAACCAGGGGTCTAGTTTAAATTATAAAAGAATTTATTTAGACTGGAGTAGTGTCTAAATATGTTTTATTGTTGATATTTCGTAGTTTGGTGGGCAGTTAATCGTATAATTTGCAACTTGCACGAAATTACTTCATTATCAGCAGGTATTGTAGTCAGATACAAATATCATTAACTTCAAGTCTGTATCAAATTTTTTTGTAAGAAATCAATTTGGAAGCTGTATATTTAAGATATCAATAATTAATTTGTACGTAAAAAAATTCTTTGGGAACTTCTCGTGCTCGAATAGATAATATGAAATGTTCAAGCTTAAAACTTT
Source organism: Xanthostigma xanthostigma (assembly GCA_963575645.1). NCBI lineage: Eukaryota > Metazoa > Arthropoda > Insecta > Raphidioptera > Raphidiidae > Xanthostigma > Xanthostigma xanthostigma. The sequence goes on from OY754467.1 coordinate 18,427,355, forward strand.
AGCTGACGCGTCTCGCCAATTATTGCATGTCTTCTGTTTTGCAGTGATAAATGAGTGGAATGGGTGAACGTGGGGCGTTTAGTTGTTACAACTGAAGAAGCTTGCCACGTAATGTTAATTAAGCTTTAGAACACACAACAAATGAAAAAAAGGAAAAAAATCGCCTGTCAGTCGAATCATTCAATAGACAGAAGTAATTACATTCTATTGTCTTGCATTCAGTTGCTGACCCCTGTCTTTGAATTTTCGGCGTGCTGTTAGACATCCTCAAAAAGGTTTAATGTGCTGTCCTATCGTAGATGATTTCAACATTATTTATAGTATACTATTGTTATCTCGGAAATCAAAGACGATAGAACAGGTCCGACGGCACCTAGCGTCGGACACTCGCACGAGATCGACAAGTCACAACATGTTCGATTCGAAAATCGGTGAAGGGGTCGCCGGGGAACGGAGCGATACAGGGTCATGGGACGCGGTTTGTCAGTGAAGCGAACGACCACGGTGGGAGGAACGGTCGATTACTGTTTTTGGCGGGAAAGCATTGCGTTAATTCAATTCTAATTGTGTATTACGACGATGGTTTTGACGAAGACGGGATATAATGCTGCAGTTGCCAAAGGCGGACTCATGAAGCATGTGCAGAGATTCCCGAATGTGGAGATGCCTACATATGTGATCGATTCACGTTATTTTAAAAATGTCGGAAGCCTAGTGTTTGAAGTTAAGTCCGTCCGGTACTAGGTGCAAATGGCAAATATTGCATTTTTTCACACCAAAATTTAATTCCTAAACACGTTTATGCATAACGTCGTTGGTTCTGTAATACCTTCTATGTGCAAAAAGTAAATATTTGCAAGAAAGGCCAAACAGTGGTTATTTCAATAATGGATGGTAAGAAACTAGCAATTTCAGAGGTATATTTCTAATTCATACTTATCTTCACTATACATGTTTAATTAAGACGAAGTATGTTCTTAAAATATATTTAACGTTAATTTCGGATTTATTGGCACATGGGAGGAATTATTTGATTAAGAGGTTTACTATATAATAAATTAAAGTATTTTAATTCAGTTTTTGTACATAGGAGGTATTACTAGTGTATAGAGCTCCGTTTCCTGAATCTTTTTATCTAAAAAACGTAAAACTGCCAACTATGCACATAAAAGCTATTAAAGAACCAACGACGATAAGATACATTTCTCGAAGTAGTGTTTATTTTATTTTCTAAAAGCCTTAGGTGTCGGCCACTAGAGGACTAGAGGACTAGAGGACCCTAATTTCTGTTTCTGTACGAAAACTTTCTAGTTGTTTATTAAGAGAGCAGAATATTTATTTTTAGTATTCAGTCTGCTCCATCCGTATGCAAAGGTTATAGGTACCTGCAGTTTACAATTATAACTTTTCTATTAACCGGCTAGGTCGTTTTTTTGACGTTAACTATATTTATTAGAGAATTTTATTTTAAAAATAAATTTACGAATTGTAGTGTAGGTACTCACCGGAACATTCTGTTTTGAAAAAATAAAATGAACTAAGTACATTTTTTTGTTGCAGTTGCAGCTTATTAGTTAAAAACACGACTGTAACTTCTCTCCTTTTTCCAAGCAAAATATCTCTGTGACTTGGAAACTCACTGTTGAAATGTAATGTTCATTTGCACCGTATTCGTATTTATTATTTTTTATCAAATTTTTAATCGAGGGTGCATATTTTATAAACAAAGTACACGATAAGCCTTGCTGTTTATCTCATTTTGATTTATAACGAACAATACAATTTTTCAAGGCTTAGAAGGGATCTATATTCTTGATTCCCCTCATCAATAAACCTCGTGAATGAAGTTTCCGAGGTAGCAATGGTATGTTCTATAATTTTGTTAGTACATAGTAATTCTGTGTGTATGAACTGAAATGAACAGCAGCCGGTCGTTAAAAACATTCTTGCTGGCTACTACTGTAAGTGTCAGTCGTTAAAAGCAGTGAAATAGTCTCGCTCCGTGTCCTATACGTGTAGGTATACAGAGTTGTTGTGTAACACTTGCTGCTATCCTTACGTAACTCTAGGTAAAGTCGGCTCCACATTGTGTGGCGAACAAGCCAACGTTGACGACGTGTGACCTGTTCCGAACTTGCCTCGCAATTTAAACATACACTAGACACTATGTGACGAATTTTTCAAACAGACAATCCTTTCTTCAACCGTTATAACCAAGTATTCGCCCCTGCATTTATTTGTTTCGGATTCCAAATTTTAGGATATCGTTCACAAATACTTAAGAACACCAAATTAATCCTACCCATATTCACCGAACGTAAGCACTTAATTATTCGGTTCAATTGTTATTCAAATAACTATTCCTCCGAATAAATACTAATAATTCAATTCACCAACCATAATTATGCTTACTGCAGGTATAAATCTATTACTTCCAGGGTATAAATATTTGTTTGCCTGATAAAATATTAATGACCGCCACATAGATCATAATACCTAACCTATAAATGCGGAGTATTATATCTACAGTTTGCTCTTGTGAATTTATTTATGTGTTGTTTATTAACCTTTTGTGAAGTGTATAGGAAAACATTAAAGTTAGTGGAAGTTTTGTGTGTAATTGGGTTAGGATAAAACATTATTATTTTGTGAAACTTTTTTTTGATGTTTACACTACCTAACGTCATCAGTCAGATTTTTGGGTGAACGTCGAAATATTCCACAAAAAGTGCAAGAAGTGTATATTTATTCTTTAACTAACTTTTCTACTTGTTAATTTGCTTGGTGAATTGAAAGTAAATTTTATTCTCACGAAAAAAAAAATGTTCTAAGATTAGTAACTTCTATCTTTAATAATTTTCGGTGAATATGAGCATAAACCACTCCAATTTCAACAAAACTTCAAACCGGATAAAACGAAATAATAATTTAGATATAAAATATGCGAGTACCATTTGTTAAACATTCATCACATAGTTATTATGTATCTGAACTGCATTCTCTATGGCCACCGTTCTTAGGCACGTGCATCATTTTCTGTTCGAACGTCCACGCGTCGGTGTGTGGATATGTTGGAAGAAGTTTGCTATAATTACACGCACGACCAACGTTCGTTGCTATATAGTGTGGAACGAGCTTTATAATATTAAGTAGGTTGTTTATTCGCTAGCCGTTACGTGCACAAAACCTCGCATAGTCATTTTTTTTGCAATTTTTAATTTCAAACACTTTTGTCAAATGGTTAGACTTATGAAGACGACAAGAACTTGAATGATAGTATAGTAAAAGTACTCAAGTGTCAAAAGACTATTAAAATAAAAAAAAATAGTAGAAAAAGTGTCTTTAAAAGTGAGTTTTATAATTATATTAAATGTCGGGGAAGACATAGAAACAAATAATGAAATTCTATTTGGTGCCTTTCCTTGCATTGCTGTGAACGCTACGCGGCATAGAAGCATTCATCCGTTTCCTGCAATTTCATACACGTAATACACACAGAAGTAGTACAATAAATACACGTAGAGTGGAGTCCTGCAGTGAAATACCTAATCCTTCTATATTGTGTTATGTTCCTGCTAGCTAGTGTAACTACACTGTTTAGTATCTATGTTCAAAACATTACACGTGTAATTAAGAAACTTGAAATGTACTTGCCTAATGAAAAATGTACAAATGAAGCTTTATGTTTTCAGTTTTAATATGTATTTATAAACGTATTTAAAACTTATTTACTTGTGCTATATGATTTTTTTTTGTTTGTCTATCTTAACCCGAGCTTATTCGGGTAAAATAATCCTGTTCTTAAAGTTGGGGTATCAACTGAGCCAGTCCAATCGTGTTTAGGGTTCCGTACCTCAAAAAGAAAAAAACGAACTCTTATAGGATCCGTTTGTTGTCCGTCTGTCTGTCAAGACTCTTGAGAATCATAACGTATAGGGTACTTCCCATTGACCTAGAATTATTAAATTTGGTAAGAAGCACAAGTAAATGGAAAAATCCGAAAACCGTAAATTTGTAGTTACATCACAAAAAAACAATGTTTTTAAACCGCAATAACATGTTACGCACGTACAAAGTAACAGTTCTATTTTAAAACAAAACAAGCGTCCGCTACCGGTGCGTGTATACAGCACAATATGAGAATTCTCGCATACAACATGGTACGACATTTAAGCTATCAGATGTAGCCACGATGTACAATACAGTTCAGTACTCTGTCTGAACTCATTGCAATAACACGCTTAGTTGGCAAACTGGCCGCGACAATTGTCGATGTGTGGGGACAACAGTTTTCCAACGGCTAAGCGGGAAAAATCTTCGAGACTCGTCACTCGATTCCCGTGATTAACGAACTATTTACATACCTACACGTTTGTACGGAACCCTCGGTGCGCGAATCCGACTCGCACTTGATCGGTTTTTTTAATGATATCGGTATTCTTACATGCATATCTATTACAGAAAAAAATCAGAACTACGCTTTTCCAAGTCTGGGCATCGACAAGAAAATTTACAATAAAAACCAAATTAAATTTTTGTTTATTAATAATAATCAAACGATTACCTGAGCTGTGCTTTTAGCCAAAATGATCTTTTTCATCTATGACTAAGATTTATAAAAAACACAGAAGTTGATATTCAAGTAAATTTAACACTTGCTTTTATTTTTATAGCTGTTATCTATTATTTTAATGCTTTTTTTATTTAGACGTCAGACGCAAACAGCCTAGTAACTGATGAATCCAAGAATGTATTTCTTATCTTAATGTGCTATAATGCTTATAGTAGACATAATGTTTAATTTAGTTTTTCAAAAGAACCGTTCTTCTATAATAATTATAACATTTGCTAAATCATCATCAATGTAAACTGGAATAGTTTTTTTTAACAATTGGTGATCTTAAAGCGTCACCAAAAAAAGTTCAATCAACAGTCTATAAAATATTCACTTCGTAACGAGTGACTTTTCACAACAAATTTGTAAAATCGTAAAACATCACGGCGGTTGCAAAGAAACTTGACAAATATTTATGTATGACACGCATTTTGTAAACACTTGTCACATAAAAACGGCAATTTCAACACTTTTATAAATTATTCCATCAGCAAACGTTTTTTTTTTCACGGAAATGTAAACAGTGTAGTGATTTTGCATAGAGGGTAAAGAGAGTCTAGCGCCAAATAAATAATATAAAAATCATAAATTTAAATTTTCAAGCCGCAAACAGTTATGTAATGTTATGTATATCTACGGTGCACGAGAATCATTTCCATAGATTATTTTGTGAGTCCGCATGCACAACGAAATATTAAAATATCTCTGTGGGTTACGTTAGCGAAACGGTTGCTGATAGGGAGTCCCTATTCTGTCCTATCCCTATCCTGCGGTAGCCGGCTCGACATCGCTGGTTAGCTCTGCGGCTCCCTGTCACATCCTGTCCAATACAAAAACATCCTGTCTCGACACTTCGCACATACAGGGTGTATCACAAATAATCCGGCGTTTGATAAAGAAAGTTTTAAGGTTATGAAAAAACTTTATTTAAAGCGCGCGTATGAAGGGTAAGGAGTACTTATGGGTGGCTCCCTTAAAGCTTCAAATACCTGTCGTGGGATCAAAACTTGTGGTCGTGCCATTTGCGCTCAGAACAATTATCGTCCCACTTGCGGTCAATCTATATTATTAAAAGAAAATAATGTTAGGAGTGATCCCATTTGACAATTTCTTATTGGATTATTTAAAATACATATAAAGTGTATTCAGTTTTGCATCAACGGCACTTCGTAATCGTTTTTTAAGGAACTCTCCCATACCCCCTTCGCTTCTCATTGCGCAACAAAAACACCATCGCATATAGCATCTCGTAATCGTTTTTTAAAGAACTCCCCTATATCCCCTTCGTTTTTTACTGCGCAACAAAAACACCATCACATCAACAGCACCCTCGTAAATATTGGCTTTAGTAACGAGAATTGAAATTAGTTTTGCCATATTATTTTGATGTTTGTAAAAATTTGTTAGATTGCATTCGGAATTGTTAAGATGATTTAATGACTTATTCTTTCTGTAGGAAATTTGGATTTTCCTATTTATAAAGTTGTTTTCTTGAGTGAGATCATCCCTGACATTATTTGCATTTTATCATATTGGTTGACCGCAAGTGGGATGAAAATTGTTCCGACCGCAAATGGCACGACCGCAAGTGGGAGGATACCATAAAAAAATGCTAGTAAATCAAAAGTGAATATTAATTCTCATAAGAACTCTTCGCTGTCATAATAATTTCAATGAAAATATGTTGTTATATTATGAACATATATAACATAAAAAACAAACCGGAAAAGAAAAATAAATGAATTTTCCATTTATCGCAGAAGAATTAAGGAAAGTCATTTGGATAAAAATGTTGCTTGTAATTATTTATTCGGTTGAATTACGTTAGATTTTGTAATCGTACTATTTTAGATTTAGAAAAATTTACATTTTTTTGGATATTTTGAGATACCCGACTCAATATTGCTGATTTGCTCTATTGGTCTCTGTCACACCCTGTCCAATGTAAAAAACATCCAGTCTCGAGACTTCATATTTATACGGCGTGTTTGAGAAATGATTCAAGTTTTGACAGAGAAAGTTTCAAGGTTACGAGAAATCTTTATTGTTGTTCTGTATTGAGATGGCACGATATCGTTGGTTAGCCTTTCAAATTCTTCTTTTTCTTATTCTCTTCTATCCTGTGATACCCGATTCAATTATTGTTGGTTCATGGATGCGGTGCAAAAATATTTTAGCACGTTAGTGCAACATGTAGAAAATTATTTGATATTTTAGTAATAAAGATTTCAAAATATTTACCAACGCAGTCTATGTTTTTTATTATAAATCTTCCCGTCTTTTTAAACGCTTTTATTTAGCTTGACTCCGTATATTTATTTGTATCTTTATTATATCTTGTTTCAAATTTTGGGACAGCTTTTTCAACTACTTACTATTATCCTATTGATTTAAATTTTGCATAGGTATGTGGTTCCAGTGACAACACAATATTAAAATAACTAATTGACCGTTCCGGCCTTCGTCCGGTTGCAAATCGCATTTTTAATAAAGACTCTAAAAACTTCAAAATGAAATAGGTAAAAAAGCTTTTTAAGTTAAACGGTTTTTAGTTCCGATGCCAATACAATATTGTAATAATAACTAATTGACTGGTCCGGCTTTAGTCAGGATGATAATAATCGCACTTTTAATAAAGCATACTAAAAACTTGAAACTAAAAATAGGCAAAACACTTTTAAGTTAAATGCTTTTACTGTACAATCGACAATGTACTAAAAACTAGAAAAACTAAGTTACCATTGTGGGCCTTGATTAAACTAGAATAAAATCGTAGGGGGCATTTATAGTTACATTATGGTCGAAGAAGGCAGTCGAAAGCTAAATATGATTTCAAATCTCAAACAAATGAAAGTTTTCTATTAAATGCCCCCTACGATTTTATTTTAGTTTAATCAAAGTCCCCAATAGTGACTGATATTTTCTAGTTTTTAGTACATTATCGATTGTACAATAAAAGCGTTTAACTTATAAGTTTTTTAACTTCTTTTTATTTTTATTAATTGTTTATTTAAAATATTTATTTTCTAAGATTAAAATTAACGATTTAAATTAGTGAGATTCAAGGTCAAGTAAGTGCATACTATTTATCTACGTCACTGCACTGTTGTGATTATAATTGGCGTTGGGATGAAACAATCTACCAGGAACGTATTAAGACTATTAAGGTTTTATGCACTCACATTTTTGGAGTATATATTCGTTTATATTTTTACAAGTTTCCAATTAAATATACCCAGAACAATTAGTATTAAAATGACTATAATAGTTTCATTACCGTTTTCGATAACATTGGTGGCAAAACATTGTTCGGACCTGTTTTGCTTTTGACTGATAATAAAACACATTAATCTGTAAATAATTTTAAGAAAGACTAAAAATAGTGTAAAATACTTCTTGCACTTTGTACTCGTAACTATAATCATAACATATTACAAATAATAACGGTTTGATTAATTTATCACACATTGTTTTTTTTTTATTTTATAAAAATAAAGGAAATAACCAATTAAATGTTTACATTACGGTGCATGTTTTAGAAAACACAAATATTGTTCGTTTAAAAATAAAACAAACCAAAATAAAAATATTGGCTCATAAAAGAGTTGTCTAATTTAATGAACGAAGTCTTTGCTCTGAAATAATAATTATATTATTTCTATAATTTCAATGCTTCTTTCAACGTTGCTTTTCCTTGCAGTCGGTTGATTTGGCAGCAGCACGCGATGCGCGGTATAAGGTGTCGGTGCCGTGAAGTCTATCCAAAATTCCCAAAGTTCCGTAGCATTGATTGAATCTATTAAACAAACGTTTTAGTTTTTTCGAAATTATAATAAATAGAGACCTGGACCGGCTTCGCCCAAATTTGTAGATTGCCAGCGTTTTTTCGTCGACTTATGTTGCAAAATTGGTCTCCACGAAAAGTGCATTATTTTAATGCGATAATATATAGCCTATGACCCATGTCCACCCCGAAGGTCCATTCTAAATATCGGTGGAACAATTTTTAAAATCGGATATAGTTCCGGAGATTACCTCTTACATCCAAACTTATAAACTTTAGCTATTAGTTCAGACGCCGGGCCGCAAACGAAATACATTTTGCAGAATTATATCTATCACACCAGGGTGAAACCGGGACGGTCGCTAGTATTAAAATATATTACTAGAAGAGTAATTTCACTTACTTCATGTGATGAAAGTCGTGAGCTTCCGGCGATGGTAAAAATGATAAACTGTATCCAGAATGAGTGTTTACAGTTGATATCATGGCTAAAGTGAGCCACAGCCACGTGGTGACTACGTGAGAATTTAACAGCCCTACACCCAGAAGAGCTGGCAGTAGATTGCTAAGGATATGTTCCAATGGATGACAATAAACAGCTGTCACTGAAATTGGAGCTGTCCATTCGTGGTGTATCTTATGAATGTGCTTGTACAAATATCGGTTGTGCAATAATCTGTGTAATCAATGAACAAATTATTCCATTTTGTGTACATAGTGTAAAATATGTTTCTTGTATTTAATACAAATTTTTATAATAATAAATAAAATGTTTATAATAATAAATGAAACGACAAATTCATTGCTTTTTGGATAGTGGGTTAGTTTTCTTTATCGATTTTTGAAGTAAAACTTCTTTAGGCACGCTTGACTTGGGGAGTAAGCTGGTAAATGCCCGACGAAATCATTTACGGAAGTGCATCATCGCGATGCCTGACGAAATCGTTTACGGAAGTGCATTATCGCGACGTTGCGTGATCGTTCGAGGCTAACGGAATTGAGTGAAGATAGTAAGAGAGAGAGAATTACGTTTCGTATATTGGAAGTTGAGAGGGAGATATAAGTTAGTGAGTGCGACAAAGACGGAGCATTAATACAACTATTTGACGTTTAAAATGAAAACAATTATTGCTTTTTTGTACCAAAAATATATTTCATTGAATTTTGCTGCATTTTGTAACGGGAAATACTGTAGGTTAGTTAATAAATCCTTTTAAATGTACCTATTATAAATTATGCTAATAAATATATATACATATTTTGCCTATTAATTAATCAAAAATTATATTTTAAACATATAGTCTTTGTAGATATGTGCTACAGAGTAAGGTTATATTGTGTTCGATAAACTTTGAGACAAACCGACTGCATATTATTGTTCGTTTATGAGTTTAACATGAGCAAATTTCTTAATAAATATATTTAAAATAATTATGGCAGGAAGAAGTTTTACTTCAGTCGTGTGGTCTAAAGCACACTCACTTTTTTTTACAATGTTTCATCGATTTCTCGATTTTTTCAGGTATTGGAAAGACAAGATTTTTTTTATTACCTATAAAATTAACATATGTGACACAATCAGTTTAAACGATTGAACGTACAAAAATTAATATCAAACATTAAAGAAAACTAACTTGCTATCCAAAAATTATTCATTTCATTAAAAGTTAATTAATCATTAATATGAGAGAACTAAATTATAATAACAAATGTTTATAACTCCGATTCCACAATACGAATTCATTTTCATTAGCGTATTACAATAATTTATAGGAAACTAAACTGCATTAGCGTTAGGTTCTAGGGTGGAAAAAATCACAGTCTACTGCCGGAACCAGATCCCGAAACTCCCAGAATCATGTTGGTTGAAGTATGATTCTACAGCGACAGTAAGAACATTTCTGTTAGTACATTAACCTGACCAAATGCCACTTATTTCATGTTAATTATGAGTTCAGAGAAACGTGCACTTTGTGTAAGTGTATGTAGTATTGTAACAATTTGGGCACATATACTGTGGCAACAAAACAGAAGTGAGAAGTTGAATCAGTTTTTGTCTTTAGCGAGCTACAAATATAGACGGGAAAATATCGCAGCTATGCGCCAAAATAACGAATAACGTGTTGATATAAGCGTTGAATATTGTTGGTAACCGCTTAAGGCCATTCTACATAATCGGCTTAAACGCACCGGCTATCAAATCATGATAAAAACAAGTGTTGATTTTACGCGATCAGAAATGTAGCGATCTAGCAGCTTTCTTACATCTTCGTGACGAGAAAGCGGTAGTTACATCTGTCTGTTTTCGCGTCGTGTATTTTGATATTTATCAATTATCACGTGAAGAGTAGGTGGCTAGAATGATTGGTTCTTAATTTGATAGATAGATAGAGATTTTATTTAGCACAAAATAGTACAGTTTGTACATGTGTTCTGCTGCGTTGAGTTTCAAGCGACTTATCAGTTGCCGATCACTCAGTTTTACTGCTATATCGGTTATTCGCTAGAGGTTTTCCGTTTGCTGGCTTAGTAGAAAGCACCACTGCCTCCAAATAAACGCGGCTTAGTAATGCAGCATTTACTTATAGAAGTGTGTTGATTTAACTGAGCACGCAAACGAAAGTCATTGTTGTATTACAAAATCGTGTTCGTTTGGAGGCAGTAGTGCCTTCTATTGAACAGGCAAATAGGAATGCAGATCGCCAGAAGAGTTTTGAACACCAGCTACTGTTACTATCTAAATAACCTATTCGATTTCATGGGTTCTGTTCGAGTTGTTATCAAGACTAAAAGGTGTCTGCCCACATAACCAAAGCCTACCATGACCATGCTATGAACGTATCAGGCACGAAAAGAAACACGACACGCACTACTCACTGCAACGGATCTACAGCGTTCTATGCCCGTATGCAACGCGTATTAGATATGCCCGTTCGGTATCCGTTCAATATGCAGCACCGGATACGTCATTTTCGAATAGTGTTGCGTGGACGCCTTGTCAATTTAAAATCAATACGTATTAATTAAAAATTAACTGTCACACAATCGGTAATAATTGCCTTGATTTTGGACAAGGAAGAAGAAAAAGAAAATCAAAAAAGACCCGATTCACGATTCTCTAGGAGAACGAAAAACCGAGGGAGAATATTAAAGATTATTCAGGCACTTAGTTGATGATGAAGAAAAATTTGTTCAGTATTTTCGAATGTCTATAGTATAGTATACCACTTCAACGAATTGCTGAAAAAAATTGAAAATGATATGCGGCTAAAACCCGTAGCATAGCCGGTTATATACCGCCGCGTGTCATGCACGGAGCGTATCGGCACCAGCAAAAAATTCTAGTTGTGTATTTGTTGCCGGTCCGGTCATGGCACGCTACGGTGTTGGTCAGTGACGGAACGGTCTAGTGTATTGTTTCATATTATTTCATAGAAAGAATATTTTTTTGCCTGACACGTTCCTATTACGGTCAGGGAGACAATGAGCATTCCAGCAGGTGCTTGTTACGCGTGTCTGTTAATCTGCAGCTAAACCGCAGTGCTCATCGTGTAGAATGGCCCTTATGCTTTTTATTATTTTACTACACGTAATTTATCTTCACGTTTATAGAGAACATAGTGCAGTTTTAAAATTTTATTTTCTCGTCTGTGTAATTTCATGTAACTCACGGTTATGAGATATAAAGAAAAATTATGTTTAATAATAATATTTTTTTACGACAGATAAATTATTAAATCTGTTTCTCGTACCTGTGACCGTAATAGAAACCTATTTCTTCAATTATGGTGCAAACAGCAATATCGAATACTAGCCGATGAAATGTTGGCAATTCGTAAATGTCTGGAATACCTCGATAGGACATGATTTTGAAAAATATGAGAGAAACAGGAACTGCAACTACTATTTGATTGATTAAGACTTGAATTATAACCTAAAATTAAGAGATAAAATTTACTCAAATCAAATTATATACTAGAGGTGTCAATGTGTTTCGTTTAAATCATTTTCACTTAATAGTTTTAAGACATTCGAAATAAATTTGCACCATAGAACCTAAAATCCATGGCATATTTTATTTAGGCGTATGCATATACCCAGTTTTAAAATAAAAACAGACGCTATATTCTAATATATCATTAAGTTTTGTGACAGATTCCCTATTTACAGGTTTCAAAATCCTTCTAAATTAGAACGACTGTAACTAAATTATTTTTAAAGGATCTATTTATAAGTTCAGGTGCCCTTGAGCACAAAAACTCAAGTCTGGAATTTCGTACCCGGGACAACCTCCGTCTGGCAAAGGGTTGAACATGTCAAAATTCGTAGTTCCCTGTTTCATCAAGGCTGATTTTTTCAAATCTGACAGTAGTAATAATTCGTTTCTATAGTTTCATGCCTGTACTACTAGACTTGAAAAAAATCAGCCTTGATGATATATTTTGAGGTAGCTACGAATTTTGACATGTTCAACCCTTTGCCAGATGGGGGTTGTCCCGGGTACGAAATGCCAGTTTGACATCTTTGACCGGGTTCACCTACGCATTATCCCCGGTCTCATCTGCGGTTTTTACGTTCAGGGTAGTGCCCTTAATGAATGTACAAAAATTCAGGTTTGAGGAAATAAAATCAACACTAGCTCCCCAATTATAAATAGTAACCGCAATTTACGGTTTTGGAAAAAATAATTATTAAATTAATACAAAGTGTGAATATGGCAACGGGTCAGCAAAATTTATTTGTCACCACACATCAAGCTGTACGAATGTCGCGCCTGGTAATTCTTGAATTACTTGCATGCTTCAAAATTTTTACTTAGGGTAGGTACACTTCTTAATTTAAAACAACTTTATCTTTTTATTGACGGAGATTTATTTGGTTGAGGAACAATTGAAAAATAAGCTTTACCAGAGTATAGCTTGTGGCCAACGTTTCGAAAAATATATTTTCATCTTCAGGGCCTCAATGCAAGTTGAGATGGTAAATTTAAAAATATCATAAAACAGTTTTTTAGATAAAATTGTTCTGTCCAATGTGAAAATAAATATTGTACAATATTTATTTTCACATTGGACACAACAATTTTTATTAAAAAACTGTTTTATGATATTTTTAAATTTAAAAACTGTTGAAATTCATAATTTAAATTATCTATATTACAATAATTTACCATCTCAACTTGTATTGCGGTCCTGAAGATGAAAATGTATTTTTCGAAACGTTGGCCACAAGCGATACTCTAGTAAAGCTTATTTTTCAATTGTTCCTCAACCAAATAAATCTCCTTTTATACATATTTTTGGAACAAAACTTCTACTAACAATTATTTATCTTTTTAATACCTTGATAAGTCTTTGTGTATCCACTGGTTCGTTTGTACCTGGTTGTATTTTGTATCGTCTTAAGGCAGCTGGCTTATTTGTGACATCCATGATAGTGTAAAATATGCCTAAGGTCCAGTACACTGCCATAGACACGATGGTGCTTCCAAACACCCATAGCGTGATCGGATCGTCTCCTATTATGTTTAATATTCGAAGCCATTGCGCTTGGAAAAAGTCACCTGAAAACCGCCTAAAACCAACAGAAAACGTTATAAGTGCAAACAATTTTTTTTAAGTGATACTTCTTAGCAACGTATCTGTTTCAAATTTTCTGGGATGTTAAAGAAGAAATCTGTGAGCTTAAAGGGGAAATGAGTCAGCTCTGTTTGCTTATAATGCACCCAATTAAAGGCTTCTGTTACTGTTGTTGCTGCCGTTTTTCATCTTATCGCGTGCGAATCGATATACACAACTTAGATATATGATATTAAAAGATTGAAAATATTTAATTTTATGAAATATGATTCAGCAACACTCGTTATCTGACTTGGTGTTTATATGTCAAAGCAATTTAATTGTGATTTCAAAACAATGTTGATAAACACGATTACACATTGTTTAAAAATAAAAAAAATGCAATGAATCAATTTATGTTGAAAAAAATAACGAAACTTATCTGTTTATTCGTTGTTATTTTTTTTTCTTATGAAATTTCTATTATCTTTATATTTATCGATCGCAAATCGATAATATATTTTACAGATTACGGAATATTTTAATTCCATAGCTTATCTTTTTTATGATATAAGTATCCCTCAGAATTCTTAGTTGAATTTAAGATATATATGTTTCTAGATTTGCTTTTTTTTATTAATTGTGAACAATTGTATTACGACACTTATGATGTATTTGGTTTGGTGCTGATGCTGAATAGATAAAATGAACGTTGAATAACGAAATAAAGGCAAAAATACCACTTTAAGAGATTGCTAAGAGGTCAAAGTTGTTATTTGGTCCAAACAATTCACATCTATACTAATCTATACTAATATTATACAGAGAGAGTGTGAATTTTGTGAGTGTGTGTATGTCTCCGAAACCAACCTTATTTGAAAAATTCTTTCACCACTATTTAGAATGAACTTTCAGGATGAACATGGGCTATATATATTTTTTTTTAATATATTATGAGGCTTCGTCAGCAAGGCCATTAGCTCTGGGCATGAAGTAGGTTGCTGTAAATAACGAGGATGGGCTATATATTATCGCGTTAAACTAAAAACGCTTTTCGTGGAGACCAATTTTTAAACGTAATCGACGAAAAAACGGTGGCAATCTACAAATTCGGGCGAAGCCGGGCCGGGCCGCTAGTTATTAATATTTTTGTCTAATTGATTCTAATGTCATTATTATTCAGACTTATAAAGTTATAACGGTAAGGAAACAAATTAACTTTTTTTTATTGTCCACTTTAGAATTAAAAAAAAATATATATTTATGTTTATTGCATTTATGAACTTCTTAGACCTTTAAAAATCAACTCCTAAAATATTTTTAAAGAAAATTTTAACAGTTTTAACCTACAGAATAATTTAAAGTGTACGCGCGCTCTCAGCTGTACAGTGTACACAGTTGCTCACGCAGCTATCAGTCTTTCTTAAAAATACCGATTTCTAGTTTACATCCAACAAAAAGAGGAGGAGGCCTTCAATGATAGTGGTCTACTGTTATGTGGTCCCGGGATAACAGATTAATTGATTGTAATTGATGAAACTTGTTTTTTTTTTTAAATATTTGATAAATATGAGAAAAAACTTTTAACGCGTTTTTCTCAAAACTACTTTTTTTTCAAATGGCCGACAGTTAATCTCCGGAACTACTAAACCGAGTTTAATAAATCTTGGCGCGCTTTGTTTATTGACATATTTTGTATGCCAATTTCCCTCAATTTGGCCAAAAAATTAAAATATAAACTTTTAGCAAGAAGAAAATAGTGGAAAAATAGGCCGATTTTCAGTTTTTTTTAAACATCCGCCATTTTTTTCTTTTTTAAGATTCTTTAGTAAATGAGGTGAATTGGCGTGTAAGAAACCTTTCTTATTAAGATACCATTTGATTTTTTTGTTTCGGACTTGCCGATCCTGAGATTAGCTGTCGGCCATGGAACTACACTTTTTTAAGGACTCTACTTTGGCGCTCTCTGGATATTATTTAAAAAATGAAAATTAAAAAACAATATTATTTTTGTACTTTAACGAATTCTATAAATTTTATATAAATAATCTTTTAATTTTAGAAAGTGGACGGTGATTGACAAATTATGGTATCTCTATTTTTACTTCCCACTTATATTATCATAGAGGGGTACGTTTTGATACCTTGGAAATCAAGGCGATCATTTTCTGATCTCTCACACCCTCTCTCTCTCTCTCCGTCTGTGGTGATTTTTTTTAAATGGAACGACATAGGAACACGCGGTTTGTTTTGTTGTGTGCAATAAGATCTGATTAAATTTTGAACAAGATTGTTTCAGTGTGGATATAAGATATTAAAAAAAGATTCTCAGTGTGACGTATTTAACATGGATAAAAAATAGATATAGGTAGACGCATTCTAAATGTTAAAATATGAAGAGAGTTACCGGCGATTGTTTAATAGGTGGGAACTAATAATATAGGACTTAAAACACATTTCGTTGCTGTTTATTGTTCAAGCAAGGTCTCCATTAATTACCTATTGATAAAAAACAAACTGTGTTTACAAAAATGTGACCTCGACCTTTGAATTTATTATTTTCAATTCAGTGAAGACTTGGCAAAGTCAAAGACGGCTGAACACAGAAATATGACATTCGATAATATGAATATTTTAGTCGGAGAATAAATTTATTATAGTCGGTAATAAAAAATCTTTTTTTGATGTTTTTTCTTTTAGTAATTTTAATAAAAATAAAACATATTGGAGATGAAAAAATACACATAGAATGTCAGAAGCAATTTTCCATACAATTGTTTTTCTAAAATTGCTCAATATTGGATGCGGTGCTGTTTTATGAGTTACAGTAAACAGGCGGTAATCTGAACAATTGGTATATGGATATGTACCTATATTTTGTAAGAAGTAATGACATAATTCTATTCGAAGATGAATATTTTTACTATCTTTTCAAGAGAATGTAATGCACTCATAAGACATTTTTAGGTTAAATCACAAATATTTAGTGTCAAAAGTGCGGGAGAATTTATTTGTTTCTTAATGAGTAGATGTTCAGAAATCGATGAAATCTATATCCTTTTTATTGGAAAAAAAACTATTTATTACTAATTGTGTGTAAACAAAAATAATATTTGATATGATAAAATATTATTTAATACTAAGCGGTCCCGTCCGGTTTCACCCGGGTGTAAAAGAACAAATGGGGAAGGGAGGAACATGAGTACACACATTCATCTTAGTTTACCGAGATGAATGTTGTGTCCAAATTTGATGATGATCTGAGTTACCGTTCAAAAGTTTTTGTCGATAAAAAGCAGTACTACCTATTTAAACTTTTTTTAACTATTTTTTTTTAATTAAGTAAATAAAATTAAAATAAATTTAAATGTAAGCCTTAGAAGAAAGCAATGTAGAAAATAAAAAAAAAATAAAAATATATTCGCCTAACGTAAGACTCGAGCCTCCGACCCTGATATTGACAGTCGCATGCTCTACCGATTGATCCACCTGTGGCTGTGTTCTCACAACGCTAACATGAGTATATCTAGTTAGTGCATTTCACATGAATAGTAGCTTATTTTTGAGATACATTTTGCAACATTTTCATTAAAGCTCCCCTCCTAATGGTCGTAGCGTAATATTATATAGCCTATAACCTTCCTCGATAAATGGGCTATCCAACAAAAAAAAAATTTTTAATTTGAACCAGTAGTTCCTGAGATTAGCGCGTTCAAACAAACAAACAAACAAACTCTTCAGCTTTATATTATATTAGTATAGATTAATAACAGGACATTGTCTACGTAGTAAGTGATTTCCAATTGTCATAGTGAAAATAGTGTCTGAGTTATATATAAAATTAGCCGTTACCCGCGGTTTCGCACGCGATTGAGACGAAACACGGATGCATTCTCATTATTTGGCATAGTTCCTCGCCTAATAAATTTCAAAGTTGATAATATTTCAAGTGATCAGTGCCCTGATAAACCTTGAAAACGTCACCCATGTTGATTTTTAGACTATTTACCTTTTTTCACCCTCTGAAGGGGTTGTTTTTGAAAAAAGTGTTTGTTTATTTGTTGACAGGAGTAATTCTGCGCACTTTAGAATTGATACGTTTATCTTATATGATTTTTCCAAGCAAATTTTGAACCCCCGTTACACCCTTTTAGGGGTAGAATTTTCAAAAAATTTTTCTTAGCGGATGCCTTCGTCATAATAACTATATGTGTGCCAAATTTCAGCCCAATCCGTCCAGTGCTTTGCGCTGTGCGTTGATAGATCAGTCAGTCACGGTTTCCTTTTATATATTTAGACTACCGAGCATCACTGCTGAGTTGTGAGTGCAAAAAAATCATTATGAAACGAAAGAATTAGATTGACTCATAATAAGCACTAGAGCTTATTGTGCTTTAAACGGACAAACAAAAACTTTCCAGTTCTAGTTCAAATTTAATAACCTATGAGAACTTTAGGTGGATTTTCAATTAGTTGTTAAGCTTAACAACATACTAAAAAATCACTACTACCCCACCTTTTGCATTCAAAAAACCCCCACGTACTGGACTAAAAGTAGTAATTCCTCTAAATTCGAAAAATGAAGGTAATAGGCCGAGAAAGCTTCGGCACCTTGGAGTAAAATAAATAAAAAATGCACTCACCAATTTTCAATTAAAATATTATCGTATGGTAAAATAGAAACAATTTGATTATAAAAAGAATTGGAATGATTCTGCATTTTTACATATATTCAAATAGATATAATTTAATTTAATTAGTTGATGCCGTTCACTAATTTGTTTACTTAAATGTCAACAAAAAAGTACAAATATATGTTGTTTTATTATTGTGTGTCACGCTATTTTATTGATATTTTTCTGATCTCTAGTTAACTGGATATTACACGCCGCGTTTATATACTTTGCTAATCCAATCCTTTTAGATGTTGCGTTTGAACTATTTGATAGCAAGTTATAGCATAATTATTAAATGTGCACATAATAAGATATTCTGTATCCCCCTCCATTGATTTAATATGATAGGTATTTACAATAATAATTGCTCAGTTTTTTTATCAATTAAGTACTATGTATTCAGATGTGTTATTCGATTCGTATTCGAAATATTTATCATGTCATCTTGTGAGCTATTAATAGACGATGCTAAAACCAGTAGTGTATATTAAATAAAACTAACTGTACCGTAAATCGTAATCTGTAAATTTGTTTTCATGAGGATGCTTTGAAGTCGGCAAAAATGCACAATTCAGGTCCCTCTAGTTCAGATTTTTACCGTTTGAATGACGGCGGCGCTGCTACTGTAATTTGTCTGGTTGCGAACTATATCTGGCCACATGATGACAACGCGCGTTCAAAGAAAATACAAGTAGGTAGAAAAAAATGTGTAGTAAAATTAATCCACTGGATAAAGAATAGCGATTAGTTCCAATATATTATATAACACAGAGTTAGTAAAATAAATCCACTAGATAATGTCTGATCTGCACAAGCACGATACTTATTTTCGCTACACCCAGCTTAACACTTTATCTTACAGACTGTTACATTTTATTTCTCATATTAAAATAACAAATGACAAAATTAGTAACAATGTGCCAACAAATAAAAACTTTCGAACAATGAAAAAATGGTGTTATAATATAATATAATACAAGAAAAAGATTTCCCGTATGCTTGACGAATTTTCCGGTTTCTTCCCGGTGATTTTTATTTTTCTGTTGTAATTATTATTCATTGCAAACTATCATTAAATTTATATATTATTTAATCGTAAGTACATTTTTACCACCAACGCCAGACCGTCAAATAGGCTTTGAATATTTGCGAGAGAGGTGTTTGTTCACTGTGACTCATCTATCTATACTAATATATAAAGCTGAAGAGTTTGTTTGTTTGTTTGAACGCGCTAATCTCAGGAACTACTGGTTCAAATTGAATAAATTTTTTTTTGTTGGATAGCCCATTTACCGAGGAAGGCTATAGGCTATATAATATTACGCTACGACTATTAGGAGCGGAGCTTTAATGAAAAATGTTGCAAAAAGTATCTCAAAAATAAGCTTCTATTCATGTGAAATGCATTAACTAGATATACTCATATTAGTGATGAAAGAACACAACCTCAGGTAGATCAATCGGTAGCGTATGCGACTGTCAATATCAGGGTCGTGGGTTCGAGCCTCACGTTGGGTGAATATATTTTTATTTTTTTTTTCATTTTTTACATTGCTTTCTTCTAAGGCTTACATTTAAATTTTTTTTAATTTTATTTAATTCATTTAAAAAAAATTATTAGTTAAAAAAAGTTTAAATACTGCTCTTTATCGACAAAAACTTTTGAACGGTAACTCCGATCATCATGAAATTTGGAAACAACATTCATCTCGGTAAACTAAGATGAATGTGTGTACTCATGTCCCTTCCTTCCCCATTCATTCTTTTGCACCCGGGTGAAACCGGGCGAGACCGCTAGTAATACTATAAAACTTGGGGACCCGACAGTCATAATAGAAATCAGTATTTTAATGTAGCAGTAAGTTATTTATATATATTTTATTAATAATTTTTAAATCAGTTTCCTTTTCGGACTATAATTTCAGTACATAGGGCTAAGCATAGTCTAAATCAGACAAACGATGTAGCAGCGCCAACGTCATTTCCACGGTTAACATCTGAACTAGAGGGACCTGAATTGTGCACTTTTGCCTTGAAGTCTTGGGCAGTGCCGAATTTCTGCCAAGGCCTACAAGGCCCCGGTCTAGGGGCCCCGGTGACGGATTGTTTACATAAGGTCAAAAACCTGGCTTGCTTTATATACTTGTATACATGTTTATTAAAGTCGATTAAAAGTTATATGTTCTGTACTGGTGTATTCAATTTGCGAAATTTCCCAAATAGCTTCGAGATGGTGGGGGCCCAAATGTCAATTGTCTAACTGAACAGTTTTAACTGTAGGTACAGTTATAACTGACAGTTTAACTGACCGTGTGTAGCTGCCGTAACAGAGAGCATTTGCTGTTGTTCACGCAATAATTATATCTGCTGGTGGGAAAGACAATAGATTCTAAAAACATCCTGTACAGTGTAAATATATAGTACAACTAATATGACAGTACTCATTGCGGTGCTTTAGCACACGCACCCATACACGTACACTTTGCAAATTTGTAAAATAAAATCTGAATTGCAAATGAATGAGAAAGAAGACGGGAGGATGGAGGGAAGAACAACTCGTGTCGTAAAGTTCTTTACATGTGTGTGTGTGTGTGTGTGTGTGTGTGTTGTGTGCAATGCTCCACCGCGGCGACGACCTTTCGGTCGGCAAAACATCATCTCGTGGAAAATCATCTTTTGCCGTATTTCTCCACTTTGCTCCGCCAATTCTCTTTCAACTAGTTCACTGAATATATAGGTTGTAACAAAAATGTAAACTCTAAAAATCGACGCATATTCTGTAAATACAGTGAATTTTTTTGGTCGGCGCTACCGAAAGTGTAGCATGCGCAGAAGATGGAAAATTTTAATTAAAAATTCGTACTAAAAACTTAATGAATACACAATCTGACTCATGGTTTTTGGGGTAGTAGTATTAGAAAACCTTGCACAAGCGGCAAGATTTAGGTCGCGGTGAAAAAAAAGTTTTTGTACAAAAAAATAAATAAACGAAACATTAAAAAAAAGACAAGCTATTATTAATTTTTAATAAAAATGAACAAAAAAATTAAAAATAATTTTATTCTGATTAGAAATAAGTCTTTTTATACGTACTTATCACAAACTCAAATAAAAGCGTGTTACACCGTTTTTTTCTCTTGTTATTAAAATGTAACGTGCTTTTATTTGAAAACTTGAGATTGTGATAAGTACGTATAAAACGATTTATTTCTAATCGGAATAAAATTATTTTTAACTTTGCAGTTCATTTCTATTAACTAATAAAAGCTTGTTTAAAAAAAAATTGTTTTTTTTTTTTAAGTTTTTAGTGTGCTTTTTTAAAAGTGCGATTTGCATTCGGTCAAAGCCGGACCGGTCAGTTAGTTATTATAATGTTGTATTGTTATCGGAACTGCATACATATGCAAAATTTCAACTCTATCGTACAGCAGGAAGTAGTTAAAAGTGCGATTTGCAACCGGGCGAAAGCCGGAACGGAAAGTGAGTCTTTAACTTGCAAGATTTGATTTCAGACAGACAGACACCAGGAAAGGTGAAACTAAATAAAAGCCTGTAATAAAAATTGAAGACATTAGAAAATGTTTTATTGGCTATCGAAAACAATAAAGCTCAAAATTTAACTATTGTTTATTGTTTATTTGATTCTTATTTTTAAACTAGCTGTGCCCGATCACAGGTTGATGTGGCTCAGTCTGGTTGGCGTGTTGTTATGGCGCTGTTATACAAAAAACCATAAAATAAACTATGCTCATGAAATGAAATGAACGACACGTTGCTTTAACGTTCAACAGATGGCGCTGTGTGACGCTGTTTTTTAAAAAAAGCTGTCACAGGTATAAAAATTTTCAATAGTTATAAAAACACGCCCGTATTCGATTGCAACGTTGTGTTAAAATTTCATGTATAATCACACAAATTATTACAATAGTTATTGTTGCATAATGATTTTTTTTTAAATTATTGATAAAAATTGCATCATAGGTGTTTCATTCACTTGACATTATTTTTGGTAGCTCAAAAATTGAATAGGTACATTTTACGATTATTTGGATTGAGTAATTTAATTTTTAATCTTATATAATTATTTTTGTAAAATAATTTTCTTGTTATATAATTTATAAATTGTTTGGCACGTTTTTGTTACTGTCGATATATTTCGGTTGTAATTACTGTAATAAACATCAAACGGCGTCGTACTTATTAGTCATTAATTTTTATTGTGTTGATTTAAATGAGGTTATGTAAAGTTGTTTTTCTAATGTTCTTTTCGATTTTTATGTGCAGTAAATAACAGTGTAATAAATACTGAACAATGACGAATGCACATTCCAGTTTTTGCGTATAGTATTATGGCTGCTACACACTAAGCTGGTTTTGCCGCTGTAATTACTGGGGACTTGCACTGGCTGGCGCGCTGGCTGCGAAAATGGAAATTACGTCACTGCGGGTTCGCGAGCGTGGCCACAAGATAGATTTCAAAATTAGAACCGCGACTATTTTTTGTGCTTGTTTTGAGCAAGAACCAATCAGAAAACAGTATCTTGTCACGTGGACGACAAACGCTCACAAACAAACATGGCGTCATAGGGTGTGTTCTGTTCAGAGACATAAAATTGTTCACTTTTGTTAACATTCGAACTGCCACTGCGCACGCACTAAACCCATCTACAAAGCTAGCTTCAATACACGCATCGTGTGAAGCGAACACATAAGAGCCATCACGAAAGCCAGCGCCACAGCGTGCTTGAAACCTAGCAAGGAATCTAGCGGCAAAAGCAGCCTCGTGTGTAGCGACATTTATGGCGCACACCTTGGGTTCGAACCATTAAATCTTAGCAATTTAAAAACTCTCTAACTTTTAAAGTTAATGTAACTTTTTACAATGATTATCGAATTAGCTTTTATCGAAATTTTATTTGTGGTGAAAATAGAAGGAAATGGATGTTTCTATAATGCGATACTGATATTGAATTCCTTGTTCACACAAATAAAGACCGGGAGCCCGCGACAAAAATTTTTGTCAAATCTTATTCACCAAAATACGTTATACATTGTATAAAGTACGTTATTCTGATGTCGAAAACCCATTTCTTACACTTAAACTATGGGACAACTACGATAGCTGTTGCGGGGGAGTATACAAAAAAAATAGCTGACATGTCAAATCTTATTCATTATGAAACTGATTTTGTAGTTAATTTTTAGTAATTTAATTATGAAAATACATTTCTTACACCTGACAAGCGGGGAAAAGTTGTTCTTACAGAGTGCAAATCATGTGATATTTTTCGAGGGTGGTGTCAAATTTTATTCACTTAATTATTTATATGAGAGGGAAGTTTGAACCATAAATAATTAGAAAAAAAAGTTCTTACAACTTGTACGCGGACCAAAAGAGTTCTTACACTACTTTCAAAGTGATAATTGAGAATATCCACTGAGCTCTTTTGCTGCAGTGCGCATGCGACAGTTATTATTTAGTTTTACTTCATCAATGGATTTAATCGCATGCAAACATAAAAAATAGATAAACTATACGAAATTATTATTTCAATTAAATCCAAATTTTCAATGTAAATTTATATCCATATAATATATACGTACGACTTCTGTTGATTGAAAATATTGCTTTTTTATGCTTAGTGGTGTATATAGTTTTCATTTAAAAACAAATTGGAATGGATAATTTTAAAAACTCCTTTCATGGCATGATTGTAGAAATAATGAAAAATTAAACGTAATTGTAAATTAAAAATTAAAGATCTGAAATTATTTTTTTTAATTTTTCTATTAGGAATATTTACTACAATAGTAATAAATATTTAAAATTGTATTATCTGTAACTCGATGAAATTGAGAAATGTAATCGCCACCCGATGGAAAATTTAGAAACAGAATTTTCGGATGACGATTCCAATTCCTCCCCAGAATATTCAGATGAAGATGAAGAAATTGATGATATATAATTTTTAATGTCAGGTTTTATTAAACAAACGTAATAAACAATGAATAATTTTATTGATTTACATCGTTTCTTTTATTATTTCTAATATTCATATGTTATTAGTCACACTTACGTACTGTTAATTACTGCATGCGCACTATAGCAATGAATACGTTGGATATTAACTATTTTTACTTTGAAAGTAGTGTAAGAACTCTTTTGGTCCGCGTTCAAGTTGTAAGAACTTTTTTTTCTAATTATTTATGGTTCAAACTTCCCTCTCATATAAATAATTAAGTGAATAAAATTTGACACCACCCTCGAAAAATATCACATGATTTGCACTCTGTAAGAACAACTTTTCCCCGCTTGTCAGGTGTAAGAAACGTTTTTTCATTAATTATTTATTAAAAACTTACTACCATTTGAGTTTCAAGATGAATAAGATTTGACAAGAGTGCTTTGAAAAATTACATATTTTTTATTAATTTTTACATCCATGTCCCGCTAAACGACCTCGGTAATATCATGAACCTTTCTTACTTTACTAATATAACTAATTCTATTCATATGGCTGTGAATAAGATTTGACACACATTTTGTCGCGGGCTCCCGGTCTACAGGTAGACTTTCGTAAATGCAGCAAACGTTTATTTTTATGTTCAACAAACTTCTGTTTTAACAAATTAGTTTGCACGAAGAATTTTGCTTGACAATTTAAAACATTGTCTGTTAACTGTTTTAATTTTCTTTAAGTGTTGCTTTTATATTACAGATGGACGCCGTACTGTCAATTCTGGATTCGCTTCGATTTTCTTTAAAGTAATTATAAGCTTTAAAGTTTCAGTTGTTATTATTAAAGCGGAAAAGTACAGAAAAATGTTTTATTGGATACATTCTGTTTTGGAAATGTTAAGAACTTTTTAAAGCCACTAGCAGCTGCTGAGTTATTTGACACTAATTATTTATTATTATATAATTATTATATTATATTATTATTATATTATTTAACACTAATCCATATTAACAGTTATTTTTATTGAACTTTTACTCGGTCGACCTTGACAGATTTTCTTCTTTTTTTATAATTAAAAAATAGTAAATTGGGAGTGCAAATATTTCTTTCCTATAACTATATAAGTTGTAGCCACATAGTGAAATTCGTCAGATTGTGAGAAACCGAGATATTTCATAACCTGCCGGCATTTCGTGTATCTTATTTGAATTACACCAATTGACTAGGTAGTTCATGAAATCATCGATTTCACGCGGCGCTTCATGTTAATCTGCAAGTTACTCAATCTGACATACTTACTATTTTGAGTTTTTGACGCTTCGTGAAAGTTCTTTGTGCTTGCGCTTGCTTAGGTGATTTGTTGTGTTCGTTCTTCCCTCGAATTCTGTGTTCCAATTCACCGCAATAACTTTTGGTCTGTATGGGTATATAGTACCTATATATCTTTTTCTTTCGTAAATATGTCCTATAATCCTACTTTAATCGATCGCTTGCCGCTTGAATATTTTATTATAGATCGTCTGAGTACCCCTGTTCTGGACGATGTGTCGAGTTGCGTTGGTTGCGTTGTATTTCTTTTTGAAGTTAAACTTTTTTACGCACGCTTGACTTGGGGAGTAAGCTGGTGAATGCGTGACGAGAGATTTACGGAAGTGTGATCGGGCGAATCGAACGGAAGTTTAAAGGGAGATAAAAGTTAGTGAAGATAGAAAGAGGATGACAAATATTTCACTGGCTAGTGGCGCCATCAGGTGGCCGAAAATATAAGCAGTACTAACAATAGAATGACACATACTTTATTTGCCAGTGACGCTATCGGGTGACAGAAAAAAGTTTTGTAAACCTACTTTAAATAATATTTCATAAAGATTTACGCTTAAAATCCAACGAGAGCTAAGTAATTGCAATGTATTACTTTTGTTTTCATTATCTTTATGATTATATTTTTTTCTTCTTACATTAGACTGTTTATTTCGTTCTTGAACAATTTTATAAATTAATATTTTGTTCAATACAAAATATGAACTTAAAAATGAATTTACAATTTTATTCACTTTAAACGTAGAATATTACGTTTAAAGTGAATGAAATTGAATTCATTTTAAAGTTCATATTTTGTAAATTTTCGGGTAAATAATAACAAATTATGGCAGGAAGAAGTTTTACTTCAGTCGTGTGGTCTATAGCACACTTGTTTTTTTTTTAATCAAAGGTGTAATAATATATAGCGACATAGACAAATATTAACTATTTTCGCATTTAGTTTATCCTGACATAATTCCGTACATCTCAGTTTATAGTGGATGATGTACTTTAAGGGTATTTTTTTATAGTAAAACGTTAAACAACGTAAATAAATTATATGTTTTGTGTTTGAATGCAGCAGTGTGAACAGAGATAGGATTGTTTCTTGTGTGGCGTTGGTACCAAAATGATGTTTCAAGATATTCGGTGGTGACTAAAGTAATACAATTCTGATACAAGGCGTGATACAACAAAAAATACAACTCAGCTGTTTAGATATTTTATTTACGGTAATAAAAATAAAGTAACTAAAAACATTTTCTTATATACAAGCTTTTTTCGAGGACATGGAATTGTATTTTATATGGCGTGAGAAACGGAACACTTATGGTGGAAGTGTCGGGGCAGTAACGAAAATTTTGATGATACGGGAACTAGTTACCTATGCAAATTTGATCCTTTTAAAAAATACTGTCGCCTGCATAAATTTTTGAAGTCGATTAAATGTGTGGTAGTAAGTAACACTTTGATTACAAGATTGAACTCTAACAAAAACAAGTAAAGATAATAAACGGGTTGTAAAAATGTAAATAAAATAAAATAGTTTATTATAGATCTAGGGTATAGTGAAGTATATTATTGACGAGTTGTGACATTATTTTAAACGAGCGCGGTAGATATTATTCTACTTCCTATACTCTGTATAAAATAGTTTTGGACTTAATTTCCAGAATTGAAAACATTTTTGACATTTCACTTGTGTAACAAACTTGACTTCTAATAGTAAGCTGTGTAGGTAGTAGGTAATGTATAGTGCATAACTACTCATCCGATTTCAATTTTTTTCACCAATATTTAGAATGGACCATCAGGATGGACATAGGCTATATATTATCGCGATAAAATAAAAGCGCTTTTCGTGGAGACCAATTTTGCAACGTAAGTCGACGAAAAAAAGCGGTGGCAAAATACTATTCCGGGCGAAGCCGGACCGGACAGCTAGTTACATATGAACAGCGTCTAAGCCAGTGCATACACCTACCGGCCGTGGCCGCGTGGTTTTAAAAAGCTCTGATACTGTAAGGTGTACAAGGTCCCAGGTTCGTGCCCAGCTTGAAATATCTAATATGAAATATTAAAATATTGAGTGATTTCATTAACATCAAAAATAATAAATTATTATTACCGAATTTTACTTTGGCGCTCGACGGGCGGTAAAATTACTTTACCGCCCGCTTGTTCGTGGCCTTTATTCCGGGATAAAAAAAATACTTGGTTAAATGGTTAAAATTTGAAAAAAATAAAAACAAAAAACAATTATTTCAGCTTGAAACTTATTGCGGAGTCAATAATTTGCGCACATCGAGAATTTTTTGACGCTGATATAAAATGCCTTCCACTGTCCGATGTTATAAGTAATTAAAGATGTCGTACTGCAGCCTTGCAAAAGAATTACAAAAAATGCATCAGTACGTACACAGAAGCTGCATACATTATTTCCTTTATGTATCGGTAAAGTTTTTCAAAATCGCGTTTGCACGGGCTCCACTAGTTGCCATTATTTGTTTAGGTTAGAGTACTTTATTCAACACGCGTGAGTAATATATAATTTCGGGGCCCTGCTAAATTCGGTAGAAATAATAAATTACTTCATGTTGACGCGTAGAGTGCTAATAATGAGCCGTACTATACGATAATAAATTTTCTGGACCAATAGGAAAGCAGTAGCGAGCGGAAGCGTACAATAATGAATAATAACTGCATAGTTTCTGGACCAATAGGAACGCGGTAGCGATTTGTATATATGAAAACAGCATCGCAATTCAGCGAAAGTCAGGGCCATCTTGTGTGCATCGAGGGCGGTGGGTACATGTCAATCGATGAAGTGATTTATTATTTTTCCCTCTTTTATCAGGGCCCCGATTACATATTATTACTCGTGCTAGTTGAATAAAATATTATGTGCGAACATTGATCGAAGGAGAATATTCCACTCGCGTGTTACCGCACTCGCTAAGCTCGTGCGGCAAATTTCACGCTCATGGAATCTTCTCCTTCTCTCACTAGTCGCACAATATACTATTAGTTCATTACTTATGTCAGACCAAGTACCTTGAAATGAACTATACACTGCACGTCGCATATTTCTTATTTGTGATCTTAATTATTCTGATCAACTGTGAGATAATGAAGTTATTCTCTCTTATTGTATATGTATGTGTGTGTGTATGTGTATACACTCCATATCTGCTGTTGGATCCTCGAAACTGTAACGGTGCGCTGCCGTTTTCATTATGTCACTTTATATCTAGCCAACAGGGATGCCGCGACTTTTATCTCTTTATAACTTTACTGATATTTCGTCCTTTCAAGTTGAACTTATCTCTGAACAAGCGAAACTAAATGAACTAAAACAAGATCGAGGTAAAACATGCAAACTAATGTAGAATCTCATAAAGGGGAACAATAAGCCTAAGTATGAACGAAAGTCAGCTCTGACGCGCAAAGCGATAATTATTAAATAAAGGAAAGAACAAAGATATATTATGTAAATGGTCTCAAAGGTAGAAATCACAATTCCAGTCAAATTGTGTATTCTACTGTTGCAGGAACTTGTCAAAAAAAATATCCGTTTAAAAAACCGGCCAAGTGTGATTCGGACTCGCGCACCGAGGTATCCGTACAAACTTGTAGGTATGTAATTAGTTCGTCCATTACGGGAATCGAATTTCGAAGATTTTTCCCGCTTAGTCGTTGGAAAACTGTTGTCCCTATACAGCGACAAACGTCGCGGTCAGTTTGCCAACTAAGCGTGTAGTTGCAATGAGTTCAGATGGACTACTGAACTGTGTTGTACCACGTGGCTATATCTGTTAGCATAGTTGTCGTACCGTTTTGTATGCGAGAGCTTTCATATTGTGCTGTAAAAACGCACCGGTAGCGGACGCTTGTTTTGTATTGGAACTGTTACTGTGCACGTGCGTAGCATGCTGTTGCGGTTTGAAAACAATTTTTTTTGTAATGTAACTAAAAATTTACGGTTTTCCTAACTTGTGCTATAAGACATTGCTTCATGCGAAATTTCATGATTCTAGGTCAAGGAGAAGTACCCTATAGGTTTTGTTCCCAGGAGTCTTGACAGATAGACAGGCGGACGGACAACAAAGTGATCCTAAAAGGGTTCCTATTTTTTCTTTAGAGGTACGGAACCCTAAAAAGTGTTGACTGTGTCGATGCGTATCGCTTGAAGTTAGGTATTTTAAGAACATTAATTTATAAGAGGCCTAAATAATTATTACATAAGTTATATCGTAACAAAATTCTTACTTTTGAAATGTGTTTTTAACTCTTTTTAAAATCGCAACATATTTCTGTATTACTGCATCTCTTACATTTTGATCCGTCATATACCAGCTTATAGTTAAGAAGTAAGCCATGAAAAAATGTCAAATCGGTTTAGTTGTTCTTGAGATTACCCGCGACAAACAAACAAACAAAATTATATACTTTTCCTGTTTATAAAATTAGTTTAGACAATTGAATCAAAAATCAATTTGCCTCACGAAAATTACTTCTTCATTTTTTTTAAGGCTAAATCTGATGTAGTTTTGGAATGAAGATTGTGACAACCCTAATAATATAAAATTATTTTATTACATAGAGCACGGATTATGCAAATTTGTTTATATAATATAGTATATTATATGTTTTGATGTGTGTGTCATCATATTCAGACATCTTACATTCAGTAGTTTAGATATTACGTAGAGTGTGTTATGTAAGCAATGCATCCACTGGTTTAAGGTCGGGCGCACATGGACTGATTTTGGTCAGGCACAAAACCCGCACGCATCCTGCGTTTTAAAAAAATCGACCAAATGCGTGCCTAACACGCATAACTTAGGGTTACATAAACTTCTCACAAAAAGCGACAATCTTTTCTTGTTGATATTTCTGTCAAAATTAACATAAGTTTGGTTGTATACAAAATCCTACCTCAGGACTCCCATAGTTGTTTTTAAATTTTGTTTTTATCTAAAATAGTAGTCTATTAATATATTTCGTTGGACCAATCGATAATAAAAAAATAAATAAAAATAGATAAATTTCTGTCAGATATAATTTTCGAAGTCTGCTCATTTTCACCTTGAAACCCTTACGTCAAAAAAAGTGGTAACAGAATTCGATGAATTTTGCGATGAAATGATTGCAATTATTTTATGTACGCAGCTACTCAGAAGAGATTTAATTGAAAAGTTTTTTGTTTTTTCAGAAAATACATTATTTAAATTTATCTTTACGTTATTTTTAAATTAGATGTTCTTTTCTTGAAAAGATCGATTTAATCGACAGGCGACATACTAATTTAATTTAATATCAAATACTGCATAAACTACGTAAAATTCAATATATTTTTACATACTTTTTATCGGTGGTTCGAAATAGATACATTTATTGAAATTTTAAAAACTAGTCGTTACGGATTCATTCCCATTATTTGACATAGTTACTCCTTTTTCGACGTGGACCCTCCTAATAAATTTCAAAATTGATGACATTCACGTAGTCAACGCCCTGACAAACCTTGAAATTTACACCTATGTTGATTTTTAGATTATTTACCTCTTTTCACCCTCTGAAGGGTTTGTTGTTGAAAAAGCATGAAACACATGTTTATTTATTTGTTGACAGGAGTAATCCTGCAAATTTTCGAATTGATACATTTATCTTATATGATTTCTCAATGCAAACTTTGAACTCCCATTATACCCTTTTAGGGATTGAACTTAAAAAATCCGTTCTTAGCGAATGTCTACGTCATAATGACTATCTTTGTGCCAAATTTTAGCCCAATCTGTCCAGTAGTGCGTTGATAGATCAGTCAGGTTAAAGAAAGTCCATTTTACAAATCGTTAACCTAGGTCCTAAATGATAGCATACAGTCGCAATGCGCATGCATAGGTGCCATACCTGTACTCGTATGTATAATAAAGTATTACATCTCAGAGGAAACATAATTGTATTAGATATACGTCCGCTTGTTCTAACTCTCTATAGGTTGATACAACTCGCTCTGTATGCAGATATAACATTATTATAATACAGTTGGCCGAACCTTGGAGCAGTCGCGTAAAAATGTAGTCGCATGTCTTTTCGACATATTAAAATTAAAATAAATTTTTGAGTAAGGCCTAGCACACATGAAGAGCATTCAACGCGCGTTGGCCCAACGCGCGTTTACAATTTCTATACAATTGTATATAACTGCTTATATGATAACAAATGTTCAAATCTTTGATTAACGTTTGAATAGAACTCTTCAAATAAAATTGTCGACCAATTTTTTTCAGATTAATATATTGACAAAAATAAAATTATGAATCAATATTACAAAAAATGACGTTTCGATCTGGGTTTAGATCTTCTTCAGAAATATCTAAAAATATCGAAACGTCATTTTTTGTAATATTGATTTATAATTTTAGTTTTGTCAATATATAGTCTGAAAAAAACTAGTTGACAATTTTATTTATTTGAATAGGTAACAATAATGTTATTATTATGGAATATTATAAAACACTCATTATTGCAATTATAATGGGATAGATATTAGAAAAAATTAATATTCAAACAATGTCACTGTTGGGACCCAAACCCGAATCTTTCACTATCGCGGCGGCTGAATTATCATTTCTAAAATGACTTATGTAGACAAGTTTGCATTCCTTTTTGGAAATAAGCGCTCCCAGGAACAACGTTGCGGATCGTGTACAAAGGTAAACGTTTCGCGTCGGCCCGTTACCCGTTGACTAAAACGGTCGTTAACAAGATCCCGGATAAATTCTATCAAAACCCGCTGTACAGCAATTGACTATACGGTTTAGCGACGTGTCTGTTTCAAATTTTATGTAACGTTAAAGGGGAAATGATTCAACAGCTGAGAAATTTAAGAAATAAGTTTCACTTCCCACTTCACTTTAGTGTGATTCACACACGTTTTTTCTCTGTCGTGCTTTGTTTATGAGTTTTGCTTTTAACATCTGATTCAAATCATAAATTTTAGTAATTCTTTGTGTAGTTAATTTTGTTTTGATTTTGTTATAGATTCATAGGCAAAAATATCTTTGTGAAGCACTGGAATGGAATATGATATCTGATAAAATTGTATAACGAATTTGTGTTTAAATACAATAAAGCTGGCAAGGATTTAATTTTTTTGTGAATTTATATAGGCACATGGTGTCCCATTTTAATTGATCATCATCTTGATTAACTTTTGCCAGTGACGCCGAATAAAAGAAAGTTTCGAACAAAAGTTGTTTAGTTTAAAGGGGAACATGCCACCCTCCACTCCCAACCTCTGCGCAGGGATGAGGACATTTTTAATAGGAACATGTATTTTTTATCACAAATTATGATTTTTCGAGAAAAAAATATGGAAAATTTATCTGAAACATTTTTTACCCGATGTCTCTCTCAACCTCTAAAATGCATGTCAAAAATCGGTTTTCCGAAACTCCATTGAATTTTTCTGCCTAAACAACGACCTTGCGCGCAGAAAATTACCAGAAGTAAAAGTTGTTTGGTTTGGGAAGGGTCATCAAATAAACATAAAAAAACACCGCCTTCTGCACCAGGGTGGGGGGGACTAAAAAGGAGTTTCGGGAAACTGATTTTTGACATGCATTTTAGTGGTAAAAAAATGTTTCTGAGAACTGTTGCATATTTTTTTCGAAAAATCATAATTTATGATAACAAATAGGTGTTCCTATTAAAAATGTCTAAATGACTCTCATCCCTGCGCAAGGGTTGAAGGTAGGGGGTGGTATTTGTCTCCAAACAATGTCCCCCTGTAAACTAAACATCTTTTGTCTGAAAATTTTTTTAATCAACGTCACTGGCGAAAGTAATTCAAGGTGATCAATTAAAATGGGACGCCTGTATATTGCTATCTCGTTTATCTATCTAAAAGCGCGAATTGTAAATAAACCATTAATAAGCATTCAATTTTTTCTTTTTAATTTTGATTACCGTTATTTATTTAAAACATGTATAAACGTGTTTTCGGTGAAAAAGTATTATGTGGCCATTATATGATGAGTGAAAAGCGACTGTCTATTCATATGGCCGGTATATCATGCCAGTTTGTATACAAAAAGCGTAAACAAAAAGGCATAATATGAACTCAGTATATAATCAACTGTTACATACACATATGTATGGTGTTAACATCTCCCTTATAATGTGTTATACAACCAAGTTCTCATTATGCAAATCGGACACACACAAAGTTTTGTGCACACTCTGCGACGTAAAAAATGGCACGCCGTCGCGTCGGTGCTGCTGCAAAACAGTTGAAATCTGCAATTAATGGTCCCGCTAAAATTTAAACTCACGTTTCATAACCCAACTTTTTTACTTGGCTAAGGTAGTTGAGTTAAGGATTAGGTAGAAGAAAATCACAATTGTATGTACTTCAAATAAGTTCGACGTCATCATGGTTAAACATGAACAACGACATGCGATAAGGGTGTCACCCCGTGTGATATGTTGAAAAAATCGATATTTTATTTTTGCCGAAATTGATTCCTAAACATGTGTAGAATATGCTGTAAAAGTGATTTTCCAATATTCAAAGTCGTTAGAAAGTTACAGCAGCTAGAAGACCAGCTGTTCAGAGCGCTTAGTTGAGCGCTCGGATAGGTGGAGCACCGGGCCGATTGTGACGCTTCGCTTTGTTACGACAGAGCAGAGCCTTCATAACTTTTAAAATATTTTAGGTTTCGTGTGAGCTCTCTGATGATGTATAAAAATGTGGGAAGGTCCCATTCCGCGTAATTGTTTATAATATAAAAATTTATTGAAGGAGATTTATTTGGTTGAGGAACAATTAAAAATAAAATTTATATTTTGTACCGGCGTGATGACTTCATTGGCGCAGAATCATACCTTATAATAATGAATCGTGCTCGTTTGAACTAGACAAACTAATTCAGTTAAACGTTGTCTTATGAAAAACGTAAGGGAGGAACAAAAGGGTGAACTCACCATTGGTAAATATTCGCACTTATTTTTGTATGTTTTGTCGGCATAAAGGTACGAAACTGGAAGAAATACAATATTATATTCCCTCGGGTGTAAAAAAAACTATGACTAATTCGCAATCCAGCTTAGAATGAATTATATATGCACTCGGATGAAGCCAGGCTTATCGACTTAAACCGTCCTCAAGAAATGAGGTATCGAAAGGTAAAAACCGTATTAAAAAAATCCCGCACAAACCTTATGGGATTTGGTTCTCGGTTAAATTGATCAAAATTGGTTTTATTTTATAGTCTAAAGGTCACTAAGAAAAAGTGTCCATGAGCGCATAGCCTAAAAACCAATTGGTTTTTAGCTACATATATGTTAGCGAGATTTCAGATATAGGAATATCCATTGAATTCACAAACATGTTCCATGTTCAATTTTTGTGCTTTTTTTATAAATTATTATAGAAAACTAGTCGAAATTTAGGTAATGTTGGAAGGTGTTACCCTATATAATATAATAATGTCACGTCTAGATTCAATGCACTCGAAGACATATTTCTAAGGCTTGAGATTTTTTAAGATTGTGAATTCAATGGAGATTCCTATATCTAAAATCTCGCTAAAAATGTATTGGTTTTTAGGTTATACGCCCATGGACACTTTTTCTTAGTGACCTTTAAACTATAAAATAAAACCATTTTCGATCAATTTAACCGAGAACCAAATCCCATAAGGTTTGTGCGGGGTCTTTTGCTTAGTGTAGCCAAGTCAATTCTATTTTCACCCCGGCGCAGCTGAGCCGAATATTAATTATAAACCTAAAACCTCCACAAGAAATACAGTATCGACGACTGGTTGAAACCGGATTGAAATCTGAGATTAACCTCGATAAACCCTCATACACTTTTCCTCTCAATGATATGAGTGGTATAGACTATAGATAGATTTTTTGATCTGTTAAAAAACTGACAGATTTGGATGAAAAAAATATATTAAAATACCTGGTTCACATAAAATAAAATTCGATTCCAGGGCCCGATAACTGTGCCATTTGATTCAACAAGTTCAATAATTGTTTAGTTATGCAAGAAATAACTAAACAATCTATAATCGATCTAATAAAACCTTTGAGATCAATATGAATTATCAGTAAGGTGCAGTCGTGACGTCAATTTAACGGAAAAATGCATCTTGTGTCTTCAACTCTTTGTATAAAATCTATTGTGTAATAATTATCGCTTCTTGTCAATCCATAAACTTGATTGATTGACATAAAAGGTTGACGTAATATTTTGGTTGGGATACAAACAAATTACTTTTATCATAAATATGTTATCATTACCAAGAATTATTGTACGTAAATAAAAATGAGTAAACAAGAAAGTTAAAATACATTTTGGCACAACCTCCTATAAAATAGCTGCTTTTTATGCCTGTGTAACGTTATAGTAAAATGACCCGTTTTCGCACTAGAGTGTAAAGTAAAACATTAGTAATGCGATTTAACCATTCAATCTGTCAATTGTCATTTTTTAATATGAGCGACAGAGAAACAAAATAGGCGTTGAACAGTTCACATAGATACTAATATGATCGAATTTGAACTGTCAAAAATGTTACAAAATACTTATTATGCTGTGAAAATCAGCTATTTACTACGTGCAAAAATGTAGTATGTATGTATGCTTTTTATGTATGTAGTATGTATCTCGACTGTAATGTTTTTATGCATCGTGTGACTGTTAAAACATAGCTAATAGATCGTTACAACACAGTCACGACTTGTCATAAAATAATGCAATACAAACTAAATACTTAAACTACTATTTTATGCTCTTTTAAAGAGAACTATTTTTTTCTTTTTAACATATTCCGGAAACTTAAAATAGTAGCGTCTGTATCTAGACGTTAAGGGATTATTTTATTGACGAGAATTGTGACATTACTGTTGGATTGGTAAAATCGCATTTGTGTTAGCTTTACTTTACACACTAGTACGAAATGGGGAAAAGTGGCTATTTGATAGAAGAGTGCGCAATTTATTTTTTAAATTTATAAGAAAATTTTGCATTATATTCTTTCGTGTGGATGCTGATACCTAATTGACTTTTTTAAACATAAAAAAACATTTAGATTTTATACTATGCTACATTTAGCTACGTCGATAAGGAAAATAATATGCATATCTATTTTAATGAATAACTAAAATTTTCTTATTAGTGTTAGTCAAGGATTACTAACTTATTCTTTCAGACAAACTAAAAATTGAGATTATTTAGACAACCTTTTTCGAAAAAAATAAGCCATCTTTAAATAATCAATTTACTTTTGACGTGATAACGTCTTATAAATTGATGAAACACCGGCTGCACGCACGAAAAGAGTAACGTTCCGCAAGCGAGAGCGCGATATAAGCGATAGTCTCTCTCTTCTCGCGTGACGTCAGAGAGTAGTGTGCGTTCAACATTTTTTTCGGCTGTTCCAGCGAAAGCTACATCTGACAGATGGCCAGATAAATTATACGGTTTGTTAACAAATATATAATATATATACATTCTTTTAAATGTCTTTTATAATTGCTTAAAAATATGTAATTTGCTTTGGTTGATCAAATTATTAGTCGGTAAAAATATAGTTTGACAGCTACTAAAATTTAGGTTATGTATTATTAAATATAATATTCGAGCGGAATACGTTATCACGTAAAACTATCGTCCGTAGACCGACTTTACAGACAACCAATTTTTTATAAACAACCTTAATTTCCATTCACCTGTGACAGATTGATTGTTATCAATTGTTTTTTTATAAAGCCTAAATTAAAAATGTTGTTCGTCAGCACGCGTAATAATACAGACTGTAATGTTTAAACACAGTGTGGGTCTCTCGCGCCTCGTTCTATTTTAAATAACGCTCCAGTGGTGAAGTCATTAATAAAAATCCAATCAAAGTGTCATGTAGCGTAGTTAGTACCTCATACTACGCGATTTTCCAGACTCGCCTCTGAGCCACCTCGCAGTTTAGTCCCCACACAACAACCCGACAATACTACGTATGTATATAGAGAACCATTAGATCGCGTGTTAATTTAACTAATGTCAACTGCGCCGACAATTTGAATATTAGCGTCAGTGTGGTAGTTGATAATTTATATGTGTTTGAGATGAATGCCTTTACTGCACCAAAATATATAGAATAGACTCGGAAGTGTGACAGATTGTTAATTGAAATAGGGTTTCATTATTTGTTGGAGATTTTTCATAATAGTAGTTTTTGCACGCATCTCTATACAGGGTGTTAGAAAAGTCCCGGAACCCTGAAAAATCTTGCAGACGATGCATGGAATCAAAAAACGTTAAAACGTGTAAAAAATATTTTTTTAAAGCTATTTAATGAGACCACACATGACCCACCACCCAGCGGGTGGGGCGGCAGGCAACTTTGCAATTTTAAATGGAAACCCCTAATTTTTATTGCAGATTCGGATTTTACTACAAAAATTACGTAAATTTTACTTGAACTCTTTTTTGTTTATCCGCAACACATGTCGCGGTAATCGCGACAAATAAAAAAGTCAATTATTTCTCGAAACGATCAAATAAGAATTGGCATCAAAGAGGAACACGAAAAAGCACGTATCTAAAACTTTTTTAAAGCCATTCAATGATATCAGTAATGCCCTCCCTATTACATTTTAGCTAATAATTTCGAACTGCTGTCATTTGTGTATTTACGTATAAATTAAAAGCTTGCTTTGTCTGTGTATGTAATTAATACGCAATTAATTAATGTATTTAATAAGCGTGCTTACGACCGAGGTATGAAGAAAGATAGTATAAACCACACTGGCCGAAGGCATTTTTTGTAGTAAAATTCGAATCTGTAATAAAAAATTTAAAATTTCAAAGTTGTCCACTGCCCCACCCGCTGAGTGGGGGTCATGTGTAGTGTTATTAAATAACTCTCAAAAAAATATTCTTTACGTGTTTTCACGTTTTTTGATTCCATGCATCGTTTGCGAGATTTTTCTGGGTTCCGGGACTTTTCTAACACTGTATATATTTCATGTCTGTTATAGTAAACCCGTTTAAGTGCTTGTCCACGTTGAGCTTATAAAGCAAAGTTGAGAAACATATTTTATTTATTTTATTTTAATATAAAAATTCCAGCCAATTGGGCGGCGGGACCTTTCCAACTTCAAAAATATATTGATATAGTAATGAAAATAAAATTTCTGATATCGCGTGAGGTGTCGCGGGTAGTATTCAATATGATATTTGCTACTTGTTGCCATGGTTACCTACATAATGTGTTCACGTCATGTAAAAATTACACAAAGCATGCTCAACTACCTAGTTTATTTTTTATAGATCTACAAAACAAAAGAACAGCTGATTTTTGGGAATATTTTCCAAATATTCCCAAAACTATAAAGTTTAGAAGAAAAAATTATTAACGAAACTTTCTTGAAAAAATAAACAAATTAATAAACCGTTATGAAAAGTATACAATTATTATATATAAAAAAACAACGTTTTAGCACATATCTCTTCTGCGCATGAGCCGATTCTCCCCAAAACAATAGGGCTTTTCGTATTTGCATACCAAACATCTTCCCAAAATTTGGTTTCAATTCGTTCATCCGTTTGACCTGTATTGTGCTCACAGACAAACAGCTAACAGACGCACAGTTTTTCCAAAAATGTGTTTTTTTGGAATTGGGGCACCTAAAAACGAAAAAGTATTGTAAAATTTTGATAAGTGATTTTTGACCTAAACTAGTAACATTCCCCACTTATGGGTTGGAATGGTAAAACAATTAGGTGAGTAAACTTTTAATGATATATCAATAAAATAAACAATTATTTGACTGGTACCTATAATACGATACTACGTAAATTTAGTGTAGTTCATATGTTCTTTTTTGATGAATTCCAGTCCTCCTTCACCGAAAATTATGATCATGGTGTCATTCGATTCGGAATAACATCTAGAAACTTTTTGAAAAAAGAATGAAGTGGGGGCCAAAAAAATTGCAAAAGCTACAAATGTTTTAGTAAAAGAGAAAAGAGAGCTTTGGTTTTTTGCGAATATCTCATAAACTATTGCAGATATATGAAATCACCAAAAAGGTTCTGAAAAATCCCACTTTCCCACAAAATAGTCTTACCTCTCGGAACTCTATCACCAATATTTCTAATTTTAATTTAGAGGTGAAATAGGGCTAAAAAACTTTTTTTATATTTTTTATACAACAAGCTAAAAAAGTAAAAACACGAAAATATTGAAAATTATATAAAAATAAAAAAAAAAAATTTGCCCTATTTCATTTCTAAATTAAAATTAGAAATATATTGGTGAGTTGAGAGAGATACGATTTTTTTGTAGGAAATTTCCTGCTCTTTCAGAATTTTTTTAGTGATTTTATATATCTGCAATAGTTTTTGAGATATTCGCAAAAACAAAGCCCCTCTTTTTCTTTAACTAAAATGTTTATAACTTTTGCAATTTTTTCGTCCCCCACTTCAACTTTTCCAAAAAGTTTCTAGATGTTATTCCGAATTGAATATGATCATAATTTTCGGTGAAAGAGGACTGGAATTCATCAAAAAAGACATCTGAACTACACTAAATTTGCGTAGTTACGTATTATAGGTACCAGTCAAATAATTGTTTATTTTATGGATACATCATTAAAAGTTTACTCACCTAACTATGAAAAGGAGTTGTTTCTATATTTAAATAAAGTAAACAAAATATGTTTTTCAACTTTGCCTTAAGCAGTACACGATATAGTTTATATTCTAAAGGAAAAGCAAAAATAAAAATCGTAACTCAATGACACAATGCATTTTTTAAAATGATACTCTGTTTCATATAAACAATCAAGAAAGTGTATTTTTAAAGCTACTCAAATTATTTGGTTACATTTTAATTGCTTAACAAATTCGTTATACAAAAATAATGAATATGTTGGGTTTTATTTTTTTAAATATAAACTAATTAACCACCTTATCCTTTTGTCAATTTCCAGTTTTATAGCAAAGACCAATAGAAAGAGCGAGACAGAGCGTAAAAACTTCTTTAGCGGTTACCCTAATATAAATGCATTCACATGTAATGTAATACGTCCTTAAGGTCGTATAAAGTCGAAGGGTAGACGGTTAAGTACGGATTGTGTGATACAACTGGGTGCTCTTTTCTTAGGCCGCCAACTGTCACTGACAGACGCGACGCAGCCTAAGTACATACATACATTCACGTTTATCTATGGCCACAAAATAAAATTGTTTATGTCAAATTTTACTGGTTTTATCTTTCGATACACTTTTTAATTTCGATTTTCTGTGTGCACTTAATTTCTTATAAACAACAATTTACTACCTTCCAATGGATGTGTGGCTCAAAATGGTCTATTTTTTGTTAACATAAAAGAAAAGAGGCGGCACTGTCGTCTGTCAGTCATATCTCTCGATATAATTTCTTCTTCGTAAATATCGACATTTGTTAAACAACATATTAATTGTTTTTTATAAATTTGCAAAAAAGGAGACATAACATCGTTTCGAAATTGTTTATTAGACAGATCAGACAAAACTTCTATTTTTGGGTAGGGGATTAGAAATCTTGACATAAATCGTTTTGTCCGATGGCAACATACACACGCGCATAGAGACACATATTTATGCATACACTGTACCAGGGTAACAGGGTAGCAGAAGTGGAATGACGCAAACGCAAATTACTGAAAGGTCGACTATTTACATTGTTTTGTACTCGAGATTGTATCTTGCTGGCTCCTGTTGTCCTTGTCTGTCTGACTTTTTATTGGATGACAATTATAATGTTGTCAGTGGGCAAACATTATAAAGGTCAGATTGTGAAAATAAGATAGGGGACGTAGGGATGCTGAAAATGTTTAAAACATCGAGCGATACATAGAATAAATAAAATCGATCTTGTAAAAATATCGAAATTTTCCAATAACCTGTAGAAAGTATTCATTTTAATCTATTCAAAATTCCAAGAGACTAAAAAATATTTATTGATTTAAGT
This sequence comes from Xanthostigma xanthostigma, assembly GCA_963575645.1. Classification (NCBI taxonomy): domain Eukaryota; kingdom Metazoa; phylum Arthropoda; class Insecta; order Raphidioptera; family Raphidiidae; genus Xanthostigma; species Xanthostigma xanthostigma. The sequence continues at coordinate 18,469,281 of OY754467.1, forward strand.
ACTACAGAATTGAGATTTTTTTTCAAATTTCAAAAGAATTATTTATAAAATAATACAAATTTTTCATTTTAAAATTTAACTTGCTATTGAAAAGAAAACCTTGTGAAAAAACATCGATGATGACCGAAGTTAATAAATAACCGACGTAAACGTTGAAAATCAATGTATCGGTCTATTGTGCGCATGGAAGCATATACAGTTGTGATTCAATCGCATGCGAACGTATCAAATATTTGTTGAAAATTAGATAAAAATTAAAAGCGTATCATTTGAATTTTTCTTCTCAGATTTCCCAAATAAACACAACATATAAAACTTCAAACAGATGGGTTAGACCTAGAGTAACATGAAATACAAGTAATAGACGTTTTTCATAGTTGATAATTTTTTGTGCGCATGCCTTAACTTCTGCCATATATTTAGGGCAGTTTTAATTAATTGATTTTGCCATATATTTCGGGCAGTTTTCATTAATTGACAGGTGAAAAGTGATTGACTTTGAAAAAAATTAAATAGTACTTATTAAATTAATAAGTGATACAGAACCGTAAGAAATAATTTACTAGTTTTTGAAAATAATTTCTTTTGACAATCAGCGATTTATAACAAGTAGTTTCAACAATCTTAATTTACCTGTCGCATAGTTTTGATTGCATGGCAAATATGTAAAATCATTATTTAAAAAATCTTACACAAAAAACGTCCAATATATATTTCGCCGTTCTTTGCTAATAATATAACCAGCTGATGCCTGCAGAATCTGGCGGCACATCGACAGATGGTTGTGCCAAATTACCGTATAAGTGTATACGTACATTTTTGTATAGGGTGTCACTCGTCTGTCACATTAAAAAAAAAATTTCAGCCAGTTGGACGACGGGACCATTCCAACTTCAAAACGTTGACATTTGATATAATATAATTTTGTGAGGTGAAGCGGTTAATGGCTAGTATTCAATATGATATTAGCTACATAATATGTTATTTTTGTCAATATAAAGTCTGAAAAAGTTGGTCGATAATTTTATTATTTGAAGAGTTCTATTCAGACGTTAATCATAGATATGAATATGTTACAGCTATTTTTTTTATTTTCAAAATATTTCCGAAACTATAAAATTTAGAACAAAAATTTAACGAAACTTTCTTGAAAAAATAAATAGAATAATAAGCTGTTAAAAACGTATACCATCATTATATAAAAAAAACACCATTATAGCATATATCTCTTCTGCGCCAACGCCGATTTTCTCCAAAAACAATAGGGCTCTTCATATTTGCATACCAAACATCCTCCCATTTGGTTTCAATCCTTTCGTCCGTTTGACCTGTATCGTGTTAAAATTTTCATATATGCAACTGATTTCTAATGAAAAAAATTTTGATTACATCCAAATCTGAGGGTGCGCTCAATATGAGAGTCCTTAGAACACTGGGTTTACATTATTTGGTACCTTAGTAAGGTAATCAAACTACAGATTATTTATTCTGTCGTTTGATTATAATATGTTAAAAACCAAAAAACTATCTAGAAAACCGGAAGAAGTCAAAATTTGTTTTGGAAAAAAAATGGCCATTCTGTGATGGTATGTTGAACCAGAAAACAATTAAAAATGCTTATATTTACACTTTATTGGCATCATATTAAATTTTTTTTGGTGACACTACAACGCGTTCCTCGAATATCTGTGAATCGCAATATTCTAGCTACATGTTGGCAATTTTCAAGTTTCTATACTGAGCCGTTTATAAAAATTTAGAGACCTATCCTACTAAAAAAATTATCTGCGTTAACCATTTACAGTGTAAACTCTATATAGCGATACTCAAGGGACTGTGCACTTTGTGACGTTATTGAGAGCTGTCGTTAAACGGAGAGAAGAAATAATCCTTTAATAATTTTTACTATAATGTGTATTTACTCATAATATATAAAATTTACAACTGCCCAAAAAACATTCATACTATCACAAGTTACAGCTGAGCTAACATATGAAAAACAATCGCAGCAAACAAAAGAACGAATTTCTTAGAATCTTCGATAGGCATGATGCCGACAACAATGCAACAGAATAACAACAATTGCTTAATTATGACGTATTGTTGTCGTTATTTAGTGTATAATTGTATGAGCAACAAGGTAAAGCAACTAGAGTTAAGTAATTTCGACGTTTTAAGGAATTTGTCGTTATATCGACTGACGTTAAATGGAGTTTACACTTTACCTATCATGTTATTTCTTCCAAAATGGTGTGTAGTTATTGACGCCTTCGTTGTCTTTTGAGGCGTCCAGTATAAACGAACTCACATTCATTTCTCGTTACGAAAAGAGATTGGCTGGCGATGCTCTTCTTCTTGCATCCTTCCACTGCCAGTTCAGGATTGCCAGCCGTGTTTCGTATCCGAACTTTGCCACTATCCTTTCGCGTTAAGTATGTTGGCAAATGTATTGTACGTATCAGCTTGTTCACGATTCTTGCCAACTGGGGCAATATTCTGTTTCACTCAGTGGAACGGTTTTATTTATTGTTCAAATATTCAAAAAAACGTTATTGCTTTTCGTAAACTATTTGCATATAAATATTGTATACATGTACTTTTGAATCTAAAATATTAAGATACTATAAATTAATCATCAAAATTGGTCATCGTATTTAAGACCCAGTAAATTTATTTGTTGATTTAATATTTATATAGAGGTGGTCATAATAAAGTCGAGAAGAATTAAAAGTTTAGATATCAGAAATTATAATTTCTGTTTTAAACCATCTATTAATATTTTTTCTTTAAATTAGATATAGTGAAAACAATATTCTAATTTACATATTATGTATTTAATAATGGAAAAAGGTCACTAAAGAGCTCTTTGCGGTCGGCGCCAAGTTAATTTCTTTTGTTAACTTGACACCGACCTGAAGACTCGTTTTACTAGCCTTTTTGAAAGAAGTTCAGTTTTCTTAAAGTTTTTTTAATTTTATTTTTAGTGGTTTTGCAATATGTAGCTTTCGCGTTATTAATCAACTAATTCTACTTAATATTTTACTACTAAACTAAAAAAAAAACTGCTGAATCGATTTAAGTAGTATTGTAACGTGATGTTATTTGTTACTTTAGTTTTTGGGTAAAGAAATAAAATATACTCTTCAACTCAAAAAAATGTGATGTTTATTAATAATAAGTGATGGAGTCCCAATTCGTCCGCTGTATGGCTCGCAGCCGTAATTTTTATTAGTTTTAAAAATAAGATAAATTAATATTACTATTCTCTTGCGCGAAATAATTGTTTTATTAATGTGGTATATTGTTGGGCATTAAGCCTCGCCACATCAAAACGAATTATGAAGAGAAGTTTTAAGAATTTATTAAAATACAATTTTTAATTCGACGTCGTGAAACAAAAATTATTAACTGACTGCAAAAATGATTTTTAATTTTAACGTTTGGAATTTTTTTCATAGAAATTAGATTGCATAATAACTAGATTACGGCATTGAGCGGGTGCAGACGAAACTCAAACAGTGGCGTACTGTTTGGGAACGTAGCATAATTAATAATTAAATTAATTATGTTACATCCACCGCCACCGGACCGAAGAAATAAAATAAATTAATACATTTAAAAAAAAATACAAAATTATAAAAATATCATAGTACATATAAATTGATGTGTAATTAAATTAAATTTTTACTCATTTCGATGGTAAAACTTGCGAAGATGCTGGACGTGAGATCGAAAATGATGACCGGTGCTTTCATCTCGGAGTTCGACAGAAACTGGAGTCGTGAATCGGACGATGCGCCTGGGAGTCGACCACTTGGGCGTAAATTTCTTGCGCTCATGACCGGGAACCGTCGGAGAGATGATTCGTTGAAGAACCAATTGACCTGGCTGAAACTGGTGTGTCGCGGGATGACGTCGATCATAATATCGTTTGCGCCGCGCCTGGCTGACGTCAAGGGCTTGAGCAACTTCCTCTGGAGTTGGAATCCGTTCGGGTGAAATCAATTTGGCAACATTCCATAAATTGTCGAGCGGTCTTGATAATTCTCGCCCAAGAAATACGGATGCAGGAGAAGTACCGGTAGTTTCATGAATGGAATTATTCAATGAGAAAGTTAACCATTGAAGCTGATTATCCCAACGGGAATGCTTCTCTGCGCATTGTTTCAACAGGATTGTCAGACCTGCCACGATATTCCTATTGACACGTTCAGAAGCGTTTGCGGCTGGATGATAAGGGGTAGTATTAATCCTTTTGATCCCAAATCTAAGACAGTGACCTTTAAAGCTTGAACTGGTAAAACATCTTGCGTTATCGCTGACTATTGCGTTAGGTGGGCCGTAACGACACCACAAAGATTCGAGCTTCTTAATAGTTGAATCTGAGGTGGCTCTAAGAGTTGGCATTATTTCGACCCATTTAGAAAATGCGTCAACCAACACTAAAGCATACCTATTTCTGTTCGGAGTCAAACTGAGTGGACCAATATGATCAATATATACCTTTTCCCAAACTGCTGTAGGAGGTTCTGCAAACATTGGCGCTCCCCGATGTTGATTGGAGGCTTTACATCGCTGGCATAATTCGCACGACCTTACGTAATTTCGTATATCTTCGTACAAGCCACTCCACCAGAAACGGCGAGCAATATCTCTGTAAGTTTTGGTAATACCGGGGTGTGCACTCATATCTATGTCGTGATGGTAGTATGTTATCATCTTACGTATGGACTGCGGTACATAAATCCTCCACAATCGATTTTTCCCGACGCGCTTCATCAGAACACCGTCCCGTATGCCGAAGTCGTTTACATCCTCTCCAGACCGAATACGTTGGCGGATGCCTCGACAGAAAGGGTCGCTTTCTTGATGTTGCTTGATAGAGATGAAAGATTGTGGAACATTATTTAGCATATTTAAACAGTCAATAGTGTGATGATTATTGTCGTCATCTTCATTTTTGTCATTATAGAGGCGTGAAAGGGCGTCAGCTACCGAGTTAATGGCTCCTCCGATGTGAATAATGTCAAAATCAAACTTGGATATTTCAAGTATCCATCGACCAACTTTGCCCATCTGACGCTGGTTACTGGAAAGCCAAGAAAGAGCAGCGTTGTCAACCTGGAGAGTGAACTTGTGTCCCAACAGATAGTCTTGGAACTTTCGAAGACCGAAGATCATCGCCAATGCCTCCCTTTCGTATGTGGTGTAACGCTGTTCAACAGGTAATAACTTTCGGCTAGCGTACTGAATTGCGTGAAGCCCGTCATCGAAATGTTGTAATAGAACGGCGCCGAGAGCAGTATCACTAGCATCCGTCCGAAGAACAAAACGATTGTCGAAATTTGGATAACGGAGAACCGGAGCAATCGTTAACTGTTTCTTTAATTCTGTAAATGCAGACAGTTGTTCGTCATTCAATTTGAATTTCACTCCCTTCCGTTTCAGATTGTTGAGCGGCGCCGCGATGCGCGCATACTCAGGTATGAATTTTGAAAAAAAGGAAGTCATTCCCAGAAAGGACCGCAACTGTTTGATATTCCCTGGTGGCTCCAGCTTCTGAATCGCTTGTACTTTTTCTTCATCAACGTGAACACCCTCAGCGCTAATGATATGGCCAAGGAAACGGAGACGAGACATAGCGAAGACCGACTTCTCAGGATTGGCTGTAAGACCCGCATTTCTGAGTCTATCCAATACAATAGTAAGGTGTTTAATATGCTCTTCAATGTTAGCGCTGTAGATGAGCAGATCGTCGAAGTACGGCAGAACAAAGTTATATCGTAGGTCACCAAATATATCCGTAATGATACGATTCAACGCACTTGGAGATACCGCTAGCCCAAATGGAACGTGCGTAAAGCGATACTGTCCATGTGGTGTTACGAAGGCTGTAACGTTCTTAGATTTCTCAGCAAGCGGAATCTGATAAAACGCGCTTGTCAGATCAATCGATGAAAATACTGTCGATCCGTGTAGCGTCATGAAGATATCCTCAGTCTTTGGTGACGGGAAAGCATCGAAAACAATTTTCTTGTTGAGTTGACGGTAGTCAACGCACATACGAGGCGTACCATCCTTCTTGTTAATTAAAAACGCTGGAGATGCATACGGACTAATGCATTTTTCTACGATGCCTTTCTCGGTAAGTTTCTTGACGTGATCTGACATGAGTTGAGCCTTGGTTGGATTTAACGTATACGGAGCTCTTCGAATAGGAGTTCGGTCTTTCAAACGAATATCTAATGTGTATAAGTCGGTATGTCCAATACGATCAGTCAGCACATCTTGATATAACTTCTTTAATCGGTTAATTTCTTCTTGCTGTTCAGCTTTAAGCATGAATGGTTGTTCCAATAGAAGAGAAATGGACTTAATATTAATTGGGGGAAATGAAAGAGGGACGACAGTATTCTTCAAAGGAAATTTAAGAATTTTCTTGTTAAAATCAATGACAGCTTGCATATGTCGAAGACTGGAATTTCCAATGATAAAAGGACAAGATAAATCAGGAATTATTAGAAAGGTAAGTCTCCAGGTAAGTGAATGAATTTTGATGATAATACTGATTGCTTTTCTTATTTGTAGGTATCGGCCATCAGCCACTCGAACTTGAGACTTGAATTTAACAATTTTCATTTTCTTATATTTTTTTAGCTGCGACAATACGGAAGATTGCGCAAAATTTGCGGACGCACCGGTATCTAGAAGACATTCAAATTGTTTATCGTTGACAGAAATTTTAATAAATGGCAGTGATGACATGTTGTGAGTTTCTTTATCCAGAAATGAACAGTTGGTATCCGATGGTGAGTAAATAAGCTTATTCTTTCTGGCCGGAATTAGTTTTTTAGATTCCTATAAGTTTTCGGAATATTTGCGGTACTACTGCGATTTAATGAAAAATATTCTTCTCTTTGTTTCGCAGCTTGAAGTAAAGCTTGATTTTGTTCAATACGTCTAGCAGTAGCTTGAAGTTGAGCGATCGTTGTTGGTACTTCTTTATCTCTTAGTTCTAAAAGAGTATTATAGTTAGCATTTGCCCAAATTTGCAACACTAGTTCGTTCTCGCTAATATCAACATTTAGCGCTATCGCTTTGGTATGTATATCATTTATAAAGTTTCGAAATGATTCATTAATGGCCTGTGTTCTTCTTACAAGTTTATTAATTAATTGTTGTTTGCTTACAGGTGAAATAAACTGAGAAATCAACGAGACCTTCAATGAGTGCCAATTATTATGTTGTTGGAGAGCAGATGCCCACCAAATTCTTAGATCATCGTGTACGTAATTCAGCAACGATTTCATCAACATGATTTCAGGCGCTAACTGTAAATTGACAATAGCTTCGACTTGCTGAATAAATTCAATGAGTTTTATTGGATCGTCGCCGGCACAATGAGGAATCTTGCTGGTGATGTCTTTAGCGTCGACCCTGAAGTCGCAGACGGAAACAGATGTACGATCGACGAGGCGATTAGTTAAATATGTTAAATTGTCAACATTGTCCATAAGTTCGGCTGTCATTTTCATATGTGTAGCTGTTGCTCTAGCTAAAGGTGATGTTTGCTGTTGAGAACTCGAATTCGGCTGCTTGTTACTGTTTGTGAGAGAAGTATTTAATTGATGATTTTGCTGCGTCTCCGACATATTACTTGTGCTTGGAAATACGGACTGCGAATTTGATTGTAATGAAGTTGATGCGGCGTCTGTGAGACTCGGTAATGACGAATCTGTTTGTTGATGTAGACGATTTTGGTTATCTTTTGATACTGTTGAAGAAGAGTAAACTGTTTTGTCATTGCGAAGATTCATACCGTCTTCTGCACCTTTTTGAAGATCCTTTTTACCCATCTGAACTACACTCTGCTACCAATTTGTAACGTGATGTTATTTGTTACTTTAGTTTTTGGGTAAAGAAATAAAATATACTCTTCAACTCAAAAAAATGTGATGTTTATTAATAATAAGTGATGGAGTCCCAATTCGTCCGCTGTATGGCTCGCAGCCGTAATTTTTATTAGTTTTAAAAATAAGATAAATTAATATTACTATTCTCTTGCGCGAAATAATTGTTTTATTAATGTGGTATATTGTTGGGCATTAAGCCTCGCCACATCAAAACGAATTATGAAGAGAAGTTTTAAGAATTTATTAAAATACAATTTTTAATTCGACGTCGTGAAACAAAAATTATTAACTGACTGCAAAAATGATTTTTAATTTTAACGTTTGGAATTTTTTTCATAGAAATTAGATTGCATAATAACTAGATTACGGCATTGAGCGGGTGCGGACGAAACTCAAACAGTGGCGTACTGTTTGGGAACGTAGCATAATTAATAATTAAATTAATTATGTTACAGTATTTAATGCGAGATCACTCTGAAGGTGTCCTTTATTAAATAGAAAACGATTCATGGAAATCGGTTCACAAATTCTGGAGATTTGGGGTAACTTATATTTTTTTCTTCATATCTCGATCGAAAGTGCATATTTTCGACATCAATTGTAAGGCAGAAAGTCTAACATTTACTCCTTGGTGAGATTACATGACCAATGCGGGAAGTTTGTACGTTCGTTCAGTAGTAAAGCAAAAACAATCAATCAGCTGTTGTTTAGATGTCGTTTCCATAGCAACCCTATTACATTTTAGCTAATAGTCGCGAACAGCTGTAATTCGTATTTTTACGTATAACCTCGAAGCTTCTTGCTCTGAATTTATCTGTGTTTTTATGTAATTAATTAATGTATTAATAAGCGTGCTTACGACCGAGGTATGAAGAAAATAATAGTATACACCACACTTTCGGCCATTGTGGTGTAATATACTATTTCGAAGTCAGTTAAAAATAAGTGAACCGATATTTTAAAAAACTAGGTATATGGTACCAATCATTTTGAAGGAAATTAGGGCGAATTTTTTTTAATCGCTTAACTACTCAAAAAGTTATGGCAGAACAAATAATTAAAAAAAGGAAAAAAAAAATCATGACGAAATCGTTGGTAAAAACGCCCGATATTCGTTACGAATGGAATGTAACTCGTTTCGGAGGAATTTATTTGCATACTTTGTAATGTACACATGAAAGGAATAAAGTTTTATTCAACTCATGCGCGTTATTCATGTTTTATCATGCCTAAAAACCGAACCCTAAATAGCCATTTACCGACTGGTGACAATTACTTGTCATAACTCAATGAAGATTCCTACTAGCTCGGCCATTGTGGAGTAATGAAAATAAACGTAACTATTTTCTGAGTCGTAACGAAATAGTAGGTAACAACAACTCCCCGTTGTTACCCATTGAGACTAAAATTGAGAGGCCGAATGTTTTCGACATGGAGTTTATTCATAACCGGCTAACCTCAAACCACAACATTGAATCGTGCTGTTTGGTGCTGTTAGTATTGACAGTTTTTTTTATAAAGAAATAAAAAGATATTTACAACATCTCATTATAATTAAAACATGAATAACGCGCAATTGTTGAATAAAATTATGGGCGCAACTTGTAGGCTAAGTCATGACCTGTCAGCGCGATGAATGACTTAGACTACTAGTTACGCCAATAACTATTACATCTTATAGCTGAAATCCTATTCTAGGGTATTCTATTGTATATCCTTATTTACGATATTTTAAAATTCATCATAATTTTGAAGAGTCTCAAACGCAACTCGTGATAGTATAAAGTGAGCTTAATAAACGAATTAAGTACACAGAATAAAACATAACTCTTAAAAGCAACGGTGAATGTTAATTTGCAGTGATTATTTTAAAATGTTAATTTATTACTAAGACGAAGACTTTTCATCAAGCAAAACGAACGAGAGAAAAACCTGGACAGTGGAAGCTGTTAATCTACATGTTGATGGCTGTTCGCTTGCTTCCGTTTCCGTTGAACTAATTACAAATGCTTTAAATGAATTGTATCAAGCCGCGTCGTGTTCTGGTTGAAATACAAACGCTAAGGTCTTGATTATCCTACACTTAAATATACATTACTTCACTCTTTCATTTTATTGATGCTTAAAGACATTACTTATGTAATAAAATGTATCTGATATTATGTTGTAAACTGCTTGAAAATTACTTTTGTTATACATTGTATATTTAGCAGATTTGAATTGACGGTACGGGCTCTGCAAGGATTATTATTTAAAAAGCGTAATAGAAAACAACAAATGCTTAATCTTTGCTTTTCCTTTTATTTTTGACGAATTCCAGTTCTCCGTCACCGAAAATTATGATCATGGTGTCATTCGATTCGGAATGACATGTAGATACTTTTTGAAAAAATTGAAGTGGGGGACGAAACAATTTCGGAAGTTATAAACATTTGTGTAAAAGAAAAAAACGGAGTTTGTTTTTTTTGCGAATATCTCAAAAACTATTGAATATATCTGGAATCAGAAAACCAGATTCTAAAAGAGCAGGAAATTTCCTACAAATGTGTCTCATTTCCCGGAACTCTGCTACCAATATTTCTAATTCTATTTCGGAGGTGAAAATAGGACTATGCATTTTTTTTTTGTATTTTTTATTATATTATTAATATTTGTCGTATAAAAATTAAAAAAAACACTTTTTATCCATATTTTCACCTCTAAATTAAAATTAGAAATATTGATGGTGGAGTTCTGTAAGATGGGACTTTTTTGTAGAAAATTTCCTGCTCTTTCAGAATATTTTTTTGTGATTTCAGATATCTGCAATAGTTTTTAAGATATTCGCAAAAAACAAAACCCCTCTTTTTTATTCGAAACGTTGTTTGATATTTTATTTTAAGTTTGTCAAAACTATTTTATTTAGATCTTTGATTAACGTCTGATTAGAACTCTTCAATAAATAAAATTATCGACCAATTTTTCAGACAGTATATTAATATTATTTAATAAATATTAATTATTTTTTATATTTTTTAGATCAGTTCTGAAGAAGGTCCAAATCCGGATTGAAACGTTAATGTATTAATTATATATTTTTTTGTTAATATATTGTCTGAAAAATTGGTCGATAATTTTATTTATTGAATATTTTATTTAGACCCCAAAGTATTTAAAAAAAATACCAGAGTTATTTTAAAATCGATATTTAATGTTTAAGTAAAGATTAAAATGCGTCCATAAAATTTTAACAAAATTGGCGTACAGGACTGAACTTACAGATAGTTAATTACAAGCGTTGGATATATATAAAAACCGAATAATGAAATTAATTATAACGTAACTATTTTAAAAGATTTTTTATTTTGTCCAAAACAAATTTTAGTACACATAACCACAATTCATGTAAAAACATATTTTGTTGCCCAGATTTTTTAACTGCGATTTGAAGCGATAAAAACTTTTAGCAATTGATTTTTTAAATATGACGCACCAAAAAATTATCTTCTTTTTGCCATGAGGTACTCCAAGGTCCGTATTTCTTTTTCCCTGCAAAATTAATTGAAGTAGTAGTTGGTATTTTTGATTTTGTAAGATATTAAAGTTTAAAGTTTATATAATGCTCAACCACTTATAAATATAACCTCAGGAACAAGCAGTTTTGAAAAAAAAAATACATTTGCGCGCAGAAAAAAAGATGATGCAAACCATCACTTTAAAACAAAAGAACAAGAAAACAATTTAAAACAATGCATACTTTTTTAATATAATATGAAACTACACCTTGTTGAAACAAACTCATCAAAGACAGATGAATACGTAAAAGTATTTTTCTTTTGCGTTAGAACTACATACTCATCACAAACGCTTTTCTTTTATTTCCTACAAACGTCTGCATTTTATGGACTGTTGATTCTCACTCTCCTTGTTTAGTTAACTCGTTCTCTTTGTTTAACTTCTATTATACACACGCATTCTTTATTCATTCCCTTTTTTTATCCACGTACAGTTGACGGAAATTTAAAAAAATCATAATGCGTACGCGTAATTTCATTGTTGCGTAACATTACGTAAAGTACTCTGCGTTTTAAAAAAAGCTCATCTTCTTTCTAAAAATACTAACTTTACTTACGGAGAAATGATATACATTATACCTACGACATACCGTTCAAGTTCCCACCGTACAAAAACATGCTGAATTTTATAAATAACTAGCCGTTACCCGCGGCTTCGCACGCGATTCAGACGAAACACGGATGCATTTGCATTATTTGGAATAGTCACTCTTTTCTCGACGTAGACCCTCCTAATAAATTTCAAAATTGATGACATTCCCGTGATCAACGTCTTGATTAACCTTGAAAATGACACTCCTGTTGATTTTTAGACTATTTACCTCTTTTCACCGTCTGAAGGGGTTGTTTTTGAAAAAGCGTAAAACACGTGTTTATTTATTTGTTAACAGGAGTAATCCTGCGCATTTTCGAAATGATACATCTATCTTATATGATTTCTCCATGCAAATTTTGAACTCCAGTTACACTCTTTTAGGGGTTGAATGTCCAAAAATCTGGTTTTTAGCGGATGCCTACGTAATGATAACTATCTGTGTGTCAAATTTCAGCCCAATCCGTCCAGTGGTTTGAGTTATGCGTTGATAGAGCAGCCAGACAGTCAATCAGTCAGTCAGTCAGACACGGTTTCCTTTTATATATTTAAGAAATCAGTGACCAACTTTTTTTTAATTTGTGGTTAGTATCTCGTATACTGGTCAAAAATACACATGCGCGCTAGAACTTCGTAGGTTCTAGCGTTTGTTGACGAATATTGCATATTTTGTGTTCCATTTTAAAACAATACTGAATAAATAATTCGCAACAATACTTTACAATACAGGAAAAAATTGTAGGTTATGTCGAACTGTCAGTTGTACACAACAGACTGCATGATCTTAGATCTATGACAACCACAAAACACACACAATGTGTTTTGTGATGACAACACTTTCGCATGCGAAAGCCACATTTCGCATGGGACATAGCCACTCAGAGATCTGAGTTCTCTGCAGCCGACAGTCGACACACGCAACGCGACAACAGACGAAGTTCTACGACAATAGACGTGGCTCACTAGACGCTTCTAACGCTTCTAACTCTTTCCTCGGTTGAAGTCGGAGAAGGGGAAGTGTTTCACTTTTAGTCTGAACACTTTGTTAAACTAAGAAGACATTTCTTGAATGAAAACTTTATAAAAAGGAATGTACTTGATTTCTATGACGCACTTGCAAAACAGCAAAACAAATTTTATTCCCTCTTTGATCTTCGTATAATGTCGAGAAAAAAAAAGAAAATCGTTTATATGAATACTAAAGTATTTGGAATGCTAGGTATACTTGAAATATTTTATATATCTATATATTATTCGGTTCCCACTTTTTTATTTATAAGCATGTACTTTTTCGTTTCATTTCACTTTAATATTTAGTTATTCTTTTGATTGTTAATGCTGCATGTAATTGAGCATTTATTTTGTTGTCGTATAATAAAAAAATGTATCGTGTAAAATTATTATGATATGATAAATAATAATTTTCACATTATTCTCTTTTTAACTTGTCCTTTTTAACGTGTGTTAAGAGTTCATATAGCATAATAATTTAATTAAACTTTTTCTTTATTGTTGGTGCAGTGAAAAATTACATTTTCATTCTGTTTGAAATGCTAATATAATAAAGCAAACACGCTGTGCAAAATAAAAAAAAAATACATTTCGGCGGTGAAACTATTTTTCCACTCGTAAATGAATTAGTGCTCTGTTATTGTTGTATGTTAAAATTATAAGCAAACATAATATTCGTATTTTTGTATCGCTTGGTAAAGAAATTTTATATCTAAAGGAAAGTTTTGAAAAAAATTCTATATAAATACCTCCTTATTCTAAGGAATTCACCGTTATTCTATAACCTCATTTCTTTAAATATATCCAAAAAAAATTTACCTGCTTCAAAGAAGAGTCACTAACAAAGTTTTGAGGTCGGCGCCATTTAATTACTATAGCTTTTTATGTACCTACTAAGATATATTAAATAGGCGCCGGCCTCCAAACTTTGCTATTTTACGCTTTTTAGTGACCCTTTTTTGAAGGAGGTTCATTTTTTTAAAAGTTTTTATGATTAAATTTTAGTGTCTAATGAAACCGAAGAGCAAAGTTAACGCCGACAACTACAACTTTTGCAATATTTTTTTAATTTTGTTAATTTTCTAAAAAGTGGCTGAACCGATTTTGATAAAGGTTTTATAGGACCAACTTTGAGACATACTCTATCGAATAAAAAAAGAATACTCGAAATCGGTTCGCAGCCGGCGAAGAAAAAATACAATCGAACATATAACCTCGTGCTTTTTTTGAAGTCGGTTAATAATATTAAATAAGCTTTGTCTGTAACAATTTTTTCAAATACAAAATAAGCGCTTAAGCACATTTTGAGATCGAAATCACTCTTCCATATAGAAACGTCTCTCATGTAGGTCTTTAAAAAATCACTTGTTTACAAATTAGAGCTTACTCAGAGAGGGAGCAGCAAAGAACAAAATTCGTACAGAGCGACATTAAACATACAAAGCGTGGAATTGGTTTATTTATCTGTTCTTAAGTGAAGTGTGTATTGATACGAAGAGTAGGGTAATCTCTTTTCTATGGGAGAGTTTTCTTAGAATACATTCTTGTATTCTGTGTTAACATTATAGTTTAAAATGTTCTGTTAATTATCGACTGTTTTAATGAATTTCTTATTTTATTTCAACAGGCGCAGCTGCTGCTTCCAGACTTTACGTAGATGCAATTACAAAATTGGCTCGACAAGCACAGCAAGGGACATGGGGTGGATCAGCGGATATCGGTGAGTTTTCTATTTATAATATTGTCATTTGCAATTTTCTATATGTAATTAAATAACATGACCATTGACCATTTGACAAAATAGTAGGTCAGCGTGTTTTGAAATATTGCAATTTAGTTAAATTAATTCCCTCTAGTTATGAAGCAGAAACTTTAGTCATCTTGTAACGAGATGTATTTACATCAGAAATACTAACATTAATTTACGTTAAATATTATGGTATAGGGATTCAGAGTTTCGTTCTAAATTAAGTATAAAGAATGTGGTCACATTTACTCTATATGAGCACTATAGAGTAATTGATAACTCACCAGCGAGAAAATTGAACTTTCGGATTCAAATTCTGACACCGACATGTGTAAAAAAAGGTCGTGTACAGCATTGTAACAACAAAGTGTTATGTTGTAACGATTTTTTATTGTTAAAAGAGCCCATAATAACATGATTACGTGTTATAATGTAAAGTGTTCTCTTTACCAGAATAAAATACATAATCATAAATGTATAACAGTTATTATTTTAATCTTATTTGATACATATTTGGGATATTGACGGTATTTATCTTTAAATCAGATGTTTTTATTTAATCCGAAATTAAAAACAAATCTTTAAATGATGTCCCGAAATTGGAGTATTATATTTTTATTTGATATGAGAGGTATAGACTAAATACAGATAATAGATTGCTTTGTCATACAATACGATTATTTTAATTAGCACTTTCATCCCGATCAGAGTCCAATGCCAGATTAATTAAAAGAAAAATATTTTGTAGTCTGATGAAATTTTACGTTGTAAAATATCAGATAACATGAAACAATTTTTTTTTATCAAAATGATAATCTTTTTATGGGTATTTCTCATCAAATTACAAAATGTCAGTTTGGATTACATCTAAATTTTTTGTGTTAAGAAAATCCAAAGTTTGACTATGTAAGGTATACTTATTTGAGAGTAATGGTCTTCCATATTTTAGTTCATAATTTTATAAAATAATGGATTAAAAAATACAAAATGAGGGAATGACTGACAGAGTGAGGAAGTGATTTCTAAATATCATTATAGTAAAAAACAAAGAATTATGTATGAAATTATATACATTTTTGATAATTATAAGCTGTAGTATCGTATACTAGAAAAAGATAACTTCGTAGGTAGTTTCAGTCAGAAAAACCAACTTTGGATATATCTTCTTCTTACATTTAACATTATTAATATCTAATTAATTATTAAACTCTTTTAAAATAAAGAAAAACATGTCATCTTTATATGGATTAATGAATTAATTATTAGCCAGATTAATGTACAATCTCACATAGACTTTGGTCTTCAAATCAAATTTTAATCAGTCTTAATTTTCAATTATCTAACTCCGTAATAATGAACCACCCTTTTTAACTAATTTTGGTATTTGTGATCTAATTCTAATTATTGATAAAAAAATGTAAGTAGGTATACGTATCGAACTGACTACCTCCTTTTTTTTAAGTAAGTGGAGTATTACAGTCAAACCTTAGTGAGTGAAAACTGGGTAAGCGAGAAAACTCTCTAATTGAGAGTTATTGCCAGGTATCGTCTTTCTAACCCCCTAAAATCTCTATAAGTGAGGAACAGAAACCTCTATAGGAGAAAGAAGTTTTTAACTCATTGACTTTTATAACTGAGACTACTACTTGCCTGTACCTCAATAGAATAGAATAGAATAGATTCTTTATTTTGGCGAAGTCCAGCCAATGGCTGTTCTGCTTAACCATCTTCAATTTTTAGGGTTCCGTACCCGAAGGGTGCTCAAACGGAACCCTATTACTAAGCCTCCGCTGTCCGTCTGTCCGTCCGTCTGTCTGTCTGTCAGCGGGCTGTATCTCAAGAACCGTAATAGGTAGAGAGTTGAAATTTTCACAGAGTATGTATTTCTATTGCCGCTAGAACAACAAATAATTAAAAACCCCCCAAAACTCCCAAAAGAGGAGCAAACTAAGTTTTTTGCTTATAATTCGCTCAATTTAAATCAGATCGTTTCGAGACCTGTCTTAAACGAAAGAGGAGAAAATTTTACATAGATTTTGTATAACAGAATTCGTCGAAACACTTTTTTTATACAGCTTTATATAGAAATATAATGTATAAATTCAATTTTGTCTAATCCATAGCATACACGGGGATCGTCTGTCTTCGTTTGTTGCATAGTGTACTATGGGAACTTAAAAATTGCGTATGTTTTGTCTTAAAAAAAAAGATTGCATTTGTTCAAAAATGAATGTCATTTCAAATGCAACGCCTTCTGAGTTAACGATTTGAATAACTAATTAATTAATTATTAGAACATATTGCTTTGACAGATGCAAACGTCATTTTTGATATTTTTTACCATTCCAACACCATGGATGAACAGAATGAAACCAAATTTTGGGAGGATTTTTAATATGCAAATATGAAGAGGCCTATTGTTTTTGAGAGACGTCGGCGCAAGCGCAAAAGAAATATATATTATATTGTTGTTTTTATAAGATAATAGTATACTTTTCATAATATTATTTTGTTTTACAGGAGTTTTGTAAAATAAATTTTTGAAAAAAATCAGCGCATGCGTAGAAGAAATATATACTATAAGGCTGTTCTTTATATAATAACGGCATACTTTTCATAACAGTTTATTATTCTATCTGTGTTAACAAAAGTTTGGAATTTTTTTGGGAAAAATTGGCGCATGCGCAAAAGAAATATATGCAATAACGTTGTTTTATTTAATGATAGTAGGTATATATTTCATAATGGTTTAAAAGAAAGTTTTGTAAAAAGTTTTAGGGGGAAAGGCGGCGCATGCGCAGAAGAGATATGTGCTATAACATTGTTTTTATATAATAATGGTATATTTTTCATAATGGTTTAATATTCTAAAGTTTTGTATTTTTTTTTGGGGACATCGGCGCATGCGCAACAGAGATATTTGCCATAACGTTGTTATTTGATATGATGGTATATTTATCAAAACTTTATATTATTTTATTCTACAAGAAATTTTTGTAAAAAAAAGTGTTTATAATATAAAAACGCCGGGGTGTATTAAATAAAATTTCACGCCTTGAAATTCTTGAACTACTTGCATACTCCCACTGGTTACATATTGTTATAGCGTCTCTCTTGTTTCTTTTAAAAAAGTATTTAAAAAGTACATAGTGTACGGAACCCTTCGTGTGCGAGTCCGACTCACACTTGACCGGTTTTTATTACTACTAACTGTTTACTAACTGAGACTACTTCTTTCCTGTATCTCTATAAGCGATTGTCGAACGTATTAATAGTTCCACGAAATTTAAGAAAGAGTCATAAATAGCTGAACCTACTAAAATTATTGTTTTTGAGTCATTGGTAAATATTAGTGTAAAATTTTTTGTGTACTTTTTTAACATCTATATCGAATTATTATCTATGTCAAATAATACGTACATGTTTATCACTACATTCTTTGCTGTTTTTATAGACCTCTGTAAGTACGAAAGGCCACTCCTGTATCTCTATAAGCTAGAAACTCGGGTTAGTGAAAAACCTCCATAAGCGAAAAAGAGATCGCGGTCCCTTGAATTCTTTGCTTATCCAGGTTCAACTGTACATGTTTAATATTGAAATGCAATTTTCCGATCGTACATATTGTGACCATTAGTCGATCGTACAAAACGGCGGAGGCCTTGTACGATATATGCGATGTATGTAAGGTCTAATAGGAGCGTGCTATACTGAACGTCCGTAATAAAAACTTTAATAATAGGAATGAACGGGACCGGCATCACGTTTTCGGTATGAAATAAACGTTCTCATCTCATCTAGTCTCATTTCATACCGTCGACCCAGACTTACCCTTGTTCTTAGTTCTTACCCTCTATCTCCATCCATACTAGCTTTACTGTGAGCGTGTCTTAACGCATTTACCATTCCTTTATTGTGTTCTGCAGTGGCGGCTCCTGCAGAGCTGCAGAACAAGCAAAATCTTTGGTAATTCATAATTTTAAAATTAATTATATTTGCATTCGCATTTGGGATGTTCCGGGTTCAAATCCCGGCGGGGGCAGATGTGGCTGGAACTTTTTACTGCTGCCTCTCGCCGAGAAACGGTAATTCCTGTACTGGCCATCTTGTTGAGCTCTTCCATGGTTACTCTCAATAATTCCAGATAAATATCGAGATGGTTCCTTATTCAATGCCATGGCCGATTACCTGTCAAGCTCCTATGCTCAAAATTTGCCTATCTTATCCTAATCTCCTAAAATTCGTTCATTCGCCTATTGCTATTAATTAGTTAAAGGTGAAAAATGTAGAAAATAACGGGAAGTGTGATAGATGGAAAATTAAATGTTGCGAATAGCGTCTGTTAAAATCAAGAAACTTATGTTAAATGCATTATTATTAATAATATTTGACATATTTAGCCAATATTTAATGTTAGGAAATTGTTGCACAATCAAGTATCAACGCTAAAAATAACAGCCACTGACAGACCAAAAAAATTGTGGGTGTTCTGTGTGGCGGACTTTTGTGCATTTAAACGCTGTTCTGCACTTCGAAACAGCACATGAAACAATCATCGTCAGATAGTACCGGTGTACAGCGTGCAACTCCTGACCCACAAGTTGTAGCGTGTTATTTAGATCGGCTTTGAGCTGCATTTAATATCAGCACGTTAGTACAAAGTATCTATCTCTGTCATATGCTAGAAGTGTTCACCGAATTTATCTCGTTCAGTCAACATCTTTGACGAGTATAATTTAATCTATGATTTGTATAATGAAAATGTAAGATAGTGCCATAGAATAGAATTACAAATTTTGACGAATTACATCGACACAACAAATATCGATAACCGATGTCTTGAAACCGATCATTCGATGTTTTTCACTTCTGGTTAAGGGGGTCACCCCATGCGACGGTCGGTTTTTTAGACATTTTTTAGATTTTTTTTGACGACCAATAAAAAGATAGAACTTTGAACTTTTTATGATATATTTGTTAATATTTCAGTAGTGTATAAGAAAATTTTTAAGCATAAATCTCCACAAAAACGTGTATTGTACCACTTCGAAGACATTCATCTTGAGAAAAAGTTTGTTGACGCTGTTGGCTTATTTCAAAGTATCTGGGTGACCGAGCTTTGCTCGGAAAGCTAAATAAAATACTGATATTCAAATACGTACTTATTTTAAGTCTCACTTGGATAGTAATTAAAGATTAACTGTCATAATATTTTGAAAACAATTGTCTCATTGTTTGTATAAAATTTCAAAACCTACTTACAATATTTAAGTATTTTCATACGTCAAAAAAATTAATTTTTATAATGATAAAATTTGTAAGAAAACGATTTTTTCGAGAGATGAGACTTAGCTAAAACGACTTTTTGCCCCCCAAAATCCCTTTTCAGTAAATTTCATCCAAATCGTTAGGGCCGTTTTCGAGAAAATATTTTGGGACATAGGTAGGTACATAGGTAGATAGGTAGATACAAGATTAGCTCGTTTAATAATATAGGGATAAAAAATTAAACGGCATTTTAATGTGTAAGCCTGTGACAATAAGCTGAATTCGGATTAATCGAAAATATTGATAATTGAATAATTGACAGACTTTTAAAAATTATATTGTAAATTTCATGATATTTTTCGATAGTTTTGCGTCGAAAAAAATAGAGCCACTCGGAATTTCCAAAAGATCCTAGTTCATCCTATGTCTATACATGTGTCAAATCTATCATTAAAATTTCAAAGAAATCGATCAACTCGTTTTTGAGCTATCGTGGAAACAAATTAGGAAAACACAGTTTTGAGAAAAACGCGTTTAATTAAACTATAAAATCTTAACTCACCATTAATCTGCCAAAAACTCACCAAAATTAACTAGAATTGATAGATAACTCAAAAACGAAAAAAATGGGCTTTCCTTGTTTGCTCTTCATTTGTTCTGGACGGTCAGTCGACACGTCACTATAGGCTGAGCACCTCCTCTTCTAACCGCTGTATCTTTCCAATAACTTTGAATGTTATAAAATCATTTTCCAACATATTCTAACATTTTTTTTTTCAATCTATCAACCCCCCTTCCCCCCATATGTCGATGTTTTGTTTTTCTTTCTATGTTCATCCGACATTTTTTCCATCGCAATGGTTAGTTGCGGATATATCATTGGATGTTAACATCGATGCTCATGTCTAATTAGACATAGTGAGATTGTATTTCTGTGGTATCTTAAATTAAACTACTAACCCAAATAGTCTGTTGAAATGCTCTGAGAGTTTTCGTATATATTGTGGTCATTTTAGATAGCGCGTGAAAATCTGTCTGAACACTGACTTTCCGCACATAAAACGCATCTTATCGTTTGTAATTCGATGCACTTGTCTCGTCAAATGCAAGCTGTGTGCTTCTTACAAAGCACTCTTCTCCTTTTACGAACTTTTCTTTCTATCTATTCGTCGTCTTAATTGCGCCCAGGGATGGCCACAATATGAAATGAAATATACCGTATAAACTCGGATTGAATTTACAAAAAAGGTATGCGTGAAACTCGCGAGCTAGAAGTAAAACTTCTTAGGTGCCAGCATTAATCCTTAATTCTTTACCGCATTTGAGCTTCGAAAATGACAAAAATATTTGTCGAAACATCAGCATAATAAATGCAATTTCTGCCGTAGTTCGAAGAAGTTCTTCATTCAAAGATCATAATCAATCAAGGATCTCGGTCATCTCTTCTTGAGATAAGTTTTCTTCATTAATCTTGGAGTTGTAAAATATTTCAGGATTAGAAAATAGTTATATGGAAATTGTTACCGCGTTTAGAGAAAATTCTATGTATACACACAGTACACACTGCGTATCCGTGTAGAGTGCACATGACGTTTTGAGAGAGAAAGAGAGAGAAGAAACGATTCTCCCACCAAGGGCGTAGATATGGGGGGGTAAATTCATCAGGACCGCAGATACCCACCACAACAAACGAATCAGGACCGCAAACACCTACCACTACAAACGAAAAAAGAGAAATACCCCTCCCCCCAGAATTCATCAGGACCGCAGGCACTCAGTCACAACAAACGAAAAAGACTTTTTTTTTTTTTTGCGTTCCTATTTGTCAAGTTAAGTTGTTAAAAAAAGGTCATTCGATTTTTTTTTTGGAACTTAGGTTTGTAAAGGTCATCTGTTTTTTTTTGTTGCTCTCCAATTGGGCACACTACAAAAATTTTTAAGTTAGGTTGTTAAAAAAAAGGTCATTGGCGGTTAACATTATCTTAAAAAAATATTGACTTTTTTTGCTTTACCTCCCCACAGAAAAAAATATCTACGCCCTTGTCTCCCACTCTTTTCTGTCAACTGCCGGTTGAAGTCGGAGAAGGGAAACTTTTCACTTTTTGTCTGACCCAGGGCAAATTTTCCCTACCGCGCCTAAAGAAGTTTCACTTAAAAATATATATCTATATGAAAAAATGTTAAAGGAACAGGAGTATCAAATAAGGGACACTTTTGTTGCAATATAAATAAAAAATAAAGGTACTAAAACTAAACATTGACATTAAAATACTATTTCGTAATTTTATTTGCTTGTTTTCTTTTCTTATAAAGTCGGATTTTAGTTTTTGTCAATTTGTTTTTTCCAGACATTTTATAATATAAATCGGTATTATATGATATAATTATGTTCTGACACAATATTGAACAAAGAAAAATCATTTTAGTATAGCTATTCTACTTGAAAACAAGTTATGAACATTTTAATAATATTATCAATTTTTTAAATGATAAATGACCACATGATGCAATTGACGCTCGTATTCATGCACACTATATAACAAATTCATCGTTTCTGTTTTTTCTTATTTTGAGAACGACTAGAAAATTTACATGATAGAAGCAATCCTAAACTTTATTAAAAAGATAAAAAAAACGTTGAATTTACAAGTTGATAGTTTAAGGTTTTGTGAATTTTAAGTGCTTAATTTTACGCAGGCGAATGTCCAAGTATCATTTAAAAAAATATGTAATATTAAAATAAACAGTACACAGAAAAAAGAGCGTTAATTTAATCTTCTGTTAATATTTTCAAAATGTTCTCTGCTCTGTGCAGAGGGGGATGGTTATTGATCGAATAATTTACGAACCCTCTTCGCGTTTGCAGGATATAAGCATTAAATCAAACGAATGTTATTGGATTTCGATTGAACGGGAGAATACAATTGCATTGTTGATATCGGACAACCCTAATTTTTAGTAACATCAAGTTAATCGTACAATTTAGTCGAGTTGAGATGAAATAGACATGTCCTGTGGTCTTTCTGAATCTCCTCCTTGTATAGCCTCTCCAGCAGACATGGAAAACCTTCAGCTTCAGATATAAGGAAGCTCTCCTTGCGGACAGCTCTGTTAAGTGGACATTTTTCTTAAAGGGATAAAACTGCTGGAACGAATTTTGCCCCTATAATCTATACAAATAAATACAATTGAAGTGTCTGTTTGTAATAACAGCTTTTTACTAAATGATAATGAAATTATATAAGGTATACGGTTCTTATAACAAAAAAGGAAATTTTTGAAATTTTTGTTTGTCTGTCTATCTCTTCGTGCTGGCTAATCTCCGAAACGACTGGACTTATTTTGACGGGACTTTCACTGGCAAATAGCTGATGCTATAAGAAGTAACTTAGGTTACTTTTATTTTAGGAAAAAAAATAAAACCCCTGGCGGACGAAGTCGCGAGTAACAGCTATTTTACGTATAAAAAGACTTTCTGATAATCAAACGCTCTGACACACTAACGTGGACACAGAAATCATCACCAAAATCTCTCATTAAAACGGTGAACGAATATAACCTAATACCCAGATCTAGGAGGTACATATATAATGTTCAGTAATTCCTCTACGCAGAGCAAGTGAATTAATATAAGAACAAATGTTTGCTTTTTTGCTGGTATTGCGCTTACAACCTTATGACTTTAAAGTTATCCATACCTAGTACTCGAGGCTGTAAGGAATTACAGATGGCCGCACGCATTGTGTTCCATCTTTTGTCTGTTATAGTTTAATGCACTGTGATGAAAGTAATGTGTGTTTGGAAACATTTATAAGTTTGTTTGAGTGCTGGTTATTTATTTTCTTCTTTCAATTATACATATTATACAGACCAACTCCCCTCTGCACAATGCATCAAGCTTTCTTTACCAGTTTTTTTATAACTAAGCTATTTATCTGCACTTCCAAATCATCAGTCTAAAAGTTCATTAGAATTTTTTATTCTGTTTATTCTGTAGTTTAATGCCGAAAATTACCAGAAGCTTTAAAAATATTTTTGACAAGTTCAACGGTCTATCAAAATTTGGTTTTGATCCGCTCAGCCGTTTGATCTATATTGTGCTCACAGACAGACGTATGAAAAGACATTTTGCAAAGATATGCTTTTTGAAGTCGGAAGACCTCAAAACGAAAAAATAATGAAAAATGAATTTTGACTCAAATTAGTTTTACTTGGCACTTGCGGAGTTGGAATGGCAAAATAATCAAACGTGTAGGTACCTATTTTTTAACGCTTCATTCCAAGTTATAACACGTTAATTAAACATAAATACGCATGTTTTCATTATAGAGCAATAATCATATTTAGATGTAAAACCGTTTGTGCGTCACTGGTAAATTGTAAAATTAAGGTATACTCATTCTTTAAAAATTTGTCATTATAGTTATGTAACTTTAGTATGATTAAATTTTTTTTTTAGTTAATTTCAGTTAATTTCACTCTGATCCAGTCATTTTTTCCCAATGTTAATTTCCCTATGTGCACCTTACGTGTTTACATACTGTATACCTATACGTGCACAGTTTAAGAAAAAGCTTTTCAATCAATCAATTATTTTTCGAGCAGGATCGATTTAAAACTCAATTATGCTTTTCATATGAAGCAATATATATGTTCACAATCTAAGGATATTGTCAAATCAGGTTTTTTGACAATCCTTTCTGCATACGTTTTCAATAGTTAACGTCAAACGGTTGAAACCATGTAACTACATCGATTCATTTTACTGTAATATGTTTGCCGTAATCTTTGGAGACTTTGGATGCACGGTTACGTGTGTATTCGTGCATATGCATGTGAACATTAGATAAGGCAATGCTGTAGGTTAAAGAAGGACAGGGAACGTTATGATATTCTAGGTCTCCCCTTCGGTGTCCTGTAGAACCTTAAGTGATCGATGGAGTAATATACAAGTAGCAGCAGATAAAAAATGCTAGTAAGGATGAGGAAATTATTTTCGAGCCGTCCACTTTCATTTTCTATATTCGATTCCAATTTATCCATTATATTTGAACCCTCTGGCGTGCTCATTTATAATTCAGCTTTGAAAATTAAATGAACATTTTGATTGCTTGTTATAAAAATGAAGATAAATAACTGTTTAGTTATTTAATCTTTCAATGTTAATACTACGATTTGATTTGATTATAGACGTTCGACAGCCTAGGTTAAGGCCGCTGCACACGAGACTGGATTTTCCGCTAGATTTGACTATTAGTTTTCTAGCGCTGATGTTTTTCTTATAATTGCTTTTATGTGCTCGCTTTACAGGAGATGTCTTTTCAAGCATGTTTTGTGGATAGATTTGGTGCGCGCGCAGTAACAGTTCAAATATAAACATAGAGCGAAACGAGTCCGAGCAGAATGACGCCGTGTTGGTTTGTGGGCGATTGTTCATGTCGCCCACGTGCCAAGATACTGTTTCCTGATTGGTTATTGCTCCGAGCAAGCAGAGGATTTAGCAATAAAACTAGCCCCTGTTCTAATTTTAAAATCTATCTTCTAAGATCGCAGACGAACCTGAAATGACGTCATTTCCAGCCTCGTACCCAGCCTGCCGACCAGCAGAAGTCCAAGCAGTGTTTCTAGCAATGTTTCCAGCCTCGTATGCGGCGGCCTTTAGCGCTGATTCAATGAAGTGACTATAATAACCTCCAGTCTTTCTTTCTCACACACTTGATTCTATTTTATATTTTTAGTGAAGTAATTGTTTTAAGAATTTCGCTTTAAAATATATGAAAAGTAATTTGTAAAATTTTAATGGGGCTTCTGTATGTAATTTAGTTTTATTTGCGGGGGGGGGGGGGTGTATAGAAAATCTAGATAGGAAATGTTAGTATATTATCCGATCCTCAAAAAAATGTTCCGTAAGACATGTTTGACAGGACATCGACGTTAGCACGATCGAAGCCGCGTTAAAATTTATTCTGACTTTTACCGGTTATTGACCGAAGTAATATAATATCTACTTTAGACGGTGGCTGCTAGATGTTAGGAAAAAATGTAAGACTTATTTACATATTATTACTGAAATAGGTCGTTTGCTAGATGGTACTTTTACTCATCGGTTCATCCCTACTAAAAACTATGAAATATTTTTATTCTAAAGCCATTTAACATTGAGAAACAACGTGACTATTTAAAAAATAAAATAATAAGTTGGATCTGGTGGTGCTAAATCTTTATAAATTGCAAGTACACTATGTCAACATCAGTACGCTTCGATACAGGAAATGGATTCATTTAACTGTTTTTCCACACCTAAACGTACGTTGATAGTTTTGACTTTAGAGTACTTTTACGAGAATGACTTTCCTCTGTACACTCACTGATAAAAAAGTAAAACAAATGTGCTGACATTAGAAGGAATGTAATGCAAACAAACAGGAAGTGTGTTCTGGTTTAGTACTGATAAAGTACGTTTACAATGTTGACCAATCAATTCTACTCAATAACGATTTGTTAAAGAGAGAAAATAAAGAAAAATGCTTTGGTGTCACGGTCGCGTGATCTTTTCTGTTTTCATAATCATAAAAGAAAGGGTTCTTCTCTTAATTCTTGTGGATATATGTAGATATCAAAATATTTTAATTATTCCTTACACAAAATAGTTTGAATATAAGTTTATTATTTAAAATAATTCACATGTTTCGACAAACCTAGTTGTCATCATCAGGTGTAAAAATGAATATTTAAAAAATTGTCGATATATGTAAAAAAATTACAAATTGTTAACACCACATTATTAGATACACTTATATTTTTTAATGTGCTCAATTTGTAATTTTTAACATATATCGACAATTTTTTAAATATTCATTTTTACACCTGATGATGACAACTAGGTTTGTTGAAACATGTGAATTATTTTAAGTAAAAAACTTATTTTTAAACTATCTTGTGTAAAGAATAATTAAAATATTTTGATATCGTTTCTGTTTTGTTTTAATACGTGTTTTAAATTACATTGCATTTAAGTGATAAGTTCAATACCCCTTTGTTTAAGCTGCGTGTCTATAATCTATAGTTACCTATATTTTTCTGAAATTTCTAAAAAATGCGTAATCAATTATAAATATCATTTTTTCTTTGGATTTTTGTTTGAAATTTTATAAAACATAGCGGCCCCGTACGTGCTTCGCTACGTATAAAGTGAAATAATAAAACAATTTAATTGGAACATCTATCTATCTATTTTATTAATTGCTATAGCTATTTTAAAATATACATGGGCGTATATGTGTGTATGTCGAGCACTCCGGCAGTATTCGTGGATAACTGGTCTTTAAAACACATGCTCTATTTCGAGCACTCCGGCTGCGCCGTCGTACTCGAAAAAAATAGCGTAAAGTATTCGTGGATAACTGGTCTTTAAAACACTTGCTCTATTTCGAGCACTCCGGCTGCGCTGTCGTGCTCGAAAAAAAATAGCGTAAAGTATTCGTGGATAACTGGTCTTTAAAACACTTGCTCTGTTTCGAGGGTTCACTCCGGATGCGCCGTCGTGCTCGAAAAAAAAGCATTCGTTTTAAACGATATTCAGTTTTTTTACATCCTCGATCTAGATATATGGTTGTTAAGTTTTCTTAAATAAGGATTCTTAAATTTTCTCTTTTTCCGCGCAATTTTTTAAGTTTTTTCTGTCATAAGAACCTTCTCCTGACAATAACAAACACAACAAAAAAAAATATTGAAATCGGTCCAGCCGTTCACGCGTGATGGCGTGACCAAGGGATATAGGGATTCATTTTTATATATATATAGATGTAGCTTTTTCATAAACTGCTGTAATCGTGCATATTTGTACTAAAATGCCATATTTTGTGATAATACTTACTCTAGAGATGAATATAGTCAAGAAAATTTCTGATAGCCAATAAAAAAGTTTTTTTCTTATGATTCGAAACTGGTCGAGCAAATAGCTTGTTAAAAACTAATATCTTTTTCACAAATATTTTAAAAGTTAACTCTTTTCATAGAACGTTGCATTAATTAATAATTACAACAACTTCCGGGTGAATTTATTGGTTTAGAAATTGGAATCTATTTTGAATTTTTATTTTGTTTTGAGGTTGATATGTTCTACTACAGGTCATTTATAGACGATGTAAAATGAGTCCAGATTCTGGACTCATTCTACATTCTACATTGTGATTGATATAATCTTTTGGACTCCAGAAGATTATATCAATCACCCAGTCCACGGACTGCATAAGCCAGTGCAAGGAACGAGGATACTGAATCGAGTGACATAAGTGATTGGGAGATGGCACATAAATCCTTAGAGGCTGCGGTGTTCCCGGTGACAAGCTAATTTTTAAAATAGTTGTTTATATTAAAAGTATCTAGGTCTTAATTTGTCCGAGGCCTAAAGAGCTCTACTCTTTCCCGTTAATAGATCGCTATATTTTTACAAAAATAGAGGATCTATTTACATATACATGTTACGATAGCGATCACTCTATCTGATGATGGGAACTAGTATAGAATTTGATACAGTGTTATAACTAGAAATAATTTTTAGGTGAAGCTTCACGAAGAAAGGCGCAAATTTGCAAAAGGCTGTATATTAGTGTATTGCCCCTGTAGCTACGGCCGTGTGTTGATAGTCTTAAAAATAAGGTTGTTTGACACGCCTGACATAAAGTATTCTTTATAACCGAAGTAAGACATGCCACAGGGATCTGTACTTGCTTTGTACAATGGCAGTGCAATTTAATTTCAAGTGAAAAAGATTGATCGTTTCCCCGTTCTATTTAGATTAAAGTTTCCTCTTCTTTCCCTCGTTGTTTAACATTTAATTCTTATGTAACATACCTACGGTAAGTGTAACTTCTAATGCTAGTTCGGATTGGTTAACGCATTAAATATTTGAATAACGGCCTAAACAATTGCACCGAAAAACAATTCATATAATATGTTTCTGTAAATGTCAATTTATAACACTAATGACCATATTCACCGAACGTAAGTAGTTATTTATTTTATTCGGTTCATTTGCTTTATTCCTCCGAATAAATAGCGATAATTCAATTCACTAAGCATAACTATGTTTAATGCAGGTATAAATCTATTCTGTCCAAATTATCGGCTATGAATATTATTTCACTTGTGAAAATAATGACCGCCCCATAGACCATAATGCCCAGCCTATAAACGTGGAGTATTACGTGTATATCTGCAGTTGCTCTTGTAAATTTATTTATGGGTTGTTTATTAACCTTTTGTGAAATGTATAGTTGTAAAACATTAATGTTAGTGGAAGTTTTGTGTGCAATTGGGTTAGGACAAAAAACTTTATTATTTTAATGAAACTTTTTTTTATTGAAGTTTACATTAACGCCATCGGTTGTATTTTTAGGTGAACATCACAATATTCAACAAAAATACAAAGGAGTATACTACAATGTGTATTTATTCTTCAACTAACTATTTTACCTGATAATTTGGTTGGTGAATTCAACGAAAATTTCATTTCAACGAATAAATTTGTTCCAAGATTAGTAATTTATATCTTTAATAGTGGTCGATGAATATGCCCATTAGTTACAGATTTTCACTTCTGTAGTGTGTCGTGTAAAAAAGATATCGCTGTGTGCCGGAAACGTTAATACAGTACGGCCTATCTATATAACTTTTCTCACTTACAAACCGGCGCTCCAGATCAATAAACTGTTTGTCAGAAATATACACATTTTGCGTAAGTTTCACTTCTGTATTGGGTAGTGTGCATTACGCCATCTTATAAGTAAACTTAATTTTACTGTGTAGCCTTTGAATACTGCATAAGAAGTTGCACTTCCTCCGAGTGTCGCGACACGCGCAATTTTCTACATTGCATAGTTCAACAAGCCTGAAAGGTTTTCACTCTGGATGCTATTATTTTATTGCGAATAAATTTTGGAGTGAATAGAGTGGAAGTAAAATTATTTTCCTGAGTGAAAAAATGCAAGGGAAAGTAAATTGAAGTTAATAGGTAATAAAGTTCAAAGGAATTAAGAGAATAATTGTTTGTATAATGTTTCGCTTGAAAGAATAATTTTTGCTTTGCAGTTAGTTGTTTCCAATAATAAATATTGGTCTTTATGTAGCCGATTTTTTTAAACAAAAAAGTCAAATTCAATTAGTTGCACTGGTTAGATTATTATTTTATTAAAGCGTACTCATTATACAGTTCGCCTTATTCTTTAGAGGATATAACAAATATTTGGGACCAGTAAAGTTTAAATATTAATCAAACTCTCGTGTCTGTCTGTCCATGCGTCTGTCACAGCTTAATTTCTCGGAATCTACTGAACGAAAAAATTAAAATTTGGTACATATATAGAGCAAGATGACCCAATCACGATAGCGTAAATAGATGATTTTCGATTTTGGGGTTAATTTTGGCGGACAAATTAGAAAATAAGAATATATTCTGGAATGGTGATTGGTGAGACACAAAAATGATTTTACATATGTATAAATATTGTCTTTTTTTGTCATGCTATTGCCGAAGCATTTATATTTAAAATTAAAAAAAAATGATTTGCTTAAAACAGTTTAGCAAAAAAAGTGATACGGTGTTTTTTTCTAAATATATTTAAACATAAACTTTTTTTTAAATCTTAACTTTTTCCGTATATAAAAATTTTCTTAGAAAGATGTTTTTTTCACGCACTTTCTAAATTAAATTTGCTTAACTTTATTGTACTACGAAAATCAACATCCTTTATGTTATTAAAGCTTTATTTACGATATTATAAATAAATGTCGTCTGTTCGTCTTTTTTAAAGCTGTTCACAAGATTGAAGCAAAAGGCAGTGACAAAGTCAACATTCTGTTTGCAAATCTTTAAGAAAGTGAAGATGAAACTCACACCATATCACTGACCGTGCTCACTGTGATTTAAATTTCAATTTCAGTCTGCCTAGAGTCAGAAAAAGACAATATTCCTTTATTCTTTGTAAAGTTGAAACCTGTGACGATGTTCCGCCGTTGTGATTCGAACCAACGACCCTTTTTAAACAAAAGCGACAGCACTGTTGTATTAAGTGTATTGCGTTACATTTAGAAAAGACTGTCGAAATAGGCTGTCTCAGAAACGTTCTCTCTCTCTCTTTTTGTCAACGGAAACAATTGCATAGCTGACAAAATAATTATTAAAGTTGGTCGCCTTTGATATATTATCTACAGAATTTTCTTATTGTTAGGAATCTTGTTAATTAAAATTTAGTTGATATTAATTATTTTTACGCAATACTGGTCTCTTGTTTAACCGTATTTTCATCGCATTTCTTCATATAGAAGATAGATATTTCTTCGCAGAGCCCCAAAGGAAACGAAAGTCAAATATAGCAAATAAGTGTTAGGTATGTTGTTATTATTTATTTATATATGTTACGGTCTATACCCGAAAGCGATCAATGACCGAAATAAATGCGCAAAACTAGTTTTGACCAATGATTATTGCCCAAACCCGAAATCTTACATTTAAATGGGTATTGAGTGTTATAAAATGAGCAAAACTAGTTTTGCACATTTTCAGTTGGACAAAACTAGTTCTGCTTGTTTCATTCAATCAACGTCCGGACCTGAATAAAAGTGGGGTTATGTTTTTGTTTACCTATTGAATTGTTCTCCTGAATGTTATAATTAATATAATAGTGGGATATTCAGTGTAATAATTAAGCAAAAAGCAAGATAAATTCGAATCTCAACTAGTTCGGCTATTGGAGGCTTTTGAAACATAATTTTATGACGAAACATAATTACCTTACTACACTAAGTGAGGTTAAGAAAGCAAATTTCTTGAAAGCTGAATTAAAACCTCTATCTGCTAAACAATACAGAAGAATAAATCACTTTGATATAATAAGTATCGTTGATGTGGAAAAGTTAAATGAAAAACGCAAAAAAGATTCCGATGCCATACTAGTATTGTCCGTTCAGAAATGGACAGAACTAATTTTCTCCAATTGAAAATGCGCAAAACTAGTTTTGCTCATTTTATAACACTCAATACCCGTTTAAATGTAAGATTTCGGGTTTGAGATATATTCGTTGGTCAAAACTAGTTTTGCGCTTTTATTTCGGTCATTGACCGAATTAGGGTATAGACCGTAATATATATACATTTGCTAAATGTAGATATACACTATAAGCATTATGATGCGGTATCTAGGAGCAGAGGCATAACATCTTGACGGTTCACATTGGTCTGAGCAATTTGGCATTATTCAAAATATTGAAAATAAGTTCAATTCGATCCATTTTAAGGGTTGAAAACAATTTTGGACTCAGCGAAAAAATAGCTTAAATTTAACCCTATAAAAAGTGGCGGACAGAACATGACAAAAATTAAATTAACACTAGCTTACTAAAGGGTGTCTTATTTGATGAAGATAGGATTGATAACGTTCTTTTCGGGGGATGTATTAAAGGTTTAAATTGTTTATTCTGTCCAAAAATAAATTTTGCCATAATATATGGTTTTGTACTGCCACACTGTGTTTTGTTTTTCGAAGATATTTCATTAAACTAAACAAAAATCATGCGTTCGTAAAGTCATCACTGAAAATAAAATTTAAAATAGTTTTTTTGTAGGCATGAATAATATATTTGAAACTTTTTTGACCATTTATTATTTCTTTCTTTTTGGTATGTTTTACTGCTTTTCTGTAAAAAAATGAGAAAACATTTATCGAGATTTAAAAAGAAAAAAGAGATTTTTTTGGATCAATCTTTATACAATCCCCACGGCTGACTTAGGCTCAGGTGTCCATTGCTATTTCTTCTTGTTTATTGTTCTTGTGTGTTTTCTCAGTCTGTACTATTTACAGCTGAATTAAAATAAAATGTTCCTTCACGCGTGGTGTTAAGAAAATCTAAATATGTTTTTATTCATCATAAACAGTGCATATGCAATTTGATTTCTAAAATCAGTTTAAATATAAAATTGATTCTACAGAGTGATTCAAATGTCTACTCTAGACAGCAATAAAACAAAAAAAAAATCATTCTGATATTTTCTAGTTAAAACAAACCAGTACCTATAGTGTCTCGGAGATTTTTGGATTAGTAAAATCTTATGACTTCGCGTTACCGATAATGTTAATAGTTTATTTTTGTAGAGTGCTCTTTCTATGTATAGAAGTAAAGCTAAATATTGACTACGTCAGCCACTGTTATTTCATAGTTTTAAGTTTCAACGTCCGTCGGCAGTCCTCAATGACTTTCGGGATAATATATTAAAACTGAATTGATTTAGTTATTTTTTGCAATAGGCATGATAACAGTATAAAAGAGTCAAAGAATAAATGGCTTTAGAGAAAAATATATGTTGAAAGAATTAATGACCCAGTGTTAATACAAACATTGAGATTAATAAGATTTTTAATAAAATAAATGTATAAAACTCTGCAATCAGCCATGTTGACTCAAACACCGAATGACGTCACGCCTTCTTAAATCAAAGAGAATATAAACACTTGAAATAAATAATCACCGTGTCGCTTAAATTTTTGTTGCGATCATTGACTTCTGCGTCATTTAATTCATTGATTTGTTGTTTATTCGTTTTTTTTGTAATATTTTATTACACTTATGTAGTAGGTTATTTTTGAGGTTAATTAAATCGCAACTAAAGAAAACCATACTATTTTTGCTACTAAGTATCTACTGTTAAGAATATACTTAATATAAAAAAATATCATTAAATAAAACATACCTTTCTAAGAAATGTCTCTGAACTACAGCTCTACCATCCCTAAATACAATATCTAATGTCGGCTGTCACTAAGGTGTGACGTCACAAGTGTTTTAGCGATTACCTCAAAATTAAACGATAAAATTGCAGTAATTTTCGTTAAAATTTAATTTATTGCTGAAATAATGTTTTGTTTTTGGAAATAGTATCTAGACGTTATAGAACTGGATTTCAAAATCTGTCATCATGCCTAATGCCTTAAAGTCTGGAATTTAATATATGTACACTAGTAGGCACATTCAGTTTCTAAATATAGGATACTAAATAAAATAATTAAAATTTTTAAATCTATTTAAGTCAAAAAGCTGTTTTACCATACAGTTTATTATTTTGGTAACACTGTTACACTAAAGACTAGAGTCAATTCACTTTGATATAATGGTCACTATGATCCATCAGTTGGTAGCTTTATTTAAAAATTAATAAAAAAAAGTATCTTATGTCTAAGAAACTGTGGGGTATAAAGTGTTGTACCCCGGCGAACGAATGGTTCAAGTATACCCTTGGTGATATCTAACAGACGGGATCTACGTGACGCTGCTCCGTGCAGCTAACGATACGGTTTCATCTCTGTCGGTTGTACACGCACTAGGGCCGGAGCGCCCGACTGAGGTGGGGTGTCTGAGTCGAGACCCTGGCAGACACTCGCGCGTGTGTTACGTCCGTCGATTGGAATGGGATGTGGGTTTAGCAAAGGATGGAAATGCTCTAGGTGTGTGCAGCACACAAGCGAGTCGCTTTACTGTCGAAACGATATGCTTTGGTTAGCCGAAAATTTGATTCAGTCGCGAATTACATCAGCTGTCGAATGTTTATAATCTAAAATTGGAATATTAACCAAGAATCCAGCTGATTCAGGGGTCGGAAATCTTTTGAGACGGAAGATCCAAAAGTTACAATTTACAAAATTTCCCAGTTTTTAAAAAGCCACTCAATTTCCGTTTCATTATTATAGTATTTGTTTATATGTAGGTATAATATATATATATATATATCCGAGGACGACACGATGTGAGACGCGAGTCGAATGGGCTGAGAGATAGACATGGTACTCAATCATAGATCGATTGGACGATTTTTAAGGGTTTATA
The DNA here is from genome assembly GCA_963575645.1 of Xanthostigma xanthostigma. Lineage (NCBI taxonomy): Eukaryota > Metazoa > Arthropoda > Insecta > Raphidioptera > Raphidiidae > Xanthostigma > Xanthostigma xanthostigma. The sequence continues at coordinate 18,504,240 of OY754467.1, forward strand.
TAATAAAATAATTATTTTTTGCGTATGGAACTGGAGAGCCGCAACTTTACATCAAAAGAGCCGCATGCGGCTCGCGAGCCGCAGGTTGCGACCCCTGAGCTAGTTAATTAAATTGGAATGGAATTTTTATTTTCTTACGGTTTTTTCGGGTATTCTACATGAAGACGGGCTTTAAGATTTTGTGTTCGTAACAATTGATTTGACAATAACCTTAGATTGTGATCATACGTTTCTATAGATCAGGGGCTGTCTAATGTCGTATTAAAACTCCTTGTCATTAGTAAAAACCGTTGTTTTGAAATCGAAACTGTTCAAAAAACGATGCTAAATACATCTATAGACAGTCTAAGAAAAATATCATTTCTGTCGATAAATTAATTTTCAAACAGGATCGATTTATTTAAAACAATGCTTTTCATCTCGAGAAATATGTATGTCCACAATCTAAAGGTTGGTAGATTTGCCGCTAGATTTGACTACTAGTTTTCTAGCGCTGGTGTTCTTGATTGTTTTTATGTGCTTGCTTCATAAGGAGAAGTCTTTTCAAGTTTTTGTATGTAGATTTGGTACGCGCGCAGTGATAGTTAGAACAAAAGTGGACGTTTATTGTCTCTGAACAGAACACACACGTATTTGTTTGTGGGCATTTGTTTATGTCGCTCACGTGACAAGATACTGCTTCCTGATTGGTTCTTGCTCAAAGTAAACAGAAGACCAAGCAAGAAAAATAACTCTTGTTGTAATTTTAATACCCATCTTGTGAGCTAGCAGGCGAGCCCGCAGTGACGTTATTTCCAGCATCGTAGCCAACCTGCCGGCCATCAGAAGTCCCAGCATGGTTTCTAACCTCGTGTGCAGCGGCCTTAAGGTCAATGCCAAATCAGATTTTCTGACAATGCTTTCTGGAAGGGAGCATCAGTGTTATTAATATTTTTTTACACTATCCGCTGTACTATAGGGGATAGTGTAAAAAATTATTAACAACACAATCCTGGCTCCGACAAATGTAGATAGCACACACCTCGTCTGTTTCACCACATTGCATTGCATCGGCAATGGGGTGAGTTCTCCCTTCGTCAATGTATGTGTAGACAGTTGTAGTGGCACTATTGCTTGCACTAGTGACATTTGATAGTCCTTACACGCGCTACATTCGTCTCTACCGGAACATTGCTAGACGGTACACTTCAGCTAGCTCCCTGTATTGTGTGTAATGGATACGGGGATACGTGCTACATTTGACAGAAGCAACCTATTTAACCCTTTTAGACGTCTTCTTTTTTCCGTGTGTGTATATATTTTACACAAAATAAAATATCCTCAGATTTGATAAGTTCGGCGTTTTTAAAAATGTTCGAGAAAATATTTTTCCTGTGTGATATTGAGAGTCGAATTTTCATATTACAAACTTTGCAAACAGTTCCAGGTCTAGGATTTTTTCAGGGTGGTGCAGAATCTATTTATGGCGCCCTCTTTGCCATAGCATATTAAGAAGTTTTTTTAAATTTTTGTTGTAAATTTTGGGACATTGTTCTGATAATTCAGACAGACAGCTGTCAATTACTGCATAGTTTATAGTAATTCCTCTTCCGAAAGATTTTTTGTCCCAGAAGATGGAAACGATGTTACTGCGGGCTCGCGTGCGTGGTCACAAGATAGATAGATAGATATTTATTTTACACTGTGACAAACAATTTGCGAAGTGACGTCATACAAGGAATTTACATTTCAAATTTTCAATTGAAATATTCATCGATAAAATATAGACAAATTTCAGTTAAAAGTTTTCTGATAAAATTGTAAAATTTTTAAAATGGCAAGATTGATTTAAAAATTAAAACCAAGGCTATTTTCGTGCTTGTTTTGAGTAAGAACCAATCAGGAAATAGTGTCTTGTCACGTGAACGACATGGGCAAACGCCTGCAAACAAATATGGCGTCATGGTGTGTATTCTGTTCAAAGACAATAACAGTTCAGTTTTGTTAACATTTGAACTGTCACTGCACGCGCACCAAACGCAAAGGCTATTGTTATTACATTTATCTACAAGGCCAAATTCAAAACACGCATCGTGTGAAGCGAACGCATAAAAGCCATCACGAATCCCAGTGCGACAGCATGCTTCAAACCTAGTAGCCAAATCTAGTAAGGAATCTAGCGGCAAACCCAGTCTCGTGTACAGCGGCCATTAGTCAGATTTACTTTTCAAAGTAAGGAGTTAAGAAATATTTAATCACAAAATAAATACCCACGTTTGAGAAAATATACAGATGGTAGATGAAGATGAGAATTTGAAATGTGTTAAAATGTAGAACTATCGAAATACATATAATATTATATTTCCTTTTACGAACTTTCCGAATGATTTCTTCCACACTTTTTTTTCTAGGCAAAGGGCTATGATATCGCATTAAAAATCATGACCAGTTATAAAATGGGTCACAACGGACACATAAACATAGGTTTGTCATTCAAAGAGTATAATAACAGAATGAAACGCATCACAAGAAAAGTTAGTTTTGTGGGCGGCTTTTTTTCATCGCCCTCATCGTTTTCCGGCATCACTTTTACGGCGCTATAAAATTTTCACGCCAGATTTTTTTAGGCAATTTTATCGAACTCATATAGTTTAGACGACGATCATTTAGAGCTTTTCGTGTTATAAAGCTGACTGCACACTTAGAAAGTTTACTTTCTATACTAGACATTTTTTATTGTACCCATTGCAATTTGCATTCATATAACGAAAATTGTTATTTAATTAGAATGCCTGTAAGGATAGAATTAGTTTTTTTGCTTTTTCTATGTTTTTTCATTTATCATAAACTTGGATTCAATAAAATATTTTTGGTTCTAAGGGGAAATATCTGTTTGAAGCCTGAACAAAATTATTTTTTGGAAATTCTGTTTTTCTTAAAATACAAAATGACGACGCAGAGTGCGTAGAGCGAAGGTAACATTTTTTAAAGATCCTCCACGGCCGGCAGTAGAAGTGTGACACATTTGCACCTAGGTCAAAACTAAAATGTTCTTCATTATGCTAGTGAAGTACACACAATTATAAAAAAAAAATATTTATTTTTACAGATGCGGCATTTTTTATTTGATAAAATCGATCTTAGTTTGTTTATGAAAACCGTAATTGATAAACAATTATAAAAATCGTGTGTACTTCACTACACTATATCTATCTAAGAAGTTGCAGTTAAAATTTTATTTAAGTCACATGAAAAATGTTTAAGTTCTACTGCCAGCCAATTTTTAAAACAGTTTTTAGAAAAACGCGTTTCAAGTTTGGAAAACGCCTATCTATGCAGACTGACATCATATGGTCAATACTTGTTTCTATAAAACTAGAGACATTCTTATATTATATCAATTAGAAGCGATAATGACCAACGGTAATAAGTAATAATTGCGCCAATACACTGCAAAATTCATGATTGCTATGTGACCGACAGTGGCAAAATTTATAATTTTAGAGCATTTGGAGTTGTTTCGAAAATTCAGCTCTGAAAAGCTGTTGTTAAGCTACGTTTTCATTATTAAAAACGATATTTGAGACGTTTTACGTCATTCAAGCAAATAAAAAAAATTACGAAAAAAGTCAAATGAAAAGTGGACTGTTTTTGACCGATAAAAAGAGATTATTAATTTCACAATTATATTTGAATATTGTTTGTTTTTTGTTTTGTTTGTAAATCACATGGTTAAAAAATACAGAATCCGATGATGTGCTACCAGCTTGAGCATTGTTTTGTTAGATAATAAATACATTTTATTATTAGATTTAACAGCTTTCGTAGTACATATCACAAAAAATAGTACATACACAATAATGGGATTGGAAAATATCATAGATTATATTATAGTGATTTTGAAACAGTGGTCTTCACAATATTTTACAAACTTTTTATATCTTCACTTGTTAGTTAGGGTTGCTTGTAATACGTTGACCCTTTTCCATATTCGCAGTCAGCCTGAAACTTTACACACATACATATATCCGATCGCAACACACTATTTTTATCAGGATTTAGTTTCCATAACTATTTTTTTTTCATCGAAATTTCCGTAACTAACCCGTTACTTCCACCACAAATGTTCCGTAACTCACGCCATGTAAAATACAGTAACTATGTATTTTGATGTATCGGAAACAAAAATTGGCATAAAAGATGTATAAAATCAAAAGCTTACTTAATGTTTAGTATATTATTTTTTCTCACTCCCCGAACTCTATCTCTATTATTTATTGTTTTAAGGTTAAAAATATGGTTCCGCGTGGTTAATAACAATAAATGCAATTTTTGTCGAAAAAAACGTCTTTTTCGGAATATTACTCCGAATCGAATAAGCTATTGCTCATATTTTTTGGAGACTTGGATCTATTTTTCTCATGTATCTCACTTCTTGACTAGGCTATATGACTTAAGAACATTACAATTTGAAATAATTATATTTGAACATTTTTAAAAACCACACGGAAAAAAAATAGTTTCCACAGCCCAAAATTTAGCTACGCCAGACCATATTACTAATGGATTTCGGCACAGCAAAATTTTCTATGTCCAGCAGCTAATTTGTTTCACCTAGCGAAAAACTGTTGTCACTGCTAAAGCATTTGACTCCAGTACATAATATGAATTAGCTACTCACCAAAGTATAGAATTTATAGAATCTTTTGTCTACTCATAAAATCAATATCACGCTATTTGAATGCGTTTCCAGCTATTAAAGTGTATTTCATATTTAAAACAATTAAAATATTTCTGAATTGAAATATAACCCGTCTGCAAGCTTGAAAACCTCTGGATTATGGATGTGAATAAAACAATATGCACATAAAACGTACTGTCAGTTCGATAAAAAATTGCCTCCATTTTTGATGCTTGCATCGCTTTATGAAATTCAGGAGGTTTATGTTAGTGTGCAAGACTTAGGCGATGTTGGTTTTCAGCAATCTTTTATATCACTGATTATATCTCTATACAAAAATAAAGCTATTTTTATATCCACTACACTTGTATGTGAACAAAGTGTAGTAAAGTTTCTTTTTTGTAGATGTACACGGAGATACTTTTATTGCTATTGTTTATTTCGGTTTTTTGTCACTGACACGATTTTTTTATTTTTGCCATTTTTCCAGAAAATGGAATAACATTTCATGTTATAGAGCTTAGAATATAACCGTTTTCAAATTTTATGGTTTTTATAAGCTTTTTTTTTCTACAGCTCGCATACGAATATAAATAAAATATCAGAGTGCCTGTGGTGATTACACTGGAAGTAATAATAATAATTATATGTTCGTCATACCTCTATCGACATTGCATATTTTTGACATCAATTGTAAAGCAGAAAGACTAACATTTACTCCTTGGTGAGATTATACGCACCGAGGCGGGAAGTTCATACGTTTGGGTGGTAGTAACGCAAAAACAACCAATCAACTGTTGTTTAGATGTCGTTTCCATAGCAACCTTATTACATTTTAGCTAGTATAAGCAGCCTAGAAAGACATTTCGCTCGCTACCACATCGCCTTTGATAATGTCTACCGCAGTTGTAGACGAAACGTCGTGTAGTAATACCAATGGACCACGGCATACAAGCCCGGAAAGCAAGAAGATTTGGAATAACTTTCCTTGTTTGAAAATGTTCAATAGCGAGAAGCTAAAAGTCTAAGTAGAGCGCTAGATGCTGTAATGTAAATACAAAAATGTAATTTCGATAAAATACAACCTCGGGATTTTAAATATGAATATACCGGTGGTATTATTATAGTATTTATATATTCATAAAAATAAAGGAAAATAAGTTGATATTTTACTGTCCTGGATACGGCACACCTTTACATCTGCATGCAAATTCTATTAGAGGAAAACAGCCACATGTATGTCTCACTCACACGAAGCAGCTCTTGATCTCAAAGCAGAGACTACGGATTTTTATAAGACGCGACACTCGAACAGGAAAGAGAGACTATTCAGTTGACTAAAGAACGCGATCGTTGTTTCTCGGTCGTAATCGGATGCATACGTTTATTGGACCAAATGTGTTTGAAAAGAGATAATATTTTTGTATCACCTTTACATTATACAGGGTGAGCCAGACCACCCGTATCAGACGTTTTTTTCGAAAACGGTTAGTCGTAGAGAGTTGTGTCAAAAATCTGTATTATAAAAGCCCTAATGAAGAATCGAATGGTGATATTTTTTTCCCCCGGAAAGGTCGGCTTCCCTGTTAGTTTGCTCCGGAATGTTCAGAACTCCGGAATGTTAAATGGCACGATAGGTCGAAAGTGGTTTTGTTGAAGAGATCTTTATAAAATAAGCAAGTTTTGTAGGACATTTTTTTTTGTTACTGCCACCCCTGTTAAGTAATATTCGTTTGTAATTAATTAATTAACATGTCAGAATAACATTCTTAATTTTAAAAGTCGACATTTAAAACCTAGTTAACTAATTAAACTATGTCACAATAAGTTTTCAATAATTGCAATTGTTTTTTTTATACTTCCAGGTACTCATGACATATCTAGAAGAGCTCCGCAGTGTTTAGAAGTAAATTGAAGTCAGTTTGAACATTTGTGACATTGTTTAATTAGGTAACTAGATTTTAAATGCTGACTTTTAAAATTAAGTTTGTTATTCTGACATGATAATTTAATAATTTCAAACGAATATTACTTAACAGGGGTGGCAATAACAAAAAAAAATGTCCTACAAAACTTGCTTACTTTTTAAAGATCTTTTCAACAATTCCAGTTTCGACCTATCGTGTCATTTAACATTCCGGAATTCTGAACATTCCGGAGCAAACTAACAGGGAAGCCGACCTTTCTGGGGGGAAAAAATATCACAAAGCGATTCTTCATTAGGGCTTTTATAATACAGATTTTTGACACAACTCTCTACGACTAACCGTTTTCGAAAAAAACGACTGATACGGGTGGTCTGACTCACCTGTATTACAATGAGGTTATTTTATTACTTTTAAAATCATAAAAAAAATAGTGTGTAACCTCAAATCATTGCAATTTTTATATTACGCAAGACACTATGGCGGGTAATGATCGCCATATTGGATTTATATAGCCTACGGCTTTCTTGACTTTAAGCCAAATCCGACAACATCTCATTTGTCAAAATCGGTCTACTAGTTTGACCGCTAAGAGGAAACATCTAAACCCACTGACATACACACATGTAGACACGATAGACTGCTAAAATCATAACTTTTCCGTTTGGCTTTGAACACATGTATGGATGTAACATTTAAGGTTTGCACGCTTTATGTCCTATCCGTTGTTTCAAGGTCATTGAAGCGACGCCTCTTATAAAACTAACTTTACTCTTCGCTCAAAGCTTATATTAACATTCCGTGTTAGAAAAGCAGATGAAATGGATGGCATTCTTTAAAGAACGGGAAGTACACCTTCGCTGATATTTGGCATGAGCTACCACGGTCGTCTGTGGACGTGATGTTCGTGCTTCCCTTTTCTGTGCAGTCATTAAGTCCCACTATCATTTATTACAACTAAAATACGTACTTATGGAGATATGCAACTCCACTCCGTTTAATATAATGTGATAAATTTACTATTCCTGCTCTTGGACTTTGAATTTATTATAAGATACGTTTCGGAATTCAAACATTACCAAATCTTTGTGTTAGTTAAAGTATCACATTTATTTAACTAAGGTCAGATTATTTCGTATTTTTACTTCATGCAGATTTTCTTGTGCGGAGAAAATTGTTGTGATAATTTATTGAACCTGATTTAAACGCATACAGGTTCAAAAAGGCTCTGCTAGCGTACACTATCAAGGTTTTGATTATTTTTTTTAACTTTAGCTATTTGTGAAGGAATGCAGAAAATATAATATATTATAATGATTTTTAAAATACATATTTTTTTATATAGTGAGTATATTCATATAGATAGGTACAAATATTATGTTTAATAAAATAATTGTAAATTATACATAATGGCTTCCCCATTAATTAGGTACTTTGCAATTTTTTATTTTGTAAATACTTACGCTTTTGAATTTATATATATATATTTTTTTTTTTATTTACATAGGTGGATCGACTACTAGGTCATTGCCACCTTACATTTTATACAATGATATTTTTATAAAATTAATAGAAGTTCGTAACATTAAAATGATCATCAAAATGATTTCTAAGCTTTCTATTGGGATTAAAAAAATTAAAATAGCTAAGTATAGAAATTCGAGCATCTTCTTTGATTATTATTTTTACAAAATATATTAGACAGGTAATGTTTAAATATTGGGCATATTGGGTTTTGGAATTAAAGGAAGCTATTTTTGTTTTTTTAATGAATTGTCATAAATAATATTGCAAAACGAAAAGGAAAAAAAATAATACCGTAGATAATTAACAACAAATTAATTTAAGTGTAATTATTTAAAAACATTACGACGTCACGCCCGTTTTTGGCGCGTTTTCGGAATTAACTTAAAAACATATTTTTTAAATTAAATATAAGTAACATTTTATTTATATAGTAAAAAAAGTAGTTTTGCTATCAAACTGGGATGTAATCTTTCCGTTTATGTAAAAAAAAAACATTTAATTCAAACAACTGCAGATAAAAACAGATTAGTCAGAAATGTTTGGATTTCGAATAATTTCTGTCAGGAGTAAACTAGCTCACATTACGTTCTCAAGTTTATTTTTGCAATGTAGTAAATTTTACAAATTATGTAATCATGTAAAATGGCGGTAATTTCAGTTTATGTACATATTACCTACCATAACCTGCTCTGTCCGTCGTAACTTAGTATCACTGTACTGCTGTAACTAGTAAACCACACATTTTTAGTGTATTTTCCCTAAGGCATTTACGGTCGGATGGCGGGACCTAGGGGTCGGACCAAAATTTCTCAACGTTTCATAGCCACGGGCAATAACTTTCGAAGGAGTTAATTGATTTTAACGAAATTTGGACCACATGTTAAAATCCATCACCGCACGAAGCCTATTTAAAATGGACCTAATCGGGCCACTTTAAGGGTAGGTTTTTAAAAATACCGAAAAAATTTCAGAATTGTTTCAAAATTTAAATTTAACCCACTAGTAAAGATAAAAATGTGCTGCCAAAATTTTATTAAAATCGGCTCGACAGGACCGGACTTAAAAATTTTATGAAAACGTTAGTTTGTAGATATCATGGATTTACTTAGTGAAGGGTGAATTTAATTTGATAAATTGATAATAAGATTAAAATTAAGAAAAAAATATTATCTTAAGGGTTGTTTTAAGGGGTTAAATTTTTATTTTGTCCAAAAACAAAAAAAAGTTCACATAATAAAGCCAAACTGTGTGTGTTAGCAAATACACTATATTGTCGGTAGGGTTTGGCACTGCGACCCGAGTTTTTTAACCGTGCGATCGAATAAAACGTTTAACACTCGTTTTAACTCGATGGTTTTAATTTGATTTTTTGTACGCAAATATATCCATATAATACATTTTTATTATCACGATAGCGGCCCGGTCCGGTTTTATCCGGGTGCGATAGATATATTTTGTGTTGTTGGAAAATTCTGCAAAATGTATTTCGTTAAGGAACGATTACAGCGCCGATATGTCTGAACTGATGTCGCTAGTTGGCAGTGCTCCTCTAACTCACGCTGATAGTTGCCGCTTGGTGTAACTAGTAGTTTCGGCCAAGTTTCTCTTGCTAGGAACCAAATCCAAATGATCTTTTGATATTCATAACCATGCTCGGCGTGAAAACAGGCTTGACGCAACATCAATAGCCTTTTTTGTTTGGAGAAACCCTTGAAATATTTCGTAAAATCTCGGGGAACTTCTCTCTTATACGCTTTTTAAAAATATTCTAATTGCTCGTATGTGTTTTTGTCAAAAATCAATTCAATTATTTTCATCTGAGAAAACAGATCATCACGTCGGGGTCACCAATTGTAAGTACTTATAAAGTTCTTACTTTAAAATAAATAAAACGCTTAGACTTGAATTATTAAAAATTCGTGATGATCTGTTTTCTCAGATGAAAATAATTGAATTGATTTTTTCCAAATTAATAACAACATTCATTTTTCCAGCGTAGCTAAGGAAAACTAATTTTGACAATATTACAAAAAAGAGAGAGAGAGTTAATGTAACAAAGCTTGCTACACTTCTATGGTAAATTTCAACAATGCTGTACTAAAACGTATTTGTGCTATGATCGTACGTTCCATATTCGTAATAGCCTGTGCTAAAGCAACACACTAGCTCTATAAACGACTTATTTAATCCAACCCCTATCTGCTAAAACCACCCTTAACAACCCTCCGGCTGCATATCAACATATTATGTCAGACTAAATAGATTTGATATTTATACTTCATTCATGTTGAAAATGCAAGGTTGTCGGCTATGTGTAAAATTTTTTTTTGTACTGAAATCGATGAAAAATATTGATATATCAAAAATGTGAAATCTATTACTTTAAAATTTAAATGGACGAATCGTATACGTTTACTGTAAGGGCTCTTGTTAACGACCGTTTTAGTCAACGGGTAGGTAACGGGCCGACGCGAAACGGTTTCCTTTGTACACGATCCACTAATATACGTGAGCGCGTCCGTTGTTATCGATATCTATGATATCTATATTTGATTGAAGGGCGAAGAAGTGCAAGTGTGTTATGTCTTGCTTGTTTATTTTCGTAATTTTCTAGTCTTGTCCCAACACTGGCCTATTATGAACAAGGCTAATTAATAAATCCATATCAATATCAATTTTAAACTCCATATTCACAATGAGCAGCACAAGGTAGGTAGATAGGTATAGGTAAAAACGTGCGCGCATATCTGTCGTCGTCAACAGACTTCTATGAAATGACGTGGCTCACTGCATCGGACCGACCGCCGTCGCGCCGAGGGGCGACGTGCGGGTATCCGTTGACTAACCTATTGAACACTGCGCGTCGGCCCGTCGCCCGTCATAAACATCGGGCCTTTATCCGTTGTCAAATGTTCATTTTTTTATGAAGTGGAAAAAAAAGTCCAGTGTTAATGTATAAATACAACTTTATCCGGAAGAAAAATTAACAATTTTAAAGCCGTTATTCTAACCTGAATTTCCCTACTTCGCGGTTGGCTTATGAACTTATTTTCGTGCCGTATTAACCTACAAGCAAAGTAAGCAATTGGTTAGGGCATCACGTCTCAGGGGGCACCAAAAGTGACAACTCAGAAAAGTACCTCACTAGATCGTGTATAAAAAAATTTTTTTAGTCATGTTCTACCGATATAAAACTGTTATTAGAAGTAAAGAAGTTAAAAATGAATAATAATTTATTTTCGAAAATGAAAACAAAAAAAAAGTTTTTTTTACTACGCTGTATAAAAATGCCTAAGAACTAAAATAAAATGTATTATCTATAGGCCCCCATACACCTCGTTCTTTTTTGGCAGTTTTAACCGCCGGGTAAAACTGTACGGTTAAACACGAACAACGGCCATCCCCATACACCTCGTTCTTTTATGGCAGTTTTAACCGCACGGGTAAAACTGTACGGTTAATTAAACACGAACAACGGCCATATCCACACAGAGGCGTTGTTTGGTTCAGTTTTTCTGAAGTCGTGGCATCATTAATACGATCTGCTTTGATGGATCCTACGACAACGTTAGCAGTTGCAGCCGCAGTGGCTATAAAATTAAAATTTTCAAAAAGAAAACGTTCAAAATGGACTAAAGAATGGTTACTTAAACGCAGGCAATTTTCACACGTAAATCTTCTAAATGAATTACGACTAGAACCAGGAGATTGGTTTAATTTTCGATACAATTGTATTAATTGAACGAGCTGAAACTTGAACCTGGGGATTGGTTCAATTACCTGAGAATGGACGAACATACTTATTTTGAGTTATTATTAAAATATAAATCAATACTCAAACTAATTACAATCATTTAATTAATATGACTTATTTGCTGTACGTCGCACCACTGAATAAACACGTCGATTCTTATCGGAAAGCGCCACACATTACGATTTGAAACGACAACCAGCAAACACGTCGTGTTTAAAATCAAGATTCGGCAGATATAAAAACTGCCGTGTTTCATCGACAGTTTTTGCCCATACACTTCGGTTTTGACCGACGTGTTTTATCGTGACGATGAAAACTGCCAAAAAAGAACGAGGTGTATGGGGCCTTATTATCTAAAAAAAAAAAAAAACCGATTTTATAGACAATTAAATTTTCAATGAGAGCATTGATTGCAAAAATTCAATTGTTTTCCTAAAGTTCAATGCTTCTTAACTTTTTCCTATCAATTTTAAATTTATAAAGACATTCCCAATTTGGAATTTTTTTTATAAACTTCACATGACAGAGACAGATGCAAAATGTTTTTATAACATTGATGAATTTTTAACTATCAATTTAAAAAAAAAATTCTATAATCTACTTGGAATATTTATATTTTTTTATATGTTTTGAGGTCACATGTACAAACTGTACTATTATGTGCTAAATAAAATCTATCTAACTATCTATCTATCTATTACATTTTTTTTAACTGCTATTAGAAATGGGGGCCCCATAGGCAAGAAATTCTTAGGGCATCAAGGAGTCTTAATCGGGCACTGGATACAAAGTATTGTTAGGTGTCTGATCCAACTCTCAGCTTTGATCCGAGAATCTCCCACGTCTCCACCTTTTTAAATTTTGGCGTAAACCAAGTTCAGATGTGCCTCTTTCTAATATTCTATTAGATTAGATTGTAGATTATAGTCGTTCAACAGCTGACCTCATTAGCGTCTGTGTGTGTGTATTAGAGAATCTGCCAGTCAACGTACACAAACCGAATGGTACGAGCTCGGGTTCCTGAGAACGCTAATTCCGAACAAACCTTGGAAAACAAGCTTCATTCCAATGCTTGCCCTGAAGGGAATAGCCTATTTATAATTATTATATTAGTCACACAAATCTAGCAAAGTGAGGAAATTTGGACATTTTTGGTAAGTCAGGGAAATCATGAAATATTAATCATGATTGAGGAAAAATGAATTATATTTTTTTCTGATAATAAATTGTTAATAAACTTTATCGGTCATACGATCTCCCAGATTATTCTATAATAATATTATCATTAGTAACTTGGACATTAGTACCCTGTGTACACAAGTGAGGCGTTACCATTTGTAGGGTTTTCTATAGGCGTCGGTTACATAACGTGCACCCTTACAAGTGCCAGCCGAACATTAGCTTTAATGCTGTGTCTGCAGTCATATTATGTAAGCATTTATCGTTGGACGTTGGTATACTGAACTCTACCTTCGTCTGGTCTCATGTTTAGCATGTTAAATCAAAACGGAGAGGCTATTATTTTATACCCCATGCTGTGTTGAAGAAAATATTGTCAAAACATTGAATTTGACAATGACCTTAGATTGTGATAATGCAATTACAGTTTCCATAATATATAATTAGGAGTAATCTAACGTCGTATTCAAATTCTCTATCATCATTAGATTGTACTCACATAAAAACAAATGATCGTTCTACATAGAAAAAAACGCTTTTTAAGCTAAATTTTTATGAAAATGCCTAGAAAAACGTTGTTTCAAAATTGTGTATTTTTTTTTTAATTTACAATAGCGGTCCTGCCCGGTTTCACCCGGGTGCAAAAGAACGAATGGGGAAGGGAGGGACATGAGTACGCACATTCATATTAGTTTACCGAGATCAATGTTATGCCCAAATTTCATGATGATCGGAGTTACCGTTTAAAAGTTTTTGTCGATAAAAAGCAGTATTTATAGTTTTTTAAAGCAATAAATTATTTTAAATCAGTAATTACTGTAATTAATAAAATATAATAAATATTTAATTGAAAGCTCCGTAGGAAAATAATTTTTATATAATATAGGTACTACCTATAGTTATAACAGTTTTCAAATGAGCTATAAATTAGATTTATTTAATTTTAATTAGTCGTAAATAAAATTAAAATAAATTTAAATGTTATAGGCCCCACTCACGATCAAACTTCATGCCACAGTTCAGTGTTCAGTGAAGTTGGACAGATTAATCGAAAGACTGACTGGCACCACACACAGTTCATGCAAACTGCTCAGTTTTTTAAATTTTTTGTGTTCAGTTTGGTTCAGTTGTTGGCATACACTCGTCGAGTATAGATACATAAGATATATTATATACCTACACACTATAATATTATACTATAGAGTATAGTTCATTAATAAGAACTAAATGAGTAATTTAAATGGTGAGGATTGGCTGTTCAGAGCTATGGGATTGTTTTTAAAACAGAGAAATAAGAAAAAAAAAGAAGAATATGGGTGAAAAATTGGTTAGAAATGCGTGATTCAAGAAGTCATGTTTATTTGATTAATGAATTACATCTTAAGCCGCTTGATTGCAATAATTATTTACGAATGAATGAATTAACTTACAATTATTTACTGAAATTAGTTACCCTATTTATTAAGAACCAGGACACAAATATGTGAAAATCTATTTCTGCACAAGAAAGGCAGCAACATTGAGATTTTTGGCTTCTGGTTGTACAAAACACAGAACTCCAAAAACTGAACTGAAAAACACCCACACACACAACAGTTTACTTGAACACTGAACACTGAAGTCGTTCAAAAATCAAGATGCATTTGATGAGTTCATGCTTGACTTCAGTGTTGGTTTCAGTGTTTATTTGTCCCACACACTATCATGCTTCACTGAACTATAAGTTTGAACACTGAACTGTTGCATGAAGTGTGATCGTGAGTGGGGCCTATAAGCCTTAGAATAAAGTAATGTAGAACATAAAAAAAAATAAAAATATTTTCGCTCAACGTGGGGCTCGAACCCACGACCCTGATATTAACATACGCATGCGCTACCGACTGAGCCAGCCGAGCTTGTAAACGTATAACGCTTATATTGGTATATTTAGTAAGGGAATTTCACCTGAATAGCAG
Organism: Xanthostigma xanthostigma; assembly: GCA_963575645.1. Lineage (NCBI taxonomy): Eukaryota > Metazoa > Arthropoda > Insecta > Raphidioptera > Raphidiidae > Xanthostigma > Xanthostigma xanthostigma. The sequence continues at coordinate 18,519,240 of OY754467.1, forward strand.
TTTATTTTGGAGATACATTTTGCATCATTTTGACGTGATAACGTCTTATAAATTGATGAATCACCAATCTTATAAATTGATAAAACACCGACTGCATGCACGAAAAAGTGTAACGTAACGTTCCTAACGTTCGTAACGCGTAACGTTCCGCCTGACCCTGTGCGTGCTTTTTGCTAATTTCTCGCTCAATTTAAATCAGATCGGTTTGAAACCAGTCTTAAACGAAAGAGGAGAACATTTTACATAGATTTCGTATAACAGAATTTGCCTAAACAGTTTTTTTATACAAATTTATATAGAAAAATAGCTGTATAAATGCAATGTTGTCTAATGCATGGCGTGACGCGGTCGGTCGTCTTTGTTTGCCGTACATGGAAATTAGAAAATAACGTATGTCTTGTCTTAACATGAAAACGGCTGCATTTCTAATGTTTAATTCAATTTTTTGACATTAGTATTTTGTGAAATGCAACGCCTTCTAAGTTAACTATTGGAATAACTAATTATTATTAGAACATAATATTTTGACAGTTGCAAACGTCACTTTTGACATTTCTTATCATTCCGACACCAAGGATGAGCGGATTGAAACCAAATTTTGGGAGGATGTTTGATATGCAAATATGAAGTGGCCTATTGTTTTTGGGGAACATCGGCGCATGCGTAAAAGAATATATCTCTTATAATGATGTTTTATATAATAATAATATAGTTTTTAAAACGGGTTTTACTCTATCTATTTTTACTAGAAATTTTTGTAAATTTTTTGGGGAAAATCGGCGCATGCGCAAAAGAGATACATGCCATAGTTGTTTTTTATAGTGTTTTATTATTCTACTTAATAAAATTTACCTAAATTTGAAGCGAAAGATGCAATATCATAGATTCGAATTATTATAATTATTATATAAATTTAGGTTATGTATTACGGAATACGTTATCACGTAAAACTATCGTCCGTAAACCGACTTTACAGACAACCAATTTTTTTTAAATGATGCTCCGCTCCTATTGGTTGTAGCCTGATATTATATAGCTTATAGCCTTCCTCAATAAATGGTCTATCCAACAAAAAAACATTTTTCAATTTGAACCAGTAGTTTCTGAGATTAGCGCGTTCAACCAAATAAACAAACAAACTCTTCAGCTTTATATATTAGTATAGATTATATACCAGTTTAACTTCTGTAGTACATATGTAGTGGAGAAAACACAGTCGCTTTTCCTATTGTTATAGTTTATTTTTATAGATATGTAGGTAAACACTTATGTTCATTTTTAGATCACCTGGTTAAAGTAAGTTTTTAATATTTTCAAGCAGCTGATTCTCCAAACTGTCTTCTTCTATTCGCAGATTATCCAAAGTCTGAATAAAAATGCGTAATGTGTGATGTATTAGCGAGTTTACAGAATACCTAGGCATTTTGTACATAGTCTTATTTTGTAAATTGCTGGTAACATGTATATTGCGTGCTGTTATTTTGTGTACAATATTAGATTAGACTTTATATGATATTGTATAATAATGTGTAGATATTTACTCGTCATTGTATAGACGTAGGCATTATTGCGTTTGGCGTTATAATTATGTTACATTTAATACATTGTATACTGTAATAATTCTATTACTGATTGTACTCTCGGTAGACTATCTGCGTGTCTCTCGGAAGCTGTTGAAACTCATGCCATTCATGTTTTCCCGTTATATCAGTCTAATATAACTTTGATGAATGGATGAATGACAGAGCGTCGACGCTATTTCTTTGTCAGATAGAAATGCACAGAGAAAATGTTTTGTGATATTGACATCGCATTAACCGAGATGTGTTCAAGAGTTTCTACAACAATATTTTAAAATGCAAATTGTTTAATATTCATATATTCAGTGATCTCATAGGAAGAACCAATAACCCAGCGAAAACAAAACAACTGACAAGTGCGGGTAGAACTTACGTTCCGAACCGTTACAACAATTTTTCAGAAGTAATAATTCTACGCAGAATTTGATTTCCAGATTGTTTTCATTACTTGTGGTATGAAACCGTTCTTCTTGCTAAATTTCAAAATTCTAGAAATAACCTATATGTTTTGATGAGTAATTTTTGAAAGGCAGTATCGTTTTATTGCATAGAGCTTGAATTTTTTAGAGGACATGTATTTAGTATTGATATTAATTTCAATTTGATACTTGTAGCCGTTCTTGAGCTTTCAACGGACAGACAGACAGACGGACAACAAAGTGATCCTACAAGGGTTTCGTTTTTTTTTCATTCTAAGGTACAAAACCCAAAAAATTATTATATATATCCATGTATGGTCAACATTTGGCCATATGTAATATGTGAATATCCATAGAGTATATTTAAAAATAATGCCGACAAACTATGAGAGCCGAATTAAAATGGAAAAGTTCCTATGTACGAGAGCTTGAAAACGCTTAATTGATTTTTCATGCAAGAAAAATACTAAATTTTAAAATGTCGAAACTCCATAACAAAGCGTTTTTTGACACCGCCCATAGAAATTTTTTTTTTCTAAAAATCAACTGAGTTATCAGCTTCTATAGTTTGTCATTTTACCTCATTTATATTAACTGGCTTTTCGTGTATGTCGGGCGACACTCAGAATTAGATGACAATACGAAAAAATACTAAAATAAAGAAGAAAATAATAAAAGAAATTTTAATAAATAGGTACATATCATTCTTACTTACGTTGTACAACGCCTTGCAATCGTCGATTATAGCTCAGTTGGTTAGAGCGTCGTGCTAACAAACGCGAAGATGTCGCTGGTTCGAACCCTGATCCCCCTCCTAGGCCATACAGTATTTTTATTTTTTTATACGATGTATTTTTGTTTATACCACGATTTTATGAACTAAGAAGAAAATAATAAAATAAATAAAAAAAATATTAATATACCACGTTTTTAAACGAACTAAAAAGTATAAAAAAATTTTTTTAATTTGTAGGATTAGAAACGAAAAACGTGGAGCCCATTATTATTATGTTTTTCCAAAATATTCAAACAATCTTTATTATACTTTCGGTAAATTAAATGGACAAATAGCTTGGTTACATCCTTATGCGACCAATAAGATGAAGCCACAAATACTAATGACGAAACTTTAAAAGTTCATCGTCATTTTGTAGAAAAAAAAAACTCTACATCTTAATTATTTATGAAACAAAGCACTTCATCACTTCATAATGGGTAACTATGTAATTACCAGCAACACTTCATTGCTTGCATTTTAATTGGAGTGTAAGAAATAAATAAACAAACTTGTCTAGCTTACATAAACAAGTACTGTACCATGACACATTTTGTTTATTATTAACCGCTGCAGTGTAGTGTTCAAAAGCTCTGTATAGTTGTTTTGTTGTTAATTAACCATCCACTAACACGGTGCATCCTTTGTGTTTTAATCTTCAGGACGCATTTATTCAAAAAGAAACTAAAAGCAGCGCAGATTTGCATCTCTGCTTTATTCGAACGCGGTAATTTCTTGCAATTATACATTGAAACCCACGTATGTACTAGCAAACATAAGTCTAAAACTAAAAGACCGCAGGAGTACATAATATAAAACACATTTCTTTTTTGCCACTTAAGCCTCTCCAGTCTCAACTGTACGGCACTTAGACGACAGTTAAGTGAGGGTAGAATAAATTGTGACTACTTTCACACCATTAAGCCCTTCTGCAAGCCCTTTTAAATTAACCAATACGAACACGAGTGGCTTCACTAGCGAAGATGTGATTTAATGCCGTGATGTGTTGTGGATTATTTTCACGATCGTAGTTGACTTTGAATTATATGAGTGCAAGATCGTTCACTGAAATATCGGACGCGTTTCTGTTTTATTGCGTTCAACCGATCTTGATCTGCTTTTTTCCGAACAGATAGTCACTTCTATTAAGTTTATCAGATTCTGTTCAAACCTAAATTTCTTTCAGTGATGGCCATATTCATCAAAGACTGCTATTAAAGATAGAAATTACTAATCATGGAACAAATTTATTCGTTAGAAAAAAATTTACTTTCAATTCACCAACCAAATTATCAGGTAAAATAGTTGAAGAATAAATACACACTGCACTATACTCCTTGGTATTTTTATTGAATATTGTGACGTTCACCCGAAAATCCAACCGATGGCGTTAGTGTAAACGTCAAAAAATAAGTTTCATTAAAATAATAATGTTTTATTCTAACCCAATTGCACACAAAATTTCCACTAACTTTAATGTTTAAACTATAAACTTCACAAAAGGTTAATAAACAACACAAAAATAAATTTTCAAGAACAACTGCAGATATAATATTCCACGTTTATAGGTTAGGTATTATGATCTTTGTGGCAGCAATTATTATTTTATCAGGCGAATAAATATTTATACCCGAGAATTTGGACAGACTTGAATCATCGCTATTTATTCGGAGGAAGGAAACAAATGAACCAAATAAATAACTGCTTACGTTCGGTGAATATGGCCATGAATCATAAGATTGTTTGAAAACATTTATATGTTGTATTGTACCCGTATCTTTTTGAAAAAAAATTTAGGTTAGTACTAGCTATGCAAAAAAGTTGTAAAAATTATCAATATATATTTGAAATGTACCGATAAGTCTATTCGATATATCGAGAAAAAATATCGATATATCGGCTGGATATTCGAAAAATCTCTTCGAAATGCTCCGTCGGAGTCCAGGCACCGGGCGTGTTGAGTGTTAGTTTGGTTAGTTAATAGTTTTTATTATTATGTGATGAAAAATTTTAGCTAATGTTCTTTCTGAAAAAAAGTATTGTTTTTAACCGACGAAAAACAAAAACGGAGGAGGTTCTCAAGTCGACGCGTATATATTTTTTTTTATGTATGACCACGCATAACTTTTTACAGAGTAGTCCGATTTTGATAATTATTTTTTTGTTTGAAAGGGTATACCCCGAAGCTGGTCCCATATAAATTTGGTCAAAAAATTCCAACCCTAAGGGTAGGAAAACAGGGGATGATTGATTGTTCACTCACTGATTGTAATGTATGACCACACAAAACTTTTTACAGAGTAGTCCGTTTTTGATAATTATTTTTTTATTGGATAGGGTATACCTCGAGGTTGGTCTCATATAAATTTGGAAAAAAAATTCCTACCCTAAGGGTGGGAAAATAGGGGTGATTTATTGTTCACTCACAGATTTTCATGCTGAGTTGTGTATTACAATTATAAATTATATAGCCACAAAAAATTATAAAATAAAAACTTTTTAACAAAAAAATTAAACCGCCGAAAAACTGAGAAGCAAAAAATAATAAATCTTTTTATATAACTAAGTTCTATCTAAGTAGTTGAACGTATGTGACAGTCTAGTATACCTAAGTAATTTTGAGTCGGCGTCAAACAATCAATGAACAAAGATCACTAAAAGAAATAACCAAATCAAATTAACAATGATACGTGAAATCTCCAGCGATAAACATTAACATTCCAAACATGCGCTCTCCACACGACCACTCGCAAAGACGTGTGCCCTCAGTGTGTGCCCGTTCGGGTTGCTCTGTCGCTGACATTAACTTCGTGATTGTTGACGCCGACTCAAAATTACTTAGATATACTAGACTGTCACATACGTTCAACTACTTAGATAGAACTTAGTTATATAAAAAGATTTATTATTTTTTGCTTTTCAGTTTTTCGGCGGTTTAATTTTTTTGTTAAAAAGTTTTTATTAATACTTGACATTAAAATCGATGTATCGAAAATAAAAATATCGTCAAAAATGTCGGTAGATATGTCGAATAAAAAATATCGATATCTCTTTCGACATCCTTAATTACTACAACAATTTACAGTGGAAAATTTTCCAATAATACTTAATATAAAAAGTAAAAACCTTATATTTAATTAATTCTTACTAATGCCATTTACATTTGAAGATGTAAACGACTTTTGATCCAGTATAAATAATTAAAAATGAAAAATTAAGACCGGTCTTTAAAATGTCTTTTGCTTTAATGCGCAAACAGTCTGATGTATTTTGCACAGTGTTTAGAAAACATTATAAAACTGCCATTATACGAGACGTTATGCTTTTTTCCGCTGTGACAGGTTCGTGTCTACACGACAAGAATTTTTTAATAACTGAATTAGTTGAGGAACCCTAGAGTTGATGCAGCTAATTGTAAAAGTGTCACATTTGACGTAGATTAGTTATGTCGACAGCGGCGTCATTCTACTACAGCTATAAATTACGCAACTAGTCACTCAGTCTGTCAAAATTGTCAACAATATGCTATTGTGTTCTTAATTCCTTGCTTTAGATAGTTATCTATTTTATTTATCACGCAACATGAAAATTATTCTCTATAGTATATACAGTGCCTTCACCGAAAGTGGTAACATTGAATAATTATTGTAAAAGGTTTGAATAGTTTTTTATTCAACTCGAAATTTACTATCGGAAACTGCTGAGACATATTTTTTTGTACTTCAAACTCAACCGGTAGTGTACACTGTACATGTATTTTTTTTTTCAAATGGCAACATATTTTTTTACATTATTGGATTCTCTGTTTCGCTTCTCTTTAAATTCATATAAAATTTTCTTAAGCTTACATGAGAAAATATTCGAGAAAAACGTTATCAATTTATTATACACAGTAATAATTATTATAAATAATTTAAAGATGTGTGAAGTGCTACGAAAAATAATTATTACTGTGAATTGAAAACGTTTTGTCGAATATTTTCTTATGTAACCTTATGAAAAATTTAAAAGAATTAGAGATTTAGAAAATGTATGTTGCTATTGGGAAAAAAATGCATATTATACACTTCCGGGTGAGTTAACAGTACAAAAAAATATATCTCAATAGGTTCCGATAACGAAAAACTGCAATATTTAAACTTTTTTTTAATGTATAGGATACATGAATTATTCACTGTTACCACTTTCGATGAACACACTGTATACTTAGCCATACTACTTTATGGCTTCTTTAAAATATAACATTTAAAGAAATCAATACGAGAACTAACGACTGTCCCTATTATATTAATTAATGAAATATTTTAAAAGTCGTAGACTTCAGAACTTTTCGAATGTTTTGTCTTGGGCTTTAATGAAATAATGGTAATTTATTTAGAAACTATATTATTGTTCATTTGTGTTTTTCCTATGTCGCATTTAAAACGAATTTTAAAAACTTAATGAAAAGGTAATAATTGGCATTTGGTAAAATTAAAAGTGCAGACCCCGCTAAGTTTTCTATTATATCACAGTTTCATCGTATTACAAAATTTAGATCTTTTATGAAAATTATTATTGATTTAACTACCTCGTGTACGTTTGTTATACTCTACTCACTAGTGTTAAATGGATCATTTTACGACTGCCATGTAGACATGTAAAGGAGATATTTTATAGGGGTGCGTATGCAAATATTTTTGTTGATCAATCCGTTGTAAAATTTACTATAGTCAATGTGCTTTTATTGTATAGCCTGTTTATTGACATGCATAAATATTGGTCTGCAGAAATCTGGATGTACATTCGATTCAAATAAATTCATAAGAAGAAGGTATTTTTTTTTATCTAATTTCGATACTTTTAATAATTTAGTCGGTGCTGTAAAAATGATTAATTTTACTTGACTGCAAAAAAATTCTGATAATATATTATATGTCGGAAATAAATGTTGCAACATTATGACGCGCATTTTATTTTAAAAAGAAAAATATGGAATATTAAATAGAAAAAAGTGTAAACATTTTTTTTGTCTGAAATAATATATCTGCCCGACACTAAGGCGTGTGACGCAGTTATTTATATTAACTGACGAAATGCCGAGTATATTTGTAATAATTTATAAAAAATGTTCTCGTTGTCTCTGCATTTCGTTTGAATTTATCATCTTGAATTTCTCTTCTGAAGAGTTCTTCTAACTAATTTGAACTAAAGAGTAGCACCAATAATTTTCTTGAGTTTTTTCAACTAAACCGTTTCTTCGTATTATATTAACTGATATTTAATAATATTGACTTTGTAGACAAATCAATAATTTATCAGTACTTTAGAGCGATTTTATCGCAACAACAAGGCGAATCAAATTATTTCTTCATCTTGTCCCTTGTACACAGAAATAGTTATTGACTGTGTATTATTATAGATTGGTAATCAATATATTCATTACTTTTTCAGCGTTTTCTGAAGACATATTTCTTTTTTTTTACAAAAAAATTGGTTGTCTGTATAGTCGGTTTACGGACGATAGTTTTACGTGATAACGTATTCCGTAATACATAACCTAAATTTATATAATAATTATAATAATTCGAATCTATGATATTGCATCTTTCGCTTCAAATTTAGGTAAATTTTATTAAGTAGAATAATAAAACACTATAAAAAGTACACTATTATTATATAAAAAACAACTATGGCATGTATCTCTTTTGCGCATGCGCCGATTTTCCCCAAAAAATTTACAAAAATTTCTAGTAAAAATAGATAGAGTAAAAACCGTTTTAAAAACTATATTATTATTATATAAAACATGATTATAAGAGATATATTCTTTTACGCATGCGCCGATGTTCCCCAAAAACAATAGGCCACTTCATATTTGCATATCAAACATCCTCCCAAAATTTGGTTTCAATCCGCTTATCCTTGGTGTCGGAATGATAAGAAATGTCAAAAGTGACGTTTGCAACTGTCAAAGTATTATGTTCTAATAATAATTAGTTATTCCAATAGTTAACTTTAGAAGGCGTTGCATTTCACAAAATACTAATGTCAAAAAATTGAATTAAACATTAGAAATGCAGCCGTTTTCATGTTAAGACAAGACATACGTTATTTTCTAATTTCCATGTACGGCAAACAAAGACGACCGACCGCGTCGCGTCATGCATTAGACAACATTGCATTTATACAGCTATTTTTCTATATAAATTTGTATAAAAAAACTGTTTAGGCAAATTCTGTTATACGAAATCTATGTAAAATGTTCTCCTCTTTCGTTTAAGACTGGTTTCAAACCGATCTGATTTAAATTGAGCGAGAAATTAGCAAAAAGCACGCACAGGGTCAGGCGGAACGTTACGCTTTAGGAACGTTAGGAACGTTACGTTACACTTTTTCGTGCATGCAGTCGGTGTTTTATCAATTTATAAGATTGGTGATTCATCAATTTATAAGACGTAATCAATAAATGTCATTTATACCCCCCACTTATTCGCCAAACACATAGTCACTTAGAAATAAATTTGATGAAATTTGTTGAATTCACTTGCTTGATATCAAGATACAAGGTGACGGAATAGAAGTATACTTTGCCTTAGTTTCAATTTTTGAAGCGAAACTTTGTTAGGCGTGGATCAGACGAAAAATGAAACGATTCTCCTTCTTCAACCGGTAGTCGAGAGGAAAGAGTGGAAGATTCGTTTTTATTCTCTCTGTCAAAGTATCATGCGCACTCTACACGCATGCGCAATGGGTACTGTTTGTGTGCGTAGCATTTACACTTACCACGGTAACAAATTTCGCAACTAGTATTAAAACCGTCAACAAATGCTAGAACCTAAGAAGTTTCACTTCTAACACACGAGTCTCGCGTATACTTTTTTTTCTTTTTAATTAAGGAACGCACCCATATCCATCGTATTTTCTGCAATTCTTTAGAACAATGTAAAGTAGTACCACTATTCATATTTTAATAGATCGTCGCTGAGGAGTGTAATTTCACCATTTGTGTATTAAGCTTGATTTCAGAAATAACCGTGAATTGAATAAACAACTTATTATCACTTCCGCGTCACGTGATACATTGTGATTTTTTTGTCAACACAGCTTATTATAATGCACAAAATACGTACGAGTACGTTTCGGCTCTCTTTTGCTTGGGGGTGTTTTTATATAAAATTTAGATAACAAATGACTTATTATATTATTGCGAAGGAAAGTTTTTATACATTTTATTTTTTAATGACTTTGCATACTAACTGTTATTTATTCGAAAACTTTTCATCTTAACTCTGTTGAAAGCATCTGGCATAAGGAGAACTAAACGTTTTTATAATGTGTTCAAAACTAAAAATAAATATATTCATATAAATATCAAATATTCCCAAAATGTGAAATTTGGTATGGTTATTGAAGTGCGGCTATGATTTGAAAGTGGATTTTTGTCAATCAGTAAAGAGGCTTATCGAAGCTTATCTCAAAAAATGGTATGGTGTATGAAACACAAAATAAAAAGTGATAAGATGAGAACCGTAGACGGAAAGTTTTGAGATAATTTGAATTTTTTCTTGTTTTTTTTTAAATTTTACAAATTAGTACTTCATAGGGCCCTAGGGCCCAATTTTGAGTTTTCTAAAATTTCATCCCGATAATATTAAGTAACCGACTTAAAATTAAGATTTATTCAACTCTGGACCCTTTTAGACCTTTTTAGGGGCCCTACAAAGGGACCTTAGGGTTCAAATCGAGCTTTAGGGACCTATGAACTATTTATTATTGAAAAATCTCCTCGAAACGAATATTTTAAATAAAAGAAAGTGAATAATTTCAATTTAAATATTTATTGTACAATGAAATTTTTGGGTCTTTCTTAGGGGCTCTACAAAGGGCCCATATGTTAAAAAATACTAAGACGTATTCGTAAACGAAATTTTTCGCAGCAACCGAATATGTAATATAGGTAAAGGTATGGTTGCCATTTAAAATTTCAAAGTTGGGCCTTACGGGACCCTTTTAGGGTTCTCGGGCCCAAAATCTAATTTTTCCATTCGATAGACAGGAAAAAATTATTAAAAAAACATTTTAACATTTTTAGTTCGGCTTACCCGTTATGAAATATTAAGCCGTTTCGGGACTTTTGACTCGTTGGTTTTGATTGGCTAACGCCACAGATAAAGACATAGAATATTTGATAAAGAGAAATATACTGCATGCTAATATATTGTTGGAATAACCAAAGAATTACTTCGAAAAAAGATACGCAGATATATTATGTCCGATACGCTTTGTTGCCTTCGCTAACCGCACATTGAGTAAATAGACAATGCTTGATATAGTAATTACTAATTATTACATATTATATGATTATGACGGGTGAATTTAGCTCTGGTTTTTTATTATAAGACTTGAGAAAATCAGCTGCATGTTGTGGTTCATAGAACAGATGCAGAGATAAAAGACTAACATATTAATACTGTGAAATGCAATCTGAGGGATTCAGTTACATTCAGTGTTTTAAAGAGTAAAGCAAGTATTGTATTATAAGCTGTAAGTCGTAGATATAAAAATCATTCTAATGATTGAGTGACATCTCGAGATGTTTTAATAATCACATAGTTTAACAATTTTCACTTGAAATATTATCCCATCTTTAGATTGAGTGACTTACTATAATAGGTCACCATGTAAGAATTTGTATGTTGTGAGTCAATAATCTACAATAAACATATTCGTACACTTATTTTAGAACTCTTTGTATATTATATCTTTAGATTTTCTTCTTTTGAATTTCCATACTGAAAAAAGTTTACAGTACGTGATATTATGTTAGACGAGAGAACGACACAAAAGTATTCTTTAGCACGCGGATTATGATTTTTCTGTTAACGCTTTTTGAATTCGAAGAATTGGAAATCTTGGAAAGATGTATTTATGTAACAAATATCTTTTATTGGAAATTCTGTTTCCATTTAGTACTTTTCTAATTGTATATATGTATAATATCATGTAATATTATTATGTAGAAACTTTTTTTTATTTCATTATCAATATTATTTGATGATGAATTTGACGATGTAGATTGTAAATTTTATAGACGCTCAATGTTAGGCTATTGATAAGTGTAATTTAATGTGAATATTTAATTGGGGGTTTAGTAATTCAGTAAAAGTATTTATATATATTATTGGCTGAGATAATGATGAAAACTTTATGATTAAATGCAAGAATTCATATAAGCGTGCAAGTGAAATTTAATCTGAATAAACTTGAAATTTTAATAAAGTTAAAAAGGGAACGATGTAAGCGATGGTTCGGTAACGTTTCACAACGTAACTCGAATTGTTTAGACTTTAGAACACAATTTTTACTGTGCATTAATTAATGTGTGCGATTATTCAACATCCCATGCTTTGTAAAATAATACATTCCTGCTCCCCCAAATAAATGCTCTCGAAAATTGTTATTCTGTTATTTGAGGTGAAAAGTCGGCTTATCTTGGTCTAGCATGTAGTCGGTGAGTCGACTCTGTGAGAGATTACTTCCTACATTTATTTTGAATATTTTCTACGAAAAAGATAATGTTGTTAGCTAATTTTTTTCATATTTTTGGGGGTAACATATTTTTTAGAGCATTCATTGCAATGTTTCTATTGCTTTTAACACCAAAGTTACCCCACAGCAAGCTTCAAAGTGTATGAAGAAAACGCGCATTAGCGTCATTTTTTACAGCCGAAATGGAAGAGCACCAAAATGGGCAGAGCACGTACAGGGATATTGACAAAGCATAGACCTTTTAAATAAAAAAAAACTCATTCAAATCGAGCGATACGTTCAAAAGTTATTGCAGTTTGAAACTGGTCATCATTTTAGGTGTTGCGTTTTTTTTGCCGGTCAGTATTTTCTGAAAAAATATTGATATTTTGATATATCGATATTTTTTACCCATGCCTATGCCGTGTTCCTTATACAACAGGAGACAGGCCAATTCAATTTCAATGTGTGTTGCAGTGCGTCGAAGACTTGGTGATTGTAGTTTAGCGGCGGTAAGACAGACTAAAGATACGACAGGAGATTGAAGAAGACGGTTTTAGTGAAGGGGAGGGGGTTGAAAGTGACGCAGTGAGGGACGGAGGAACATAACGGATGAAAAATGTTTCGGTCGAACGCGTGAAGCGTAGATAATAATGAAATGTTTTACCCGGCATGCCTTGCGTCGCGCAGTCATAATGCGTTACACAATCTACGTCAGGAGGTCCAGGCTGCTTGTTTGTTGCGTGCGGCACCATGTCTGACAGCCTCTGCTTCCTCTTTTGCACGGTGGTTGTCTTATCTTTAAATAATGCGCCCATCGTACTTTCTCATAGAGGTTAAGATCCTCATAAACAAATCAGTTGCAATCTCTTTTCAAGCTGTGCACTAGTTTTAAAGATTTTGAAAACTTTCGCTATTTGTTTTCTTCTAAAAATCTCGCTATTTCTTGAAGTATTAGAACAGCGTTCGATATATTGAATTGACTTGGGTGTCACTGCAAATTTTATTTTATGAAACCAAAACCTTTTATAACACTGCTTCGTAGTAAAAATAGAGGTCTATAAGATCCCAAGTGAGCTTAAAATTTTGCTTCTTCTTTTAGAATTTTTTCTACGCTAACTACTAGATAATTTTGAGACAACTATAATTTTCTATCCACCCGGTCATTATTTCTTTGAAAATGCATAGTGTTTCATTATATTTTGTAACATCTTTATGTATATGTTACGGTCTATACCCGAATTCGGTCAATGACCGAAATAAATGCGCAAAACTAGTTTTGACCAACGAATATTTCCAAAACCCGAAATTTTACATTTAAACGGGTATTGAGTGTTATAAAATGAGCAAAACTAGTTTTGAGCCTTTTCAGTTGGACTAAACTAGTTCTGTCTATTTCTTAGCGGACAGTACATTTACAGTTTCATTTAATCAACGTCCGAACCTGAATAAAAGTAGGGTTATGTGCTTGTTTATGTACCTATCTATTGAATTGTTCTCCTGAATGTTATTAATATAATTGTTGGATATTCAGTAGAATAATTAAGTAAAAATGCAAGATGAATTCGCCTATTGGATGCTTCTGAAACATAATTTTATGACGAAACATAATTACCTTACTACACTAAGTAAGGTTAAGAAAGTAAATTTATTGAAAGCTGAATTAAAATCTCTGTCTGCTAAACAATAAAGAAGAATAAATCGCTTTGATATAATAAGTATCATTGATGTGGAAAAGTTAATTAAAAAACGCAAAGAAGATTCCGATGCCATACAACTACTGTTCGTTCAGAAATGGACATAACTAGTTTTGTCCAATTGAAAATGCGCAAAACTAGTTTTGCTCATTTTATAACACTCAATACCCGTTTAAATGTAAGATTTCGGGTTTGGTAAATATTCGTTGGTCAAAACTAGTTTTGCGCATTTATTTCGGTCATTGACTGAATTCGGGTATAGACCGTAACATACATAAAAATTTCGTGTCACGATGTTCGTCCGCGCTAATCTCCAAGCCACTGAACCAATTTTAAGACATTTTGTAAATGTGTCTTGTTTGGTACAACTTATGCTATAGAATAGTTTTTATTAAATATTTTGTATGAAATTACGGTGTTTTCTAAAAAAAAAACGGTTAGTAACATTTAGCGACATCTGATAGAATTTGTTGAAAGCTATTAGTTCTGAAACAAACAAAAAACCTGTTTCAGTACCAACTAGCGACATCTGATACAATTTATTCGCCTAAAGCTATTAGTTCAGAAGCAAATCTGGTAGAATTTGTTCAAAGCTATTAGTTCAGACGCTCGGCAACAAACGAAATACATTTTGCAGAAGTATATCTACGGCACTTATGTGAAACCGGGACGGACCGCTAATTAATAATAAATTCTACATGGTTTTCTTTTTTAACCACCGCTCCATAGAAATAGTGATACATTACTAAATGCGTTCTATACATTTTCCGATATTTTGTATTTTAAGCTGTGTAACAAATTTGTCATTGTCTAACGTATGCCTGTATGCTAGATTTGGTGAGGTATTGTTTTTTTTTTCCCCGGTATTATATAGTGTAATATAGTCGCCCGTATATCTGTATTTGTATTTCGCCGTTAGCTAATGCAAGATAATGTTAAAACGCTTAATGAATCAGTGTTTGCTGCTCACACATGAAAGATTAATTATTGTAAATCCTTAATGCAGGAAACGTTCTAAGAATTATAACATTTTCACTAATATATAGCTGTCAGATTTGTTCTAGAACTCACGGATTAATTTGAAGAAGATGATATATATTAACCGACTTTAAAAGGAGGAGATTCTCTATTTGATAGTATTTTTTTTTGTATGTCTGTCCGTCGATATCTTCGCCGACTGTGAACCCAGACCCGATCGATGATTTTTTTTTATTCGCGATGATGCACTTCCGTAAACAATTTTGTCAGGAATTTACCAGCTTACTCCTCAAGTAAAGCGTGCCTAAAGAAGTTTTACTTCAAACAGTCGAGTATCCTATTATTTGTACTAATAGAATCACTTCGTGATCTTTCAAAAACCAAATAGTCTTAATAAATATTGACATTGCATTAATGACATCGAATACCATTTACTGAAAATTTACGCGTACAATCAATACAAAAAACATCCAACGAAAACATTCGAAATTTGCTACGCTAGAGCCAACCGTCATTATGGACGGGGTCTGTAATTTTCATAATTTATTTTTCAACTCGTATTTGTTTGTGCTTTCAAAATATGACATTCAACTGGGCTAAAGCATAAAATATTCAGTTCATTTAAACGTTTAAACCAATCAACACGCTTTTTCAGTAGCTCTAAATATTTTTTAGTAGTAAATTTGTTGTGCAAAAACTGGTGGGCTTACGTCAGATAGATGGGCTTAATAAATGCCGTCAGACTGTTGGGATAGCTGTCAGAGTGACCGTGATGAAAGCAAAGCGGTTCAAGTTAATCCTATCACTCACCACTGACTACGCCGCACAATTTGTACAGCATTGTTACACCTATGCGCATATGTTAATTTTCATGCGACATTTTTTACCATTTCAACTCACAAGTGGGGAATGGTACTAGTTTAGGTCAAAAATCACTTTTCAAAAGTTTTACAATACCTTTCCGTTTTGAGGTCTCCCGAATCCAAAAAAACATATTTTTGAAAAAATTCTGCAGTGCGTCTGTTAGTCTGTGAACACGATACAGGTCAAACGGATGGGCGGATTGAAACCAAATTTTGGGAGGATGTTTGGTATGCAAATATGAAGTGCCCTATTATTTTTGAGGAAAATCGGCGCATGCGTAGAAGAGATATATTATATAACAGTGTTTTTATATAATAATGGTATACTTTTCATAACGGCTTATTATTCTATTTATTTTTTCAAGAAAATTTTGTTAAAATTTTTTTTTTATAAACTTTATAGTTTCGGAAATATTTTGAAAATAAAAAGAAAAATCAGCTGCAATTTTGTTTTATGGATCTGTCAGAAATAAACTAGTTAGTCATGCTTTGATTAATTTTTACATGACATGGAACATATTATGTAGGTAACTTTGGCAACGAATAGCAAATATCATAATATTGAACATTTACCTGCGTCACCTCTCGCGGTATCAGAAATTTTAATTTTTGAAGTTGGAATGGTCCCGTCGCCCAATTGGCTGGAATTTTTTTACATGACGTGAAACATATTATATAGGTAACCATGGCAACGAATAGCAAATATCATATTGAATACAAGCCAATTAACCGCGTCACCTCACACGATATCAGAAATAGTTGGCAAAACCAAAAGTGCACATCCCGCAAGTTTTCCACTGTATGATAAAAAAATAACAATTAAAAAATATTTTTAATAAATTTAAAAAGATTTAAAAATTTAAAGAAATAAATAATTAAAAATTGAAAAAATATTTTTTTTAAGTTTGCAAAAATAAAAAAAAATAAGAACTATACATAATATAATATATAATTAATATCAAGTGGAATAAAATAAAACAAAATAAAAAGAAAAAAAAAGAAAATAATCAATGATCTCGTAAGGAATCGAACCCAGAACCTTGCCCTTGGGGATCCAACGGCATAACCATTACGCCACGGCGCCCTACTACGTGTAGTGGTGTTATCACGGTATAGAAGTGTAGCACTTGTTTTATGGATTACACTATATTTATACAGCAATTATTATATTGTTTTTTTAAACTATTAGCTGTCAAAAATAATAAAATAAAACTGTTTATAAAAATTAAACTACTGAACACATTTTAGTGAATTTAAATAGGGTTCTGGTCTGATAGTAAACAAAGTGAATAAAATATAACCCAAGGCAATCCGACCAAAATTGCGATCTGTAGAGTCGTGACGTACGTACATACGTAACATACGTACAGACAACCAACCGACAACTGCTGTTTGTGATTTTCAATTACAATTTTAATAGTATTTATGAACTCGAATTGATTTAAAGATGGTTCTGTTTTATAGATTAGAATCTCCTCTTTTCAAAAAGCTTCAATTTGAATGGATTTCGTGTGAAATTAACTTAGATATAACTTCTTATATGAACGAAAGTCAGCTCTGACGCACAAAGCGATAATAAAGCACATACCGCTAGTTTAGCGGTATGTGCAATTTTATTTTCTTAATCATAATCAAATGTCAACATTTTTGAAGTTGGAATGTTCCCGTCGCCAATTGGCTGGAATTTTTTATCAAAACTCAACAATAAGATAGAAAGAGCCGTTCAAAGTTTAATTAAATTTTTTAAATTTTATTTAATTAATTGAAAAGCCCGGTTAACATACGCGAAGAAATGATGGCACGAATCGGAAATGAATCCCAAATAATTCGCGGAAGGTCCTTATCGCCACTACAAGCATGTAAAAAATTATGCTACGACGCACGCATCTTTGTATCCAACAAAACGAGGGCAACTCACATCATCGAACAATTTCTGTGAATACGTGATAATGAAATGACATATTTCAATAGTGACATAACATAAGGCCAGGACCGACCCAAAAATTTGATAAAATTCAATAAAACTTTGAAAGTTCGTTTCTCTTTCATTTTTATGAGTTTTGATAAAAAAGTTACTTGAAATGTTTGTCTATTTTATTTTTACACGCTGCTGAAAAAAAATTAACTTAAAAATCATTCTGTATATACATTAGTTTTGCTGATATGGTAACTTTGGAAATCACTAATGCATTGCAGAAAATCATTTCACAAAAATAAACATTAGACCGGGCGCCTATGGGAGGTTCATATACGTTTTATATATTCTGTAATGCATGAATGATTTCCATGAATTATAAATAAATTTAACAAAAAAACATTTTTAATAATCTCTAACAGTTCTAATATTATTTTTAAGCACAATTGAAATTTGAAATATCAAAAAAAAAATGAAAAAATATCGAAAGGCTTTAATTACAGTTTCTTTTTATAATACGCTATATAAAGTGCTCTGAGTTAGTTGGCTATAAACATATGAGATGATAGGAGTGAGGGAGATGCACGACGGAGCTGATTAAACGCTTTTTAAAAGTAATTAAGTAAGCGTTTGTTACTTAACGTTGCATTTAAAAAAAATCTCCCAAGTTAATTGGATTTTTAATATGAGATATTACATGACTTTTATCTAAAAAACTTATTAAAAAGCATGCCCGTAGCTTTGTTGTTGCGAAAGGTCTATCAGCTTGCTGTGATTTATTGTTAGGATATGGGCA
Organism: Xanthostigma xanthostigma; assembly: GCA_963575645.1. Lineage (NCBI taxonomy): Eukaryota > Metazoa > Arthropoda > Insecta > Raphidioptera > Raphidiidae > Xanthostigma > Xanthostigma xanthostigma. The sequence goes on from OY754467.1 coordinate 18,537,773, forward strand.
ATAAAAAAATTATGAAGCTAAGACACGAGAATTAATTCAGTATGTTGAAAATATGTCAATGTTTCTCATGGTTCGTATAAAATTTGATAGTGTCCGTGTGACTAAAGTACTAATATTATTAGTATTACATACAGTATGTAAACACGTAAGGTGCACATAGGGAAATTAACATTGGGAAAAAATGACTGGATCAGAGTGATCCTTGAAATCTTGTTTTTCAATTTAACAGATAATATTCTTTTGCAAAATTAATGTGTATACTTCCGAAGAAAATATTCAAATGATTACAACATAATCGGACTTTTTTTATTAATGGGACATTAAATTCCCAAAAATACCTAAAGACATTGGGTCACTGATTTACCAACGCCAATACGTCATACCAGTCAGACAATTTTTGAATGAAATGTTTCCAAACAGATGGAGTTGTTTTTTTTTTGTTTTATTTTTGTACAAAAAAATTAAAATAATAATTTATAAGAGCTTTTTATTATTAAAAAAGCCAAGTTTAATAAAAATAAATCAAAATAAAATAGAGATCCTTAGATTACCACGACAATTCAATAGAAATAACAATTAATGCAGTCATGGCTAACTCTGATCCAAGTATTTTTTCCCAATGCTAATTTTCCTATGTGCACCTTACGCGTTTACATACCGTATAACTAAAAATTTTGAGAAAATCATAATAAAATCATGAATGGTCGATGTGTGATTTATAATAATTTTCATTCTACTAAACTTTGACAGTCTGTCGCTGCACTGTGCAACGTCTCAGGGTTCGTTACAAATAAACATGAGACTCGATATTAATAATTTATTATTTCATCTCGTTAAACAATACAAATGAAAGGTTTGCTACTTTTTTAAAATAAACTATTTCTTCTTTGATGAGTTTAACAATAATTTTCATTTTGTAAGACTATTTTTTGTATAGTTTGTTTCACTGCACGTTGATTTATTGTGAATATCATTTACTCAGCACTATCGCTACTGGTAGTGACTATCTACTCTTGTGGCGGCAGCTTCGTAATGATGCCGGCTTTCTTCCCAACACACCACGCTGTCTAGTGGAGTGGGGGTACTCGGGATGTTATAACTGATAGCTGATAGATACTGGCTATTCATTGAACAAAATTCATTACCCTCAATTATTACCGATGATAAGTTTTGAAAATACCGTAATTTAGAAAAATCTAGTTTTGAGCACTTTCTTGTTTTGCGGGGTTCCAGTATGCGACGATGATAGCCTAGACGAAGACAAAGATGAACTGTTATAATTATTTATTAATTACATCCTGAAAACAAAAAACAAAAATTGTGAAAAACTTTTCTATTTAAAATTTTAAAAAAAGTTGCCTTCGAAAACATTTTAATTATTTTTGGAAAATTTACCAGTGCGTTTAAAATTGTTTAAATATATAAATAATAATAAACCAGCCAGTCTCATTATATTAAACGTGTATTATTAATTAATTTTTTTATATGTGGAGGGTGATTTTTAAGTTGATTCTTTTTTTAACGGCGTGTAGAAATCAAATAGACGAACAAATATTTCAAGTAATTTTTTTATCAAAATTCAAAAATGAAAGAAAAACGTGCTTTCAAAGTTTTATTAAATATCAAATTTTGAGGTCGGTCCTGACGGTATGTTATGTCACTATGGAAATATGTTATGTCATTGTCAAGTATTCACAGAAATGGTTCAAAGTTATCCCCGTTTTGTTAGACGCGAATTATTTGGGATGCATTTCCGATTCGTGCTATCATTTCTTCGCGTGTTTTAACCAGGCTTTTGAATTAATTAAAAAATATTTTTTAAAAATTATGTAAACTTTGAATGGCTGTTTCTCTCTTATTTTTAAGTTTTGATAAAAAAGTTATTCAAAATATTTGTTTGTCTAATTGATTTCTACACGCTGCTATATAGTATGGTAAGCTTCCAAGATGTTAGAATATTATTTAGAGAGTGAAAAATTCTGGGTACACTGTTTTTTTTATTTATTTTTTAACAGTAACTTTTAAAGCTCATTTTTATGTTATACTATTTTTTTTGAAAAACTAAAAATAGTGAATCTATTGATTTCATTTTATTTTAAATGGCACCTTCGGAACTATATTTTATGCGTTCTGTGTAAATATTGTTTAGCTACAGCACTGTTAATGAAGGCCGAATGTTTTTGAAATTTATGCTTATAATCAAACTTTTCTATATAACCAGTGTTTTTCGCTTCGCAATATTAACTTTTAAAATTTTTATATTTACTCAATTTATTGGTGTGTAAATAAAATATCGTTTACTCTTCTTCTATAAAACTTTTTAATTTAAATTACGTTTTCTTTACAAGATTTTTTGAAATGATAACTTGTTTTAAGTTTGTAACGATATAAAATTTCTGAATTCAATAATGCTGTTTATATGAAAAGAAAAACTGTTATTCGGTTGGTATTTTTCCACCCTCTCTAACAGTTTGTCATTTCGTATATTTTTATAGTTTTATAAAATATTAATAAAATAAATAGTATCTCCTGTTTAATAATTTAATAATACTTGAAGCGAAGGCCCAAAAATAATTTACAATAAGATAGGCACTATTAAAGATCAAGGAAGTTTATTATAGATTTTGTTATAGATGAAATATCATCTCTGTATTATAATTATTTACAGTTAAGCTGTACAATGTACATAGATCTGTTTGATGTGTATCTCACTTGAAAATTAAAATTGTCTAATTAGTATTTTCTCTTCGCGCTCGTAGAGTATTTTATCTATAAAATACGTAACTGAATATAAATAAAATAACCCATTTATATAATTTCGTAATCTATCAGTTCACCTAAGAAACTGATTCTTTGAATATTAAAAGTTAGACTAGAGATCTAACGGGGTGTGAAATTAGTCATAATCAAAGTTTTGTCTTTTGACTTCCCATGGCTTCTACACCGAAACTCTTTAGTTTAGAGAAAAAATTTATAATACAAAATTTATAGACGATTCGTTTCTATTTTATTTTCATGAAACATTTCTTGTCTATGAGACACCCGAAGTAACATATTTCACAGAAACCGTTTTTTTTTTGCGTAATTTTGCCAATGTGATGGCCCCTGCGGCTACAATTACATTTTGCATTTTTCTCATTTCATTCAGAACTTTGAACTGTTCAACTTTTTAAAATTTTAAAACTTCCGAGCTTATTCCCATTATACCAACTGTCTTATACTAATTCTTCTGTACTACATAGCTGCCTACGAAATTATAGTTATTTTTTAATTTCACATATTATTATTCTATTCTGTCAATTATAAACATAAATGTTACTGGTCGATGGTCAGAGAGCGGTGTCTTTTCCCCATGATTTTGACTTTTGACAATTAATCTGGGTACGATATGTCCAATTTGTGCCACTTTTACTTTGCAGTTGTCGAATATTAGAAGTGCATAATATTATTTCTATCACCCAGTCATAATATACAACCCGTTGTGCGTAGCTAATAAGCAGGGACCGTGTCCCGGTATGTCCACCATCCCGCCCTTTGCTTCCACCACAACTGTTTTTAATCACTCATTCGTGTGATTTAATTGACGCTCGTTTGTGCTTTATGACAGTTAACGGACTTGACACTTACATTTGTGACGAGTAAATATCGAGTTACATTTATTTTCCCACTAAAACTGGACCTAATCGATTTTTATAGCCTTTGCGTTTAAAATTTTATCGTTACAAGTTAAAAATTATTATTGACGTGTAACAACTTTACTGACTACTCTCTCCTATTTCACGGAAGTATCTCGCGGAAGTAATTATTGATCGAACATTTATATCAGTACTATTTTTTTTTATAATTTTAACCTAACTAACAATTAAAAAATATTTTTTCCTTTTTAGCACATTTCAATAAAAGCTTGTCTTTTTTCCAGTATTTTATTTATGTATTTTGTACATTACTAATTTAAAATTGAAATTATATGTATATGTTTTTCTGATAAATTCGTCTTACACTTACATAACAAGTTTAATATTGTGTATTTGATTATAATTAACTGAGAGGATTTAAAAGATTTAAAATTTATTATATAAATATAAAAAAGGAAACAGTGGAAGCACTGAAAAATGTTGCATTAAATGGAAATTTATAAGACTCTTGTTGGTTGTTTGTACAACAAACTAGAATTCTTAGAATTAATCTGCCTTCGTGTAAATAATATGCTCCACAACTTTATAATGCATTCAGTATTTGTACTTTTTTTATTCTGCTTCTTATTGAGATATTATTTCTGAATAGCAAAATACCTGAAGAAGAATATATGTAAATAGAAATTAATTTTACTACAGTGAAATGTCATTAATCCGGCCGTCACTAGTTCGGTTCCGTTAGTATCCAAAACACCATGGCTACTTTATAATCCGGAGTTCTTTATCTGTCTGAAACCTGCTGTAATCCAGCGGATGTGTTTAGTAATTCTCGAGAATTCGGTGGTGACCCAGAACTGATTGACATTCTGATCCATTAAATATTTAAAAATAAATCTTTATAAGGCGCTATATCGATTTTTTCTATAATTTCACACTGGCTTAAGTGTTATTCTCATAAAATGAAAATTTCAAATGTAAGCTACATTTTAAAATGAATTTAAAGCTTCCGCGTGTACGTGAATGAAAAGAGGATCTCAATTCAATATGCACCTATATTATAATATGCAATATTTTAAGAAATTCCTAATATTTTAGATTGTTGGACTGTGCGCGCTTCTTAGCAAATATCACAAATTAAACAAGTTAACCGATTTAAATGATTCTTTTTGCAACTTAGACAACAAATAAACAGCCATTAAAATCGGTTCAGCAGCTTTTTCTAGCTTACTAATCACATATTATCAAGAGCGACGTCGGATAAAATTAAAAATGAAACTTTTTGTAATAAAATCGCCTTCAAAAGACGATAAGTTTTTAAAATTTGAAGCCAGTTTCAATTAAATGAAAAAAAATGTAGTATAATTGACTTCGACTTCAAAATTTGGACAGTTAAAAGTTAATTTCTTATGGCTTGTGTTTTCAATATTACTGTATTTAAATGTGAATAATAATATTAATATATATTTTTTTTTTGTTTTAGGTAAGTTGCTTTATCGAAACCATTTTGATAAATCAGTAAGTATAAGAATAATTAATTTAAAAATGTAATTGTAACCTATTTTGAAAGTCTAGAATTCTTTTGCTTTCAATTCGAATATCTTTATAATATAATAATGGGTGTTCCATTACGGATTTTTTTGACAGCTGTCAATTCTGCCATATTGACCTTTTTTCTGTTTTGACATTAATTGGAAAGAGGAAGGTTTTCCATTTGTTAAAATATCATCATATTTGTAGTACGAAATTTTCCAAAAAAATCATCTCAATGGCTATATAAACAATTTTTTTTTATTTTCTTTTTATTTTTGTGGCGTGAATTAGTAAATATTGATCTGCGTAACATGTGATTTCAACAGGATGGAATCACTTGTCTTACAGCAGCTCTAACAGTGGATTTGCTGAGTCAAAAATTTCCAGGACGAATTATCCCAAAAAATGGTGTTGTTGCATGGTCACTAAGAACATGTAATTTGACGCCTTTGGACTTCTTTCTCTGGGCTATGTTAGATCACAAGTCTACAGCAATAATCCAGATAAAATTGATTAATTAAAAGCGGGGATTATTCCTTTTATTGGTGAGATTCAGTCCAATTTGTATGAAAAAGTCATCGAAAATTTTGACAAACCAGTCACCATCTGTAGAGCATCAAGAGGTGACTACTAACATGATATTCTTTTTGAAACGTAAATGGCAAACCTTTAACTTTCATATAATGCAAAAATTAAGATACTTTCAATGCAAACATTGTGTTTTTTTTTATAAAAAAAAATCCTTAATGAAACACCCTATATTATGAAAGTTTGATAGAACCGAGCATCAAAAAGGACAAACTCAATATTCATTCATCAAAGAATTTTTAAAATTTAAATTTACGATTGCCACATTTCAGTTTTATTGAGAAATTGCCATTATAGATTTTTTCGACATTAGTCTTGTTTTAATAAAAACTTGCTGTGTGTTATTTTACTTTATGATTATACTGGGTGTTTCAAAAATTATTTCTACATCGTGTAGGTAGTATTCATCAAAGTAAGTCAAAAAGTTTATATAAACATATGGCCTAAAATGCTCCTTTAGGGTATCATAGGTTCTTAAATGGGCTTAGATGAAATTGTTTTATTTTTTTCATTATTTAAAGATCGGCAAACGAGAAATACACAAATTTTAGGGCATTTACTTAATCTTTCATTCTAATATAGGCGAGGTAAATGACTTTCGGCTGTTAAAATCAGAGTCGTTTTACCCCGTCAATTTTTTTTAAATCATTCCCATTTTTATCATAAATTCAGAATTTTTAGTCATTTCTACGTAAACCGGTAACCGTTTTTGAGTAAATCGATATTTAACGTTTGCAAGTTTACGTTTTAAAAATTAATGCTAATTATAAATTGTTGTGGTGATGAAATTACAACAGTAAGAGTAATTTAATGTAATAATAATGATAATAAAGATACAAAAAATAAATCAGAGTATAAATGTTCAAAATGATGGCCTCCCAAATTTAGCTGAACCTCTTGAAGTGCCCACGCTTCCCTAATGGTGCGTTTCAGACAATGTGTTTATATAGATTTTTTAACTTACTTTGATGAGTACTGCACGCTGTAGAAATTTGAAAAACCATTTTAGAAACACTCTGTAGAAGTGATTTTTGAAAACAGTTCGTAGACGTTGCATACAACCGAAGAGATCAGAGGTCGTCGACTGTCTACATTTGCGGCACTGAGTGAATATCAGCGTGAGATTAATTTTGAAATTTAATAAATCTGAACTGAAGTTAACCCAATCTATTCAACTTCATCTTTATTCTATGTACAGGAAATATTAAAGACAAAAAAAAATCCGATTTCAAAAGTTCATTTTATTTGTAATTTTTTTTTCTGTTCATATTTCAAATTAATTTCTATATAAATGAATGGGAAAGGTTTTCAGTCTTTATAGATTGAACTATGAGATATATTCTAAAGATTGTATGAATTGAAGATGAAGTAAATTATAAGCGTTATAGTGCAGTCAAATAAGCTAAAAAAAGGGACAACCTCGGAATGAAACGGAATAAGCTGAATATTTGTGTAAACCTTTATTTTGGAATTCTAAATGTTGTCTCAAAAATCTCGTAAGGTCACGTGTGGGCGTCATTAAATATTCAAGGTCAAATGTCGCGAAAATCAGTTGTATTGTATTTGTATTTATTATAAAAGTTGTAGAGTATAAATTTCTCTACAAATTTTGTGTTAAATAATTTTTCATTCATTTAACCGTTTTAAAATATTTTCTTAATTTCTTTCCTACTTAAAAAGTTTTTCGTCACAAAGATGAATACTTTTACTATAGTATAGGAATAAAATCGCAATCGAACCATTAAGATGCAAACATATTGTTCTGTCTTTTTTTTAAGTCGTAAGAGCTCGTTGGTTCTGATTGGCTGACGTCATAGAAAAAGAATAAAACTTTTGATAAACAGAGATATACTCCATGCTAATATATTATCGAAATAACCAAAAATTACTTCGAAAAACTAGACGCAGATATATTTTCGATACGCTTTGTTGATTTCGCTCACCGCACATTGAGTAAATAGACAATGCTTCATATTGTAGTTATTATAATATATGGATGAACTTTATATTTTTATTCATACCTCGATCTAACTTACATACTTTCGGCATCAATTTTAAGACAGAAAGTGTAACATTTACGCATTGATGGGATTACACGCACTGATGCGGGAAGTCCGTACGTTCGGGTGGCAGTAAAGAAAATTAACCTATCAACTGTTGTTTAGATGTCGTTTCCATAGCATTCCTATTACATTTTAGCTAATAGTCGCTAACAGCTGTCATTCGTGTTTTTACCTATAACCTCAAAGCTGCCTCCTTATAATTTATCTGTGTTTTTATGTAATTAATAACTAATAAGTAATTAATTATTTAATAAGCGTACTTACGACCGAGGTATGAAGACAAATAGCATACACCACACTGGCCAAAAGTTTGATTCCTTGCACTGCGAGCCATGGTGTCCGAGGCGAAGACAAAATATACAGGGTGTCCCATTAAGAATGGGACATAGAACAACCGCAGATTCTCCAATTCAAAATAAAACGATTAAGCGAAATATGCTTAGATAAAATGTTATTCGTTTCCGAAATACAGGGTGTTGAAGTTGAAAACTGAAAAATTATTAATGTCCATAATTTTTTTAATACACCGTATAATTTTACTCAAATCGGCACACTTGTTAAATATCATAAAATGCACCTAACAATAAAAAAATAAGTTCAGTACGCTCTACCAGTGGCGTACGGCAGGAGTAAGTAATGCTTGTACCCCTTCTAAATGTTACGCCGCTGTCTAAATTTTAAATTTGACTATAATTTTATTTTTTTTGATATTTTCCAAGTCAATAATGTACACTTGTTAGTTTGTTGTAAAGTCATTGGTTTTCGAGATATTCTCAGTTTTTTTAAGACAAAATTGTAAAAATGAATAAGTATTATTAATAATAATACAAATAAAAAGTACATGTCTATCTATCTTTAACTGCGAATATCTCGAAAACCAATGACTTTACAACAAACTAACAAGTGTACATTATTGACTTAGAAAATATCAAAAAAATTAAAATTATAGTCAAAATTAAAATTTAGACAGCGGCGTAACATTTAGAAGGGGTACAAGCATTACTTACTCCTGCCGTACGCCACTGGTAGAGCTAATAACATTTTATCTAAGCATATTTCGCTTAATCGTTTTATTTTGAATTGGAGAATCTGCGGTTGTTCTATGTCCCATTCTTAATGGGACATCCTGTATATATTATTGGCGTCCATACGGTATTCTAGACTAGAGATACCCAACATTGTAGTCGCCGTTCTGAGATAATATTGCGCAAACCGTCACGAACAGCTAACGCTGGTTTAACTCCGTCTATAGCGGTTTTAGACGTTTAAAAAATAGGGTGTGCCGGCGTCGTTTCTCATGGCTAATCAACTATAGGTATATATGCGATCGCGGTGGCACACATATTTAGTTATCGGTTTAGTAGCAATATTGACTATAAATTCAATCAAACGCGAATTGGCAATATCGGAGTCGCGTCCTCCCATCAACCGACAAGCAATAAACCGCCCCATTTCGTACTTTACATAGTACATTCGGAACCCTTGCTTCCTCTTTACCTATTACACTTACAGTTAAATAAACCATTTCTACTTTTCAGTTGCCTTATAGGATATCATTTCCTGTTTTAATCCCTTTCAACTGTAAATTTCTCCTTTTTGTTTATGGTGTCGCGTTTATAAATTTCTTTTAAATTACCTTTGCTTATAGCTCTTTCAACCTGGATTTATAATACCTAGAATCTGAAAATATGTAATTTGACAGAAAATTGTAATTTATTTTTGCAGATAATATGTATCTATATTTTGTAGTGTAAATATTGTGGCTGAAAATGACGCAGCTTTGATTTGCTTGACAAGTAATGATAGAATATTCTTCTTGGTTAGAGACGTTTTTGTCTATATTATATGAAAGCGATAGATTTGATAAGTTAATGTTAGCTGCGTTTTGATATCAACAAACAAAATTACTGATTGCTTGAATGTGTCACCGTAAAGTAAATAATAGTAATGATAATAATAATAATAATAAGACTCTTTACTACAGGCGGAGTTCAGCTAAGGCTGCTCTTCCACTCAACCTTAACTCAGCCGTCGCGATAGTAGAAGATTCGAGTTATATTGCAGACGGTGACATTTTTTTCTTCTATAGCATTGCCACAATAATAATAGCAAACATTCACTAGATCTAAAAAATGCCAAACTATACAATTTAATCCATTTTGTCTTCAGAAATATTATGTGCTGAAAATTCGCAATATCAATACAAATAAATAAAAGCATAACTTTAAACTTTGTCTGAAGATGTTTAAGGTTTTTGATGACATTTCGACTTCAGCGGATGTAAGTTCATAGACTATTTGGACAGAATTACCAGGGCCGTAGATATTTTTTTTCTGGGGGAAGTAAAGCCAAAAAATTATTTTTTTTTTAAATGTTATTAATATGAACTCACGAAGGACGGTGTCAAGCAAAATATTAATTCAAAACTAATTATATTACAAAATACGCTGTTGCAATTTTGTCTAAATTTTGTTTTTTAGTTATAGGTATTCGTAATATTTTCAATTGTATATTTTATTATTATGTTCCTGGGGGGTAATTACCCCCTTTGCACCCCATATCTATGCCTTTGGAATTACCCTTTGTCATTTGTTTATGTCTATTTGTTAGTTTGTTCTAGATCAATTCAAAAACTGCTTAACCGATTTGCATAAGATTTTCATTACCTAACTGTAATATTTGCTATAGATACATCAAGGGATGCGGTATCCTTCTACTAGAGGGTGCTAAGTAGTAGACGACATTAACGCGAGCGAAGCCAGGGATGAGAACTAACCTTTAATCATTCCGTAGGGTTTTACGTATACCTTTTGATTACTATAATAAATAAACGCGTCTAGAAAAAAATGTGTAGCGCAACGGTTATGTTATTGCATCACAATCTGTTTCCTGGATCGTTGCTATTTTATTTACTTTATGATTTTTTCTCTTCAATGAAGGTATTCTACTTGATTGCTTCACAGTTGACAGACTTTTTTCGTAATTTTGCAATATTTTAAGATATCTGATAACCTAATTTTATTGAAGTGGCATAATGAAATGTGAACACATATATATTTTTATGGAATCTTCATCCGACGATGGAAACTGTTAAAGGATTGTAATTTCTGATGAATCCTTAGGTACAATATCCTACATTAAGTCTTCTACATCTGATCTGAGAAATAATGAAACTTTTTGGTACATTATGTTTGCAAGTGAAACACGAATTTTGTACTTAGTAAAGATGCCAATTTCGGTAAAAAAATTCAAGTAAATTAAAGGTTGCCAATTTATATGATTGCGTATAAGGAATCGTTTTTCTGTCTGTCTGTACTCATCAAATTCTGTATTATTACCGTAATAGTAGGGTTAGAACATGCATATACATACGGGAGTCTACGACGTCATCAAAAACAAATTGCCCTCCCTTAATGAAATTTAAATTGGCTCTACATCTTTAGCATTTTGCTTGTTTCCTCTTCACGTTTACTTCTGCACGTGTAAATACACGCATACATTGGCGTACACGTGTACCAACGCACCCTCACCGCGAGACCCTGACTATCACTATTACCAACTGTATTGCCCGTTTAAGAAAACTTGAATCCTGCCCCATTTTTACAAGCTTTTATTTAGTTTCACGTGTCCCGGTGTCTGTCTGTCTGTAATCGAATCTTGCGAGTTTTGACCCACTTCCCGTTATCCGATTGAGCTGAAATTTTGCATAAGTATGTAGATCCGAGAACAATACAATATCATAATAACTAACTGACCGTTCCGGCTTTTGTCCAGTTGTAAATCGCACTTTTAACTGCTTCCCGTTGTCCGATGGAGTTAAAATTTGGCGTACGTATGTAGTACCGACAACAATACAATATAATAATTACTAACTGACCGGTCCGGCTTTCGTTCGAATGCAAATAAAGCAAACTTAAAAGTGAAAAATAAATATACGACTTTTTTTAAAGAAGCTTTTATTAGGTGTTCATAAAACAAAACTAAAAAGTTAAAAATAATTTTATTCCGATTAGAAATAAGTCGTTTTATACGTACTTACCACAGTTTCAAGTTTGAAATAAAAGCGTGTTACATTTTAATAACAAGAGGAAACAAAAAGACGGTGTAACACGCTTTTATTTGAAACTTGAGACTGTGATAATTAAGTATAAAACGACATGTTTCTAATCGGAATAAAATTGTTTTTAACATTTTAGTTCATTTTTATTAACAACTAATAAAAGCTTGTTAAAAAAAAATCGTTTATTTTGTTTAATGCGGAGGGTAATCTCCGGAACCACTGCGCACCTATTTGAAAAATTAGTTCACTAGTATTTATAATCAGGATTGACGACTATATATTATTGCGTTAGAATAAAAGCGCTTTTCGTGACGACTTTGGCAACGTAAGGCTGTTTGTCTACCGCCGCCGTCACCGGGACGTCACCGAGAACGAGATTACTTCAGGCCGAGAGTTAAGATGACAGCGATCGTGTCTCCACCGCTTTCCTGCTCCATATTTTCAAAGTTGGGCTCCAAAAAGACGCAATTTTTTTCTCAAAATTTTATCTTTGGACACATCTTTTGTTTTATCCCACAAACAGTCTTTACTCTCTACAAGTTCAATTAATGTATAAATATCGCATTTGAATTTGTTAGCCATTTTTTTACAAATTTTATGATAGACAAAACAAAAACCGGGCGAACGGTGCGGTGCGACGGTAGTGTGTGGACAAGAACAAACGTGTTTTGTATTGCCGGCACATCGGCCCGTCATAAAACCTTGCCGAGTTCTGCGGTCACGCCGAACTACTCGAAACATCGGCGGCCGGGATGACGGCGCTCGGGTGACGGGCGTGCGGTGAACACATGGCCATAGTAAATGTATGTATCGCTAAATCGGCGCCGTCATCTCGTTCTCGGTGACGTCCCGGTGACGGCGGCGGTGGACAAACGGCCCGCTGGTTCTAATAATCACTCGAATAATAATTAATGATTTGATTGTTTCTACATCTGGGGATTTTAACGTGTTGAATCGTCCTAACTGTAAAACACTTGTAAGTGAAGGAGGTTGTAGTGAAGTTAGCAGTTGTTGAACTTGTTTAAGATAATCTAAAGTTCACACGCAAGTTTGTTGTGATCTAGACTAGACACCAGTTAACGTCACCGCACAAACTAATATATTAAACTCTGTACAAACTACGTGTACCTTACATTAGTACGCCAGTGTACCGTCAACTTTAATTTTCAATCAAAATTCAAAACTTAAATATGCATAATAAATCTATGTCATGGCCAGGCAATCTTTGAAATGTTTCAATATTTGGTTTTCATAAACAACAAAACTGAATTTACAGTTAAATGTTGGTGTAGAGAATCATGCACGAGTGTGACGTTTCAAAATAATTTAAAAAAAATGTGAGTGGCATTTGTCTCTATATTACGATATTTTTAAAGGCACAAAACTGCGAAGATTTTCGAAACCACTGATCCGACATCACTGGCACCAGAATTTATAGATTTGGAGTCCTTACCAAAAATAAAATAAAAAAGAATATTCAAATCTTTGATTGACGTCTGATTTACTCTTCAAATAAATAAAATTATCGACCAGTTTTTTCAGACGATATTTTTTTTAATTAAATTTTTGAGAAATATTTTTGAAAAAAGGAATCACTATGAAAGGACTATAGTCTGAAACAATTGGTCGATAATTTTGTTTATATAAAAGAGAATAATTTTAATCCATTCATATTTCTATGCAACTATCTTCTGAATAACATTACGTAAAACAGTCAAAGTGTTGTTTTTGGGGAAATACTCTTTTAAAAATACTCAGCTTACGAAACGTCGTTACCGTAAACCTTAACTTAATAACATGGAAAAGTGAGTGAGACACGTTTTCATGTATTTGAAGTAAAACTTCTTTAGGCACGCTTGACTTGGGGAGTAAGCTGGTAAATGCCTGACGAAAGCGTTTACGGGAATCGGACGAAGCGAACGGTGCCGTTTACGGAAATCGGACGAGGCGAACGGAAGTTGAGATATAAGTTAGTGAAGAAAGAGAGTTACGTTTCGTATATTAGTGTAGGAACAAGAGAGAAAGGAGCGCGCGCACATTTTTTTTCTCTCTTCTTCAACAAATACTTCACTGGCTAGGGGACACCAGGTGACCGAAAATATAAGCAGTACTGACAATAGAATGACACATATTTTGTGAATTTTCGGGAGAATAATAACAAATTATGGCAGGAAGAAGTTTTACTTCAGTCGTGTGGTCTAAAGCACACTCGCTTTTTTCATTGTGTGGTACTACCAAGTAGACATACTTTCGACGCAGATTGTATATATAGAAATGTATGGATACATTATATGTTTAGTGTATTTCGGGTGATTTCTAACTTCTGCTTCTACATAATATATCTGCTATTTGAAATATAACAAAAATTTTCTTTTGAAACTTAACTACTACTAAAACTTTCAAAGTTTATAGAAACTTTTGTGCTAGTTTTACTTTTAGTTTTCTCGAAAGTGAGAACAACAGAACTTGCTTCTTCAAACGTTTAAATTTGTTTCGTTTAATTTTATGGAAAATGTTCACTTTCAAGTGAAACTGCTTAGAACGGAGATTGATGATGACATTGATGTCACATGTAAACCTAAAAAGCTATTGGTTTATGAAGCGATCACGTGACGTCTATCTGTGACCAGATCTGTCTAAAATGGATGCAGGACTAAATATCCGATTCAAAAATATCTCAATCAAGAATATCCCACCCCAAGGATATCCAACGCAGGCATATCAGTTTAATTTTTTAAAAACATCATCTTTACATCTAACAAAATTTTGTTCCCAAATTTATAACGGTATATATATATACAGCGTGTTCAATGAAGTTCTTTACAAATGGATTTTTTTTTATTGATCATTAGGGCAAAAATTTTTTTTTGTGGAAAGGTTCTGCTTCGTCCAAAACCTTTAAAACACCAAATAACATTTTTTTCGGTTGTAAGTTGTAAGAGGGGAATCAAAAAGTTTTATTTTACTAAAAATAAAAATTAATTATCTGTGATATTCAAGATTTTTGCAAAATTAGTTACATAATCAAATTTAATTCAAAATAATAACATAACTATCTTCTAAGTAATTATTTATTTAAAATTATAATTCAGATTTCAACATGTCCTCCATCTCTCTCCATACACAGAAAACAGTTCTCCTTCCAAAACTTTCTTTGGTGTTTTAGAGGTTTTGGACGAAGCAGAACTTTTTCACAGAAAAAAATTTGCTCCAATAATTAATAAAAAAAATTCCATTTGTAAAGAACTCTCGTGGACACGCTGTATATACCTATTTTTTTGTTGGTGTTGCACCGATGCTTTCATCAGTTCTCAATAACATCGCAAACCGTTTTTTAATTATTCTTGGAAAAAAATGAAACACGCGCGTTTTGATGGCCTTAAATTAATTATTTCTAACATTAAAGAACTACACTCAATAAAATTAGAACAAAATTAAGGAAGATGAGACGATTCTAATATTTACTCCGTAAGATATTAAAGGAATCAAAAGATTTATAAAAAAAATCTTTTTTCATGAAATTAAACACAAAATTCAAAACTCTGACCCATTCGCACATTTTGAAAAAAGATCCTCCTCCAACGTGCGATACCTGCAATGAACTAATTACAGTGAAACATATTCTATCTACTTGCACGAAATACAACCAAGAACGGATCTCTTCTTGCTTACCGGCCTCTCTAAAGGACATCCTTCAGGATGACGAAGGAACTCTCTTGAAGGTTCATCGGTTTCTAGAACTCACCAACCTAAAATATAAAATTTAATTAGCTCAATATAAACTATTACAAAATAGATATAATATAGGTAATATTTACCAATCTGTAAGAAACAATCATACCTACTAAGTATGAGGCGTGAGTTTGGCCGCTCCTTGGCCACAACAACCGTTGTGGTCAGGGGGCGTCTGGGCTCACGTCTCATAATTCATAATTGATATTCATATCATACTTACATTTATGACACTTACCTTTTTGATCTTATGTTTACGCATATAGCCCTAGTTGCTGCGCGTTTTATATTTAAATTAAAAAAAAAAAAAAAAAAGTTTTTTTTTTAATTTTAATAAATCTGTAGGATTTTAATAATACGAAATGCTATACTAATAAAATATTTCTTAAAATAAAAACCTTGAGTATAAAAGAGCGTTTTTTATTAAAACGTAAAATAAATGATGAAAACATTGCGAGGCATCATAAAAACATGTAACGTAAAAGTTGTGAAAATGAAAAACTGTAGAATAACGTGTTTTTCTTTTACTTAATCTTAAATATTAAAAGTTCAATCGAGCAATACTAAAAACTGACGCATAATATCGTTACAGGATACAAAAGTCTTATACTATTTCTCGTTCTTTTGCCTATAGTTTTCTGTCAGAACTTTTTTAAAGACTCAATTTTTCAGTGGTGTGTCTTTGAAAAGTGATATTTATTATTACAGAGCTTTGACATTAACAGTGCCGGATTTAGCATGCGGCCATGTGGGCCCGGGCCCATAGCGGCAAAATTTTAGGGGCGGCAAAACGGCAATAAAAACCGGAATTCGTAGGGAAATAATATTACAGTACTATGTTTTATCTGAAACAAAACTTACACTCCATTCCAGTTTTACAAAAGATGCGTATGAGCGTGCGATATAGTCAAGAATGAGCTAATGCCAAGTTATTCGTTTGATTCAAACTAAATGTACGCCTGTACACTGAACTGCAGCAGAGCGGCTCCGCGCCGACGTGTTTGTGAGTAAGTGTGAGAAAGAGAGAGAGAGGCGGCCGCCACTTTGCGCAGTCTCGGATACATTCGGGGACTGTGTCAGCTGATTGTTTGCAAAGGGGAGGGGGCGCCGGCGCGCCGCCTTGGTTGGGGTATAGAGTGCTTTTAATTGTGGGGAGGGCGGCTATTTCGAGGGGCCCATAGGCGCAAAATATGTAGATACGGCCCTGGGCATACTACCTTAACAAGGTGGTTACAAATTATCATTGTAATAATAAATCGAATATGAAATTGTACAAAGTTGAATTAAAGTTGCTTTATATCGTTTTTGCATACATTCTTTAAACCTTTAAGATTTTGTACATTGTACATACCCACACTGCTAGCGCTATGTGCTCGTTTTTATCTTTCCCGTTAGTTCATACCGTATAAATCGATTATAACGACACCGGGTATAACGACATGCCGGCTGTAACGACCGAACACAAGAGTACCGATCCATATTTTCGGTATCGTTTTTAACGACGGACGGACAACACTTCAATATCTTTTGGTTATTTTTAAACGAAATATTTTTTCATAGATAGTACGTACTTTTTGTGATAGATATACGTATAATTCGGTCAAAATAGACAATAAAATAGTGGTAGATTTACAATAATTCGCATAGAGCTGAAAATTGGTACACTATTACAAATGAAATGCCAAAAGTTCCCACCTATCCTACATGTGCTAAAATATGTAGGTATTCAAGGTCAAAGTTTAAAAGTATCAGTTTTTGCACTTTTCTCGTAAACGATAAATGTTACCTAAAAAAATAGGTCAGACAGAAGTTGTAGATCATGCAATTGTCTACAAGAATTGTTCTTATACGTTTTTTTCTTACAAATCACCATTATTTTGAAATGGTGATTTCATACATCGAAAATACTAATATGCATATTAATATTTACCGTTATTTTTAATAAATACGTTCAGTAAGTATAGATATTTTGGTTCCATATTTCAGAAATAGTGATACGTAGGGAAAAAACAGTTGTGTGGTTTTAAGAAACCACGACGCAAGTGAAACTTTTATTCATATTGGATTGTAGGCGTTGGATTGTAGACACTTATCCATCACGATTAATTATAAACAACAATATTCACATGAATACACGAATAAAAACATGTAAACACTGTACAGCACTTGCCCGCATGACAGACTGACTATGTGTTATACATACTACACGGTCAGCTGATGCTAACCATGGGCGCCGCCATATTGGCCTTGGTTGCTCTACCGAGCGCCTACTCCGAACGCCTTTCACTTTACCCCTACTTCGCCGCCTGTAATGCGACATGCAACAGACGGCCAGAAAAATTCGGGGCGATAGAATAAAAGTTTCACTTTAAAAATATAAGAACAGTTTTTGTAGACAATTGAACGATCTACAACTTTTGTTCGACCTATTTTTAGATAGCATTTACCGTTTACTAGAAAAATGCAAAAAAATGATACCTTTGACCTTGAATAAATTTTAAAGTAGTTGTAAGATCGGTGACAACTTTTGATATTTTTTTTGTAATGGTGTATACTTAAGACCTATACCAATTTTCAGCTCTTATGCGAAATATAGTGAATTAAAATGTTTATTTATAGTATGGAACATACATGCATCGTATTATGGCTTAGTTCTGAATAAAAACAATGGGCGTTATGAATCAAGTTAAAGCAATTCCTTTTTCATAAAATTTACTAGGAAGTGCCTAATTTTGCATAGATTCATATAAATTTAAGCAAATTTTTAGTAAATTTTAAGAACAAAACAATTGTTTTTGTTTAATCCATTACGTCCAATTTATGCGAATAGATTTCATTTTTGTAGTTTGTCGATAATGTCAGTTGCTTATAACGACAATTGGATATAACGACGTATTTTGTACGGTCTTGAAGAATTTGTTATAACCGATATATAGATTCGTCAAGAAAGTGTTGCTTTCACGCAACATTGCTAGTATTGTACATTATTTAACCAAGATTTAGGGCCGTTTATTTGTTTAATTTTTTTTAAGATCGCGAACATTTAGTACCTATCAGTTAATATTTTGATTAATATGTAATTTTTAATAATACCCTGAAAACCTAATCATTGATAAACTATAGATATCCAAATGTTTTCGTCTAGGTATTAGATTTTTTGGCAGTTACTTAAAAAAATATTTATATACATTTTTTTGTTTTTATTATTTAGTTCCTATAGTATTTAGGTAGTGGGATAAAAAGACAATAGGTCATATGCATGCATTTTTTTATATTTTTAGTAGATTATTTAGTCAACCATAATACGGAAAAAAATTGATAATCATTTTAAAATGTAATATTATCATAAGAAAAAAAATATTAAATTTCACATTCAAAAATAGACAGTTTAAACAATCGGCCATGTTCGCGGGCTTATATGACGTCATGATATACGATGCATGTCAACCTTGATGTCAAATTGTCAATGTTTTAAATGAAGTTTATTTGTTGTTTTCTCTAAATACTGACATAATCTTACTGTGAGACGACATCGTTGTCATGGAAACTGTTGTTGATATATACTCTGACGTCACGATGCGTTTTGAGAATTCGAAAATAGCGCTTATTTTCCACATTTCTTTTTTATTAGTTGTATTTTTTTCAGTGATTAGATTAATAAAATAACCATTACGTTATGATCAAGAACTAAAATATATTTCGAAATAAAAATTTAATCCAATTTGGAGTCTTATGCATAATATGACCTATAAGCCAAATATTTTTTATCTGAAAAACGTCTTAGATTAACCTTAAAGTATTCAAAAAAAGATTTATTACGTCGTGTTTAAAAATCAATGAAAACTTTATGTAGATACCAGCAGGAGCTAGCCATAGATTACATAGTTTTAGGACTAGCTCAGTTAATTTAAAGGTGGGTTGTTTTCGAGCGTACGCCAATGACATTAAACAAAAAGATGAAAATATTAGTAGCACCGCATGTCTTCAACACGATGTATATTTCGTTTTGTTATTTTTTGTCGCTCTATTTCCTCGCCGTTTGGCTCCGCTCAACGCTGTGACATTCTGTATATCGTAAGGGTTGACTAGACGTCCTCTGCTACACATCTGGTTAAAAAATATTTTTTTGTACGACCTCTATAAAATAGTTGTTTCTCATGAACCATTTACTATGTTTGACACCTCGAATATGTCGACATATTCGAGGTGTCAGACATTTTAAATGGTTCATGTTATTTGTCAGAGAACATTATTTTAGCGTTTTGGTTGAAGTTTGTAAGCTCTGTAATTAAAAAAACAAATAGTAATTATAAATTTTTACATGTCGTCAAAACGACATGTTTCGGAAAATTTAGAGGGAAAACGCCCCAAAATCAAAAAAAGTTATAGAGGAAATAGGTGTCAGACTAGGCCTAATGAAGCCATATATAAGTTTGGGGAGAGTATTTGTCAGTAACATTTTTGCCGGCGGGCACTCTGACTATCATGTTTAACCATGACTGTACACCGTTTTCCTTTTTCTTTATATTACGAAGGTTACTGTTGACAAATGACAAATGGGTTGTGATTTTTCTGCTTTCGGATTGGCGACTCTGCGTGAATCTCAGCTACGTTCACAGTTCACATTACAACCTATGGAGTCACTGTTTTGAAGTTGCAGTTTTTTTTCTTAGGCTCTATAAACATAGCTATATAAATACGTCTACGTGCAATATAACTTGTTGAGTTGGAAAGCGCTCACCTGGTAAAATGCTTTCTTTGTAATAGAAAACGCCAAGTGGGCTGTGATTGCATTTCGCAGTTGCTTTTCTTTATGAAAATATAAACGAATGACTGATATTTTATGCGGTTTTATGATTGAAAATGAGTAGGAAAGAGATGTATAAAAATATATTTTAACAAATAGTACTCCTTTCAAACACGAAATGCTTCTTAAAAGGATAAAGTAATTTTTCCTTT
Organism: Xanthostigma xanthostigma; assembly: GCA_963575645.1. Classification (NCBI taxonomy): domain Eukaryota; kingdom Metazoa; phylum Arthropoda; class Insecta; order Raphidioptera; family Raphidiidae; genus Xanthostigma; species Xanthostigma xanthostigma. Next base: position 18,558,340 of record OY754467.1, read on the forward strand.
CGTTTTATAATCATCTTCCCTACCTACAGTCAGTTAAATGTCAGCTCATTTGTTTCTCTTATATAGGGTGGGACATTTAAAGTGTTACAGAGCAATAGCCCTTAATCTGTTGATGATATCCAAACATTTTTCAAATAAAAGTTATACTGTTCTAGAAGACCGTCATACTGGACTCTCCTTTTTTTTCGGTGGAGGCGCTGAAACTACATTAAAGTCTCCTCCACTTTTTAAAATAGAAACCCATGGTAAGAGTTCGATAACTTGCTATGCAAAATATCCACTGGAAATTCACAATTATTGTTTTATATAACATATAACAGCGTTATTGGTCGTTTTAAGTGCGGAAAATTAATTTTTATAAATTAATTTAAAAAAATTAAATATGGTATAGTAAGCTGATTTAGAGTATATTATTTACTATAGTGATCGCTATCTTGTCTCATATACTGATAAGAAAAGAGAAAGTTATATATACCTGTATCTATGATAAACAAAGATAGAAATATCAATTGGTTAGAATGAAATACAATTGAACGTTCAGGGCAGAGTCGTATTTGGAAATTTTAATTTATAAAACGAATTTTAAATAAAAACCAACCAACTTAAAACTCACATTTTCATGAAGATTGAAAACCACCGCTTTTTTGATAAAGGGGTATGCGAATTGTCTCGCAGTGAAACGGGAAGGGGCAAATGTGGAGTTTTTAAAAAAACAATTCCGGGGTGAACGATGAACAGGTATGCGAATTGTAATTCTGGGGTGAACGATAAAGGGGAATGCGAATTGTCTCGCAGTGAAACGGGAAGGGGCAAATGTGGAGTTTTTAAAAAAACAATTCCGGGGTGAACGATAAACGGGTATGCGAATTGTAATTCTGGGGTGAACGATAAAGGGTTATGCGAATTGTCTCGCAGTGAAACGGGAAGGGGCAAATGTTGAGTTTAAAAAAAAACAATTCCGGGGTGAACGATAACGGGGTATGCGAATTAGATAGTTAATTTGTTTATAAATATCTAAATACGACCCTGCTTCCATAACGCAATCGAAAGCTGCATACGAAGTGAGATAGTTATACAATAATTCTACACCACTTGCTATGACGTGTATTTGTGATTTTTGATTGGTTAGATTCAAAAAATGACAGTGAAAGACGAAAAGTAGTTCCATTTTTTTCACGTATTTTTGAGGAAATTTGTGAATAATCCGCAAAGTTTTTTTTTTGAACGTCAAAATTTAGCGTTTTCTATGACTTAAAAAAAAAATTTCGGGTGCATAGTGTTATCGAACTGGACCCGAAACCCATATTTTTTGTTAGATAATAACTTTTGTTCCAAACATTTTTCGGTTTGATGCAATCCTGAACCGCTCTTTGGTTCTCAATTCATCACACGTTTCCTAATTAGATTGTGTGAGTCGGAAAAGACCCAAAAAACTCGATTATAACATTGATTAACGTATTACGTTAGCCAATGATTATAATGTCATTTATACGCATAATAATTTATAGGAGGAATTACTTTACTAAGATTTTTAATTATAATCATTTCCTGTCTGTAACTTATCTTAAGTCTATTAAAAAATATATTTTGTTTACAACATTACAGCCAAGGAATTAATAGAAAATTGTGAAAAGTGATGCAATATAATTATTATAATGTGAAGTCTGTGCGGTTGACTTGCTCAAGGCTCACGTTAAACATATCTTCTCGAAAGTTCGATTTTCAGTTATCGCCGCCAGAATAAACCCGGTCTATGGAGATAGGTTGTGTGTGATTGAACGAATGAACGCGACCCAGTGCTAGTGTGGCACATGATGTAATCAACATAAGATGTCTGTAAAACGTCCCCTGGGGTCGTTAAGTTTTATTGCCCCGTCTTCGACTGACTGATCATGGGGTTAGCTATCTGTAGCCAAAACTCGTGCATCTACTCGCATGGGCGATACATTAATTGAAGTACGTGAGGCACTGCCTGTAGAATATCTCTTTTGCATGATTGCTATTTTTCGATTTGACTTCTTTTATCTCGTGTGAGCAAATACATGCATTTTCATTCGGTGCATAGGTTTTAAGAAACATTTTTATCTTGACTTACTACTGTTTATGATGTTAATACACAGGTATTTGGGATTCAGGAGGTTGGATAGGCACTTTTGCGGGGTACGCAGTGCCGGAAAAACTCTATGCTTATACACCTAATTTTATACATGATGTCTACAATGTTTAGATATATTCAGCCATGGATACATTTCAACATTGAATTTTCTTTCTCACTTACACATAAATCGCTCTAACTTTTACTTGGTATACTATTGGACAGTGCAAGTGAGAAACACTATCATCTACAGACATTTATCCCTATCCTAAAGAGAACACAAGCAGAAAGAAGCAAGCGCAGTTGCCATTTACTTATTGGGAATTTATGTAAAACTCACGAAATCGGGATCTTCGTATTTTATTGGAACAAAGTTCCTTATGGGACGTTATAGATATAAATGGAGAGGGCTAGGAAAAAAATCCTAAGAAAAAAGTGTAAGAAAAAAACAAATGAAGATCTACATTTACCTATTGTAGGTATGTCTGTCCGTAGATATAGAAAGTTGAAATTTGGCACACTTATAAAATAGGGCATGGGACAGATCCTAACGGAGTCGGATTTTTGAATTTTGGTCCCAGAGGAGAGCAAATTAAAAATAAAAAAGTTTTTCGCTTATAATTTGCTAAATTTAAATCAGATCGGTTCGAAGTCTATCTTAAACAAAAGAGCAGAATATTTTACATAATATAGATTTCGTATAACAGAATTCGCCCAAATAGTTTTTTTATATATTGCATATACACAGGTGTATCACAGGAATATATAAAAAAAAAAACTATTTGAGCGAATTCTATTACACGAAGTCCATATGTAAAATATTCTTCTCTTTCGTTTAAGATAGGCTTCGGACCGATCTGATTTAAATTGAGCGAATTATAAGCGAAAAACTTTTTTGTTTTCAATTTGCTCCCGTCTGGGACCAAAATTCAAAAATCAATCTCAATAAACTGCAGACGAAACGTCTCATATCAAATTGTCTAATTGTTTTTGACATTCAGTTCAAATATCTGACACAATCATTTATATTTTTATTTTAGAAGATGACAACCCTAGATGTTAGAAGTATTGCATCTTTCATATTATGTATTGCAATACCTGTAACCACCACAGCAGTGTGTACTGAGACAGTATGTGTACTGTACGGGAAGTGGTAGTGAAAGCCGTATAAAGCTTGAACACTAAAACAACAGCTTAGACTAGAGGGTTGCCTGGTAACGTGCATTACATACATTCCCACGAACAAAATATTATTGTATTTGACGACATATTGCCACCAGCTGTAGCCGTTTCAAACATAATCAACGATTGTTGGCTTGAAGTTCATTTGTATAATTAACTTTTCAATATAATAATTATTTTTCTTAGTAAATTTTCATATGAATTTTAAAACCCTTAGCAAAGAATAAAATTGAGTACAAAACGTTGATCATTAATAAAATATTTTAAAGTTTATTTACAAATGAATATCCTGATAGGTTATTAAATTTATTTGTGTATTGAAATATTTTATATAACCGATCCGTCTCGGTTTCATCCGGGTGAGATAGATACAATTCTGCAAAATATTTCATTTGCGGCCCGGCGTCTGAACTTATAGCTTTGAGCAAATTCTCCCAGATTTGCTGCTGAACTAATACCTTTGAGTGAATTCTTACAGATGTCGCGACTTGGTACTAAAACAGTTTTTTTTTGTTTGCTTCTGAACTAATAGCTTTGAGTAAATTCTATAAGATGTCGCTACATGTTATTAGAACACATTATTGTCACAAAACACCGTAATTCGGCACAAAATATTTAATGTTTACAAAATTTCATTAAAATCGTTTCAGTTCGGACAAACATCGTGACACAATATTTTTATATATAAAGATATTTGAATATTTGAAATAGGTACAGCTAATCAAGAAGTTCGGAATATATTTTACGGTCTATATTCCCGAATTCGGTCAATGACCGAAATAAATGCGCAAAACTAGTTTTGACCAACGAATATTTCCCAAACCCGAAATCTTACCTTTAAACGGGTATTGAGTGTTTTAAAATGAGCAAAACTGGTTTTGCGCATATTCAGTTAGACAAAACTAGTTCTGTCTATTTTTGAATGGTCAGTACTAGTTCTGTTTCCTTCATTCAATCAACGTCCGAACCCGAATAAAAGTAAGGTTATATTCTTGTTTATATATTGAATTGTTCTCCTGAATGTTATAATTAATATAATTGCGGGATATCCAGTGTAATAATTAAGTAAAAATGCAAGGTGAATTCGAGTCTCAACTAGTTCGCCTATTGGAAGCTTCTGATATAAAAAAAAAACAATGTTATGAGGAAACAATTACCTTACTACACTAAGTGAGGTTAAGGAAGCTTTGTTGAAATTTGAATTAAAATCTGTCTGCTAAACAATACGGAAGAAAAAATCACTTTGATATAATAAGTATCAATGATGTGGAAAAGTTAATTAAAAAGCGAAAAGAAGATTCCAATGCCATACTAGTACTGTACGTTCAGAAATGGACAGAACTAGTTTTATAACACTCAATACTACTCGTTTAAATGTAAGATTTCGAGTTTGGGAAATATTCGTTGGTTAAAACTAGTTTTGCGCATTTATTTCGGTCATTGACCGAAGAATTCGGGTACCTATAGACCGTAACATATATAATTATGTAGTTCATATAGTGAACCTTTACTGGGGGTGCTTAAAACTGATACTCAGCGCCGTAACTATTTTTTTCGAAACCAAAAAAATTTATAGCGCTAAATGACAATCTTGCATAGGCGCCGATGAATCTAGCTACGGTACTACTGATACTTTCCCTAGGATTTGTAGAATTGTTCGAAATGTCCGCAACAGAACTCCACACATTTCCCTGACATTTTAGCACGTTGTTCTAGCAGATTTTTAAGAGAGGTCAGTATACCTAACTAATAAATTATATTAGATATCGTCTCCGTCGTGATAATAATAATAGGAAAATCGCAGGATTGTGGACAAAAATATTAGATTTATATATTTTTGTCCACAATCCTGCGATTTTTTCTTACTATAACTAATACATTTCAGTGAACGTTAAGGCCGCTGCATACGAGGCTAGAAACGCTGCTAGGAGTTCTGCTAGCCGGTAGGCTGTGTACGAAGCTGGAAATGCCGTCACTGCGAGCTGGCCTGCTAGCTCACAAAATAGGTTTTAAAATTAGAACAGTGGCTATTTTCCCTGCTAGATCTGCTGCTAGGTATGAGCAAAAACCAATCAGGAAGCAGTGTCTTTTCACGTGGGCACTTGAACAAACACCCACAAACCAACATGGCTTCATTCTGCTCAGAGTCAGACAACAGACACGCTTTACTCTGTGTTTATATTCGAACTGTCACTGCGCGCGCACCAAATCTATCCACAAATTAAGGTTAAAAAGTAGTCTCGTGTGAAGGGAGCACATAACAGCAATCAAGAACACCAGGACTTGAAAACTAGCAAGGAATCTAGCAGCGTTTCTAGCGTCGTGTGCAGCGGCCTTTATTTCCGGATCACCTGTTTACTTCCTGTGTTTACTACTATTGTACACGGGCTGTGTGGCCTGTCTCAAGTTTGTGCACAGCCACCGACTGGGTGGTTATAACATCACTGTCTGGATCTACAGTTGATACTAGAAATATCGAGTAATCGACTAAAAATTATAGGTATTACTGTTCAAATAATCGTCGTTAAAACTCTGTTTCATAATAAAATCGTCGAATGAAAAGTTGTAGTGTCAGTTGAGTTTACCGTGCGAAGAAACATTAAATTTTGATATAAATCTCTACGTGTAGTGCGAGATCCGGTATTAGAAATATATCCTTCATCTGTTATTTAATGATGACAAAGATTATATGTTAGACAATATGTTATACATTGATAAATCGCATACGGGTTGCCTAGCTAAATCGCTTGCCGATGTTATTAAATTAAATAAATTCTAATTAACTTTTTTGGATTAACTTTCCCGATTTGTGAATCATAAAAATCAAGTCTAAGATGAGAGAATAAATAAAATGTTAACAAAACAAATAAACTCAAAGTACACAGAACACAACTATTTACAAGGTATGTTTATGTGGATGATCTATATTTATGTATAGAATAAATGGTTAATTCAAATTCCTTGTGTCATATTTTCTCATTTTAGGCTCGATTTTTATGATTAAAAATCGGGGAAGTTGATCCAAAAATGTCAATTAGAATTTATTTAATTTAACAGCATCGGTACGCGATTTAGCTAGGCATCATGCGTTTTATCAATGTATAAGTATATTATCTAACATTTAATCTTTGTCAACATCAAATAACAGATGAGGGTATATATTGCTAATACCAGATCTTAGACTATAGCTTTTACCTTATGGAATCGTTTTTCTATTATATAAATATGACAAGTGCTGGAACTAAGAATATGCTCATGTTTAATGCATAGTTATTGTTTTTATTATGATTGAACTCTGTTGGTTTAATTATACAAAAAGTTGTAATGTAATATAATAAATTTACGAATTAGAAAATAATATCTAAAAACAGCTTTACATTTGGTAGGTACCAGGAACTAGGACAAACGTCTTAAAAACTTTGAATGGCCAAAGTTAAGAGATGCGCCAAAAAATCGATGTCTTCTGAACGTCGATGTTTTGACGTAATAGTTGCCTATGTCTATATCCTGCCCTCCTCTCATCACATTGAAAGCTATCTTGTGACGACCTTTTTACGATCTTGCTCTTTTGCATATCTGATACTGGATGCCCAACGCCTCCACTCCTGCAGTTTAAACTTCAAAGCGTGCGTAGCTGTTGTATGCATGTGTCTGGTTATGTTTGGCGTGAAAGTTAAAAAAAAGTATGCATGAGGCTCTTGCGCGTTAGAAGTGAAACTACAAAGGTTCTAGCATTTATTGACGATGTTATAATTAAATAATTAGAAAATGGTTATGTGGAATTTGTTACCGTGGGTAGAAAAAATGCTACGTTTACACACAGTACGCACTGCGCATGCGTGAAGAATGCACATGACGCTTTGACAGAGAGAGTACATACGATTCTCCCACTCTCTTCTTTCAATTCCCGGTTGGAATTGGAGAAGGGGAAGCGTTTCACTTTCCATTTGATTTAGACCAATTTATCCCCCTATAGCGCTTCTAAAAAAGTTTCACTTCAAAAAGTGATTGTAATTGGTACAGCACGTAGCACGAACGATTATTTTGTTTAAAATGTAATATTTTTTAAAATTTTCAATATAGCAAAATGCCATAAAAGTGAAAAACTATTTTGTTTATGAATGAGGAATATTGTGTACTAATGAAATAGGGGTGTTGACTGTATTCAAATAAAAACATTATTTTAACGTTAAGTGGTAGTTTCTATGATAGAAATACTAAACACAATATTTTTTGTTATTTTAAGGAATTTAATTAACATTTAATACATCACTCTCAAATCACGTGACAACAAACATCAGTCACAGTGCATGACGTCACTTGTTCCTAAACATTATCAGACGCTGTTCATGCTGTCAAAACACTTCATTGCTTGATTAATATGTATATAGATTTCTGTGTAATTTCTTCGAAATTTGCTTGCTATACTGTCTTTGAAAAAGACTGGAAGAAGTCTTTCCATCATGGAAATGGATTTGTTAAGGAAAATATTTCGAACTTACTTAACCTCAAAATTCGAATATTTTTTGGAACGTGAAAAAATAGCTTTTCAGGTGTTTTGATTGTTATACTTGCACACTGAGGCACTGAACAACACTTATAAAACTTATAATTAATATTTTATAGCAACAATTACGAATAAAACTTTACATCACCTCATTAGTTTACCAGCGTGGAGGAACATGTGACGTCACAACAGTCACGTGACAAGTATTGGCGTTTTGAAACGAAATTTAAAACAGAATTTAAAATACATGATTTTTAAAGCATGAGCGATATTTAAAAAAGTAATAATAGGTATTTGGGGCTATATTAATTTAAATTAAAACACTTTCCCAAAAGCGCAACGTACATGGTCAATACTATTGAGAGTAATATTGACATTATCCCCTCCATTCTCCAGTATTGATGCGAGAATATCAAAAAATCCGGATTTGCATCAATACTGGTCGTCAATACCTGTATTGACGATCGATTTGACTTTACACATTCAATAATACTGTCAGTATTTTTGAGTATTGACAGTAATATTGATCGTGTAAGGTGCCTATATAATAGTCAATACCCTGTTGTAAGTTATAATTAATCAAACATTATAATTGGATATTACTAACCGTATTGGTGTCAGTGTAGATAATTGTTATTTGTGATAAACCTAATTATTAATTAGCGTATGTAATGTTATGTTAATTCAAATCGAAATAATATACCTACTTGTTATGTTGTATCAGTCAAACTATATATTTTGCTATCGTAGATCAAACTAGTTTCTCTGTATTGATACACTTAGGTACACATACACAATATGATCAATTTACCAAATCAGTTTGCTGTTCAGTTTAGTTGTTTGTTGTTTCAAAGTGTGCACAACTTCACCACAACAAACTGTTACCACGCCAACATGTCTGCGGTTTTCTCAACTGCATACGGAAGTGATTTCCTCAAAATTGAATATTTTTATATCTACTTACTTCAAATTGCAAATCTCACATGGTTTGTTCATCAGCTGTTGGAACTGTAAAAGCTTTCTCACTAAGCTGTGGATACACATGTTTGTTCACGAGTAGCTTTCAAGTCAAAAGTTAATAAATATTTGCTGTTTTGAAATTTTACCGATTTGAAATTTCCAGAAACAGATTTGTTTTATTATAATTTCTCAACTTATAAATAATAATAATCTTTATTTGTATCAAAGAGCACTAAAAGGCGATGTTCAGATACTAGCTGCTTTTCAACCTTACCACACTCAACATAATATTATATTGTGTTATTTGTATCATTTGTTTTAGCTTTGTATAGTATAGTTCGAATACTGTAGTCTATTTAGCTAAATTCTAAATTCATTACTCAAATTACTAATCGTGATTTTATTAGTGTTAATTAAGTCTCTAATAAAATCACGATTAGTAATTTGAGTAATGAATTTAGAATTTAGCTAAATACACTACAGTATTCGAACTATACTATACAAAGCTAAAACAAATGATACAAATAACACAAATGTGAAAACATATTTCTCTCTGAAAGAGTGTATTATAGTATTTACTATATAGCACATACACTGTTGACGCCGGGTCGGATGGCGCGACTAAAATTTCTCGACGTTTAATAAAATTTTTGGAAAATTTAATTGATTTTATAGACTCAACATGTTTTAAATGTGATTTTTAGGGGTTGAAATATATTTGTGGTCTTAAATACTGAAACAATTCTCAGGATCGTTTCAAAATTGAAATTTAACTTTAGTATGAATTAAAATGTGCTGCTACAATTTTAATAAAATAGACCCGACAGCAAGGGCGTAGATATGGGGGGGTAAAGGGAGTAATTAACCCCCCAGGATCATAATAAAAAAAAAAACTGAAAATAATACGAATACCTGGCTAAAAAATAAAATTTAAAAAATACTTTTTAAAAAGGAATTTCTAAAATGAATTTTAATATTTTGCTTGACACCTTCCATCGTGAGTACTCTTATGTGATATTAATAAAACTCAACAAAAATATTTTTTTTACTTTACACTGAAATCGGGTTTGGCCCGTAATTATATATATTATCTAACATATAGTCTTTGTCATAATTAAATAACAGATGAGGGTATATATTTCTAATACCGGCTGATGCTGATGACCTCAGCTGTTGAGCGTCTATAATTCACAATCTCTCTCTCTAATACCGGATCTCGCACTTTACTGCGTGATGTTGAGATTTGATTAGATTGTAGATTGTAGAAGTTCAACATCTAATCTTATCAGCGTCTATGAGTGAAGTTATATATAAAATATGTATGTTGAGATAAACTTTTTTGTCACAATATTGCACAAAAAAGACTTTAAAAAATCAACGTGACATTCGATATAAACAGTTTAGCCTTTTTGTCATAGATATATATCCTAGGTATCATCCATAGGTACAGGGAAATAATGTATGCTGTAGTTGGTATGCAAGACGAACCGGACGTCTGTTATGTCCGTTGTCCGTCGAGACGCTCAATATGCCGTCTCGCCACAGGCGTTCCGACGCCCTGGGTGTGGTCCTGCTATGGCTCTACGGTATGCGATGTGACTGTGCCCCTTGTGGTGCAGTGTACTGGACAATTGCATAATATCCACGTACATTATAGCGGCGTTCCGTCCTGAAAATGGACGTAGAGCATTTTGCGCTGCAGGAATTACCAAACTGTTCGCTAGAATGAACATCTGCATGGGGTGATATTTTGAATTCACATTGTATCTGCTATCCTTGCAGTGTTAAAAGCATAACAATAACATTCCACGAGAACCTTTTGTCAAAAGTATTGTATCTGTTGAGACTTTGAAATCGAAAATAAAGTGAACTTGAATTTGATCAGAGAAATGCTAGTCTAGATTATCTGTACTAATAGTACGTAAAATTCTTTGCACGCATGTGTATTTGAACGGATTTGACTAAAAAACTATTTGAAGAGTTTTGGTGAATACTTCTTTAAAAGCGGGGGTAAGCTCGTTTCCCTACGTGACGGAATTTGTCATGAAATTGTACTATTAGTAACACTTTATTCTTTGTAAGCGTTGGTACGCTGATGACTTCAGATGTTGAGCGTCTATAATTCACAATCTCTCTCTGTAAGCGTTGGTAGCTCAGTGGTAGAATGGTGGCATATCACGCAGCCGTCCCGGGTTCGATTACCGTGAGGTGCGCGCAACAATGTGTTTTTTTAATTTTTTTTTATTATTTTTAAGTATACCTATTATAAATATATAAAATTTTCGACTAATTTATCAGAATAATTCTTGTGCTAAGAAAAAATATTTGCAGTAAACCTGCGAAAATTTTGTTATCTGCTTGTGTTTTCTTATTTATTATTTGCAGTAAACCTACGTAGAAATTAAAAATGTGTTGCGAGAACGCATTACAGAAGTGAAACTTCTAGTTGCAAACCATACGATTGCCTTTGGACAAATGGAAAAAATGTGTTATGAGAGAGTTTTACGTTCAGATATTTCGTCTGTACAAGTTAATCTGAACGTGAAACTATCTCGTAACACATTTTTTCCACTTGTCCAAATGCAATCGTATGATTTGCAACTAGTAACACATTTTTAATTTTTTTTATGTTTCTTGTGAGAATTGCTATAGGCTATGTTTTATTTCATAATTTAATTTTTTTTTGTCATATACCTTATACATACTTCTATACAATTACCTCTATATAATCCTAACATGTTGTCAAGACAGACCGGTATTCCCTCTTCTCCCGCGCCTTTGTAATATGTAAGCCGGGAAAAAGCCAGAAGTCATTCGACTTCTGACTGCACACGACGGACAGTGTTCAAGTGCTCCTAGCTAGAGATTTTTTTTGATTTACATGAATACCGAGACAAAATATGTAGAATGATTTTAGATTTTATCTCGTTATGCTTTCAGGCCTTCAGGGGGTTGTTATTCCCGGACAATTCCGGGTAAATACGGCTATGTTCTATTAATAAAGTTCACGACAGCCTAACATGTCTATCTTAAACAGACAATTTACGAAAATCCGAGCGAAACATGACTGAGCTGCTAGTTATTTAAAAATTAAGTTAGTAAAAACGAAAAGAACATCGGATAGTATATATAGTTTATTAATTAAATATATTTTCATTAAAAATGCAATGTATTGATAGCTAATAAGTAAAACAATTACAAAAATGAAATCAAAATTACGATTTTATATTACACTTTTTCATTAAAATATAAGACCTAAATGCACGGATTAACAACCCGAGTTATCATCGTACGCTACTGTTGTTGTATAATGCGAATATTCTGGCAGAGAATGGTCATTTCAGTATCATTTTGAAATGGTCCTGAAAGCTTACTGAAACTCAGATGAAATGTTTTGGAAAAATTTAAGTATTGCACAACGTTGAAATAGCACTTGAAGTAATACAGTGCACGTTGGAATGGTCAAAGACTTCTTGAAAAGAGTTAATATTATGCGTCTGCTTTGAAAGTGCACTGATCTCAAACGTTTTATGTTGATTGAAATTAGAACATTGATCTTTGCTCAAAACTACATCGTAATAATCTATACTAATATTATAAAGAGATAAAGTTTGTAAGTTTTGATGTAGGAGGCAATCTCCGAAACTACTCATCCGATTTCAAAATTTTGTTCACCAATATTTCGAATGCATCTTCAGAATGAACTTAGGCTATTATTATCGCGTTAAAATAAGAACCAATTTTGTAACGCAATTCAACGAAAAAACTGTGGTAATCTACAAATTTGCGAACTGAAAAATTGTGATTAGAGGGATCATGGAAACGGCATATAAACGTCAGAGTTATACGCACGGTTATTTTAGAGCCCACAGAAGTTTGTTTCAATACTGCTTACTTATTCTGAATGAAGTTTCATTTTATTCTAAATTATCTTTTCGATAGATATTGTAAAAACAACTCTTACAAACCTCACAGTGGTTAATAAAGGTGTATAAATTCCCTTATAAAAATTTTTAAACATATTCCTTGTGATTTGCGGCTTTTGTCTATGAAACAGTTAAAAAGAAAGATTACTGATTTGCTTATAAACGAATGTCATTATTCTGTAAATGTTGTATTTTTCTATGTATTGACGATTTATATGCATTTTTGTATGCCGACTAGATCAAATCAATATACTATTATTATTATAGATTATAGACGCTCGACAAAGTAACTTTTCTAAATTCTTCTATACACCACGTCATTAAATACGCAAATTGTCTTAATAACGTATGAAACAAGCTTATACAATGGCCCCGAATTAAAGCTGTATTTAATTAAAATGTTATTTTAGGCAGATCACGCATACACTCATATGCATATGGATGGGTTACAGGGTTTATTTTGTGTTTTGTTTAATTGAGTAAACGAACAACCAGTTGTTTGATACACGTTTGCAATTGTTGTATTATGCATATTTTGTTTGTTTTAATTGTTTTGTTTTTTGTCAGATTGTATATTTTGCTTTGAAAATATTATTACCTAATTTTTTTTTAATTCATCTTCGAACTTGAAAATTCAGATTTATGCAAATTGCGCATCAGAGATGAACTCTTTTATTTATTAAATTGACATTAATTAGTTTTTATTAGACTTCAAGATGGAAATAGTTTTTAAGTTTTTAATGCAGACCATATTTAGACGTTTAGAGGTTTCTTGAGAACGCACAGACGACAGACAGACGTGCGCACAACAAAATATACAATCCCAAAAAAAATATTGAATTTTTATGTTTTTAACAATTTTTTTTGTTTCAGGTGAGTGTTTTATTTACGTAACATAATGAAAAATGAAAAATATTCGAACTAGGTAAGCTTGTATAAAGTATAATTATAGTGAAATTTCCCATTAGTTCTCTATGCGTGATTTAACAATCAAAATGAAAAAAAATGTAATATTAGATTTAGATTATAAAGATTGATTAAAATTAATTTTCCTAAATTTGGTATCACACTATCAAACATATTGGCGGTGTTAGTGCAGTAAAAAGTTACCTAAAAGGTGGTAATCATCAATGCGTTTTCTTTTTCTCTAATCCAGCACGTCTTCATTTTTACATACTTAAAGAATGGCAATAACATACATTGTTCGCTACGTGCACTGTAAAGTTACAAGATGTGTCAAAGTACCGCAATTGTCCACCATTTTGGGGCGTAATATTTAATCAAAATAAATAAAAAATTCCAGTCAATTGGGCAACGGGACCATCCCAACTTCAATATGGTTAACATTTGATATAGTTATAATAAAGAATTTAAATTTCTGATATCGCGTGATATTTTCCATTCATTGCCATGGTTACCTACATATGTTCCACGTTTTGTGAAAGTTAATCAAGGCATGCTTAACTAGTTTATTTCTAACAGATCTACAATACTAAAGAACAGCTGATGTTTTCATATTTTTAAAATATTTCCGAAACTGTAAAGCTTAGAAAAAAATATCTAACGAAACTTTCTTGAAAAAATAAATAGAATAATAAGCCGTTAAGAAAAGTATACCATTATTATATAAAAAAACACCGTTATTGCATATATCTCTTCTGCGCATGCACTGATTTTCCCCAAAAACAATAGGCCCTTTCATATTTGCATACCAAACATCCTCCCAAAATTTGGTTTCAATCCGCTCATCCATTGGAACTGTATCGTGCTCACAGACAAACAGACACAGGAGTTTTTCCAAAAATGTATTTTTTGGATTCGGGAGATTTCAAAACGAAAAGATATTGTAAAATTTTGAAAAATGATTGTCGACCTAAAATAGTACCATTCTCGACTTGTGGATTGGAATGGTAAAATGGGACTCTCGCGCGTTAGAAGTGAAATTTTTTAGATTCTGGCATTCTGGTGACGATGTTAGTATTTCAGGATTAGGAAATTGTTATGTAGAATTTGTTACCGTGGCTAGAGAAAATGCTGCGTATACATGTACTGTATGTATACGCAGCATTTTCTCTGCGCATTACGCTTTGACAGAGAGAATAAAAACGATTTTCCCACTCTTTCCTCTCAACTGCCGGTGAAGTTGGACAAGGGGAAGCGTTGCACTTTTCGTCTGTTCCAGGCCAACTTACACACCTAGCGCTCGTAAAAAAGTTTCACTGCAAAAACTGAAAATAAGGAAAATATAATTGCAATTTTAAAAATTAATAATTGAAAACTTCGATCCCTTTTTAAATGTTTGCGCAAGTCCTTATTTTGTTCACTCTTTATAAAAAATTTAAAATTAAAGCTTTCTTTATACTGTATTTAAAAGCACGTTCTAAAAAGTAAACGAAAAAAACAAAGATAAATATAGAAGTGAAGAAAAAGCACAAGTGGGTAAATACGTGTACAAAGCCAGCAGTAGCTTATACAGTGCATAATACACATGTAAAAGTTAAATAACAGAAGTGTGTTTAGTTTTCCAGGCGAATAAAGATTTTCCACTTTTGTTGTTGCATCCACTTGCGCAGTTTTCCCCAACACATTTGTTCAGTCTTCGGTTCATTCAGTGTTAAAAGGAAAATCGTGCCGCCTTTGGCCTTAATAATTTCACCATTTACTAGCTTATGTGGTATGACGCAGATATTTCTACCGATCTTGTTTCCTGGAAGCTTTCTGATAAAATACAATTGAATGTACGTTATATAGATATTAAAACAAATAGTTCTACTTCGTGTGGTTCGATAACTAAATCGGTAACAGCGCTGCAATTCTTTGCTGTCTGCCAGTAAGCGTTATACACGGATATATTTCTCTGATATGAAAAAAACACGAAGATTTTTGCAGATATTTTGTATGATCCCTAGTCGAGGGAACGCATTGCCAAAACTTTTGTATGTCTAGTCACCGGTTTGTCTTTCTGTCAGCACCGACAGTACTCAAGAACGATTTGACCAAATTTAATGAAACTCTGTGCGTAATCAGAAAATATAATAATAATATTTATTTTACCACATTGCCAAAGATTATGTGGCATGTCCATAAAAAGCTTAGAAATTACATATTAAAAAATTCATTAATGCTATAAAATTCTCTGCTTACCAAATCATTCTTTAACTTCCTTTTCATGGTTTGCAATGGCAAAGATTTGATTTCAACTGACAGATGGTTGTAAAGTTTGATACAGTTGTTTTTCAAAAGTAGTCAAAGAATCTGGCAAGCGAAAGTCATTGTTTCCCCTGGTGTTATACTTATATAATAATTGATGGTTACTGAAAAGGCTGAAATGTTCTTTTACGAAAACAATATATTCATAGATGTATACAGAAGGCAGTGTCATGAGTCCAAGATTGGGTTTTATTCGGTTGCACTAAGTATTAAGATATAACACCGGCCACCGAACCTGCGGAAAAAACAAGTCTATACAAATATTATAAAGAGAAAAGATTTGTATTTTTGTTTGTAATGAATAGACTGTAAAACTACTGGACCGATTTCAAAATTTCTCTCACTAATAGAATGCTACATTATCACTGAGTAACATAGGTTATATTGTTAATCGAGTTAAATTAGGGATCCCTGCGATAACTCCAATTATGTAACCCAAGGTGTAAAAAATATTTAAAAACTTTTGAACGGTAACTCCGATCATCATAAAATTTGAACACGACATTCATCTCGGTAAACTAAGATGATCGTGCGTACTCATGTCTCTCCCCCCATTCGTTCTTTTGCATCCGGGTGAAACCGGGACGGGCCACTAGTAATTTATATAAATTGACGTGAAGAATTTAAAAGTTGAACTTTGACTCTGAGGATTCAAATACGTCCAATTTAGCGACTCAACTTGGCAACCGTGTATGCATGCAGTAGATACCCTCTAAAATGAATTGGTCGAATGATTTAATTTTTGAATTTTTGTGCTAAACGAGCCATCGTTATAGAATTCAACTACAGCGGAGCATAAAAATAAAAACAATGCATTTTATACTTGAAATCGAATAAAAATCTACAATTTGGTCCAGTAGTTATAATGATGACTAAATAGTACAAGGACTGCAGCTGTAGTAATGCGTTCTTTTTCACTGAGCATATTGAAAAGACTTTGTGAACGAAACTTCCCACAACTCGTCCTCGCCCAGGCGGACACGCACCGTCCTTTTATACTGACCGTATTTTTTGGACTATAAGACGCACCTTTTTACACAGAAAAATGGACTAAACTTTTGGGTAGGTCTTAGGGTCCGAAGGTAACATTAAAATATTTTTTTCAATAAATCGTGTCTAAATTTGAGGTACCTCTTATAGTTCGAAAAATATGGCATGCCACGAGACTAGTGATAGTACCGAGAGTGAAGACGAACTGAATATTGCTAGTACGAGTTATGTTAGCAATAAATAAAAATTATGATCCGAAAGTAACCTTAAAATATATTTTTCTAAAAATCATCTTATAAAGAGGTGCGTCTTATAGTCCGAAAAATACGATACTTAGCAGTCCCAGTTGACTTTGAAAGAAAAAGTGACTTTATTTACCGGTTTTTAATCGTAAAATAAATTAGTATAAATCAGTGGTGTGTCGGATTGTTAAAAATGCATATCCGCGGATACGGATCTGAATACGGATATTTGGTTTCAAGATCCGCGGATACGGATACGAATCTTAACTTTCTTAGAGTACGCGGCGGTAAATATTGCACATCGACCTTTGGAAAGAGACTATCTGTTATGGGAAAAAGTTATTGACTTCTTTAAGAGTTAACTCTCATAACAGATTGTCTCTTTCCAAAGATCGATGTGCAATATCTCATTATAAAGATAGTTTTTTATTAGTACCTTTGATTTATGTACTATTGGTATGGTACTCACTACGATAAATTTTTGCAATATAAAGGAGCCAAATACGATTTTAAGAAATAAAAAATAATCTATAGATATAGTTACGGTGTTATTTCAAAACTGTAAATTTAGTATTAGATTTGAACAGGGTCCCTGCACTTTGAAATGTTCTTTTTTGTATTTTATTTTTGCGAATGATGAAGTGCATAATATAGCCTTTTAATTTTGTCATGTAACGTGTTTATGCATGAACAGTTTCAAGTACCTATTGCAGAACTGCAGGTTACCTTTTCCAATTGAAATAAACTCCTTTGATATGTTGTGTGTTTCTATTTTGTTGTAATTAAACGTTTTTCATTATTTTGCTGTAATACTTATACTTTGATTCTTGGTTTTTATTCGCAACTGAAAAGTCTTTTAATTCTTTGATTCGACTTCGAATATTTAAAAGATTTTTTTTTGTTTTCAATTACCCAACAGATGTGATTGTGTTGCTTCGTAGTTTCAAGTCTTCCCTGGAGATGTCAACGATCTGCAATTTAAAGACGAGAATGTAGATTGCTGTAGACACCCAACCACTATGCTTAGAACGTATGTCGTGCGTTTCTTTTGTTTTGCTTAGCTTTTATTTTTCTTTTCTTTGCTCTCTTCTTTTTATGTACTACGTAAAGTCATTTTACCCTTTGTCGTGATATTTGCTGCATAACAAGAAACTCCAAGAATCGTCTTTATATGGCGATCTATGAAGAATACCTTTTGTATGCATTCAAACGACGTATTGCTATTTTATAGGCTAAAATTTCGCATAAAGTTCACATAAAATGTCCACCCTATCCCTATCATTGCAAAATATTATTGAACAGATCTTCGTGCAATAAGTTCAGAACTTAGTTTGCAGTGCCAGTTTTTCACATGGATTACAACACAGTGGTTATTAAAGTAAGAAACATCTAAAAATTTCTTCGAGATGTACTTATTTTTTTACGATTAACTACGAAAATGCATAGTCGAAAATCAAACATCTACACGGATATTTTAAAAACGGATAGATTCAATATTTTTAAAAAAGAACGAAGTTAAGATATGTGCAGGATCGGGTAAAAGTCCGGCAACGGTCGGAAATTTCCCGAAGGGTAGGTTTTTGTGAAAAAACATTCGAGCAAAAATTGTTCAGCTTGGAAGGTGAAATCGTTTGCGCACAAAACTCACCCCCACTCTCTTATGGACCAAGCTAAGCCGACTTTTCACTTCAAATAATGGAATACGATTTTTACAGATCATTCATTGGGGGGTGCAGGGAAACTTCGGATAAAAAAAAAAAAAAACTTCAGACAAAAATTTGATACGGAGAATCATCATCCTGTGAGAAAAAAATATGGATTGCCATTTGAAATTTTAGGTTCATCCCCACCCTCTGAGGAGTGAGTTTTGTGTGCAAATGATTCCATCTTCCAAATTGAGTAACTTTTGGTCGAAACTTTTTCTTCGAAAACTATACCCCTCAGGAAATTTCGAACCATTACCGAACTTTTGCCGTACTCTGTATATTGTACCCTTGATCGTATAAGAGATGATTTATTTTTTAAGTCGACCTTTAATGAAAACATTGTTAAGAGTTAATAGAAAGAAAATTGGAAAATCCTTTTCAAGTGTACGACTTTGAATGTATTTTATTCTTTGAAACATTAGATATGCACCCACCTACTTCTTTATTCTAAGATTATGAAATATTATCTGCATTTGTTTGATGCTTGTTTATTTTCTTGTTTCGAATAACTGTACAAACGAAATTAAATGTGCTGCAACAACAGTGTAAAATCATCACTAAATAGTTTTAAAATTAAATATTTTTACGAATCCAACTCCACAAATAGATACTATTTTTAAATGATTTAATTGTTCAATTGATTTTGAAAAAATAAAATTCTAAAAAAGTTTTTTTTTTATTTTCTGTGGTTTTGTGAATATTTCGAAAATTAAAAAATGCGATGATTTTGTGCTGAACTAGTTGGTTTGTCAAAAAAAAGAAGTCAACGAAGTATTATATTATTTTTATTATTTCTTACATCAAATATCAATATTTGTGGAGTTGGACTGGCCCTCTCCTGCAAATGACTGGACCTTGTGTTTACTTATGAGTAGATAGATTGTAATTTAACTAATTATTAATTTATTTAAATATTTAGAGTGCGATGTCTATTGTTCGTCAATATTTTTATTTTGCAATAATTTTGAAAACTGTGTATTAATGTATTCCAATTTTAAAACACTATGTAAATATTTGAAAATTTCATTACACCATACTATTTTCGTGGATATATGATTTACTTGTGTATGTATATATTCCTGGGATAAAAATGGCGTCATAGTTTCGTATGCCTATGCGTTATTGAAAAAATATTACGTCACATAAGAGAAATAGTTTATTTTCTTGTTTTTGTTTATGGGTAAAAAAAAATACGAAAGAGGAAAATCTGTAAGTCATTCATTGCAAGTTGTTTGTTTCAAAGAAAAAGGAACGTATCTCAGTCGCCTTTTTCGACGCACGCCTACCAACACATTAAATTCAAATCTCGTTTGCATCTGCTATACTGCATGTATATAATATACATATAGACGCTATTATAATACATGTGACGTATGCATGTATACGAGGCACACCTATTAAATAGGGATGGTTTTTGAAAAGTAAACGAAATTTTTAACCGACTTCAAAAAGAAGACCTGCATTTTTTTTGGGTATGTTTCGCCGCTTCGCGATATCTCCGCCAGTTGTGAATTCATTTTAATGTTTTTTTTTTCTATGGAGCATATCTTTAGGGTGATCGCATATAAATTTAAATTAATTCTGTATTTTTTTTAATATATATTTCTAGTTTTAAGTTCAGTGATCACTAATAAAATATCAATAAAGCCGATTATCCACTAAGAAGTTTTTTTTTTTGTTTTCAAAAATTTGCCCACCTTCAAAAAAACCTCTAAAAGGAGGAAAATAATAAAATTTTGAGGTCGGAACCAATTTAATTACTAAAACATTTTGCATTATCTACTTTTATTAAATTGGCGTCAACCTTAAAGTGGCCTTTTTAAATAAGGTTCATTTTTTTTTAATTTTAATAATTTTAGGATTCGTAGCGAAACCCTTATGGTGATAGTGCGTCGTTTCTCGTCGTAGGAAATTGAAATTTGTTGCGCAGAGAGATCGAATCAAAACTGAAATATGTGTCTAGTGAAGTTACTTCCTGTGCTTAGAGGAAGGATAAAGGTGACTATTTTACGGAGGTTTTCTCTCTGGAAGATCTGAAAAAAAAACAGTGTTTATAGTCTCTGAACCGATCACGGTTGTCGGATTTTCTATGTATCCATTTAACAAAAAAAAAATGTCTGAATTAGTTTGGAATGGGACATACAAATAGTGAGCCATGATTATTACTATTATATTTTTTCTCTGTTGGAAATTAAAAAAATAAAACTGCCAAAAGATTGCGGCAGGATGAACTCTGACACCCTATGATGATATGAAAGTATTTACTGAGAACATCCTTGGTTGCGACCGACATTTTGACGTCAATTTTATTTACGTAATCGATGGCATAAGACAATCTAAAAATGGCCGGACATGACGTCAAAATCTCATGATCCTTAAAAGTAAGAAAAATTGTGACTCTCTGTTTGTCCTAATACTAACTTACAGAGATATAATATTTGTTTGTGAGTTCGAAATATAGGAAATCCTGTGGTGGATTCTTCGTCTATTATCTGGCCCAATAATGAATGGCTAAAATGTAACGGTCGACTTTTGTCGATTTTGAAGTTTAATCAGCCCTGTTTTTATACTATGTATATAAAATATAAACGTGTGTAGAACATTTATATTGCTCCCCAAACTATAAAATGATCTGCGTATATCTTATGTACATACTAACAGACCTATGCATACGTCACGAGTCTGTAAAGCTTGTTTTAAAGGTAATCACTACATCCACCCTATTCCTTTTGCTCTTTTGATAGGCGAATCTCTTAAAATGAACTATAAGAATTTTCAATTTGTTCCATTTAAAATATTACTTTTGTGAGCGTTCATACTTTTACCTGTTCTTTATAAACGAATGATATTGTAGCACTATACCCCGTTTATGGCGGTAAAAATGCACCTTTGTCGGGAAAAAAGAATCCTGAATAATTTATGTTTCTAAAAAATGTTTCCTATGAAAAATTGTTTTGTAAGTGTTTTATACTTTCGCACATACGAAGTATACAGAAGAAGCCTTCGAATTTAGAGTTTTTGGGCCGCTTAACTTAAAAAGATGCTTCAAATCTTTGATTAACGTCTGAATAGAACTCTTCAAATAAATACAATTATCGACCAATTTTTTTCAGACTATATATGTATTGACAAAATAATAATATTATAAATCAATCCAAATCCGGATCGAAACGTCATCTAGTGAAATATTGATTTATAATTTTATTATTTAATCAATATATAGTCTGAAAATAATTGGTCGAAAATTTTATTTATTTAAAAAGACGCTATTTAAAAATGTCTTTTTCTTCATACCTCGATCGAAAGTACCTACATACTTTCGGCATCAATTGTAAGGCAGAAAGTCTAACATTTACGCATTGGTTGGATTTCACGCACGTACCTACGTTCGGGCGGCAGTAAAGAAAATAACCTATCAACTGTTGTTTAGATGTCGTTTCCATAGTAACCCTATTACATTTTAGCTAATTGTCGTAAACAGCTGTAATTCGTATTTTTACGTATAACCTCAAAGCTGCTTGCTTGGAATTTATCTGTGTTTTAATGTAATTAATAAGTAATTTATTATTTAATGTATTTAATAAGCGTACTTACGATCGAAATATGAAGAAACAAATTTTACATGTCGTCAAAACGACATCTTTCGGAAAATTTAGAGGGAAAACGCCCTAAAATCAAGAAAAGTCATAGAGGAAATAGGTGTCAGACTAGGCCTAATGAGGCCATATACAAAGTTTGGAGAGAGTATGTGTCAATGAAATTTTTGCCGACGGGCACTCTGACTAATATATGTATTATCTAACATAATCTTTGTCATCATTAAATAACAGATGACGTATATATTTCTAATACCGAATCTCGCACTATTTTATCTGTTTACTAATTAAGTGCCGCACAATTTCGGAATGTTGATGAATTCCGTAACACAAAACTTTATTGCAATTTTTTTAATCAAGCTATGTTTAGAAAAATGTCTATAATTTTTCGATTCATAAAAACGATCTTTATTATTTTTTTATAGGGAAATTCGATAAAACATAAACATACGAGTTTATTATATTTTTCATGAACTATCCAAACATGTAATAAAAAAGGAACATACTGTCCCCTATTCATTTTATTATACTGGATAATATTTAATAATACACACAGTATGGTTACATTGTATTATATTTTTCGCGCATAGTCCAATGTTTACAATGTCCGTTGTTGCACATGTAATATTTAACAAAACAGTTTAGTATTAGATGTATGAATACAAACCTTAATTCCTCCGCTTTCAGCTGGTTTGGTTTTATTTTTACCTACAATACTGTTGTTCGTTTTTATAACAATATATTTTGTAATGCTCTACATTGTTGTCATCCTAATATAGTTTTGTTTTGGTTTCCATGAGTTACACACAAGGAACAAACAAAATTTTATTACATTTATAATAACCATTTTAATCTTTTTATGCGTGTGCGTTCACTTTTCGAAAAACTATAGTCTTTTCCACCAACAAATATAGTTATCACGTGAACATCACAAGTATCTGATTGGTTGTTCTTCTGTGTCGAGCTTCAACCGACCGATCAGATACCAATCACGTAGTTTTGTCGACATAGTGAGCATACGGATTAAGACTTTTGGACGCCCCAAGCGTAGAAGTGACGCGGGTTCCCAGCTCCTTAAAAAGTAGAAATTAATATAATTTTTATGAAAACAAAAATTTAATTGGATGGTGAGCCCTGGAAATTAGAGGGCCCCAGGTACGTTTTTGTAATGCTCTCCCTTAATCAGCCTCTGATAAGATTACATGTTTACAGTAGTATTAAATTTATCCTCGGCAAATTTACAAGCCTTTTATTACCGTCACCTGTTAGTAAGTGTCATATCTGACTCAATTATACGTATGCGGTCTAATTTGCATATCCAGTCATCCTGCACTTTTGTAACTGTCCCGCTACTTCCACCATAAATGTCCCGTTTCTTACACCATGAGAAATGCTGCAATTTTTGTCACCGAAAAAAATATATTTTCTTCATACCTCGATCGAAAGTGCATACTTTCGGCATCAATAGCAAGGCAGAAAGTCTAACATTTACTCCTTGGCGGGATTACACGCACCAATGCGGGAAGTTCGTACGTTCGGGCGGCAGTAAATAAAAAACAACCAATCAACTGTTGTTTAGATGTCGTTTCCATAGAAACCCTATTAAATTTTAGATAACAGTCGCGAATAGCTGTCATTCGTGTTTTTACGTATAAACGCAAAGCTGCTTGCTTGGAATTTATCTGTGTTTTTATGTAATTAATAGGTAATTAATTAATTAATGTATTTAATAAGCGTGCTTACGACCAAGGTGTAAAGAAAAATACACTGGCCGAAAATGTGACATTCTTGCCCTTCGCGCCATGATGCCCTCGGCTTCGCCTCAAGGGTCATGCCTCGCACGGCAAGATATCACACTTTCGGCCCTTGTGGTGTAATATACTTACTATAATCAAGACGAGATTGAAAATTCTATTAAACTGTTAGTTTCTTAAGCGTAGCTAATAGAAATTCAAAACAAAATAACGTTGTTTTCGATAGTGCAGGGCCTTAACGTTGTCTCAAAAAGACCTAACAATATTATCACAGGTGTGACTTAAAATTCGCTATCTATTGTTTTAACATAATGTCGCCAGTCGTGCGTAATATACTTAATTACGACACTATATATTACAATTTACTATTACGAATCTCTAATACGTTTCTCATAATATTACGCGTTCCATCTCAGCTCTCGTCATGACACTATATCATTGTACACGGGCTGGTGCGTCGACTACAGTAGCTTGTCTAGAAGCAATGCACGTACAAGTCTTATGGCGGGCCGTTATATGAAGTCTCGAACACCTCACAGAATATGTAGGTAGGTAGCTGACGAACGCACACCTCACGGATATTCTACCACTCAGCACATATATTTAAACGTTGGCTTTGTGCATACCGTTGACTTAGAAAATGAACTGCCCATATTTTCTTCTACTCTTGTTCATAGTCCTAAAAATTGCACAATTAATGGTGAAAACATTTTTGTAATATCTTCAAAAATAACAAAGTTTTACTACTTCAAAGCTTAAGTTGGACATTTCTCCGTGCTATGCCGCTCCTAGTACGGGGGCATGAAATTTATAATTTATATGAAAAACTTTAGTCAACTAGAAGTATGTATCATTCTTTAATTATTTAATCTAAATGAATGATTTCAATCAGGTAAAAATGACACAAAACAACAGTATTTTTAACACACATTTGTAAAGAAAACACTTTAAAATGTTAATCAGATTTTCTGTAATTTGAAATCTCATGTCGAACTGCAAATAAATGTTGACCAATACCATGTTTTTTGATACAATTTTTAGGACAAGAAAAAGTGTTTTTTGAAATTTTTAAGCGACAAGCCAAATTTTGAGTAAAATGTTCTTTGCGACCACAATTTGTAATTTACCGAGAGCATTTTTTACAATTTTAATATACCAATGGTCACCATGTGGTCGAAATTCGACCGAAATTCGTTAAATTTTTAAGTTAGAACTTAATGGAGGTTCTTTTATGGATTTCTCCTGAATCGATTTTACCTGTGTTAACTCGTACACATCGCGATGAGCCATATATTGCGCACTTCCCCTTATTGAAACCAAAATAACGATGTATTGTTTCATCACAATTCTTGCGAATTAACACACTCAAATCGGTACCAAAACCTTTTTCCTTCCCGTATTTATATATGACTAGCTGTTACATGCGGCTTCGCACGCGATTGAGACGAAACACGGATGCAGTCCTATTATTTGGCATAGTTACTCCTTTCTTGACGTAGACCCTCCTAATAAATTTCAAAATTGATGACATTCACGTGATCAACAAACTTTGAAAATGACACCAATGTTGATTTTTAAACTATTTACCTCTTTTCATCCTCTAAAGGGGTTGTTTTTGAAAAAGCATGAAACACATGTTTATTTATTTGTTGATAGGAGTAACCCTGCGCACTTCGAATTGATACATCTATCTTTTTTCATCATGCATATTTTAAACCCCCGTTACACCCTTTTAGGGGTTGAATTTTCAAAGATCCGTTCTTAGCGGATGCCTATATGTCATAATAACTATCTGTGTGCCAAATTTCAACCCAATCCGTCCAGTGGTTTGAGCTGTGCGTTGATTCTTCATGCAAATTTTGAATCCCCGTTACACCCTTTAGGGGTTGAATTTTCAAAAAAACGTTCTTGGCGGATGCCTACGTTATAATGATTTTCTGGGTGCCAAATTTCAGCCCAATCCGTCCAGTGGTTTGAGCTGTGCGTTGATAGATCAGCCAGTCAGTCACGGTTTTCTTTTATATATTTAGATAAATGATAAACTCATTATATCCAGGTAATATTTATTTTGATCCTCAATTCTGTGCTCAGGTCTTCGATGTTGTGACACACTTGTTAGAGTGTGTAGCGGTAGCGTTTTAGAATCTATCTTGTAGACAGCGAATGCCTTCAGTTACGTGAAATAACTAAAGGCATACATTGTGCGGGGCCCGCGTGTACCATAGTTTAAATTATAAGTCTTTTTGTACGGAAAGGTTGAACGCACTCATATAGTAGATTGTAGTGTATTGTCTTCAATATGTTACCGCTGGGAGCGTTTGTTCGTCTTAAGAAATAACGTCGCTCCCGCCTCCTCCGTCTCCAACCCTTATTTCTCCGCGTTCTTCCCCACACACATGTGTGAGATTGGGGACCACACTAAGGCTGCAATCATATCCGAACGAGTATTCCAAAGCTACAATTCCACTAGATTCATAAAGTTTTAGTAACTTTGCACCACTTCTAAATCTTTAGAACAATTTTCAAGTTTGTTAATAGTTCTTTTTATAAGCCAGAAATTTATCATCAGGGATTGCGGAGATCAAAATTTGCTATTCACGTTTTTTGTACTTCATTTTCAGAATGCTTTCAATTTTGTTACAAAACAATAGGCGCACGATTTTGCTTCACAAAATAGAATTAATTGTAAAATTGTAATTTATTTTGTTTTCAAAGCTAAGTCTTTAGTAGGTACACATCAAGTGTTCTATTTTGACATTTTCGTAAAGTTTGGCACACTAGCAATTTAGCTATAAAACGTGATACCGTAATTCTAATAACCACATCTCCAGGATATAGTATATAATTTCTTTTAGATTTGTTTCGTGTCATAGAAAATTGACCAGTTGCTTGAAATCAATACATAGTAGCGTTGAGCAAATCTTGTGTTCAGTGGCGTAACTATACCACCTGAGGCCCGTGGAAAATTCATCGAATGGGACCCTCCCTTAATATCAAAAAGCTTCATAATGTAGTTTCATTTTTTTTTTTATTGACGAACACAAAAATAAAACATAAAAGGTGCATCGACCATAATATGATCATTAGCACTAGTTTCATTTTTATAAATCACGAAGTAAAGTAGATATTTATAGGTATCATTCGTTATGTTCTTGAGTTAATACTTAACTTAAATTGGTTAAATACAAATTTAATATACCAAATTTTGTAATAAATCTTAGGTTCTTCCTGTCCTAACGACCTCTCGGATCGGGAGCCCCCTCAGGCTAAAGGCTCGTAGCATTTTGCCCGTTCTGCCACCCTATTGTTACGCCACTGCTAGTGGTAAGTGTGCCAGGAATAAAAAAGTCTTGGAACAGATCTGAAAGTCGGAGAAGATGAAGCGTTTCATTTTTCGTCTGATACAGGTCAATTTACCCCCGTAGGTTGCCTAAAAAGGGTCATTTCAAAAATACCTTATTTTTTAATTTCACTGTTTTATTATACAAGTTTATTGGACGCGTGATACAGTATTAATTAATGTAATACAATTATTTAAAAACTCGAGTACATTTTTTTGTGTCTTGTAGGCACTATTTTTTAGGTTTACATCCCTGTATAAAAAGATTTTCTTTTGCAGACGATATGGGCGATAATATATAATAATTTAGATAACATTTCCCAGTCGGTGTAATCGCAGCCTTACAAATCCAAGGAGAAAGCGAGGCAAGTAAGCAAGCAGCTACATAGCTCGCTGGCTGATGTTAACTTTGGTTTGTTGTGTGTATTACACATAAGAGGGTTTTTCTTTGTACTTTCGCTCTCAAATCTAGCGCTGCACCGCAGATGTAAAGCTTTTGTATTGTCCTGTCCGCGATCTGCTACTGCGTTGGGTTTACGCACGAGAAATGACTGTTCCTTTCCACCGGAATAATGGATACTTACTTACATAACGCACTGCGGAACAGGGAAATCGATTTGTTGCGACGTGTTCTTTAAAATTTCACACAATTGGTTTGTATTTTGTTTTTTTATTTGGCCGAAATTGAGTTTTCTGGAACATTTTCGGTCTACAATAGAAGCCTTTGTAAAATATATAAAGAGTGCAAGTTCATTTGTGAAGGTCTTTTGTAACTTTAAAATTGAATTTCTAGAGTAGCACAATTTTTTCAAGATTTTTTAACATTTCTTGGTATTGTTTTTTTACCACGTCTATATCAAATGTTTTTCGTGTTTATCGGGCGAAACTTTGTAATTGATTTTAAACTAACTTCCTGATGAGATAGAGACCTGAAATCTTTAACATAACTTAGAATTAGATGACAATATGAGAAAATAGTAATATTTGTATTTTTTCTGATGTGTTTTTTGTACTAAAATGTATAAAAGTAATAACAAAAATAAAAAAAAAACATTTTTAATATACCAGGTTTTTAAAGCGAACTAAAAAGTATAAAATAATTTCTTTTCTGACAGACTTTTAACGTGTAGGATTTAAAACGAAAAACGAGGGGGCGCGTGCGAAGTTTATATAAGAAGTGTAGGGAGTAGCTATCAATAAAAAAATTATTTATGAGATAAAATGAATAACGCGCTCCACGTTTTTCGCTTCATATCCTACAAGTTAAAAATCTGTCTGTAAAGAAATTATTTTATACTTTTTAGTTCGCTTTAAACACGTGGTATATTAAAAATGTTTTTTATTTCGATTACGTTTACTTTCTTAGTTACTGTATTATAGTATTATAGATGTTTTCTTTTCGATTCCTGTTTCCATTCAGAATACATTTAACGGATTTGACTAGGCGTTACATATAATATCGTGCATACACGTATGTCGTACATAATACACGACACAAGGCTTATCTCAGTAGTGACTAGTGTTACAGTGGATATTGATATTTGTGTATATTGTAGGGAATGCAACCCAGCACCCAAAATATAATCTTGCAAATCCGTAAGATTGAGACCATCAGTCCCGCGGATCCGCAATATTTTCAGGATTGCACAATATTTTAGAATTATTAACAATATTAACCCACAACATTATTTTCTAAGTCACTAAATGAAACAATAAAAACTTATAGAAGAAACAAATAGTATAATTAAATTTAGATCAGAAATAATAACAAAAATCTAAATTATGTTATGTGAATTAAAGTCTGAAAAAAAATATTAATGAGATTCGGACACTTGCTTCTGAAATTGTTTTCGGAATATACATAAGGTGTTTAAAGTTTCATCTTTTATATTTGATCGGATTTTGCTGCACGTGTAGCCAGCAGCTGAAAATGCGCGTTCAGATTCAACGACAGTAGGTGGAACGGACTTAACAAAGTTGTAAGTTGCTTCCAGATACTTCCTTCTGTTTCCTCCACATTCAAAAAGAGTCATTTCTCATTTTATTATAAGATAGGCTGGAAAAAATAAAATCTTGCGGGTCCCGCACGTGTTATTCCACATTTGTAATCCCGCTAATTTCATGCGCGATCCCGCATTTGCGGGATTGCGGATCTGCGGGATTGCATTCCCTGGTTAGCAAGGGCGGATCCAGCTTTGGCGCCAGGAGGGGGTCACATAGAATATAGGTAGAAAGAAATTAGTTTTTTAACTTAGAACTATATTATGATAATGATATATGTTGAAGCTTAGTCGTTCCGATTCCGATTGAGGTTAGGTCTAGCTAGACGTTACGTAGTCGACAAGCGCGCGCAAGTGTGGCGCGGTAAAATTCCAATTTTCGATGCGTACGTTCCCAAACGTTTGCCACCATACAAAGTTATTATATTATATTAAATTAATTAAATATTGAAGGTATGTAGTTACATAAAATCTGTATGGTGACAAAATATATAAATAAAATCATTATGTTCAATTAGTGGTCCACCTAAGTCCTGGAACCAGCTCAGGGGGGGTCATGACCCCCATGACCCCATCCCCCTGGATCCGCCCTTGCTGGTTAGGAGGTTCACGAGCCGTCACTGTCCACACTTACTTCTTTGCCACGTTTTACGGCTTGAACTTTTTGCATTTTGTATTATTCCTTTACATAATTCATAACCTCTTCAGTATGTGAGCCCGCCGGTGTATCTGAGCGGGCAGCAAATTTAATTACTGTTTTCAACAATAGTGTAAATTGATCATCAGACTGTGAATGAGCCATTGCGTTCATTCATACAACACCCGATACTGTGCAAGCTGTGCGATAAACACGTACGTATCTGTGATAGATGAGCAGGGATGCAACCGCTGACCGAAATCTTAATTGCAAATAGATGGATGCCGTTTACTATATCCGGTTCATATTCTGTTCCACAAAGTATTTTGGATCCCGCAACAGATTTTGATTAACCATTTCAAAACTCGTGAATTTGTTGGTATTGAATCTTGTATGAAACTCGATTCTAGCAGTCCCCTGCGATCGGGTATATTACCCCAAAATATTTTGAAAAGAAAAAAATATTAGCTGTTTATTTGTTCTGAAGATCTGTCAAAAAATTCGATAGCTGACAAGTATGCTTTGGTTAATTTTTACACGCAAAACCATATTATGTAACCATCCAAATAGCAAATTCAAAAATATTGATATTTGACATATCATACATAAATACGGGAAGGAAAAAAGTTGTGGTACCGATTTTAATGAGAGGAAGGGCACAATATATGTTTCACAACGATGTGTACAAATTAACATGGGTAAAATCGATTCAGGAGAAATCTATATAATGATAAAAGAACCTCAATAACGTTCATACTTAAAAATTTAATGAATTACGGTCGAATTTTGATCACTTGACGACCAATAGTTTTAATAAATAAAGTTTCTGTTGATTCATGTTGTTATTGTTCGTCTTATGTGTTTTAAAATTAATATACTAACGGGAAACTTGAACCCTTAGCCTGTACAATATGATTATTTTTATTACCAACATTTTGTGTACAATTTTAGACTTCTTCGTGGCTCTATAATCGATAAAAATACAAACACATGGTTAATATTAGGAAGTATAATTTAAAATTAAAGTTTACATGAGTTTTTGATATTTCACCAAAATGTAGTTTTATTGCACATTAGTCTTTTTTATCATTAGCCAGTTGTTTTTCTCTAATTCAAAATTCCAAGGCTTTTACATTGCAATTTTGTCAATTTGTTTTTGTTACATCGTGTATACTTACAGAGTTGTACAATGGTCAGTAAAATGATATTACAATTAAGGAATAAACTCTCGAGAGGCATGTGTTTGTAATGGTGATAGTTTTCAAAACTGTGCGGTTGCTGGACAATTGCAGTAGGTACGTCACTAATGCATCTCTAATCGCTTGTATAAATTGAGCAATGAGCATGAGTCATAATTATTATTATGTTCATAAGACTTTGTGTAATGTTTAGTTAAGTCAATGTCTGCTCATTAGTTGCATTAGTAAATATAAGAAAATATTCGAGACAAACGTTATCAATTTATTAATTAAATACACGGTAATAATTATTATTAATAATTTACACATGTGTGGAATCCTATAAAAATAATTGTTACTGTGTGTTTAATTAATAAATTTATATCATTTTTCTCGAACTGTATGGAAATTTATTATGAATTTAAAGAAAAAAAAATGAAGATTTCGAAAATGTAAAAAAATGTTACCATTTTGCATTAATTATACTTCCGGTTGAGTTGGAAGTACAAAAAAATATACCTCAGGAGTTTCCGATAGTAAGTCTTGAGTGGAACAAAAAACTGTTAAACTTTTTTTTGCATCTAGTAGGATACACGATTATCCACTGATAACACTTTTGTTGAACACACTGTATATAAAAAATTTCGTCGATATTACTGTGTACGTGTCATTATTTGTTTAATTTAAAATCAATTAAGAATGAACACATAGTCGGAAGTACAATTTTCCGCCGGCGATACGTTTTGAAAATAAAAAATGTAAAGTATAATGTTATTTGCTGATCGTGCAATGAAAAACAGCAACTTCCACAAGATAAAATCTTTTTTATATCTTTTTATTTTTATCAATACATGATTACAGAAAATGTATTTTGTCTGAACAATTTAACTTTATCATTTTGTGTTATCAAGACTCAGAAACTTTGCAGACGTTTAGTTTTTTTCGTCTCATTCAATAAACTGTAATAATATTATCGTAGCGTCTGCAGGGATGCGAAACTGCATGAATTACCTATGTTATACTAGATGTGTACACTGTATAGTGTACTGTGTATATATAGAGGGTGCAACGTTTGTATTCCTGAAATATATCCTTGCAGAGTATTTGTCTTCTTAATAATTAACCGACGTTCTTATTTCAATCGTTGTTTGCTTCATTGCCACAATTACGTATTAAATGCATGTGCAGTAAATTTTAGGTTAGATCTAGCTAAAGTTTGTTATTATTATTGTTAAAACACACCCATTGTTACAATGCTGTATAGTAAAATTTTATTTTCAAATAATGTAACCATTGGGTATTATAGCATTGGGACAATAATAATAGCAAAACTTTTGCTGGATCTAACTGTAGTTACCATACTTACTTTATGAACTTTAATTAATTGGGACAGATCTGGCTTAGAAAATTGTCGCTTTATTGAAAAGTTGGCCCGTTTATTGTAACAAATTTATGATTAAAACACAAACTGCTATTTACTAAGAAACACAAATATTCTGAATGATTATTATTAGTGTTAGAAATAATAATATTACAATTTACGGTATTTCTTAGTGGTTCATAATATTGAAGGAATTTATCAATAATTGTACCATTTTTATTAATAAAATGATGTTTGAAACATTTGTCTCGATTTATTCTTCTTGATCAGCCGGTGTCTAAGTTTTAGAGTATATTGTATAATTTGAAAATAATTATATACATCGTTAAAAAAAACTCGTGTAAAAGTTTCACTATTTGCAAACAAAAGTTGGTCTGGTTTCAAAATATTTATTAAAAACTTACCGTAGTATTTTCAAAAATGTCTAGACCTTAGAAGATTGTCAAATTATATCTATACTAATATTATAAAGAAGTAAAGTTTGTAAGTTTGTATGTAGGAGGTAATCTCCAAAACTACTCAACTAATTTCAAAAATGTCTCCGCCAATATTTAGAATGGACCTTCAGGTTGGACATAGGCTATATATTATCGCGTTAAAGTAAAATGACTTTTCGTGGAGACCAATTTTGCAACGTAAGTCGACGAAAAAATAGTGGCAAACTATAAATTCAGTCGAAGCCGAACCGAAGGAAAGAACAGTAAGATCTGAATTAAAAAATATATCCACAGGAAATAAAGACTATCGATACATTGCGGGAAAAGTAGAAATGTTTTAAGAAGATAAATATGGAAATAAAGCGGCAAAAGTAAGATCCAATAGAAATAATCACCTGTATATCGATCATCTTGTGGTATGATTGTCTTTCTTATCTCGCATTAGGCAGCTTCTCGCAGCGTCTGTCGTCTGGAGATTACCTAACTACTTATAGTCTGTCTAAACTAACAATGATTCGAGTCATATTTGAGATATAGCAGCGTTGATTTGAAGATATGTTAAAAATATACAAATGACTTGACATTAAAAATCGATTTCAATTATTTAATAAAATGTAAAGATTATACTAAAACCTTGATGTTCTGTTATTTTTAACAATTTTTAGGGAAGTTTTATTGAAGAATATACGGTAATAGTTCATTATTAATCTTCTTAAAAGTTTTTCCTTCATGGAAAAACCTGCAGTATAAAATTACTAAGTTTATTTTTCACGCGTTCTTATATATATTATTTTGCCTAGACGTGGTAAAATACTTTATAAAACTATACACTCATTTACAGTGAGAGCGAGAACTGTTTCATTTTAAATTAAACTCGTTTAATCTGAAAATTGATGACACGCAGAAGTTTTTTCACCGTTAATTTTTAATCAAGTGAGTATAATCTGCATACCACAAAATAACAGTGTCGTTCAAGTTTTTACAGTAAAGTCTCGATTATCATTCCGGCTGTTAGCTACAAAGTAACCTATATATGATAAGGTATATTCGTGTGTTAAACCACCGTTCAGTTTGTTATTTGAAAATTGTATGTATGAATACGAAAAATCGCTTAGTGAATTTTTATAATTATAGATTTTCTTTTACCACTCACACTTTTTGGGACATAGCAAACTAAGTCACTCGTTAATTAAATTACGATGATTGTGCTTATTGGTTTGCATCCGTAGTTACGTTTCTTCTTTTGTTCAAGATGGTTTCTACAGATGCGTTTTGATTCCGCCATCTGTCAGTTGATATATAGCAAAAATCGATCACAAAATCGATTTGCGTCCGTAGCAATGTTCATGCGATTTGAGGCCGCCATTTGTGTTAGTCAATGCC
Source organism: Xanthostigma xanthostigma (assembly GCA_963575645.1). Classification (NCBI taxonomy): domain Eukaryota; kingdom Metazoa; phylum Arthropoda; class Insecta; order Raphidioptera; family Raphidiidae; genus Xanthostigma; species Xanthostigma xanthostigma. The sequence continues at coordinate 18,592,864 of OY754467.1, forward strand.
TTTAAATAGTAGAAACTGCGTAAACACGTTACATCCATTCGAATATTTTCGTCCAAAAAATGATCTGAGTTACTCTCAAGTCGCGTCTAAAGAAATTTTACTTCAAAAATCTTTACTATCTATCTTTTAAAATATTAAATTCTAGTTAACATTGTGCAAACGATATACTCCCTGCTATTTACTACCAAGTAGTCACATACTTAACCACTGAGTTCCGTACTTCCACCACTTATTCCCGGACTCCCACCATTGGATATTTATTCGTGTAATACGTTTATTTAAGGTACCTAGTGTACCTACTGTCGCTACCACAAGTATAAAATGTGTGCTCAGACTCATTTGACTTACGTAGTATTTGGATTTGACAACGCCACGTAAAAGTAAAGGAGATCGGTATACTGACAATAACTCTGTTTCACTCAAAATATTAGAAATTGCGTATAAAGCTACAGTTACAAGTTTTATACGTGTGTTTTTAAAATGTCAGAGTTGCCATTTATAGTAAATAACGAGATAAAGAGTACCTTTCTGATAATTACTCTTATGACATGCTCTGAACCTTAATTTTTAAAAAATCAAAATTTTTCAAAATTTTTTTCTTTCTGTTGATACAAAATTCATTGAAATCTGAACGGTACAGTTTGTGAAATTTAATAAAATCTGTGATTTATCATAAGGTTCAATGTTAAATGCAAAAAACGTTTAATATTAATTAATTTTTTTGGTTCTCTGTAGCTTTTTGAAATTTTAGGTGGTTCATTATGTTATTAAAATCTACTTATATGCCAAGTTTCATTTAATTCTGAACAGTAACTCTCTAACCGACAGTACTACCTTAAGTAAGTAATACTTTTTGAGTCTAAACGACACAATAAATCACAAACTTATATGTATGTAAAACATCAATTAGGTACTATTTCAGTGTGCGAACCTAAGGGAAAATAATAATTCATAATAATAATTCTGTATTTTAGAAATTAATCTATTACAGCGAGGATGGATTAAGTAAGAACAGAATATTATAAACATAAAAGAAGTATAAAAATATATAAGTATATAAAAAAAATTAAAAAAATATTTAAGTATAGATATAGGTAATAGGTATAACTACTCACACTAGCAAACGAAACAAAAGATGCAGAAAATATTTGACACTGCCTTTGTGTAATCACTCGTATGTAATTGAAACTTCTAATTCTAAGGAAGTTAATAATATATAAATACAAATGATTTGAAGCTAAGGGAAAATGAAATTTACTGACGTTAAAATCTAACTTTTAAAATATTAAATTATAGTTAACATGGTGCAAATGACTGACTTCTTGCCGTTTACTTTCATCAAGTAGACACGTACTCCCACCACTTCGTGCCGTACTTCCGCCATGTAGTTTAGGACTTCTATGTATACGAAACTAGTCATGCGTTGGCCGGGTGAAGAGTACAGGATGGGGACAACCGAATCGATCCCAGCGTGAACTGTGGACTAAATGAACAATAAATCATGCAACAGTTATAGAGTTTGTGGCCGTCAGATGTCGTTTTCGTCGCGCTCTCTGCCGTATCGTTTATTAAGAAGCTTCGAGGTTTAAAACAATAATAACAAGGCTGTTCAATCCCGCTCTATTGCCCGCTAGCGGCGCCAGTAGTCTTTGTGGAAGTAAAGGTCGAATAATTTTTTTTTTTTATTTTCCAAATAATAATTATACTCAATATGTTTTTTTCAGTGCAACAACATAAACATTATATCTCCTTAATTGGGAATAAACAATTCCAGCCAATTGGGCGCCGGGACCATTCCAACTTCAAAAATGTTGACATTTGATTATAATAAAGAAAATAAAATTTCTAATATCGCGTGAGGTGACGCGGGTAATTGCTAGTATTCAATATGATATTTGCTATTCGTTGCCATGGTTACCTACATAATATGTTCCACGTCATGTAAAAATTAATCAAAGCATGCCGAACTAGTTTATTTGTGACAGATCCATAAAACAAAAGAGCGAAACTATAAAGTTTAGAAAAAAAAATTTTAACGAAATAAATAGAATAATAAACCGTTATGAAAAGTATATACCATTATAACAAATAACAGGTGTAGCCACCGTTCGCTACATTGTTAAGAAACACCCATTGTTACATTGCATATTAGAAAAATTTATTTCTCAAACAATGTCACCATCGGGATACGAACTTCTGTGAAGGTTCATATCTAGCGTTACCTAAAATAAAATTAGCTCTCACATGATGTGAAATAAACAGTTACAAATTGCTATATATTAGAATGATGAATTGATCTTGTTGTGTCACTGTGGAGTAATGTAACTCAGTCCGCCGCGATAGTGGAAAGATTCGGGGTTCGTATCCCGATGGTGACATTGTTTGAGAAATAAATTTTTCTAATATGCAATGTAACAATGGGTGTTTCTTAACAATGTAGCGAACGGTGGCTACACCTGTTATTTGTTATAGTTATACGTCCTATATCGTATGAAAATTCACATATATACCATTATTATATAAAAAAACACCGTCATAGCATATATTTCTTCTGCGCATGTGCCGATTTTCTCCAAAAACAATAGGGCTCTTCATATTTGCATACCAAACATCCTCCCAAAATTTGGTTTCAATCCGCTCATCCGTTTGACCTGTATCGTGTTCACAGACTAACAGACGCACAGAGTTTTCCCAAATATGTTTTTTGGATTTGGAGGACCTCAAAACCGAGAGATATTGTAAAATTTTTGAAAAGTGATTTTTGACCTAAACTAGAACCATTACCCCACTTGTGGGTTGGAATGGTAAAATTAATTAATCATTATTGCAGTTGTTGAAAAAATGCTAATTTGACACAATATTACAAAGGCATGAAATGAAAAATTGCGGACGGTACGCCCAGCGAATATCCACCATTATTGTATAACCGTTCGTATACCGTACGGCATAGGCGGATAAATTCCAGTGTTGTCATCGTGTAAATGTTTCTCTCTGTGTGTGTGCGCGCGCGCCTTTTCTGAACTTTCTCGTAGGTTAAGGTACGTACATCTCAGTTAAAACTGCGCACCAGAGAATGTCTTTACAAGCATTCTCTGCATAATTACCTCTTGGTATTATCTCTCAACATGGCTTAAGCCAACGCCTTTCAACTTTAGCTATATACATTGTCTGTACGTTAATGCAGCAAGTCTATGTATAGAATAAGCGTATTCTATGTAACGAATAAAAAGTTACAGGAAGGAGTGGAACATTTTTATTTTCCCATATACGAAGTCTCTTGATCGTGCAAAAATCGATTTTTAAAAATGTTGTTTTAAAAAAAATGTCTGTCTGTGGTGGCTCCTACGATAGAATCCGAATCACTGTTGTGGATTTAAATTTTGCATACGGGTTTGCTACGGTCATACACCTTGAAGCAACGATGCAAAATCGATGCAATTGTGGTAGGAATGGCTCCTCAAAAACTGGAAAATATTTTTTTTCCTCAAAAACGGCTCTAGCGATTTTGATTGATTTTTATACATGGATAATCTTCTCTAGCCTAGTCAAGAAATGCGTTTCATGAAAAAAATAGATCCAAAATTTCCAAAAAATATAACCAATAGTTTATTCGATTCGGAAAAATATTCTGAAAAAGACGTTCTTTTTTATTTGTTTCGCTGACAAAAATTAAACTTGTTAATAACAAAAAAAGAAAAGAATAAAAAGCCCCTTAGATATTTGGAGATTACTCAAAAACTGTAAGCGATAGCGGAAATTGAAAAAAAGATTCTTAAAGAGGAGAAAATTTCCAATAATAAAGTCCCACTCTATATTATGTATTTATAGTTTTAATTTAACGTTGACAATAGGATTTCGTGCGGCCGTTACAGCTCGAGCTTCGCCTGTTTAGAGTACGACACATAAAATATTTTTTTTATAGTTTGAAATAACAATATAAAAATTGTGGTCTCACCTTAACACGTAAAAAGAACATAAGGTCCCGTTAAAAAATTATTTTTAAATTTATTTTAAAAAGAGTGAGGCTATTTTTAACTAAATAATTATAATATTTCGTTTATTTAATAATGAATAACTTAATTACGCAATATTAAATAAATAACAGTACCGGGCAAATAAGAAAGTCCGCTGCAGCACATTTCCATCTCTAATTGACAATCTACAAATCCGGATGAAGCCGGACCTGACCGCTAGTACATTATATAATTAACAGCATAACGTTTTAAATTTCTTAAAACGACAACTTGATGCGACTTTTGTGCAAAAAAAGTTATAGTGAATTAATGTTAACTATTTATAAGATTATAATCTGAGCATGTTTACTTTTATATGTTCATGTCCTCTGACATCATAAAAGCAACCATTTTGTAGGTAGTTTGTGTGTCTGTGACGCGCAATAGCTCCTTCCTTTATTTTTCTATTCGTCGACATCAGACGAGACTCGAGCAATACATAATATAAAAGCACAGAGCAGACACTCGACGATACTTTCTTGTGCGGTTCGAAATGTGAGATAATTTATTACCAACATAAGTTATACATTTTAACATTTTCTTTCTTCTTTCATATTTAATTTTTAACGTGTCTTTTGTTATTTTAAACGCCAACTCTTAATTGTAAAACTTGTACTCTTTCATTTTTCTTAAATCTAAATGTCTTAGAACGATTTGAATGTCGAAATTTATTGAGCTTTGTATAAGACGGGTTGCTTAGATTAAAAATACGCGTGATATATCGGTGTTTGAAAAACATTGATTCTGATTTTCAATGGTTATATCGTTGCTATTTTACCATTCCAACCTACAAGGGGGAATGTACTAGTTTTTGGTCAAAAATCACTTCAAAATTGTACAATATCCTTTCGTTTTGAGGTCCCCCGAATCCAAAAAACATATTTTTGGAAAAACTCTGAGTCTGTTAGTCTGTGAGCACGATACAGGTCAAACGGATAAACGGATTGAAACCAAATTTTGGGAGGATATTTGGTACGTAAATATGAACAACCCTATTCTTTTTGGTAAAAATTGGCGCATGCGCAGAGGAGATATTTGCTATAACGTTGTTTTTTATATAATAATGGTATACTTATTATAACGGTTTATCATTCTATTTATTTTTTCAAGAAAGTTTTGTCACAATTTTGAAAAAAAAATCAGTGGTTCTTTTGTAGATCTGTCAGAAATATACTAGTTAAGCATGACTTGATTAATTTTTACATGACGTGGAACTATAGAGATATTAGACTGGAGTACGCGAGTGAGCCGTAAAAGTGTCTGAAATTCAGAGAGAGAAAAGTTCCTTACCTCTGTGGTAATTAATGATACAATTATTTGAGTAAACAAATATCTGGTTTTATTGGAATTTATGCAGCGTTCTCCCTCTCAACTGACGACACTTTCACTTATAGCAAGCATACGAACTAGCGTACTCTAGTTACTTGTATTTCTATGCGTGGAACACATTATATAAGTAACCATGACAACGGATAGCTAATCCCATATTGAATAATAGACATTACCCGTGTCAATCCATGCGATATCAGAAATTTTATTCTCTTTATTATACCATATCAAATGTCAATATTTTTGAAGTTGAAATGGTCTCGTTGCCCAATTGGCTAGATTTTTTTTAAATACATCGGTTAACATCGAGATTTTTTTGTGATGTTTTTTATTCTTTTTAGTAATCACGTTAGTTCAATTCGACGCGGTATAGAAAGTTTAGTACCTATATCAGCATAAAAACTCATAAAAGTTGTTTTTCCCGAAACTGCATCTTTTAAGTTTATACAAGTGACCATTATTTTGTTTACAAAATAAGAAACCAAGTAAAATAACACTGTGTTGTCGAACGTCTATAATAATCAGGTTTCTAAGTAAAGAATACATTTATTATTAGTCACTAGATAAAACAAAAACCGGCAAGTGCGACTAGGACTTGCGCACCGAGGGTTCCGAACGAACTTGTAGGTATATATAAATAGTTCGTCCATCACGGGAATCGAGTCTCGAAGATTTTTCCCGCTTAGCCGTTGGAAAACTGTTGTCCCCATACATCGACAAATGTCGCGGTCAGTTTGACAAGTAAGCTTGTAATTGCAATGAGTTCAGCTGAACTACTGAACTCGTGGCTATATCTGATAGTCTAGTTGTCGTACCGTGTTGTATGCGAGAGTGTTGTATAAACGCACCGGTAGCGGACGCCTGTTTTGTGTTAGGATTGTTACTGTGTACCTGCGTAGCATGTTGTTGCGGTTAAGAAACTTTTTTTTTTGATTTTTCCCTTTAATTGTGCTTCTCTTGCTAAATTTCATGAGACTAGGTCAACGGAAAGTTTTGATTCTCAAGAGTCTTGGCAGACAGACGGACAACAGAGTGATCATTTTTTTCCTTTTGATGTACGGAACCTTATAAATAAGCAGACAGATTATTTCACCGACCGGGTGTGAAAGACATATTAAGAAAGTTTTTGCAATCATGTACAATTGCAGTGTGACTCATCGTTTTTCAGTTTCTTGACAATGTACAAGTGTTTCTTGTACACTTGACGTGTGTAAGAGTGGAGGCGTTTCAGACTTCAGCCCGACATCTTACACTACAACGCGAGGGTTGAAAAGTGAAGTTTGATTTTGAGTATATACTTAATAACACAGTTCTATACACAGCGACTGCGGTACAATAACGCGCCGAATTACTTAAAGCCTACCTATGGTACTCACGCGCGTTTTATCCGAGAATAGATTGGATTTCGTTTTCAAAAGAAAATCGCTAGGTAGGAAATATGTGTTATAGAAACTCTGTTTTCAGATATATTCTTGAATTTGATCTCTAACCTCGTGTATAAAATTCTTGTAGGTCTAATGTTGGGCTGCAGAACACGTAATGAAAATATTTGATTTGATAATGACTTTAGATTGTGATGATATAATATTACAGTTTCCAGCAGTCTAATGTCGTATTCAAACTCTCTGTCATCTAGAATAATTCTAAAGCACACAAAAACAAATTATTGTTCTATGTTGAAAAATTCCAGTCAATTGGGCGACGGGACAATTCCAACTTCAAAATGTTGACATTTGATATAGTGTAATAAAGAAAACAAAATTTCTGATATCGCGTGAGGTGACGCGGGTAATGGCTACTATTCAATATGATATTTGATATTCTTTGCCATGGTTACCTACATAATATATTTCACGCCATGTGAAAATTAATCAAAGCATGCTTAACTAGTTTCTGACAGATCTATAAAACGAAAGAACAGTTGACTTTTGTTTTTATTTCCAAAATATTTCCGAAACTATAAAGTTTAGAAAAAAAATTTAACGAAACTTTTTTGAAAAAAATTGGTTGTCTGTAAAGTCGGTTTACGGACGATAGTTTTACGTGATAACGTATTCCGTAATACATAACCTAAATTTATATAATAATTACAATAATTCGAATCTATGATATTGCATCTTTCGCTTCAAATTTAGGTAAATTTTATTAAGTAGAATAATAAAACACTATAAAAAGTACACTATTATTATATAAAAAACAACTATGGCATGTATCTCTTTTGCGCATGCGCCGATTTTCCCCAAAAAATTTACAAAAATTTCTAGTAAAAATAGATAGAGTAAAAACCGTTTTAAAAACTATATTATTATTATATAAAACATCATTATAAGAGATATATTCTTTTACGCATGCGCCGATGTTCCCCAAAAACAATAGGCCACTTCATATTTGCATATCAAACATCCTCCCAAAATTTGGTTTCAATCCGCTTATCCTTGGTGTCGGAATGATAAGAAATGTCAAAAGTGACGTTTGCAACTGTCAAAGTATTATGTTCTAATAATAATTAGTTATTCCAATAGTTAACTTAGAAGGCGTTGCATTTCACAAAATACTAATGTCAAAAAATTGAATTAAACATTAGAAATGCAGCCGTTTTCATGTTAAGACAAGACATACGTTATTTTCTAATTTCCATGTACGGCAAACAAAGACGACCGACCGCGTCGCGTCATGCATTAGACAACATTGCATTTATACAGCTATTTTTCTATATAAATTTGTATAAAAAAACTGTTTAGGCAAATTCTGTTATACGAAATCTATGTAAAATGTTCTCCTCTTTCGTTTAAGACTGGTTTCAAACCGATCTGATTTAAATTGAGCGAGAAATTAGCAAAAAACGTTACGCGTTACGCGTTACGAACGTTACACTTTTTCGAACATGCAGCCGGTGTTTTATCAATTTATAAGATTGGTGATTCATCAATTTATAAGACGTTATCACGTCAAAAAAATATAAATAGAATAATAAACCGTTATGAAAAGTATACCATTATTATATAAAAAACACTGTTCTAGCATATATCTCTTTTACGCATGCGCCGATTTCCCAAAAATAATAGGGCTCTTCATATTTGCTTACCAAACATCTTATCAAAATTTGGTTTCAATCCGCTCATCCGTTTGAACTGTATCGTGCTCAGAAACAGACAGACGCACAGAGTTTTTTTAAAAATATGTTTTTTGGATTCGGGGGACCTCAAAACGAAAAGATACTGTAAAATTTTGAAAAGTGATTTTTGACCTAAACAAGTAGGCACCATTTGCCACTTGTAGGTTGGAATGGTAAAAGATCGCTTTTCAAGCTAAATATTGATGAAAATGCGTTGAAAAGAATTGTTTCGAAGTGAAACCATACTTGAAATTGCAGCTATGGAAATCATTTATGTATTTTATTTATTTATAAAGTATATTCTTTTTCGGTGTAAGTTTCATTTTAAGTGGATCGATTTTTTTACTGAAATCATTGTGTGTCTCTCGTGCGTGATGATATTATTAAGTTGGTATTCAGACTTGGTGATTTAAACACGAAGAAAGATACAAGAGCTAATAGAAATCCTATAAAATTTAATAACTGTTTGGTAACCTCTGTTTTCTGTCTTTAATATGCTGTCTCAGACAGTATGTGTAGACAGCGTCTTCTTGATATTGGACTGTGTGCTTCAAGTTTAATTGGATTTAGTTTCATTTAAAACTAAAGTGTCTGCAGATGTAGAATAAAAATATTGTTTGCTAAACTGTTATCTTACCGTCTAGTAAGCCATTGATTTTTTTGTACGCTTAGAAACTATTAAAACTTATTAAATTTTAAGAAATTAATAAGTTTTATTAAGCAGCTAAAGAGTAGTCTCTTAGTCTGGTTCTAGAGCACCATTTTTTTGCAATCATCCCGTTGTTGTTGTTCTAGAAAAATACTATTTTTGTTCGGATAAAAAAAGACTAATCACGTTTATAAATTGACAAAATATAACCTACTAGCCGTTGCCCGCGGCTTAGCACGCGATTGAGACGAAACACGGATGCATTTCCATTATTTGGCATAGTTACTCCTTTCTAGACGTAGATCCCCCTAATAAATTTCAAAAGTGATGAAATTCACGTGATCAACATCCTGTCAAACCTTGAAAATGACACTTATGTTGATTTTTCGACTATTTACCTCTTTTCACCTTCTGAAGGGGTAGTTTTTGAAAAAGCACGAAACACGTGTTTTTCTATTTGTTGACAGGACTAATCCTACCCATTTTCGAATTGATACATCTATTTTGTATGATTTCGCATGAAACTAATTTGTGTGCCAAATTTCAGCCCAATCCGTCCAGTGGTTTGAGCTGTGCGTTGATTCTCTGAAGGGGTTGATTTTGAAAAATCTCGAAACACGTGCTTATTTATTTGTTGCAGGAGTAATCCTGCGCATTTTCGAATTGATACATCTGTCTCATATGATTTCTCCATGCAAAATTTGAACCCCCGTTAAACCGTTTTAAGGGTTGAATTTTCAAAAATCCGTCTTCAGCAGTTGCCTACGTAATAATAACAGTGGTTGATAGATCAGTCAGTCAGTCAGTCACGGTTTCCTTTTATATATTTAGATAATTGTGTATGCATAACCTATAAGTTAAATTTGTTTTGTTTGTTTATATATTTCGGAACAAGTTTTGTAGTGTGAAGATATTTTTTTAAATAAATTGTTTCGATGTAATCAATAAATACATGGCGTTAGGAAACGGTGGTGGCCTTTGCCAAGTAAGAAACTGGCTGTGGACATTTGTCTGAACATTCTGAACTGATCAAGAAGTATCATCAAGTTTTCGTTACTGGTTCCATTAAATTTTTATCGAATTTACATTTTATAGGCTTGAAAGTGATACAAAATTAACGAGGTTGTTACTCATAAAAAAATTGTATATCTCCTTGATAGGAACTAATGCTCACGTTCTACACAATATCATGTTTTAATTGCAATAATTTATAGTGTAAAAAAATAGAAAAACACTCTTTTCTCTACCTTCGCTAGCACTTCGGTCGATTACAAAATTAATTTGTGTCCGTAGCTATATTTTACTTTTCGTTCAAGATGGTTTCTACATCTGTGAGAGATCCCTATTACTACAGTAATAAAATATTTAATAGCGAAAACTGCGGAAACAGAGTTTACTGAGCGTTACTTCCGTCCAACAAAAAATTTGAATTACTCTCAAGTGGTTCCTAAAGAAGTTTTATTTCAGAAATATGAAAGGAATTTGAATGCTGCTCGTTAATGAGATGATGCGTATTTTTTCATCAATCATAAATTTCATTTAATATTTAGATTTATTAGATTTTAAAAAATCAACAAATATTTAAAAGGAAAACCTCATTTGCAGTGGCATATTGAACTTATGCAATTATTACGTCATTTTTTGAATATTGTAACGGTTAAACATCTGGGAGTGTTTAAACATGCAGTCAACTTTAAAGGAAAAGGCGAAACGCCTTTATAAATTAAAATATAAATGTACCTATGTTATGTAAGAACTGTAACATGGTAAGTCAAGAGAAATGTTTACTGGATTATTCTCTATGCTTTATAAAAGAACATCCATTGCACAAGAAAAGTTTTGAATTTAAATTATGAACTGAATGATATTGAATGGCACATTACTATAGTAATTAAAACTCGAATACACTTAGAGCATAGTTTGAGTTGTAGACAAAGTTTTATATTTCAGTAATTTAACTGCGTTTTGACGAAGATAAAGACGTATGTAATGTTTGAGAATTATTTAAATAAAACTACAGTAAACTCTCTAAAGCTGATTGCCAGTTTTTTTACTTTCTCCTCGACACAAGAATAAACGTTCATTCAATGCGGTAAGCTATAAAAAAACTATAAAAAGAGCCACACGTAAAAAGCACAAAATACCGTACTGTTCTCATACCGTTTTGATGTAAATTGTTTAACATACCATAACATTATAAATTTCTATGTAGTGATAATGGACTTAGAAGCTGATGCATTTTGTTTTGTCATAATAAAAAAAAAATTGGTTGTCTGTAAAGTCGGTTTATGGACGATAGTTTTACGTGCTAACGTATTCCGCTCGAATATCATATTTAATAATACATTACTGCGCTCTCGCTTGCACGCACAGGGTCAGGCGGAACGTTACACTTTTTCGTGCGTGCAGCTGGTGTTTCACGCTCAGGCGGAACGTTACACTTTTCGGAACGTTACACTTTTTCGTGCATGCAGCCGGTGTTTCATCAATTTATAACTATGATAATTATAAAGTAAGCATCTATCCACTCAGACATCAAGCCGTTTATGTGCCAAAATCGAATAAAACCATTTTTCAACGACATTTCGTATTCACTGGCCCGTATTTTTATAATAAACTACCGAAACATCTTTCTAATATATTTAATTACAATAAATTTAGTAAAGATTTAAAATCATGGCTACTTTCCGTGGAAAATATTGAATATTTTTTTGATGTTATGAAGTAAACGTTCAGTTCGATTAGTTTAAAATTTTTTCTCTAATATGCATACATATATGTGAATTTCCGTTTCAACGGAGACATATCAATAGTATATTGGAAAAGTATATCTAATACGGGGAACCCTTAGGATATACTTATTATTTTTTCAATTATAAAATTGTGATATATTATTAATACCAAATTATGTACAATTTGAAAAAATAAATCTTCTTTCTATTCTTATTCTATTCTTATTCTTATCACGTCAAAAATCCGGCAAGCACATGCTACATGATGGGGTTCCGTAGTGTTCGTATGACGTATTGATGGGCTATTTATGGCTCGCAATCGTTGCTTGATAAATATCATACACTAACCTTGAAATGGTTCATTGCAATATATGTGATATACAGACAGGCAGACGGATGGACGGATATAACGAAATTGTAAGTATTCCGTTTTTACCATTGGATACCGAACCTTAAAAATATGGAAAAAAGATTTAAAAAAATAAATATAAACATATAATAAAAAATGATTGAAAAAAAATATTTTGGAAAAATTCGGCAAACTCGTGTTGAACACACAAATGATAGGGTTCTGTAGTGTTTGTACGACGTATTTATAGACTATTTATGGATGCCAATCGTTGCTTAATAAAAAAATGTAAAGTAGCCAATATTTGGCTATATTACTATTATATTTTTATTTTTATATAACAAAAAACAATATACATATGTATACATATGTCGGGAATAAATACTAAATGTTGTATAAAATGTGCATCGAAATTCACTGCCATCCTTTTGAAAGATATTACCTAGATTAACAAAACTAAAAAAAAATAATTTCTAAAAGGCATTATATTCTTTCTAAAAAATTGGTTGTCTGTAAAGTCGGTTTACGGACGATAGTTTTACGTGATAACGTATTCCGCTCGAAGGTCAGGCGGAACGTGACACATTTCGGAACGTTACACTTTTTCGTGCATGCAGCCGGTGTTTCATCAATTTATAAGACGTTATCACGTCAAAAAATTTAAAGGTTAATGCTAAAGGTGCAAAATTCTTTCATATTGAAAGAATTATTACACTACCTCAACGTGCTTTTGAACAAATTATTGCAAGATGGCGTCTCTTTTTGGAAACGGTCACATGGCCCTTTCAAAAAACAGAATTTTAATTTCTATAAAAGTGTTTCAAAGATTGTTCATAATGATGCCTGGAAAAAAATAGAACGAACATTTTTTTAAGTGCACAATACCTATATTTAAATATCTAGAAATACAAAATTATTGTACCCAAAAAATATTCACCCTGCTAAAAGCACTTTTATACTTTTTAGGATCTCATGAAATTTTGAAACAACTCGTAGAAAATATGTTCAACTTGTTTCTCTAACTATAAGTGTTAATGTAAAGTTGGATAAGTTTTAAAATTTTGCTACAACAGTTGAATTAACTAGCGTGAAACTGAAAGAGGGAGGAAGTGTATTCTGCAAAGACAACTCAAAGCGGAAAATCATCTTTGCCATGCAGAAATAAAATAAAAATAATACATATTCTTGGGAACGTTATTAGATTCTGAAAATTATTAAAGCGGTGTTCTTATTTCTTAACCACACTTTAATCTTTTATATGATGTTTAACTAAGCATTTTGTCTAAAACTTTTAATTTATTTAATGGCCATAGTATGATGAAAATAATATATTTCCTAAATGTTCACTCAATAGTAAATCTTTGGACGGAGGCACAATTTATTTAATTTTATTTCGTAATTAATTGAAACACTCTGGTGCTCGGTTACAGAAAAAATTGTCAAAACGTGTGACTTGACAATAACGCCTCGAATTATGATAACACTAGCAGCCCGTCCCGGTTTCACCCGGGTGAAAAACTGTTTTGGAAATATTGTATTAACCTTCCCATCTACACATCAGGACTATCAAAGTACATTGTTTTGATGTATCTCTAAAGATTTGGCCAGCGTTAACCATGTATGCGCACGAAAACAGTTTTTTTTTTACAAAACACCGTCATAGCTCAGCCATTTTGTACAAAATATTTACAAATTATATAGGTACATAGACCTTCCTCGTTTATCACTCTATCTATTAGTAAAAACCTTACTTGGTTATAGTTTTTGAGTTTATCGCGTTCAGACAGACAGAAAGACGTGGTGGAGGGACTTTGTTTTATAATATATACAGGGTGTCCCATTAAGAATGGGACATAGAACAACCGCAGATTCTCCAATTCAAAATAAAACGATTAAGCGAAATATGCTTGGATAAATGTTACTCGCTCTACCAGTGGCGTGCGGCAGGAGTAAGTAATGCTTGTACCCCTTCTAAATGTTACGCCGCTGTCTAAATTTTAATTTTGACTATAATTTTAATTTTTTTGTTATTTTCTAAGTCAATAATGTACACTTGTTAGTTTGTTGTAAAGTCATTGGTTTTCGAGATATTTGCAGTTAAAGATAGATAGACATGTACTTTTTATTTGTATTATTATTAAAAATATTCATTTTTACAATTTTGTCTTAAAAAAACTGCGAATATCTCGAAAACCAATGACTTTACAACAAACTAACAAGTGTACATTATTGACTTAGAAAATATCAAAAAAATTAAAATTATAGTCAAAATTAAAATTTAGACAGCGGCGTAACATTTAGAAGGGGTACAAGCATTACTTACTCCTGCCGTACGCCACTGGTAGAGCGTACTGAACTATTTTTTTTATTGTTAGGTGCATTTTATGATATTTAACAAGTGTGCCGATTTGAGTAAAATTATACGGTGTATTAAAAAAATTATGGACATTAATAATTTTTCAGTTTTCAACTTCAACACCCCGTATTTCGGAAACGAGTAACATTTTATCTAAGCATATTTCGCTTAATCGTTTTATTTTGAATTGGAGAATCTGCGGTTGTTCTATGTCCCATTCTTAATGGGACACCCTGTATATAGATATATAATTAATCGGTCTTTATACATTCAGCTGTCATGTAAAATATTTTATTGTACTTACAAACAAATGCATAGAAAATGATTATTTTTCAAGCTAAATTTTGTGCAAATTGCGTAGAAAAATGTTGTTTCGAAGTGGACATTGTACAAAAAAACTAGAAGTTAAATATATCTACACATAATTAAAAAAAGGATATCGCTTAAATCGATCAATTATTTTTCGAGCAGGATCCACTTGAACTTCTACAGTGCTTTTGTAATGGGGAAGTTGTGTGCACAATCTGAGGTCACTGTCAAATTAAATTTTCTGACAATGTTTGCTGCAACCGAGCATACTTTCCTTATGGTAAAGAGACAGTGAAAATCTATACTAATATTATAAAGACAGTGCTAATTTTGTGAGTTTGTGTATATGCGGAGAGTAATCTCCGAAACTACTCACCCGATTTCAAAGTTTTTTTCGCCAATATTTAGAACGTACCTTCAGGATGGGCATAGGCTATATATTATAGCGTTAAAATAAAATCGTTATTCGTGGAAACCAATATTTAAACGTAAGTCGACGAAAAAACGGTGGCAATCTACAAATTCGGGCGAAGCCGAACCGGGCCGCTAGTACAGAATAAATAGTTCCGGAGCCAGGTTAAAATTTGACCAGTTATTTCTTCTCAATTGATAATAATTAGTGAGCCTCGTGAACGTCAGCTGCGGTTCCGTGGGTGGGATGTAAGTATCCTCCCACGCACGGAGAAAAAAGAATATTTTTAATCATTTTTTCCTGACTAAAAATTTGTTCAAACTATAGCTAATGCAATATCTTGAAAAAAAAAAGTCAGCTGACACATGGTGTATTTTACGCTAGCTGGTCGCTTGAACATGAGAAATCGAGGTACAGCCAGCTGACATTTATATTCATTCACAGTAGCATATAAGCTATCATCAGATAAATATTTAGTTGAGAGGAAATCATTGAATGTATAAATTTTTCTTCATGTTCAAGCGACCAGCTGACGTATGTTATTTTCTTCAAGATATTGAATTAGCTATAGTTTGACAAATTTTTAGTCAGGAGGAAATAATTAAAAATGTTTTTTTTTCTCCGAGCGTGGGAAGCTACCGCCGCTCATCCTACCCACGGAACCCCAACTGACGTTCCCGAGACTTTATGACACAACTCTCTGATGTATTCAACTAATTATCGCTTGAGAGGAACTCGGACTAAAAGTGTTGCTTATAATATTGTTGATTAAACTACTCATTTATGTAGTATGCAATAAAATTTACCGTTTTAAAAGAATAGTTTTGGATATTACGTGAAAAGTAATACAAATTCGATCAGCGCTGATTTAAGAAAGAAAAAAAAAGAATAGCCAATTTGAAGGAAATCTCTGTTGGCACTTTTCTGTAACGGTCTGTAAGGTAGTACATGCCTTTACCTAGATATATAAATAAACGCATTTCAAATGTAAACTGCAAATGAAAGTTCAGCTTGGGAGCTTTTAAGCTTAGTGTAATGCTCGCCATGAGTGTGTTTAAATCGACAACCGTGAATTTTAGTGTGAGGAAAGCTTTGAGGCTATTTCTGCAAATGACTTTCCTTTTTCGAAAATTGCGTCATCATGCATTCTTGAAATGTTTCTGATAATTACAATAAGACGTTATAAGATGTGTTTTAAAGATGGAAGTCTGGACATAAATATTTTAATAAAAACCGGCCAAGCGTTCGGTAGTGTTCATGTGACGTATTTATGAACTATTTATGTGTCGCAGTCGTTGCTTGATTAATATCATACCCTAACCTAGAACTGTAATAATATTGATATTGTTTTAAAGTAGTCGAGTATCCATGAGTTATTATTAATTGCATACTATTAAAATCACATTGAGGTATTGCATAAACCAAGCTGTTCTAATGAATATTGACATGCACACTAGTGACATCAGACAGTTTTTTTTTTTAATTTGATAAATCCGTGGTTCTTGTCTTCGCTATATTAATAGAAATATGATATGAAGATTGACTCTATTCAATAAATAGAGTAACTGTGATCCATTGAAGTTAATGATGAGTATTTGGAAAGAATTCCGTGGCATAAGGATCGAAAATGAAGCAATACTGAGATTTTTTTAAACTTGCATTTAATACTAACGTTTCGATACGTTTTGTATCATCTTCAGAGTGTTCAAATGCTGTCAAATGTTATATGAAATATGATAGTCATGTAAAAATACTGTAAAAAAAAGTATTTATAAAGTGCTAGTTCCTTGATTTTTTCAGAGTTTTTCGTCCCGTGATTGCAAATTTAGTGGGGGCGTATTATTAATGACTTCAGAAGCTTATATCTTAGGAAGATTATAGCTGTGACATATGAACAGAAAGATTGACAGACGGACAGACTGACCGACGGATGGTTATGACCTAATTATAAAAGTTCCGTTTTTTGGCTATGGAACCTTAAAATGTGTTTCTACACGTAAGCGGTTAAGACAGATAATTAGATTAATTTCTGCGACGTAATTACTGAAAAATTAGTTTAAAATTAGTCTGCAGTACCACCAGGGACATGTAAACCGGCATATTGTGTGGGTAGAATTCAGGTACGTAGTCAATGCGAAGATAACGTCTTCAATTTATGAGGCATTAAGGAATATTGTTTTATCATTCTATAAAAATATTATGTAAGAATTTTGAAATTTATCATTAACCCCAGAAAACATATTTTTCACAGTAATACTACTTTATTGTACATTTGGTTATCCGGCGACTAAGAAGACAAACCATTCATTCGTTTAAGGGATCATTCATTAATTACGTAAGGGTCCCGAGAGGGAAGTGGGGTTTAAATAATATCTACATGACTTTATCTCGGGGAAGGGGGTATTAAAAGCTATTGTTACGTAATATTTTATATAAAATTATAATACGGATTTTCCAGACCAAATAATTATTCTTTTAAAAAATAAAAATATTTGATTTATGTCAAATTATGAGTTTTCTAACAACATTTAACTATTTAGGAAAACTAGGTAAAATCTTACCGTAAGGAGGAGTCCGAGGAATCTTACATGTCCGTACATGGGGTTAGGGGGGAGGGTCAAGAATGGCCAAAATCGTCCTTACGTAATTAATGAATTATCCTTAAGGAAATGTCTAAGTCGAGATTTTGCTCCATGTTTTTGGAATGGTCGTAACACTTTTTAAATCAACACATTAGAATTGTATATGAACAGTTCGACATTATATTATTTTGGTTGGCGATCCTACTAATCAATTACTAATGAATAGTGTGTTATCTCCGAAGTGGTGCCATCTATCGGGATGTTCATGTGTGCATATTATTTCTCCCTCCAAACTGAGCAACTTTTATTTGGAGAATTTTTTTCTATCTTCAAAAATAACGGAGATATAAAGATTGCTACTTTAAAATAGGACACCGACACCGTGTATAAGTATATATTATGCGTATTTAAAACCATCGTATCTAGTTTATATTTAAGCTCCTGCCCTAGCACTGGTTGTATGAAATAAAAAGAGAATGATTAAGCTACTAGTAGAGCAAATAAACATTTTGCTTAAATTTTTGTTGCTATCTCACGTTTAATTAGGTAAGTGCCTATGTTTCGCAAATAAATTAGTGAAATGCTTGTTTTTTTTCCGAAATTGTGTTCTTATTGTATCGATTGAATGTATTATTTACATGCCGCGGTTCGAATATCGCTATAATGGTATAATACGGTCCTGTAAAAAAGACGACCTAGAGGAGTCTATCTAATTACCGCTTTGTACAGATTGAAGAGTGTAATAATTGACGTGCCTCGTGTTTTCGTTAACACTTTAAAAGACCGCGCACACTTGTCAAGCATAAACCTGCATAACCAGCGCAGCACAAAACTGGCAACCTGCACGATATCGCAAACACTAGACCAGCACAAAACAGTTAATTTCAATGCAGGTTTCGTAATGTGCCGTAGACATTTTGTAATTTTCAAGTAGTTTTATCAATGCAAAATAATTAATGAAAACGACACTTCACTAGCGCACTAGATCGGTCCAGCAGGGCTAGACAGAAATTGCAGGCGACCGACTGATGGTTGTTGCTGACTGCTGGTTACGCGTTGCTGGTTGCAGGTGTGCGCTACTACATTAGATACATAACGAACAAGAGGGTCGTGCTGGTTCATGCTGGACAAGTGTGCGCGGTCTGTCAGTATTAAATTGCGTTGTATCTTTTTTAGATTGTTTTTTAAAAAATAATATTTTATCAGGAATAATATAAAATACGCTGTTGTCATTGTTATTTTTATAAATAATTTTTAAGCTTGTTCTTTATTTTTAATTCTAGGATATGAAAGCTAGATGAAAAAAAACATTTTGTACATTTTAACTTTAGTTCGTACTTCATACTTTAAGTTATTTAGATTAGAAAATCTGATGTTTCATTGGTTTGCAATAGTAATTTTTAAAAAAATAATATATAATTGGGAATTTAATTATTGATTAAATATGTGAATGTACCTTTAAATTAATATAAAATTGTGAAAATAATAACCTGTTAAAAAATCAAAATTACCTTAATAATGAGTCGGTTTATGAGACCATAGAAAACCTTTTTTATACGTATGAATATTGATATTTATTTTATATTGAAGAATTTTTTGTGAAAAATAATAAAAGACTTTTTTGAATCGGCTTATGTTTATTAAAAATCTATAAATGAATAAAAATTTTATCAATCGGCTTATATTTAATGAAAATTTTAAAAAGGAACAGTATTGCAAACAATATAAAATGTTGCATTAAAAAGTGATTAGCGTTTTAAAATTAAATTCAAGTGAACGATTCAGTAAATTAAGCCATTTATAAAATATACACAAACTAAATTATGCACTAGATGTATTAAATAAACAATGCAATTAAAATAATTAAATGTAATTCCGTATTACATTTATGCAATCTATATTCATTTTATTAAAGTTTGTTCTCTCAAGCTGCTTCAGTTGTAAAATGACCTAGTTTTGTAGAAATTTTAATTACTTCAAACCAATGCCAACAACGCTTCTTATGGAAGGTGCAGAATATTGTAAAAAAGCATTTAATTACAATTGTTGTTGTTGTGTTGACTGTTCGTTATATTTTTCTTAGCGACAAAGATCTTGTAAGTTTGTATTACTTGCAGATTAGGAAATCTTTTAATAGTATGTTAGAAAGACAAAATGCAAAATTAGCGAATGCGTTTGTTGGGGTCAGTGCCGGATGGAGGCCCCTAGGCAGTCAAAAACTTGAGGCACCTCTAAATTATTTCCTAATACGATATGCGTAATTTGGCAGTTGTATTGTTATCGAAACTATATACGCATGCAAAATTTCAACTCCATCGGATAACGAGAAAGTAGTTAAAAGTGCGATTTGCAACCGGCGGAAGCCGGAACGGTCACTTAAATATTATAATATTGTATTGTCATCAGAACTACATACGTATGCCAAATTTCAGCTCAATCGGATAACGGGAAGTGGCTCAAATTTGACCTGCAAGAGTTGATTTCAGATAGACACCGGGACAGGTGAAACGTCGGATGGCAGCACTTTCGCGAACATTCGCCTTGAAAAGCACTGCCCAAGCGAAGAAAACACGTTACTTTTAGTTTGCGCATGCGCGAATCACATTTTTATTTGCAGCTAGTTTGCTATTGCACATACCGCTAAACTAGCGGTATGTGCTTTATTATCGCTTTGTGCGTCAGAGCTGACTTTCGTTCATATAAGAAGTTATATCTAAGTTAATTTCACACGAAATCCATTCAAATTGAAGCTTTTTGAAAAGAGGAGATTCTAATCTATAAAATAGAACCATTTTTAAATCAATTTGAGTTCATAAATACTATTAAAATTGTAATTGAAAATCACAAACAGCAGTTGTCGGTTGGTCTGTACGTATGTACGTACGTACGTATGTACGTACGTATGTACGTACGTCACGACTCTACAGATCGCAATTTTGGTCGGATTGCCTTGGGTTATATTTTATTCACTTTGTTTACTATCAGACCAGAACCCTATTTAAATTCACTAAAATGTGTTCAGTAGTTTAATTTTTATAAACAGTTTTATTTTTTATTATTTTTGACAGCTAGGTAATAGTTTAAAACAATATAATAATTGCTGGTAAATATAGTGTAATCCATAAAACAAGTGCTACACTTGTATACCGTGATAACACCACTAGACGTATTAGGCAGCCGTGGCGCAATGGTTATGCCGTTGGATCCTCAAGGGCAAGGTCCTGGGTTCGAATCCTTACGATATCATTGATTTTTTTCTTTTTATTTTGTTTTATTTTATTCCACTTGATATTAATTATATATTATATTATGTATAGTTCTTAATTTTTTTTATTTTTGCAAACTTAAAAAAAAATATTTTTTCAATTTTTAATTATTTATTTCTTTAAATTTTTAAATCTTGTTAAATTTATTAAAAATATTTTTTAATTGTTATTTTTTTATCATACAGTGGAAAACTTGCGGGATGTGCACTTTTGGTTTTGCCAACTATTTTCAACTTTCGTCTTCGAAGTATGAAACGTGAGCTTCAATTCAGATACTACAAAAATTTAATGAAAAGTGCAACGTGTAAAAAATGCACATATTTTTGTAAAATTTTTGAAATAAATCTTTACTGCAGTGAACTAATAAAAACGCTGATAAAGATGCATATTATTTAGTTTATTTTTGAATTATGCAACGTACTTTGCTTTGAAATTGAATAAAAACGAACAATGTTGTTGCATACTGACTGCACGCTGTGATCTCATTTCGTTTAATGTTTCGTAGTCTATATAGAGTGCAATAATTAAACGCTCTTAACGTACAAATTCTAATTAATTTTTTATACATTTATGTATTTATATTATTTAATTAAACATTCGAAAATCAATAAACTCCGCAATTTATAAGTAGTATAGGTATATATATTTATATTATGTAAACAATTTAAATAACAAATTGTTCATTTTTGCATTGCTTGGGAATTAAAAAAAATAGTCTTTTAGATGTGTATCAAGAGTGTAATGCATTATTGTATGTACGTGATGTGACATTGTTAACACCCGCTTTTCGAGTTTTAACAATCACACAAGCCATAAAAGCATTACAATCGAGATATATACTACATTTTCACACGTACCTCATTTTAAATAGCTGATTTTCACTTCATAATAATTATAGTATTTGTAATATTTTTGACAGTTCAGTTCGGCCATATTGGAAATATATCTCAACACCTATTATGCTGTCTCTTTTGCTCATATAGATTTAAATGGCAACTGACAGAGATATTGGATTGGTAGAAAAAGAGCCATTTTACAACCGCTATACAGGCATGAAAATATAATTTTATAGAGACTCGTGTAAAAAATACTATATAGCAGAGGTGTATTTGTTAGGAGATACAGAAGAAGTTATACTTTCAAGATACTCTTTATTTATGACTAGCTGTTACCCGCGGATTCGCACGCGATTGAGACGAAACACGGATGCATTCTCATTATTTTGCATAGTTACTTCTTGATCGACGTAGACCCCCCTAATAAATTTCAACATTGATAACATTCACGTGATCAACGTCCTGAAATTGACACCCATGTTGATTTTATGACTTTACCTTTTTTTCATCCTCTGAACGGGTTGTTTTGCTCTGGACCAGAGACAATAAACAACTTTATTTTAATAAATAAAATTATCGACCAATTTTTCAGACAATATATTAACAAACAATATAAAATTAATACAACGTTTCAATCCGGATTTGGATCTTCTTCAGAATTGATCTAAAAATATAAAAATAATTAATATTTAAATATAATTCGCTTTTTAAAGAATTTTTCAAAATTAATTATGAAATTTAAAATAATGAAAAAATAATAACAAACAATCTTTTATTAACTAGTCATGGAAATAATAATTTGTGAGTACCTAAAAAAGAAAGAAAAATTAATAAAACAAAAATTATTTCAATATAATATTATATATATTACTTAAATTTTCTGTATCTAATTGAGCATTGAGAGAATTTTTATTTGATTTTATATGTAATATTTCCGAAATATTTCTGTTAAAAAAATTAGTTTCATTATCTAAAATTTTAATATTATCCCAATTAATTTTTTGGTCGATAATTTTATTTATTGAAGAGTTCTAATCAGACGTTAATCAAAGATTTGAACTTTATTTTAAAATAAGCATATATTCTAATTTGACACAAATTTAATGATTATCAGAAATAAAACGCGTGACAACGATCTCTGGATTAGTATATATTATCATTATTAATCATTCAGCCTCTGATATTTTAACTAATCATTAACTTATCATGTCATATTATTAGCCATCTTATTTCAGAAAGCACTAATAAATATACTTTTTTTAATATTATGAAATAAAACAAAAGCTACAAAACAAATTTGCTTTGTAGTAAAAAGTATTTACCTAATAAAACTTAAAAAACTAATTTTGTATGGTACTCTGGTTAACGAACTACAATAAAATTAAAATTAATAAGTGCATACCTACCAAATACAACAAATAAATAAATATTTTTAATGCAAGTAATACTTCAATCAAAAGTACCAAAATAGAGTTTTTTCTCAAACTAAAAAAAAAAAAAAAAACGCGGAGCGCGGAGGCATAAAAGACACTTCGTCGCTCGCAGCTGCACTCCATTTCAGTGCGAACCTCCCGAATGTAGTTTCGGTTTCGGCCGTAATGTCGGTCGGATGGGCAGCCGAAACCAGTTTTTTGGTTGAAAGTAGGCCGAAACCGAAATTTCGATCGGACACTAATCAGTATATTTCGCAAATTAACTTTTATTTAAGTGAAAATCAACGAATCTGGAATTTATCATCAGCTTAGCGATTTTGTAGTTTCTAATTATAGAATTGTTGGCTTCATTTCAAGCGAACGGCTTTGTTTCTTTGCTTTGGAATATATGGTTGAATTTTTTTCAAGTTATAGTGTTTGTTTTTCATAAAATACCTCTTCATCGCCTGAAGCACCTGTATTTTTGTGAACATATTTACTACCCAAGAGCTTTCTTATACTATATATTCAATGTTATGAATATGGTATTATCTACAAACAAATGCGATACATATATTTATTTATCTTGTAAAGGTTTTTTTGTTGGTTATCTTATTCTCTCGTCATTTAGATATTTTTTTGTGCCCGGATCAGATACACATGCAATTTGGTTTTCTTTCGTCTCAGCTTCTATACAATTAAAATTATTTATAATGTTCCGTAGTAGAAATTTTCATGTTTATAAAATAATAGTTGCCTCGCGAATTAAAGAAATCAAACAATTTGGAAAATATCAAAGATATAAGACAATATAAGGAAAATAATTTTCCATGGGGAAAATTATATGGACTGGTTGGTTAAAAGTCCAGAATGTATTTTTGTTATCTTTGTAAAATACATTTAAGGAGTATTTTTAGGATTTCGTAACCCAAGGGTGCCCAACAGGACCCTATTACTAAGCCTCCCCTGTCCGTCTGTTCGTCTGTCAGCGAACTGTATCTCACGAGCCGTAATAAGTAAAGACTTGAAATTTTCAGAGAGTGTGTATTTCTCTTGCCACTATAAAATAATGAAACCCAATTTTTTATGCACAATAGATTCTATATTACACATACACAAACCGCAACAACGTGCTACGCACTTACACAGTATATCAGTTCTAATACAAAACAAGCATCTGGTAACGGTGCGCTTATACAGCAGTCTACTCGAACGTTTATTAAAATACAGTTATAAGAACTCTCGTATATAGCATGGTACGACCGCTATGATATCAGATATAGCCACGATACAGCAATTCGGATTTCGGGTAGTCCATCTGAGCTCATTGTAATTACCTATACATTTAGTTGGTAAACTGGCCGCGAATTATGTCGATGTATGAGACAACAGTTTACCAACGACAAAGCAGGAAAAATCCTTGAGACTGGATTCCCTGAGTCCGACTCGCACTTGGCCGGTTTTTTACGTAGATTACGATAGTGAAAATAAACAATTTAGATATTCGCAATTATTAAGTTTTGAATTTTTGTTATCCATTGTCGTTTTTTTTCTTTTGGTGAGTAAACGGAATTTTTGAAAATTAGACATTTAAAAATTTTCATGTTTATTTTAACATAAAAAGGGATATATTTATGTAATGACAGAATGTAGTACAGTTCCAGAAGTTTTGTTTGAAAGTAACTTTCAGTAAAAAGTAACAGCTGAGTTTGACTGCGTCTCTGATTTTAACTTTTTATTAGTTCTCACACAATTGCGTCGGCCTTGTTCTAATTAAGTAAATTTCCCAACTGAATTTACCATAATGAACGAGTAATGACACACTTAATGTCAAGGGATCGATTTATTTATCTGTAAGACTTAGAAGAATATATTTTAAAACAGAGCTTTTCAAACTGAAAATTGTGGATGTTAAATCAAACAGAGGTAAAAAATAAATTTATGAAATGGTTGGTTATAATTTTTTTTTGTCATTCTTTAATTTGGCATCAGTCATTTTCAGTTTAAAACGCACTGTTTCAAAATAGGCTTTTCCTAAATTTTAAGGCCGCTGCACACGAGACTAATAACACTGCTTGGACCTCTGCTGGCCGGCAGGCTTGGCATGAAGCTGGAAATGACGTCACTGCGGGCCCGCTTGCTAGCTTACAAGATTTAAAATTAGAACACGGGCTTTTTTCTTGCTAGGTCCTCTGCTTGCTCTGAGCAAGAACCAATCAGGAATTACCTTGTCACGTGGGCGACATGAACCAACGCCCACAAACCAACATGGCGTCATTATGCTCAGGGTCAGACAACAGACACGTTTTACTCTCTGTTTATATTTGAACTGTTACTGCGCGCGCACCAGATCTACCCACAAAACAAGCTTGAAAAGACGTCTCACATAAAAGCAAGAAAACTAATAGTCAAATCTACCAGGGAATCTAGCGGCAAATCCAGCCTCATATACAGCGGCCTTTAGACCTTCTGCGCACTGTTTTGCAATTTGAGCTTCAAACCGGTTCGGAATGCGATTGTTCTGTAACCTTTCGTGCGTCAGAGAATGGGGAGCTGCACATAGGTCGACAGAAACATGTCCAATTTGAAATTGGTCGTGAACGACCGTGTTTGAATGGTTGCATGTTGTTGCGAAATTTATCTTCTGTTAGGTATAGGAGAAACCCGTCTTTAGAATAGCTGCGGCAAGAGATGAAGCCGTCGCGTCATAGTGATGTGAACGCATTGCGCCCGCCTTTAGCTTGCTATTGGCTGTTTTGGAGATCCATGTGCGTCGAGTGTTTATTTTTATTCTACCGCTATAAATGAATATGTCGAATTTATTCCACACGCCACTGTTTGCGGACAAGTAGGCGTTACCTACCATATTATTGATGACGTGCCTGGCTTCAACTCTCACCGCGGGCACTATACCAATTTCAGATTCAGTCGCGCTCGTGTGCGGATAAAGAACCTCAATTGAATGCAAACCGATTGCAGAATTTTGTCGAATCTTGTACTTGTTTGAAACTCAGGTTGCGATACAGTCGACCCTTGCACGAAGGGCCTTACAGATCAACAAACAGATCCCTTGACATTCATAGTATTCTTGATATGGATCCAGTTCCTTCGTCATAGAAATTTTCGGAACTGTCCCGTCACTTCCACCATAAATGTTCTGTTTGTGAATATCCTTCAAAAAAACTCACTAAAGAACGTAAAATTACGAGATCGGCGCCAATAAAATTATTATAATTAGTACTTTTTATGTCGGTATCTATGTACTTTCATTAATTTGACTTACGCTTTTAGTGGCTTGTTTTGAAAAAAATTCAATATAAATTTAAGTTTTATTTATTTTTTATTTTTAGTGACTGCAATAGGTACGTAGTTTACACTTTATTGGCGGCCTTTTTTAATAATTTATTATTATTTATGTGGGATTACTCTGCAGGTATGCCCTATTAAATAGTAAAAAGTCAAATTCGGTTCACAAATGGGGGAGATATGAGATATGTGTAAAAAAAAAACTTTATTGAAGTCATTTAAAAACGATTAACCCTTTTTTTTAATTAAATGGATCCATTTCATAAACATTACGTACAAAATGGAGTCGACATTTTTGAAATCAGTTAGCCCCTCCAAAAGTTATGACTGAACAAAAATAAATACCTGTTGAATTGATAACCTTTTACTATTCCAACTCACAAGTAGGGAATGGTACTAGTTTAGGTCAAAAATGACTTCAAAATCTTACGATATCTTTTTTGAGGTCCCCCGAATCCAGAAAACATATTTTTGGAAAAACTCTATGCGTCTGTTTGTCTATGAGCAGGATACAGGTCAAACGGATGAGCGGATTGAAACTAAATTTTGGGAGGATGTTTGGTATGCAAATATGAAGAGTAGTATTGTTTTGGGGGAAAATCGGCGCATGCGTAGAAAAGATATATGCTATAACGGTGTTTTTTATATAAATGAATGATGAAAATGACAAAGAAATCCTTTCCAAAATTGTTTATTTTCAATTAATTAATTAAGCGCTTTCGGACAATTATTAGACCATCTTCAGAAAAGTTTTTTTATAAAAATCATTAAAATTATCAAAACTTAAAAACTATCACTAAAAAGGAATTCAAGAATCATTATTATTATTTTTATACAATAATGGTATACTTTTCATAACGGCTTATTATTCAATTTATTTTTTCAAGAAAGTTCCGTTAAAACATTTATAGATTCGGAAATATTTTGAAAATAAAAAAATTAGCGGTTCTTTTAACTCGTAGATGCCAGAAATAAACATGCTTCGATTAATTTTTACATGACGTGGATCATATTATGTAGGTTATCATGGCAACGAATAGTAAATATCATATTGAATACTAGCCATTACCCGTGTCACCTCACGCGATCAACATTTTGAAGTTGGAATGGTCCTGTCGCCCAATTGACTGGATTTTTTTTGAAGTCGATTAAAAACTAAATTAGTATAGAATAAATTTTAAGTGTGAATTTTTGGAAGTATCTTTGTTAAGTTGTTATCCATCCTGTAGATTTGAGAGTATAATATTTATGTGGTGAAGCGTTAGCGTGAGCATATGCGTGAGTTTGAAGGGTCGTTGCAGTGTGTGTAAGTGGCCTCCCTGCACTACACACAACATACATATATACCTACTAAGAACAACGCGGCTCCGAGATGAAAAATACCCATTGGAAATGGGCCGTGTAATCTGATGTGATTTTTTATTTACAGCCCCTTAAACTATAAATAAACAAGGAGGAGAGTCGATGCAGAATCCTTGTGTGCATGAGTTGCATTTGTTCGTTATACGATGGCGGTTTTAGATAAAAGGTGAACGTTGAATTTGTAAAGTGAAACTCTAGATAAGAAAATAATAATTTGTTTTTAATGATTTGTTGTTTTTTTTTTTTTTCTGTGGATTGTGCACTGGAACTTTTTTTGAGCAAGGAACGTCGTAATCTTTCGATTAGTGCTGTAAACAATTTAAACTTTAAAGTATCCGATGAGAGTTAAATAAAAACAATCCTTACATCGCATCTTTATTATTTCTAATCTTTGAATAACGTCTGATAACTCTTCAATAAATAAGATTATCGACCAGTTTTTCAGACAATAATATTATTAACAAAATATGTAATTATACTTTTTTAGCTTAATTGTTATTCTGGATCAAAACATGAATTTATTGAATTATAATTATATATTTTGTTAATATTTTGTCTGAAAAATTGGTCGATAATTTTATTTAAGTATTAAATAATTATTTCTAAAACATAGTTATTGAAATAAAACTTATTTAGGCGCGTTTTATGAATTTCGTGAAAAGACAACTCGATGATTTGCCGTCAAGAAATCTTGTTACGTTTTTGCGCGGCTTATACTCCGTTTATG
Source organism: Xanthostigma xanthostigma (assembly GCA_963575645.1). Classification (NCBI taxonomy): domain Eukaryota; kingdom Metazoa; phylum Arthropoda; class Insecta; order Raphidioptera; family Raphidiidae; genus Xanthostigma; species Xanthostigma xanthostigma. The sequence continues at coordinate 18,621,619 of OY754467.1, forward strand.
CCGCACATTTTTTATTACCCAGCTGCGGCGAAGCCAAAAGGAAGGGTTATGAGTTTAGCAGTCTACGTATGTTTATATTTACGGATGTTCCACCGTAGCGCCTGAACTATTCATCCGATTTTGATAAATAAGGTGTCAATCGATTCGTTATTATGGCCCGGGTTAAATAGGTTACATTTATTTTTTAATTTTGGTTCCAGGGGTGAGCAAATTGAAAACAAATAATAAATAAGTTCAAAAAAAAATTGAAATAAAAAATAAGTTTAAAAACTAAAACCCGACTACTGAAAAGTATTAAACAAGAAAATATTCTTATCTGAGGATAGCCGTGGTCGTATGCCTTCTCATATCTATGGGGCCCCTCTAGATGCACTTTGCCCTATAGAGCTTATGATCGCTTACTACGATAAAATGTAATGTTTTGTTAGGGTAGGTGGCATATGACCACGGCTATCCTCAGATGAGAATATTTTCTTGTTTCATACTTTTCAGTAGTCTTTAAACTTATTTTTTAGTAATTACTAGCTGCTACCCGCGGCATCGCACGCGATTGAGATGAAACACGGTAGCTAAACTCAGTAAGCAGCTTCATAAGAATCTGTGTTCATTCTATGTAATTCCATAAAGAAATAGTTGTTCGTGCGAATTTGTAAAGATAATATAATTTATTTATTTATTGATTTTACCCTACAGGCTAAAAGCCCAATTACAGAATAAGTAACATAACAACGTAAGTGCGCATAGAATATTACAAAAAAAAATATATTAAAGAGAAAACAAAAGATACATTACTTCCTTAATTAACGCTCTAGACTGGATACCCCATTAATTTGACAAAAATAGTAAATTGTGTATCTAGGGCGTAACTGAAGAATATTTTCAGATGTTACATTATATTGAACGAGTGTATGTCACAACGAATAATGTCACATAGCACTGTAGATACATACTGTATTACCATTCCAACATCATAAATGTGGAATGGCACTAATTCATTTTTTCGCTTTGAGGTCCTCCGAATAAAAAAAACATATTTTTGGAAAAACTTTGTGCGTCTTTTTGTCTATGAGCAGGATACAGGCCAAACAGATGAGCGGGTTGAAACCAAATTTTGGGAGGACGTTTGGTATGCAAATATCAAGAGTCCTGTTGTTTTTGGGGAAAATAGACGTATGCGGAGAAGAAATATATTCTATAACGTTGTTTTGTATATAATAAATAATGGTATACTTTTTATAACGGCTTATTATTCTATTTATTTTTTTAAGAAAGTTTCGTTAAACATTTTTTTTTCGAAAAAAAGTTTCTGTATTATTTTAAAAATTAAAAAAAAATCAGCTATTATTTTTTTTTTTTGTAGATCTGTCAGAAATAAACTAGTTAAGCATGCTATAATTAATTTTTACATGGCGTGGAACATAGGAACATATTATGTAGGTAACCATGGCAACGAATAGCAAAAATCATATTGAATAAATAAAATTATCGACCAATATTTCAGACAAATCGTATTGAATACTAGCCATTATCTGCGTCACTTCACGCGATATCAGAAATTTTATTTTCTTTATTATACTATATCAGATGTCAATATTTTTGAAGCTCAATTGGCTGTTTTTTTTTTCTTACACCCTATAAAATATCGGTATTTTCAACAGTTTTGACATTTCACTTAACTTCAATAATGAATAGTACCTATAGGTATTGCACACTGTATGTATAACCTCTCGCAGGCCGTGACGCTGTGGGTAACGCGTCGTGTCATCTGCATCGTGTACTACTCACAAGATCGTAGGTTTGTCTCCAGTTGTATAAATATGAAATATCAATATAATTGAATTTTTATTTACTTATTATAGCGGCCCGGTATTACTTCGTTCGAATTTGTAGATTGCCACCGTTTTTTCGTTAAATTATGTTGCAATATTGATCTCCACGAAAATCGCTTTTATTTTACCACGATAATATATTGTTTATGTCTATCCTGAAAGTCCATTCTAAATATTGGTGAAAAAAATTTTGAAATCGGATGAGTACTTTCGGAGATTACCTCGTACATCCAAACATACTAATTTTACCTCTTTATAGATAGAAATAATAAATGTAAAAAAATATATATCAATAAATTTTAGTTCAGTGCCCAGCTTTCGTCTCTTACTTGATACCGTTAGTTCATGACCGGTTTACATGCATGAAACGGGGGTAGGACAAAAAATGTATTTAATATTAAACGGATTTTTTAGATGTACATGAAAGATTTTTCATGACAGAGGCTTGAACGTTTCAAAATCGACTGTATAAAATATCGTTAAGTCTGTATTATTATGTTGTAAGAACATCCATAATGCATAAATATTGCAAGAAGCAATACGTAGAAAATTGCATAAAACCGTAGACTTTCTTAAAATTTGCTTTCAATGCTATGCGCATGTTGGTATAACTGCATCGACTTTACTCGATCAAATATCTTGTCAAACTATGTAAGTACTGCAGAAACTCTATTACGTATACTCGCTGTTGTGAATGTATGTGCGTGGCTTAAATTGTCAGTGGCGTGCCTCACATCGTAAGTTTGTGACACTTTCATGTCCACAATTTTCATATCCGCACTCCAAATTCACTGTGTATGAGTGGGGTGCGGTGGAGCGGCAGATCCATCGGTGATTATTGATATAATTTGTGATTTCAAAAAAATTTAAAAAAATTGGCACTCTCACTGTACGTATATTTCATTTAATTCTTCGAATGTCTCACTCTTTGGAACGTTATAAAAGAAAAATAAATTTATTTTCTACTTTTAAGTGCGTTGATATAATTTTTTTTATATAACTAAAAAATAAAATTAAAAATTACATTGCAACGCCAACAGATCAAAATCTTACAATCATGCATTTATACGACTCCCGTCCTCTTGAAATGTGCCCGTCGCAAAATAACTTCTGGATTCGGCGGACAACTTACCAAGAAAGCCTCCACTGCACCTGACGGAGTATGTTTCATTCTAGATTAAAGATTTTTGTCGTGAAGTCAGTCTTTAACGTTCTTAACTCTTTCAATTCAATTTTTTTTCTGACACCATGCATTTTTATCAGTTTTAAATTTGATTTAGCCCATCAGTGAATCATATTATCTACCTATAGCTATATATTCTAGAGGATGCTGCCATCTATATCTATAATTAATATTTTAAAGAGAAAAGATTTGTATTTTTGTTTGTAATGAATAAACTGAAAAACTACTGGACCGATTTTAAATTTTTTTCGCTAATAGAATGCAACATTATCACTGAGTAACATAGGCTATATTGTTAATCGAGTTAAATCAGGGATCCCTACGAAAACTCCAATAATGTAACCCAAAGTGTAAGACACATAAAACTCCTTACATAGCATGCGCTGCGAAAATATTATATAAAGAGGTAAAGTTTGGATGTAGAAGGTAATCTCCGAAACTGCTCACGCGATTTCAAATTTTTTTCACCAATATTTAGAATAGACTTTCAGGATAAATAATAAATATAGGCTATATATTATAGCGTTAAAATAAAAGCGCTTTTCGTGGAGACCAATTTGAAATTACACATATACAAGCAAAATCTGGACACGAAAAAACAGTTAGAAAAGGAAATATAAAATTAGACATATACCTATATGCCAACAGAATCGAAAGGGTTAAGTGTGTCAAGTGTCTTTTTCTCAGAATCATTTGACGTTTCTTCAATGAAGAATCAAGGCTAAAAATGTGACGTGGTTTGTGTAATATTCCCGAGAGTGTAAACTTGTTAAGTAGGTATACATTGTATTTTAATTTGTGAATTAAAATTGATGACGTTTTGACTAGAAACAAAGGACCGTGTGATTGATAATGATTGCGCGCCTCTGTGAAAGGGAGAGCAAGCTCGTTTCGGCGATCCCTCATTCAGAATTCCCTATATATTCCCCATAGAGATACTCTAGTCGCATAGCAGTAGCATGCCAGGACATTTTACATCATATTTCATATGACGATGCTTGTTCGACGCCTAGATCCAGACGCCCACATGGCGTTCCAATACATAGTAGGTATCGCCCTTCCCCAAACCACTCTACGTGTGTATGTCTGCCCTATCGTTCCCTTGTTGTACTAAACTTCCAGCAGAATGATGTATGTGTCTTAAAACAGTTGCACTATACTTTCATTACTAACCCGAAATCGCTACTTAACATTTGCGAGATCTGTATTTACGTTGCATCTTTAAATTCGTAGCTACTGTGCCCACAGCTAACTTATCCATTAAGGTCACTGCACACGAGACTGGTAAGGCACTTACGAGGCTGCCTGCCTGAACTCACAACATTTTTTTATTAAATATTTAAAATCTTTAGGATTCTTTGCTCCATTTCAAAAGAGTAGCTATCAAGTTTGAAATTAATTTATTGTAACATTGATATACAGGGGTCCGGAAAAAGTTCGACAACAGCCCGAAATTTCTAGGTTTTCGTGAACAAGTTTCGAACAAAAGTTGCTTAACTTGGAAAGTGATATCGTTTGCTCACAAAACTCATCCCCTTGCAGGGGGTGGCGGTGAATCTAAAATTTTAAATGGCAACCACATTTTTACTCACGGGTTATGATTCTCCGAAGAGAAATATCAAACTTTTGTCCGAATAATTTTTTTATCCGAAACTTTTCTCTTCACTCCCAAATGAATGCTCTCGAGTTTAAGATTCTTGCATTGCGAGTCATGCCCTTGTGCGGTGTAATTCCAACCCACAAGTGGGGAATGGTACTAGTTTAGGTCAAAAATCGTTTTTCAAAATTTTACAACATTTTTTCGTTTCGAGGTCCCTCGAATCCAAAAAACATATTTTTAGAAAAACTCTGTGCGTCTGTTTGTCTGTGAGAATGATACAGGTCAAACGGATGAGCGGATTGAAACCAAATTTTGGGAGGATGTTTGGTATGCAAATATGAAGAGCCCTATTGTTTTTGGAGAAAATCGGCGCATGCGCAGAATAGATATATGCTATAACGGTGTTTTTATATAATAATTGTATACTTCTCAAAATGGTTTATTATTCTATTTATTTTTTCAAGAAAGTTTCGTTAAAAAATTTTTTCTTTACTTTAGAGTTTCGGAGATATTTTGAAAATAAAATGTTTTTAACAAAAAAATTGAACCAACTTCACACTAAAAAGTAAAAAATAATTGCGTATTGAAATGTTTTGGAGTCGGTGTCAGCCAAAATGAAATCTATTCCGAGAACTACACCGACTCCAAAACATTTCAATACGCAATTATTTTTTACTTTTTAGTGTGAAGTCGGTTCAATTTTTTTGTTAAAAATATTTTATTTTTCTCTTTTTAGTGTTAATCTAACACTAAAAATCGGTGAACATACATAAAAAACATTATGCGTGTCTTTGAAATTTGAGAGTTTCCCTCGATTTCTCCGGATTCCACCATCAGATCCTGACTTGGTTCCGATGGGACCACCTCTGAGGTGCACTCTTTCGAATAAAAAAAAAAAAATTAAAAATTGGTCCATAATTGACGGAGAAATCGGTGAACATACATAAAAAAAAAATATACAGACGAACATAGAACCTCCTCCTTTTTGTTGAAGTCGGTTAATAAAAAAAATCAGCTGTTCTTTTGTTTTGTAGATCTGTCAGAAATAAACAAGTTAAGCATGCTTTGATTAATTTTTTTCTTACGTGGAACATATTATGTAGGTAACCATGGCAACGAATAGCAAATATCATATTGAATACTAGTCTTTACCCGCGTCACCTCACGCGATATCAGAGATTTTATTTTCTTTATCAAATGTCAACATTTTGATGTTTGAATTGTCCCGTCGCCCAATTGGCTGGAATTTTTTTTCAATAAAATTAAGCTTTGTTTAAATTAAGCATCCACTAAAGCAGCCTGATGCATGTAGCAAGTCAGACTGGATCGACTTCAGCTGGTGTTTGCATTAAAACGCCGGGTTGATTTCTTGAACAAATACAAACATTTAATGGAATATCAGATGCGGTTTGTTACAGCCAACCCGTCGTCAAGTTCTAAGTTCAACGAAATGCTTTTATGTTTGATTTATGTACGAATATCTCGAATTTCACTATATAAATCTATTTAGGTAGACTTTGTCAATAATGATGAAATTGTTTTTAGTTAGGTTCTGAAGGTTCTTCTTTAACTTCATTAGCGTACTACCGTATTTTGTTGTAATAAAATAAATCCGTATGACTTTATAAATTTCTAGTAGTCTAGTCCGGCTTCGCACGAATTTGTAGATTACCACTGTTTTTTCGTCGTCTTACGTTGCAAAATGTGTCTCCACGACAAGAGATTTTATTTTAACGCGATAATATATAGCCTGTGTCCATCATGAAGATCCATTCTAAATATTGCTGAAAAAAAGTTTGAAATCGGATGAGTATTTTCGGAGTTTACCCTCCGCATATAAACAAACTCAGAAAATTCGCACTCTTCTTTATAATATTAAGGCTACTGCACATGAGACTGGATTTGTCGCTAGATGCCTTGCTAAATTTGACTACTAGTTTTCTAGCACTGGTTTTCTTAATTGCTTTAATGTCCTCGCTTCACACGATACGTCTTTTCAAGCTTGTTTTGTATATAGATCTGGTGCGCGCGCAGTGACAGTTCAAATATAAACACAGAGCAGAATGACGCTTTGTTGGTTTGTGTTCAAATTTTAAAATCTATCTTGTGAGCTAGCAGGCGAGTCCACAGTGACGTCATTTCCAGTCTCGTACCCAGCCTATGTACCAGCAAAAGACCAAGCAGTGTTTCTAGCAGTGTTTTCGGCCTCGTGTGCAGCGGCCTTTAGTATAGATTATTTCTCATTCAAATATTATATCCTAGAAATCGTATTTTAGTTGTTTTTTTTAATACTAAAGAAAATAATAACTAAACGAAGACTATAATCTGACGGCAGCAGTATATTTCGTATGTGTCTGACAGAGAGAGAGAGAGAGAGTTCTTTTGACTGACGGATAGTTTGGCAGTTCTTTCGACAATTCTTAGGTAGGTAATATTTTCTCAAAACTACATTTTTATTTTAATAAAAATAATTTGTTGTTAAAGCTCATTTTAAAAATGTCGTTACTGGCAGTTATAGGTTTTCAATTTTTATACAAATGTGTTTACAGCTACTAGAATGTGCTTTGCAAAATATTGTGTCGATCAATCAAAATGTAATTTTGTGTACACAGAAAAGCATGCACATGTAAATTTTTAACATAATGTACTGCAAATATTTTTCCTGTGAAACATATTATTAGACATATTGAAATGTATGTAACTGACGTGCAATTTTTTTAACTTTTTCTAATCTGAAAATTTGAGTTAAGAGTAAAAGACGGAATCCTTTTTGAAAATAATACGTACCATCGATTCTTACAGCAACAATTAACAATATTCACTGACCAACCTAACGATTATTATCGATAGAATATACTACACATTACAGACTGTATTCCATGGTACACTACCAGTAGGGTAACAATACCACCTGAGGCCCGTTGCAAATTCATCGGATGGGGCCCTCCCTTAATATAAAAAAGTTTTACGTTGTAGTTTAATCTTTATAAATCACGAAGTAAAGTAGATATTTGTAAAATCCGTGTATGTTCGTGAATAATACCTAACTTAAACTGTCTAAATACAATATTAATATTTTTTACTAAATTTTGTAATAAATGTTAGGTTCTTCCTGTCTTAACGGCCTCTCGGACCGGAAGCCCCCTCGAGCCAGGGGCCCGTGGAGTTTTACCCGTTCTGCAACCCTATAGTTACGCCACTGAACACTGCACGATTTTTTATTTATAAAAACAAGATATTCACATAATTTTTCTTTAACCGAGACAGAAACAAAATAACAATTCACCAGACAATCTGTTCAATCTGATGAAACAAGTAAAATTTTTTTTATTGAATATTCAAAAATAAGAAAAATATCGAAAACCATCAAACTTGAAATTGAAAGATAATATTTTCATAAAGCAAAAGACTCCCGAAACTGTGCTTTTTATCCGATTCCAACATATCTTAAGAGCTGCAGTCGTCTCTTCGTATCTACATGGTTAAAACTTAATGATCTTTTATGAAACTGTATTTATGGTTTTTATTTTATTTTAAAGTGAAAATACACATGTCTATAAAGCAAAAAGCGACTTATAACATGCGTTTTGTACATTTAAACATTTATATAAGTTAGTTTTGTTACTCAAATACATATTTAATTGAAATATTTATCATACTGGGAAGTTGGTCAAACTTGCAGTCTTAAAACAAGAACAGCTTGTTTTTATTTGTAAATATCTGTACCTATAGAGTACCTATCTGTATAGAGTAAAGAAACTTTTGTATGATTTTTTTTATAAAATATAATATAATGCAAAGATGAAATATGAAAGAAGAGACCGCAATTCACCTTGCCGATAGACGATAGCGAAGCAAAACGAACTTTGAACTAATATTTCTGAGAAAAAATACCTGCTATCTATGTTATTTTCATAAAATAAGAATAAACATGTTGTTTTTCAAAGCTTATAGATAAAGCAGTCTAGTCTTTTCAAATAGGTAACAGATTTTGCTTATTCTCAAATATTTATATATCGCAATTTTATATTATTATTGACGGTATATCAATTTATTGTCATACGATATTATTTTGTTTTTTTCTTATGTAGGTGTTAAATTTGGGAGTAATTTTGTGTCTAGAAGGAAGAGAATTTAAAAAAAAATAATTATTTAAAAAAATAAGATCCCCGACTGCACAAAAACGAAACTGATAACTAAAAAGAAGAATTCAAATCGGAAAAATAAATTGCTCATTACCTGTACATCGGCTGAAAAAATGGTAAAGGACTTTTCGTCTCAGAATTTTATTCTCTATTCAACCCATTAATTCCGTGCGATACTTACCGGACACCTGAATATCGGACGTGAGATTCTCTTGAATTTTGCCTTCAGACGAAAGTAAATTAAAAAAAAATGTCTCGCCTTGTTATTCCGCATTATTTTCCACAGAGTTTTTCAATGGAACTTTAAAAATATAAAACCCGACTAAATCTCATTTACTGAACCGTAATTTTATTTTGTCCTATATGGTATGTAAAATCGTCCTAAACATATTTTTATTAATTAAAATTTTCCATATGACAGTTAGTATTTTATTTATAAAAAATCGTTGAACTTTTTCAAACTACGGTGTAAAATAATTTGCACAAAGAGAAATTCCATACCCGGAACTGATCTTAGACTTAAAAACATCTGGAGAATACACTCCAATCTGTGACAAGACCATGGACCAGGCGGCGTAATAGTCTATACTCTATACTCCTGTGATATGTTTATTATGTCGGTTTCACTTGCTCTCATCGATTGCAACCTTACAGCCAACGTCTCTTAGGTTACAACGTGTACAGATTGTTTCTAAAAATGTGTCAATTCAAAAGTTTCTGAATATTCTGAGTAGTTAAACTTTTCAGTACAAATATCTACTCTGAAACAATACGGTATTTTTTGAAGTAAAACTTCTTTTGGCACGGTACAGTAAAACTGATTCATGAAATTAAAAAGCAGTATTTATTTGATATACAAATTTTTATAAAATTTTTTTAAATTTTAAGTTTATGGTTTAGATGTGTAGGGCTTTACTTATTTGTTATAGGTCCTAAAGAAGGCATGAATTTCTGCCGAAACGTTGACGGTTAAATGATGTTCTAGTGAATAAAAATTGTTTTTATATTTAGCCTTGTATCCCGAATAATTTTATCAGAAATTAAAAATGTAACGAGCGTGTCGCAATATACCTATAACATATATACTGTAACAACTAGCGGAAAAGCAGCTATTTTATGGAGAAATCTGCAAAAAGTAGCTTTCGTGACAGTGTGAAAAGATGCCTCATTTTTTTATATTACAATATAGACTATTTACGAATAAACATATAATACTTAACGAATAAAATATATGCTTTTTACGGAGCTTTTGTCTATCTATACCAAAGTGGGCGTTACCGCCCCCCCGGTGGGCGCTGCAGCAATCGGGGGGGGGGGGGGCGGTGATGGCCACAGGTGCATTTGGGGGCGATGAATTCTGAGTTCAATAAATAGTTTCATAATTTCAAAGTTCAATGTTTCTAAATTACACCTTTCTTTACTATATCTTACGAAAAAAGTAGAGACATTAATACGCATATATCTTTCTGTTTAATTTCTATTAAAATTAAAAAAAAAATTATTTGCAGGGGCGCCGAGTAATATTTTTTCTGGAAAGGGGGCGGTAGGTCAAATAAGTTTGGGAATCATTGAGATATACCTACTAATATTATAAAGAGAAAAGATTTGAATTTTCTATTTTTATTTGTAATGAATAAACTCAAAAACTACTGGACCGATTTTTAAAATTATTTTACTAATAGAATGCTACATTATCACTGCAATAATGTAACCCAAGGTGTAAAAAATATATAATATAAAACTCAAAATTTGTTCGTCCGACAAAAACTTTTGATCATCATGAAATTTGGACACAACTTTCACCTCAATAAACTAAGATGAATGTGCGTACTCAAGTCCCTTCCCCCATTCGTTCTTTTGCACCCCGGTGAAACAGGGATCGAATCGCTATTACATATATATTTGTAAGTTTACTCAATATTTTTGTAAATAAATATCTATGTTTAATGAAATTTACGGGCATAGTTGTTATTTTGAAAGAAATGTCAACTTTTACTATAAAAATGCGTATTTTGTGAAACTAAAATATTGTTCAAAATACTTTCTATATTTGTGTTTTACGCTATTCATTTATTTTTAAAGTATTGTGAAAGTAACATGCTAAGCATGATTTTTTTCAGCAATATTAATGTAATATGTACAAAGGTCCTAAAGTATGCGAAAAATTTAAAATGATAGAATAAAGCCATTGGCCACGAGGCTAGAAAACGCTGCTAGGAGTTTTGCTAGCCGGTAGGCTGGGTAAGAAGCTGGAAATGACGTCACTACGGGCTGGCCTGCTAGGTCACAAGATAGGTTTTAAAATTAAAACAGGAGTTATTTTCCCTGCTAGATTTGCTGCTAGATATGAGCAAGAACCAATCAGGAAGCAGTATCTTGTCACGTGGGGACTTGAATAAACGTCCACAAACCAACATGGCGTCATTCTGCTCAGAGTCAGACAACAGACACGTTTTGCTCTGTGTTTATATTCGAACAGTCACTGCGCGCTGCCGCGCCTCAGATCTATCCACAAAACAAGCTTGATAAATAGTCTCGTGTGCAGCGAGCACTTAACAGCAATCAAGAAAACTAGCACTAGAAAACTAGTAGGCAAATCTAGAGGCGTTTCTCTAGCCTCGTGTGCAACGGCCTTTAGATTCACAATTAATTTCCTATTACCGACTTGATACAGCCTTGTGTCGACCCTTTTTTTAATCGCGCACCCATTTTAGGACGTTACAGGAAAAGTGCTACTTCTTATTATGATATTTCTTTAAAATATTTTAAAATAAATATCGTTTTTGAATCATTCTGTATATAAATGCCTTAAGGATATTTATGGTATAGTATTCGTTTATGATCGTGCTACGCTATTTCAGATATGCGGCTTTGGTTATTGAAATTTGAAATTGCCGGATGTTTAACTTGTACAAATATTTAAAGACTAGCCGTTACCCGCGGCTTCGCACGTGATTGAGACGAAACACGGATGCATTTCCATTATTTGGCATAGTTACTTCTTTCTCGACGTAGCCCCCCTTTATAAATTTCAAAATTGATGACATTCATGTGATCAACGTCCCGACAAATCTTGTTAATGACACCCATGTTTATTTTTAGACTATTGACTTCTTTTCACCCTCTGAAGGGGTAGTTTTTGAAAAAGCACGAAACTCGTGTTTTTTTATTTGTTGACAGGACTAATCCTGCCCATTTTCGAATTGATACATCTATTTTATATGATTTCTTTATGCAACTAATCTGTGTACCAAATTTCAGCCCAATCTGACCAGTGGTTTGAGCTGTGCGTTGATTCTCTACGCAAATTTTGAACCCCCGTTACAAACTTTTAAGGATTGAATTTTAGGGGATGCCTACGTCATAATAACTATCTGTGTGCCAAATTAGAGTCCAATCCGTCAAGTGGTTTGAGCTGTGCGTTGATAGATCAATAAGTCAGTCACGGTTTCCTTTTATATATTTAGATGGCTTCCTGAAGATTCTTAATCAGTTGTTTATTAAGTATAATGCACTTTGTTGAAGTTATGTGTTTAAAAATTGCCTGTAAAGCAAATTTTTTAATTTGTATAGAGGGCATATGGGTTTAGAAACTGGGCGAGTTCATACAAAAGTATCTATTCTGGCGACTAAAAGGTTGTAGCTCATTTATCCAGTACGGTGATTTGGCAACAGACGTCAGTTGCAATCTACTAGTGCAAGCCTACATTGTTATACAATAATGTGTTCCCGTGCTAATGTAGTCTTAGCATATTTGTGTAATCGCAGGCAAATAGTATTTCTAGTAGAAGAAGTAGAAGCGAACCGTTTGGCAGAAATTGTGTAAAGAACATTGGATTCATGTACCATAATATGGCATACAATACAATGTGCATGTGCCCTTTGACACAGATGGAACATCGAGCCAACGTGTGCCCTTCTGTCGTCTGTGCATAGATGCCAAACTTCTTTATCGGCTCTTATCTATCACATTCATATGTCGGGATCGAATATGGATGTATGCAAATCGCATAAACCGGCACATGTGACTGTGCCTCAATTCTGTTTACATATATGCACTTTATTCCTTACAGTAGTAAACATCTAGACGTCTAGTTTTTTTCTCGTTCTTTTGCTAAAATATGAAACTAAGATAAGATGTAAGATTTCACCGAACGTAGGTAGTTATTTATTCGGTTTATTTGTTCTTCAGGTAACTATTCCTCTAAATAAATAGCGATAATATTATACACCAACCATATTTATGTGTACTGCAGGTATAAATCTATTCTGTCTTACTTCCAGGTCATAAATACTTATTCGCCTGATAAAATAATAATGGCCGCCATGTAGATTATAATACCTAACTTATAACCGTGGAGTATTATACCTACAGTTGCTCTTGTGAATTTATTTATGTGTTGTTTATTAACCTTTTGTGAAGTATATATGTAGTTTTAAAACATTAAAGTTAGTGGAAGTTTTGTGTGCAATTGGGTTAGGATAAAACATTATTGTTTTGTGAAATTTCTTTTTGACGTTTACACTGACGTCATCGGTCGGATTTTTTTGTGAACGTCAAAATATTCAACAAAAAGAGCAAAGATTGTAGAGCAGTGTACCTATATTTATTCTTTAACTAACTTTTCTACCTGATAATTTGCTTCGTGAAATGAAAGTAAATTTTGTTTTAACGAATAAATTTGTAACTTCTATCTTTAATAGTGTTCGGTGAATATGAGCATTAGTGATACTCTCTAGATATCACCCAGAGAAAAACTGTCTTGTTACGGACTGAAAGAATAAAATTAATTTTTGCACATCCCCGTATAAAATAGATGCTTTTTATGCATGTGTAGCAAAATGACACAGAATAGACTACAATAGAATTTTTATTTGTCGCAACTAAAAAAGATTGGCAATACGTTAGATAACATTATAGTGTTTAAAAAAAATCCTTAAAATTGTATAGACAATTTTTCCATTACCTAGAACCTAGGTGCTTTTTCACAAATTTTTTAAATACATTTTCAGAAAAAAAAATCGTTCCTAAGGGAGAGCATTATATAATCTTAATGACAATTCCAGGCCAGCAGTAACGTGAACTACTTATTTTTGTTTGCGTCTATCATGTAATATTAAAATTTAGAATTGAACCTAAAAGTGTGTATTTTATTAATAACTAGCTAGCCATGCCAAAAATCATTAAAACTAGAAATATTCTAATGTAGTATAAAATTTAATTAACACTATATATGAACACGTGAACGGTATGTGTATCTATTTCAAAAATATACATGTAGATGTAGAAGCGTATTCACGGTTAGGAATTGAGAACGGGATTAATATAGCAGAGGCCATCCTTTCTGCGAAGCCTTGTGTAATCCTCTTTACTGAGTTTATAATGTAGGTAACAATATTAATTCTATATACTACCACACTTTAAAGCCAATCGCATCTGTATCTAGAACAATAATATAATTTACGAGGATAAGAAAATATTTTATATAATGACCTAAAAATGAACAGAAAAAAAACTAGAATATTGAAAAAACAAACCGTGAGGTAGGTCGTGTATTAGGACTCTACAAGTGCGACCCTTGAGGTCCACACAACCAACTTCCCAGTATGATCAAAATGTATTGAATATTTCTTTGAACAATAAGGTTAACTTTTATGAATAGTCTGGATACTAATCCTGCTATTAAAGCCTGTACCTAATTTTTTAGGGAATTTTTTATGTCCTCTACGAAATGATTTGATGTATGTGAACGAATATATTATACTGTCAATGCTTTTAACGTTAATTGAACATTCTTTAATGTGTCATCTCCTACCACCTTTAAGACTCTTGTTTATTTACTTTTTCATGAAAAATAAAAATTTATAGTAAAATGAAACTTTGTATTGGATGGTGGTATAGGAGGGCAGTAAATCCCTTCGCACTTAGACCTTCAAAGAGTCCATTATACTACCCTAGTCCCTAAAGAGTCCTGTTCCTTCATAAAAAACCATCAGGGCATTCAGTTTAAACCTTTCAAAGACATTTTATTTTATAGGCATTTTTCTTTCATGTGAAACCATAAGTTTATGTGGAATTGATAAACTATGCCATTTTGTCGAAGCTGGGATTTATTTTCCGAAATGTTCATTCGCTCCACCATAAAAGCGTCGCTCTTATAGTAATGAAATAAATATTATTAGACAATTGGTTGAATTATTGTAAATTATAGAAGCTCAACATTGACATAGATGTAGGTGATTTAATTTCGTAATAATATTTTTTTGATATCACGTACCTACAAAATATTTAGATTTGACGTAAAAGTTACATTGATGAAAATATTGTTCGTAAAAGTTTTCAAAACTATATTTTGTGATCCTTCAATAAAATGAGGAAACTGACGTTTGTATTCTTCTGCAAACAGTGACTAAAAATATATGATTTCCTTGTAGCATAATATTTGTGCTATTAAATACAGGGTGTACCCGAACAACACAGTATTTGCTGAGTTTTCGAGCTTGGTGTCCCGCCGTCTTGGAAAAAAGGGGAGGGAACTGTTTTTTAGCGCTAACTCCCTTTCGGAAGAAATACATCTATTTACAAGCAGTGTTAACGAAATATAAAATACGCGATTAAAAAAAAAAACTTTTTTGATTTGATACAGTCTGTTAATATTATAATGTGTCGCCTTTTTTTCGATACCATCATCTAAGTCTAATTTTATATATAAACATTTTTGATTTAAACGAAATTTGGCCTACATGCTGGAATGCATTACCGCACGAAGCCTATTTAATGGGTAGTATTTAGGGGTTGAAAAAAATATCAGACGTGTTTCAAATTTGGAATTTAATCCTTTAGGAAAGATTAAAATGTGCGGCTAAAATTTAAATAAAATCGGCCCGACAGGACCGGACTTACACCTTTAAAAGAACACTAGTTTACGGATATAAAACTTACTGAAGGGTGTATTTGATTTGGTGCAGATATTGGATTGATATTAGTATTGAAATTAAGTCAAAAAATATTATTTTAAGGGTTGTATTAAGGGGTTAATTTTTTTTTATTTTGGCTGAAAACAAAGTTTAAATTCACATAATAAAGTCACACTCTATATAAAATTATCGACCAATTATATAATATAATAGGTATTAAAAAATCATTTTTTATTTTTTAGCTTAATTGTTATTCTGAAAAAGATCCAAATCTAGATCGAAAAGTCAATTGAATTGTAATTGAATGATTTGTTAATATACAGACTGAGTCATTTTAATTTTTTTTAAATTGGAATTGATTCCTTAAAAAATTCCAAGAACTTTTTGCCTCTTGCGATTTTTCAAAAAAATCTACGATTCGGCACTAAAAAATCAAAAAAATTGGAAATTCAAATTTTGGACCTTGGAAATCTCGGGAAATACGAGGTTTGGAGAAAAATGTTTGGGACAAACGTTTAATATTTTTCACCGTCAATCGAATACTAGGATATGAAAAATGAGGGTTCCTATTAAAAAAATTAAAAAAAAGTTGACCCTGAATGACCTTGAATCGTCTACCCAGGGTCAAAAGTGACTATGGCATCCGATGTTCCCATTCAGACCAATCAACTTTGCGCCCTGAACCATTTTTGATTTTACCGTACCCTGAAGAGATAATCGCATTCCTAAGATTAAAATGACTCACCCTTATTAAAATCTTCTTGGTTTCCGGGTTTGTATGCCGTGGTCCATTGGTATTTCCACCTGACGTTTCGTCTACAACTGCGGTAGACATTATTAAAGGCGATGTGGTAGCGGGCGAAGTGTCCTTCTACCTCACAGATAAGTGTGTCGACAAGTGCGGTACTTCCGTGTTTTATGGTCAGCTTACTCGTGTTCTCTATTCGGTCGTAGTATGCTCTTCTGTGATTGGTCGTTTCATTCAGTGGGTTGGTATTGCACAGTGCTGGTGTCCAAGTTTTACTTAGATTCAAACCTTCATCTGAAAAATTGGTCGCCAATTTTATTTGTTGAGCAGTTAATCAAAGATTTTAAAGTCATACTAAATTGTCGACAGGTTTTGGCACTGCGACTCGAGTTTTTTTGAATTGTTATGAATTGTTTCTTGAAATTAATAAATCTTCAGCGGCATATTTCGTCGACATTCTGTATGAACATATAACACCTTACATCTGTAGGTAGATATATTATATTATGCAAACTGTTAGAGCTAACAATTTCATAGCGGGATTCGAACTGCAAACTAGCAGAAATGAAATTCAAACAAATAGTAATATAGCATGTATGTCTAGTAGTACGTGCTCTGTGTTTTAAAGTTACACAGATGTTTGATCAACGTGCCCCTATGGCAAGCTTCGACTGCAAATATGCAATTCATGAGGAGCACAACGTATCACTTATAATGGAAGTCCAGTACAGTGCAAGTAAGATTTCAACGGGAATAAAACAAAAAGATTACCTCACTCACGTTCCATGTTAAGAAATACGATTCATCATATGGTAACTGATCGGTTTCTGGAAAAGCTAATATGCGTGACCACGCAGTGACGTGACTTATTACAAAACGCATTGTAAGAAAATCTGATTTCAACAATGATCATTATCACGTGTCATACTTATTCAAGAACACTCAAATGTTGTCGAAATAAATAAATGTAATAAAAGGTGAGTGTCAGCTCCGACGCACGACTGGAGTTTACTCCTGACGGTTAGGTTGTTTCTTTTGAAGCGGACGATCGTAACGCCTCACTTGAAGCGGTGGGGAGTAACGCCTCACCACTTGATTTTACTACTCATAAAATTTTCGTACCGCGCCTTATAACTCAAAATCGTTTCTTATGGAGTAAACTCCAATAAATAGATCAAAATACCTAGAAAAATCTTGTTTCGAACTAAATGTAATATTTCTTCATACCTCGGTCGAAAGTACATACTTCGGACATTAATTTTAAGGTAGAAAGTCTATCATTTGGGATTACACGCACTGATTCCAGACGTAGTACTTTCAATCGGCTATAAAAAATAGTATATTACATCACAGGCGCCGAAAGTGTGATAACTTGCCCATGATGCTTGTGGCGAAGGACAAGGATATCACACTTTCGGCCAGTGTGGTGCGTATACTATTTTTTTCATATCTCGGTCGTAAGCACGCTTATTAAATACATTAATTAATTAATTACTTATTAATTACATAAAATCACAGATAAATAAAAAAGTAAGTAGCTTTGACGTTATACGTAAAAACACGAATGACAGCTGTTCGCGATTATTAGCTAAAATGTAATAGGGTTGCTATGGAAACGATATCTAAACAACGTACGAACTTTCTGTATTGGTGTGTGTAATCCCACCAAGGAGTAAATGTTAGATTTTTTGCTTTACAATTGATGACGAAAGTATGCACTTTTGATCCAGGTATGAAGAAAAATAGTTATCATGTACACAGCCCCATGAGATTGCCGCTACTGCCGTCAGCCAATAGTCGCGAACAGCTGTCATTCGTGAGAAAACACTACCCTCGTTCGCAGTCGACAATTTTTTGACCCAGTAACACAATGTACTATTTCATGATCGAAGTCAACACACGGTATAGCTACACATATTGCTCTCATGAACATAGATGTCTTTACCCTCCGTATTCTCTATGCACATTATGATTTATTCTATGCCATACCGTTAACGCAGTGCAATAAAGAAGAAAAATGTTATTTATACTGCATTGATATTGTAGATGCTCTCATCAGCGTCTCTCAAAAAATAATTATACTCAATATCGTGGATTTTGTTTCAATACAACAAAATAAACATCGTATCATTTAACTATGCATAAAAATTTCGATAAATAACGCTTTTGTTTAATTATTACTATCGTGATGAAAAGGTTTTACACTTAGGTAATTATGAATTTCCGTATTTTCATTACAAGCTGGAACAGTATAACAATTTAATTTTATATATTTTTGACGTGATAACGTCTTATAAATTGATGAATCACCAATATTATAAATTGATAAAACACCGGCTGCATGTACGAAAAAGTGTAACGTAACGTTCCTAACGTTCGTAACGCGTAACGCATAACGCATAACGCGTAACGTTCCGCCTGACGCTTTTTGCTAATTTCTCGCTCAATTTAAATCAGATCGGTTTGAAACCAGTCTTAAACGAAAGAGGAGAACATTTTACATAGATTTCGTATAACAGAATTTGCCTAAACAGTTTTTTTATACAAATTTATATAGAAAAATATTTTATACAAATTTATATAGAAAAATAGCTGTATAAATGCAATGTTGTCTAATGCATGGCGCGACGCGGTCGGTTGTCTTTGTTTGCCGTACATGGAAATTAGAAGCAAACGTATGTCTTGTCTTAACATGAAAACGGCTGCATTTCTAATGTTTAATTCAATTTTTTGACATTAGTATTTTGAGAATTGCAACGCCTTCTAAGTTAAGTATTGGAATAACTAATTATTATTAGAACATAATACTTTGTAAGTTGCAAACGTCACTTTTGACATTTCTTATCATTCCGACACCAAGGATAAGCGGATTGAAACCAAATTTTGGGAGGTTTAGGTTATGTATTACGGAATACGTTATCACGTAAAACTATCGTCCGTAAACCGACTTTACAGACAACCAATTTTTTGTTAATATATTTGAAAAAATTGGTCGATAATTTTATTTATTAATAAAGATAACATACTCGTATAGTACGAGAAAATATGTTAATTACCGCATAATGCTAATGACGGTGCTTTAGTTGCTCAAATATTAAAAATATGATTTCAAGAAAATTATAAGCTAGTATTGAAGAGCTTTTTTTAAATGCAATAAATGATTCCACTTGATACTGAACGAAACATTTTCTCAAAAAAATTAAATATTTATTTTAAAACTTCAAGCATAATCCTAATTATGGTCAGTGGTCACTTTTTATTAATTTTTATCCTTGATTACAAAAAAATGTGTCTTCAAAGGCTGCTGCACATAGGGTTGTCAGATCCAAAAAATAGAAAAGCCGAACACGGAATTATATTTGGCCGAACATTTAGCCCTAATAGCTAGACTATCTTTTTTTATAAAAAAGCTTGAGGTATTTTTAATTGTTTTAATCTAATCAATCACAGTTTTCATTTTTCCTTGAAATTTCATTGACAAAACGTTTAACAAAAGCCGGACTTGTAAATATTTGGCTGGACACGACCGTAAAAAGCCAAACATGTCCGGCTAAAGCCGGACGCCTGGCAACCCTAGCTGCACACGAGACTGATTTTTCTGCTAAATTCCTTGCTTGGATTCGCTGTTAGATTCGAAGTGTTTGGTAGCGCTGAATTTTGTGATGGTTTGACTGCTCACAATGCGTGTTTTGAACCTGGTTTTCTAGATGGACTTGGTGAACGCCTAGCGACAGTTCAAATAATTCGCTAATACAATTAAATCTGTGACGATTCTTGAAATAGATTAACTCGTAATTATGTGAAACAGAAAGTTATCAGAATAGTTGATTGCAGTTGCCAGCATTAAATTAAATTAAAAAAAGAATAAATGTGTAACTACAGACAGAGTGATCTTTGTAGCGTAGAACTCCATCCGGTACTGAGTACCTTCATATTTCGCGGTGAATGGCATCTTGTCAGGTCGACAACGTCGATGTCGCCGGTCGCGATGTCGGTAATGTAGAAAACTTCATTGCTGGATAACTTATCGTTACGCGAAGAAGATGTATTTTTATATCTATGTACATTGAAAGAAACATTGAGGGAAGCGTTACTTAAAGAACTTGTAAAAAACTATGCATTGTAATATCGATTTTAGGTAGGAATTACATTTTATCATTTTAACATCACCAGTAAGGACTGGTATTAATTTAAGTCAAAATTCACTTTTCGAAATTTAACAATATTTTTTTCGTTTAAATGTATCTCGAATCCAAAAAAGAAACTATTTTTGGAAAGAGTCTGTGCGTCTGTTTGTGAACACGATACAGGTCAAACGGATGAACGAATTGCGACCAAATTCTGGGAGGATATTTGATATCCTAGTATGAAGAGCCATATTGTTTTTGGGAAAATTCGACGTATGCGCAGAAGAACAGTAAAAATCGTACGACGTGCTAATTTTAACGGAGAACTTCCTACAACAACATAGGTAATTGTTTGATAATAACTAATATTATAAAGAGGTAAAGTTTGTAAGTTTGGATGTAGGAAGTAATCTCCGAAACTATTCATCCGATTTCAAAATTAATGTTTTCACCAATATTATAGGACATAGGCTATATATTATCGCGGTAAAATAAAAGCGCTGTAGAGACCAATGTCGCAATGTAAGTCGACGAAAAACGGCAGTAATCTACAAATTCGGGCCAAGCCGAACCGGCCCGCAGGTATTCGTACAGTTCGGCTACCGTTTGAAAAATATACTGAGATATACCATCTTGTAATTTTTAGTTTTTATTCTACTGCAATTTGAGTTCAGTGTTCATTTGATCTATAAGTACAATAAAACCTATGTGATATATTTCCTCCGTTAAATATCTTCTCAACTAACATTGCAGACGCCGCTTCCACAACTTGCAAGCTGTCACATGAAAGCACAATAAGCGAATACCACCAATTTCCACCATTTCCACCGACTTATAATCATTTTCCTTCATTCCTGCATACGCTCCCTATATATCTATAGCCTCTCTTTCTTTCCTCTCTCTCTCTCTCTCTCTCTCTCTGTCTTTCCTCTTATATTTTTCTTCTTTGATATATTTACGTAGTTAAATACTCATAAATGTGGCGTTACAAAATTAAATTTATGTAAAATTATATGACACATTTAGGCCTTTAGGTAAATCATTTTACAAGAGGTAACAATAATGGATCCATTTCAGTTGATGACTCGGAAGAAATCTTTTAGAAACGTTCATTATTTGGAACAGCTTTAGACTTTTCGACGGAAAAATCTCATGAAATTTTGTCGCAAAAAGTGATTTATATACTCGTCGTTATAAAACACTGATTTACGACAAATGCAAAATATTTATAAGATTCGAATAAAAAATGTTATTATCCACATTTTAATATGTGTAAATCTTTGTCGTATTTTTCAAATAAATCAAATTGTCTACCAATTTTTTTTTCAGACCATATATTTACAAAAATTATATAAAAATATAAATCAAAGTAACAAAGGATGACGTTTCGATCCGGCATTGGATCTTCTTCAGAAAAATCTAAAAATATAAAAATTAATAAATTGCTATTGAGTAATTTATTATATAATAGAATGCACGAATGATAATGTTAGAATGAATCAAAAAAATTTATTATAAATTAATTTTTATATTTTTAGATTTTTCTGAAGAAGATCCAAAGTCGGATCGAAACGTCATCTTTTGTTACTTTGATTTATATTTTTATATAATTATAATAATATTTTTATATAATTTATATAATTTTTATATATATGGTCTGAAAAAAATTGGTCGACAATTTTATTTATTTGAAGAGTTCTATTCAGACGTTAATCAAAGATTTGAACTTTGTCGTATTTGTTACGTTTAGGATAAATTCATTTAATGGTCGACAATTTTGCTAGAATACACTATTGCTGGTAATGTATTTCAAAGAAGTGTATCTTTAATAGATTTACATAAATTTAAATAACGTTTTTTGATAGTGTTTCTAGAAATATAGAATTAGCATTATCATAGCGTAAATGAAGTCATTTAAAGTTTTGACTTTTAAAATGAAAACATATTTTCGAGAATGAAACCAATGAATGCGATTTAAATTTATGTAAATCTATTTAGTTATTAAAAGAAAAAGAAATGTTCAAATCTAAGTTTAAGAATTACAATTTTTACGCTTCTGCTACCGGATTATTCGCGAAAACTATGTAAATAATACAGTTTTTTTTACTATCTCCTATAAAATACCTTCTTTACAGACAAGTACTATCACATATACTATGGGTGTGAGTTGTTACGTGGGCGGGTGTGGATGGTTGCGTAGATGGGAAGGTCAATACAATATTTCCAGAGAAAGAGAGAGTATGTTATGGTAGGTGAAATATCCGTTTTGATAGGATTTGCATAAAATCCGTTCTTATACTGGGCGTCTACGTCGAGAAAGGAGTAATTTTGCCAAATAATGAGAACGCTTCCGTGTTCCGTCACAATTGCGTGCAAAGCGGCGGGTAATGGCTAGTAAACTATAATAGCCAACACGATACATTTCAATTGAGAAATAAAAGAAGAATTAAATAGCGAAAATAGATTTTATTTACAAAAAGAAGTCTATACTGATACAGAGGAAACTTTTTGTAGTTAGTTTTTCTTTTGAAATACGTGATTGGTGTATACAAATAAAACATATACACCTTATACGAAACTAAGCTTTTTTGGTACATGTACCGGAGATGCACAAACTGTTACTAATTTTGTACTAGTTTATCAATTATCGTACAGAACATTTTGATAAAAAAACTTCGACAAAATTAAATTTTTGTATATTTTTTATATTAAAAAACCTACTCGTATTTCATAATTAACATCATTGCAAATAGGTATATGGCTTCTTGTTTATTTTTTTGGTACGTATAGTTGCGCGCCAAAAATGTAGTGCGAAACGTCATTTTTATAATTCGATTATTTCAAAATGATTATTGCACTCGTAACTACATTATACGAACTCGCTGTACAAACATTATATTCGTGATAAATAAATCGTGTAGAGTGTACCTTATAGATAATTTAACAGTGATCATTTTATTTTATGCATTAAATCAGGAGAGCAGGAAATTGATTATTTATGTTTTTACATTCTAAATCCTTATTTACAGATGAGTGGTTTAACACTCTCTATACAGACCTTGTATAATGGTTCTAATTACTGATATCATTCAACATAACTATGCTTACTGTATCCAAAATAAATACCGCGTCCCGAAGTTTTCTAATCTGGCAGAGTACTACACTTTAAAGTGGACAACGGTTGCAACTCTCCCATCGCTATTTTAAAATCTAAAGGTTCCAATATTAGAAGTCTTACAGGCGAAAAAATATGTAATTATTACAGGTGGCCACAGTCCTGGAAAACCTGGATTTATCAGGGAATTCAATGCAACCTGGAAATATCAGAGAGTTTTGCAAAGCATCACGGAAAAATAGCATTTTTCAGTTTAAAATTTCTAGTTTTGATTTTTTGTTGTTGTTTTAAAACTGCCTTTAGACTCGAAAAAAGTTTTTCCAAGCTTTATGAATACCTGGTCATTGAGCCTGATGTTCAAGCTTCAAATTGGTATTTTTTTGTTTGCTATGCGACTATTTATCGCCGAGATAAAAAGTAATCTTTGTTTTTTTACGGTCGATATTTCTAACTAATGATCGTACAGTGAAAAGAAGATTTACTGTGCCATCATCAGTTTAAGAGATAAAGTTTTGTATGCGTAAAAATGCGAGAAAATTGTTTAAATGCTCAATTTCGATTTGAAAAAGTACAAAAAAATGACTTTAATAAAAATTTTAAATATCTCGATCATACAAATAAAATATTCGAATCATGGAAAAGTTTAATAAAGTTCCTGGAAACCTGACATTTTCAGGGACATTTGAAATCATTTTTCTGTGGCCACCCTGAATACATAATTTCACAATAATTAACGTACACCTGATATATTTAAATGAGTTAAAAGTTTGGATGTAAAAGAAAATGAGTAAAAAAGAACCGTTTGCTACTAACGACTGTGTTTTATCACAGTTTAAAATCCACTGATAATTTACCACAGTTCACGGTAAAGCAATAAATAAAGGGGAAAGTCGGGTGAATTAATGTCGGTATAAGGGCGCCACAGTGAATGGAATCAAGTCTACTAAACCAAACAGCCATAACGATAGTTATGTTTTCTTTTCAAGACAGGAAAAACATGCTGACTCAAGGTTGATCTATTAATTTTTCTGCTACAATCGAACATTAAAAGTCGTGCTTTTCCATTTTTTGCTATAAAAACGTAAGTTAAAAACATTCACCTTATATGCGTATTTTGATTTCGTAAAGACCGCGCACACTTGTCAAGCTTGTACACGACCTGCACACGCACAGGCCTATAGTTTTTTTTTTTGCTCCGTACTGCAGCAAAAAAAAACCTTTTCGTGAAGGTACACTAGTTATTTAACGCCTGACGGAGTATAGTGCACATTAGACCAGCAGCCAGTAGTATAGAGCTGTAACAAGCCGTATGTATTCGTTACTGAGTAACGGGTACATCGTCTGACTCGAAGTAACGAATCGCTACTTACAAATTCATTTCGTTACTCGCATCGATGTCATTTCGACTCGATGCGGTTATACGTTATACAAACGAAGTCATATCGTATCACGTATGCGACGCGCCTTGATGCGATGATACGTCATGCTTGATTCTGTTAGTACACGATTGTATGTCGTATGAAAAGTAACGAGTAACGTAACGATACGAGAGTAACGGGTACTGGTTCTTTAAGTAACGAATACATACGGGTACACAATTTCTCGTTACTTTTACAGCTCTAGCCAGTAGTTATAGCAACGACCGTCAGTCAGTTGCCAGCAATTTCTGGCAAGTCTTGCAGGACCGATTTAGTGTGCTAGTGATGTTTCGTTTTCATTAATTAATTTGTGTTGAATTAATTTGTGTTTATAAAAATGCTAAATATCTACCGTTCATTAGAAAACCTGCACTAAAACTTACTGGTTTGTGCAGGTTTGTGCTGTGCAGGTCGCGAAGGTTTATAATTGACAAGTGTGCGCGTTTTTTTTTTAATTTAACAAGAGGCGTCTTGTCACCCGGAACACCGCAGTCTCTTATATCACTCGGTCCAGTATCCTCGTTCCTTGCACTAGCTTGTGCAGTCCATGGACTGGGTGATTGATATCTAGTCTTCTGGACTCATTCTATATTGTCCATAAATTAACTGTCTTCTACGATTCAAAGCCTCGCAGTCACACAGAATATGATACGTTGTTTCCGTCTCCTTATTGCACTGTCTGCCCTTTAAGTCATCGTTAAACAATCCGATTCTTTGGAGGTGTCCTTTCAGGGCACAATGTCCTGTCAGGAGGCCTACCACGAGACGAAGATTGTTCCTACTGAGTTGTAGTAGTTCTTCATTCATCTTTCGGAATGGCTCTTTAGTAAAAGTCTTGTCATCGCGGTCTTCTATGTTTCAGTTGTATACTTGTATGTCTGGTTCTTGCAAATTAGATTTCCTCGTTAATAAAATAAATTCATAGCGCAGGAAAAAAAAATTAATTTTTGTTGTTACACACAACATTTTTTTATAACAATATGAGGAAAATTTATTATAACTATAGAAAACCATTAAACTCGTTAGGATAAGGTTTTCTGAAAAAGATTTTTCGAAATATATTTTTGCTTTCCCAATTTATGTTTTTGCAATTCATTAAGTGAGTGTCGGTTTGGCCTCGGGGAATACCGGGGCCGCCGGTTCTCCGTGGTCCGGTCCAGTCCGGTCCGATTTTTTTTCTTAATTACATGGTCTCGCAGAGGCGTTTAACAATTTTCCCGGAATTTTTAGGTCCCAGACCAACCCCAATCAAAGCTACATCCATGCCATAATGAAAAATTACTCGAGACTGGAACAAACTCAATATTAAAACGTAATTTGCAAGAACGGTCATTAACCTCGAAATTTCTTTAGCCGTAATACTGCCCATTAGTAAATGAATAGTGCTATTGAAATATTTCAACAGATAATAATATTTCGGTGCATTTGTTAAATCACTGTTTTGCTTGTATACCTAGTACTTAATCTGCATATTATTTCGTATGTATACTTACGGTGTGTAGGACCATTACGAATAACATTTGCCATAACCTAACACTCAGTGTAGTAGTCATGGACGGTAGACCGTGTCTGCATATCTAGACACACGGAAATGTATCAGCCAAGTATATTGCACAAAGCATATCGAGCTATTTTCGACCCTCGTATAATTCAAAATCTATTGGACCTGCACTTATTTTATTATTATACCACGTTTATAATAAGTTTGTTCCAAGCAGCCAGCAAACGGTAACGAAACCGTCACTCGCATGCGCAGTAGCTAATACGTGTTCCAAAATCGCCATTAACAGCTTCGTTTTAGCTACTGCGCATGCGGGAGACTTGTTTCGTTACCGTTTGCTATGTCACATACAATATTTTTATTTTTCTACGATGAATTTTTGTTTTTACCACGTTTTTATTAATTAAAAAGAAGAAAATAATAAATAAATTGTTTTTAAATCGAACTAAAAAGTATAAAATATTTTTTTTACTTGTAGGATTTGAAACGAAAAACGTGGGACGCATTATTCGTGTCATAAATGTCATACACGAATATAATAATTATATTCGTGTATGATGGGGCCATATTGTATATTAAATATTATAGTTCTTATTGTATTTAATATACCTACAATAATGTCATCGAACACATAAATGTGAAAAAAGGTGCCCAGCTTAGTACAAAAAATTCAAACTGTAAGATTTCAACTTTCAATCGTTAGTTTTGTAATTTCAACAGAAATCTAAGTGGGTGCCAAGTTTTTACTTGGCACACACGTGTCATTTTTTTGATAATAATATAATTTGTTGACCGAAAGCCATCTTTTCCACGATCCAATAATTTTTACTGATCAACATGGACACGGCCATAAACTTTATTTATTTATAATATAAATTATAAAACATGCAAACTTTCAAAGTGAAAACTTGGCAGCCACTCAGATCTTAATTCTTTTTTGTACCGAACTTGGCCATTTTTTTCAGATTTATATTTTTGGTGGGATATATTGTACAGCATCATGTCTAGTCAAAAGGTAGAAGTAGGTATGTCGATTTTTTATGTGTAAACTGCTGAATTATTTCATTTAAAAACGGTGTTTAAACGTTACGGAAGTCAGAAGTGGTTTTTTTTGTTTTTTTTTTGTTTTGTCTTGTACATGCTTCATTAGCGGCTCGGTCCGGCTTCGCCCGAATTTGTAGATTATCACCGTTTGTCGTCGACTTTGCAAAGTTGCTCTCCATGAAAAGCGCTTTTATTTTAACTATATACAGCCTGCAGAACGTGCATTCTAAATATTGGTGATTTTTTTTTTAATCGGATGAGTAGTTTCGATAATTACCTCCTACATCCAAACTTACAAATTACCGTTTTATAATATTAGTATAGATATTAGATATGCTAATCTTTTCAACGGAAGTTGCTTGTATGGATTTAAAAAAATTGTTTTTAAGTTAACTTTACCTCCCTTTTTGTACTACCTCTGTAGTAATCTATCAATTGTGTTATTGGAGAGCTTACTGTATGTAATGAACTTCGCGATTTTCGTATGATAGGAACATTACCTGCCAGTTTTGTTGCCATGAAGAATGGAAAACTGGATTATTAAGTCGTCATTATTCTACTACATTTTTGACATAAGCGATTTTGCCTTTTGGTAACAGATGTGTAATGTATATGAAATCGTAAAAAAGAAGGTTAAATGTACTAAAACCTTATGAACGAGAACCGACAATAAAAAGAAAATAAAAAAGCGCACCGGGCCGTGCACTTTTCCTGCGTGAAAATCGTATTTTCCCATTCACGCAGACTCTGGAATAGATAATATGTACAGTTAACAAAGAAGAAAGTTCTACATCTCTGTGGCATCATAAAGTTGAAAACACGTTACTTCTTTTCAAAATAGATATTCGAAGAGAGCTTTGAATGATGTTCACTCAACATTATCATTCATTTCAAGGCTATGCGGCCAAATAATATCTTGTGTAGTTATAACTAAGCATATTAGTAATCATTTTTTAAATTCATTCTTAAACTGTTAAAAGATGACACCCTTTATTTTTTACCAATTTAAAATTTTGAGGAAACTACATCAATGAAAACAAACGTGTTCAAAAATTATTTGCCTAACTTTAAACTACATTATATGAAAAAAAACTTTGGCATAGAGCCAGTCTGGAGCTCGTGAGTCTGCTTCAGGTAGCAAAGAGAACGACACAGCAGCCAAAGAGAGGTTCTAAAACTGTTCATTTCATTGAATAATGAATATATTATCCTAACTAATATTATAAATGCTAAAATGAGTTTGTTTGTTATGCTTGCACGCGTAAACCGCTGAACAGATTTCGATAAAATTTGGCACGGAGGTAGATTGCATCTTGAAGAAGAATGCAGACTACACTTTGTCTCCAAAAAAATCCCGAAGTAGGTGTTATAGGGGATTAAAGTTTGTATGCGATATCTATCATTTCTTAAGTAAAGGGATATGAAAATTCATGTTTAGGTTTTTGGTAAGAAATTAAGATTTATGTGTTTTAGCGTTTTTGCACAATCATCCCTTAAAGGGATAAAATAGGGGATGATTTCCACTTTTCACATGTAATATATACCTACATAAGGCTTCTGAAAAAAATCAAAGTGTATAAACATCGTGTTTTAAAGTGGTACTGCAATACGTTGTTGTCAATCGCGTGCGGAGCCGCGGGTAGCAGCTAGTAATATTATATATAGACAGCATACACCTTTGTATGGAAATAACAGGAATATTTTTGTAACCAATGTAGTCGCGTGATGTCATTTCGACAAAATATGTAAATTGAAATAAATTTTTAAATATAAGGTTGTAAGATACAAAGGTGACCTCGTTCCGTTAGATAGTAGTGGGGACATGACGTAATCCAGATATTGCGCGCTTGATAAAAAATATGACCGGTCTTCCAGCTGAAATAAGCGTAACGAGTTGTAACAGTTACATGTCCCGAAATTTCATCGCATCTGAGATACATACTACATTTTTTGCATGTACCTACCTTCTATAAAATAGCTAATTTTACATCATATGTTTATCTTCAGTATTTTTTGACAACTGTATGTGTAGCTATTTGCAATGTATTTAGGGTTTTTAACGAAAACAACGCCTGTTTGGTATCTCGGTTCCTCTTATATTGTATTTGGTTTAGTTCACTAGTGTTACAATGATCATTTTACTACCGCTATATTGGCAGGAAAAAACAGCTATTTTTTGGGGAGGGGGGTGCAAAAAATATTATACTTGTGCGTGAAATGTTAAAAAATTAGCATATTTTAATGATATAATCTCCATTCCAAAACGAGTGCGTATTCTAAGACTCTTTACCATATTCTATATTTGCGTCTAAAAATGCATCCATCTCAATTTCTAAAGACGGATAATTTGTAAATCAAAGTTATGGAACTATAAGTAAAGCATTGTGAAGACGATACTGCTGTCTACTTGTGGTAAATCCTATTAGATCCCACAAGGCAAAACCGCCAACAAGATTTTCCTGTCTTTTACTAGTACGTTGCAAGACGTATACTGTGTGTTCACTAAGAAATATTCAGTAGTGTTTTTATTATTAGTTTTCTGTGTTATAACAGTGTTGTCCGTTTATCTGTCTGTGTGTGTGTAGGAATCACTCGAAAATCTGGGTGTTTTTTTTAACCTCCCGTAATCAATAAATAAAAAAATCGGGAAGTTATTGTTTTCAGCCCGATTTTCAAAAATCGAGACTATTTTGACAATGATGTCCGTAGGGCTGTGTGTGTGTCCGATTGAAACGCGGTTTGCGACATCTGACGTGACTTTACCGAACTTAGATTTCCTGGAAATTTGGAATGGTTAGACCCAATAGATTATGAGAAAATGCAAGTTTCAAAAATTTTTAGAAATTTGTTTTTTTAAGAATATTTTCTAAATTACTAAACCGATTAATTCTCAAATCTAATCAGCTCTTCTCTTTCAAAAACTGCGTCGATTGCTATAAACCACATCAAAATCGGTTCATTTGTTCAAGAGATATCATGATCGAGAAATTCGTAAAAAAGTGTTTTTTTTTTTTAATTACTCGTAAAATTCTTATCAGAGCTAAAAAATAAACTTCTTTCTAAATTTTATATATTTTTGAGCGTTTTGAACTCGAAAATAACGGGAAGTTTCAGGGATAGCCTGCACTGTCAAACTTCTTTTCAAATTTTTTTTACAAAACTTAGGTACTACACTATCAAAATTTATATTCTAATAAATACCTTGTGATATATTCAGTAACCCTAAAGCTGCATACAGATTTGTGCACGTATGCGGTGAGTAGCTACGCATATGCGTTCGTACTCAATCCATTCGCTTTATTGTCGTGCATGCGTGCGTGCTCTACTCGCTCAATCCATTCGTGGTAAAAGTGCCTGAAGAGTTGCTTCAATAATATAAAATAAAACGCATGCGACGAGGGGCCACGAAAACGCCGTTCAGATTTGCATACGTCTGTGTATGTGTGACTGCTCACCGCCTGCGTGTGCAGGTCTGTACGCAGCTTTAAGCTTTTTTTTTGGGAAATGTATATAATACCTAAAAAAAATAATTTTTGCTATATCTTTTTTTGCTGAGAGTATAAAACATTAAATTTCAGACTTTTTGAACTGGTTTTTTATATTAAGTTTATGCAAGTGGTTGCTGCGAGCTTTTTTATTTCGAGACTCACAGTATACCTACCGTGTAACATGTAGGTAAGTATTCCTAAAAGCACATGTCAGGGGTGCATAAGTTCATTTTAGTAGCATTATACACAAAACATCATGTCTTTTACCATTCCAACCCACAAGTGGGGAATGGTACCTACTAGTTTAGGTCAAAATTCACTTTTCAAAAATTTTCACAATATCTTTTCTTTTTGAGGTCGTCCGAACCCAAAAAACATATTTTTGAAAAAGCTCTGTGCGTCTGTTAGTCTGTGAACACGATACAGGTCAAACGGATGAGCGGAATGAAACTAAATTTTGGGGGGATGTTTGGTATTATATTAAGAGCCCCATTGTTTTTGGGGACAATCGGCGCATGCACAGAAGAGATAATAATATGCTATAACGGTGTTTTTTTTAAATAATAATTAATGGTATGCTTATCATAACGGCTTATTATTCTATTTGTTATTTCAAGAAAGCTTCGTTAAATTTTTTTTTATAAACTTCATAGTTCCGGAAATATTTTGAAAATAAAAAAATCAGCTATCCTTTTGTTTTGTAGATCTGTCGGAATTAAACTAGTTAAGCATGCTTTGATTAATTATTACATGACGTGGAACATATTATGTAGGTAACCATGACAACGAATAGCAAATATAATATTGAATACTAGCCATTACTCGCGTCACCTCACGCGATGTCAGAAATTTTATTTTTTTTTATTAGGTATACTATATCAACTGTAAACATTTTGAAGTTGGTATGATCCCGTTGCCCAATTTGCTGGAATTTTTCCAATGTGACCCAGGGAAACAAAAAGGTTGCACACCCTTGTTCTAGACAAAAAGTAGCATGTGTGCGTTGACCCTATGAAAAATAAAATCGAACTCAAATTATAACTCTTTCATATCGAATTCTCGTTCCACCTATAAAAGAGACAGTGCATTGTTTTAAATAAAAGTATCGTGATCATGTGAATAAGATTTGTCGTCTTTCAATATCAAATCAAAATATGTAATATTTTTATACCGGGCCTCTTATTTTGATAATAAATAACGTTAGCTACATCATGTCTTTCAACAAATATTTATCTGCTGAAAATAAAATTTACTTTTTATGTTGTTTGCTTTAATTTGAAAATTGCCTAGGGGATTGTACGGAAGGAAATATGAACTCTGGGCTTTGGGCATCCCCGGAATAGGTGAATAAGCAAACAAAAAACCATCAAATAAAACAAGCGAGCTCTACGTCGCAACGACGTGTGCGGCGCTCACTTGTTATAGTTTGCAGTCGTAAAAACTGACTTATCAGTTGGCCATGAATGAAAGACTGTAATATCTTCGGGGTACAAGACAGTTAAGTACAGGCGGCTCTTATCTGGTTTTTAGAGAAGAACCTTGACTGCGGGAAATATAAAGAGTACTATTGGGATTGAATTTAACAAAAACTGAAAGCATTTTTATTGCTTTTGTTGTTTTCCATTCGATTTATAACACGAGTGACATCGAAAAATTCTAAATATGTTTCTATATGAAAAGTAGACGATTTCATAAATTGAAAAAGAAAACTTAATACTTTATCTTACATTTTATGTGAAGAAACTTCGTGGCGTAGGAATAAAAAATTAATGGCGTTATGTTCATTTTTTAATTATATATTTTCAAATGTGTTTAGAAATCATATACTGTCGTTTTTAGAGTTCCGTGCAAAACGGAGCACTTATGGGATCACTTCAGAATCCGTCCGTCTGCCACAGGCGATTGTCTATGAAACTATTTGAGATAAAAATTTCAAATTTGACACAGAAATACAGTGAGGTGACCTTACTATAGACATGAAGTATAGACATTCCAATTTTGATTCTGAGGGTTCATTTTAGGAGATAAAATGAGGAATGGAAAAAATTAAATATACCTATCGTCTAGACTCTAGGGTGTAAAATGAGAGTTTATTGAAGCACGAATTCAACAATATACCAGGTGAGGCAAAAGTCCCGGAACGGTTGAATATCTCGCATACTACGCATCATATCAAAAAAAAAAATACGTGTCAAATATTTTTCGCAAAACTATTTTTTGATACCACACATGACTCCCCACCCCCCACCCAGTTGGTGGGGGGAGGGGCAACTTTAAAATTTTAAATAGGAACCCCTATTTTTTATTGCAGATTCGGATTCTACGGGAAAAATTACATCAATTGTATGTATTTTTTTTTTATTTTAATAATACTATCAATACAACAAATTAAATTCACCCTTCACTAAATAAATCCATATCTACAAACTAACGTTTTCATAAAATTTTTAAGTCTGGTCCTGTCGGGCCGATTTTAATAAAATTTTGGTAGCACATTTTAATCATTACTAAAGGGTTAAATTTCAATTTTGAAACGATTCGGAGAAATTTTTCGGTATTTTCGGGCCCAAAAATATTTTTCAACTCCTAAAACCCACGGGAAAAATTACATCAATTGTATGTAATTTTCCCCGTAGAATCCGAATCTGCAATAAAAAATAGGGGTTCCTATTTAAAATTTTAAAGTTGCCTCTCCCCCCGCCAACCGGGTGGGGGGTGGGGAGTCATGTGTGGTATCAAAAAATAGTTTTGCGAAAAATATTTGACACGTATTTTTTTTTTTTTGATTTGATGCGTAGTATGCGAGATATTCAACCGTTCCGGGACTTTTGCCTCACCCGGTATATGTTGTATTTTTTAAAAAATATTTTTCGGAAAAACGGTAATGAATTGCTATCCCCCGCCATTATCAGCAAAAGAATCGGTCAGAAAAATCTGAAATAATCATGAATATAGGTATGGTAAAATGTTCTCTTCTTTCATTTAAGCAGGCTTCGAACCGATCTGATTTAATTTGAGCGAATTACAAGCGAATAACTGTTTTGTTTTCAATTTGCTCCCCTCTGGGACCCAAATCCAAAATCCGACTCCGTTAGGATCTGTCCCATGCCATATATTATAAGTGTGCCAAATTTCAACTTTCTATGTGTACGGACAGACCTACAATAGGTAATTAGATTAGATTTTCTTTGCACCTTTCCTTTACGCTTTTTTCTTACGTTTTTTTTGCAGCCCTCTCCATTCATATCTATAACGTCCCATAAAGAACTTCGTTCCAATAACATGTTTACTCTAAAAGTTTGTATATGTTAAATATACAGGGATAAGTAGGTTGATTTAGATATGAACGTTATATGGGACATAATTATCTCCTTTAAAAAAACTAAATATGTCGGAATTGAACTGTGCCAACGTTTTGAATAGCCACGTTTCCGTTTATACATTTCACAACAATGCAGCAACACAACATTGT
Organism: Xanthostigma xanthostigma; assembly: GCA_963575645.1. Taxonomy (NCBI): domain Eukaryota; kingdom Metazoa; phylum Arthropoda; class Insecta; order Raphidioptera; family Raphidiidae; genus Xanthostigma; species Xanthostigma xanthostigma. The sequence goes on from OY754467.1 coordinate 18,656,207, forward strand.
TGTCTGATCCCGAACATCTCCTGCTTTCTTGTCACATGCACCGAAAAGAACGACACCGTCTATGGGAAGCCATAATAAAGGAACAAATAATACGTCCATTCAATATCGCTATACGTTACTCATTTACGACAATATAAACATGACATAATATTTATACTGCCTGGCATCGAAAAATAATAATTTGAGCATATACAATATAAGTGTTCGTTGTGGGCTAGCCTCCTATTCTGTCTAACCCAACCTATCCCGACTGTCCTTCTTCCTGGCCATCATGTTTGTCTAATACCCGCCGAGAATAGCCCGCGGCTAATCCATGTCCCCAATCCTAATATCCAGCCCTCATGTAACTCTGTTATATTTGTTGCTTCATATTACCTAACTCTTGTTTCCAATCATTCAAACTTCATCGCAATTCAGCCTAATAAAAACTAGCCCTGACTAATTGTCAGATAAAGGCCATTTTATTAAAAAAAAAAACACTGTTTCATTGGATCGTTTATTTGATCGTTCGTTATTATTTAACTCCGATTCAAATTTGTTCTTTTGGTACTGCCAAACCTAAATGTACTGTTTCAAAATGAGTTATAATGCGAGATTTAAAAAAAAAATGTAATTTCGTCCGACATGTTTACTGTTTGAACGCAAAACTTGCATTGCAAGGTCGTGTCTCATTCGAATTTCCAACAAAACTCTATTGAAATCGCACTCGACAAAAACGTACTGCAGCGTTGAATCGTGCTTTTTGCTTGTAAACTGATGATTATTTTATCAATAATATTATGTAATTCTTCATTGTTTCAGGAAACGCTCTAATGAGAATCGTGGAAGTCTACAAAGAAATTCAAGAACAACAAATGAATATCGTAAGTACAGTTCTTGTCGCATTTATTTATTCTCTTTCTAGTGAAATTAATTAATTGTTATTGGAAGCACGTTTGTGTATAAATTATAAAACACAAGCGGTGTTGGATAAATAATACCAAGTATAATCTAACCTCAAATTGAATTTGAAAAAGCAGCGTATTATATCCATTATTGCACCGCATTCTGTTGGCAATAAAATGGAACTGCAGTAAACGTGCATATACAAGATACCTACGTATGTGTGTTTTTATTTTTTTATGTACTTATACTACTAATTGATATAGGTACATTATTGTATACATAAGACAAATAATTATTAGCGATGGCACATTTTGAGTGAATATAATCGAAGTATTTGATTATTAAAATATCTCGAGAGGTTATTCAAATCATTTAATGATTTTTATACCTTCGACTTATAATATGATCTCCAGTTATAAATTATTATCTGTACCTACTACGCTTTCTTTACTCTTTAAAACACTGTATATTGCTCTTCACTTTTATTCCAACATTTAAAGTTTCATTACTGTTATTCGTGGCATCGCGTAACAAAAACTTAATTTTATTTACTACCACTGGCCCGCTCCGGCTTTGCCCGAAATTGTATAGATTGCCGTTTTTTCGTCGACTTACGCTGCAAAATTGGTCTCCACGAACGGCGCTTCTATTTTAACGCGATAATATAATAAATAGCCTATGTTCACTCTGAAGGACCATTCTAAATATTGGTGAAAACCTTTTTTTTTAATCGGGTGAGTAGATTACCTTCTACATCCAAACTTACAATTATTATCTCTTTGTAATATTAGTATAGATTATGTCAAAGCAAACGAAGCTAATGTAAAGTTGTATTCATTGAATTGAAAAAAGCCAATTTCATTGAAATTTATCAATTATGACTTTGTATCATTCAAAATGACGTGTCTAATATATGCATTAAAATGGAACTATTAGTAGGAGAGTAACCCGTTTCTCTCTCAAAAGTCTCATAAGGGCACGTGCAAGCGTCCTTAGATATTCAAGGTCAAAAGTCGCGAAAATCAGTTTTTTGGAAATATCTTGCTTCCTTTGCCTCAAATCGTATTTGATTTATTATAAAAGTTGTAGAGTATAAAATTCTCTACAAACGTCTCAAACAATTTTAACCGTTTTTGAGATTGAGCGCAAAGAGTGTGGTGCGCTCAGCCATACATGCCAAGGTCAATCGCGAATCCCAGTCCGTAGTACGATTTTTTAACTGAATTATTCATTAAATATCAATTAAATAACTATTTAATACATTATATTGCACATACCGCTAAACTAGCGGTATGTGCTTTATTATCGCTTTGTGCATCAGAGCTGACTTTCGTTCAGATAAGAAGTTATATCTAAGTTAATATCACACGAAATCCATTCAAATTGAAACTTTTTGAAAAGAGGAGATTCTAATCTATAAAACAGAACCATTTTTAAATCAATTCGAGTTCATAAATACTATTAAAATTGTAATTGAAAATCACAAACAGCAGTTGTCGGTTGGTCTGTACGTATGTACGTACGTATGTACGTACGTCACGACTCTACAGATCGCAATTTTGGTCGGATCCCCTTGGGTTATATTTTCTTCACTTTGTTTACTATCAGACCAGAACCCTATTTAAATTCACTAAAATGTGTTCAGTAGTTTAATATTTATAAACAGTTTTATTTCTTATTATTTTTGACAGCTAATACTTTAAAAACAATATAAATATAGTGTAAATATAGTGTAATCCATAAAACAAGTGCTACACTTGTATACCGTGATAACACCAATACACGTATTAGGCCGCCGTGGCGTAATGGTTATGCCGTTAGATCCGCAAGGGCAAGGTCCTGGGTTCGATTCCTTACGAAATCATTGAGTTTTTTCTTTTTTTTTTCTTTTTATTTTGTTTTATTTTATTCCACTTGATATTAATTATATATTATATTATTATGTATAGTTCTTAATTTTTTTTTGACAGCTAATTAAAATAAAAAAACAAAAAACATAATACCTAAATATACTCAATTAATGTAGTATGATACGTAAAATAACTGCTACACTTCTATACCATAATAACAAAGGCGTTGTACGGCATCGGTGTGGCCGAACGAAGCGTAAGTCCTGTAATCCCAAGGTGCCGGGTTCGATTCCCGCTGACATAAGAATTTTTTTTTTTTATATTCCATTTTATTCCACTTAATTCCACTTAATATTTATATATTATATATAATATATTTCTCATATATTTTTTTTATTATTATTTTTTTTTTTCATTTTATTTTTTTCATTTTATTTTTTTAATTGTTTTTTTTAATCTATTGCACATACCGCTAGTGTAGCGGTGGAATATTCTTGAAAAATAGTGTTTTGGGATATTGTGTCTATAAAATGCGTTCTTCGATAAACTAGAAAGTCAATAAACTAGGACAAGAAACTCAAAAAATCGGGATTTTTGAGAGCAAAACCCGTGCATAATTGCTAAAAAAATTTCTTATTTTACTAATGTTTCTCGTATATTTTTATTTTTTTTTAATTTGTTTTAATCTATTTTCTCAATTTTTTTCATTATAATATAATGTACAGTGGAAAACTTGCGCACTTTTGGTTTTGCCAACTATTTATAATTGCAATTATATATAATTTATATTTATATGGATGGAAAACGCGATTGACATTGCAAGTATGGCTATCTCAAAAACGGTTAAACATATAAAAAATTGGTTAAAACGGAATTTGTAGAGAATCTTATACTCTATAACTTTAATAGTAAATGAAAATACGATTTTAGCCTTTGACCTTGAATATCTAAGGACACTTACGTGCCCTTATAAGACTTTTGAAACAACGCATTAAGATTGCCAAAATAAAGGTTTATACACATATTCATCTTATTCCATTTCATTCCGAGGTGAAACTCTAAAGTGACTAGACTACAAGGCGAAATTAAAATCTGGAGCATAAGTTCTAAAAAGACTTCAGGCTTTTACTTGGCCGGTTTTAATATGTAGCTAAAAAAACTTAAATAAGACTGGAAACTTGCCGGGTAAAATTTGGAAGAGGCGGCACTTTCATTTCAGAACCGTGCAGTGTACATTTTGGTGGCTGAACAAACTAGTAGACGAGAAATTTGACATTTGTTTTTGGCAGGATATAGTTTATCCATCCTTAACAGCCGTATCCATATCATGCGCACATAATTTGTACACACACATGTACACGAACGTACTGACGCACGTGAGTATAGGTTACGTAACCCTTAATCCGAAATGACCCCAATGATATGTTGTATTGTTTTTACTTTAACCTCCAAGCATTTGTTCTGTTTAATAAAAAAATCTGTTACCACCCACTACACGATGATTTCGTTTCATTTTTTATTATTAATATTATGTTATATTTATTTTTGTTATCATTATTGCTTTTTGTCTTTCTACATTTCGATTTGTTTATTTTTCTTTTTTTATTTGATTTTTAGTATTTTTAGAGTATATTTTTGTTTTGTTGTATTGATTCCCGCTTTAAATTATTATTTTTACGATTATTCTAATAATAAAAATTGCTATCCTTTAGTTAAGTAATTCATAGTTGACTATTTTTTAATGTAAGTTAATTTCTTAAAATGATTGTTTGTGTTATCAGCAGTTTGTAGTAGAAATGTGCGAGTGAGAAACTCAGAAAAGGGATACCTACTATAAAAACAATAACGCAGAGAAGTGACCTCTGTTGACATTTAAATCCGGCCCCCGTCCTACTGAAAGCCGAATAAATATGATAGCTTATAAATTCCGTATTTATCTGGGAAAAATATATAGAATTGTTTTTCTCTTTGTAGTTCCATAAAGCATATCTTAATATATGACACTTGCTTGAACATTCAAATCTAAGGAAAAGATGACGAAGTGATAAGGCTGTAACATATGGACGGATAGACATAGGGAAATCACAAGGATTTCTTTTTTTGCCATTTGGCTACGAAACCTTAAAAATGGTTATGAAATGTTTATTAGAAATATTGTATTCGACAATAGGCATGATGACAGTATAAAAGAATCAAAGAATAAATGGTTCTAGAGAAAAATATATGTTGAAATAATTCTAAAAAAATGACCCAGTGTTAATATTAACATTGAGATTAAGTAATAAAATTTTTAATAAAATAAAAGTATAAAATACCTACTGTAATCGGTCATGTTGACTGAAAGACCGAATGACGTCACGCCTTCTTAAATCAAAGAGAATAAAAACACTTAAAGTAAATAATTACCGGGTCGCTTAAATTTTTCTTGCGATCATTCACTTCTACATCATTTAATTCAGAGGTTCCCAAACTTTTTTGTCTCGTAGACCACTTACCATGTTTTTCGGTTTTGGGTAGACCCCCTGCTTATCTGATATTGATTTTTTGCAAATTCATTAATTTCAAATGTATTTTTGACAACCGGTATAGTGCTACTCACTTTGAACGATTTAAATTTATAACGGTAGTGAAATGTAGTGTGAAATGTTTAGTTTTATACATTTATTAATTAGATTCAAATTAAACGAATCAAATTAAAATTTACTTTCTGTTACATAAAATAACTAAGCAAAAAATAAATGCTTTTAGTGTGAGGGATGAACCTGATGCTTTAATAATAAATTTTCAACATTTGGTATCAATTTAGTTAGATATAATTTTAAATCTCTTCGGTTAACGATGTCCAGTTTGTTTCTTTTTTTGTTAGGAGATTCACTATCGTTGACCCCCATTTTCATTTCATGGACCCCCAATTTTTTTCCCGCTGACATGGACCCCTTACAAGTTGTCGTCGACCCCTGGGGGTCGATATAGACCACTTTGGGAATCACTGATTTAATTAGTTGATTTGTTGTTTATTTGTTTTTTTTGTGATATTTTATAACACTTATGTCATAGGTTATTTGTGATGTTAGTTAACTTGCAACTAAAGAAAACAATACTATTTTTACTACTAAAAACGTACTTTTAAGAAAATACTTAATATAATCGTATAATTAAGTAAATTTATAAATCTTTCTACGAAACACCTCTGCACGACAGCCCTACACCCATAAATACATATAAAGTCAACTATCACTAAGGCGTTTTCGCGATTACTTCAAAATAGAAAGACAAAAATACTATAATTTGCGTTAAAATTTAATTTATTGCGAAGATAATGTTTTTTTTTTTCGGAAATAGTAGACGTGTAGGTACCTACATTATAGAACCGGATTTAAAAAATTTGTCATCATGCCCATTAATCAACAATTATTTAATTATTTTTTGCGACTCCCTGTACACATGAATTTGTGACTGCGTGTAGATGTTTGTGTGTCAGACAAGTCGTCCTTTTTTATTGTAATTTTATTCGTGTGGTTTCATTTAAATTTCTCAATGTAACCGAGACCTTTTGGTACAATGGCGTCCTTTCTGATACTCCTGCATGTTTGCGTGTGTGGGAGTTGTGCTTTCCATGACAGTTTAGAAATGTTACATAACAAATAAACTACTATAGATGTCAAAGAACTTAATGGATGGGGAATATATACTTTGATTGATTATTTATTACACACGTTTTTAAAGGGCCGTAGAATAATTTATGCTCATTTATCCGTACGGATTTACCCGCAAATCATGTAAGAGCCCGTACACATACTACTTTTTGTATAGAAAATGCGCGATTAACTTTTTGGTAGTCTCTTTTTTTATTCTATCTCTCATCGGAATGACATCGCATTTTTTTAATGACATCCTCCCAATTTTACCATTCCAACCCACAAATGGGAAATAGTACTAGTTTAGGTCAAAAATCACTTTTCAAAAATTTTACAATATCTATTCGTTTTTTTTCCCCGAATCCAAAAAACATATTTTTGGAAAAACTCTGTACGTCTACCAGTCGGTTAGTCTGTTAGACTGTGAACACGATACAGGTTAAACTGATGAGTGGATTGAAACCAAATTTTAGGAGGAGGTTTGGTATGCAAATATGAATAGCCCTATTGTTTTTGGGGAAAATCGGCGCATGAGCAGAAGAGATATTTGCTATAACGGTGTTTTTTATATAATAATGGTATACTTTTCATAACGGCTTATTATTCTGTTTATTTTTTTTAGAAAGTTTCACTAAAATATTTTTTTCTAAACTTTGTAGTTTCGGAAATATTTTGAAAATAAAAAAAATCAGCCGTTCTTTTGTTTTATGGATCTGTCAGAAATAAACTAGTTCGGTATGCTTTGATTAATTTTTGAAGTGGAACATATGTAGGTAACCATGGCAACGAATAGCAAATATTATATTGAATACTAGCCATTACCCGCGTCACCTTACACGATATCAGAAATTGTATTTTCTTTATTATAATCAAATGTCAACATTTTTGAAGTTGGAATGGTCCCGTCGCCCAATTGGCTTGCATTTTTTTATATGACGTGAACATATTATGTAGGTAACCATGGCAACGAATAGCAAATATCATATTGAATACTAGCCATTACCCGAGTCACCTCACGCGATATCAGAAATTTTATTTTCTTTGTTATACAAATCAAATGTCAACATTTTGAAGTTGGAATGGTCCCGTCGCCCAATTGGCAGGAATTTTTTATTCCATCTCTCACCGGAATGTCGCCATTGAATTTTTTTAATGACATCCTCCCATTTTTTTTTTTTAACTTCCCGCTTAAAAAAAAAAAAAAAAAATTTTTTTTTTTCAAAAATCGGGAAGTTATTGGTTTCACCCCGATTTTCGAAAATCGAGTTTTCGCCAGATCTCGACGTTTTGAGGTCCTAGGAAGCTATTAAAACTATTTTGGCGATGATGTCCGTAGGGCTGTATGTATGTGTGTGTGTGTGTGTGTGTGTGTGTGTGTGTGTGTGTATGTATGTATGTATGTAAACCTTTTATATCTTTTGAACGGAGTGTCCGACTGAAACGCGGTTTGCGGCATCTGACGTGATCTTGGTGAACTTAGACTTCCTGAAAATTTGAAACGATTCGGCCCAAAAAATTTTGAGAAATCTTAAAAAAACAAGTTTCAAAAATTTTTTAAAATTTGTTTTTGTAAAATATTTTCTAAACTACTAAACCGAATAATTCCAAAATCTAATCAGCTCTTCTCCTTAACAAACTGCGTCGATTTCCGCAAACCGCATCAAAATCGGTTCATTTGTTCACGAGATACCGTGAACGAAAAAATCGTAAAAAAGTGTTTTTTTAAAATGATTCTTAAAATTGTTATCAGATCAATTTTTTTGTAATAAATTACTTTCTTAGGCTAAAAAACTGCGTCGATCGCCGCAAACCAGATCAAAATTGGTTCATTTGTTCATGAGATAACGTGAACGAAAAATTAGGAGAAAAGTAATTTTTTATAATTACTCGTAAAATTCTTATCAAATCGATTTTTTTGTAATTATTTACTTTCTTAGGTTAAAAAAACTGCGTCGATCGCCGCAAACCAGATCAAAATTGGTTCATTTGTTCATGAGATAACGTGAACGAAAAATTAGGAAAAAAGTAATTTTTTATAATTACTCGTAAAATTCTTATCAAATCGATTTTTTTGTAATAATTTACTTTCTTAGGTTAAAAAAACTGCGTCGATCGACGCAAACCGCATCAAAATCGGCTCATTTGTTCACGAGATATCGTGAACGAAAAATTTGTAAAAAGTGTTTTTTTTTTAAATTGCTCGTAAAATTCCTATGAGATCGATTTTTCTGTAATAAATTACTTTTTTAGGATAAAAAATTGAGTCCACTGCCGCAAATCGCATCAAAATCGGTTCATTTGTTCATGAGATATAGTGAACGAAAATTTCTTAACAAAGTATCTTATCTTGCTATATTTTATATATTTTTGAGCGTTTTGAACTCGAAAATAGCGGGAAGTTACAGGGATGGCCTGCAGGGTCAAACTTCTTTTCAAATTTTTTGATCAAATTTTTATTTCAGAAATAAGCCATTATTTAGCATTTGCACTGACAGTTCTCGAAATATTAATTGTCAAAAAGAAAATAGAACTTCGAGATTGCTGCGGTATATTCAGCGATTTATTTGAAACAACTGATATTTTATTTATACTAAACTTACGCACGTAGGTATTAGTGATGTGCCGGATCGTTAAAAATGTATATCCGCGGATACGGATCTGAATACGGATATTTGGTTTCAAGTTCCGTGGATACGGATACGGATCTTAACTTTCTTAGAGTACGCGGGGTAAATATTGCAGATCGTTCTTTGGAAAGAGACTATCTGTTATGGGAAAAAGTTATTGACTTCTTTAAGAGTTAACTCTCATAACAGATTGTCTCTTTCCAAAGATCGATGTGCAATATATCATTATAAAGATAGTTTTTTAGTACCTTTGAGTTATGTACTATTGGTATGGTACTCACTACGATAAATGTTTGCAATATAAAGGTGCCAAATACGATTTTAAAAAATAAAAAATAATCTGAATGGAATTTAACAGTTTTTCATTATTACCTAATCACCTATATAATATATAAAATTTCATCTATGAATTGAAAATTAATAAGGTAAAAGATTCGTAAAAGATCTGGCAAAAACTAACGGATACGGATACGGATATGGATCTTTCTTCTCCCTCGGATATCCGCGGATACGGATATCCGGCACATCACTAGAAGGTATATTACATGCATAATTAACAGGCGATAGGAATATTCGGCTCTTTTAATTTGTCGATGCCATCAGTTTAATTATTTCGTCCATCCTTGAAAGAAATGTTACGTAAATGTAACAGTATGGAGTGACAAGAAGACAGACTAACAGATTCCAGGGTCCAAGCGCCGCTTATCTGAGACCTTCACATTCCGGGACCGACCACACGAGATTGTCGGAATGCGTTAACAACGATGCAGCTATGCAACAAAGACTCTCCTCCAATAAAGGCTTCCGGAAACATAGTTACACGAGCTATTTCAAATTAAGGTCCGGTTAGCAGTGCAACGATCTTAAAAAGATAGTTTTTTTTTTAGTATATTATTAATTGATTGACCCCGTCAAAATTTGATAGAGTGTGGATATTTGATAAATATTTTATAACTAAAAGAAATCATTGCCATTGTTTAAACTAATTATTATAAAAAAACAATTATTCTAAGTGCTCCTTTTTAACATCCATAGTATTGTATAACCAACCATGAAGTCAAAATCCGAAACGCAATGAAACGTGAACTTTTTTTCTTTCACAATAATTCCTGCAAAATATCAAGACTTTTTTAAATTATGATAAATCAAAGACGATTTAAATTAAAATGAACAAAGAGTTATTAAAAAAAATTTTAGGACACTCAATTTTATAACTTTGTAAAAATAAAGTTTAATTTAAACATGTTATTTAAAATCTTAATTGAAAAAAATTCACTGTATTAAATTTTGTTTAAATATTATTTTGTGGTTCATTTTAATTGAAAATTTAATCACCAGATTTTTAAATCTAAAAATGATTAAAAAAAATACATTAACGTTTTAACTAATATTAAACGTAATATACAAAAGAGGGACATGTCCTATTGTGTCACATTCGCCTTGCATGTACAGTAGAAATTCAATAAGTAGATCTAATGTTTATGGACATCTTAAAAATTCACCCAAGAAGTCCAGAACTTGGTTGTGTTGCAAAAATGAAACGTAAAATTGCCTGTATAATCGGGGGGCACGGCAGTGCCCCCGCCAAGTCTAGCCCTGTCGTACCATCATTTTCTCGAACTTTTGACCCCCGTGTAACTTCGTTGTGGATAAAGCAAGAAGTTTGAATTTTTAGTGATCAAGAGGACATACTATAACTATAATATTATTATACCTTGTAGTTAACGAATTTCGCTTGTCAAAGTTCTCTTATTTTGTCACTGACACACTCATCGATTATCAAAACTCTAAGGTATACTTCTAGTAGTCTCGCAAACTTGAAATTTTGTATTTTAGTTAGCGTTTATCCTATAAAGGAAGGAAAAAATAAAAAACCCGAAATTTATTTATTAGAAAAATTAATAGAGACAAGAAGTGGGCTTTAAGAAAATCAGTAGCTGACGGACAAGATATATTACTCGAGAAAAAAAATGAGGATGACCTACAAAAAGAAATGAGATTCCATCAAAAATATAAAATGTAAAAAAAATGCCAAGTCTCGCAACTCAATTTCTTCAGCTATAGGCAAGACGGCAAGGAGTTTTGGGTGTATTTTTCGGGCACAGGCGAGATTATTGTTGGAATCGCTTCGTTTTAGGGTGTAGTTCAAGCCCCTAAGTTTGCTTACAAATTGTTGGTGTGCTTGATTTTATAATCGGCAATTAGTGACGAAAATAGTGCTTTTTTCTCTATTTCCTTTAATATCTCCGTTCCTCTTGACTTTTAGTATAGCATATGCATTGAGAAAGTTGTTCCTTATGAAATTTCCTAAAAAAATGAGCACTGACAAAGGTCGCTAAGTGCAATAAAATTGTTAAGTTGCAAGTAGCCCCGAAAGTTAAAAAAACACGTTTTTTTCACTATTTTTTCACTTAAAAATGACCGCACATATAGATGGCTGAAAATTTTTAAAAATGATGTCTATGTTAACCCAAACATGCATGAATAATTTTAGCGTCGTCGGTCAATTACTTCTCGAGTAATTAACGATCACTTTTTTTTGTTTCCTAAATTGCAAATTGCGCCTTTTTTTTCACAAACGGGTTTCGCTGGTCGGACCAAGCCAGAAAAATCACAAATCCATTCAACTTTAGTATCCCGCTGGAATTTTTGGAAAAAAATAATTTTATACGGTCACTATAAATGTTGATGGGCAATTGATAAGGTAACAATTTATAACAAAGCTGTTGGACAGGTGCTTCCATAGACACGAACTAAAATAACTGACTTGGTTATAAATACAACTGAGATCTCACAATTTTTTGTAGCGGAAGAACTGCGTTGCGAGACTTGAAATTTTTTATATTTTGTTTTTGATGGGATAGTTGCTTTACATGCATGTATACAGGAATATAAAGTTAGCCATTAGTCATCACGCATTAGTGCAGTAAACACTGATCACGCTGTACCAATTCCATAGTAAATCATTGTTTGTCTGTCTGCCGTTTTTCCTATACTTTAGGAAAGTATCTTTTGCTCCCTCTTGTGTTTTTTTTTTTTTTTTTAATCTGGTTCAGTCAAAACCTTAGTGTCATGTTATACGTGCATTTTAATAAGAATTAATTGTCGAATAAAATGGGGAAAAAGCTATCAAATCGAAAGTGCTGTGTTGTTGATTGTAAAGATACACCAACTAAACATCCAGAATTATTACAATTTCACCGTTTTCCTGGATTTTCTTATGAGTTAGAGAGGAAAAAAACGGACTGCAGTAGTACGTCGTCAAGGGTAATAAAATTTTATTTTACGTCTGTAATCATTATTAAATACATGAAAAATATCATAATTGTTATTTTGTTAACAAAAATAAAATTTAAAAAATTTAGAAAGTAAAAATGTATACAATTTATGTAGTTTTTTTACTGGCATTTTGCGTAAATATTTTTTTATAATTAAATCAAAGATACTTTCCTAGCGTATAACCTACTATTAAAGCTGATGTTTGTTCAAAGGTGATATTTCGAAACTGAAGTGAAAAGCAATTACTTGCAAAAAATACAATATAGGTCTCGTGCGTAATGGTATCGCGAGTCGTGTGACACAACTCGTCGTAATATAACCCATTGCAACACTAGATGTACCTATAATTTGCTATTACAAAGCAGCCCCTGTTTATTAACCGGCTTTTACAATTTGGCAATGACGTGTATATCCTTTGTAGTTGCCGTTCTTGCGTTGTTGGGATTCTACTGTATTCGAACGTACCTATCAGGCACATTTAAATTTTAATTAAAATCCCGTTGTTATTGACTTTAACACTGCGTATAATCTGCACGGTTAATACAGATCTCTATTTTATAGCCAATAACAGAAATTGCTGCGAGCAATAACGCGAATCAGTGAATTATGAAGAGGTATATTGATAATAATGATGTTGATATTAGAGCTGTTACATAATATCTTGAAAATTATACCGCTATTTGAATAAATAGCGTTTTCAATGAGGTATCAAACGTTGTAAATTGGATATTTCACACTTCTCATTTCGACCGAGGTTTTGATTGACTTCAGAAGGTTGGATCAAAATTACAAAATGATTAAAAGTTAAAATTTCACAGAAATGTTCTTCTCATCATATCTCAAATTTTGAACATTATGGACAGTCTCAATGTTGAAAAAATGAAATTCAAAATATATTTTTATTTTATTAAGCGAAAGCAAGAGCGATCTATGTGTAAGTGCGAAAGAAAATGCAGTGTTGCCAATACCTTTGTCCAAGTTGAATAAATCTAACTAATGTAGGTATATTGTTGTAGATACCATATCCCATCAAAAACACAAATGTGAAAAAAGAGCCAGGTTCAATATTAAGAATATTATTTTAATAAGTAGTGTGAAAAATGGGTCTATACCTCAATACAAAAAGAATTGAGATCTAAAAGAGTCCAAGTTTTCACTTGGCAAGTTTTCGTGTTTCATATTGATTTATACCTAAACTTCATGTTTATGTGTGTAAAAATTTGCCAAATGAACACTTGGCACCCTTTTAGATCTCAATTCTTTTTGTATAATAGGTATAATATTTTATTCTTAATATTGAACTTGGTGCCTTTTTCACATTTATGTTTTCAATGGGCTATCATTACTTTTTGTAAAGAAATTATTATTATTTATCATTCAAAAGTGATTTGTAAAATTAATTATCTTTTTTCCTGCGTTTACGCTGTATAGTTTTCCTTTTCGAAAGACGCTATATGTGTTAATAAAAATCGATTGTTTTGAAACTATTTTAAATCTTAAAAATTCATTATTTTATTTCCTTTTTTTACACACAATAGCTGGCCATACACACACAGTTCGATCTGCCGGTTTGGAACGGCGCGGTTCAAACGTGCGTATTTATCTGTCCGTTTGTGGGGTATGCACGCGCCAGATGTAACCGGCCCAGACTAGTCTGCCAGTTTGCACTGCCATGGAGAAAACCGTCGCCGCCCACAAACGGGCAGTTTGCGTGCAGTTTTGTTTTGAAGTTCTAACTGCGACAATCAACATGTGTTCTGAACGTGTTGTTGGAATTATAGAGATTTATAAACAGCATCCGACTTTATGGAAAATCAAAAGTACCTTCATGTAATCTGTCTTTAATTAAATATTACGGCACATGTTACTGGTATTAAATATCCCAGCGCCTGTGCGAAAATTCCCACTGAATATTTTAAATACGACCTTCCCGTCGCCAAAAAACGAAGGGTATTAAGCGTTCCTCTGGATCAATTGCTTCTCTCATTACAGTTTTTTTTTTCGTGAGGGCACCTCTTACTAAATTTAATAAAAATGTGTTTATATCCATCCTCAAATAATTCTTAAAATCGTCCGGGTCATTCTCTCTTAGCTCCTTTAATAGAACACTATGGCTGAGTTGTTTTTTCTTTAGCAAATAACTTTTAACCCATTTAGAACGTCGCTTTCTTACACCCGTATTGTCCATTATTTCCATATTAATTATTGCACAACACAAAGCTAGTTTTTTTTTATCACTTAACATTTCAGCAGTTAACTAAGTTTAACTTTTATAAAAACGGTGCACTTTTTATACGTCAAATAAATTATTTACCTGCAGTTCACTTTACTAACATATAAAACCGTGCCGTTCCAAACTTTCGTCAAGACGAAAGTCCATCCATACGGTTGAATCTGTGGATAAATCTGCCAGTTTCTCCCACTAACGTGCAGTTTGGCATGTGACAGACCGCCCGGTGCCAGGTTGATGCGTGGATTTTTGTTTTGCGTTAGTGGGTGGCAACGGTTAAAACCGACATGCCGGCGTGACGCATCAAACCGGCAGACTTAACTGTGCCGGTTGAAACTGCCGGTTCGATCTCTCTGTGTGTGGCCAGCTAATCATCTAGCTGGACGCCAAATTTCAACTTTCATTTGGAAGTGGATTAGGTTTTTGATCTATATGTCAGTCAGTTAGTGATAAAAGTTCCGATTTTTAGACGTCAATATCTCAATAACCGTTTGAGCTGTATTTATAAAATTTGGAGTTCTAACTAATCTAAGAGATTTTAATAAATAAACCAAATTTCATATGTTTTGAGTTATTAAGGGGTCAAAAGTGACTCCAAATGGTTCGTGTAATATAACACACGGCTGCTGCTTCCTTTTCTTTGTTGAACTTGTCTTGCCGCGTGTTTAGATATAAAATTAGTGTCTACCCAACCCCCTTAAAGTTCTCGTGCCGTTTTGTGAATTAAATTAAGAAGAAATTAAAAATAGTAGATTGTGCATCAAAGGCGTAATGAAAACGAATGTGACGGATGTCGGGACTAGCGTGGTACGGCTTTGTCGAACTTTACTGTAATTGTGTTTTGCATTTTTGACTTCGACTCAAAATGCATCTCGGTATAATATATTACATGTCGGAAAAACGATGCATCCGTTCTTAAATGAAGAACAAACACTGTAATTTCTTGAAGAACTTTCTTGTGCTTCTTCCTTTCAACGCCCATTGGTTTTGATTAGCACATATAAGATAAACTGATATTATACTTTAAACTTGTTCAAAAAGTTTTATACATCAGCTGTTAGCAAATATTAGCTCAGAAATATTTGTATATATTATATGCGAATCGTTAGCACGATGAAAATATAATGTTCTGTTTGTATTTGTACTTTCGACTATTTATTTTATACATTAATTATATTTACATAATACATATGGATGTTCATTTTAATTTATGTGAATATTTTACATATTAAGTTCTTTTATAAGCCTGTTTTACTTTAGGCTCTATTTTCGTGTTCCAAAATCCAATTGTAATAATTTAGTAGCTAATTAGAGGCTACTTACAGATCCGAAATTGAGAAGTACGAGTATTTTCATATTTTTTGTAAGAAAAAAGAGATTTTGCAATCCACCTGAACCGATAGACAAATATATTTAAATCTGTCTTATCAAGGAACGGCGTGCAGGATGAAGGACTCGTTACGGTTGTAAATAGTAAGACGCATGGGGAGAAAGGCGAGAAGCACTTAATAGTCCAGGAGCCAGCGACAGATTTTCATGACCCAGTCCCTTTCAAGCGATAATTAGTGGAATGCAACAGAGAGTTTGTATTATAAAGCCTCGTGAACTTCAGCTGCGGTTCCGTGAGTGGGATGAGCGACGGTAGCCTCCCACGTACGGAGAAAAAAATGTTTAGTCATTTCCTCCCGACTAAAACTTTGTCAAACTAGAGCTAATCCAATATCTATGGTGTATCATACGGGAGGATAATGACTAAAAGTTTTTTTTTCTCCGTGCGTGGGAGGTTACCGCCGCTCATCCCACTCACGAAACCGCAGCTGACGTTCACGAGGCTTTATGATACAACTCCCTGATGCGTCTCACTATAATTATTTGAGAAGAAATAATTGACCAAATTTTAAATATAAAGAGAGGTCATTTTACAGTAAATATATCTGAATTTAAATTCAAAATGTATTAATAATAGTATCTAGCTAAAGGTTATTATGATTAAACGAGAAATTTATGGACGTGAAAGCAGTTATTTGAACAAATTATAATAAATATTTCTCTTTTGTTTCAGTTGAAAGCTTTCTATGTGGATCTTTTGGTGCCATTG
This sequence comes from Xanthostigma xanthostigma, assembly GCA_963575645.1. Classification (NCBI taxonomy): domain Eukaryota; kingdom Metazoa; phylum Arthropoda; class Insecta; order Raphidioptera; family Raphidiidae; genus Xanthostigma; species Xanthostigma xanthostigma. The sequence goes on from OY754467.1 coordinate 18,672,814, forward strand.
GAAACAAATCTAGAAAAAGACACAAAAGTTGTCCAAGTAAGTATTTTGTATTCTTGCGTATCTGTTTCGTTGATTTTTATAAACTTTAAACAGTATATTTCTAGCTTTATTTTATTGAAATTAATGGTTTAATTAATTTATATCTTTATACAAATTCTAGGAAAAATAAAAATTAATTTTTAAACTGCGTTTTTAGTTCTGAAATTATATTTAGATTAGAAATAGATATACTGGCAGTGAATCATTTTAACTGTGATTTATGACGTTCGTGTAGTAAGGTGCTTCAAGACATATAAAATATTTTATAAAATTTACTTAAAATGGGCAACTTGACTACTATCCATACGCCTCCCTCGTGTCAATTATCCAATTGATTTCGTGTTACAAAATAAAATGCTTGGGCCAGTATTCCTACTGACAAATTTTTAAGGGAAATATTATAAACAGAGGATAGAATGTTGAATTTAGACAAGAATTTTGTATTAAGATATGTAAAATAAACGTATTTTTAAATCTCAAACGTCTTTTATGGCTATTTAATATAGAAATAAGATGTAAATTATACTAGTAAAATATACTAGCGAAGTTTTACAGTTTTGTTTACGAAATATATGAAATCATAATTAATAGAATCAATTTTTACGCTGAATGGATTTCAGATATTAGTATTTTAAAGCTCTATACATTTATTCTAAGAAAATAAATGTTTAACAATAGGTTTTACCTATGCTCATTCTTAAACTTTTTTTGACGTGATAACGTCTTATAAATTGATGAATCACCAATCTTATAAATTGATAAAACACCGGCTGCATGCACGAAAAAGTGTAACGGTCGTAACGTTCCTAACGTTCGTAACGCGTAACGTTCCGCCTGACCCTGTGCGTGCTTTTTGCTAATTTCTCGCTCAATTTAAATCAGATCGGTTTGAAACCAGTCTTAAATGAAAGAGGAGAACATTTTACATAGATTTCGTATAACAGAATTTGCCTAAACAGTTTTTTTATACAAATTTATATAGAAAAATAGCTGTATAAATGCAATGTTGTCTAATGCATGGCGCGACGCGGTCGGTCGTCTTTGTTTGCCGTACATGGAAATTAGAATATAACGTATGTCTTGTCTTAACATGAAAACGGCTGCATTTCTAATGTTTAATTCAATTTTTTGACTTTAGAATTTTGTGAAATGCAACGCCTTCTAAGTTAAGTATTGGAATAACTAATTATTATTAGAACATAATACTTTGACAGTTGCAAACGTCACTTTTGACATTTCTTATCATTCCGACACCAAGGATAAGCGGATTGAAACCAAATTTTGGGAGGTTTAGGTTATGTATTACGGAATACGTTATCACGTAAAACTATCGTCCGTAAACCAACTTTACAGACAACCAATTTTTTTTATTATATATAAAAATTGATTGTTCTAATATCTCTCAATAAATTTTAAATAGTCGTTGAAAAAAAACGTAAGAACTGTTATCCGTATTCTATTTTAAATTAGTTTTTTCGGTTAATGGCTCTGTCGAGACATTTTTTGTATTTATAGAGACTAATTAATTTATCTCCACTTAATATAAATTAATTACATACGATTGAATTTTGTACACGTGAAATACATAATAATAGGGGTCATTTTAGACATCATGCAGTTTAAAACCTCAAGTGAATTCAAGTTTAATGTTTTTGGGAAAATTTTTAAATACCAACAAGTTACCGTCAGGACTCAAACCTGAATCTACTAATTTCGCGTTGGTTGATTTATCAATTTATCTACAGTAACCGACGGACATCGGTGATTTGAACTTCTATAAATAGAGTATTTAATGCCTCTACTACACACGTGGCCAGCACCGCCACTCAAATAAGTGCCTATCATCGCCGCGATGATTGCCTAGCCCTCCACACAATCGTGCCGGTCCGATTGTGTGTACGGGAGCACGATGCTGGCCACGCATTCCTTTGATGTACCGACAATTAATCGATTACTGCCGATTACAGGCGATTATGTCCACGCACCGACGAATATGCCCTCTACACAATCGTGAGTGCCTGTAAGTGGCGGTGCTGGCCACGTGTGTAGTGGAGGCATAAGGTAACAGAAATCACTATAAGCTAAATAAATCAACCAACGCGAAGTTGGTAGATTCAAGTTTTAGTCCTGACGATTACTAGTATTTATTTACTTGAGGTATTAAACTGGATGATGTCAAAAAGTACTATTATTTTTTAATAACGTTTTATCTAGGCGTCTATTCGTTCGTGTGGGCTAATTTCGACAACCATTGAACGGATTTTGATGTGATTTTCACTACTTATATATTAGGATAGTTGTAGCCTGTAGGTGTGTAAATCATTAATCTAAAATTAAAGAAGCCGAGCAGTGACGATTTAATTGACGAAAGTCGACGAAAAAACGTCCATGCGAGCGTTTTCTTCGATTATGTTGCATAAACCTTTCAAGATGTATTTAAACAATGTATGACAGTATGAACATTAATTGTACAAAAAAAAGTTAACGACAGAATATACCTACGACTAAAATATAGACTACAAGAACCGTGTCGATATTACGATTTGCAGTAAACAATAAAAATTGTTAAACTTACGAACTTTTTTTTAATAACTTATTCTTATCAAAATTAATGCAAAATTACTCCCGTGCAAAGCCGTCAAATAAATAGGTATAACTTTTTAAAAGGAATTTCTATTCCGCAATTTGATTTTATAAAAACAAAGCATAATTCTTATTATGTGCTGTAAAACGTTTAAAGCAGTATACTGCATTCAGCTACATCTTATAACAATGTTATCAACTTTTGTAAAAAAAAGTTCTAAGAAGCAGTCTCGGTACGAAAAGAAGCTGCTTTTATAGGATGTTTTTTTCCTCTTCGTTTTGTTTTCTTACCATTGATGATACGTTTAAAATTATACAGAGACCATAGGAACGTTTATATTCCAAGTAAATAGAATTTTTCATGAAAGTGCAACTTTGTGTGTTTATTATTTTTATATAATTTGTTTTTGTTTATGGGCTCTATAAAAAATCATTACAATATTCATTCTTTCGAAAACCGCCAGTGCGACGCCAAGCCAATTAAAGGGCACGACCTATTTAACAAGAAATAGTTTATCAGTTTATTATTTCAAATGTTCGATTATGTTGAACACGTAAAACCGCACAAAGTTTGTTCAGAACTAGCTGTAACCCGCGATATCAGTTCGCAGAATTTACGAAAAAACTTCATTTTTTAATAGCCTAAGTTGCTCCTTATTACATCAACCAGTGAAAGTCCCGTCAAAATCGGCCTAATCGTTTCGGAGATTATCCGAATCAAACAGACAGACTGACAGACAAAAACTTTTTTGTTATAAGTACCGTATACAGTATGTAAACACGTAAGGTGCACATAGGGAAATTAACATTGGGAAAAAATGACTGGATCAGAGTGAGCCTTGATATCTTGTTTTTCAATTTGACAGATAATATTCTTTTGCAAAATGAATGTGTACCTATACTATCGAAGAAAATATTCAAATGATTACAACATAATCGAACTTTTTTTATTAATGGGACATTAAATTTCCAAAAATACTTAAATATGGTGCGAGATCAAATATCTTCGCCTACTCGTGTTGAACTTAAAAACATTGGGTCACTGTTTTACCAACGCACATACGTCACACCAGTCAGACAATTTTTGAATGAAATGTTTCCAAACAGATGGAGTTGATTTTTGTTTTATTTTTGTACAAAAAAAAAATAAAATAATGATTTATAAGAGCTTCTTATTATTAAAAAAGCCAATTAAAATAAAAATAAATCAAAATAAAATAGAAATCCTCAAAATTACCACGATAATTCAATAGAAATAACAATTAATGCAGTCATGGCTAACTCTGATCCAAGTATTTTTTCCCAATGCTAATTTCCCCATGTGCACCTTACGCCTTTACAGACTGTATACTTTCATATGCATTTAGTAAAAAGCTATTATTTTGACGTTACAAACAGACACTGCAATAGGTTATCACAAAAAATATTGGAACACTCTGTTTGTTAAACGGATGGCGAGGCTTCAAAGTAGCTTTAAACTTTAGAGTTTTTCTCTTCAAAGCAGTTTTTCAAGAGAATATTTATTCTCAAGTAGATTCCCCGTATTCCACTTGAGGCTGTATAAATATATTATAGCTTATTTAGTAAAATTTCAAAAACTGACAAAATTCCTTTTTTTAAATCTTATAAGTAGTTCTGATTTAATTAAACAGTATATTTGTTGCAACTACTCAGTAATATTTACAGTGTTATAGGCCAATGAAAGGCGTAAAATAATTACAGTTTTTTATTATAATTGACTTTTTACAGGATTTGCAATAGTTTGAACATTAATTAATCGCCCTCTTCCCTAATATTTTATTATGAAACTAGAAAAAAACTGCTGAACCAATTTAACTAAAACTTATGTAAGTGCACCCATTCCTAGGCCCGCGTTAAGAGTACCTTTAATTGACCATGTAGAACGCCCTTGACGTCACTGCGGGTTCGCCTACAAGCTCACAAGATAGATTTTAAAATTTGAACAAGGTCAATTTTTCTTGCTAGGTCCTCTGCTTGCTCTGAGCAAGAGCCAATCAGGAAACAGTATCTTGACACGTGGGCGACCTGAACAATCGCCCAAAAACCAACATGGCGTCATTCTGTTCAGAGTCAGACACGTTTTGCTCTGTGTTTATACGAGCTTGAAATGACGTCTCGTGTGAAGCGAGCACATAAAAACAATTAAGAAAACTAACGCTAGAAGACTAATAGTCAAATCTAGTCAAATCGTGTGCAGCGGTCTAAGGCATCCGATTGTCGATAATTTTGCCTATCACTAGCATATTATTGTCCTCTAAAATTTTGTTTAAAATGAACAAATATATGGAAATGACTGATGATGAAAATATATTTTTTTAATACAATTATACCTTTTGTAGTGGCGGAAGGAATGCATTACTTACTTTTAAATTGTTTTATAAGCCCCGTGAAATGCAATTTTTCAAAATAGATTTGTTATTATGACATATCCGTCGTACATATTGTATTGAAACAAAGTTGCATCGCAAGCTTTTTATTATGTATTTTGTTTTGTGGTTCAGTTTTCATGAAACGGTGTGAAGTTTAGTCGCAAGTTTAAGTTTAAACGTAAAGCACAAACTGTGGTGGTATTATAATGTAATTATGGTAATATGTTTTGAAATTATTTGAATTTCAAAAATGTATTTAGCATTACACATAATATTTATACGGTTTGAAAAGTTTACATACGAAATATGCATGATTATTTACCAATTTTTTCGCATTCGACTTTAATATTGGTTTGTTTAAAAATTTGGCATAAATATTCTTTTGAAAAAATAGAAAAAAAAACTACCTATTTGACGATTTTTGAGAAACTTTTTTTGAAATATTTCTTATGATTCCAGAAAAGCTGCAGGCTGTGTTTTATTTCATTTATTTATCACAACGTTAAATAGTTAATTTTATTTATTTATTTAAGTGTTCAAAAAGTCCCAATACGGCTGAATATCTCAGAGAGATTAAGTTTTTTTGAATAATGTTGCGCATGAAAGTTGCTCAACTCGTAATGTAAAAATTCCTCCCAAGGGGGTAACTCCAAAATTTTAAATGGCCACCGCATTTTATTTATTGGGTCGAGCTCTTCGGGAAAAAAAGACATCTTTTGGCCCAAACTTTTTTTTGATCAAGCTACAGATCACCGAGTACGCGGGGTAAAATTTTGCAAGAGGTTTCATTAATCTCGAATAGAAATGCAAATATCACTTTAAAAACGACAAATTAATATTTAAGATTGTTATAAAGGCCAAGTAAAAGAGTACCATTCCTTGATCTATTACAAAATGAACAAATTTTATTTGAGGGGGTGAGGATAACTCGATGCACAAAAAAAAAGTATGGGACAAAAAATGTCTTTTTTACCCGAAGACTCGACCCAATAAAAAAATGCGGTTGCCATTTAAAATTTCGGAGTTACTGCCTGCTCTCCAAAGGGACACCCCCTTGGGAGGAATTTTTGTGAACGAAAAATACATTACAACGAGTTGAGCAACTTTCATTCGCAACATTTTTCAAAAAATCTTAATCTCTGAGATATTCAGGCGTTTTGGAACTTTTTGAACATTTGTATATTAACGAAATATCATTCACTGACTCATTACGAGATCTCCAAAACTATACGCCCTATTGACTTCAAAAAACCCACTAAGAACGGATTTTAAGCAAAACGGATTTTTTACCTAACATCGTAAGTCATACCCACAGAACAGTAAAATGTTCTGTGGTCATACCATATACTATGGGTGTGAGTTGTTACGTGGGAGAGTGTTAATGGTCAATATAATATTGAGAGAGGGGGAGAGGGGAGATATTGGGAGAGAGGGGGAGGTAAAGAGGAGAGAGACTGTGTATTAATGATACCAGCGAATGTATAATGATTACTTTAAGGTTTAATTTATATTATATGTCTTCTTGATCTTTCTTATATAGGTATACCTAGTTGACATTCAATTTATACTATAACCGGAAATACAGAATAAATTTCAAAAAGTTTTTCATCCGGAAAACGGATGTTATTAGATATTGTTTTTTATATGTCACTCATACAGGAATTTGAGAAAACTTTTTATTTATTTTTGTTTTTTTATTACTTTTTATCGTTTGTATATAAAAGCTGTTTTCTTATTCCGCCATCTACAATTTATATTCGAAATGGGTACTTTTTTTCTTTAAATGGTATTTATCGACCAGTGTCGATTTTAAGACAATTTCTATATGCAATGACGTCAGCATGATAAGAATATACGTGTTTACGATTTTGTTGATTAAACTTCCGCTAGCGACTATTTAACATTTTTATCCATATCTAATTAACATATTATCGGCTGTCGTTAGACCGATTATAAATTAGTTTATAAGCAAACTGTATGGGCAAAAATGTAGGTCAAAGAAGCTTTAATTTTGGACTTGATAATCCGATCTGTGGCAAGCTTTATTATTTTAAATGGAACGATTTCTTCCAGTAAATAATTGTAGATTGTATTTTCTAAAGTCCAGACACTGATTAAGAAGAAAATCTATTTTCTTCATACCTCGATCGAAAGTGCATAATTTCGGCATCAATTGTAAGGCAGAAAGTCTAACATTTACGCATTAATGGTGCAATTACACGCACTGATGCGGGAAGTACGTACGTTCGGGCTGTAGTAAAGCAAAAAACAACCAATCAATTACTGTTGTTGAGATGTCGTTTCCATAGCAACCCTATTACATTTTAGCTTATAGTCGCGAACAGCTGTCATTCGTGTTTTTACGTACGTCCTCAAAGCTTCTTGCTTGGAGTTTATCTGTGTTTTTATGTAATTATTTGATTAATGTATTTATTAAGCGTGATTACGACCGAGGTATTAAGAAAAATAGTATACACCACACTGGCTGAAAAAAATGTGATATCCTTGCCCTGCGTGCCATGATGCCCTCGGCTTTGCTTCCGGCATCACGGCGCGCAGGGGAAGATATCACACTTTCGGCCCTTGTGGTGTAATATACTATTTTGCACTACTCTCTGGTCTATAAAATTACTCTCTTACATGCAGGTAGTATACACGGATGTAAAGTTACCCATTCAGCACTAGTGCTGTAATGAAAAACTAAACTGGGTTGCACTATACCAATTCCACAGTTAATTGATCTTTGTCCGTCTGTTGCACTTGGCCATAGTATTAGAAGTGCATACTATACGTGCGAAAAATATGGTATATATACTATATGCCAGGCCTGGTCAAATGGCGGCCCGCGGGCCGGATCCAGCCCGCAGCACAATTTTGTCCGGCCCGCGAAGCATTTTATAAATTTCAGAAAAATAGTAAAGAAATAGGCAAGGGTCAGAACAGACGAAAAAAGGACCTAAGAATGTTGAAATAGAATGTGAGGACCTTTTTTTTTGCTCTCCAAGTGCGGAAATAGAATGTGAGGAACTTTTTTTTTTGCTCTGCAAATTTTTGGCCCACGGTAAATTTTTCATCAGCTATGTGCCTGGTGATCAAAAGATTTGCCCGCCCCTGCTAATCCTTTGAGGGTAATGATATCACTCGTGTGACTGTTAAAACGTAACATAATATATATTACTCGTGAGTAATATAATTGATTCTACCCTATATATAAACTACTATTTTCTGCTTTTGTGTACCATCGTTCTTGGTTTTTTATCAGTGAAAAGAAATACTGATTTTATATATATTGTTTAATAATAATTATTATAGCTATACTGTTTTTTTTTTGTGCACTATGTATATTTTATTTGCATATATAGCGATTTATTTGTTTTGTTTTGATATGCTCTTATTTTTGTCTACTTGATCGTCTTCTTCTTATTAATATTTCCTATTCATTTGATTTATTCATTTATTTATTATGAAGAGGCTATAGGTATGAGATCCTGTTTCATCCACTTTATATTTACTGTAGGTATACAGTTACCTATCTCTTGTGTTCCATTGTATTCATAATTTATTTGGTTTTTATACATAAACTAGCGGTCCCGCCCGGTTTCACCCGGGTGCAAAAGAACGAATGGGGAAGGAAGAAAAAAAATTTAGGGGTGGACTACCCCTAACATTTAGGGGGATGAAAAATAGATGTTGGCGAAGTGACACCTGTAGACATCTGGCGGGGATAACTAATTAAATGACGATTGATCAGTTTTCGACCGGAGAGGAAAAATGATTAAATTACTAAAATGGCTATTAAAAAATAAGGGTTGATCGTAGAAGGGTGAAAATTGAGGATTGTATGTATTTTTGTATGTTGTAGGTATCATAAAAAAATAGAAATTAAAAATTTTGTCTAAAAAATAAAAAAAAAATTTAGGGGTGGACTACCCCTAACATTTAGGGGGATGAAAAATAGATGTTGGCCGATTCTCATAGATACCGGATAAGCACAAAAAATTTCATCAAAATCGGTCAAGCCGTTTCGGAGGAGTATGGCAACAAAAACTGTGACACGAGAATTTTATATATTAGATGAGTAAGAGATCTTTGAAAAATTAAATGAAGTTTGAATAAATACTTATTTCTATTTTTGTAAAAAAAGCAGATTAGTTTGTTTTTAAACCACTGACTTTTCTTTTTCAAGAAAATGTATTATATTTTAAAAAAGTTTGAGCTATTCAATAAAATGCACTGTCGAAAATTTTACAAGAAGTCACAATATAAGTAGGTAGTAGAATTTCTTTGTAAAGTTGGTAGATGTGAAGCCACGATATGATCTTTTTTTTGTGTCTATTCTTTAGATTTTTCAAAAAATTTCCCCTCTAAACTTTGATGTTCAAAATCAAGGATATTAATTACTTGATTTAATTATAATTGAATATATGTAAAAATTAATTATTTTTCAGTATCTATATTTTCTGTAGTAGATACCTACCTAATACCTAATTCTCTATACAATTTTTTCTAAATAAAAAATTAAATAGGTATCCTGTTCACTATTTATGGGAAATACTGTAGTTACTTACAAAAAAATTTTGGTCGTAAAATAGAAAATATAAAAATGGCATTCATTGTTTAGTTTTGAAGTACAATATCAAACACAGCTATTATCTCGCTAAATGATAACTTTCATATAGAACTAAAATTGTTAACAATTTCAGTAAAAATATTTTATTTTGTTTTAGTCGGAACAGAAACGGTTTTTGCAACAGCACAAAACACGATCAGAAAGCTACAGCAAAGCTGCTGCTGCAATCAAAAAGCAACGCAAGAAAACTCGCGGTAACAACAAAGCTGCAATTGCTATGGACAAGGAACTCAAGGTTAATATTTAATTGTATATTATAAATTGTTGTACACAATGTAGCTTCTTTAAATAGGAGACATTTTGATTTATTACGCTGAGATTGTAGATTTTGATGCATTTATCTGTAGGTATTCATCATTTTGAAATCATCAAAAAGAGGTGTCGCGGATAAATTAATTTTAGTTTTTGGTTCGAAAAGCACTGATTTCTGAAACTTCGTGAAGTGTTTGCATTTTCCAGTGACGATGTGAGTAATTCTATGTGTCTTCATATAAAAATATATATTTGTAAGTACTCGAGTACCTGCGCTGTAATTATCAGCTGGAAAACGAAAGGTTGACAAGTCAGTAAATATTTAAAAAAATGTCAAAAGATGTCACAAAGTTTCAGACCATAGTGTTCTCTGAAAACAGAAAAGACATCTGTATCTTCTCAATTCCATAAATATCAAGCAGAATTCGACAAGTTTACAAGTAGTCTACGATTTCTCCTCATTTCACATTTTATCAGGTTTAAAATTTTATTTGAACTTATTTTCACCTGTAGTATAGTGCAGTCAAAAAGCGGAAAAAAGAGCAAACCATATATTTTGTGAGGAGAGTCGGTGGTGAGTTTAAAACTTAGTTTTCTGGCTGCAAAAAAGATAAAAAAAGAAAACTCTTACGTGACTGTGTTAACATAATGTTTTTTGTAATAAAAAACATTTATTAAAAAAATTAATAAATATAATTTTTTTTAATAATTAATGCTACGTCAAAAAGTAATAATAGTCCAGTCGGTGGAGACAATTTTAAACCAAAAGCTCCAGAAATTCGCAAACAGACTCAAATTTTTTTATGAGTAGTTTAAAGTGTACTGATTGAAATAGAAAAAAGTTCATTCGTCTATCGATTTCCCAAAGTCAAAAAAAATTTTGAAAAAAAATTTTATTTTCAAAATTCTTGAATATTTTAAGCTGGGATAAAGATAGAGATAAATAAAAAATACTGCCTTGTAGGGGACACTTTTTTCTATAAAAAAGATATCTTGTACTTTTTTCGTCAGAGCTATAGTTTACCTGGAAAAAATTCGGAAAGTTAGTCATCTTGCGTGGGCAAACAAGCAAATAAATCACTTTGCAGAAGCAAGAATCATTAAATTTTACTAAAATGTTTATAACACTATTTGTCTAGAAATGTATATTCTAAATATTCCAAATAAAAAATTTAAATAAAAACAAAATTTTCAAAAAAAATTTCAAAATTTGCAAAAAATTTTCGGAAAATAAATTTTTTTTGTTTTTGGCGTCGGAACCAATTTTTTTTAGGTTTTTTGGACAATTCTAAAAAAAAAAGGTCTCGTATGATTTTCCTATAAAATGCACCATTTTTGAGATATTAATTCTAATTAGCTTTTTATAAAATCTTTCAAAATTATTAATGATTATCAAAATAATGAAAAAATAATAACAAACAATTTTTTATTAAGTAGTCATGGAAAAAATGGTCGATAATTTTATTTATAGAAGAGTTCTAATCAGACGTTAATCAAAGATTTGTTTACCTGTTTTAATTTCCATTGTATTTTTTACCTAGATACTTTCTTACCTAGCCACGTATCACATTCTATTCCTTGAGTATTTATCTTCGTAATGTAATAGTATGAAATTTTATATTCAACGATATAAAAAGATACAAACGAAAAACCAGAAAAATGTCTGTTTTCTCTTTATGGATGAAAAATCGTTAATATTAAAAAATTTTGAAAACTTAACAAATTTATACTTAGTGATTCTTAATACACTTAATTATACCTACGATTTAAAAAAATATACATTGAAATCCGTTTAGTTTTCATCGTGTTACAGAGGTTTAAAAATATTTTTTCCAGTGAATGGAAGATTCCGAAAAAATTGAAAATAGTAACAAGGGCCGTATTTAATAACGAGATAAGATTTATGGTCAGGAGTTTTTATTTTTGAAAAAGAACATCTAAAGAATAGTTTACCAGGTTAAAAAAAAATTTACGACTTTTCCTTATGTTTAAAAAAAATTATTATAGCAACGTTCGATTTTCGATTCAAATATATATCTATACTTGCATTTTTATACATGATATTTTATTCAAAAAAAAAAATTAACTACACCATTGAAAAGTTCAGATTTTCTACTTGAAGATAGGCTATTTGAATTTTTATTTTATTACTCTATAAGTATGTAAAATATTATAATTCAATACGCCGGACATGAAAAAGTAGGTTCTCGCATGGCTAGCCGAGCATTCTGCGCGTAAAATAGATACATAGTTTATCGAATTTTTTGCGGGCAAACTATAAGTCGGACGAAAAAAGTATAAGATATCTTTTTTATAGAAAAAAACGTCTTCTACAACGCAGTATTTTTTATTTCTTCCTATCTTTTTTAAATTTCAAAATATCAAAGAATTTTGAAAATCAAAATGATTTTCAATTTTTTTTTTTATTTTGGGAAATCGATAGACGAATGAACTTTTTTTTATTTCAATCAGTACACTTTAAACTACTTATTAAAAAAAAATTCAGCCTGTTTGCTAATTTCTGGAGCTTTTTATCTCCACCGATTGGACTATAAAGTAATAAAAGTTGTAGAGAAATTTATTATCTGCAAAAATGTAATCGATAACATTTTTATGAGACACGGTTACGGAGATCCAATAAAACAACTATTTAGCTGTCTGTTGGCCATTAAATGAGAGCGCCTATTCAAAATGAACGGATGAATGACAAATTGACTGCACTAATATGCATTTTTTCATATTTATTTAAGTGCCAACGAACCTATTTCATCAATTCTTCAGGAGTTCAAAGAGAACTATGTCTATGTTAAAAAATCCAAAAGATCATACTTTCGTTAAACCGCCGTATTCTTATGTATTTATGTGTCGTTTATTTTCAGAATATGCAAGTCTTAGAGGAAGAAAAATCAAAACTGGATGCATTTTGCGAACAGAGTTTAAAAAATGTAAGTACATCTACTTACTTTACTACATCTGCACTGTACACGTGCAAGTGCAGAGCGTTTCTTACTTTTTATGCGTATTTTCCTTCGTTGAAGTTTTTATTTATTTTTTATGTCCGTACATCGCGTTGCCATAACAACTACATTACAGACAAGTAATAAGATATTTTTTTTAACTATTCCTTATAAAATAGCTGCCTTACAACAGACATGTCAGACGATCCATTACGCACTAGTGCTGTAATGAAAAACATGAAAACTATAATTTACCAAAATGTTGAATAACAGCAGACACGTATAGTAATTTTCGTCAACAACCTAATAGAAATGTGGTTTGTTTCACTATTGAACTGTATATTCAATATGAAGTGGACAGCAGCTTCTACGATCCATGTGACTTTTAAAACACGCTGGTGCTAGTTTTTTACATTTAAGTAAATATATACCATTACGCAACTAGATTTTCTATATTTTCAATATATAATTTGTGCAATGAAAGTGCAATATTACATCAAGGCCGCAGATAAAGGTAAAGGGTGTAATTACTCCCCCAGGACCATAATAATAAAAAATAAAACTGAACATATTACAAATACCTAACTAAAAACAAAATTTAGACAAGATTGCAACAGCGTATTTTGTAACATAATTAGTATGGCAATTAATATATATTTTGCTTGACACCTTCCTTCGTGAGTATTCCTTAAACTTAGAAAAAAATATAGTTTCTTTTTGCTTTACAAAGAAGAGGGGTAAAAGCTTTGCTTACTTTTATACACAAGGGGGAGGGGGGATCAAATATGACTAAAATTTTGCTTACGTAATACTGACAAACTGACAAACAATAGATAGGTATAAGATATAGTAGATTAAAGCTATTTTCCGTTGGAGCCTATATTATACAACTTGGTCTCGTTGGTAAATGCACAGAAATTATCTCCAGTATATAAATTACGCAATTCATAAAAATGTTGATACAACTCTGTTGTGAAATGCAACGTGCTAGAAAATTTCATTCATAGCTGTTCTCGTATTTTTATTTGTTTCAAGACTACTTGAGGAAGTAGGAAATTTTAAAAGCTAGTTTGTTTTTCCAACTATAAAATAGTTTATTCCTTGTGTTGTTCGTTTACAATCTGTGTATGATGCAGATTGCTTTACTATGATTATCCAGATAAAAGTAAACATGAAAAATAATTTTAAGTGAATCTGGGTTATTGAGATTTAGTTTCAATAATAAATTAGGTTTGGGAATAACGCTAAGCGTTATTTTATTACATTAATCTATTTTTCAGTTCAGTTGAAGTATACGTATACAAGAACGGTAATAAAATATTCTTATACATTTTTAAATAAGAAAAATATAATGATAATAAAAGGGGTAAATTATCTTGAGCTTGAGGATCGCGCAATTTTAAAAATACGTAGTGGCTTCGAATGCCATCTAAAGTTCTCACTGGATAGATTCTGGTCGCGGGCCATATTAAGATGGCTTGAGAGCCGTGGGCCGTATCTTTGATATCACTACTCTAAAAGTATTAATAGACGATCGAACTTGATACGGACCGGACAGCGGATATGGTGCGCTCCGTACCAAATCTGCTCGTCTAGACAGTAGTCTGCGTGTCCGCGCGGTTCGATGGTTTGTACATCGTACTTGATCCGGTTCGTACTTATATCCGTGCGTGTGTATACAAGTACGATTGAACTTGATACATATAACCGTATAACGACGTCATTGTAATTCAACGCTCTAGAAATTCTTCGGGAGTGTTATTCAAAATATGATCTTCATTATCAAGCGATTTTATTAATTTCATATGACTAAATTCATCGCGATCTTTCAAATAGCATTTTGCCCACTCCTTTCTTTTATTCCTTGTTGTTTGTGGCAGCATTAACGTTGCCGCTAGAACAATCGCAATTTTCGCGCGCTTAATCGGAGGCATGATGTTCACGACCTGTGTACACAAGGAGACTGACAGATTCGGTCGTCTGTTGCAACCAGCGAACTTGATCCACCGTACCATGTCCGCTCCCGGCCCGTACCATGTTCGATCGTCTATTAATACTTTTAAACGACCGCGATAAGAACAGATTTCTATCAATGTTGTCAAACTGCAACTGATCATTGGATGATGTAAATGATGAAGTATATATTAACAAAAATGACACATTTTATTTACTAATATAGGAAATGCTAGATACATTTATCTACTACTAGCGGGTGCAAAAAACGAATGGGGGAGGGACATATGTACGCACATTCATCTTAGTTTACCGAGATGAATGTTGTGTCCAAATTTCATGATGATCGGAGTTACCATTCAAAAGAATTTGTCGGACGGATAAATTTTGAGTTACATTTTGCAACATTTTTCATTGATGCCCCGCTCCTATTAGTCGTAGCGTGATATTATATAGCCTATAGCCTTCTTCGATAAATGGGCTATCCAACAAAAAAAATCAATTCGAACCAGTAGTTCCTGAGATTAGCGCGTTCAACTAAACAAACAAACAAACTCTTCAGCTTTATATATTAGTATAGATTAATTCTTTGTAAGTACTAAAGCAGCAAACAAAAAAACAATGTCTTTTGAAAGGACAGATGCGTAACTTAGCGACGAGTACCCGTACTGTTACCATATACGAAATTATGTTAATAACACCCAGTTGACGTTCTGTGCAAGCTAGTAACGAGATAACTGGATTGAGTGTATAAGAGATTGGCAGTTAGGACAATAAGCCCTAGAGGCTGCAGTGTTCCCGGAGATAGGACGGCTCCCAAAGCAAAAAAAAAAAACAAGTGGTAACAGAGCAGCTCTCGTTGCAAAGATGCAAGCCTGTCCTTAGAGAAGATATTTGAAATGGAGATGTGATATTTTGAGTGAAAATATTTGAATTATTCGGTTATTCAAAGATCTCTAGATATCTCGAGAAGTTATATTAAAAATGGTCGAATGATTTTTATACCTACGGGTTACGACTTATAATATAACGTCCAGTAATAAACATTATTATACTACGTGCTTTCTTTGCTCTTTGAAATACTGTATATAAGAGTATCTCTCGTATTCTCATCAGCTGGCATACTCTCTGCAATTCACAGTATTAAATAACGTTACTTACGTCTTTAGTCTACCTTTGTTCTATGAAGCATTGCATGCAGGCGACTCTCTCAACTCTCACAATCGAAAAAGAGATCTAAATCCATTTGTTAACAATAATAGTAATACAATTAATGGATTGTACAGTATTGAACACGATTACTTACATCTGTATGCAGCTAACATTTGCAAGACTGGTAATCAAAATCGAGAGCAAATTCATCCGAGAGTTGAAACACTCATTTGTTAACGCACGGTACCAACACACCTGCTATTATTATTATACATAATGCGAACAAATCATTTCGAATAAATCATTCGATTATAAAAATGATTTTAATAACAACCTTTCGATTATTAAAATCACTTGATTATTCCCAAGTCCAATTTTAAAAATATGTATAAGTACGCAGTGTATACCATTGTTAGGTTGGTACAATTTTGAATGTATAATTTTGCAGGCAATGACCCAAGAAAGACGTCGCTACGGATTTGTTTTGGAACGCCAATGTTCACTTGCTAAACACTATCTGTCTTATCACACAAACGGAATGACCATTTATCAACACAATCTGGACGAGTGGAACGAAGTTGCTAAAACAAGGGAATTCCTTCCGGAAGCTGTCGAAAATATGTTTACTAACAGAATGAGGGTAAGTGAAATTTAAATAAAGAACTTCATTAATATTTTCACACCCTAGATACCTGTCGAGGTAGCTCTTTTAAAGGAAATTATAATACTTTATTTATAGAAATGTTTACTTCTTTTTGTTTTAAAGTATCTAAATTCTTTCCTAGGTGTTCGGGGAGGAAATCGCAATATTTGGAGTATGTATGCAGAAGGTCAGAATTATCAGAAAAGTCAGATCTACATGTGTAAGTAAGCCATTATGACGGAGATATTGGCTTGTTCAAAGTTCGCATTGCAGATACTTGCTGAATTTACCATTGCTAATTACCTACTTATGTACCAATGCGAACTTATATCTCAGTAATGGCTCACTTTAGGACATATGTATTCCAGACTTTTTTTGTTTGTTTTGACCTCATGAATATATACCTCAAATATTGCGATTTCCTCCTCGAAAATTCTCTATATATACAAAACGTACGGTAGACTCGCGTAAGTGTGTTCACTGTTCACATAAGCGAGGTTGTTCACTACATTGTGAGTTTCACGGACATAAAGCTAAACACTTTTTCTTATTTTTAGTGATTTTGAATCATACTTATATTAAAACAAGAATGTCAAATTACTATATTTTGACTACTCTGAAATGTGAACATTATAATATAGTAGTCAACTGTTAGTTGTTCATACTACTGAGTAGTCAATGAACGCATTTTTCTGTTAATGGTGTTGAATTGTTTGTATTGGCGAGCGTTTACATTAACGCAAGTCTACCGTATAATAGCCTGTTTCAGTACCTACTTAAATAGACAATGCATTGCGGATTCTTGGTGTTTCGACGCCTAGTGCTTATTTAAGTTCAATCGAGCCTCATTTGTTGTTAGATTAAGAATCTTCGAATTGGGAGTAAAAGTCATTTTTAATATCATCAATATCGAAGTTCAAATTTGGTGAGCTGACAAAAAAAATAAAATTACAAAAAATTGGCAAAATTCATCCAAAAATCTGTGAAAATTCACTCAATTTTTTTTTTTAATTTAATTAAAAATTTGCCAAAATTCACTCAAAAATGAGTCACAATTCACCCAAAAAATTATCAAAATTTGATTCTTAAAGAAAAAGTATTAAACATTTATGATAATAAACCAATTTTTGTGGGCCCTTAGCACTTGGGGGCCCAAGGCTAAAATCCTATTAGTTCCCCTGATTGCGAGGCATTTGTAAAATTCAAAATCACTTATGTAAAGAATGATCTATTTAAAGTTCTGAATAGCTAAATCAACAAAATGAAAATTGTTTGTGCAGCAAGTGTCGTTCTGGCCAGACGAAGACATGTATTCTAACCCGAGGAGTCCGCACTTAGATGATGATCGTTTGAGCATTACTTCCCAATTGAGGAAGACTAAAAGCATGGATGCATCCTGCTTAGACATACGTTCTATTGGAGATGCTTCCTCCCCTATGCTCTCCTTGTCGAGAGCAAAGTCGGAGTTTAATTTAACTGCATCCACTCATACACTAGCACAAGGTTTGTAATTGAATTTGGAAAAAAGGACCCAACATAGTTTTCAAGCGTAAAAGTTTTGAAACCATCATAGTCTAAAAATTTGAATATTATATTTTAAAATCAAAGTAATTTTTAAATAATGTTTAGAAGTTGTGTCCGTAACTTTTGAAGATGATAGAATGTGTAGGAACATAGATATTAATAAAAAGTCACTCTAACTATAGTTTGACGTTCCGTCACTTTTATGTGACTATTTAAAATAATATTGTACAACGATAAATTGACGAAATATCATACTCATGAGAAGGACTATGATTATTAATTATTTATCAAATCATGTCGTTTTATTAGTAATGTTACTGTATAAGCCCAGTTAAATACTAATAATTAAAACAACAATACCCGTTTCTTTCACCATATACCCACCATGGTGGTGAAGACTGAATTTCGAAAGCTTAGATCATTATCATGAGCTTCTGCGAATATTCTTAATAAATTAATTGCAACATTTAAATAAAACGCATTTATTTTCTTGTGATCCACTCCGTATTATTTTTGTTTTTTTTTTGAATTCTAACCTGCCGTGTGTTTTAGATTGTGCAACTCCAACACGCCGTCCAAAATCAATGGCCGTCCCATCGTCAAACTCGTCCCAGTGGGACGCCCAGTTAGCGAGAGCACTGTATGCTTATTTAAGCAGTGGAGAGAACCAGCTGAGTTTCCTCGAGGGAGATGTTATTGCTCTAATGGGCGACAGAAACAAGGGTTGGCAGTTTGGCGAAAACTTGCGAACGCAGTGCAGTGGCTGGTTTCCGTTGGCTTATACTGAAATCATTGTCGACGATGCAATACTGTAAGTTATTATTAAACATATTTTATTTTAAAAATCTTTCGTCAATAAATATAGTGTTTTTGCATGCTAAAGTTTTCTCTTCATCGTTTTGCCTTTTGAGTCGTAATTTGAAATATTTGGGGGGTGAGTTTGAACTCCAACTTGACACTGTCAATTAAATTCTCATTATAGTTCGAAATAATAAATTATGTTATGTAAAAAGAAACAAAATATAAATTCAATAGATTACTGAAAAAAAACTACTGCCTATGAATTTGAAAATTTAACGATAAAATTTAAAATCACAATTATTTAAAAGTCATTGAATCTATTTTTAAATTCGGAGTTCTAATATATCTGAAATATTACTTTAAACCATTTAGATCACCGAGTCATCGTATGGACGCGACCAGTCACAATTCAGGTACTTTGACCCCAGCGACTCCAACAGGAGGCACTTTGCCTCATCATTCAGCGGGAAATCACAGTGGTAACAATCAGTCCTCAGAACAGTCATCCTCAACTCGTATGTTTGGAGATACCCTTAATCTGCATAGATCCATGGCTAATGCTAAACAGGTAGATCATATTGCATCATTCATTTTTTTGAATTCTCATCTGTGTATACATTCATTATGTTTATTTTATTCTACGCTAGACAAACATATTATATTATTACCGCATAAGCTCTCTGAATTTTTAATGTATTTTATCTGTATATACACAAAAAGCGGTGTTGTCGTTGGTTTGATGGTGCGGTGCAGGAATCCTGAATCTAATGTGTGGACAAATTGCATCATTTAAAGCAAGTTTCGGTGCTTTGTGTTTATTTTTTATCTATATAGATTAAATGAAAGCCTTCTGCTAATAACTATTGATAAATAATGCATCGTTTAAGTTTAAACAATCAAGATTCTTATAATTCGTTAGTACATATTATATGTGTTTGGTCATTAGGTGCAGATCCACAACTTTATTGGAATTGTTATTCACTCGTGTACTTCTTCTGTATTTTTTATGAAAAACGTTTATTAATAAATAATAACAACTCAATTTACTGTCTCTAAAGAATACTCTCAAATGAAATGCATACAGTTTTTGAATTTTATGTTGATGGTCCTCCTAAAACTCCTGAAATGATGATCCAACAATAACATGTGCATGTGTTTTGTTACAGTTTCGTCGTGTTACGGGTTCGAATTCATCTAACGTCCCGCCTCCATCTTTGCCAGCTCCTGTACCAACTCCAACTATACCAAATTTCCCCAAAATTTCAAGTGGAAACACAAACATTCCCCATTCTCATACAACAAACTTCCATTCGTCTCAGAGTAGTACAAGTACCAACACTTCCACAATAAAAACGTCTAATTCTGCGTATAATTTCACTTCTCCGTCTTCCGGGACGTATTCTACCCACCCTCAAATTGTTAGGGGTGGCGAAAAGAGCGATAGGGTTCAGCCAATTCCGCCGTTACCGTTGCATCTCCAAACAAAAGGCAGCAAAGCAGTCGGAAATGTATCGTTACACAGTAGTAATGATAGCGGCTTCAGCAATGATCCACCGCCACAGCCTGAAGTTGACTATTCGGATGATGATTCCGCTATACCAAGTCAAAGCACGAGGGTGCCAATTCGGTAAGTCGACTATAATTTATCATTCTTGTAATATTATAATCTTTTAGTAAGTTATTTGCTATACCTACATCCTTTAAAGTTTAAAATATTTCTTTAAGTTCTCGTATTATATTTCATTAATTATTTCAAGTATTTATTGTTGATCTCTTTTTTTCTGTTTTGTGCCGGTTTAATTTTTACGAAAAGCATACACCCAAATATTTAAATGTGCTATGCCTAAATGTTTTTTGTTGTTTTTGTTTTTTTTTTGCTATTGCATTGGTAAAAAATAATATATCATACGTAGCCGTTGAAAGCATTGCGTGCAGATTATATTTACATATTTTAAGTTTTTATTTATTTTTGTTTTGTTTTTATTATTGACGTAGTAATAACAACAACCAGCAAAACCACCATCAAAATCAGCAACATATGAAGAACGAAATGAATAATGGTACTAGTAACAATAACTCAAAATCTAATACTTTGACCAACTTGCGTCAATCAAATAGCTTTGGAACGTTGATTGATAAACGTCCTTATGATCAACAATTAATTCTCAGATCAATGAGAATTCCTAACAGCGAGAAACGCGGTATTATTAAACGTACAAAATCATTTTTAAAATTCGGTAAAGGTGGCTCTGACACTGATATTTTGGAAGGAATGGCACTGTGGAAACATCGCGATTTGGTAGACATTCAAGCTGAGAAGCAAAATGAAATAAAAAATAACAAAATAAATAATACACCTAATAAGACCAGTAATAACAACAATAGCGAGATCATGAAAATTGAGACATTGGAACGGAAAACAAAAAGCCATCATTCTAATGAGTCGGATAAATCGAATGATTCTGAACAAACTCTAAAAGCAAATAATAATAATGAAGAAATTTACGGAGAACGCATTGAAAATACAATAGAAGTTGTAAACAATAACAACAAGATTCCAAAGAAAAAGGTTTCAAAAAAGAATAAAAGAAATGGTGAAACAGAAGAAAATAAGTTTGAAGATTCTGACTTTGAAAATCATTTTGATATTCCAAAACTCAATGGTGACAACTTCTCAGATGATGACGGTTTGATGCTAAGAGTCAAAACTGTAAATCGTAAAAATATTTTACAGCAATATACCAACGACATAACAGCTAGTGAAAGTGAAGAAGAAGAAGATGACGATGAGGAAGAAGTGGAAGAGGTGGACGAAGAAGAAAGTGAATCGGAAATGACAAGTGATGATCCATATGATTGTATTGTTGTAGACGATCACACTGCTTCTAAACAGCAAAAAGAAAATCTCAAAAAGAATGGTAGATCAAAACCGAGTACAAATAAAGTGGTAGAAATAAGCAAAAAACTTGAGAAATTGGCTAAATCTACTAAATATTCTCCAAACTCACCTAAAGAAAGAAACAATAACTCACGCAATTCCAATGAAATGAACACTAGAACTTTAGATCAGAGGTCGCCTGATAGAAGAGATCATCGAAGTGAAGAAATCGTTATTAAAAATGGAAATAGAAAACATTCAGACAATAATCGTGAACATTCGTTTAAAACATTTGGTGTGGAAGATAAACACGAAAAACGTGCCAAAAATGAGAATAGTGAGATGAAAGAAAAGTATTATGTATCGGAAAATGGTACACACGAAAACGGTAATAAATATTACAGAGAAGAGAGCGGAGAAAAGTATTTCTCCAATGGGGAGAAAAATGGTAAATATTATAAGATGGAGGACAAACATGAATCTCGTGAAATGAATTATTCTGAGTCTATTGAAAATCGACAGTTTATTCCAAGGACAAAATTGGTCAAAAGTAATAGTATTGGCGCTCCTGCTCATAACGCTCAATATGAACAGGATGATTCTGTTATTGAATATGCGCAGAACAAAAAGAGATCTAAAAATTTTGAACAAAAATTTGAGGAGATGTCTAATGAAAGCGGAAATTTGTATGGACCATGGTACGACCTGTGGGGAAATGATCCAAAGATAAAACGAAACGCGAAAAGAATATCTCAAGAAATTTATAATGAAAAGTTTTGAGATCGAAAACCAATATAAAAATGGGATTCTACTCGATTGTCAGATGACTTATAATAAATAACGTCGTTATAGAATATACGGAACACATTTTTTTTTTCAAATATTATTTTTGTACATACTGTACAAATTTATGTAAAAATATTTAAGTAAATATTTTTGTTTGCATGTTTTATTTCTTGTTTTTGAATCTCGGTTTACATTGTGCTTTGCAATATAATTTCTTATGCTTATGTAGTTTGCTAGTTGCGTTCATTGTTACCAGTATATTAATTTGTTAATTAAAAACTTACTTTTTCGTTCGCTGAGAAATGTTTTAGAATAATATAAATAACTATTCAAATTTTTGTTTAACGTCTGATTATATTATGCAATAAATAACTCTTATTTTCGACTTACTGACGAATTTTTTTGTTAATGTGACTGTGGATGAAAAAATATATTTACGAAACAAATTGCCGATTTTCAAAATCCAATATGTATTCAAGTATAAGCAATTGGTTACTATATAGACTTGTCGGTATTTTTAAGTCGACTTCTATTTTCTGTTTCCTATACCTAAACATGCATTAACTGCGCGAAGTCTGTAACCAGGAGACCCAGTTCGAGCTAAGGCTGTAGACCGATATCTGTCGCATTAAACAATATGGCGTCAGCTACTGGGTAACGCACACACGTTCATGGGTTACATGTGTGTAGTGTCTGTGAAGTTAAGCAACTTTGGTAGCTATGGCGAAAACAGGTGAAAAAAACCGAAGTTTTCCCAGGTAGTGATAACAGCGCCATCTCGCATTCATCAGAAAACGGTTCGTCTCGAAACACAGCAAGCATAGGAAGCTAGGTTTCCTGGTTACAGACTTCGTGATTGATTGGCTTCTGTCGTTATGATCAATTAATACCACATCTTCTGTTTCTTTTCACAGACCTAACGCATTTGCAACCGTTAAACTGCGTAAAACAAAAACGAATGACAGATCTGCACCTTTAATCATTGAATAACTTTTAATGACATTTTTTGAAATGGCTCATGTTCAAAAATACTAATGATGAACAAAAAGTACGGTATGATCATTTTTGAATTTGAGTCATGTGAACTTTAATGATTTTAAAGTTTGGAAATCGTTTTTATAATTTTTTAAAAAATTTCAACAGAAAGCGTATAATTCCGAACACTTACAGTTTTAATTAGGTACTGATTTATTTTTTTATATAAATAAGTAAAAAAATAATAATATCAGATATGGGTAAGATTTATTTGGCTCAATTAACTTTCGTAGTTAGTTTTAATAAGTGTAGCGGCAAAAGATCTTTAAAGAAACTATTAAAATGTGCCACCTTAAACTAGGTATCCACTAAAAGACTTATTTCTGAATCTGTCGCATTATTAATATTTTGCTGACTCTTCTTTCATGTTAACTGGTGAAGTAGATTCACAACGAATGGTGCTGGAAAAATTGTAGGTAGCTAGTAAATAATAATTAGATATTTATATTAATTAATTATTCGTATAATTTAGAAAATAATTGCAAATAACTTTTATTACTAACTAATCAACTTTCCAACGTATCAGTCGCAACGATGGTCTTAAAGATAAAATTGTTTTTTTTAACTCGATATACCCATTTTATCATTTAGGTGTATGTAGATTAGATCAGGAACTGTTTCAAAACCATTCCTCGTTTCAGCGCGTCTCACATATCGTGCATAATAACTGCATTCACGTTCTAGATACGTATACCACTATTTTCATTAAAAATAAAATATGTTCACAAATTTGTATTTTATTGTATTTAGGAGAGCTGCAATTTTTTTCAGAACTAGGTAGTTCATAACCCAAATATGTAGCCAAAGATGTTTACATGGATTAAATAAAATATTTTCTGTCGTTTGTTTTGCAAACTAGGCCAATTTCTCATGAAATTGGTTTCGTAAAGTTTGTATTATAAGTGTTGTCGAATTTATAACGTTTTGAATTTATTTCAACTCTAGTAATAATTTATAGGTATGTATTGACAGCCTCGATGTGTCAGCTTTGTGCACGTTCTCTTAGAAATAATAGTATATTGTGCGACTAGTGAGAGAAGGAGAAGATTCCATGAGCGTGAAATTTGCCGCACGAGCGCAGCGAGTGCGGTAAAACGCACGCGAGTGGAATATTCTCCTTCGATCAATAGTCGCACATAATACTTTATTCAACTAGCAGGAGTAATATGTAATCGGGGCCCTGATAAAAGAGGGAAAAATAATAAATCACTTCATTGATTGACGTACCACCGTCAGTGTATACACAAGATTGCCATGATTTCGCTGAATTGCGATGCTGTTTTCATATAAGTATACAATACCGCCTACCACGTTCCTATTGGTCCAGAAGCTACTTGCAGTTTTTTTCATTATTTAGCGCTTGGGCTTGCTACTGAGTTTCTATTGGTCCAGAAAATTCATTATTACACTAGTGAAGTAATATATTATTTCTCCCACGCCAGAAAATTCATTATTACACTAGTGAAGTAATATATTATTTCTCCCACGTTTAGCAGGGCCCCGAAATTACATATTACTCACGCGTGTTGAATAAACAATATTGTATAACTATTTTTTTTACGTTGTCCCATTTAATTTTGACGTATTGGGTGTATCGTGCGCATATTAAAAATGTTTCTCATAAAAGAATTCAAAGTTTAGGCACTACTGTCGTGTATTATTTTACAAAATAATTTGCTACTGATACTGTGGAAATACTTTTATTGTAATTTTTTCTGATATAATTATTTTCCGGTTTAATATTACGTGCACTTTAATGAAAAGCATTATTTCAATATTTCAAATCAAATATTTTTATGCACATTGCTTAATAAGCAAAATTGCGTGAAAAATATGAATTGTTGAATATATAAAAAAAAACTTTTCAGAATTGTGTACAAGTGTTTTTTAGATAAATATGAAGTTAAACTGAATTTATCATTGATTTTTTAGTACATAATTTTTTTTAATGAACAACAGTGTTCATAATTGATATTGGCAGATATAAAACAGCAGAGGCAATAGTTTTTTATTGCATTGTTAAAAGTATATTTATGATTAATGTCAATTTTATTTGGAAATATAATTTTTTTTGTATGAATATTTTCCATTGTAGAACACAGTGTAAATTCAGGATTTGTACGTGGTGTTTGTATTTGTTTTACTAATTAAAATTGTATGGATTTCAATTACCAAATCACCAAAATCAATATTATTGTGGTTTGAAACTTGAAACAATAATATTGTGTTTCTTCTTAAAATACAATAATTGCTTGTATCAAAATTTGTATCAATCAACTATTACAGTGTTCATATTTTGGTGTAGATACCTATTAAATTTTTTTTATCTCATTATTTACATTTTCATTGTTTAAATTTTTTGTGCAATATTTGTATTTTAGTCTATATTTTACATTTTGATTTATTATGATTACACGTGGATCGGTAAAACAAATACATACTTACAGATGGGTTTCGTCTTAAAATTTTAGAATAACTGTATATAGAAAAATACTAACAAAATATTAAATAATTATGGTGGTTGGGATGGTGCAATATATTACAAACATTATTACTCTATCAATTTATAATCGTTCGCGAATATTCTTTTAAACGTAATAATTGATAAGTATTTGATTTTTTTTTATAAATGTTCATAGTAGGTATAAACTTTATATTATTAATCAATAAGTTTAATCTGATAGCAAACGAAAGTAGAAATGCTTAAATAATCCACAATTTTCACCTTTATATTGTATAATAAATTCGAAAAAAATGTTAAATTGCACATATTTTGTTTGTGATCAGATTAACATATCTATCTTCGGAAATGTTTTAGAATTTTGTTAAATGTAATATATAAATAAACAAATTGTAATTAAATTTGTGAGAAAATATCAAATTTATAATTTTTTATATTTTTTGATGAACAAACTATATTGTTATAAATTCGTATTGTTGCTAAGTCGAGGTAATAATCAAACAATTTTTGTATACTATTTAAAAGATGAATAAATGCTCAGATTATTAATTAGTGTAATAAAATACAATATGTGTCTAGTTTATGTGGACAAATTTTAAAGATTATGGTGCAAAACTGCGTAATTCACAGGCGATTTTAAAATAGAAGTCGAAGCTCTGAGAAGTTATTCTAGAGAAAGAAAAAAAATCGTCGGGTGAGATGGTTGCTGATAATAACATTTTCTACGATCTGCACTACATTACTCCGTCAAAAAAAATCCTTGAAGAAGTGCTTGTCTGAAAATAGCCATAAGAATAAATAAATAACCAGAAGTATAATTCTCTACTACGAGCTTTACTCTCATTCTTGTGACCTTGGTGCTCGTTTAACCTGCGATTATATCCTGAAATGGCCAGTCCTGTACCGTCTCGAATGTTGGGAGGTTTACAGCGAATTGTTTCTTCAGCGTTGGGTTTAATAAGACACTTTATCTAGGTACTTGTTTAATTTTATTTTAAAATTGTGCTTGCTGTTTATTGTAAACCATTTTTTTTTTAAACAATATGTAAATTAAATAGGTACGCATATGGAAAAGCAATAACATGCCATCTTTTACTTGGAACTAAGGTCACGAATCCGTCGAAGGCACCGCCTCTGAGCTATGCTTCGGGTTTTTATTTATTCTTGTGACATAAGCAATGTATCGCCGTATCTAATGCGCTACTACAGGATTAGGGGAGGTAAACACTGATTTAATTAAGTTATTGTTTTATAAAATATGTTGTTAAATTTATGTCAAAAATTAAACATTTCGCGATTCATATTTTAGTAATCAGTTATTTTCGAACCTATGTTCAAATACATATTTGACCTGAAATCACCTTTTGAAGTTTCGACCTCCATTTTGCAGTTATTTATAGTCGCATTTCTTTAAACTTTGTTCTTTATATTATCAACATGTTAAATATAACAATGATGTAATCGTTTCTGTAATGATAATGTAAAATATACCGTCCGTTTTGCCAATTATTTTTTACAAGATTATTTAACAATAAATAATAAAATAAAACTTTTTACTTATTGTATCAACAAATTATTTGGCCAGAGTTATTTTCGTATTTTATAATTAATTATTTTCAGTATCATTATTATTAACATTAGTAATGCGTTCGTCATTTAAATGTTATTTTTATTTTTTATTATCTGCTTTTTACGGCTGCTCATATTATTTGAAGCAGTAAATGTTATTCTGTACATTTTTCTTCTTTCAATTGGAACTTAGTTGAAAAAGGAAGATGTAGCTAAATTCACAAATGTAGTCAGACCTAGCAGTTAAAAATATAGTTATAAAGTGAATATTGTTGTAACATTATTAGAATTATACCTAAACATAAAAAAATACCAATTATTAAACATTAGTAGCTAATAATTTAGTAATTAAAACAACTAAGTAAATATACAATAATTATTAAAGATTTTTTTGTAGAAATGTTATATTATTATACAACCACAATGTAAAAATATTTTCATGGTTAAATAAAAATATTCTTATTGTTGTACAAAATTGTTAAATTTTCACACTCAAATTTCAGACTAAATTAATAAAAAAGATAGATTTCAGAAGACGACATGACTTATAGTAAAGGTAAGTACATTTTTAGGCATTGCTGAAATATGCATATAACATAAGTGATTTTTGATATACCGGGTGTTCATCCGTAAACTTCCACCAAGAATACATCTAAACCGGCTAGACTTAAGTAGTTTATGATAGCATTGCGAATCTGAAAACCGCGAGTTTGGATGATTGATGCTCCTAGCACCGACTAGACCACAGGCGGACTAACATTCTCGGCCGCCCAAGGCCGGTTAGTGGAAGTCGCCCTTTCTGCTGACTTTGCTGCGTAAAAATGTAAAGTACCTACTTACGAAAACAACATGGCTTTCAATTCAACTTGCACCCATCAGAAAATATTTACTTCATAGTTCGCGTCGCCAGCGCGATGTTTACGTAAAATACCACGCCGCGCGCCGGCCGACACTGTGCTCCCCGCACGGTCGCCTCAGATATCTGGCCGCCCTAAGCCCACGCCTAGTCGGCCTTATGGAAAGTCCGCCTCTGGACTAGACGCTTATTCAGCGCAACGCAGGGCTTACTATGACCATTCCCTTTTCAACAGTTATTTCAACGCTTATTCAGCGCAGCGCAAGGCATGCTATGGGCTATTCCCCTTTGCAGTCGCAGGGTACAACAGTAATTTCACTCGGTATCGACGTCTGTGATGTCTTGTCTCCAAGTTTTGTTTTTGCCTATGAAAGTTGTTGAACGCCTATGTATTTAGTTAACAGGGCCTGATTCAGTGATTTTTAGTAGCAATATATAATACGTGGCATATTTTTAAAAGTTTAACATTTTTTTGAATTCGGCGAATACAAATTTTTTCAGCCTTTCACTTATTAGGTACATTAGTGTATCTGCTTAATGATTTCGGACGATATACAAATAAGTGGGTCTTACCTTTTCTCGTCTTTAGAAAATCAGAAGAGATTGAAATTTTTATATTTTTTTTTCGCCAATGTTTTAAAATAAAAATATTTTTTTTTAGTTTATTTGTGTTTATTTTGTTACAATCTTTTTTCCAATTAGTTTGTACAAACATAAAATAAATATAAATGAAATAACAGTTTTTTTTTTAATACAGACGATAATCAACTTGATGCATGGAAGTTTCAACAATGGGAATTGGGGGTCGCCCAGTCACTTGATCGTTGATTTAATACGATTGAAAAGTATCTGTAGCAAAAAACGAAAAAAAAATATTTTTTACAGTTATAAAATTTGCATTTATCAAGCTTTCAATATCTTGTAGATTGTGTCAATTACGTTTCAATTGAAGCCCTTATACAGCTCTCCCTTCGCTGTAGAACGTGTATAATCTATAAAATATCTAGGGCCTAACAATTGTATTAAGCAAGTAGCTGCGCCGAGATAGCCGCCGCTTCACAATTACAATACTTTGCAATTTCCTTTTAGTTTTAAATAGAAAAATAAGGGCGTCTATATAACGCTTGATCTCTGTTATCGAGCGTCTATTACATTACAATATGTTTATCCATCTTATTAATTCTTACTTGAAAATAAATAAAATAAATTTCTTAACAAACCTAAAAATCAAAAATTTGTTATCCAGCAATAAGAGGTATTTTTATTTCATTCTGAAAAAAAGTTGTACAAATGTTCAACAAAACCTAAAAATCACAAATTTGTTATTCAGCTCCCATAAGTCTATAAGAGGTATCGGTGACCGATGCTGCGAATAGAACATAACACTTGTACATTTTTTAATGGGTATAGCTAGAAGTAAAACTGCTTGGGTTGCAGTATTTGGTGACGATTTTAATATTTCAGGATTATGAAATGGTTACATGTATAATTTGTTCGCGTGACTAGAGAAGGACACAGTACGCACTACGAATGCGT
The DNA here is from genome assembly GCA_963575645.1 of Xanthostigma xanthostigma. NCBI lineage: Eukaryota > Metazoa > Arthropoda > Insecta > Raphidioptera > Raphidiidae > Xanthostigma > Xanthostigma xanthostigma. The sequence goes on from OY754467.1 coordinate 18,702,859, forward strand.
GGGGAGTGGGTATGACGTTTTAACAGAAAGCGTAGAAACGATTCTCCCACTTTGCCGCTTGAAGTCGGAAAAGGGAAAGCGTTTCACTTTTCCTCTAATCCACGTTACCCTTGAAAACATTTTTTATTATATAAATTTACCCCATGAAATTAACCCCCGAAAACAAAATCCAACATTTTACACTTCACATCTGTATTTGGGCCAACACACTTTATCTCTGTGCCAATTTCCAAATTTTTACGTCAAACACTTTGAGAAAAAACCGCCTGTAACCAACGTACATAAGTAGTCCGTTTTGCACGGAACACTATAAACAGCCTGTGTTAGTAGCTTGGTGTCTGCTCAGTAATAAGAAAAGGGATAAATAATGCACAAGGCTATTAACTTTTTATATATGTCAATTGAAAATAAACATTAGGGCACTTTTGATATCGTAGTTCCTCATTAGGTATTGTACTCTTGAAATCAAAATTCCTAAGGGAAATATTGCGCAAAGAAGAAATACTTAAGTCGGTAAAGTAATACGTTGAGATTAGATAGATGCATGAGAGAATCAGTCAGACAGAGAAGAGATTGTTATTGAACAATATTATGTTGATAGTGGCTACTACATCCGACAGGATAATAGAGACCTTCCGGCTAAAGTCAGACGATAGCTGGATGAACAAACAACATCGGTCGATAATAAAGTTGTTGATGTGTTCGACATAATGTACTCGTACCTAACGTCGTTCCTGTTCTCAATATTATTATCCATGTCACCGCCACAGGCCACTAGCTACTCCGTTACGAACTTGCAATGCAAATAACTGCTAATTAGTAATCAAATATTATCAGGGACAAAAGAGTAAAAATAGTATATTACACCACAAGGGCCGAATGTTCGCCTCAGGGTTTTCCTCAGGGCAAGGATATCACACTTTCGACCAGAGTGGTGTATACTATTTTTTTTTCATACCTTGGTCGTAAGCACACTTATAAAATACATTAATTAATTAATTATTTATTAATTACAAAAAAACACAGATAAATTCCAGGTAAGAATCTTTGAGATTATACGTAAAAACACGAATGACAGCTGTTCGCAACTATTAGCTAAAATGTAATAGGTTTGCTATGGAAACGATATCTAAACAACAGTTGATTGGTTGTTTTTGCTTTACTACCGCACGAACGTACAAACTTCCCGCATTGGTACGTGTAATCCCACCAAGGAGTAAATGTTAGATTTTCTGCCTTATAATTGATGCCGAAAGTATGCACTTTTGGTCGAGGTATGAAGAAAATAATTTTTGTTCAACAGCGATAGGATCGAGTTGGGAGACTTTCTATCGCTGTTGACAAAATCTTTATATTGAAAAATAATTTTCTACTTTTTAGTTCACATTGCTATAAAAAAGTGTTTTTTTTTTGAGTTGTTTTAAACTCTATTTTATTTTTATCTACGATTTTTTTGCACAACAATTTTTATCAAAGGACCCCGCACAAACCTTATGGAATTTGGTTCTCGGTTAAATTGAATGAAAATGGTTTTATTTTATAGTTTAAAGGTCACTAAGAAAAAGTGTCCATGGGCGCATAGCCTAAAAACCAATAGATTTTTAGCTACATATAAGTTTAGCGGGATTTTAGATATATAGAGAGATATATATATAAAGGTAACTTGCTACTTATGTCTACATGATACGGAACCTTTCTAGTGTAACGAACCTACATGTTTTATTGTCAGTTTACTATGGTTTTATTTATTCTGCCATCAAATACGGTATCATCCTGTGGGGAGCCTCAAGTGAATGTAGCGATATATTTATTTTACAAAAAAAGACAATAAGGGCATTGTTTAAACTTAGCTCGCGGGCCTCATGTAAATCCCATTTTAAAAACTATAAAATTTTAACTTTTTACTCTATATATGTCTATGAAGTGTCGGTATTTGTAAAATCACATCCTACCTACTTTAAAACTAATATTTCGATCCATAATCGTAATACCAGACAAGCTGGAAATTTGCATAAACCACTACCTAAATCATCTATATATAAAAAAAATGTGAATTTCAATTTAGTGGACATCTTCAATAAATTACCACATGATATTAAACAGCTTCCTTTGCCTCGGTTCAAAAGACATTTAAAAAAATATCTTATTGACAAATGTTTGTACTCTATACATGATTTATAAATTTAATTGTATTGACATATTTCACAGCTTTTTAGCTACAAATGAAATAAATAAATATCTTATCTTATCTTATCCATTGAATTTACAAATGACCGGCATAGCCTAAGTGAATATATCCCTATTCACTTAGGCTATGCCGATCAATTTAAGCGAGAACCAAATCCCATAAGGCTTGTGCGCAATCCTTTTTTCAAATTATTCACCTTGTCTTGCAGAATGCATGCATTTTACCAAAGAAAGCCATACTTTAGGAAATACTGCTCCAGAATCTATAGATACACATTTTGTATCAATATACTTAAATTGTTATAAAAAGTTCTCATCAGTAATTTCAAAGTTTTTAAATCAACAAAAAAACGCTTTCGAACCTATATTTGATACATTGAAAAAAGTTCGCAATGTGGTGAAATATTCTTATAAAATTCAAACTGTGGGTAGAGAAAGATGATTAATTAAGAATCATCAAAAGATAATTTCACACTTCACCAAACAAATTATTCAATGTTGGAAACGCTGACTTGATTCATTTTCAGCCCTTCACCTAATATTAATGAATAGCTTTTATCAGCCTTCAAATGCAAGTGTTGTTAAGTATTTAATAATAATTTTACAAATAAATTAGAATCTCATTAATTACTTCCTTAACACACATCATGCACGTCACTGACATAAAAAACACAGTGGCATACACAATACATTTTAATATAATTTTAGAAGGCACAAAAAACATTTTTAATTAGGAAATTCATAAAAATTTTAATATCGCCTTTTTCTGTATTCATTCGTGTACAAGTCTACGCATTTGTATGTATCATTGTATCAAATTCTTTGTATGCATGTGTTTTTGAACGGATTTAACTAAAAAACTATTTGATGAATTTTGATTAAAATTTTTTTGAATTTTCCAGAAACGCTGTAGGTGATGTATTATTTCACTATTTTGTCGCCCAGTCAAATAATTTAATTTTATCATTTTTTTATATAAAAAAAAAGGTAAAAAAACTTTTAAGTTAAACGCTTTTATTGTACAATCGATAATGTACTAAAAACTAGAAAATCAATATGAGTCACTATTGGGGGCTTTGACGCATATGCTTAGGTGTGCGTGCAATAACTTTCGAAAGAGTTAATTGATTTTTACGAAATTTGGATCACATATTGAAATCCATCACCGCATAAAGCTTATTTAAAATGGGCCCAATCGGGCCACTTTAAGGGTGGGTTTTAGGAGTTAAAAAAATATTTTTGAGCCCAAAAAGTTCAAAAAAAATCTCCAAATTGTTTCAAAATTGAAATGTTACCCATTAGTAAAGATCAAAATGTGCTTCCAAAATTTTATTAAAATCGGCCCGACAGAACCGGACTTAAAAATTTTATGAAGCATTAGTTTCTAGATATGGATTTACTTAGTGAAAAACGAAATTAATTTGCTAAATTGATAGTAATATTGAAATAAAGAAAAAAATATTATTTTAAGGGATATATTAAGGGGTCAAATTTTTTATTTTGTGCAAATACAAAAGAGTTAGGTTCACATAATAAAGCCACACTGCCTGCATTAGCAAATACACTATATTGTCGACAGGGTTTCGCACTGCGACCCGAGTTTTTTTGAAGTGAAATCTTCTTTAGCGGCGTTGTACACTTTTTTTGTAATGGGTAAAAAATGTTAAACTCGCGTCAGGACACATTGACCTGATCGAAAATTCGTAAGATGAAAACCTTTGTCCACTTTTTTTGTAATGGGTAAAAAATATAAACTCGCGTCAGGACATGTTACCTGATCGAAAATTCCCGGAGTGCAATTTTTTTTTGTTATGGCTGAGTTCGTTATATTAAAAATCAGTTATTTTTACACTCACGAATAAGTTTACATTGTAAATGTTTTTTGAGGATAATAATTATAAAGTTATAAATACTTGTTGTGGTACCAATGTTTGTTAAATTAATGTGTAAGTCTACTTTTAATTGTAACTCATAATCTACTCACGTTCTCCCTTCTATCTACGTTTAATAAACAGTTCAACCCTTCTGTGCAGCAGGTAGGTTTACAGATACACGATGTGTGAGGACGATAAATTACATCCCCTATTGTAACACTAAATAATAAATATCTGTGTTTCTGTACGCCAGCGAATGAAGTATAATATGGTTGTGTGAAACCCGTGGACTATAGCGTAGAATATCTACACCACGCGTACACCGTGTGCTGCTTTGTAAGGATGAGAACCTGTGTGACTTTATGACCAGTGATGGATATAATAAGGCACACTAGGCACCATCACAGAGTGGGTACCAAAAAACGAGAATACTTGTTTCTTAGCTGGAACCAGGCGCGAATCCACCCATGTGGGCACGGCGGGCATGCCCACAATCTTAATTATTGAGGTCGATAGGCTGATATATGGCAAGATACTGTCATGCCTTGTTGGAGGATGGACCATTAGACATGGCCATGATACTCGAGGTAAAAACCAATAAGACTACCATTGGCAACAAAAGACATTTATAACTATTGTTCAGAAAATTATTCAGCCTGCATTTACAATAAATTACCTGAAAGGTTGAAAAACAATACTTTCTCAATTTTTATGAAAAATATTAAACATTTTTTAATAGAATGGGTCTTTTTACTCTTTTATAGTCTTGATGAATTTTTATGTAGGTGATAGCTTTATAATTTTATTTTGTATTTCGTTGACGTGTCAAATAAATGTAGGTATGTCTCAACTGGCCAAATAAATATTTATCTATCTACCACACCTTAATGAAATTGAAAAAAAAGAACCAAGCGGAATTCAGAACGCGACGATTATTTTTTTGTTTTCTACTCTACACAGAGTAAAATCTTGGATGCGTGCCTCAATGGCAAAGGAAAGATTATCTTCAATATACACAAAGATGTGAGCCTGGTTATCGACGAAATTATAAACGTTTTCGCGAAAAAGAAACGAAATTTTGAATTTGTTATTTAAGTAAGTAACTAAATAAAATTATTCAGTGTAAAATGTGTTTTGTTAGTTAAATCTAAAACCTAATATGCTTTTAAGCTGTAAAAGTTTCATCAAAATCGGTTCAGTAGTTTAGAGTCGAGATGTGATATCAGATATTGTGATGTACAAACAAATTTTCGTGGGTAAACGGACACACATTTTACATGTTTATTTACTAGTGTTCGCCTCGTGGTTTTGCCCGCGTGGACCTGTACACTGCAAGGTCTTGGCCGGGGCGTTATATATTTTGAAAACTCCTTTGCAGGAATGCGCGAGTTGTGTGGGTCCGTAGTTCGACTTGCATTTGGCCAATTTTTGGGTGGCCGTGCCCACAACCCTGTTTGAAGGCTTTAAACTTCCGATAAAAAATTACATCTTTGCACAGGACTTACAGCATTTATGATCACTTCATGAAAATATAGATGATTTTTCTTCTAGATCAAATATTATGAAAAATAGTGGAACTTTAGAAAGTGAAACCAGTAATATTAGAACCCCCAATTCATCTCCATAGCGGTTGAATTTGAAAAAAATGTAGCCTATGTATTTTAAACTAAAGTAATAATTATGAATAGGGTAGTTGAATTTTTTATCACAATTTTATTACGGAGCATGAAAATTTACATCAATTTTAGAGTTATATTCACACAACTCTGAAATTTGGGAAACATTGAGTGCTCCCTTAGAGTGCAATAATTTATGGCTCCTTTAGATTACTACTAATTTATTATAAAGCGGCCTACACACCTTGATGCAGGCATCGATTCTTATGTTTCATGATGCAAGTAGCAGTGTGTGTAGTACTGAATCACGTATTAGGCATTAGTTGCGGCTTGCATCGATGCAGAGTCTGGAATCCCATTTTGGTGGGCGCGCCACAACGACGAGTCGGTGATACTGATGCAAGTTTCAGCGTGTATAGAATTGCGTCGATTAATTTATTTTCCCGCGCCATTTTAGAGGTAACTTTGTTGTTTGCGTGTGTAAATTCCATGATGGAAAGTGATCGTGTCATAAACATTTATCATTTGCATACGTGTCTTTGGAATACAAATGTACTTTTAGCTCTTCTAATAAATTTGCATTTGAATGACGTTTTCTTTCAATAAACCATCTTTTTGACCCTTTCCTTTTTGATTTCATTTTTCTTTTATGGAGTATAAAAGAGTGTCCCATCTACTGCTAATAAAACTTGACGTACCTCATTTGATTTGTCAAGCACTAGGTATCTAGAAAATAACTTAACCCTACTGTTCTTGTGTTGCATGGACATCGAGTCGATTCAGGCATCGCAATAGGTTTCGATTTAGGTAGGTGTTTATACAACTGATGCAAGTTTCATGTAATATAAGAGTCGATGCCTGCATCGCAGCTAACAACAAGGTGTGTACGCCGCTTAATATCCTTTACTATATTTTCACCCAGATGAAAAACTTGTAAACGTGTACCGTTACACAATTTGGGTGCATCAAAATTTCGCATTAAAAGTTCCGGGACACCCACCTTAATTTAGAAAAAGACAATTAACCCCGTAAGGGTAATTTTTGGAAAAAAAGTAGTTTATGTCCTTCCAAGAGTTTAAACTATTTCGATATTAAATTTCTTCACAATCATCTAAGCGGTCTGGCCGTGAAAGTGTAACTTCATAAAATATTACAAACCCCACTCACCCCCATGGAGGCTGACTTTTGAAAAACAAAGTAGCTTATGTGCTTCCCCAGGCTTCTAAATATCTCCATATTAAACTTCATTACAATCGGCACAGCGGTTTGGCCGTGAAAACGTAACAGACAGAGAGAGTAATAATATGGATGCATTTTCCCCATCACGAGTCGGATAATTTCCATCCCTATAATAAATACACAACCCCAATCCTAAACTTTCGCACTGTACAATGTTCGCACCTATTCCCTAAACGGCGGCTGATTCAACATGTCAATCACATAACACGTGTGTGTGTGTTTGTGTGTGTGCGCCCCCAAACTTTGTGCCCCAAACACAAACATAAATAAATACATATTCAAATACACAAAGGTATAATATTATGTAACTGCGGTTTGTTTGTTACCAGTGTAGGTACGTGTACATTGTGTTCAGGAATGTTTCAGACTGTCGCAGAGACATGGGTGTACCTAGCATTTAGACTGGGGGAGGGGAAATCAGAAATTTCGCCAGGTCCCCCGCGCCTGTTTTGCCCTACGCATTTCACGAAGACACCTACACGAAACTTTAGGTGTATGTAGTGTGTAGGGGAAACCTCCGCGGAAGATTGTGTTTTATAGGTATAGTCAAATAAATAAACATAAATATTAAATCTTCAATAAATAAAATTGTCGACCAATTTTTCAGACAAATATATTAACAAAAAATACATCTAATTAATACATTAACGTTTCGGTCCGGATTTGGACGTTCTTCAGAACTGATCTAAAAAATATAAAAATTAATTAATGGAAACTAATTATTATTAATTTTTATAATTTTTAGATCAGTTCTGAAGAAGCTCCAGATCAGGACCGAAACGTTACTGTATTAATTTTATATATTTTTCTGAAAAATTGGTCGATAATTTTATTTATTGAAGAGTTCTAATCAGACGTTAATCAAAGATTTGAATAAATATTAAATATTCTTTTATTTAATTGAAATTAGATATTTATTTTAAAAGTAATTTTCGAGGATCTTCAGCAAAACGGTTTATTCCCCCCTCTTCCCCACTGGGTATGCCCATGCGCAGAGATGAGGTTAAAATTTCAAGATTGATTTTTTTCTAGGTATGGCCAAACATCTGGAATGCTCACAACCAATACACAGGAACCGAATTAAACAAATAGAAATCCAGAATTAGTCTGAATCTGTGATCTAGACAATTTGTAGTAACGAGGTTTCAGAAATACTTTCAGTAGAATCCACATAGGACACTCCACATTTGAACAGGACATGCGTATCTGTGGAACAGGTGTAGGGACCACATATCATATTATACTATTTGAATGTCCCCATTTCTTTCACCTAAAATATAACCTACTAGTGGCCCGGTCCGGCTTCTCCCGAATTTGTAGATTGTCATCGTTTTTTCGTCAACTATCGTTTATTATAAATAGTGGTGAAAGAAATTTTCAAATAGGTTCAGTGGTTCCGGAGATTATCCTTCACATACACACAAACTCGCACTCTATTTTTAGTGTAATTAAAACTCAAAACTATACTAATTGAAACGATGTAATCAACATCCTAGCCGAATAAGAGTATTTCTCTAGAAATTATACATTAACGGCATAAAGAGCTCCTATATAAGGGCATAAACAATTAAAAATTAAAAATTAGCTTTGAGAAATCTCGACACGATTCTGAATCATTGAAAAAAATATCAAATCAGTTATCGTTAAGAGAAGAGGAATTATAATTATTAATTCATAAAAAAAATAACGAAAAATGATTGAAAAAGAGGTACAAATATTTTTTAATCAAAAATTGAAGTTTTAATTACTAATATAATGTTCTAGAATCTGCTGATTTTTTTATTCTTTATAACATCAAGCTTTCAGGATCACGGTGTACTTATATCGAATACCTGCAAGGGTTCAAATTAAATTATATAATTATCTATAATAAATATATACAAATGATGACTTAGAAACTTGCTGTCGAATTGATGTTATTGTTATTATTTATTTTGACGTGAAAATCAGTGATATAGTAAAATGGGTAATATAAGCTTGTAACATACTGATATTTCTGTGTCTGGACAGATATTATTATTATACATGTCAAGCCAACGTAACGAAGAAACGATCAAAAATTATTAGAAGCCTTTTAAGAATAAAATACAAAATAGATGTTTAATTTTTTTCCTTAGTATAAAAACCGAATTGAGAGATGGTCTAAATTTGTCCAAAACTTAACAAAAGCTTGAAATAGAACAAGAAATTTACTAAAGCAAATTCTTGTAAATAAATCTATCTGTATATCTAATTAAAGTTTTATTTTTTTGGATTTTAACAGTTTTGCGTCAGGGAATATATTCGTTAAGTCGTGCCAGGGCCCAACACAGCGTCACTCCAGATCTTTTGTAAGTAGTCGACAGATGATACTAAATCATGAAAATTTGTTAGAGATAACCTAAAATTTAAATCTTTGATTAACGTATGTTTATATTTTTCAATAAACACAAATTTCGACTAAAAATTAGTCGAAAATTATATTTATTAACGAAGAACTTATTTAAACAACAGGATAAATTTTACTGTGGACTAAATTTATTGTCAGTAAATCCCTTCACTTCTAACTGGCTTCGAGTTCAAATGAAATACGTCATGACTGATTTGATAAAATTGTTGTTGAAAGATAATATCTATATATTTAAATACAAAAGTCTTATTTTTGTAGCCAATCCGCCAGCAGTCCCTACTCAACCGATTGTTAGAATTTTTTTTAAACTGAAGCCTTTAGTCAATAGGTGTGTTATCACTTTTTTTTTTTTTTGGTGACATTTCGCTGAAAGGGGTGATTTTAAGAGATAATAATAAAAAATACGAGAGGGTTGCGGGGTGAAGAGGAACGTAAACAGAGAAAATCTATCGACGCTCACGATACACGAGTGTGAGAGAAATGCAAACATGTACGTATGTCTGAGATTATGCAAACATGTCGACATGACAAATTATTATTGAAGTGTGTATATTATTAGTTGGTTTTTTAGCGTTATTAGCGCGAGTATTCAAAATATTAATAGACTATTAAAATTTTATTTTATTTTCCAAATAGTTTGAGAAAGTGTAAGTTTATGTTAATTTAATGCCAAAATAGAGTTTTTAAATATTACATAGATTGTAAAAAAAATGTATTTCAGATCAGAAAAAACAGTAAAAATCATAAAAGTATCAAAAGAGGTAAGATTTTTTAAAAATCATACATTTTCTTGGAATTTATAACCAATTAAATGTATAGACAACTTGATGGATCGAGCTAAATAAAAACAAAAATAACTTTAAATGGAAACTAATGCAAAAGGAATAAAATTATTGTCGTAGGTCTGTGTCAAAACGTCGATTTTTTAAAACAATATTATGACGATACATGCGAAAAGTTTTGCACGGGTACACTAGTAATAATTATATTGTTAATATACCTACTGCAAAATAATTGAGCGAGAATGTCCTTGGTTAAGTGTTCTGAAAGCAAATATTTGCCAAGGAACATTGTGCCAGACTGGGCCAGTATGTAGCCAGCCTATGTTGCTAGAGTAGGGGGAGACAAACATTGGAAGCAAAATAATAGAGCTGTCCGCAGGGAGAGTTTTTACTGTACCTCAGTACAGTAGTTGCACGAACTCGAACTACCTTTCCCTTTGGCAGAATTCAGATCTTACTATTTCTTCTTTAATAATAATTACTAATAAGAGTTGTACATTTTCAATAGTAACAATAGAATCCTTTGTGCACACATACAAGTATGTTATATTATAGAAATGACAAAGCACAATCGTGCAAAGGGAACCCTACTTTCCTTTACTAATGACTTAGTCGTGCCGTAATTAACAGTATGTTATAAGGGTGTGGTACCAACTACAGAGGTAACTTCACTTGATGATAGGTAATTTCTCTAACAGAAGTTATTAAGTTAAATTTACACTGTTAGTTATACGGGAAGTAATGCCTTATACCTCTGTCTATTAAATGTGCTCAGATCAAGGTATATATAAGCGCGCGTTATAGCATTTCCGTTTTAAAAGGTTTATCAGCAAAGATTAGGCTATAATGCGTGTGTTGTGCGTCTTTGTCATCTAGTTGTTGGCTTTAATTGGCTTTTATTAATAGTATTTCAGTTGATACGCTGTTGTTGTATCTAGTTTAGTTTATAAACAATCTTAAATGACACAGGCGTGGGTCATGGAATACGAATTTTTGAAAGAATATGACAAGAATTCCTATAACCTTTTTTTCTCTTTATGCGGTTATACTGGATTGATTTTTAAAACACGAACATCATTTTATTTCGTAGAGGAAAGGTTTTCGAACAAAAAGTTTGGGACAAAAGTTGCAGGGATACAAGGGGGAAGATCCGACTTCAACAAAAAGGAGGAGGTTTCTATGTTCGACTGTGTATTTTTTTTATGTATGCTCACCGATTTCTCCGTCAATTATGGACCGATTTTCAATTTTTTTTTTATTCGAAAGAGTGCACCTCAGAGGTGATCCCATCGGAACCAAGTCAGGATCTGATGGTGGAATCCGGAGAAATCGAGGGAAACTCTCAAATTTCAAAGGCATGCATAATGTTTTTTATGTATGTTCACCGATTTTTAGTGTTAGATTAACACTAAAAAGAGAAAAATTTTTAACAAAAAAATTGAACTGACTTCACACTAAAAAGTAAAAAATAATTGCGTATTGAAATGTTTTGGAGTCGGTGTCAGCCAAAATGAAATCTATTCCGAGAACTACATCGACTCCAAAACATTGCAATACGCAATTATTTTTTACTTTTTAGTGTGAAGTCGGTTCAATTTTTTTGTTAAAAATATTTTATTTTTTTTAATTTAGTTCTAGCGCTTCCGAGATTCATAAGAGTGTTTTTTTTAGCTCGAAGAGCTAAAAAATAAACTTCTTGCTATATTTTTAATATTTTTTAGCGTTTTGAACTGGAAAATAGCAAGAAGTTTTAGGGATGCTCTGCAGGGTCAAACTTCTTTTCAATTTCTTTTTCTCTGATTATTGTTCTTTGGGTCAAGGAAAATAACTTTTGTATCAAGCAAGCCGAAGGCTCTAGTACTGTTGACACACCCGTGTTTCATTTAAATCGCATGCGAAAGCGCGGGTAACGGCTAGTACGTAATAAAAATTAACACTGTACTTCTATCGTGGAAGATATTTTGTTACAAGATTTGTTTAAGCCCCTTTCATCGTTTCTATCATTATTCTGTATTTGGTTAATTTGAAAAGGTTTTCTTGCGTTATTAGCATTTTCGGTATTCTGGTGATGACCATTAGGCAGTCAGAGAGATTTCATTAACGGTAATGTTCTCGCAGAGGATATAACATTTAATACTCAATGAGGCATTCGCAATTGATGCAAATTCATGCACGTCTGCGTAATCCACGGCATCTCTCTCAATTGGTTTTCTCTCTTTACTCAGGAATAAACCCATTACACTGACATAACTGTTATTGCTTATGTGCACTCTCGAGGTCCACCGCAGCTTTATTGCGACTAAACACTATAATGCAACAAATTAGATATTATACACAATAATATTATTAGTATATTTGCCATAAGGCACTTACACTATTGACGTCGGTCGGATGGCAGGACCTAGGGGTCGGACCAAAATTTCTCGACGTTTCACGGCCTCCACCATTTTTGGAAATATCTGTTTATATATGTACGGGCTATAACTTTCGAAGGAGTTAATTGATTTTAACGAAATTGGACCACATTTTGGAATCTATCACTGCAAGAAGCCTATTTAAAATGGGCCCAATCCGGCCACTTTAAGGGTAGGTAATAGAGGTTGCAACATATTTTGGGCCCAAAAATTCTCAGAATCGTTCCAAATCGAAATTTAACCCATTAGTAAAGATAAAAATGTGCTGGCAAAGTTTTATTAAAATTGTACCGACAGAACCGGACTTAAAAATTTTGTAAAAACGTTAGTTTGTGGATAATATGTATTTACTTACTGAAGGGTGAATTTAATGTGAATTAAATTTTTTATTTTGTCCAAAAACAAGGGAGTTAAGTTCACATAATAAAGCCACACTGCCTGTATTAGTAAATACACTATATTGTTGGCAGGGTTTCGCACTGCGACTCGAGTTTTTTATCTAGTGCTTAGGTGCAAAAATTCATCACAGAACGATCCTAAGGTTATTTTTCTATAGAAGTGTGAACTGAAAAACTAAAAAAAGAGATTGTGCATTTTATAATACACACTACAGAAGTAAAACTTCTATGCAAACTCTACATTCACGATAGGAATAACTTCCGTATCTATGTATATTTTATACTAGCAGCTACCTGCGGCTCCGCACGCAATTGAGATGAAACAGTGTTTTATAGAACCAAAAAGTATATCCCTTACCGCATATTTATTATAGCTGATACCCACCCGCCTCGCTGGACGTAACATAATTAAATTATCACACTTTAAAACTTGGTAGGCGAATGTATGTAAGTATAGTATTTTATTATTCACAATCCCTAGAAAATGAGTCAGTTAGTCAGTGAATCTGTCATTACACACCATTGAGGTACTGTGTAGTGAGATGCGTTCCCATTATTTGGCATAATTAACCGATCGGGGTAGCGTAGCGGTGAGAGCACTAGACTCGCATTCGGGAAGTACCGGGTTCGAATCCCGGCGGGGGCAGATGTGGCTGGGACTTTTTCCTGCTGCCTCTCGCCGAGAAACGGTAATTCTTGTACCGTTCATCTTGTTGAGGTTTTCCATGGTTTCCTTCAATAATTCCAGATAAATATCGAGATGGTTCCTTATTCAAGGCCATGGCCGATTACCTGTCAAACTTTTATGCTCAAAATTCGCCTACCTTATCCTAATTTCCTAAAAATTCCTTCGTGCGCCCATTGCTATTAATAAGTTGAAGTTTAAAAATTGTAGAAAATAACGGGAAGTGTGGTATAAAAAAAAATAGTAATGGTGCGAATGGCGTCTGTTATGACATAAGTCGAGAAACGGACGTTAAACGCATTACCATTATTATTATTATTATTATTATTATTATTATTATTATTATTATTATTATTTGGCATAATTACTCCTTTCTCAACGTAGACGTAAGAACGGTTTTTATGCAAATCCTATATCCAAAACGGATTTTTCACCTACCATCACATACACACTCTCTATCTTCCTCTCTTCTACTCTTTCTCTTGAAATATTATATTGACCTTCCCATCTATGCAACCATACACAACCCACCAACGTAACAACTCACGTCCCTAGTATATATTGGGATGGCAGGTGAAAAACTCGTTTTGGATGGGATTTGCATAAAAACCGTTCTTAGTGGGTGTCTACGTCGAGAAAGGTGTAACTATATCAAATTTCAAGTCAATCGGGCATATAGTTTTGGAGATCTCGTGATGAATCAGTGAGTGAATGGTGATACGATACCAAAACCCTTGCTATGATTATATTCCGGCGTCACAACGAGAAATCTATGGCACGGACTCGAACTGCGCCTTTAATTTTTTGAACTCGAGAGATCTCGAAATGATTTTTTTTCTAAAATTTTTAATAGTGAATTTTGACCTAAATTAATCTACCACTCCCCACTTGTGTAGTTGGAATCCAACGGTAAAAAATTTTTCTAAAACTATATATTGTTCTATGTTTATATGTAAAAAGACAATAAAGTAGATACTTTTATCTTATCTTATTATCATATCACACGGTGGGCAATAAAATTACTTTACCGCCCGCTTCTCGAAACTGGCCTGTATTGAATAATTTTAGGACTGGTATACATGGACGAAAAGTAGTTATTTCATAGAGGGCAGAACCAAAATAAATAAACAAATTGGTATATATTGTTCAAATACTTGGCGTCTAAAATCCTTTTTGGATAAAAAATCTAACTTCTAACCGAAATTATCCAATTTGTGGACCTGGTCTGTTCAATACGTAAGTAATTAAAGTTACAGAATATAGAGAATCAGTTTAACTAAGCAGAACGCAGTACCTAATCATAGTGTCGACTGTCGATAATATAGATCCCTACATTATATCAATATGTCATACGATAACATCGACCGCTGTGTTGCTAATAATTATGAACGACCGCTATTAATCATATTTGTTGGTTGGCGTCGATGTGTTTTTCACGTTAGCTGCAAATTGGGTCTAGTCACTCTTTATTAAGCTTGTTATATTCTGTTCCAGCAACGGTTCCTACTACCTATTAAGTCAGTAGCGTGCCGAGTAAGTTTCAGCACGGAATAAGCTCTCAACAATTTTTTTTTGTATTATCTCGTGCGAAACAGTAGCTGTTTTCCATGCATGTAAGCTAGTTTCAATAACAATTTCCAAAGTAATTTAGTTTTAATTAAAATTGTCTATTATGTAGGTA
This sequence comes from Xanthostigma xanthostigma, assembly GCA_963575645.1. NCBI lineage: Eukaryota > Metazoa > Arthropoda > Insecta > Raphidioptera > Raphidiidae > Xanthostigma > Xanthostigma xanthostigma. The sequence goes on from OY754467.1 coordinate 18,718,124, forward strand.
TTTATTTAGGTATTTCATAATAAATTGATACGGTAAATACGGCTATATAATATTAAAATATTATTATTATTTATTCAAATACCAACAGACCGAAGTCCAATAACAGGTAAAATAAACTATTACAGACGACAGAAAAATAATATGTCTGTAAGTTCAGTCACTTTAGGGTTTCACCTCGAAATGAAACGGAATAAGCTGAATATTTGTATAATCCTTTATTTTGGCATTCTTAATATTGTCTAAAAAGTCTCATAAGGGCACGTGTGAGCGTCCTTAGATACTCAAGGTCAAAGGTTGCGAAAATCAGTCTTTTGGAAATATCTCGTTTCTTTTGCCTCAAATCGTATTTTCATTTTATATGAAAGTTATAGAGTATAATATTCTCTACAAATACGTTTAACCTTTTTTCTAGATAGCATACATGCCATAGCGCAATGTCAATCGCGAATCTATTATAAATATAATAATAATATATTAATATATTAAATAGTTAATTACAATATATTTAACGAATACTTCAGTTAAAAAACCGTGCTATGGACTGGGATTTGCGATTAGCCTTGGCATGTATGGCTGAGCGCTCCGCACTCTTCGCGCTCTATCTCAAAAACGGATAAAATTGTTTGAGACGAAATTTGTAGAGAGTTTTATAGTTTACAACTTTTATAATGAATGCAAATACGATTTGAGGGAAAGAAAGCGAGATATTTCCAAAAAACTGGTTTTCGCGACCTTTGACCTTGAATATCTAGGGACGCTCACACGTGATTTTATGAGACTTTTGAGATAACATTTAGAATACTAAAATAAAGGTTTGTACAAACATTCAGCTTATTTTGATTCAGTCCGAGGTTGTCCCCTTTTTTTAGCTTATTTGACTGCACTATATCTTTAATAGGCAATCTATAAATTGCTAGAGGTATTACAGACTCAAATGCTCCCCAAAAATGTCTATCTGTCTATCATAATAGTTAAACACTATAATAGGCCAGTAAAATGACAAACTCAGTTTCCATGACCAATTCGAAAGTTAGAAGAACTCGGAGAGGATAAGGAGACGGGTTTGGCCTGATTTTTAAAAATCAATAAAAAATAGGAAAGTTCAAATAATTGATCATTTTTTGTATTTTTAAATGTGGGGTGTTTTTAGACATTTTCTAAGTCGTGGATATTTTCAACTTCTCTACATTAATAATTTTTGTCTATAGGTGGAGAATTATTTTTAAAGACCTTTTTTCGTTATTATCTCTTTTACAATATTATAAATAAAAAATATAAACTGTTCTAATTGTTCTGGAAATACAAGCAAAAAACTAACGAAACACAGTTTTTTAACTCCTTTCTAACGTTTTTTTAACAAGTTCTAATCATCGCACGAAAGTGCAATTTTAACAGATTGTGTATCATACTTATGTAAATGTTTCCTCAAATTTGCATCCTTTCGCGATTTTGTGTAAATGTCTAGGGTCAAATCATCTTTATTTTACTGGCCTAATAAACCAGCATCTCAGTTTTAGTATCGGCTGTAGACTGCGAACAGAATGAGCGCAATATTCGATTCAAATACATAGATAATCTCTTTAGATTATCCTTGTGTTTCACAGCTGATATCTGTCTGTTTATCCATATAATGTAATGTTATCTAGTTAATATTCGCGTATCGGTAACTTCGCTACTCAAACATGTAATATGAAATGTGAAACCGCTTAGCATCAAGAGCTTTATTATAGGTATTACTGTAGCCTACAGCTATATGTTATTACATATTCTCTCTCTCTCTCACACACACACATTTTAACAAACATGTGTAGCTCACACACTTGCGTATAAAGCTCCATCTACGCCTGTAAATGGACTTCTATATGTTACCGTTAAAATCCGACATCAGTTAAACTGTGATCTAACTAGTCTATATTAGTCAGTGGCAAATATGCTGTATATTAAAGTTTAATCGTAATGATTATTATTAGCCATTGTAATAGTAGTACAGTAAATAAAATCTTTCTCAAACCTCATGATTTATTAGTTTCAATTAAGTAAGTCCATGGAGAAAATCAGCATTCTTGTGGTGTTGTTTTTAAAAAATATTAGCTCTCGCTGGTGGTCGATTATGCGGTGCATTGTGCTTTATATAAGAGAAATAAAAATTAGCTGTCGTGGGCACTATAGAGTAATGTTACTCAGCCAACGCGAAATTGGTCGTTTCGGGTTCAAGTCTAGACCAGTGATTCCCAAAGTGGTCTATATCGACTCCCAGGGGTCGACGACAACTTTCAAGGGGTCCATGTTGACGGAAAAAAAATTGGAGGTCTATGAAATTAAAATGGGTTCAACGATAGTGAATCTCCTAACAAAAAAAAAGAAACAAACTGGACATCGTTAACCGAGGAGATTTAAGGTTAAACCTAACTAAATTGATGCCAAATTTTGAAAATTTATTATTAACCCTTTACCGCATCGTGGCTCATAAATTATATGAACCAAACTAAAAAAATTTTTTTTTTCGGCTTTAAAATAGATTTTGTTCGTAACTACGTGCGAAACCATATTTGGCACATAATAGGCTAGTTGTATTAAATGAGATACCCTTACCAAATCAAATTCTGTAAGTTGTACCAAGCGAAATATGTCTGTACATGTTAGTCACACTTGTCAATAAAGAAGTCGCTACTTTCGCATTTTTTATTTATGTAATAAAAGCAAAATTTTCATTGGAAAAAAATACTTTGTGGCTGGTTATTGAATTCTTTAAATCCTCAGGTAAGACAAAAGTTATTAATACATTTTTAAAACCGACAAATATCAATAAACATGTTTGTGCTTTATAATTTATATGACCCTCCATACACATCAACAATGAAATTGATTTCTTGTTACATTGCAGTTATGGATTGTTCTTCTTTTTATGGTAATTTGAGGTATGTGACTTTACCGGTTAATGTTAGCGAAGATTCTGACTTATCAGATGACGATAAAAATCTCAATGAAACAGTAAACTTAGCACATATTCTCGCCTATAATAGCGACGACTTTGATGATATTCCTCAAAAATGTCCTTTGCCGCTCCTGGATTTTAAAATTGCAGTATCTGACGCATTGTGTGTAGCTGGAAAACCAGTGAGAAAATCCATAGGAAGACCATCGAATAATGATCTACAACAAGCATATGAGCAAAAAAGAAAAAGAGGACCCACCAAAGAAATTCCACAGAAAGACGTTCCTCAAGATGGCTTAGACCATTTGCCAGAATGGCGCAAAAACAATATATCAAGGTGTAAACTTTCAGGCTGCACAGCGAGGACCTTCACTTTTTGCTATAAGTGTAAAGTACCGTTATGTTTCAACAAGGATCGAAATTGTTTTCTAAGATTTCATATCGAATAGTTTTTTTAAATTCATAATGTTCCATATAAGGCACAAACCATTGTTTTTTGAAAAATAAATGTCAAAATTGAATAAATTTTTTTTTTATTTTTCCTATCAATAAAAACATATTTTTAGTACCTGTAATTTAATTCAGCAAAAAATAAAAAGTCATGCAGTAAAGGGTTAAAGCCTCAGGCTCATCTCTCACACTAAAAGCATGTATTTTTTGCTTAGTTATTTTATGTAACAGAAAGTAAATTTTAATTTGGTTTGTTTTAAATTGAATTTAGTTAATAAGTGTATAAAACTTAACATGTGTTTTTTCACGCTACACTACCGTTAAATTTAAATCTTCCAAGTGAGTAGCACTATACTGGCTGTTGAAAATGCATTTGAAGTTAATGAATTTGCAAAAAATCAATATCAGGTAAGCAGGAGGTCTACCCAAACCGAAAAACAGGGTAAGTGGTCTACGAGACAGAAAAGTTCGGGGACCTCTGGTCTAGACAGTGACATTTAATTTTTTTTTATATATAAGCCTTCTAAAAACATTATGACGATAATCGTTTAATATTATGCTTTCACTAATTCAGTGAAAAAATGTGCTGTATTTAATCGTAATGATTATTATTAGCCATTGTAGTCTATACTAGTTTTAACTAGTCAAAACTAGAATTGACTGACAGAACTTAGTTAAAAACAATACTTCCTACGATTGTTTCTTCCAGGATGATGTTGATCGATAGAGCATTTTACGCTGTGGAAAACGGAGAGCCATCTTCTATTGTAACCTATTACGACACGAGAGAGAGAGAGAGAGAGAGAGATTGTAGATTATTGACGATAAACAGTTGAGGTCATTAGAGTCTATTAGGGCAACAGATATACGATCAACTGTTAGCATGACACCTGAATAATTCGTCCCTCCACCGCAAGCACCTGTACTTCCACCATATAAGCTTTATAGATCATGTACAATAAATGTAGTTGTACCGTAAACTGGTAACATGTTGACAACACTAAACGCACGAATTTCCGATAGACTTTGTTCTTTAATTTTAAGATTGCTCTGGAAAGAATGTAAATAAACAGGTAATAGTAGATTGTACAGATAAATAGATAGGTATACATTTATTTGCGGAGTTATTACAAAACGTCATATATATGTCACCGGGATATTGTCAAACCCGTGATATTATAATTTCACTTAGTGAAATTATAATATCACGACTCTTTGTCAATCGTGATATTGTAATTTCACTAGTGAAATTACAATATCGCGGGTTTGACAATATCCCGGTGACATATACAAAAAACACAATTATAGTGACATCAAATCATTTAGAACATAAGGCACAGATTGTTAAAAGTAATGCTTTATATTTATTTTGAATTGAAATTCATTATTTAAGTTTTTAACCACTTCGGATAATCTTGCATATAATTTATATCCTGTGTATATAGATGATTTTACATAAAATGCCGTTTTATGTTTCATGACAACGCCGCTAATATTGTGCCGAGTATTGTAGCATTTAACATTGTTGTATCTGGCATTGAAGTATTTTGGTCTATACATTACAGTTAGCAGTTCACAACCAAAAATCCCGTAATACGTTAATATTTTGTTATTTTGGAATGTCGGGCGACAAGATTCAGCATATTTTAAGTCGAATATTAACCTTAGTGTTTTCTTTTGAATCTTAAAAACTCTGTTTGTATAGTTTGCTGAAAACTTTTTGGGATGATTATCTAAAATGGCTACGTGTACGACTGGCTTAGGTATATAATCCATGGTTACACTTTTGTATAACAGACATAATAGTGTCAAAAGTGTCAACACTCTTGAGCCTAATACTTGTATATTATTGATCAATAACTTACGACAAATTAGACAGACAGACGAACTATAATAATAATTATAATCATTGCGACTGTCTAATTGATCGTTAAATGATTGATGAATAATAATTTTAGAGATGTCCATTCGCTGATATTTGTCTATTGTTATCTTTTTTTTTACAAAATTTCTCTAAGATAACATTACAGCTCAAATAATTGGTGACTAAAAACTAAAAAAACAATGATTGAAATTTTATTTTGGATTTCATCAAACATTATGTTGGTTAGATAAGTCAATGTGAACATTCTCTATAACAGATATACTTAGAAGAGCTATATATGATTAAGAGAGCTATAATATATGCTTCAAAGCTGAATGTTATACGAATGTATATTATACGTATATATCGTTAAATGTATGCGGTGTTAATAATCAAGTTTTGGGTAATAATCAAATGAAAATGTATATCTGACGACCACATAGCCTTGCTATCTAATATCCACTGCTCACTACTATTGAGCTAATTAAAAGTTGTTTTCTGATATTAACTTTACGTAATAATACGAGTACTATGGCGTATTTGTGTTACGTCTAAGTTATAATATTGCTTTTTGCATATATTAGAGTTATTACACATCATTTGTGTTTGTTGGCAAATGAATGTAAGCATTTAAAATGAAATGTTTCTAATATTAACATAGAGTTGAAGCATCTAATAGTATAAATGATAGTGTATTAATTGCTATTGGAAAATTTGTTGTAAAAAAGTATGTCTGAAATTTAAAAGGAGAACACTTAAGCTAAAAAAAATTTCATATAGAAAAATTAAAGATAATCAGCTTGACAAAAGCGTAACTACTAAAGAAACCGGATATCTTAGAAAAAATGATCAATTCGGATTAAACTTTGCAGGACCACTGCAAATTTCTCACTCGGCGGCCATTTTTAAATATTAATAACGAATATCCACTTTATTGAAGTACTCGTAAAAATCGATTTTCAATAATATATAATAATGTACCATAAAAATGAAATAACTCTTAACCTAGAAGACCATGACTTCATAAGTAATCATCTGTCAAGAAATTCTCTGAATGATATTAGATTGTACTAAGAAAGGATGAATTATTTCGGAGAAGGCTATAAATGGTATCTAATGGTATATGTTGTCGACGTTTCGGAAAATATATTTCCTTCCTCAGGGCTTACATCTGTGAAATTACAGGTATTTTACAAAAGTGCATATAAAAATAACTAAAAAGTATTTAAAAATATTAGATTGTACTACATTTTGTTTCAAGAGAGGCTATATATGCTATGCTACAAACAAAGACAACCGAAACAAGTTCGCGATTTATTAGTTAAAATAGAGTCTATACAGTTTTCTTTCTGCTTTTATTTATTTAAAAACCTGCCTTTTCCTTATCTAAAACCTAAATATAGTTTTATGTCTTTATCCTCAGTGTGTTATCTTTTTCATTTGGATCCCTGGTCACTGCGCAATTATTGAGAACGAAAGAGTTGAAGAGGCTAATAATGTCACTGTGAGATGTTCGTCCTGTAATTTTTAGCATTTCTCTCGGCTATGCCAAAAGTTTTTATGGGAACGTTATTAGCAAAGACTGAAATAACCTATGGTCTCACACCACTGGTAAAAAGCTTCGAAATATTAAATAAGGTACCAAAAAATGATCACCTATTCTGTGACAAGTATTTAGCACTTTTACATTTTCTCTAAAAATAACTGTGTCAACGGTCACAATCTTTTTGTTTTATTCTGTTTTAGTAAAATTACGGTGGCAATATATTTGTCGCGGAACAGAATAAACGTATCATTGTTGATATTTTCAATTTATGTTACGCAAACCGACGTCCTACACTCTCTGTAGGAGGAAAAAATAACGAATAAAATTCCAGTGTAACTCACCGCACGATGTTCGTTTTTCCAGGAAAATATAGCGAAGTACAGGAAACACTAATTTTTTGAGTTGTGTACAGGAAAACAAGATAAGGACAATCTCTAATTATAATTGTACTTGTCCTAACTATAAATTTAATATGCTTGTAAATAATAAAATAATGCTCGTTTAGGGTGCTAAAGGTTAACATAATCGATTAAAAGCTCTCCCAAGTAAGGTAGCGCTACAGCGTTAGAACTAAAAGCTTCACATTATTTTCATGCGATGTCGCTCTCTGTACTACATACTCGTATCTGTTGGCGTGAAGATCCGTAACATATTCTATCACACACAAGCGGATTTTTTACCATTCCAACCCACAATGGAATGGTATTAGTTGAAGTCAAAAATGCCAGCCAATTGGGCGACGGGATCATTCTAACTTCAAAATGATAACATTTGATATAGTACAATAAAGAAAATAAAATTTCTGATATCGTGTGAGGTGACGCGGGTAATGGTTAGTATTTAATATGATATTTGCTATTTGCTACATAATATGTTCCATGTCCTGTAAAAATTAATCAAACATGCTTAACTAGTTTATTTCTGACAGATCTACAAAACAAAAAAACCGCTATTTTTTTTATTTTCAAAATATTTCCGAAACTATAAAGTAAAGAAAAAAAAATTTTCAACAAAACATTCTTGAAAAAATAAATAGAATAAATAAGCCGTTATAAAAAGTATACCATTATTATACAAAAAATACCGTTATAGCATATATCTCCGCTGCGTATACGCCGATTTTCCCAAACAACAAAAGGGCTCTTAATATTTGCATACCAAACATCCTCCCAAAATTTGGTTTCAATCCGCTCATCCGTTTGATCTGTATCGTGCTCACAGACAAGCAGACAATCAGACTAACAGACGCACACAGTTTTTCCAAAAATATGTTTTTAACTTTTTTGGATACGGAATCGTTATATTTGAAGTTGGACTAGTCCCGTCGCCCACTTGGCTCGAATTTTTTAAAAAGAGTTGATTCTTACCGGAACAAGCCCGCTACAAAGTCTGCCCGTGTGTACGGATCATTATGTCTCGGATTTAAATTTATCAGATTAAGACCGTTGAATTTTAGTCGGCGGATTCGATCCGACTTTTACCAACAGCTGACGATTATGTGTGATTTCTAAAGATTTATGTAATGTGATAAAATCTGAAGGAATTTTTTCAAACATTTATTTAAAAATGTTTTTATAAAAATTACATTAAATCGTTATTTTTTATCTATTGGTTTTAGATTCTAGCCTGTAGTTGGCGACTCGATTTTGATTTCACTATTATACGTTTAAAAACAAGTTCAAATGATAAAATGATCAGACCACAAATATAACCTATTAGTAGTAAAATGAAAGCTGAGGCTACATTCCTGATGCCTATCGTTGTACTCTGTATACCTTGAGTCCTGACACAAGTTGGAGCTGGAGCAAACCAAATATGGATTAGTCTCGACTCCAAACCTCTTTCTAGAATGCGTTGGTGACTGGAAATCAAAACAGAAAAATTGCATGATACTTAGTCACAAAATTATTCATTTATCCACATATAGGTCCTCAATTATTTAATTCAAAGTGCAAATAAAAGAGAAATTGTATTGATCTTATTTTAATTACCCAGAAGCGAAAAAGTCAAAATATGACGAGTTTTTCTTAATGCCGGTATACAGTCGACTGTTAAGAATGAAGATTTCTGAAAAATCGCATTTCTGATTTTCTGACCATGTATCGCTTAAAACTTTATGAATTTCGTGACCAGTTGTCAAGAATGCAAATCTGCCTTTTGCTGCTTTGTCTGCACCATCTTTTAAAGTATAAAATTGTTGTTTTTGTTTTGATATCTTTCTTTGATAAACATTACATCCTATGGCATCATTCTGTAATTAAGAATAAGTAAATTAAAAAAAATTATCTATTAAACCCATACAGACACCACAAAGTCAGATGAAAAACTTGAATAAAATTCAGAAACTTTCTATTTGATCCTTCAATATGTTGGGAATTTTAGAATTACATTTTAAAGTTTGAAACTTCTCTGCTGATTTTTTTTAGAAATTCTAAAACCATGTACTTGTATTGAATTTAACAGAATAATCCGTAATTGTTTACACAGCATTTTTTTTATATAAAAAAGAAACAGTGTATTTTACACTATACACTATCTCCGTTTTTGCCATTTTGGGGTTCATCAACGAAAATGGTGGACTTGTTTAAAACTCAGAGCTGTTGAAAGTGTTAGTACAAGACAATCCTGCAAACCAATATTTAGGGAACATGGGCTGTTAACAATTTATGATCTGTACATACTAGAATGCGCTGTTTTTTTTTTTTAAACCAATAACTCGCTTTTCGAACAAAACTTAAAAGCTCATAGCATAACACGCGCGAAAAAAAACTATATTCTAAACTAAACTCATGTTAACGTCGGCGTAACAAATAAAATTTTAAAGGTTTATAACAAATTACCCCCTAGACTGAAAGAGCTACCAATAAAAAGTTCAAGCAAGAGCTCAAAATGTACTTAAAAATAAATAGTTTTTATTCTATGAACGAATATTTTAATCAGCCATATTGATAATATTTTTTATTTTTATTGTTTTCTCTTAGAAATTGTTAATGTTGACCCATTCTACACTGTACTCAGTATGATGGAATAAAGATATATTATTATTATTATTATATGCACACTTAAAAATTATGATGGCACCGACTGCCGAGATCGAAATTATAAGCTTTAGGATACATTACAAGGGCTCTATTTCGCCGCCAACTTAACTTAATGTTCTACAACCGGTATACGTATATTGCGTCACGTTCATTACATTTTCAATCTCAAGATCAATTTTATTCTACCGTGCTAAAAGAAATTTTACTTCAAAAATAATAATACTGATCGTAATATCAAACCCGACCAAAAATCGCCGAAACTTTATAACGCAGTAAAATAGCGAGATTTTCAATAAAACTATTTTCTCGAATGATATATTTTGTTTACCTCTAATAAATCATGAATGGTAGATTGATCTTCTGCACCAACTTCAAGATTACTTTTCAATAAATCATCGATTGTCTTAATAGTTTTCTTTTGTTCCGTTAGAAGAGAGGATATAATACTAGTAGAATAGAATTGATAAATAATCAATGTCAAGACTAGAAGTGATAGAACTGTTATACGACCTGATAACATTTTTGGTACCTTTTCTAAACCTAAACAGTATAACAAATCAATTAGCAATCAATATTAAGAGTATTCGTCCCTGCAAACACCCCCTGCACCCTTCATCTCAAATCTTTTCCCCTCACCTAAAAATGGTTCGCGCTCTCCCGACGGTATTTTAAAAGCTAGAGGGTTCTGGTAAACGCCAAATGAAAGACAAAGAATCAGACTACAGATCCTTCAGGCGAATTTTTTGAAAAAAAATTCCTGAAAAAACTTACAACCTATTGAAACAAATAATAAGTTACGTAATATTTCACATGTAGGCGAAACTGTTTTTCAAAAAAGTCGCCTGAAGGATCTGTAGTCTGATCCTTTGTCTTTCATTTGGCGTTTACCAGAACCCTCTAGCTTTAAAAATAGCGTCGGGAGAGCGCGAATCGCTTTTAGGCGAGGGGAAAAGATTTGAGATGAAGGGTGCAGGGGGTATTTGCAGGGACGAATACTCTTAACTTTAATACAGTAGAACTCATGTATTTTCAATATGTCGGGCCTTTGTGGCAGTCATAGATCAGTCAGAGAACTCTTTTAACATTTTTGATACTTTATTAATGTTTTTCGTTGGCTGAGCAGCGTAAAAGGAGACATTTTGCCCGAGAAGTAGGGACTGAAACTTGAAAATACGTGAGTAAAATCAATGGTGATGTTGAAAATACATGAAATAAAAAAAATACCGATTAGCAGTTGTGTGGATCCATAACTATTGTTCATATTTTCAATTGATTATCTTTTTATAAAAAATTTTCTCAAATTAGAACCTGCGAACTGGGGGTTGGCAATAGAGGAGCCGTGGAAACGACATCGCTACTCACTCGGCTATTCTCAAGACGTTTCGCAATATCTAAATGCAAGGGGCTTTTCGTACCTTGTTGTCCAATAGCAGATATTGTTAAAATAAATGGAAAGCTCCAAGCAGATTCCAAAGTAATTTGTCTTTTATTTCGCACGAGAAATCTTTTCTCCGACCAAAATGCTATTTTTAAAATGGCGCCGATAAGAACTATCACAATAATAATGCTTAGCCACACGTAGTAGTTAAAAGGCGCTATGAAAACATTTCTGTTTGTTTGACTACCTTTTGGATGACGAAATACAAAAATTATCCTAGAACGATCACGTTAAAAAAATTGTAAGTATGTGTATTTTGAAATGACAACGACATTTTAAACCACAACTACATCACATCCGTGCCAAAGCTTTTTTAAAAATGGCGTATTTTAAAATAAAGTAAGAGTCATGGGGTAAACTAAAGTAAGAGTCATAGGGTAGTTGAATTTTTTTTTCACATTTTTATTACAGAGCATGAAAATATATTATATTAATCTGAATCGAGAAACATTGAATAGAAAGTGCAATCGTTTATTGAGATATGAATAGATTTCAAAAGAGATCATGTAAACAAAAACAGTACGTTACTTGAGTTAGATTGTTTACATCTTGTTTTCATGGATACAAAACAATATTAGGTTCGTTCCAAGCAGCCAGCAAACTGTACCTTAACCGCCACCCGCCTGCGCAGTAGCTAAACGTGTTCTAAAATCGCCACTAACAGCTTCCTTTTACCAACTGCGCATGCGGGTGACGGTTTCGGTACCGTTTACTGGCTGCTTGGAACGAACTTATTATAACACAAAAACATCTACTATGTAAATACCATAGAGATATTATACTGGAGTACGCGATTGAGCCGTGAAAGTGAGAGAGAAAAGTTCCTTATCTCTGTGGTAACTAATGATATAAAACAATGCTGATTTGGGTAAACATATATTATAATGATACGGAACGTTTGCAGCGTTCTCTCTCTCAACTGAGGACACTTTCACTTACGAACTAGCGAACTCTAGTTACTCATAACTCTATAATGATAAATACCCTATTGATAATTTGAATTAAGAAACTTGCATCAGATCAAACTGATAAAATTACAACAGATATATCAGTCATTTTTTTTAAATAAAAAAACTATATATCTACTTTTATATCACAAAGTTTCACTATATTTGTGCATCGATTGAAAAATAATTCATAAGGAATATAGGTAGTTACATCTTTGTGAAATTAAAATATCGTTGTCTTTGCTCGACATTCACTGATAAATGATCGTGACATTATTTTTAAATTGTTCACCTGTAAAAAGATAAGTGTACTGGAATAAACTTTATGACTAAATATCGAACTTTGCGAACAAGTAATCCAATTAATCCAATTTCAACCTCCTCTCTTTCTAACATTCCCAATAATCCACTGAATGGTCTTGAATAGTTATATCCATAACTCGAAACTCGACGTACTTCAAATCTATGAAAAGAAATGAACATAATTACTGGAATACTTGCCTAGATTTCTGTTATAGTCTCTGCTGATCATACTTTGTTTACAGCAAAAGAGATTGCACAAATAATAAAATATTTTAAAATAATTTTAAGGCCGCTCCACACGAGGCTATAAACACTGCTGGGACTTCTGCTGGCCGGCAGGCTGGCTACGATGCTGGAAATGACGTCACTGCGGGCTCGCTTGCTAGCTTACAAGATGGATTTTAAAATTAGAACAGGGGCTATTTTTCTTGATTCATCCTCTGATGCTCTGAGCAAGAACCATTCAGGAAACAATATCTTGTCACGTAGGCGACATGAACAAACGCCCACAAACAAACACTGTGCCATAGTGTATATTCAGTTCAGAGGTAATAAACCTTCACTTTTGTTACCGTTCTATTACTGCGCGCGCACCGAACCTATCTACAAAGCAAGCTTGAAAAGTGTGAAGCGAGCACATAAAAGCAATCAAGAAAACCAGCGCTAAAAAACTAGCAGTCAAATCTAGCAAGGAATCTAGCAGCAAATACAGCCTCCTGTGTCGCGGCCTTATATGATCTTAAAACAGAAATTATTCATCTCTACAGCTCAAAATTCGTCTACCTCAGGGGCGGGCAAATCTTTTGATCGCCGGGCCACATAGCTGATGAAAATTCGATCTCGGGCCGTATAGCTGATGAAAATTTGACCGCGGGCCAAAAATTTGCAGAAAAAAAAGGTCCTCACATTCTATTTCCGCAATTGGAGAGCAAAAAAAAAGTCCTCGCATTCTATTTCTGCATTTGGAAAAGAAAAACCTCCTTTTCGTCTATTCTGGCGCCCTTGCTATTTCTTTATTATTTTTCTAAAATCTATAAAATGCTTCGCGGGCCGGACAAAATTGTGCTGCGGGCTGCCATTTGTCCAGGCCTGGTCTACTTTTATCTAATTATAGTAATTGTTAGTAAATGTACGAAATTTTAATTGTAAAATGAATAAATAAACTTACGTAAAGTTGTATATATCTTTGAGTAAGAATAATACAGATGTTGCGAATCTAGCAGTTGTATCTTCTTGTATTTCAAATGGTGTTAATAAATAATCCTCTATTGGTACTTTCAAATTCGCTGTAATCTGAAATTTGAATACGCCAACTCTTTCTAAGAAAACAAAGTTTTCCTAAATTGTCACTATAACGACTATACTGTACTGTACCCCCACCCCCTCCCCAGTCTACTATCACTTGTATATTACGTGTCTGTACTGCTTGTATGCTAAATTATGTTTCGCCTAATCTTTATTTGAGTGTTAAAAGAAAGAATTACACGGTTCACATTTAGAAAGAGGTGACTATATGCAAGACATTTTAACATATTTTAATTTTGAGTCATTTAACCAAAATAAAGTGCAATATAAACACGATAACTACTGGACGGATTTGAATGCGGTTTTTATCATTCAATAGCTTGCATCCTAGGAAAGGTTTAGGGTTGTGATAACTGTTCGCTTCGCCTTCGCTCGAGTACAAATTGGATTTAATCCGCTCCACTACATATTACATAATGCAAAGTTTTTCACGTGTGTTTTTCTGTGTGTGCGGTAAAACACGTTACACGATGCTAAATTTGCACCCGAGTAATCTAAATTTACAAAAGGAAAACGTGACGGACAGATTGATTGACCGACTGACTGACTGATCTATCAACGCACAGCTCAAACCACTGGACGGATTGGGCTGAAATTTGGCACACAGATAGTTATTATGACGTAGGCATCCGTTAAGAACAGATTTTTGCAAATTCAACCCCTAAAAGGGTATAACGGGGGTTCAAAATTTGCATGGAGGAATTATTATTATTCCTAAACATAAACACTCTTTTTATAAAAGAGATATTCATTATTTAGGCACAATAGCTTACAACAAACTTACGGAAGCCGGGTTGGCTCATTGGTGACTAGTGGAGTAGTGGCACCGCACACGGCCACTTCCAACATGTTAACGCGTGCACGCGTTTACATGTGTCCGTGTGCGGGATAAATGCAGATTTCTACCTTATCCTGGAACGGTAATCTAGCTATCTCTGTCTTTTAACTGTCAAATTCTGTGAGCAGTGTTACTTTTTGCATTGAGGTTAGGCGTAGCTGAAGTTTTGTTTATAGTGAAATAAAGTAATAAAGAATTTCAAAGTAAACATTAAAAATGAGTTTCGTTAAAATTAAAAATGAAAATGTTACCGTAAAATTACCCGTGATGAACAATAAACTCATTTCTAATGTTTACTTTGAAATTCTTTATTACTTTATTTCACTATAAACAAAACTTCAGCTACGCCTAACCTCAATGCAAAAAGTAACGCTGCTCACAGAATTTGACAGTTAAAAGACAGAGATAGCTCGATTACCGTTCCAGGATAAGGTAGAAATCTGCATTTATCCCGCACACGGATAAGGCAGAAATCTGCATTTATCCCGCACACGGACACATGTTAACGCGTGCACGCGTTAACATGTTGGAAGTGGCCGTGTGCTGTGCCACTACTCCACTAGTCACC
Organism: Xanthostigma xanthostigma; assembly: GCA_963575645.1. Classification (NCBI taxonomy): domain Eukaryota; kingdom Metazoa; phylum Arthropoda; class Insecta; order Raphidioptera; family Raphidiidae; genus Xanthostigma; species Xanthostigma xanthostigma. The sequence goes on from OY754467.1 coordinate 18,733,359, forward strand.
AATGAGCCAACCCGGCTTCCGTACAAACTCCCTGCTGAGTACAAAACCATGACAACAAAGAAATTCAAGAAATGTTTTAAAAAAATTTTAGTTGATAAAGCATATTATTCTTTTAAAGAATTTTTAAATGATTTTAATTAATTTTAATTCAAATGTTATATTTTCTGTAATTTGACTTTGGCTACACATTAAGTTTTATGTCTAACGGCCTCAATAAATTATTATTATTATTATATAAGATAGATCTATAAATTCGAAAATGCACAGGATTACTCCTGTCAACAAATAAATAAACACGTTTTTCATGCATTTTCAAAAACAACTTCTTCAGCGGGTGAAAATAGGCAAATAGTCTAAAAATCAACGTGGGTTTCATTTTCAAGATGTCAGGACGTTGATCGCGTAAATGCTATCAATTTTGAAGTTTATTATGCGGGTCTACGTCGAGAAAGGAGTAGGTAACTAGGCTAAATAATGAGAATGCATGGTCTCAATCGCGTGCAAACCCGCCAGTAATGACTAGTATATCTATATACTTGTACACCCGTACACACATTCATGCATACAATTTTAATGAGTCGACATTTTACGGTTTAGTACATATTATTATAAACAAACCCACTCTAGCACAAGTTTTTTCCAAGTTGGATGGCTCAATTCTGTTAGACATTTGTTTTTCTTGTACAAATGAGTCAGAGCTGTTCTAAGACATTTAAGCGACCTGGGTTAGCATCTTTAATATTTAATATACTTATTATCTGCAGTCTTACTTATAATCTTTATGTATAAAAATTACGTGTCACATGTTTGTCCGCGATGAACTCCTAAACTACTGAACCGATTTTAAATTTGATTTGCACACCGTGTGCAATTCGACCCAACTTGAAAGATAGGATAGCTTACATTTCAATTTATAGTCGCAATATTATTTTATTGCAAATTATTTGTCTATTCCTTGACAGTCATAATTATCTGTTGACTGGATTGAGTGAATATTCAATAGATGGCGCAAATAACCACCACGTGTTGCTGAGGTTAAGGTATCGAGCACGACGGCGTAGCTGGAGTGCTCAGCTCCAAAGGATTCTAACAGATGGCGATACCTGTTGACTGGATTGAGTGAATATTCAATAGATGGCGCAACGTTTCATATAAGCTCCAATTCAATAGCATAACCACCACGTGTTGCTGAGGTTAAGGTATCGAGTACGACGGCGCAGCCGGAGTGCTCGAATATATATATATTATCGCGTTAAAATAAAAATGTTTTTCGTGGAGACCAACTTTGCAGCGGTGGAAATCTACAAATTCGAGCGAAGCCGAACCGGGCCGCTAGTAATAATATAATTTATTAAACTCGGGTCGCAGTGCAAACCCTGCCGACAATATAGTGTATTTGCTAATGCAGGCAGTGTGGCTTTATTATGTGAACTTACCTCTTTTGTTTTTCGATAAAATAAAAAATTTAACCCCTTAATACATCCCTTAAAATAATTTTTTTTTCTAAATTTGAATATAACTATCAATTTACCAAATTAAATCATCCCTTCTTTAAGTAAAACTATATCTAGGAACTAATATTCTCATAAAATTTTTAAGTCCGGTCCGGCCGATTTTAATTAAATTTTGACAGCACATTTGTATCTACGGACAGAAGTTTTGAGAGTCTTGAACTACGCGTTAGTCTCAAACTTTTTGCCCTTGTGGTGTAATATACTATTCGTTCTGCGCAATAAAAATTCGATGAAAAAATCCTTGTGAGTACCACATTGCGTTTACATTTAAATCGTGTAAAACAAACACTTACGATTGTGGCAGCTTTGATAACTAATCCACCCATATTAGCTCTATTTATATATTTTGTCTGTTTAAATTTCACGACGCGATTTTTATAGTTCCAATGATTTATAGCAGAGATGTTCAGTTTGCCCCCTATTTTGAATCCTGGATTGTACACATCAAACAGCCAATAACCTTCTTCATCCTAAACGCAAGTAAATAATAGTAGGTATACAGTATTGAAACACGTAAGGTGCACATAGGGAAATTAACATTGGGAAAAAATGACTGGATCAGAGTGAGCCTTGAAATCTTGTTTTTCAATTTGACAGAGAATATTCTTTTACAAAATGAATGTGTATACTACAGAAGAAAATATTCAAATGATTACAACATAATTGGACTTTTTTTATTAATGGGACATTAAATTCCCAAAAATACTTAAATATGGTGCGAGATCAAATATCTCCGCCTATTCGTGTTGAACCTAAAGATATTGGGTCACTGATTTACCAACGCGCATACGTCATACCAGTCAGACAATTTTTGAATTAAATGTTTCCAAACAGATGGAGTTGTTTTTTTGTTTTATTTTTGTACAAAAAAAATAAAATAATGATTTATAAGAGCTTTTTATTATTAAAAAGCCAAGTAAAATAAAAAGAAATCAAAATAAAATAGATCTCCTTAAGATTACCACGATAATTCAATAGAAATAACAATTAATGCCGTCATGGCTTACTCTGATCCAAGTATTTTTTCCCAATGCTAATTTCCCTATGTGCACCTTACGTGTTTACATACTGTATAGGATAATGTATTGGAGAAAATCGTTCCACTTAAAATATTGGATTTTATGTGGAACGATTTTAATGATTTCCACAGAACCATATCAACAGTTGCGTTTTGAATGAATTTCACTGTATGCTATATAATGCCTCAACGCTGAACGTACCGCGTGAACATTGAGAGTTTACTGTATATTTTCTGCACACTGATTCATTTATAATGTGTGCGCATTAACTTACCTTCTTTGCTATCATTATTTCTGCGTCAATACCAATATTTAATCGATTCAGTGCAAGCATAGTATCGCTACCTGGATGAAATATTATCCAGTGATAAATCTGATCGAACATTCGAAATCCAGAACACTGGAAATTTGTTTTGAGATTAATGGCCATTTACCGATATGCATTTGTAATAATTTGTATAATACATTGTGTTCGACTCCATTAATTTGGTCGCAATGGAATAGTAAACATGATGTGGCAATCAATTGCAGGTTAAATGTCGTATTTCTCAAAAATATTACATACTAGCTTTTGCCCGCGATTTAGTCTTCAATTGATATAATTGATTAAAAAAATAATAATTTTAAGCAAGACGTTAATTTAAGACGGGACTATACATGGTGTTTTTTGTTTTACCATAGCATAAAAATGTTGTGGATTCGATACACGTGAGCTAGCCACAAATAGCTGGCCGGCAAGAAACATGTTTTTTTTAAATGAATGCCAGCTACTTTAAGTGTTTGCCCTTGGGCTTTGTTTATAGTTATTCCGTTGATATAATTGGTGTTCGTGGTTTTAAAACACTGTCTCCTTTAGATTTGTCACTAATTATAATAGCCCTAACAATATTTCAACCGAGATGAGGAACTTGTAAACGTGTACCATTACACAATTTGAGCGCATCAAGATTTCGCATTAAAAGTACCGGAACATCCACTTCTCACCTTAACATATGAGAAGGCATTTAACCCACTTTTGAATTTTGGCTGTGAAAGCGTAACTTCTTACAATATTACAACCGTCACTTTATTCTCATACGGGTTTAATTTTGAAAATAAAGTAGCCTATGTCCTTCCCCAGGCATCAAACTATCCCTAAATTAAATTTCATCTCAATCGGTCTAATGGTTTAGCCGTGAAAGCGTAACAGACAGACAGACAGAGTTGCTTTCGCATGTATAATAAGTATGGATTAGATCGTTGAGATAGAAATTTTTCTATGTAATGTCAATTCCTTGATAACAATTTAAATTTTTAGTTTGCACAGCTTCACAAATGGAAAATAGAAATATAATTTTATAGAATTTACCGCTATTAACAGTTCAATAGTATGTAAACAGTTTGCATCTAAGATAACACCAATTTTGTAAAAATCTCTTCTCATTATTTTCCATAGATCGGGGATATCTTTGTCAATGTCCCAAATGGCGAATCTTAAGGATGAAGTAATTTCTTTAGATGTTCTAAACGTATCTGGAAGAAAAATGTATACGTGTACAATAGAGTGGCCCAGATTTTGCGACCTTTTGCTTTTTTTGATCTCACCCCTTAGAAATGTTCTATAGGTTGGAAAAATAAATTCCGCAAAAATTGGGGTCATTACGTTGATGGGAAATGGTGCCGCCCGAGACATTTTTATAAGTTCTATGATTTTTGTCTACACAAATAAATAAAATTGAAGTATCTGTAATGTCAAAATAACAGCTTTTTACCAAATGCATATGAAAGTATATATACTACTTTTATTCCGTGCAAAAAAAAATAAATTCCACGCGGACGAAGTCGCAGATATCAACTAGTTAATAATATAAATACGCAGCTACCTACAAGAAATAAATTTATAAAATTTTGTTAATAATGGTTTAAGAATAGTTTCTTTAGTAACATTCTCAATTTTTTTCCGATATTCACTTACAGTTTGAAATATACATATACTGGCCTAGTTCATTGTTTTTAGTTATTAATATTGTAACAAAACTATTCTAGTTCGTGGTGAAAATTATTTATTTAAAATAACAAACTTTTAACAAAACAGTTATACACCCAAACGAAATGTATTTCTTTAACGTAACAGAAACAAAACAACAAATTCTGACTAATAAAACAAATGAATAAGTAACGAGAACATAAAGTCACTAATTATGCACACAAAATATTTACAATACAGGAACACACCACATTTATCTATTAACTATATTCACACAATTATTTGCAAGAAGTTATTTATGTTAAACCAGATTTATGTAACTTCAGTCAATGGTTTATTAACCGCTATTTATTTACACAGTTCATTTATCTTCTAACCCGGTGTTACTACACCGCCTGAACAATTTATGTCACAGTTATCTGTGTCCCACTGTACGATATGCCTGCGTATCACTGTATCGATGAATGCATCTGACTGACTGATCTGGTCGTAATTATATCTTCGACCCCCGCATGGTAAAATGTTCTAGAAGCATCTCTCTGGGCCGAGCACCTTCCTTCACTTGAATTGCCTTCTTCAGGCAATTCTGTGCAGGTCGGGATTTGGCTACCTGCTTTACAAAAACATGCTACCTGCAGTCATTGTTGCCGTTTGCGAGAACATTCGACAGAAAGCATAGACGTCCCAACAGGGAGCGCGCAACAATATTTTACTATATTCGTCTATTAGTTTAATACCCTTTTCTGCCGTTTCGTTGACAACTTTCAATTTATTAACAATATTTAAATTGGTTTTGTAATGGTTAATGTCTTTTCAAGTTTGCGGATTTTCACTAAGAAAGTGTATACAAAGATGGAGCCTTTTAAAGAAATTTATGGTACGTTTAGAAATAAAATCGCAAATATCTTTATTTTTCATTTGATTAATACTATTTCATTTTACCCGTTTATCGCTTTTTTCTAGTGAGTCCTCTTGTTCCAGAGCTTCAACCATACACTTTTTTACTTCAACAGAAATATCATCATCAAAGAAAGCTAAAGCACGAGCCTCGTGACTCGTAAGTAAAATACCATAAGTGATTTTTTATTTTGGAAACTGTGATTTGAGATAAATCGGAATCAATTTCTTTATAATTGATAAGATTTTTGGTAAAATTAAAGATGATGATATGGAGCTTTATGTGAAAAAGGAGTGGTAAACCAAGCCTTAATATAAACTTTTACAATAAAAATACACAAGTCAGCCATGCTCTTTTATTCCAATGCTGTTAATTAATTCCAATGCCATCCAACGGGCATGATGAAACGACTCAGGGGCACAAATGTGAAATCTTGCTTCTTTTTCTCCTAAAAAAAGCTTTGTTAAAACATTCAAAAACTTTAGATTCTCTCTCTAGACGTTGACGAGCTCGGTGGTCCCGTTCTTGGTTCTTCCAATCTTTTTTTCTTTTTCTGCCAGCTTTTTATTAATACCATACCATTCTTTATCTTCATTTATCTTAATCAGTCAAAAGCGTTCGTCCAGATTTTTCTTTTTACTTCATGGTAATACTTTTTTTTATGAGAGCTTTTTTGTATAGGGATCGTAAGTCCTCATAAAGATCCTCCGATTTTTTTACAAAATGTTGCACATCTCGTGTCGGAATTTGCGCTTTGTTCCAACACACAACAACTTCGTTTATAACTAATTTGGCGCTTTCGTGTAAACTTAATTTTATTACGCGTAATTAAAATATAACACCAAATATCACTTAAATGTAAAATACAATGGCTAATATGTTGCTTTACCCGTTACCAAATGTAAATCAAAACTCATCTATTAGAAGAAATTCACTCGAGTATAATTATAGCGCCCGGCCAAAATAATGGAAAGAAGGCCGAGCTTAAAAATGTAGAGAAATTTTAAAATAAACTATATACTTAAATCAGGTATTTTCTAAGGCTTACAGTTAAAAATAATAATAATAAATATGTTATTGTTGGTTTTTCGTATTAATAATTAATTAATTAGTTTTACCTATTCGCCTATGTTTGCCTTGGGCAGCACCACTCATTTTTATATTTAGGTGAACCTAATTTATAGGACATCATTTTTACATCATAGAAAAAATTTGAGGAGTGAGCCTTAAAAAAAATCCTACTTTTTTCCCTTCCTATGAACATGGGCGAGTCTAGTGTACAATGTACATTCGCCTTTATTATTTCATAAAGAACCAAAAGACAGAAAGTGAAAAACTGAAATTAGTTTTATAGAATTTTAGGAAAAAATGTATTCAGATTTTACATTATATGTATAAGTAAAACGAAAATATAGCAGGGCCGAAAAACGAAAATCGTGATTGATTATTTTAATATGAATAAATGTACGTCTATATTTACCTTGATTGAAATTGCAAGAAAAATATATTCCAAATGAAACAAATTTAGTTGAAAAATAATCAGAAATTAAGGTATTCTTTTCTACTACGCGTCCTTCAATTTTAAGTATAAACAAAAACACAAAACTAATTTTTATAATATGCGAATCCAACATTTTTGAAAAATAAATGCGCTGATAAAATATATTAAATCTATATAGGTACTTATTTTTCAACTTAAAACGAGACTTTAAAGTTTTTTAAAATAAAACATGGCAACGAAAGGAAACATTCGTGAGCAAATATTGTTACTGCAATACTCTATCTTTTCTTGACAATTTATACCTTTATATATAATTTTCTTCTGAGCTCTTAAATTATTTTTAAATGGCTTTTGATTTCTTTGTTCAACTACTTTTGCAAAAGTGTATTAAATTATTGTTCTGTAATAAACTTTTTATTAATCCTTTGTGTAAGTATAGAATTCTCTTGTAAGTTGTACTTCAAACAGAAAAATAAATATGAAATACACATTCATACAAAGTATTTGTTTAAAAATGTCTGAGAACATATTATTGTATAAGTCTAGGGCATCTAGACGAATTAGAAAAAATAGGAAGACACTATAACAAAGGTAATTTTGTGGAATATCCTGATGATCTATACTCCTTGTGTCACCGTTTTATGTATGTGGATGTAGTAATACATTTAGTCAGAATTATTTTAAGGTTTACAATAACTACATTATTTTACAAAATTATTTTTCATCTTTGTAGATTGGGTCTCCCTGCCAGGAAGCGCCATCGTTTTCATATTTTGTAGTACATTAATTGACCCCATAGAAAATAGTGTACCTACCTAAACATTGTTTTTTTATAATTTTTTCTTTTTAATTTAAAGTTCAATAGTTTTCATATTATTTAATTGCCGTTAAAAAAATTTCTTAAAAAATACAAACTTTTCCCAGCGCTCAGGTATATATTATAACCCTTTAAGTTGGTGTTACTATATTATTATAAGCGACAATACAATATATTTTAGAAAACTTTTTTACATTATCAAAAAATACTTGTACATTCTTTGACGAGAATCGAACAGGCGGTTGTAGAATTTACAAGTTACGTGAAGATTGCTTCTGAAGACCTTAGTCTCAAACTCCAATTTTCTTATCTGATATTCCTAAAATAGCACATTCAGATCTCCAACATGCCCTTTAAAGTTTTCTCCCACAATGAAACTGTATTCCGGATATTTTTTAATAATCATTTCTATTCTACAAACGATAATCACAGTGTTTAGCAAAATAAGCACTCTGGGTAATCACTTCTGTTTGTTTTTAATTCTGCTACGCAAAGTTACTAACTAAGTCCTAGCACACATGAAGAGCGTTCAACGCGCGTTGGGTCAACGCGCGTTGAACGCTCTTCATGTGTGCTAGGCCTTATATTATTTTAAAGATTAGTGATTACAAACAGGGCTTATAAATTTTCTAATCACTGTGGTTACGTAAGAACAGTGATTATAACACATTAAGTTATATTATTTTAAATCTATATTTTTATATTTTTATTTTTTAAATGAACTTTAATTTAAAAAAAAAATGAGATGTCTAAATTCGGTGTGCGAATAATTTTTTAAACAATTTTTAAAAAATATTATTATATATAAAATAATGGTAAGTGGTTGTGAATATTGATCTTGTAATTGAACATTAAATTATCAATGAAAATGCAAGCAATTTGTGTCTTGCAAAATGCCAATCATTTCCGAGACAAAGGATTGACATCGTAAATGACTTGCAAATTGCAGTTATTTTGCCTTGATACCAGTTTAATTGATATAATTTATAGAATGAAAACGAATTGGTTTATTTGAAAATAAACGAAATAAACGTTATATTTCCAAAGATTGTTGTAAGAAATTGTTATTGTTTTGAGATTAACTAGTACTTAGGATGTAAATAAAACGCTATATGGTCTTTCGAAGTTATCACCTATTGTTGACAAAAAAAGAATCTTCAAAATACTGGAAATATGAAGTAATATTAATATAAAAAACACCTCTTATTTACAAGCTTTTATTTAGTTTCACCTATCCCGGTGTCTGTCTGTCTGAAATCAAATCTTGCAAGTTAAATTTGACCCACTTCCCGTTATCCGATTGAGCTGAAATTTTGCATACGTATATAGTTCTGATGACAATACAATATTATTATTATTATTATTTATAATAATAACTAACTGACCGTTCCGGATGCAAATCGCACTTTAATAAAGCATACTAGAAACTTAAAAATAAATTAAAAAAAATCTTTTTTTGACGTGATAACGTCTTATAAATTGATGAATCACCAATCTTATAAATTGATAAAACACCGGCTGCATGTACGAAAAAGTGTAACGTTCCTAACGGTCGTAACGTTCCTAACGTAACGTTCCTAACGCGTAACGTTCCGCCTGACCCTGTGCGTGCTTTTTGCTAATTTCTCGCTCAATTTAAATCAGATCGGTTTGAAACCAGTCTTAAACGAAAGAGGAGAACATTTTACATAGATTTCGTACAACAGAATTTGCCTAAACAGTTTTTTTATACAAATTTATATAGAAAAATAGCTGTATAAATGCAATGTTGTCTAATGCATGGCGCGACGCGGTCGGTCGTCTTTGTTTGCCGTACATGGAAATTAGAAAATAACGTATGTCTTGTCTTAACATGAAAACGGCTGCATTTCTAATGTTTAATTCAATTTTTTGACATTAGTATTTTGTGAAATGCAACGCCTTCTAAGTTAAGTATTGGAATAACTAATTATTATTAGAACATAATACTTTGACAGTTGCAAACGTCACTTTTGACATTTCTTATCATTCCGACACCAAGGATAAGCGGATTGAAACCAAATGGGAGGTTTAGGTTATGTATTACGGAACACGTTATCACGTAAAACTATCGTCCGTAAACCGACTTTACAGACAACCAATTTTTTTAATAAGCTTTTATTAGTTGTTAATAAAAATAAACTAAAAAGTTAAAAATAATTTTATTTCGATTAGAAATAAGTCGTTTTATACGTACTTATCACAGTCTCAAGTTTTCAAATAACACGCTTTTATTTGAAAACTTAAGACTGTGTTAAGTACGTATAAAACGACTTATTTCTAATCGAAATAAAATTATTTTTAACTTTTTAGTTCATTTTTATTAATTATTTATTTATTTTTATTTTATTTTATTATTTATTTATTAATAAATTCTTGTTTTTTTAAACAAATTTTCATTTATCTTTACAAGATTTTATTTAGTTTCACCTGTCCCGTTGCCTGTCTGAAATCAAGTTAAATTTGACCCACTTCCCGTTATCCGATAGAGTTGAAATTTTGTATATGTATTTAGTTCCAATGACAATACAATATTATAATATCTAATTGACCTATCCTATATCTATATTATGTAAGTATGTAATTCCGATGAAAATACAATATTATAATAACTACTTGACCGGTCCGGCTTTCGCCCGGTTGCAAATCGCACTTTCAATAAAGCACACTAAAAGTTTAAAAATAAATGAACGAAATTTTTTTTTTATGATACAAGCTTTTATTAGTTGTTAATAAAAAATGACTCAAAAGTTAAAAATAATTTTATTCCTATTAGAAATAAGCCATTTTATACGTATAGGTACTTATGACAGTCTGAAGTTTTCAAATAAAAGCGTGTTACCTACATTTTAATAGCAAGAGAGCAGAAAAGAGGGTGATCTTGCATTATGCATGTCATTGCAATCGTGTATGGTTCAATATAAAAAAATCAATTCTGAATTACTATTTTTATTTACTGTTATACAAAGCTTTAACATATATTTTACTGATTTGTAACTTATGTTTTATCTTCCGAAATAAAAAAAAAATTATTTCGTAAATATTTCTACAAATTGTTGCTTTAATTTTTATACTCCGTGTCAATACTGTACTAGATTCTATTGTTGAATAAATCATTTTTCTGTTGTGTTTTTAATATTGAAGAAATTGTTGGATTGGAAGTACATTTTGTCTGATGAAACCACGGTAAACTCAACTTGAAATCACCCGTTACTCGTGAACAAACAACTCTCTAGCCACACACATTCATCTGATTAGAGTTGGGCAACTCAGTTCTGAACCGGTTCAAAGATCCGACTCCACCAGAAGATCCATGGAAGCCGACTTCATTTTTTCTGATCCGACGACTCAACGGGTCAGTTAATTCAGTGAAACATTTAACACCCAGAACTGTGCACTTGACACTTCTGTGTAGCACAATCAGAACAGCTCGACGCCAGCTCTTACTTTGGTGCATCTCTCTCTCTCTCTCTCTCTAGTCTAAGATCCAGTACAGTACTGTGCTAGAGATAAGGGTTACTAGTTTACGGTGCAATGTGCATTATAATGTGTATCAGTTCTAGATTAGGTAGGCGTTACACGTAATTATTGTAGTACAATGTACATCTTGAATTAAAATTATGTATGTATCTACATCATTTTTGTCTACGAATTTTTATTTAATTTTTTTATGTTACGGTATAATAATAATATTGTTCCAACTATTTTTATGCGATGACATAAATTCAATGTATTAAATTAATTTATTATTATGTTCCGAGATAGGTAGATAAATGTTTGAAAATTATGTCGGGGTGGTATAATAAAAATTTCTTATTTAAATTTGTGTATACACATATTAATAATTCAGCATAGATTGCTATCTTTTCTTATGCATTTGGAATAAAATTTTTGAACACGGACAATATTATTTTCGAATCTTTGATTAAGGTCTGAATGGAACTCTTCGAAAAAATAAAATTGTCGACCAATTTTTTTCTCAGACCATATATTGACAAAAAATAATATAAAAATATAAATCAATATAACAAATGATGACGTTTCGATCCGGATTTGGATCTTCTTCAGAAATATCTAAAAAATATAAAAATTAATTAGTGTTAATTATTTATTATCTAATAGAATGCACGAATGATTGATGGTTTGAATGAATAAAAAAATTAATGAAAAAATATTATTTTCGAATTTAATTTTAAATGACTTTATTTATGTTCAATCAAAACAGCGTGCCATATTTAATGGATCAGAGCTTAAATCGTTTTTAACCGGTCTAAAGAGTCGGATCCTATGTTGTATCAAGATGCACAGATAAAAAATAATCACTTAAAAAAATCTCATCTCTACATCTGATGATTTTAAGCTAAGTGTGTTCTGGTTTTGTCAGGAATTAAAACGTGCTTTCAGTCCAACAATCCTTTCAATATTAAAATATAACAAAAAGCCCGTATGGTAATTTATACTACGAGCTTAGTTAACGGAATTGGAATTGAAAATGTATATTTTTTTTTTAGGTATAACCACCAGCGTAATGCATATTTCTACGCCTTCAAACTTCTGCACTCACCTTGTTCTAGTTACAGCATATCTGCGGTTGACAGCAAAATAATTTGAAAAAATAAAAATAATTTACATGCGTTGTTTAATCTAACTATTATGTCAAAGCCAACATATCATTTCTCTGAAAACGTCGGCTCATTTTTGATATAATAATTTCTAAAAACAAAATTGTTACACTGACTCCAACGCTTATAGCCAGCAGGACAAATATATGATATATGTCACCAAAACTTATTACTTCTAATTTTATATTAGTTGTTTCTAAGCATTCTGGCTTTAAAGTGAACCAAATAGATTTTTTACGAGCTGCTATTCCACTTTCTATTATGTGTTGCAATCTTCAAAACAAATATTAAAATATATTAATATTTAAAATGTAATAGTTTGAGGTTATTATTTGTGTTTTGTCTATACATAAGCTCTGTTCCAACGTCTCTGCGAACGGTAACAGAACCGTCACATTCATGCGCGGTAACTAAATCTAAACTGTTTGTATGGGTTTTGGAACGCGTTTTAGCTACATGCGGAAGACTTTGACGGTTCTGTTACCGTTCGTAGAGAGGTTGGAACAAAGCTATAGTGTGCATTATTCCAACGGACAAAAACACCCCGTTTTACGATATTATATAAAACTCACCCAATAGTAAACATATTTCTGTAAAGTGCCTTCTTTCGAACACCATGAACTGTTTGCGAGTTCATTACTTGAACTTCAGCATAATCACAAAAGGCGTTTGGTGACCATGTATCTTTTACAATTCTATAACCTTGATATATATTTACTGCATATGCTAAACCACCCCTCTGCGCCAATGACAGTCCTTCGTTAGGGGAATAATATTGTTCAACGTTTTGAACAACCATTTTCTTATTATAAAGTTCAATGCCGTTTGGACTCTACAATATACAGTTAAGACGGATTAATATAAAATTGACAAATAAATAAAATTATCAACCAATTTTTCAGACTGTACAAATATGTAATGTAAAAAATATAAAAAATAAATTAGTATCTACTTATTTTACAATAGAATTAAGACTGAATTTTTTATATAATTTTTGAAAATTAATGAAAAATTAATAACAATTTTTATATTTTTTAGATTAGGTACATATTTCTGAAGAAGATCCAAATCCGGACCGCAACGTCATTTTTTGAGTTATTGAATTATAATTTTATACTTTTTTGTCAAAAATTGGTCGATAATTTTATTTATTTGAATATTTCTATTCAGACGTTAATATAAGGTTTGAATATAAAATTGAATTAATCGATTTATAGGCTATTGATTATGTCCTAAAAACAAGGCAATAAGGAACTGAGACGTTCACGGATTTTTATTGCAGGAATCGGCCAATGGGTTATTTAAGAAAAAAAAACGCGGAGTTCTTTTAAATTAGAGGGTGGAAGTTGAGAATAGGGGTGAAAATTCACCCTTTTTGGTTTTTCAATAGGTATATCTCGCAAAACGAAGCAAAATTTCGATATACTTTATATGAAACTTTTTGTAGAGAATTAAATTTATGATCGAAATAGCTTGATTAAACATTTTTTTTAATGCCAAAAACATTGAAACAAAAAGGAAAAAAAGCCTTCGATTTTTTGTTTTTTTTTGCTTTTTTGTCTATAACTTTTTTTGGTCAGTGATAGACCGTATAGGCACTGCTTTGTAGGAAAAAAAGAAGACAAAATTTCCTTTAAAATGCTGGGTCAAAAAATTTTTTAGATTAAAAATTGATCGAATTATGACCACTTGTACATAGCTTTCTTTTTTAGATTTTTATCTCCCTTATATATTGTTTTCATTCTCATTTCCTAACGTTCACGGGTTTTTATTCATGTAAAGTATATCACAATTTTGCTTCGTATGCGAGATATATTGAAAAAAAAAAACTGAAAAGGGTGCATTTTCACCGTTATTCCAATTTCCACCCTCTAATTTAATAGCACTCCACGGTTTTTTCTTCATAAGTGACCCATTGACCGATTCCTGTAACAAAAACCCGTGAACGTCTTAGTTCTTTTTTTATATCGCATAATCTCAATAGCCTATTAATAGGATATTGAAACTTGTAAGTATGAATACAATTATGTTGATCAATCAAACTTCGCCCAAGTTCTATTCACCCCACAGGTAATATATCGAATCAAATAAGATGACATACCGATCTAAAAACTGCAAAAGTAAATTTTTAAATTGATGTGTTATTCATGTTAATTATGTATTTGTTAGCTGTCGAAGTATTTTGTTTAAAAAACTAATTTTCCCTATAATGTTTTATGACATAAATTATTAAAACTAGCAAAACAAATAAAAAACAATAAAAAGTGTAAACCGGTACTAACTTTAAACCAGTCTTGCATGTAGCCAGCATCTTCAGATCCAATTTTTAAGTCACTTTGTATGAGGTCTTTGACGGTTTTTATGGTTTTTGGTGATTGAATTAACAGTGTGGATACAATGCTTGACGAGTAGAATTGATAAAAAATGACGCTGAATAACAACATTATGAAAATGATTATTCGTCCCGATAGAAAATATGGACAACAATCCGGTCCTGCAAGACAAGTAAAATAAAAAACCAATCCGTCAAAGGCCATAGCGGAATAAGCATGGGTAAGATGCCCCCGCACGGATTGGGTTAGTTTTTTTTTCATTTATAGCGATTGATAAATGATTAAGATTTGGAAAATTTCAGCCCTAAAAAATCAACCCCTGGGGAGTGAGAATTAATTTTCGAAAAATCATAAAAAAAAAATAACTTTTGAATAGCTGAACTGATTTTGATGAAAATTTAATATGATTTAGATATTACTACAGCGCATCATAGGAAAAATTATCAGCTCGAAAAAAAATATATAACCTCAAAAAAAAAATAATTTAAGTTTTTAATTTTTTTTTTTAATTATTTGCGATTTTGGTACAATCACCAATATTTTTGAAAAAATTTCTGAAACTACTCTACGTAACATATAATTTTTTCATAACGAGTTTCAGGGTGCGTCATGGTCAAAAAAATAAAAAAGTTTGAAAATATTTTTTTTTTATAGGTTATGATCATGGTACAATTACAACAATTTTTTTGTAGGTTCGGGAATCTGTTTAACATAACATATAATTTTTTCATAACGAGTTTCCGGGTGCGTCATGGTCAAAAAAAAAAAATATTTGAAAATATTTTTTTTTATAGCTTCTTTTTAACATGCATGAACTGATAACGTTATGTACAAAAACTTTCTTATTACTTCTTTCTGATGCTAGTGATTATTTCTATTCTTATTCGCTTCAGGTCTAAAGAACAGAACTGAAACAAAGAATGAGTTGAAGGAAAAAAAAAGTAAAAGAGGCGAATTAACTGCTAGTAGTCATTTTACTGTTTTTAAATTCCGAAAAAAATAATATGTTTTGTTAAAAAGATTCCCGAACCTACAAAAAAACTGTTGTAATTGTACCGTGATCATAACCTATAAACAAAAAAAATTTTCAAACATTTTTATTTTTTTGACCATGACGCACCCGGAAACTCGTTATGAAAAAATTATATGTTATGTTAAAAAGATTCCCGAACCTACAAAAAAATTGGTTGTCTGTAAAGTCGGTTTACGGACGATAGTTTTACGTGATAACGTATTCCGCTCGAATATCATATTTAATAATACATTACTGCGCTCTCGCTTGCACGCACAGGGTCAGGCGGAACGTTACACTTTTCGGAACGTTACACTTTTTCGTGCGTGCAGCTGGTGTTTCATCAATCGGAACGTTACACTTTTTCGTGCGTGCAGCTAGTGTTTCATCAATTTATAAGACGTTATCACGTCAAAAATTGTTATAATTGTACCATGATCATAACATATAAAAAAAAAATATTTTCAAACTTTTATTTTTTTAACCATGACGCACCCGGAATCTCGTTATGAAAAAATTATGTGTTACGTAGAGTAGTTTCAGAAATTTTTACAAAAATTTTGGTGATTGTACCAAAATTGCAAATAATTAAAAAAAAAAATTAAAAACTAAAATTATTTTTTTTTTGAGGTTATATATTTTTTTTCGAGCTGATAATTTTTCTTAAGATGCGCTGTAGCAATATCTAAATCATATTAAATTTTCATCAAAATCAGTTCAGCTATTCAAAAGTTATGATTTTTTTTATGATTTTTCGAAAATTAATTCTCACTCCCCAGGGGTTGATTTTTTAGGGCTGAAATTTTCCAAATCTTAATCATTTATCAATCGCTATAAATGAAAAAAAAAACTAACCCAATCCGTGCGGGGGCACCTTACCCATGCTTATTCCGCTATGGCCTTTAGACACTGCAATACTATGATTAATTTTCCTGTTTGATTATTATTTATGTCAATTTTGTCCGTTCAGGACAGGTATTCATCAAAGAGAAAAATAAACAAATACTAATACTAATTAAATTCTTTTTTTGTGGATTTTTTGTGGGTTGAAGCACCATTAGATATCCAATAACTAGTGCTTTTGGGGTCAACAACTAGTTTATCACATGTCTACATAAGAGAGATTTTAGTATAAATGTTGCTGTTTGCGTAAGTTCAAAAGTGTTGTTCTGCCAAGATAAGTATCCGTTATGGGAGATTACAAATCATTTTTTAAATGCAAATATTTATATGAACTGTGTGTGTTAATCTTCTAAATGACTGGAATGATAATAAAAATTAAGTTCAAAAACTAAAACCCGACTATTAAAAAGTATGAAACAAGAAAATATTCTCAGCCGTGGTCGTATGCCACCTCCATATATATGGCGCCTTCTAGATGTATAGCGTAATGCACTTTACCCTAATAATTATTGTTTTAAATAATTTTCAATTTTGTACTTGAAAAAGTCTAAATTTATAGACGAAACGTCGTACAATTATAAATATAACTTTTGTCCACAAACCTGCGAATTTTTTCTTATTTACCCTAAAGCTTATGATCGCTTACTATTGTTAAAATGTATTGTTTTGTTAAGGTAGGTGGCACACGATCACGGCTATCCTCAGATGAGAATATTTTCTTGTTTCATACTTTTCAGTAGTCGGGTTTTAGTTTTTGAACTTAATTTTTATTTAAATTATTTTTTATTTGTTTTTAATCACTCCTGGGACCAAAACTCAAAAATAAATGTAGCCTATGTTACCCGGACCATAGTCGGGTTTTAGTTTGTTTCCAATTTGCTCACCCTTGGGACCAAAATTCAAAAATAAATGTGGCCTATGTTACCCAGACCATATTAACGAATCGATTGACACCTTATTTATGAAAATCTGGTGAATAGTTTAGGCTCTACGGTAGAACATCCGTAAATACAAACATACATAGACTACTATACTTATAACCCTTCCTTTTTGGTTGCGCTGCAGTCGGGTAAAAAATATAAAACTGACTTTAAACAAAATAATACCTTGTTGGCTAACAGCTGAGATTATAACAATGCTCAACGAACTCCAAGAAAATTCATAAACAGATTGGTGATTGTATCGTTCCTCGTTCCAAAATATGTACTTTAAAATGATTATAATTATTACTATTAATATCAAAGCACAAAACCAAACCAAAATATCTAGTGGCCGGATGAAAACGTTACGACTTTCAGCACTTACTTTTGGATGACGAAACATAAAACATACCCTAAAAGAATGTAAGTCTGGTAGATAATCAAATCTTAGATTAATGTCTGAATAGAACTATTCAAATAAATAAAACTATCGACCAATTTTTTCAGACTGTATATTGACACAAAATTATAATTCAATAGATGACGTTTCGGTCCGGATTTGGAGCTTCTTCAGAAATAATAATATTAACGAAAAATTAGTAACAAACAATTCATTTATAAATAGTCATGGATATCTAAGTAGTACCTAAAAAGAAAGAAAAAATTCACTAAAAACAAAATATTATTTCAAAATAATATTATTACGTTTTATATGTAACATTTCCAAAATACCTCTTTCAAAACTTGTTTCATTATCTAAAATTATTTTAAAACTATCCCAATTAATTTTGTGGTCGTGTTCAAATTTATGTTTAGTTATGATTATGTTTATTTATTTTAATGTAAATTTTATTAAATTTTTTTGACGAATCACACACTTTGTAGTCAATGTGAAATAAAGTTATTATTTTTATTATTATTATTATTATTATAACGTTCTATTTAACAGGGAGTAATTTATGGTTATTTTGGTGCTGTTTTAATCTTGTTTTAAGAGCTCTTTTTTATTTTGTCAATACAATTTAAGTAATATTTATGATATTATTTAAAAATATTTTGTTTTTAGTGAATATTTCTTTCTTTTTAGGTACTTAGATATTAATTTTATTAGAAAATAAGTAGAGATTAATTCATTTTTATAATTTTGAGACTATTTCTGAAGAAATCCAAATCCGGACCGAAACGTCATCCATTGAATTAGGTATAATTTAATACTTTTTTGTCAATACGCTAGGAAAGTATCTTTGACACATGACCTTCGCACCATCTCGTGTTCGATTTTTTCAAAAGTGGTTGACTCAAAACTTACAAACACATGGGGATCAGCTTTATTTTGATCTCTAAAAAATATTTACGCACAATGTCAGTAAAAATTTGAAATAATTTACTCTGAATACAAAAACTACATAAACGATAAACATTTTTTATATTAAAATAAGAATTATAATATTTTTCATGTATTTAATAATGATTACAGACGTAAAATAAAGTTAAATTACCCTTGACGACGTACTGCTGCAATCCATTTTTTTCCTCTCTTATTCATGAGAAAATCCAGGAAAACGGTGGAATTGTAATTCTGGATTTTTAGTTTGTGTATTTTTACAATCAACAACACAGCACTTCCGATTTGATAGCTTTTTCCCCATTTACTTCGACAATTAATCCTTATTAAAAAGCACGTATAACATATGACCCTAAGATTTTGACTGAACCAGATTTAAAAAAAAACCACGAGAGGGCGCAAAATTCGCCTGTCAAAAAATACTTTCCTAGCGTATATACAGCGTATATACTGAAAAAATTAGTCGATAATTTTATTTATCCGATAGATAATGTTCACACTAAAATATTGGAATAGATGTGCGTACCGGAAACGACATATTTCTGTCAAATAATCGAATACTTTGTACCGTTCAGGTCTGAATACTAAAGTCGAAGCTGCGATATCGACATGTCCTTTTTCAAATTCGGCTACCATTCCGTCCAGCTTTCCATCAACTAAATATCCCCAAGTAGACACTCTTTTAATCCGCAGTCTAAAATGAAATGATAACAAAAACATGTTCAATCAATTGGATGAAGGGATCATTGACGCGGTGACGCGGATAATGGCTAGTATTAAATATTATATTATTTGTTATTGGTTTACATGACTACACACTTCATAATATGGTATTACATGTTAAAATTAACCAAAGAATGCTTATCAGCTGCCTAACTAATTTCTTTTTGACAGATCTAAGGAAATAAGATTACGTGATTTTTTTAAATTTTAAATATTTTGGAAACTATTGTATAAAGTCTAGAAAAAATGTTTTTATAAAATTTTCTTGTAAAAATAAATAGAATAATAAACGGTTATGAAAAGTATTCTTATATTATTATATAAAAAATAGCGATGTACCTATAGCATATTTGGGGCAACTAGTCTAATTCCATAACTATCTTTCGTCTACAAAAAATGGCCATTAGAATTATTGCAAATGCAATTTATCGAGACACATGACATCCGTTATTTAAACAATTTAAAATATTAACCCTACCATGTGTTTATATAATATACAACTGTGTAATATATGCACATTTACATAAGGAAAATTTTGAAAGTCATGCTGACAGTCATCATTACTTATTCATTACTATACTAGAGATAGACATAAATTTCGTCTTCTGGACCACCGATTGACGAGATCACGCACCGCCCCGGATTATTATGCTTTAAAACTATATAACAAATTACCTGCATTAATAAAACAGTATAGTGTACAGTGTACACACATTTAAAAAATATATAAAACAATTTCTAATGGATAATTGCTTATATTCTGTGGAAGAGTGCTTAAAGTCATAGGTACATTTGAATCTGCTTGTGTTGACGTGCAACTATTGTACAAATTATTGTATTAAATGTTGTAAATAAATATTCTATTCTATCTCTTCTACGCAGGTAGGTATGCATCGATTTTCTCCAAAAACAACAAAGCTCTTCATATTTGCAAATTATCTAAACATCCTCTCAAAATGAACTAAATCGTGTCACAGACAGATTCCAAAACATATGTTTTTTGGATTTGGGGGATCTCAAAACGAAAAAATATTGTATAGGTAATTTTGAAAAGAAAATTTTAAGCTAAATTAGTATTATTTCCCACTTGTTGGAGTTGGAATGGTAAGAAGAAAAACAACCAATAATAGAGTTTGTATATAAAATCATAGGTAGATACTTTCAGTTATGCTAACGAAATCAAATTCATTTCTACTTATATTCTGTTATAGAAAATAACTTACGTAATATTAAAAATATCAATTAAAAGTAAATTTAAGGAAGTTGCATATCTCGATAAAGGATCCAATTCAACGTGACTTTCGGATATAAGAAAGTCTTCCATTTTTTCCTTTATATGGCTTCGAATCTAGAAAAAAAATACTTCAAGTTTAAAGTTGCACTAGCTGTTATGTCTGGCCTTGATCATCCCCCTGATCAACAATGTGACAGTGATCGAATGCTAAAACTAAAAGCTTCTTTAGAGTTTAATTCGGCGTTGATTGAGCCGTGAAACTTAATTTTATATAATTAACCTAACGTGATTATATGCGTGTTAATCTTTGAAAAGGCTGAACCGATTGTGATGGCACTTCGCAGACATTTATAAAGGGCTATGCTACAAGTGATTTAAGCTACATTTTATTCCAAAACACGTATTAATTAGCTATAAGTTCGAAAGAAAATGTATTAACTTATAATTAAAAAAAAATTACTTACAACAGTAGCTGCATTTAAAGTTAATCCGCCCATATTAGCTCTTCTATTATATGTTGATTCTGTTAAATTAAATCGCAAATGTACCGTTTCGTCCCACATACCGCAAGCTGTAATATTTAGTTCGCCGCCTTGTTTCTGGCCAGTATTGTAAACGTCATATAAAACATAATTTGACTGATTCGTCTAAAATAAACGAAATTGGAAGATCAACTCTACGCTGTCTCTATTAATGAAAGGATGAATTAATTCGGAGAAGGCTATAAAATGATTTCTAATGATATATGTTGCCGACGTTCCTAAAATATATTTCCTTCCTCAGGGCTTACATCTGTGAAATTACAGGTACCTATTTTACAAAAGTGCATATAAAAATAACTAACAAATATTAAAAAAGTACCTACTTACATTATGTATTAGAATTATTTAATTTGTAACTTAAGTTTTCAATTGACATATTGTCACAATAAACAATCAAGTTATATTAATCAAAATTTTCTCAAATACAGTTATACTATTAAAATTTATATTAAAAATTAAAAATTATCGGTATCTGTCTCTATTGTCATTTTGACTTATATGAGGAGAACCGCCATAATTATAATTGTGTAATGAAATTACAAAAAAAAAATTATTTAGGGGTAGCTTTCCTAACCTACATAGAAATAGTATAAAATTAGTATTTTCGCGCACCCCACGACAGGTCTTTAAAAATGCAATAAAAGTTCTTAAGTGAGTTTTTTCATAAGTAAATATTTCTCGAGATACAAACTCCTACAATCGATGAATTTGTGCCCCCCCTCTAACTTTGCATGTGGTAAATATTTGAAAAAAATTAAGAGACTAGCACTTTATAATTAATACTTTTAACGACGATTTCTATTAACATAGCGGAGACAGGAACCATTGCAAAGTATATTAACTTTAAAAAAATTAAAAATGTATTACGAAAACGCATTACAGAAGTGAAACTTCTAGTTGCAAATCATACAATTGCATATGGACAAGTGTAAAAAATGTGTTAACGATTGCATTTGGACAAGTGGAAAAACTGTGTTACGAGATAGTTTCACGTTCAGATATTTCGTCTGTACAAGTTAATCTGAACGTGAAACTATCTCATAGCACATTTTTTCCACTTGTCCAAATGCAATCTTATGATTTTCAACTAGAAGTTTCACTAGTGTAATGCGTTCTCGTAACACATTTTTAATTTTTTCGCAGGTTTACTGCAAATATTGTTTTTTTAGCTCACGTATTATTCTGATAAATTAGTCGAAAATTTTATATATAATTAGTAGGTATACTTAAAAATAATTAAAAAAAAATTAAAAAAGACAAATTGTTCCACACATCTGACGGTAATCAAACCCAGACTGGCCGCGAGGTATGCCAGCATTCTACCACTGAGCTACCTACCAATGTTTACTAATAATCATTGTTTACATAGAGTTACTATAATTGTACACAAATTCTTGATAAATTCTGTTAATTTCGTCACATAGGGAAACGAGTTTTCCCCCGCTTTTAAAGAAGTATTCACTTCAAAAATAATCTTATTTAACTTGTGTACATGTCAATTTGGCCAAAGTGATTTTATTAGTAGGTACCGGATAATAATAACCCATCGATACTCGATTTCTTTTTAATTAATAATATACAAAACAGAATCAACATATTCCAATGACGCATTTCTAGGTAAGTGTATGATATTTGTCAAACAATTATTGTTATTCATAATTATTAATAACCCATAGATACGTTATACGAACACTACGGAACTCTATCATATGTGTGTCCAACACATGCTTGGTTGGTTTATTGTGATTTTTTTTAATGAAAAAATTAAATATGTGCTTAGTACTTAATTCTCTATAATTAAACTAATAAGAATTCTAATTGTTAATAGCTATAGCAATTATATAGTAATTAATAACAAAATTAGGATAAACCATCAAAATCGTTACTGAATATTCATAAGATTTCTGACTTTCTTATTATCTGGGTTAATAACAGATTTTTAGAAATAAGTGAGATAAACTAAATGTACATTAGAGTATGTAAGCCTGAATATTAAAAATAACTACAAAACGCCAAATACTTAACACTTTTTTGTGACATGCGTACGATTCGCTTACTATGTTAGCGTTACTGAAAGATAATTATTTTTATTTTTTTAGGTTTAATTAATTTATGATGATTCTAAAGCGGTTAGCGAAACGTCGATGGGAAAAAGTGTTAAGTATTTGGTGTTTTGTGGTCGTTATTTATATTCGGTATCGCACAACAAAGGCTTCGTCAACCTTCAAGAGATTAATTAATTATTATTAAGAGTATCTTAATTTATTTTAATGCTACTACAGAAAGTCGCAAATTCTATGAAGAAGGTGAGATAAACTTCCCCAGAGGATCCCTGCTATATTATACAGACGGATCCAAGATGGATAATAGGGTAGGAGCAGGGATTTATGGTCCTAAAACAAAGATATCAGCTCCCATGGGCTCCAAAGCCACTCTATTCCAGGCAGAAATATACGCCATACAACTTTGCGCTCTGAATTGCCTGAATAAAGGCTACGAAACGCAAAAATATTTATCCTATCGGATAGCAGAGTAGCTATTATGGCTCTATGTTCACACAAAATTGAGTCAAGACTGGTCTGGGAATGCCTAGATACTGATGATAAACTGGGTGTACACAACAGAGTAACCCTAATGTGGGTTCCGGGGCATATAGGCATCGAAGGCAATGAGATAGCAGACTCCCTCGCTAAAGAAGGAGGAACTAAAACTTTTATAGGCCCTGAACCTTTTTGTGGCTATTCTAAAAGCCATGTCAAATTAGAGGTTTGCAAATAGGAGAACGAAAAGAAAGCCTCTCGTTGGAACTCCACCTTAGGACTGAGATAATCAAAGAGATTTATCTCGCACAGCACCAAAAGCACTAGAGAACTCCTTATGCTCAGTAAAGCAGAACTGAGAACACTGCCCTCTGAGATACCATCTCTCAAAAATGGTTAAAGTCCAAGATGACAACTGTCGCTTCTGTAAAGAAGCAAAAGAAACTGCTGAACATATCATATGTGAATGTGCAGCAGTGTTAGACTACTATATCTCAACAGGCCTTTTCCAAAGCCTGAGGACATATGGAGAGCAGTCCCCAGTAAGGTAATAAGGTTCATAAAAAGCATTCTACCTGACTGGGAATGAAACTATTAGGGGATTCACAAAAGATCTTTTAGGTCGCAGTGTTTGTAAGATATCAAGTATCTTATCACCCAAATAAATCAAATCTAATCTTAATTTATTACGCATCGTATTTACCTTTACAGCTACAAGAATTTCAGAATCAACGCCGATATTTAGTCCGCTAAGTTTTACTGATATTTTTTCGAATTTATTGAACATAAGCCAGTGATACTTTAAACTGAATAGATTTTCATCAGAGCTCTAAAAAAAAGAGTTTCATTAGATATTCTAAAAAATAGGTACTCTCTCTATAATCCGTCAGATGATTATCCAGTAAACTTTGTAATCCGTTGTTTGTTTTTTAACCAAAGGCATAAATTCTCTTAATTCTCTGGCATTATGTAAGCCATGTTTTTTAGTCCGCCGTTTGTATGTATTTCTCAATAATGGTATTGTTAGAAAATAAACGAGACTCGTTCCTTCGTCATGTATACTCTGTAATTCGTCACTTCTACTAATCCGACATTAACTGGTTTTCGTGAGTTAAAATGTAATACTTACTTTTGTTAGTACTTCGCTACTTTTGGAGCATTGAGCATCCAAAACAATTGCCAGCTTATAATAGTTTGTGCTCAGTTTTTGAAATGCTGTTGGTATTTGCGAGGTTACATCAAAAACGGTAAATTGTATACTTTTTGACATGATCTTGTTAATATAAAATAAATCTGAATAATACGAATAATATTAATAGAAATGAAGAAATTAACAAAAACGTACACAGCAAAGCACAGCTATACCGTTTGATTTGTCGCAAGCAAAAAATATTCCCGAAGAAATATTTTTAAATGAAAAGTAGTCGTTTATTAATTTAAATTTTGATAGTAATAAATTCGATCCTTTTGTGTTGTGATAAAGACATAAAGAAACAAAAAATATTATCTTCAACATTTTTAGCATGAAAACAAATTGATGCTTAGCACTGAATATCTTCTTGCAACTAAACATTGTAGGATAGTTTGGTTGAAGGAGTAACTTTGCTTCATATTTTAGTAATATATGTACACGACATACAGGCCGTGTTAAATCGACCACGAACAGTGAAATAGAAAAAATAGTTCTGAGTAGAAAAGTTCTTAGACATTTTTTTCAATGTACCAGTAATCAGATATTCTCAACAATAAACTGAATGAAATATATGAAAGGATTAGGTAATGTTCCCACACTTACGGGTGATAACGGGCTTATCCCACATTTTTTAGGGTTGAATTCTACGTTACAAATGGATAATGAAACAATTTATTTGTGAATTTTACAAAAGTTTTTCAACAAGAATTTTTTTCAAAAGTAGGTACCTATACGTGCTTTAGCTGATTGGATGCCTGTAGGTGAGTTACGCCAACTGATTCTTTTAGACCAGGGGTCGGCAACCTTTTGAGACGGAAGAGCCAAAAGTTACAATTTACAAAATTTCGCAGTTTTTAAAGAGACACTAAACATTTTCGTTTCAGTATTATAGTCTTTGCTTAAGGCCGCTGCACACGAGGCTAGAAATGCTGCTAGAAACACTGCTAGGAGTCCTGCTAGCCGGTAGGCTGGGTACGAAGCTAGAAATGACGTCACTGCGGGCTGGCCTGCTAACTCACAAAATAGGTTTTAAAATTAGAAAAAGGGCTATTTTCCCTGCGAGATTTGCTGCTAGTTATGAGCAAGAACCAATCAGGAAGCAGTATCCCTTCACGTGGGCACTTGAACAAACACCCACAAACCAACATGGTGTCGCATTCTGTTCAGAGTCAGACAACAGACATGTTTTGCTCTGTGTTTATATTCTAACTGTCACTGCGCGCTCACCAGATCTATCCACAAATCAAACTTGAAAAATAGTCTCGTGTGAAGCAAGCAATTAACAGCAATAAAGAAAACCAGTGCTAGAAAACTATAGTAGGCAAATCTAGCATCTAATCTAGCAGCATTTCTAGCCTCGTGTGGATATATATATCCGAGGACGATACGTCGCGAAGGGAGCGTGCGGGTGAGACGCGAGTAGAAATGGCTGAGAGATAGACATGGTACTCAATCATGGATCGATTGGACGATTTTTAAGGGTTTATATAATAAAATTATTATTTGTTGCCTATGGAACTGGAGAGCCGCAACTTTACATCAAAAGATCCGCAGGTTGCCGACGCGGTAATGATATTATATACATCTCTTTATCTAAGCTCGAAAGTGATGTGCTGGCTAGACCCAGCTTTGTCGTTTGAATTAATGATTACATTTTTTAAATTCTTGCTTGCAATTAAATTGAAGGATATGAAAATAAAATATTTGGTTAACATTGTTTGTTTGTGTATATTCACAATTATCAAATATTGATAGGCGGGAGGACCCTATTTGACAGTAGTGTCCATAGACCATTGATCTGAGACACTCTGTATAATAATGGGATCATTAAGTTGTCGTTTTGTTTCGATAATTATGTGGAACTAGCTATACCTAAATTGCAATATTAAAAAAAATATATGATGATTGACAGATTATCGATAATTTGGAGAATAAATTCAATACAAATAAGACGTTGATTGATCAGTATTCGATTGTTATAAATATTATATTTTTGTGTATTCAAGACCGCGAACACTATACCAGCACGATCAGTCCAGCACTGACCAGAGAAGCTTGTTCCTGAATGTACGCATTTTACTGACCAGCGCTTGCAACTAGCGAGTAGCGACCAGTAACAACCGTCGCCTGCAATTTCTGTCTTATCATGCTGGGCAGATCTAGTGTGCTAGTGATGTGTCTTCATTGTCAAAATAAAAACTTCTTCCATCGAACTACACACGTCCATGTTGCATATTACTCATTACTCGAAAACCGCGAAATGTCTGCCGCACACGGAATTTGCACAAAAAGTTGCTGGTCTGTGCTGGTTTGTGCTAGTATAATGTGCGAAAGCGTGTAAGTTCCAGGTTAATGCCATGTTGATCGTAATAATCCGTGCTGGTAAAGTGTGCGCGGTTAGGAAGCAAAAGTTTTGATGTATTTATCTAACTCAGCGATGACCGTGCTATTGACTTAGTTTTTATGCATCTAATGTTTTGCATGTGTGGTTTTCTGATATTATTATTGATGGATTTTTGACAAAAATACTTCATTATTTACTGTTTATATGTTTTTGTTAACAGTGATATATAAAAAAATTTCCATGAAAAGTCGAAATATTTTTATTAAAGTATTATGAGGTTGCCTTGGTTCTAGGCGGTATTATTAGGTACTAAATTATTATATGGGATAATAGAATTAAAGATGTTAAGATTTTAGTACTTTTTGTTCTGACCGTACTAATAGGGCTTTAGGTGAGCATTTCCGTTTCTCAGAAAAATGACTACAATTGATTGATAACGAATGTTATTCATATTAATTAAACACAGATGTCACGATGGCCTTGTAATTAATGTAAAAAATACTGCTATTTTAAGAATGTATACTTAAATATGCTTCATAATAAATATATTTGAATTGCAATTATTTTAAAGAAAAAAAAATAGCATGTGTCAGTGAACCGATATTTATTATACAAAATCTATGTCTGTATTATGTATGAAAAAATTATTTGTATGTAAATATTTCTTGTATATAAGTATAATTATTTTAACAATATTCAATTCGAAATACGTATCCATGATAGATTAATATCAAAATTGCATTCACACTTATTTATAAAACATTAATTTATTAATTAATGCTTTATAATCGCGCTGGGCAACCTCGGCTCTTTGAACTTCTAGGAGCTCTTCAGATAGCTCCCATAAGCGATAGTAAGAGTGAGTGAGTGGGGTCGTAAATTTACCTGTGCGTAACTAACAATAGAGACCCTTGGAACAATAGAAATTAGTGCTGGTCGCTCTTCAGAAGTCATAGGTTATACCCATCACTGCTTTATAAAATCATCATACGACGTTTTGTCGGTCATCGCCAACTTCTTGAAGTACTCAATTTCTAGCATCAATGGGCATAAATATCAAAATCAATTTACGAGGACACTTTGGTTAAAAATTCAGAATGTATATAAACAATTTGTTTTAAAGACGTGATACTGCAATATGATGAATCCCCGCAAGTTAAGAAGGCTCTACTCGTTGTCAAACGGGGCACAGTCACGTGATGTAAGATTGTACCTACTACAGTGGAGCCAAAGGCTCCACTACTATTATTGCTGCCGAGCGAGGCACAATCTCGTGTGGCAAAACTGTTCGGCTCCACTACGGTTGTCGCTGCCGGTACATGACGTTTTGGTACGGCCGTTTTGGTCCCGGCGTTTTGGTCCCTATTATTAGATTATGACAAATAAAATTACCGACCAATTTTTCAGATAATATATTGACAAAAATTAAATAATATAATTCAAACGATTAACGTTTCGATCCGGATTTAGATCTTCTTCGGAATAGAACTAAACCAGTGGGAGTATATGCCCAAGTAATTCAAGAATTACAAGGCGCGAAATTTTACGTCATATACCCCGGTGTTTTTTTTGAAAATCGGTGTATATATTTAACGACACTTGGAGAATAATATAGTATAACTTAATTTACTTATTCTAAGAAAAAAATAACAGTTGAAAATAATGAAACACAGAAAGGAAAATATAATTTTAATAATTTCATGGTTCTCTATGTAATATGTTATTGTGTCATGCAAAAATTAAACCTAACTAACATCTTCAGAACAAAAGAACAACAGATTTTTTTTCAAAATATTTCTGAAATTATGAGTCTAGAAAAAAAAATTCATAACTTTCTTGTAAAAACAGATAGAAAAATACACCGTTATGAAAAGTACCCAATTATTATATAAAAACAACTTTATAACATATATGTGCCGACTTTAGCTCAAAGAATTTTTTACAAAACTTTCTTTAAAATAAAATAATAAAACATTATAAAAAGTACACCATTATTATATAAAAAACAACGATGGCATGTATCTCTTTTGCGCATGCGCCGATTTTTCCCAAAAATTATACAAAACTCTTGTAAAAATAAATCGAATAATAAACTGTTATGAAAAGTATACCATTGTTATATACAAACAACTTTATAACTTATACCTCTTCTGCGCATGCGCCGACTTTCCCTCAAAAAACATTTTACAAAACTTTCTTGTAAAGTAGAATAATAAAACATTATAAAAAGTACACCATTATTATATAAAAAAATTGGTTGTCTGAAAAGTCGGTTTACGGACGATAGTTTTACGTGATAACGTATTCCGCTCGAATATCATATTTAATAATACATTACTGCGCTCTCGCTTGCGCGTACAAGGTCAGGCGGAACGTTACACTTTTTCGTGCGTGCAGCTGGTGTTTCATCAATTTATAAGACGTTATCACGTCAAAAACTTAGTCCACCATCTTTAGAAGTCCGCCATATTGGATTTAGAGTGACGTCACTTTATTTTTCGAGTTATTCTCAGCAAGCCCTTTCATTTGATACCCATATTGTAGGAAAGCATAATAAAATTAGTCCGACGTCTTTAGAAGTCCGCCATATTGGATTTAGAGTGACGTGACTTTATTTTTCCAGTTATTCTCAGCAAGCCCTTTCATTTGATACCCATATTGTAGGAAAGCATAATAAAATTAGTCCGCCATCTTTAGAAGTCCGCCATATTGGATTTAGAGTGACGTCACTTTATTTTTCGAGTTATTTTCAGCAAGCCCTTTCATTTGATACCCATATTGTAGGAAAGCATAAAAAACTCAGTCCGCCATCTTTAGAAGTCCGCCATATTGGTTTTAGACTGACGTCACTTTATTTTTCGAGTTATTCTCAGCAAGCCCTTTCATTTGATACCCATATTGTAGGAAAGCATAAAAAACTTAGTCCGCCATTTTTAGAAGTCCGCCATATTGGATTTAGAGTGGCGTCACTTTATTTTTCGAGTTATTCTCAGCAAAACCCTTTCATTTGATACCCATATTGTTGGAAAGCATAATAAAATTAGTCCGCCATCTTTAGAAGTCCGCCATATTGGATTTAGAGTGACGTCACTTTATTTTTCGAGTTATTCTCAGCAAGCCCTTTCATTTGATACCCATATTGTAGGAAAACATAATAAAATTAGTCCGCCATCTTTAGAAGTCCGCCATATTGGTTTTAGACCGACGTCACTTTATTTTTCGAGTTAATCTCAGCAAGCCCTTTCATTTGATACCCATATTGTAGGTAAGCATAATAACATTAGTCCGCCATCTTTAGAAGTCCGCCATATTGGATTTAGAGTGACGTAACTTTATTTTTCGAGTTATTCTCAGCAAGCCCTTTAATTTGATACCCATATTGTAGGAAAGCATAATAAAATTAGTCCGCCATCTTTAGAAGTCCGCCATATTGGATTTAGAGTGACGTAACTTTATGTTTCGAGTTATTCTCAGCAAGCCCTTTCATTTGATACCCATATTGTAGGAAAGCATAAAAAACTTAGTCCGCCATCTTTAGAAGTCCGCCATATTGGATTTAGAGTGACGTAACTTTTTTTTCGTGTTATTCTCAGCAAGCCCATTCATTTGATACCCATATTGTAGGAAAACATAATAAAATTAGTCCGCCATCTTTAGAAGTCCGCCATATTGGATTTAGAGTGACGTAACTTTATGTTTCGAGTTATTCTCAGCAAGCCCTTTCATTTGATACCCATATTGTAGGAAAGCATAAAAAACTTAGTCCGCCATCTTTAGAAGTCCGCCATATTGGATTTAGAGTGACGTAACTTTTTTTTCGTGTTATTCTCAGCAAGCCCATTCATTTGATACCCATATTGTAGGAAAACATAATAAAATTAGTCCGCCATCTTTAGAAGTCCGCCATATTGGATTTAGAGTGACGTAACTTTATTTTTCGAGTTATTCTCAGCAAGCCCTTTAATTTGATACCCATATTGTAGGAAAGCATAATAAAATTAGTCCGCCATCTTTAGAAGTCCGCCATATTGGATTTAGAGTGACGTAACTTTATGTTTCGAGTTATTCTCAGCAAGCCCTTTCATTTGATACCCATATTGTAGGTAAGCAAAATAACATTAGTCCGCCATCTTTAGAAGTCCGCCATATTGGTTTTAGACTGACGTCACTTTATTTTTCGAGTTAATCTCAGCAAGCCCTTTCATTTGATACCCATATTGTAGGTAAGCATAATAACATTAGTCCGCCATCTTTAGAAGTCCGCCATATTGGATTTAGAGAGACGTAACTTTATTTTTCGAGTTATTCTCAGCAAGCCCTTTCATTTGATACCCATATTGTAGGAAAGCATAAAAAACTTAGTCCGCTATCTTTAGAAGTCCGCCATATTGGATTTAGAGTGACGTAACTTTTTTTTCGAGTTATTCTCAGCAAGCCCTTTCATTTGATACCCATATTGTAGGAAAACATAATAAAATTAGTCCGCCATCTTTAGAAGTCCGCCATATTGGATTTAGAGTGACGTCTTATTTTTCGAGTTATTCTTAGCAAGCCCTTTCATTTGATACCCATATTGTAGGAAAGCATAATAAAATTAGTCCGCCATCTTTAGAAGTCCGCCATATTGGATTTAGAGTGACGTCACCGATTTTCCCCAAAAAATTTACAAAAATTTCTAGTAAAAATAGATAAAGTAAAAACCGTCTTAAAAACTATAGGTATTATTATTATATAAAACAACATTATAAGAGATATATTCTTTTACGCATGCGCCGATGTTCCCCAAAAACAATAGGCCACTTCATATTTGCATATCAAACATCCTCCCAAAATTTGGTTTCAATCCGCTCTTCCTTGGTGTCGGAATGATAAGAAATGTCAAAATGACGTTTGCATATTCTGTCAAAGTATTAAGTTCTAATAATTATTAGTTATTCAAATTGTTAACTTAGAAGGCGTTGCATTTGACAAATATTCGAAACGGCATCCGTTTTTGAACAAATGCTATCTTTTAATTTCATTATTGTCATAAATAAAATTATCGACCAATTTTATTTTAAGACTGAACATACGCAATAATTATATTACCATGTTATACCGTGCAACAGAGAGAGATAACCGAAAGATGTTTGCTATCGGTTATATCAGATTGAATTTATTTCTATATAAATGTGTATAAAAAAACTGATTGAGCGAATTCTGTTGTACGAAATTTATGTAAAATTTTCTCCTCTTTCGTTTAAGACAGGTTTCGAACCGATCTGATTTAAATTGAGCGAGTTATAAGCGAAAAACTTCGTTTTTTCTAAATTGCTCCCCTCTGGGACAAAAATTCAAAAATCGGGCGACGTTAGGATTTAAGTTACCCGGAGACGAATCGAACAAAAAAAAGTTTTTTAAAATCGGTTAAGGCGTTTGGGCTGTACGCTGGATACAAAAAGCGTGACTCACAGATTCACAGACAAAGCGAGTACATATAGGCGCTTTAGCTTACGCTATTCGCGCCTAAAAATGAAAAATATAAAAAATAAGGCCTAGTTTATATGAGAGGCGTTCAACGCGCGTTGGCCCAACGCGCGTTTACAATTTCTATACAATTGTATAGAACTGTTTATATGATAACGCGCGTTCAACGCGCCACCAACGCGCATTATCATATAAACAGTTCTATACAATTGTATAGAAATTGTAAACGCGCGTTGAACGCTCTTCATGTGTGCTAGGCCTAAATTAGTAATTACTTTATATAATAAATGGATGCTGTGTATTTTAATTGTTTGAATTATATTATTTAATTTTTGTCAATATATTGTCTGAAATTTTGTCGGTAATTTTATTTGTCATCATCTAATAACAGGGACCAAAACGGCGGGAGCAAGACGGCCGTACCAAAATGTCCTGCTTTGGTCGCTGCTGTGTTTCATCTCAATCACAATCATTAAATAGCCCATAAATACATCTACGAACACTACGGAACCCTATCATGTATGTGTCCAACACGCGCTCGCCGGATTTTTAAATTACTTTATCTATTTATACCAATACAGTAGAACCTCGATAAGTTAAATTCAAGGGAAACATTGAAACATTTGAGTTATCGAGTAATACTTATCGAGAGTTGAAGCTAGAGAAGTTTTGGAAGTTCAATTTTTAAACGAGGTTAACTGTTCTAATAAATTGCCAATAAGTTTTGTATATATTTATTTATTCAATTAGATTTAATTACATATTTATTAAATTTGAACCCAAAAAGTCACTAATTTTTTTTTTGTTTCATAGACTTCTCATTTTCTACATCAATTAATTATTTTTAAGCGATTTAGTGAAAGACTGAAGTGAAAATTAATAAAGTTCTTGTCAAAACCTTTTGATTGTATACTTATTCACGAAGGCTCACTGATAATATTTTAATATCTCGAGGGCCAACGCTCAAAATATTTGTTTAAGTTACCGAGGTTTTGTGCTTTAAGTAATGGAGGTTTTAGGCTTTGAGAGGAAGGGAATTCAAAAAATTTTTAAATTACAGAGGTTTTCAACTTATCGAGGTTCTATTGTGAGGTAGTGCGATTTTTGTGTTTTTTTTGTATGTAGAGAGTTATCTCCGGAACTACTGCGCCTATTTGAAAAATTCTTTCACCACTGTTTAGAATAAACCTTCAAGAGGGACATAGGCTATATAATATCTATATTATCGCGTTAAAATAAAAACGCTTTTCGTGGAAACATTACGGAACGTACATCGACAAAAAACTTGTGTAATCTACAAATTCGGCCGACGCCGGACCGGGCCACTAATCAATTATAATTGTAAATGATTATTTAGATTCACCTGTGAAAAGAAACTACCTGTTACTTGTGAAAATCGGTTACGCAAATTAAATATTATGATGAGGAAAGTGGTTTCATAACAGGAAAATGTTGTAGAAAACATAAATGCTTGTTAATAAAATTAATTTTTATATTCCATCACGTGTCGTATATACAGCGTGTCCCATTTTAATGTCCCACCCCGGATAACTTTTGTCAGTGACCTTGAATGAAAAATTGTTTGGTACAAAAGTTGTACAACTTGGAGGGGGACATTCGATGGCACTATCACTTTTGACCTTGGGTATAAGGTTCAAGGTCATTCAAGGTCAACTTTGTTTTTTTTAATGGAACGTCCTATTTTTGACATCGGCAATCAATTGCGCGTGAAAAAATATGAGACTTTTGTCTGAAACTTTTTTCGAGAACGGGCAAATTTTCCCAATTAATTTAGCCTTCAAAATTGAAAATTTTTGAATTTTCAACTCGAGAATGGTGAGATTTTCTTCAAAAACAATAGGGCTTTTCATATTTGCATACCAAACATCCTCCAAAAATTTTGTTTCAATCCGTTCATCCGTTTGACCTGTATAGTGTTCACAGACTAACCGAATAACCGACTAACAGACTAACAGACGCACAGAGTTTTGCCCGTTCTCGAAAAAAGTTTCAGACAAAAGTCTCATATTTTTTCACGCGCAATCGATTGCCGATGTCAAAAATAGGACGTTCCATTAAAAAAAACAAAGTTGACTTTGAATGACCTTGAACCTTATACCCAAGGTCAAAAGTATTAGTGCCATCGAATGTCCCCCTCCAAGTTGTACAACTTTTGTACCAAACAATTTTTCATTTAAGGTCACTGACAAAAGTTATCCGGGGTGGGACATTAAAATGGGACACGCTGTATAACTGACCTTGAAACAACAAGAATCTTTTATAAATATATATGACAGGGGTCTGAGATAATACAAAATTAGTTAATTGTCACTAAAAAAAATTAACGATTAATTAATTATTTATTCAACATTCTGACACGTTTTTTAAACAGTCACGACGGTGTTCAATGCACACAACGTGACTACGTCTATATCACACAATAGCGTGTTTGCACAAATGGAGTGATAAATCTGCAATTTTATTGATATTACTAAAATAAAAATTGAATAGAAAAAATTAAAAAGAAATAAATATGTCTCGTTATCTACTTGGGGCCGTAGTAGCGAGCATGAGTCTGACAAACACGTAAATATTTTGAGCCGGAATGAAATTACCTCCCTCCTATGTTTTAAAGGACGCTGAATACGATGATATTAAAATTTCTCTTTGGGGTTGCACAGCCCCCCAAAAAGGCCAAAAACCACCCGCAAAGGGGGTTAAACGCGCATTGGATTATTTTATATCCGAAAAAAAATGTTTTTTCCCTGTTTTTGAGAATGCTGAGCACGGTGGTGGTGTTGAAAATTGCCGCCGACTCTCACCAACCCCTTCGCCGGCCAAATCTCACCCCCGAAACAGGTGATTTTTTTATTGTCAAAATATTTCCGAAACTATGAAGTTTATAAAAAAACTTTTGAAAAAATAAATGGAATAATAAGCCTTTATGAAATGTATACCATTAATATAAATAAAACACCGTTATAGCATACATATCTTCTGCGCATGCGCCGATTTTTTCCAAAAACAATAGGGCTCTTCATATTTGCATGTCAAACAACCTCTCAAAGTTTGGTTTCAAACGGGGAAATAACCTAGTTCTGCCGGCGATACAAAAAAAGATCAGTCGTTTCGGGGGGTGAGATTTAGCCGGTGGAGGGGTTGGTGAGAGTCGGCGGCAATTTTCAACACCACCGTCGTGCTTATCATTCTCGAAAACGGGGAGGGGGGTAATCTCGTTCCGGCTCAAATTATTTACATTTTTCGAGGTTTTTTCTGACTCACACACGCCACTATCGTGGAAAGGACTTAACTTCATAGTGTGCTAAATAGGAAAGTAATCCGCGCAGATATATAAAATAGACTGTTACCATTCAAACTACACAAGTATGGTATTAATTGAGGTCAAAATTCACTCTTCAAAATTTATCATTTTTTTTTAATTTTAAAGTCACTTGAGTCCAAAAAAAACATATTTTTGAAAAAAATCTGATAGCCAGTTACTTTGTTTGTGAGCACGATACAGGTCAAACGGTTGACCAGATTGCAACCTAATTTTGGTAGTATGAAGAGCCCTATTGTTTTTGGGGAAATTCGACGCTAGCGCAGAAGAGAAATGCACTCTAACGTTAGACGTTAGACAAACAGACTAACAGACGCACAGAGTTTTTCCAAAAATATGTTTTTTGGAATCGGGGGACCTCAAAACGAAAAGATATTGTAACATTTTTGAAAAGTGATTTTTGACCTAAACTAGTACCATTCCCCACTTGTGGGTTGGAATGGTAAAATATGGTATGCGTAAAATTTACTTTAAAAACATTCCATCAAAATTTGATTTCAATCCGCTCAACCTTTTCACTAGTATCTATTGTTCTGAAAGGCAAATAGAAGAATGAACTTTTTGCAAAAATACATTTTTGCATTCTGGGGACCTCGACCATGTAAAATATTGTAAAACTTCTGATTACTGTAACCAATACGACATGAATTTTTCCGTATTTAAGCTAATATCAATAAAAGTCAAAGATATGTTGTAATTAGTGAACAATTATTGTACCACCGCAATAACGACGTGATTGATATTTCCAATTAATTGCGGTATTATGTTACGCAAGTATTCATCTACGTTAATAATCTTGTACCCACGTCTTTTTAACACTTTTGCAGGTCAAATATCTCGAGGGACATCCAGCCAATGACGTCAAATGAATAAAATTAAAAATGTAATGTTACCCGAATAAAACTGTTTTAATGCTATTAATGGAAAAGAAATAAAAAATACTGGGTGCAGTCAAATATACAGGTGTCTTTAATTTGTTATATTATTCGCTTATGTGCGTCTTTCTTAACCTAGATTCTTCAGATTAGTTCTATGCCTATAGAATTTAACTTATTTTCCTCTTTAGTTCTCGGTAATTTCATACATAGGTATATAATTTGACGTTTCGCAGACTTACTTTCGAAATGAAAAAATATATTTGTGAGTAAAAGGTATATATATACCTATATCTTTTGACGTGATAACGTCTTATAAATTGATGAATCACCAATATTATAAATTGATAAAACACCGGCTGCATGTTCGAAAAAGTGTAACGTAACGTTCCTAACGTTCCTAACGCGTAACGTTCCGCCTGACCCTGTGCGTGCTTTTTGCTAATTTCTCGCTCAATTTAAATCAGATCGGTTTGAAACCAGTCTTAAACGAAAGAGGAGAACATTTTACATAGATTTCGTATAACAGAATTTGCCTAAACAGTTTTTTTATACAAATTTATATAGAAAAATATTTTATACAAATTTATATAGAAAAATAGCTGTATAAATGCAATGTTGTGTAATGCATGGCGCGACGCGGTCGGTTGTCTTTGTTTGCCGTACATGGAAATTAGAAGCAAACGTATGTCTTGTCTTAACATGAAAACAGCTGCATTTCTAATGTTTAAATCAATTTTTTGACATTAGTATATTGTGAAATGCAAAGCCTTCTAAGTTAAGTATTGGAATAACTAATTATTATTAGAACATAATACTGTGTAAGTTGCAAACGTCACTTTTGACATTTCTTATCATTCCGACACCAAGGATAAGCGGATTGAAACCAAATTTTGGGAGGTTTAGGTTATGTATTACGGAATACGTTATCACGTAAAACTATCGTCCGTAAACCGACTTTACAGACAACCAATTTTTTTTAAAGGAAAATCTTTTCATCGTCAAATATATATGGTGTTTCATAATTGAATATTGATATCGAAGGAGATTAATTTGTGCATGATTTCAAAACAGTTCATAGGAACATAGATCGGTTTTTGCTTTACAGCTTTCCAAAATTTGGTTTAAATCCGTTCAGCCTGCATTGTGTAAACCGACAAAAAAAACAGACGCTCAAACGAAAAAATAATGTAAAAATCAATTTTGACCTAAACTAGTACCATTCCCTAGTTGTGCAGTTAAAACTTATTATCACTCGGTATATCAAAAATAACATTAATGTATTAATTATTTTTTTGATAATATATTGTCTGAAAAATTGGTCGATAATTTTATTTATTGAAGAACCTATATTTATATATGATTTTTTTTACTTTATAATGAAGCACAAATAAATCTCCTTAAATATTGACATTCAATTAACAAACACCCTGTATAATGTATTTATATCATATTGTTTTATTATTCCAAAATATCCAACTATACTGTTCTATAATTACACATAGGTATATATAATTTGTGGTGAGTTCAATTCTCACAAAAGCGAGCAACCCGATAAATTAAATTAAAACAATATTCTTATACATAATTGTAGATTTATATTTTTGCATTGTTTTTTGCATCTAATATTTAACTGGTAAGTTAAATTACCATTAAAATTTTTTTTAGAATAGTGCGCAAAACGTGCCTACACTGGGAAGAATATTTACGTATGGAGTGATTGATATCAAAAAAGTGAAAAAATAATATTTTTTTAATATTTTGATATTAATTAATAATTTTGAAGGAATTTTATATAAAGCTAATTAGAAATTAAATATTAATAATTTTTATATTTTTTAGATCAGTTCTGAAGAAGGTCCAAATCCGGATCGAAACGTTAATGTATTAATTATATATTTTTGACGTGATAACGTCTTATAAATTGATGAATCACCAATCTTATAAATTGATAAAACACCGGCTGCATGCACGAAAAAGTGTAACGTTCCTAAAATCCTAACGTTCCTAACGTTCGTAACGCGTAACGCGTAACGTTCCGCCTGACCCTGTGCGTGCTTTTTGCTAATTTCTCGCTCAATTTAAATCAGATCGGTATGAAACCAGTCTTTAACGAAAGAGGACAACATTTTACATAGATTTCGTATAACAGAATTTGCCTAAACAGTTTTTTTATACAAATTTATATAGAAAAATAGCTGTATAAATGCAATGTTGTCTAATGCATGGCGCGACGCGGTCGGTCGTCTTTGTTTGCCGTACATGGAAATTAGAAAATAACGTATGTCTTGTCTTAACATGAAAACGGCTGCATTTCTAATGTTTAATTCAATTTTTTGACATTAGTATTTTGTGAAATGCAACGCCTTCTAAGTTAAGTATTGGAATAACTATATATTATTAGAACATAATACTTTGGCAGTTGCAAACGTCACTTTTGACATTTCTTATCATTCCGACACCAAGGATAAGCGGATTGAAACCAAATTTTGGGAGGTTTAGGTTATGTATTACGGAATACGTTATCACGTAAAACTATCGTCCGTAAACCGACTTTACAGACAACCAATTTTTTTTGTTAATATATTGTCTGAAAAATTGGTCGATAATTTTATTTATTGCAGTATTTATTTTATAGTTATTTATTTCTGATTATTAATTAAGTTTAAACATGGCTACTTATTTACCTTTAGAAAGTAATTGATATATTATTCTTTAAAATTTTATATAGCCATGGAATAATATGTAAAAATTTGGATTCTATAATAATGTCTTCATATTATTACGTAAGATGTCATGATTATGTTGACAATAAATTATCACTGTGTACATTATATTTACCAACTATTTATCTTTGTATCTATTTTTAATGCTTAGTTCTTGAAATATCGTATTTAATTTTAATATTCTGAATTAGAAAAAAAAATTATTGGCGTATTTGAAAATTGTGATAATAAGTATATAAAATATTTCATATTGATATAACAATGACATTGTACATAGAAATTATTAAAAAGAAATTACGTATCACAGTCTGTGATAAAATCATTATTCAAATAGCTTGATAAAGCTCTTAGCATGTGAAAGGATTGAGTCAATCATGTTTTTTTATTCATTTTGTGATAAATGACTTTAAAAACATTAAATACTGGTTACGTTCGGATTTCATTAAGTAATTTAACTGAACCACATGTGTTAAGGTTTTACTACACTATTCTTGTCTTGTGTAGATAAATTTTATTCGAATTACAAATAACTACGACAGGTAATCGTGGCTTTGATTTAGTTGCGGATTTCTCTATTTATTTAGTAAGTCGTTTAATTTATGCCCCTTCTAAAGAAAAAACTTGGGTCGCAGTGCAAAACCCTGTAGCCGAGAATATAGTGTATTTGCTATTTTATTTCGAGCATTTTCCTCGAGATCAGTAAACTTGATAGATAAGCCTTCTGCTTGATGTTGTCACAGTGTTTAAATTGAGTAAAAAAGAAATCCATGGTTCGTCCCACACCATCGCTCCCACTGTTCAATTCTCCATTACGGTTTTCTGTGCGATTTGTTAAACAGTGTTCTTTCGTCGGTGAATTTTTTTTGTCAAGATGGGCAAACGAAAAGCCGAAGAAAAACTCAATAAGTTGAAAAAGAAGTTAATTTCAAAAAATTGCTTCTTTGGGACAATAGACCTTAAAGATGCATATTTTGTTGTACCGATACATCAGAATCACAAAAAGTACCTCAGATTCTTATTTAAGAATGTTCTGTACGAATTCAACTGTCTACCATTTGGTTTAGCCACAGCTCCATATGTATTTACCAAGCTAATGAAACCAGTACTTGCATATTTAAGGTCACATGATTGTATTTCAGTCAACTATTTGGACGATTTTTTATTAATAGGACACACAGCTATACAATGCCAAAATAATATAGTGTTTACTTGTAATTTTCTCCAGTCACTAGGATTTCTTGTGAACGCGGAGAAAAGTGTCCTGACTCCTCAAAGAGTTTGTACATTTCTGGGGTTTGAACTAAACTCACAAAGTTTTACATTAGGCATCCCCCAGGAAAAAAGAAATAAAATAAATGCGTTAATACACCACTTTGAAGAATTAAACCAGTGCTCTATAAGAAAGCTCGCACACTTTGTAGGTGTTCTAATATCAATATGCCCAGCAGTAGCATACGGGTGGGTACACACGAAGATTTTTGAGCGCTATAAATATTTAGCCTTAGTGAACAACGATAACGATTACAATGAAACAATAATATTCCCGACTGTTTTTAAAGAGGAATTTAAATGGTGGCATAATAACATTAATCACTCTGTTAATCCTATTAGAACTAATAATTTCACTACAGAGATATACACCGATGCCAGTACTACGGGCTGGGGTGCGGTATGTAATGGCGAAAATATTCATGGGTTTTGGAGCAAAGACGAAAAGTCACACCATATTAATTATTTAGAGTTATTAACTGTATATTTAGCAATTAAATGTTTCACAAGAGACTTACGACACTGCGAAGTCCTGCTTCGAGTCGATAACACAACAGCGATAGCCTATGTGAATCGTATGGGTGGAATACAATTCCCAAACCTAAACAACTTAGCTCGAAAGATCTGGAATTGGTGTGAACAGAGGCATATTTGGATATTTGCATCATATATTCAATCGAAAGAAAACATAGATGCAGATTTTGAGTCACGTAGAACTAATGTAGAAACCGAGTGGGAAATACATCCAGATGTTTTCAGAAAAATTGTTAGTAATTTTGGAAAACCAGAAATAGACTTATTTGCCACTAGAATAAACAAAAAATGCGTCAAATTCGTATCCTGGAAAAAGGATCCAGAATCGTATGCAGTCGATGCGTTTACCCTAAATTGGGGAAATTTTTATTTCTATGCGTTACCACCATTCTCTATGATTATGAAAACTTTACAAAAAGTTTGTCATGACAAAGCTGAGGGTATAATTATTGTACCGAACTGGCCATCCCAGCCCTGGTACCCAATGTTCAAATCCTTAGCTGTATCAGAACTTGTTTTCTCACCAAATAAAAAACTTTTATTTTCTCCATTCAGGACAGAACACCCCCTACACAGACAACTTACCCTGGTTTCAGCGAAGTTGTCAGCAAGGCATATGTAAGAAAGGGCCATTCAAGAGACAGCAGCGCTATTATCCTAGCATCGATTGCCAAGGGTACAGCAAAACAATACGACACCTACTTGCGTAAGTGGTGGCTGTACTGCACACAACGCCAAGTTAGTCCATACAACTTAGACGCCGCTCTAATACTAAATTTTTTAAACGAACAGTTTACAAAGGGAGCTGCATATGGTTCCCTTAACTGCGCTAGGTCAGTTTTATCATTGATCATAGGCCCCGAAGTAGGTTCAGATCCCACTATCAAGAGGTTCTTCAAGGGAATTTTTAACTTAAAACCCTTAAAACCAAAATACGAAGAAACCTGGGATCCATCGACAGTTCTAGAACATTTGGGCTCTCTTGCACCTAATGAAGCTCTAAACCTAGAGTTTTTGACTAAGAAAACAGTAACACTACTCTCGTTATGTACTGCTCAGAGGGTACAGACCATTTCCCTAATCAATTTAAATAACATAAAAGTATATAATGAAAAACTTGAAATAAAGATATCTGACAGAATTAAAACCACGGGGCCTGGTAGACGTCAGCCAATGTTAATAATTCCATTTTTTATAAACAATCCTAACGTATGCCCAGCAAAAGCACTGATAGAGTACATTAACAGGACCAAAGATATTAGATCGGACGCTACTAGACTATTTATTACGACTAAAAAACCATATCACGCGGCCACTACGCAGACTATCAGCCGGTGGATAAAACAAACACTCAAAGATAGTGGAATTGATACAAATATCTTTTCCGCTCATAGCACCAGACACGCTTCCACTTCCCTGGCAAACAGACAGGGTATTAACATAGATACTATAAGGAAAACAGCAGGGTGGACTAAATCGTCCTGTACCTTCGCAAATTTCTATAATAGACCCGTCACAGGCGATAATTCAGAATTCGCCAGAGCAATTTTTCAATCAGCCTTAAATAAGTAAGGAACGGCGCAATTATGTTAATTCAGGTGATAATATGTAATAAAAACATTAAGAAATAAGAATTTAAGTTATTTTATAATTTTATATAAAAAGAATGAAAATTGTTTTTTCATGTAATAAAGACATGGCACCGTTTATGTTAATTCATGTGATAAATATGTGATAAAAATGCTAAGAAATAAGAATTAAAGTTATTTTATGATTTTATGTTAAAGGAATTACAATTATTTTCTTATAATAAAATTACACTATTTAATTGTTGTGGATGTTAGAGGGTGTAAAGAAGAATAAAATATTCTCTCTGCCTTACAACTTTTGGCTTTAAACATCTATCAAGTTTACTGATCTCGAGGAAAATGCTCGAAATAAAATTATATGATCAAAGGAACTTACCTAAGTGATCTTCGATCATAATTTTATGAGAGCATTTTCCGAAGAGATCAGACTCCCTCCCAACCCAAATACATATCATTTTGCTCCCAATGAAAGTTATAAGGCTGCATACATGACTCTTCTTAGCTTTCAACTGTAATGGAGAATTGAACAGTGGGAGCGATGGTGTGGGACGAACCATGGATTTCTTTTTTACTCAATTTAAACACTGTGACAACATCAAGCAGAAGGCTTATCTATCAAGTTTACTGATCTCTTCGGAAAATGCTCTCATAAAATTATGATCGAAGATCACTTAGGTAAGTTCCTTTGATCATATAATTATAGGCAGTGTGGCTCCATTATATAAACTTAACTTTGTTTTTGAGCAAAATTAAAATTTTACCCCTTAAGACACTCCTTAAAATAATATTTTTTTTCCCAATTTCAATAATATTATCAATTCAACAGCTGTACCAAATTATAAAGGGTTTTCCAATAAGAGGTGTTATTTTGATATTCAAAGGAAAATGCCATTTTTTGAGATAAATGATCGGATGTTTATTTCATTATAAAGAGGAAGGTATGCCGTTAATAATGGAAAATAACATCAGCCAAATGACCACCACGATCACGCCTACAGGACCATGTCCTTTTCATGTAATTTTCCATAACCAAATCGCAAAGTGGCTGCCCCATGTCCTCGATAGCCTCACGAATTCCATCTTTGAGGTCTTGAATCGACGCTGGGCTGTTGGCGTAGACCTTCTCTTTCACGTGGCCCCAAAGGAAGAAGTCGCAAGGTGTTAAATCACAAGATCTCGGTGGCCAATTGTGATCACCTCTTCCAGATGATTTTTCGATGGAATTCCGGATCATTTTCATGCATTTCAAGGACCCAATCGGCAAAGACACGACGTTGTTGATGATCGGCCGGCTTGAGTTCTTGTGTTAACTGAACTTTATAAGCCTTAAGACCCAAATCTTTATGCAAAATACGGTGTAATGACGTTTTTGGAATGCGTAATTCCAAAGAACGACGAGGAATGGACAAACCTGGGTTTTCTTCAACACTTTCGGCTACAACAGCAATATTCTCGGCTGTTCTTGAGCGACGTGCACGGGTTTTATTCTTCACATCACTAACTTGTCCCAACAGCTCGAATTTTTTCACCAATTTCTGTATTGCGGTCCGACAAGGTGCTTCACGACGACCCAAAAATGTTCGAGTTTTACGAACCGTTTCTGCCAAATTTTCACCATTTTTATAGTGAATTTTAATAATTTCAATACGTTGTTGAAGCGTGTATCGTTTCA
Organism: Xanthostigma xanthostigma; assembly: GCA_963575645.1. NCBI lineage: Eukaryota > Metazoa > Arthropoda > Insecta > Raphidioptera > Raphidiidae > Xanthostigma > Xanthostigma xanthostigma. The sequence continues at coordinate 18,778,273 of OY754467.1, forward strand.
TTTTTATTAATGGTATAGTTTCTACTTGTCAAATGCCAAAAAATGACAACTCCAAAAGTGACATCTACCAAAATAGCGGGCTATTCAAAATAACACCTCTTATTGGAAAACCCTTTATATGCCTTTTAGTAATAGTCTAAGATCCCGATTTGGCTCTATATTCATCCATCGAGTTTTCTAATGAAATTGGAATTTTGATAATATAATGTATAGTAAAGAAAACAATGATTTGCTTTCCATTTAATTTCTTGGCACAGCTATTTTTAATAAAAAATAAAATTGTTAATTTTATTGTATTTATTTAGTCTTATATTTGTTACACGTTGCCATGGTTACCTACATATAATATGTTCCACGTGTCTACATTTTAAATTTTTGATTAACGTCTGATTAGAACTCTTCAATAAATAAAATTATCGACCAATTTTTCAGACAAATATTATTATTATTTGTCTGAAAAATTGATCGAAAATTTTATTTATCTATCCATTTTCATATATATGACAATATAGAAATCCCTATAACTGCAAAATACTGATTCGAAGGTGCCTGTCTACCTGGTTTTATGCCAGGAATCAAAATGCCGACCAAACTTTGGCTTTTAATATATATACATATTTTACCTTCGAAATTTTTTTTACTTTAAAATGAAGCAATTAATTTATCTGAAAACTCGATACATTTCTATTACATTTCAGAAATAAAATTAATAACTTTAATTTTTTTAAAAATAGCTATGCCAAGAAATTATAGGCAACCAAATCAATTTTTCATTATACATTAATTATATTATCCAAATTCAAATTCCTTTAGAAAACTCGATGGGTGAAGATCGTACCAAATCGGGATCTTGTACTATTATGAGTTCTGCGTGGTAAATAGACGCTCCGTGTGCGCCGTCTTAGTTTGTTGCTTTAAAAATTTGACCTGCGGCATAAGTATTTTTAACACTTTTAAACGCCTGTCGATAACATGATGATATATTATGATGTTCTGCGTGTACGGAATTAGTGTAGAAGCGTGTTTAATCGATGTCACAGTAATGACGTCACGTTTGTCCAACTGTCACCGCACGTTCCTAGGCTAACTATTAACTGACCCAACCGTGAACATGTATTATTACAAACGTAAATATTGTTATGTCCACAGATATTAGTTGTTAAAATACACTAAATAATTGTGTGTTATCATGCAAATAGATAGCTACTAATTTGCAAACGTTGGAAAAGTGAGTTCGACACGAGATTCGACTGCACTGTATTATCTTTTGAAAATAATGTTCATTGTGTTTCATTCTGTTTCTAAAGGCTGCTGCACACGAGGCTATATTCCTTGCTAGATTTGCCTACTAGTTTTCTAGCACTGGTTTTCTTGATTGCTGTTAAGTGCTCGCTTCACACGAGACTATTTTTCAAGCGTGTTTTGTGGATAGATCTGGTGCGCGCGCAGTGACAGTTCGAATATAAATTATAAACATTAAACACAGAGCAAAACGTGTTTGTTGTCTGGCAGAATGACGCCATATGGGCATTTGTTTAAGTGCCCACGTGAAGATACTGCTTCCTGATTGGTTCTTGCTCATACCTAGGAACAAATCTAGCAGGGAAAATAGCCCCTGTTCTAATTTTAAAACCTGTCTTCTGAGCTAGCAACGCAGCGCGCAGTGACGTCATTTCCAGCTTCGTACCCAGCCTACCGGCTAGCAGAACTCCTAGCAGCGTTTCTAGCCTCGTGTGCAGCGGCCTTAACAGAATCTGTGTTAAGATAAATATTTACTTATTTAACAGATCTGTAAGAAACAATCATAATTACTAAGTATGAGGCGTAAGTTTGGCCGCTCCTTAACCACAACAACCGTTGTGGTTAAGGGATGTCCGGGCTCACGTTTCATAATTAGTGTAAACCTCAGTGTTCTTGATATTAATCAATCATACTTACCTTTAATTGATCTTATGTTTACGCATATAGCCTTAGTTGCTGAGCGTTTTATATTTAAATAAAAAAAAAAAAACAGATCTGTTCGCACTCGACTGTTACTTATAAACTGTTAGATCTTTGTTAACTTCTGCGGTTTTTGGAAAACCGCTTCATTTAAGTTCAATTTTATTAAAATGTTATAAAAGATAATATTAAGTTAGTGGTGGTTATTTTCGAAGCAGTTATTGGTTATAAATAACTAGTTATTTTAAAAATTCTAGTAGGTGTCAGTTATTACAAAAAGTTAAGAGTTTTGTTGATAAACACTTGAGAAATAGAGCTGTAAAAGTAACGAGAAATTGTGTACCCGTATATGCATTCGTTACTTAAAGAACCAGTACCCGTTACTTTCGTATCGTTACGTTACTCGTTACTTTTCATACGACATACAATCGTGTACTAACATCAAGTAGGTACCATCGCTGTATCGCATCGAGGCGCGTCGCATACGTGATACGGTATGACTTCGTTCGTATAACGTATAATTGCATCAAACGAGTCGAACTGACATGGATACGACAGATGCGAGTAACGAAATGAATTTGTAAGTAACGATTCGTTACTTCGAGTCAGACGATGTACCCGTTACTCAGTAACGAATACATACGGTTTGTTACAGCTCTATTGAGAAACAATTATATGTGCCTATACTAAGGCTCCAAAGTAGTAGAGAGTGACTTATAATTCTGTACTGTATGCTTAGAGATGCGGCAAAGCAAAAACAATGTAAAGTATATATAAATAAAATAAATATGTGCGACTTATCCATACTAATATTATAAATTCGGAAGTAACTCTGTCTGTCTGTTACCTTTTCACGCCCAAACCCCTGAACAGATTTCGATAAAATTTGGCAAAGAGAGAGATTGCATCCTGAGGAAGGACATACGCTACCTTTTGTTTAAAAAACCTGAAAGTGGTTAATAGGGGATGAAAGTCTGTGTGAAACCAACACATGAAAACCATCACGAAATCTGGAACCTAGCAGCGAAATCAATCAAGGAATCTTACAGCAAAACCAGCCTCGTGTGCAGCGGCCTTAATAAATCCTGATTATTATTAAAGACGTTTTAAAGGATACATTCTTCTTGTTGTGAACCCTAATTATGGTTTTTAATTGAAAAATATGCTCTTGAATTATATCTAATCTTTATTCAGAATGTTTTATTTTTAATTTTTATTATTATCATTATTTTGATGATAATTTTATGTACATATGTTTATGGAACTCTTTAGAATAGTGATGTCAAAGATACGGCCCGCGGGCCACATTTAGCCCTCAAGCCATCTCAATACGACCCGCGATCGGAATATATCCAGTGAGGATTTTAAAAATGAAAATATCTTAGCTTTCTGGGAAGTTTATATCTATGAACTTCTAACGTTTCTTTACAATTCGAATTTATTGGTAACTAACAAAAAAGAAGTTAAAAACTATATTACAATAAGACACAATAATTTATCTATAAAACATAGAACATTCTTTTACGAAAAATGTCCTATATATATAAAGGTAATCAACTGTACGAAAAACTGCCTAAAAATTTGAAGAAATGTACAAATATGAATTCCCTAGAAAACGGCCTAAAAAAGTTCCTGCTCGGAACTGCATCGTATAAAAATGATTTGTAAAACCAATCGATTGTAATTGACGCTTGTAACCAATATTAATTATTGAATCAGCAATGAATTATTATCTTATCTTATCTTATCTAGACACGTCCCGACATCAATGAGCTTACCAAAAACAAAAGACCTCAGGTGTCTGGATTCTCAAGCAAAAGATAATTTACCCTTTACATTTAAGAAAATATCTTCGTTTACTTGAACAGCTTATACAAAATACTTGTCTGCAAGATTAAGAACTCTAAAGAAACTTGTATTTTTTAAACATGAAGTTCTCGATGGAGGAAAAATGTCAACACAATGAATAATCGTTGTGTTTTGATAATTCTTTAATTAAAGATTATCTTTTAGATCTGTATTAATGCGTCAATGTGTTTTGTATGTGACATTTCAATATCAAATATTGAAACTGCATATTTTATCTTCGAGGTTTCGTTTTATAAACATTAATCTTTCATTTCAGCTGCAGTTTTAAACGTATAAATTAGTAACGTTTGAAAGATTAGAAAAATGTTAAGAATTTACTAAAATGAGAAGTGTGTACCTATAACAATAATCTTGATGACATTTTAAAGAAAGATAGAGATAGAGAGAGAAAAGAGAGAGAGAGTGTTGATTAAAGACGTTAGCACGATAACTTTCGACAGACTTAATCGATTTAAATGAAATTTGGTCTACATGCTGGAATCCACCACCGCACGCAGCCTATTTAAAATGGGCCCAATCGGTGCGTTTTAGGCGTTGAAAAATTTTTTTCGGCCCAAAAATACCAAAAAAATTAGAATCGTTTCAAATTTGAAAAACCCTTTAGTAATTATTAAAATGTGCTGCTTAAATTTTAATAAAATCGGCCCGACAGGACCGGACTTACAAATTTTATGAAACACAAGTTTATTGATATGGATTTGCATACTGAAGGATGTATATAATTTGGTACAGATGTTGAATTGATATGTAGTGTTGAAATTAAATAAAAAAATATTGTTTTTTTTTATTTTGTCCAAAATATATAGGAGCCACACTGCCTATAAAAGCAAATACACTATATAGTCGGTAGGGTTTTGCACTGCGACCCGAGTTTTCTTTATTTGATAACAGTAGACTCTTGACGTCGTACGAATATCCAATTAGTGTGTAGGTTTTCACGGCCGGTGTTGATCTAAATCTTCTTGGTTTCCGGGCTTGTATGCCGTGGTCCATTGGTATCTAGCTGACGTTTCGTCTACAACTGCGTTAGACATTATCAAAGGTTTCTAGGCTGCTCACAGGCTTCGCCCGTTGTCACATCGCCTTTGATAATGTCTACCACAGTTGTAGATGACACGTCAGGTAGAAACACTAATGGACCACGGCATACAAGTCCGGAAACTAAGAAGATTTGGGTCGTACAGATAGTTCAAATTTTGTAAAAATGTCGACATCAGCCAGGCTGAATATATCACACGAAGTAGGTATTCTTTTCAGAAACGCGTACGTTGAATGAAAAACAAAATACAGGAAAGCCAAAGTGAAGTCATCAAAATTGACAAAAAATACACTCTGTAATGTATTACAGAATTTTGGTGACTTTCGCTGCACTACAATCGTAAATAGCCTATGGCAATATTTCCCAAACTGTGGGTCGCGAGTAGAGACTGCAAACCGGGCCCTAATACCATTACGTTCGAGATACATATTACATAAAATATAAAATTTAATACAAATTTAGTTTGTCATCTTATAATTCCACTTAGGATTTGAATGTTTTTAGATTTTTTCCATTACTTTTGTTATGAGATCTTCCTTCGTGCCAAATTTCAAATGGGTGCGTGAGTCAGTATCAAAATAAGTGATTTAATTAGTAGATTGTATATTTAGTGACATATTGGGTTATATTACGACGTGACGTGACATTAAGTTTAAAACGAGTGATAAACGAGTTTTAAGTAACACCATTGATAATATCATTACGTTATAATCTATATGGTATTTTATGCACGTACCTCCTATAAAATGGCTGATTTTCACATGATAAAAACTATATTTTATATATTTTTGGCGTTTGTATGTGTGTGCCATTTGGGTTGTGTACAAAAACTACGTCTACTTTACTGATGGCAAGTGACAGATTACTTTTGGAAATTACTGTTGGAATGGTTAAATGGCATTTACTGGTTCTAATATACAGCACTAAATGGATCATTTTACTACAGGCTTGAAAAAAAACTATTTTATAAGGGTATACAAAAATATAATTTAGAACATTAAAAATCATACGACGTGCTAATTTTGACGGAGAAACAACAACAACATAATTGTTTGATAATATGTACTAATATTATAAAGAGATAAAGTTCGCAAGTTTAGATGTAGGAGATAATCTCCGAAACTACTCATCTGATTTCAAATTTATTTCACCAATATTTAGAATGGACCTTTAGGATGAACATAGGCTATGTATTATCGCGTTAAAATAAAAGGGTTTTTCGTGGAGATCAATTTTGCAACATAAGTCGACGAAAAAACGGTAGCAATCTACAAATAGTATAGGTAAAGCGGAATTTTACCATCATTGTTAAGAGAGTATGCCACTCAAGGTGTTCCAGCGTGCTTCATGATCGTGTTATCTGCAACATCAATAGCGAACGTCAATGTAAGTCCAACTGTCAGGTAAGCCGGCAATCAGAGTAATCAGTAGGTACACATTAGTGGTGGTAATAGTTACCTGTAGGCACTGTACCTATATTATGTACCTATAACAATGTTATAACTTCGCGTAAGTGAGCTATTGTTGGTTAGTTGTAACACCGCGTTGATTCGGTCAACTGAAGAACTTTTATAACTGATTGTTAAAGATTATGATGTGTTCATTTCGTTCTACATATTATGTAAACCTGTTTAAGTTACAGTGAAAATTTAAATTTACAAATTTCACAACTGACAAAAATCATCAATCGATTTATTTCATTCAAAAGACAACGTGTTTAAACAAATATGTATAGATTTTTTATAAGATATAATTTAATATAATTAGTGTTATTATTGTTGGTATTAGAAAGTTATCATTCTTATTTATTTTTGTGTAAAGTAAATACACATTGAAGATTTTTTTTTGCTTAATGACTGTATTTCGCAAACTAGACGTATTAAGGTTATATCTAGACGAATCGTGAATATATTGTGAGTGAAATATTGCAACACTAGATACAAACTAATAGAGGTAAGTAGTGTTTTACATCCTTTTGATTAGACATAATTACATACATACAATTATATGTTTTACTTTAGGTTTTGAAATAGGTTTTATAAATTAGCAGATTTTTTGTATACATTTAAATGCAGTGTCTATCTGATCATTAAGTTTCATCTAAATTTGAAATTTATTTATTTAATTCAACGACAGGGTATAAACCCCAATTACAGTTGAAATTACATTTTACGTAACAAGTAAACAAAAAACAAAATGCATTTTAACCAGTACAAACCAACAGACGACAATGTTTTATTACCGATATTTGGCCATTAGTCACCGGATAGTAAATTAAAGCATGATTTTTTAAACGTTGTTTTAGTCATTTTAAAAATGTCTAATTTTGAAGACAAGCTTTTATATAACATTAACATACCATACATGGAAGAAGAACCGCGATGAACAGTTCGACTCCGTGGGATATTGAAAATATTAGAACTTCGACTATAAAATGTAGGAATATGTAAGGCTATTGTTGATAATGTAACATTATCATCAATATGGCCATTGATTAGGCCATAAATGTATATCAAACCAGCAACTTTACGTCTAACACTTAATGAAGTCATATTATGATATAAAGTTGTAGATAATCATCGCAGGCTATAGTAATGATAATAAAGAGTCGTTATTTTTGAATACAGATCCACAGTAAGAATAGAATATAACAACAGATCTACGTATCAGCTGTTATATTATGTTATGTATTACTCGTATGCAAATTGCTTTTTTCACTCACTGCTCATTCACTTTTTGTCACAGAATAATATTATCTCAACCTTGTGAACCCAACTGTCTAATATTACATCCCAACACCCCACCCCATTATTTTTGTTAAAAATAAAATTGTTTTTCATTTTTTTGTTTTCAAAAATGTATTTAAATGAAATGTAACGTAACGTCACTTACCACTTAATTCTTCACACTTTGTCAAGCTAAACATCCTCCTTCCCCTCGTCATGCGAACGTAAGTAATGGATAGCCCTTAAAATTGTTAAAAAAGTTAGTGTCGTTTTTTTTATACCTTTTCAGTTTTATTTACCTTCGATTAGAGTCGAATTATTTTAAGGATTAGGAATAGTAGTTTATATATTTAGTGGCGTTTATAATTCACGAGTATTGGCATACTGTTTTAAACGAGTGCTAGTGAGTATAAACAGTTAACTCCTATAAAATTACTGCACTTCAATATTTTCGACAGTTCATGTGTAGGTATGACCAGGGTCGTAACTAGTCAGGAGTAAAATCTCCGCGGACCACCGGTTGAGAAACTATGGTCTATCGTGTACAACATCCGAGAGTTCGCGTCCGGTATGGATATAAAATATCAAATTTATTGAATTTTTTACAATCAATTAATTATTATTAAATTCATTTAATTTTACTTTACCGTACTATTATGTAACGAGTTTATTTACATGCCTGTATACTTTAATTTACTATTTTACAGTGCAAAAAAAATACACTTTTTTATTTACTGATTTAAACATTGATGCTAATAAAATGATAAGCTGAAGAAAATGATTTCAGTGATCATTTAAATTTATTAGTAGATAATATACTCTGTGAAATATTTTATGGCAAATTGATCTTTATTTATTTTTCCGGTATTTAGTAATCGTCGTAATTCCATTGCATTATAATTAGGCAAGAAAAAGTAAATTTATAGGTTACAGTTTCACAATTTCAGAAATAATGATATGTAAACAATGTTTATTGGATAAATATAAGAGCATATCTAATCACTGAATTATTTTCCCGTAGTTTTTGTCTTCTATTAAATTGTAAAAGAATATGATTTTCTTTAAAATGGCATTAGATCAGATAAATAAACAAACTGAAACTATATAATATACTCAGAGCATGATGAAAAAAAAATATGGTGTGAAAATTTTCGATAATGCATTGTAATTTATGAAACGGGTTTTAGAGTAATTTTTATTCAATTAAATTCTAAAATAATATTTTAAATTTTGTAAATAATATATTTCTTAAAACAATGTTAACAATTTTCTAATTTTGATAATTCCTTCATAACATGTTCATGTCAAAATACTTCAAGGTTGTCGAATAACAATAAACTAGTTTTTCACAGAATATTTCATTCAGTTATTTGAAAGTTTTGTTAATAATTGATATCTATCTGTCAGTAGCGGGTACTAAAAGTTGTTTTAGGCGAATCGCTTAGACTGGATTAATTAATATAGATATATTAAAGAAACGTGAATGACCAATTTCGGTAGAAAATATTTAAAACAATGGACAATAGTCACGTGTTGGATAATAAATTAATTACGAGCTTATCTATCAAGGCAATAAATTTGCATGTCGCTTGTTAATTGGTTATGTACAGTTCAATATTAAAATATTGTCTACAATAAATGCATTTCATATTGTATATCTACGTCATACCCGATGCACTAACCTTCAGCGATTTCAGAAAATTATAATAATTATATTTAATGCATATAAAAAGAAAAATATAAATAAAAACAGACTTGAATTAATTTCAATAGTCTAGGAAATTTCATTAAGAATCTATAAGCTAATATTATTTTGCACCAGTCCCTATATAAAATTGTTGGTTTGCATGCCTATATATCTAGCGATTGTAAAATGACTTTTTTCGCACTAATGAGTAAAGTAGGTAAAACAAAAGTAATTCGCTTTTGCCAATGCTATTATCAATGTCAGTTGGCATTTAAATTAATTTGAGCGACAGAGACAAGTACAGTAGGCGTAAACAATTTCTCATGTGTATTCAATATGGCCAAAATTAAGTCTACAATTTTTTACAAATATGCTTATTATAATGTGAAAATCAGCTATCTTGCTTGTCAGGATAATATTATTCGAGTAATTCTGTTAACATTCGCTTAACCGCTTGTGTTAACACTATGTCATTAGTCGTGATTATATCTTTAATTATTTTACCATTTTTTTTGTTCTATTGCCGATTAAAATTAATGATCATTGCCGATTTAACATTTTTTATGTACCTATAGATACTGGTGATGTTCAAAAAGGCGAACCGTCTATGATTTTAGTAAAAAAATATTTTTATTTTTTTACTACAAAGAATCCCAGAATATAACAATTGATCTTTAAAAAAATTGACGGATTATCCTGGTAATCTACTTTATGATATAAGTACTATGTTATATAATAATCAAATTTGTCATTAACTATTGGCCGGGTGCAGGGTATAGAGTGGGGAACAACGAATCGATTACAACCTGTGGACTAAGCCATGCAACGGTTCGGCTGGAAACAGTGCTCGACCGACGGTCAGCGCGTACGTGCATTAGGTGCAGCTATATCAACGCAAGTGCATTACGCGTTCAGTGCAGCGCTGACGGGAATCGTCGGTTGAATTGCGTCATGAAAATGTATGCACGCATTTAGTATACGGCGCTGAATGAGGCACTGATTTCACTGCGTGAGGATTAATTTCTCTTCGCAACTTAGTTTATCATCAATTGAACACTAAACGCATTTTCACAACCGACAATCGCACGTACGGTACGCGCTGACCGTCGGTTGAGCACTGTTTCTAGTCTTATAGAGTATGATTTCATGTGGCCGCCAGATGTCGTTTTCATCGTTTATTAAGAAGCTCGCGATCTAAAACAATCACTATACAAGGAAGTTCAATCTGGCTCTATTGTCCGCTAGCGGCGCTAGTAGTCTTCGTTGAAATAAACATCGAACAATATATTTTTGCAAGTAATAATTATACTCATTGTGTTTTTTTCAATGCAATAACATAATATCCCTTTACTGGATATAAAAATTTCGATAATTATTAGATATTAACTATTGTCACAGTGATTTGAAAAATGTTCATTTGACACAATGTTATAAGAGCATGCAAAATTGCATTTAAAATGCAATATAGACATGGGTTTTGTTGATACGGTAGCTATGGAAATCACTAATGCATTACAGAAAGTCGTTCCACATAAAATGCAACGTGGACCGAGGCTATGGTGCAGTTGGAGTTTAAATGAAATGAAAGTGGCCGTTCACAGGTAACCACGACTACCGGCATCTTTACCCTATATTTCTATTGTTTCAACGACAAAAATACAAAATCATGTACGTGTATATTCTATTGCGATGTTACCGATGGAGGTCAAAGATTGATTAATATAATATTTAATTGTTGATATCTTCCCAATGTAATTAATAAAAAATAATCCATAGTGTTCTCAGATGATTGGGTTAGTAAGAAAAGGTACAAAATGAAATATAATTGCGTTAGCTACACATAGCTGATAAAAATTGTTCCATTTAAAAATTATTATTAATTGTTACGCCGTTTCACGTTTTTTTCGGTTTCATTACAAACCGTTTTGGGAAGCTTTTCCAATAATAAAAAATCCCAAGTATGTAAATGTATTGTACCATTCCAACCCACTAATGGGGAATGGTACTAGTTTGTCAAAAATCGCTTTTCAAAATTTTTCCATATCTTTTCGTTTTGAGGTCCACCGAATACAAAAAACATATTTTTGGAAAAACTTTGTGTGCCTGTTTGTCTGTGAGCCCGATACAGGTCAAATGGATGAACAGAAGATGTTAGTTACGCAAATATAACAGCCCTATTGTTTTTAGGAAAAATCGGCGCATGCGCAGAAGATATATATGCTATAACGGTGTTCTTATATAATAATGGTATACTATTCATAACGACTTATTCTATTTATTTTGCCAAGAAAGTTTCGTATAAATTTTTTTCTAGCCTTTATATAGTTTCGGAAATTAGATGTTTTTTTTTTGTTTTGTAAATCTGTCAGAAATAAACTAAGCATGTTTTGATTAATTTTTACATGACGTGGAACATATTACAAGGGTAACTATGGCAACAAATAGCAAATATCATATTGAATACTAGCCATTACCCGCGTCACCTCACGCAATATCAGAAAATTTCTTTTCTTCATTATACTATATCAAATATGTTAATATTTTTGAAGTTGGAATCGTCCCGGCGCCCAATTGGCTGGATTTTTTTTCTAAATATAGAATTACATTTAGCGTACAACTGACTGACTGAATCTACTGTGTTAACACCCACTGATCTGTCAAGTGAAAATGAACCACGATGAAGATATAATTTATATACATCTCTTTCTATAGATAAAGTAGTGTAACTGTAGTTTACGTCATTATGGCGGTTTAAGCTCAACGTTTAAAAATATATATTTTGCAGTCAAAACTCTTAACCAGTCAAAAGTACTATTGACTAGCTAAATCAGTCAAAAGTACTTTTGACTGAACAGGTTGGTCAAAAGTGATTTTGACTGAAAATTATTGGTTATTAGTTCTTTTGACTGCAAATTTGCGGTTAAAAGTACTTTTGACTGACGCTCTTCGTCAAAAGTAGTTTTAACTGCAATAAAGCATCAGTCAAAAGTACTATTAACTCGTTAGATGTGAATAAAAGAGATATTTATTAAATGTGCAATCGTTTATTACGAAAAATTTTGCATTACAATCAATGCAAACTTTTCAAATTTTTCTTTTGTCATCATCACATTGAAATGACTATCTTTAATACCTTCTATCGCTAAAATTCTTTGCAAAAAGCGTTCTTTCTTTTCGTAGTCATTCATTTTTGTTCTAATATCAGCACGTTCTCCACTAAGAATGAGTACCTAATATAAAAGTTTATATGTGCGTTTTTCGTCATTTTTATCGACCACCTTAACTTTTTAAGAGTTTTGACTGATACAACCAGTCAAAATCTCTTTTGACGGAATCACTTAGTCAAAAGTACTTTTAACCAGCTCCATTGGGCAAAAGTACTTTTAACTGTTATTTTAGTCAAAAGTATTATTGACTAAAGCATACGGTCAAAAGTACTTTTGACTGATTTTGCTAGTCGATAGTACTTTTGACTGGTTAAGAGTTTTGACTGCAACATATATATTTCTTTAATTCTAGTTTGCAATTATGAGGAATTATATAAGAACGTAATAGTTTGTTTACATTATTTATGTACGAGCCTTTATGAGGAAATAAACGCATTGTTCAAAAATATCGAATCTTGATACATGAAACGTAAAGAAAATTAAGTCGGAAAATCTTAACTTGCAGCGGGTAGGGACTCATTTAGAACAAAAGAAGGAGGCAAACAGCTCCCCATCGCTGCATGATGAGATTTTTTACTTGTTTTAGTTATTAATTTTATTTTTGTGCAGTCGGAGTTCTTTTTCTTTAATAAATAATTTTTATTTTTACTTTTAGTTAGTCATTTTTATTAAAATATTGTTTATTATTGTAATTATTGCTATGAATATGAATCAGCAATCTGTCATCGGAAAAGCATGCGTTTTATTTACTATACATTTTCAATTTAATCGTCAAGATAAAAATTTTATCCGCCGGCTGTAATGTGATATTTGGTCTCTCACACACACAAACCGATAATTTATTTCCGAGGAAACAATTACGTTGTACCAAAACATAACTGTTTTTCATTTCTCTTACTTTTTATTTCTTTATCTCTTTATTTGTTTGTAAACAATTGACAAAAACTGTAATTTTAAAATTATACAATGTTCGATTAGAAAATGTTTAAAGAAAGTTCTTTTTTTGCTGTTTTTTTTAATCGTTAACGCAATGGATATTTGTTTTGTAGAATATTACTTATTTCAGCAATTTGTAAATTGTAGTGAGTTATTAAATATTGTTTACCAACTGTATCCGGCCTAGGGAATACAATCCGGAAAACCTAATCCGGTATTCCGGCGGATCTGGCATCACTTAACGTTTACCGGATCCGATGATGCCAATTAATGACCATTGCCGTAAAATATTTAGTATAGCGTGTGTTGCTTTAACGTCCAATAGATGACGCTGTATGGCACTGTTTTAAAAACAAAAAGCATGTTTCCAGCTGTGAACTTCTATTTAACGAAAAACTCCTTAGAACGTAGAAACCAGAGACATTTAATATAAGGAGACACAACATCCCATTCATAAAACACGATTTGTTTATAATCATACATAGTTTCACAGTTTTAAATAAGTTGGAAAGAGATGGCTTTAAAAAGGCAACGTTGTAACGCAAGCGTCTTCAGCATTATCTTAACCAGGGGCGTATGGTTTTTTCGGGATTATTAAAAACAAGAATTTTTAACGTAAATTAAAAATATATTTTGTGTTAATGGAATATTCATATAACATTAGAACATACCTAACAATTGTAAAGCCAGGTTTTACAATATTTATTTAATAAAAGGAGCAAAATTTACTTGAATATCAGTTAGAAGTAATTAATACTGGAGAGGTTCTAGACGCAATAGAAAATGATTTTACGTTTTTATTAAAATAATTTACTCTAGAAGATAAAATTTGGTATGTAATTTGAATCATAAAGATTTTAACGTGATTTGTTTTATCGCATATAATCTGGTGGTCAAAGCATTTTAATTGCCAAACGTCACTGTGTAGTAAAGTGGCATTTTACTAAACGATTTTAAATGCAATAATGTGCCTTTACTAACAAATGAGAATAATAAACTGGCCACGTGCGAGTAGAACTTGCGAGGAGAGGGTATGTACCATTCCGTTTTTTTGTGAAAACTTTAATACTTAAGATTTTCGTTTTAGTTTTCCTGTAAACTATAAGAGGGGGCCCTATATTCGCTATTTTTCCCAAATTTTAGACTCAGTAGTTTTGGAGTGAAGGATTTCGGTACATATTAAATATTTATTCTTTCTTTTGTACCTGACCGCTAAGGTAGGGCAATTTCCGTATCTATATATTTTTTAGTTATTTTGAGTAGGTAATAAAAGACAACATCGGATTTTTCTTATATTATTTATTACATATTATCACAAGAAATTTTTAGACAATAATCAGTCTTAAATATAATAATTATTAATGGCATAATTAAAGACTACTGCAAATAAGTTGAGTTTATTTGTTTTACCTGTAAGATAAACGATCAGTATAAACTGTGGTATTAAATTGGGGATCAGCATCTGGTCTTATTTGCCTTCGTCCAGTTAGTTGAGTAGTCATAATATCGCTCCGATCAAAATAATCTGAACAAATTTGAGCAAACTTTTTGACATGCTGGTTTCGTAAATCCAAAATATCATCCATCTTTGTCTGCGCTCATGATTTACAGGAAAGCTACAACAATATAAATAAACATTAAAGTATACTAAAATGTGCTGTAAAAGGTAAACGAAATGTTTACCTTCGAAAAATCTAGGTTTAGTAAATAAGTCCAACAAAATTATCTATTCAGCTTAAAGATGGGAAATCTAGCTTAGAATTTAACAATCATTTTTTTAATCCTCCATCAAGATATTTTTTAAAGAAGTGCACATGTAAAATTGTTTTTGCAATAATTTAATAAAAATAATTTTTAACTACGTCTACACCACTGCTTAACTTAAAAAAAACATATCTTACTTACCGCCGAAATATCAATCCGGGATTAGAATAATCCATTTTTTTGCAAACTACGCACTGCCGAACCATTGTAAATTGTCAATACTAATAAAAAAAAATGAAAAATACTTGATTTTCGCAAAATGTCACACAAAGCACATAGCAACACTGCAACTTCCGTAATGACAATAAAAGGAATGCATTGAATGAAAAGTGAATCATGCGTTCATGCAGTGTTGTCACATGTATTTTCCAACAGATGCATTTAATATAAGTTATATACCCTTCGTCTTCAGCTCGCCGAAGTTTGTCAACGTTGAATTCTGATAGAAACGGTGTATGATCAGGTTAAAATGTAAACAGTTGGATCTGCTTATATTAAATATCTCTGGTAGAAACTGCTAAGATTTGTGTGGTTTGCATTGTTACCCATATATTGAAACACTCTTATCTAGCGAAACAATCTCTCCCAATAGCAAAACACTGAAACGATTACCTTTGGACTTTTTCGGATAAGCTCACGTAATCGTCTCGTAATATAATTTAAACTATTTGTGCTAAGTATTGAGACAATTAAATAAATAAATTTTAATAAAATTAATAAACAATTTGAAATATTTATTTTGAATGTTTTATTATAAAATTGTTGTGAACAAGATATCTTAGAATGTACACACAGAAAATTTCTGATATCTTAATGTGATTGGAATGGACAAAGTGAAAAATAATCAATTAAACTAAACGACACATGCAAAAAGAAATTTGGATCGGTAGATCACCAAGTACTCCAGATTCTCCCTGATGTGGTTTAAAGGAAATATTTCAACACTTTTTTCACACTTATTTTAATACATTCTATTTCAACCTTTTAACGGCGTCGTTCAACATTCCAAAACCAAAATTGACACGCGCCGTGACAAAACAAATAGACAAGTACAGTAAATACCCAATTCTAATTATTACCTCTAAACTACGTACAATGTAATCTAAAAGTTTTGAATCGTTACAACACTACGTGATTATTTAAACCCCAACAACGGGATTTTTAGAAATGCGTCCATTTCTTTGTTGTAAGAAGAAGAAGTGAATAATCTTGAGCTACTACCAAGCATTGAACAAGCTCTGCATGCCGCAAAATAATTAGAAAAATTCTATTTATTAATTATAGAAGATGAACCCACTATAATATCCCATATTATTAAAATACAACCAAAGATACAATTAAATTGCTGGAATAGTAAATAACGACAAACAAAATTAACAGATTATATATTTTTTATAATAATAGGCGTCCCTTTTAAGCCACGCAGATTTATACCTCAAATGAATAAATACCATTTTAATAATTTTTGGAAAAATTTTATATACCAACAGGTTACCGTCAGGACTCAAACCTGAATATACCAATTTCGCGTTGGTTGATTTATCAATTAATCTACAGTAACCGATGGACATCGGGGATTTGAACTTTTTATAAATGGCTTAAAAGGGACCCCTATTATTATGTATTTTCACGTGTACCAAATTCAATCTTATATATTTTTTTATGTAAATTTTTTTCTAATTTAGGTTGATTATAACTGACCCACCCCGTCTCCACTGTGGCTACCGGCACCACTTGTCGCTACGGTCCGGTCACGAGAGCGTAAGAACTCAATTTAGTCAAAATGAAAACCACTTATTCGTAAAATTATATTGTTTTCTTTTACTGTCCGTTTAACGAAAACTCTTTATTGCGCAATAAAATACTCAGTTCGCTATACAGAGTTTATACTGTGAAATGAAAATAAAACCTAGACTCTAGAGCAGCGGTTCTCAAACTTTTTTGGTGGCGGAACCCTTTTGGAAAGCGAAATACTTGACGGAACCCTCCAATAAAACAAAAATGTCTTTATGTGCATTCTTTATTAATAAGCATAATACGAGTAGGTACAATGTAACAGTTACTTATTAAAAAAACATTATGCATGCCTTTGAAATTTGAGAGTTTCCCTCGATTTCTCCGGGATCCACCATCAGATCCTGACTTGGTTCCGATGGGACCACCTCGGAAGTGCACTCTTTCGAATAAAAAAATTGGTTGTCTGTAAAGTCGGTTTACGGACGATAGTTTTACGTGATAACGTATTCCGTAATACATAACCTAAATTTATATAATAATTATAATAATTCGAATCTATGATATTGCATCTTTTGCTTCAAATTTAGGTTAATTTTATTTATTAAAATTACTCACCACCTATAATATAATTGTTTTTTTAACTTTCTTTCTTTCGTATTTATTTTAAGTCTCAAAGATTAACTGTCATAATATTTTGAAAACAATTGTTTCATTGTATAAAATTCCAAAACCTACTTACAATATTTAAGTATTTTCATACGTCATAAAATTTATTTTTATAATGATAAAATTTGTAAGAAAACGATTTTTTCGAGAGATGAGACCTAGCTAAAACGATTTTTTGCCCCCCAAAATCCCTTTTCAGTAAATTTCATCCAAATCGTTAGGGCCGTTTTCGAGAAAAGCACGCACAGGGTCAGGCGGAACGTTAGGAACGTTACACTTTTTCGTGCATGCAGCCGGTGTTTTATCAATTTATAAGATTGGTGATTCATCAATTTATAAAACGTTATCACGTCAAAAAATCTAAAGGGAGGTATTGTTTTTTTTTTTTTTTTTTAATGAAAATAATTAATGTTAACACATTCAAACATTAAATAATAATAATTTTATTAACTATTCCAGTATACGAAATCAAAATGTCCTTTAAAATTTTCTTTTAAATAGGCATGAACGTTGTTTTCTTGCTGGCTGATCAGCTCGCACTGCCTCTTTTGTCGGCGTGCGTATAGCATAATATTAAAAAATATTATACGCAATATTCTTTTTTAATATTTTTCTAAATTCTTACGGAGCCCCTACAGGGGTTCCGCGGAGCACACTTTGAGAATGGCTGCTCTAGAGCATTAGAGTGTCGACATTTCTAGAATAGGAAAACAGTAATTAAAGTATATAACAGAAGTAGTCAAGACAGAATTTAAACGGAGCTTAAAATTCGTTTCAGTTAAATAGGATGTTAATTATATTGTTTCCATAATCGTAAATTATAATAATGGTCTTTATACATATAATAAAATATATACTTTTAATCTTATTTTTTAATGACTGTTGGCATAACTAATAAAAATTAATCTACAATAAAATGCATTTTATTATTATTGTTACGGTTTAGGAAGGAATATAAAATTTCCTGACATTTATTTATTATATTTGCTAAGGGCAGTACAATTTCTAAACTTGAGGTGGATCATTATTCTCGTCTTTGTGTATCTCAATTTTCTTTTTATTTACAACGCGAAATACAGGCATTAGTATAATTTAATAGTATAGTATACTTTCGGTCAGTGTAGTGTATACGATTTTACTTCATATGTCTGTCGTAAATACGCTTATTAAATACATTGATTAATTACTTATGAATTACATAAAAACACAGATAAATTCAAAGCAAGCAACTTTGAGGTTAAACGTAAAAACACGAATGACAGCTGTTCGCGACTATTAGCTAAAATGTAATATGGTTGCTAGGGAAACTACCTCTAAACAACAGTTGAAAGGTTATTTTTTCTTTACTGCCTTCCGAACTTACATACTTCCCGCATCGGTGCCTGTAATCCCACCAATGCGTAAATGTTAAACTTTCTGCCTTATTTCGATCGAGGTATAAAGAAAAATATTTTATCATCGCGATAAACAGATTAGTATACTTCTTGTAACAACACTGCTGGTGTTCCCACAGGGAAGAGGGGGATATGTGAGGCGTCGGATGCAAATCAGACAGTAGAATCATATCCTGTCGGCGGAAATTGTTTCCTGAACAATTCAAAATTCATATATTTTCTTTATATATTTATTTTGTAACGAACATACTAATTTATATTTTCAGTAAATTGCATTAATACCAATTAATCCTTTATTTTTGATTGCAATAAATTTAAAGTGCATTTTTTACGACATTTAGAAATATCGCATTCAATTAAAATGCCTTAAAATATTTATGAACTTAATGGTGTCTGGGAATAATCTGATTGGTAATAATTTGAACATACATAATATCATTTAAAATTTATTCGATTTTTAGAATCTCTGTAGAAGTCATTTTAAACATATTCATCCACCTCAAAATTTGTTACGTTCTTATGGCTAAGTAGTGTTTTAAGAGATTAATCGATTTGTGCCTAAAAATTACAAATTGAAACTTGGAGGGGGATTTACCTTCAAAAATCATTCTGAAGATTCGCTGAAAGAAGCTCTTGCCTGTATTAAAGGTTTCTATTCTATTTTAAATTTGGTCATGGATATCAAGCTTATGATTTCTCTCATTGGTATTTGTACCTATTGCAAATATCATTTATTTAAAATCTTTGCAATTGCCGAACCCTATAGATTATGTCAACAAAAATAATTTAATTATCTACGGTTTCTAAAAATAAATTAACAAACTGTGTAACTATAAACATATTCATAAGCTAAATGATTTTAAACAATTGAACAAACAGATATTTTAATGCAAATATAACATTTTTGCAATACTTTCTATACAAACAAATTTTGCACAGACGAGGTACTTTGAAACAATACTATTTTTAGGTATTGTGGTACCGTGCTCCGGTGTAAAAAGTGTCAAAACTTTTGACACTGTTGCGTTTGTTACACAAAACCGTAAAAACAACTTGTCTCTGCTTTAACTTTAAACTTTCCGTTGTCCTGATTCCAATATCCTTATGATCAACCCACCTTAAGTTCCCATTTCATATATATGTGTAGGTATATAGTAATACATTTATTCAGAATTGTTTTATAGTTTAGTTAGTGGCTGAATACACAAAAGTGTAAAAGCCCAAAGTTATAAAAAAACTCTAACCTTGTGAGATCTGACACGTTTATTTACGAAATTGGCGGGTTTCAAATACCAACACAGTTTGAACAAGTTTTTCAAGCTTTATAAGCTAATTATAAATATTTCAAAATGTAATAAAAGGATGTAGAGTGTCTGTTTTTTATATTTTTTATAAAAAAAAATGCATTATTTCCCCCAAAAACAATAGGGCCCTTCATAGTTGCATATTATCAAATACCCTCCTAAAATTTGGTTTCAATCCACCCATCCGTTTGACCTGATTCCTTTTCGCATAGAAGCATAGACTTTTTTAAAAATATGTTTTTTGGGTTCGGGGCACCACAAAACGAAAAATATAGTAAAATTTTAAAAAGTGATTTTTAACCGAAATTAGTACCTACTGTTTCTCACTTGTGGTATTGGAATGGTAATATAGTTATTATATTATTATTATATAGGTACTTTAAATTCTACTAATTATTATGTTGTTAGTTATTAGTAACTAGAATATCTGCTAATATGACATATTGTGCTGCGGTGCGTCATAATGGTAGACCAGATCTCGTTAACCCCACGTACAAAACATTGAATATCTCCGTTGAGTTAAGATATTATTGAAATACTGTTTTCAATATTTTTAAAGTTATTATTATTGTCATGATATGATACTATTATTAATAGTATTTTTAAGTTGAAATTTCCAAATTATTTGAACTTGAGTTAGTATTTTAGGGGCTTTTTTAATAAAAAATTAAAGATTATAAATATGGGTTTATAATAAGCTCCATACATCTTATCCTCTGGGGAGTTGATTTCTTCGATGTGCAAAATATCCATTGGAAATACACAATTATTATTTTATATAACATATAACAGTGTTATTAGCCGTTTAAGTGCGGACATTTCTTTTTTGTAAATTAGTTTGGTGGGAGTTAACTTTAAAAAACAATAACGGGGTCGTGTCGATGCGATGGCGTTTTTTTTACACAGTGAAGAGGGGAAAGCATCTGGGAGGAAATCTTTAAAAAACAATTTGGGGTCGTGTCGATGCGATGGCGTTTTTTTTACGCAGTGAAAAGAGGAAGGTGTCTGGATAGAGATTTTTAAAAAACAATTACGGGGTCGTGTATACAAAGTGAGACAGTAATACAATAATTCTGCACCAGTTGCTATGACGTGTATACGTGATTTCTGATTGGTTAGATTAAAAAAATGACAGTGATAGACGAAATGTTTTTACGTATTTTTGAAGAAATTTGTGAATAATTCGCAAAGTTATTTTTTTGTAACGTCACAATTTAGCGTTTTCTTGACTTAAAAAAGAAAAAGTCAATGTTGGGCACTTCGAATTATCGAACTGGACCCCTTCGATTTTCTTATTTATCAGATAGAGGGAGCGGGGGCTTCAAAACCAATGATAACGTACGTCACATACCTTAAATAATCCATCACGATGGAATGCCGTGTTTTTTGTAAGAGCAAAGTTGAATTTGAAAGGTGAAAAAATATGATGTAATACATTTTACGCATACAGTAATTTTAAAGAAATACGCAACGACAACGCAAATTCTTTTCCAACAATATTTAGAGGAAAAGCATGTAAAAATATTACTTTGACGTAGATTGAATGCCAGGAAATAAGAAAGTATTATAAATGATTGATTAGTTAATTGTGTACGAGCGATTGTGGTCAATAAAATTCATCGACGAAGATAATATTATTACACTTCTGTTGTTTACACAACATTGTTGTGTCATGCACGTTAATAAAATTTCGATATGCTTTTTTCCACAGTTTGTTGGTTGGTTACGGTTGTCTTGAAACACGTTCAATTATTTCATAAATACAAATTGTAAGAAAAACAACTCGTTCCAAGTACCTCATAAGAATAATTAATTTAAACACCAGCTCATGATCATATTATCAGGGGACACGGCAGTGCCCCCGCCAAGTCGAGCACTGCCGTTGTACCATCCTTTTCTCGAAGCGACTCTCACTCATGGCACTTTTGACCCCCGTGTAACTTCGTTGTGAATATTAATTGTTAGGCAAAGAATTTATAGGCCAATTACTTAAACATTTTTGTTGTTTTCAGTGGAGATGGTTTTTCAAAAAAAAATATTTAGTTAACAATAGAACCACTGTTTTGAAAATAAATTTTAACTTTTTTTTCAACGGAACTTTATTCTTTCAAGTGTTAAGATGACACCATAACTTATTCAGATTTTTTAATTGTTATTTAATACTATAAATGACCCAGGCAGCCGAAGCATAAATAAAAAAAATATTTTGTGTTGTACTCTCTCAACAGGCGGAGCGCTTGAGCTGTAACGGCCGCGCGGAACCCTATTTTCAACGTTAAAAAACTATAAATATTAGAGATAGAGTTCCGGCAGTTGGAATTTATTATTAGAAATTTTTAAGAATCTTTATTTCAATTTCCGCTATCGCTTATAGTTTTTGAGTAATTGCCAAAAATCTGAGGGGCTTTTTTGTCTTTTCGTTTTTTATTAATAACAAATGCAATTTTTGTAGGCAAAAAAATAAAAAAAACGTCTTTTTCGTAATATTGTTCCGAATCGAATATAATTGCTCATATTTTTTGGAGAATTGGATCTATTTTTCTTAAGAATCTCAGTTCCTGATTAGGCTATAGGTCAAAATAGAATGCAATCGAAATACAGGACACAAGGTTCAAATATACGTCAAGTTCTGTAAGTACCGGTTAGTAGCCCGATCTATAGTGCCTCAGTGCAGAGATTAATTATTGCATTTTTAAGGCTCTTTACCTTATATAAAAAAAAACAAGTGAATGAACTCAGCAAACAAATAGTAAACACAGACGTATTAACATATTTTTCGTATTAGATAGTTAGAGGTCGTTTATTAAGTAGACGTGATTAAAAGTCTATCAAGGATTACTTCATGATACATTCCATAAAATAAAAACATTCAAACAAAAATAATCTCTTTATGCAAAACAATTAACATATTATGTTACTTATAGAAATTTACAAATTTCGAAGTTCATGGGAGTAATAATTTCTAATGCAAGTCGAGATAATATAACTATTGATTCATTAATCATCAGTAATGATAGTCATTATTTGTAAGTAAACACTGTTATGAAAGGACAGTACTGAAAATTAGAAAAACTCAAAAAAACATTCTTTTATAGCAATGTGGACAAAAAAGTAAAAAAAACAATTTTTAAATATAAAGATTTTGTACAACAGCGATGGGAGTCCCCCAACTCGATATAATTTTTTTTCTAATAAACCTAAAATGAGAATACAAATCTTTGATTAACGTCTGAATAGAACTCTTCAAATAAATAAAATTGTCGACCAATTTTTCTCAGACCATATATTTTTTTTTGTCAATATTATATGGTCTGAGAAAAATTGGTCGACAATTTTATTTATTTGTAAAATGAGAATAGCTATTCAAAAAATTAAATCACATTTTAAATAAGTAATTACTTGAAAATCAAACCTGCAAAATTAAAAACAAAAATCGGTCAAGTGCGTGTCGGATTCGCGCACCATAGGTTCCGTACAAAGATGTAGGTATGTAAATAGTTCGTCCATCATACATCGACAAACGCCGCGGTCAGTTCGCCAACTAAGCATGTAAAAGCAATGAGTTCAGATGAACCACTGAAGTTTATTGTACCTCGTGATCAGTTGTCGTACCGTGTTGTATGCGAAAGTTCTCATATTGTGCTGTATAAACGCACCGCTAGCGGACGATTGTTTTGTATTAAAACTTATTGTTACTGTGTAGGTACGTACGTAGCATGTTGTTGCGGTTTAAAAACATTTTTTTTCTGATGTAACTATACAAACTTATGATTTTCGGATTTTTCCCTTTACTTGTGCTAAAAAACATTGCTTCTTGCCAAATTTCATGATTCTAGTCTAACGGGAAGTACCCTATAGGTTTTGATTCTCAGACAGACAGACAACAAAGTGATCCTATAAGGGTTCCTTTTTTCATTTTGAGGTACGGAACCCTAAAAAATAGTTGAATGTACTAGATATCCATAAATAACATACTATAGTCTCAGCTTTTCGTCTGGAAACTGCTCTACGCATCGAATAACCTTAATAAAACTCTTCAGTCAACGATCGAGAAGCATAAGGTGAAAAACAAGTAAATGGTCTTTGAATGTCATTGGACCAAACAGCATGCTTTAAATAAAAAAGAGAACTTTGCAAATCGAAAACAAAAGCAATATTTCCCGGTTGATATGTGTTACCTCGACATTTGAAATTCTTTCAAGTACATTATTCTCACATTCATAATACACCTGTAAATTTTTATACCGGATGTATTGTGTGAACTGCGGTGGCTGATTTAATTTGTTCTGTATTTTTTAATATGAAACAGTATCAACAATCAATAAAATTTTCGACTAATTTTCAGACACATTAATTAATATACAGTTAACGTTTTGATCCACATTTGTATCTTCTTCCGAATTGAGCTAAAATATAAAAAATAATTAATAATTAGTTTATAATAGAATTAAAGTTGAGAATTTTTTTCTGTTGTTATCTTTTCATTAATATTTTAATGTTGAAAAAAATTCTCAACTTTAATTCTATTAGATAATACCTATATTAACTAAAAATTAATTTTTTTTTTTATTTTTTAGCTCAATTCTGAGGAGGATCCACATTCGGATCGAAACATTAATTGGATATTAATGTGTCTGAAAATTGGTCGAATATTCTATTTATTGAAGAATATAATGCCCTCCTCCCTGATCTTATTTTAGTTTAATCAAAGCCCCCTATGGTGACTTATATTTATTTTCTAGTTTTTAGTAGGTATACATTATTATCGATAAAAGCGTTTAACTTAAAAGTTTTTTTACCTATTTTTATTTGCAAGTTTTTAGTTTTATTTGCATCCGGGCGAAAGTCGGAACGGTCAGTTAGTTATTATAATATTGTATTGTCATCGAAACTACAGACGTGTTCGGTTATTTTTAAGTGTTTAGTTTATAAAATTTTCTTTTCAAAATTATTAGAATAATACATATGAAAATTATATAGTTTCAACGAAAAAATAATGTTATAGCCCAAAGAATTTCTGTACATGTATCGATATTCCTTAAAAACATCCTAGTTTTGATCTGTTTAGATTTTGAACAAATAGACAAATAGACATGTGAAAACAGCCCAAGTATGATAAATACCTACTGTATAAATGTGAAATATGAATTTTTCTCTAAGTACGAGTTTTAAATAAATCTTAAACTTTGATTACCTATAGGTACCCAATTTCTTGTTTATATGACATTTTGCATTATTAGGTTTGTTTCAAGCAGCCGCGAATGGTAACAGAACCGTACGCAGTCTTGTCACTACGCAAGACTGTTTACGGTTCTGTTACCGTTCGCGGCTGCTTGGAACAAACCTATTATTTTATGTCTGAGTCATAATATACACAGCTGATTGTCCGTTTAGTTCTTGAATAAGACGTAAAGACTAAAAAAAATGATCTTTTAGTTCTCACGGAAACTGTAAGAACAATTATTATCCGTCTGTAAATACTAATCAAAATTTTTCTACAAGGTTTTAAAAAGATTCTTTGATAAGAAATCGCTATTAAGTATCTGTTCGTTCTCTTTTCCTTATGTTTTCATTTTGTCTTTGATCATTATTTTGTATAAATTTCATGAAATAAAACGTTTATTGTGTCTTTCCACTTACTAATTATCTTCTTTAAGATTATTATTTGTTTTTAATTTTACTGTTTTTTTTATTTTCTTTAAATTTTCTAAAATTTTATCGTAAAATAAAACGACTCCACGCGTTTTATTGCTTTGATTAATTATTTAACTAACCAATTATTATCATGGAATAATTCAAGGAATATTTTCATTAATCGATTGTCACGGACAAAATAAGTACACAAACGTTTAAATATCAAAGTCCAACAACAATTTTTTGTTGCAGTCAATTCAAAAATCCTATCAAATCTACAGCAACGAAAGCCAATACCATTTTTGGTTTACCTACTTCAACACCGGGAGTATTTGATATCGACATTTTATGTGCTGATTCGGAGCGCAAAGCAGCGCTTGATGCAAGCAAGTCTGCCACTAAGAACACACACGAGTTTATGGTCTGCCAGTGGCTGTTAAACTTTTAGCGTTGATTGTGTAATCATTGTAAAAATATAAAGTACCTAAGATTTTGGTTGATCTGCAGCTAGAGGAACCTGTCTCACCTTCTGATTAAAATCTTGTCCGTCACTTCCACATCGACCACCATCCCCTGGTAGCGTCTCTGCTTATCTCATTTACCTGCTTTCGCGTGACGTGTTATCAGCCGTCTGTAGTATTCGATTCATTTTTTTTCTCTTCTCTCCGTCGGTCATAACCGCGACGATTTTTGAACCAGTATCAACTTATTATGAAACAGTAATAAAACTAATAAAAGCACAAAAAGGTTTAAACTATCGAATGTATTAAAATGGAAAAGTAACAAAATCAAGTAAACTAATAAGAATAAAAACTAAGGACAAAAACACATCAAAACAAATGTCAAAATAAACTAATTCGCCACAGTATAAGAATCCAGAATGTATTATTGTATGGCAATTGGTGGAGGTCATTTCGAGCAATACATTCGATAGTTTAACTTTAAGCCTTTTTTGTGCTTTTATTAGTTTTTTAACTTCGAAATTTCAAGAAGCAATTTCTCGGTAACAAATTTATCGAATTTAAAAAAACAAATACGGTTGTGTAAATAATGAAAAACCATTCCAAATTAGGGATCATTTGACCCCCCGCCCCATTAAAAAATTGCGCGGGGGGGTTGATACCCCTTGATCACAGGGATAGAGTTGCTGGAATTATTTTTGCATAAAAATTGGTCCCTTTTGATATAAAGATCGATGTGTTTTTGGATTTTTGTCAAAACGTTTATTTTGCCGAGTTTTATGGGGGTACAAGTTTTCGTTGGGACACCATGTATGTATGAAGTACTTTTGCTTGATTAAAATATCAAACTATATGGATAATATTATCATTAAGTGCACTTTAATTTGTTGCCGGACAAAAAATTGCGCTTTAGAACATTCTTTAAAGTTATAAAAAGCTCCCTATTTTATTGTTATTCCGCTATGTACGTACTACGTATAGTATACGGGAAAGTAAAAACGTCGGCTATTATATTATTTAATTACTTTGATCTATTTTCACAGTCACATTATATTATACACCACTTAAATCATAATTTATGTTTATGTATGCAATATATAAATATGTGTATCACCATTTAAAATAGTTTACCAACATGTATATAATAAAATGCACATCGTTGTGCGACAGGTACTTACCGCGATATGAGGTCGTTTTGGATTTTTATTTTTTATATGAAACCATCTTTGAAGGTTTAATCTGTATCGCAGGTGTAATATATGGATATAAATAAAGTAAGCATTCGGGAATACTTTTCGGCATGTTTCAAATTACTGACATGGTAAAATAGTTTTTTTTTTAACTTTTAATATCACTGGCTTAGCTGTGATCAGCTATTCACAATGTAGAATGTAGATAACAATAGAAATGAATATCTAGTAAATATGTAACTATCTAGAAAAAAATATGTAAATAGGGTACACTTACTGTTGGTACAATTTAACATGCACTTTTGGTGGAAGGAGAGATGAAAAAAAATAGATAATAATAGTTGACAGCGTTTGGTCCTGAGGTAATCTTGATTCTTAAGTCTTCGGTTAACCGTTCATGTATCTATTTTGTAATGTTGCGCACCAGAGCATGAGGGGATTCCTGTGAGAAATTTTTTCGTTAGTGTTTTTATATAGCTGTCAACTGTAGATATAGATAGTTCGCGGTGTATTTGTGAGTTACGGATGAACCAGGGGGCTTTAATAATTGTCCGTAATGTTTTATTTTGAAATTTCTGGAGGCGTTGTGGGTTACTCTTTGATGCTGCTTGCCATACTGAACACGCGTACGTGAATAGAGGTCGTATCAGGCTATTGTACATCAGAAGTCCGCACTCTGTGTTCAAGGTGGATTTTCTGTTTATTAACGGATGTAACGAAAATAATCTTACATTGCTCTCTTTAAGTTTGGTTTTGATGTGAGCACTCCACGTAAGACGTTGATCTAAATGTACACCTTAATATTTGACAGTTTCATTTTTAGCAACGTAAGATATCTCGTTATTGTTAATTTTTATTTTTTTAGGTGCATTAGTGAAATAAAAAGAACGTCTTTATAAAAAAAAAACATCCTATAAAATTGCTGTTTTCATGTGTGTAAAGCGGTTGTAAAATGACCTGTTTTCGTACTAGTGCTTAAAGTAAAACAAAAGTAATACGATTTTACCAATCTAATATCTCTGTCAGTTGCCATTTAGATTTATATCAGCAAAAAAGACCAGCTTTGTAGGCGTTACCATCGTAAACAGTCCACATATAAAATTTATTCCAAGCAGCCAGCAAACGGTTGAACGAAACCATCACCCGCATGCGCAGTAGCTAAAACGAAGCTGTTTGTGTTGGTTTTGGAACACGTTCTAGCTACCGCGCATGCGGGTGACGGTTTCGTTATCCGTTTGCTGGCTGCTTGGAATAAACTTATATACACTTCCAACTGAATTGTCAAAAGTATTACAAATATACATTTGTGATGTGAAAATCAGCTATTTTATAAATAATGTAGTATGATGGGGCGCCGGTTGTCAAAATTGACATAACGTCACTGACGGCTCGCGTGGGTAGTCACTAGACGGATTTCAAAATTAGAACCGGAACTATTTTTCGAGCCATTTAATCTGCTTATTTTGAGCAAGAACCAATCAGGAAACAGTTTCTTGTCACGAGGGTGACATTGGCAAACGGCCACAAACAAACATGTATGTTCTGTTCAGAGAGAATAAACGTTCACTTTTGTTAACATTCAAACAATCACTGTGCGCGCACTAAACTCATCTACAAAGCAAGCTTCTATACACGCATCGTGTGAAACGAACACGTATAAGCCATCACGAAACTCAGTGCCACAGTACGCTTGAAGCCTAGCAAGGAATCTAGAGGCAAAACCAGCCTTGTGTGCAGCGGCCTTTAAAAATTGACATCAGTAATCACACGACAGCTATATCGCTATAACATTAATGATTAAATTGTAAAAACAGGTAGGTATTCATAATAGCCGGCGCGACCTTGCTCTTGTACTTTTACTTTACTGCGGCTATTAGTTATAATTCACTTTTGCTAACGGGGAAATACTTTGTAATTTACATTGTAAAATACATGACATGCATAGAACAAATATTATGGTGTTATATCCATTGTTTAAATTCTAATATTTCCCAAAATGACGCCACAAATACGCAATTACTAGATCCGTGCATGCTTGTAATGTTGTATTACTATGAGACATTATGACGTCAGTGTTTTTTATAGCCCCAAGCAAACAATTATTTTGAGGATGATTTAAAGCTCATCTCATTGTATCTCACTTCATTAACTTATTTGATACTAGCGGTCTCGCCCGGTTTCACCCGGGTGCAAAAGAACGAATGGGGAAGGAATGGACATGAGTACGCACATTCATCTTAGCTTACCGAGATGAATGTTGTGTCCAAACTTCATAATGATCGACGTTACCGTTCAAAAGTTTTTGTCATTAAAAAGCAGTATTTATACTTTTTTAACCGACTTCAACAAAAAGGAGGAGGTTCTATGTTCGTCTGTATATTTTTTTTTTATGTATGTTCACCGATTTCTCCGTCAATTATGGACCGATTTTCAAATTTTTTTTTTATTCGAAAGAGTGCACTTCCGAGGTGGTCCCATCGGAACCAAGTCAGGATCTGATGGTGGATTCCGGAGAAATCGAGGGAAACTCTCAAATTTCAAAGGCATGCATAATGTTTTTTTATGTATGTTCACCGATTTTTAGTGTTAGATTAACACTAAAAAGAGAAAAATAAAATATTTTTAACAAAAAAATTTAACCGACTTCAAAAAAGGCACTAAAAAGTAAAAAATAATTGCGTATTGAAATGTTTTGGAGTCGGTGTCAACCAAAATGAAATCTATTCCGAGAACTACACCGACTCCAAAACATTTCAATACGCAATTATTTTTTACTTTTTAGTGCCTTTTTTGAAGTCGGTTCAATTTTTTTGTTAAAAATATTTTATTTAAGTAATAAATTTCCTTTAATATAATAAATATTTAATTGAAAACACTGTAGGAAAATTATTTTTATGTAGTTGTAACAGTTTTCAAATGAGCTATTAATTAAATTTATTTAATTTTAATTAGTCTTAATAAAATTTAAAAAAATTGAAATGTAAGCCTTAAAAGTAGGGAATGGAGAAAAAAAATAAAAATATATTCGCCGACGTGGGGATTGAACCCTAGACTCTGGCATTTAGAGTCTTACGCTCTACCAACTGAGCTATCCGGGCTTGTAAACTTCACGCGCTAATATTGCAATATTTGACTAATTTTGAGATACATCTTGCAACATTTTTCATTGATGTTCTGGCTCCAATTGGTCGTAGCATAATATTATACAGGTGAGTCAGACCACCCGTATCAGTTGTTTTTTTCGAATGGTGATATTTTTTCCCCCCGGAAAGGTCGGCTTCCCTGTTAGTTTGCTCCGGAATGTTAAATGGCACGATAGGTCAGAAGTGGTTATGTTGAAAATATCTTTAAAAAATAAGAAAGTTTTGTAGGACATTTTTTTTTTGTTACTGCCAAACCCTGTTAAGTAATATTCGTTTGAAATTATTAAATTAACATATCAGAATAACAAACTTAATTTTAAAAGTCTGCATTTAAAATCTAGTTTGTCACAAATGTTCAAACTGTCTTCAATTTACTTCTAAACACTGCGGAGTTCTAGATATGTTATGAGTACCTGGAAATATTTTCCGACAAAAAAAAACAATTGCAATTATTGAAAACTTATTGGGACATAGTTTACTTAGGTAACTAGATTTTAAATGCTAACTTTTAAAATTAAGTTTGTTATTCTGACATGTTAATTTAATAATTTCAAACGAATATTACTTAACAGGGGTGGCAGTAACAAAAAAAAATGTCCTACAAAACTTGCTTATTTTTTAAAGATCTTTTCAACAATACCACTTTCGACCTATCGTGCCATTTAACATTCCAGAGCAAACTAACAGGGAAGCCGTCCTTTCCGGGCAGAAAAAATATTACCATTCGATTCTTCATTAGGGCTTTTATAATACAGATTTTTGACACAACTCTCTACGACTAACCGTTTTCGAAAAAAACGACTGATACGGGTGGTCTGACTCACCCTGTATAGCCTATGACCTATATCCAACAAAACAATTTTTTTTCAATTCGAACCAGTAGTTTCTGAGATTAGCGCGTTCAACCAAACAAACAAATAAAATTCTCCAGCTTTATATATTAGTATAGATTAAAACTTTTAGACAGTGACAAAAAATTAAGTTTTGTAACTTATTACACTGACAATTCAGAATAATATTATAAATCTGTATATAAAACTCATTTACCCTGATAACTTAAGATTTAATCATTTTGTTCATAATATTTTGATCTTGGAAACGTGAAATTTCAAAGATAGATTCCCACACACTAAGAAAGGATTTTTCAAAATTAAATCCCTAAAGGATGGAAACTAAAAACTCTATTAACATTCTTAGAGAGTGTGTTTCATGAACAAGTGAAATGGGACATATTTTTGCAGACAATTTTTTTTATTAAAATTAGATGAGTTTTCTATCGCGTGCGGAGCCGTGAGTAACGACCAGTTTAAATATAGACAAAAAAGGTGCTTTACTAAAAAACGTTAACACTCAACTTATTACCAAATATCGACTTCAGAGATCAATAAACTACCTACAGCCGCATCGAAATGAAAACAAAAAAATAAGAATATATAATCAAAACATTCCTCCAAATTTCATGGCTCGTAACTCAAGTATTATACTGTCAAAAGCAGTTAAACAAAATGCAAATTATTTGTCCTGCGTACGATTTGTCACATTAACTAATAAAATTTCCATGAAATTAATTTACAATGTTTTATTTGATTAGTGGTTTGTTTATTCTAAAAAATATGCAAAACTTGTGAAGAACGCACTTTTGTAAACATTTTTGTGAACTTTAAAATGTAGAAATATATCTAATTTACCAATGTAGCCAAAATCAAACAAAACAAAGTTCAGTGACAGGGGCGATTAATATGAAATAAGGTTGATCAAAATTAAGTAAAAAATAATCATTCACTCTTCTTTAGTATACCGTTCAATTATTTTAACTATTCTATTTACTTTTATTAAAACAAGTGGTCGCTCAGTGGTCGAAATTAGACCGTAATTCATTAAATTTTTAAGTTCGAACGTTTTTGAGTTTCTTTTATTATTGCCTATATGGATTTCTCTTGGATCGATTTTACCAGTGTTAATTCGTACGCATCAATCATATGTTGTGCCCTTCCCTCATTAAACTGAAAAGAATGATGTATGTTTCATCACAATGTGTGCGAATTAACACGCTCAAATTGGCACCACACTCTGTTTTTCCTTCTCGTATTTATATATTAAAGATAGATTTAATTTGTAATTTAATTCGCAGTGTTTTACCAACTGTTGTTGTATCAAATACAATTTATTTAAATTCATAAATATAACAAAATAATTTTATCTCCAGAGAAAGGTAATACGGACGATTAATAATAATATATTATTACACATTATTTTCTTAAAATTATGCCAATCGGCAATGATTTATTTCGTAATAACCTATAACCATTTTAAAAAAAATTGGTTGTCGGTTTACGGACGATAGTTTTACGTGATAACGTATTCCGTAATACATAACCTAAATTTATATAATAAATTATAATAATTCGAATCTATGATATTGCATCTTTTGCTTCAAATTTAGGTTAATTTTATTTATTAAAATTACTTACCACCTATAATATAATTGTTTTTTTAACTTTCTTTCTTTCGTATTTATTTTAAGTCTCAAAGATTAATTGTCATAATATTTTGAAAACAATTGTTTCACTGTTTATATAAAATTCCAAAACCTACTTACAATATTTAAGTATTTTCATACGTCAAAACATTGATTTTTATAATGATAAAATTTGTAAGAAAACGATTTTTTCGAGAGATGAGACCTAGCTAAAACGATTTTTTGCCCCCCAAAATCCCTTTTCAGTAAATTTCATCCAAATCGTTAGGCCGTTTTCGAGAAAAGCACGCACAGGGTCAGGCGGAACGTTAGGAACGTTAGGAACGCTAGGAACGTTAGGAACGCTAGGAACGTTACACTTTTTCGTGCATGCAGCCGGTGTTTTATCAATTTATAAGATTGGTGATTCATCAATTTATAAGACGTTATCACGTCAAAACATATAGTCACCTCTATATCGTTTCGTAACTATTCCAGTAAATATATGAAACAAATAAATAAGTGAACTATTAAGTTTTCAAGTAAATTTTATTTACTTGAAGAGTTCTATTCAGACGTTAATCAAAGTTTTGAACTATTAAGTATTTACACAATTAGATATTAAAAAATAAATAAATAATTTTCACTATAATAATCATCATATTAAAAAAATATGTTATGGAATATTTCAAAGATAAGTTCTTATAAAATTTGTTCAGCTTTAGGTATACGTACACCACTGCTTTTGAAGTTATATTTACATTAATATAATATATTAAACACTGCGTACATAATGAGTAAAGCAAATAATAAATGGAATATAAAGCAGCGACATATTTACTTTTTTACACGTATCAAATATTAAAAAAAAATCTCTGCACACATTGCTTCACAGTCTATGATTTATTACAAGGTTTTTATTTTATATAAAAGTGTCATATAATGCTGGTTTTACGTGAATCGATCAGATCTCTGAAACCCTAATTGATTACTGATTAGCAAAGATGAAAAAGTTACCGCGTTGTGAAGTTTCCAATCGATAAATTCGTGTTTTAGTTCAAGGATAAAATATCATCAGTAATTCACACAAGATTGTGTTGCAATATCTAAGTATGCCGAATAGAA
Source organism: Xanthostigma xanthostigma (assembly GCA_963575645.1). Classification (NCBI taxonomy): domain Eukaryota; kingdom Metazoa; phylum Arthropoda; class Insecta; order Raphidioptera; family Raphidiidae; genus Xanthostigma; species Xanthostigma xanthostigma. Next base: position 18,812,514 of record OY754467.1, read on the forward strand.
TTAAAAAGAAAGATATTTTTTACAGATCATTTATGGAACAACCATGCAAAACCCGATAAATCCAGTTTTACTAGTTTCGAGTAAATCGCGAAAATCTGTCACACAGAATCGCTTAGATAATTATCAAATTTTATTTTACGAATCAGTGGCATATATAGGTCATAGATGAGTTTACCAAATTAAGAAAAAAATATTAATTATATTTAAAGAAAAACACATTTATGTTTGAATTTATTGGCTTTTGCCATGAAACCATAATTTTTCGCAAATCAAATATATAAGTATTTCAGAAAGCATTTATTAATATGATAACACCGAATCAAAAGAAGAAAAGCCGATTTTTATAAGTTTTGGATATGAAAATGTTTTTATTAAACACGCGTGAGTAGTATATAATTTCGGGGCCCTGCTAAATTCGGGAGAAATAATAAATTACTTACTTCATGTTGACGCGTAGAGTGATAATAATGAGCCGAAACTGTACGATAATGTATAACTGCATAGTTTCTGGTACAATAGGAACGTGGTAGCGAGCCGAAACTGTACGGTAATGAATTACTGCATAGTTTCTGGACCAATAGGAACGTGGTAGCGTTTTGTATATATGAACACAGCATCGCAATTCAGCGAAAGTCAGGGCCATCTTGTGTGCATCGAGGGTGGTGGGTACGTCAATCAATGAAGTGATTTATTATTTTTTCCTCTTTTATCAGTGCCCCGATTACATATTATTCGTGCTAGTTGAATAAAGCATTATGTGCGACCATTGATCGAAGGAGAATATTCCACTTGCGTGTTACCGCACTCGCTACGCTCGTGCGACAAATTTCACGTTCATTGAATCTCACTAGTCGCACAATATACTGTTTTCTATATAAAAACTTCGTGGTAATGGTATTAAATCTGATTTGTTATTTTCTGACTATAAATATAATTTTTGAACTATTTTTAAATACGTATCCATTTTATGTATAAATATGCTATAATAATTATTCAAGCAAAATATAAACTATCGAGCTATTCAAACAAAATGTTCAGAGCATGTGATAGGACAGAATATCTAGATTCCCGAGGCTGTCGTTTTTATGAAACTTTTAGAGAAAATAAAAAGAAATAAACGTTTCCGGCGTTAGACTTCATTTGTAAGAAAGCGTTTCCGAGTCATTGTGTTGTGGACATTTTTTTATTCATTTTGAAGATGTCCAACTATTTATAACAGCAGTACTCAACTTGCAGCCTGCAGGGTGTTTTTGTTAAGCTTATGCAGTTCTTTAAACAAATGGAAACAGAAGAATAAAGACTTTATAATATGATACTAGTGTTGTCAAGAATCGGTACTTTTAAGTATTTAGGGTACCCGGTACTTTTATATCGAGTACCCGTTACTTTCTACCCGTTACTTTTACCCGGTACTTTAAGGTGCTGAGAACCGGATCTAGGTATAACTAATACTGTATTATAGTAATACCTATACTCTATAGCCGCCAGCCGGTATTCATTACTTATAGGTACCGATTGCATACTGCATACATAAGGTAAACGTATTGGTAGGTACATTATAGCACGTCGTTTAGGTACAATATGCAACCTCCTTTCATACAACAATGAAAACAATGTTATCTAATTGAAAGTAATGCAAATAATTAAGTTGAAACTTTATAATTTTTTGTGAGTAAAGCGAATTATTTTTTGTAGTATTTAAATAATATAATTTGCATATTGTATAATATTAACCATTAACCAATGTCAATTTCGGATTGTTGAATGTCGAGACTCGAGTTTCTCTGTAACGTTTTCTTTACAGACAATTTATACAGACATCCGTGAAAGAATTTTATGATAATTCTAAAAATTAAGTACAGACAATACAGATATCATATTTTATATTGTGTAGGTTAGTGAAACTAAAACAAACTGACAGACAAAAAATCATGTACCTAAATGGCAGAATCCTATGAACCGTGCAAACTACAATTCTTACGAACTTATAAATTACGAATTAAAATTTTTTTTATAATTGAACTAATATGCCAGTTTTGTTTATTTGGTAGTTTGGAAAATTCCTAAAGTAATCAGTGTACGCATTTTATGTTGAACAAACTAAACAAAACTGTACTTATACACTGTCCTAGTGTCCTATAGTGTAGGAAATTCACTGATTCTACATTCTACAACGCAGTCGTGTCTATATTTTGAAACCGACCTGCATGTGTATAGTGTACAATATGGATACTGTATCGTTTTGTTTTTTTTAGGATTATAAAATAATATTATGTATTATACTGAACCAAAAAAATATAATTTAGTTATTAGTTTAATAGTTATGTGCAATCTACAGTAGGTAAATTCTTTTTTTATTCAAAATGTCGTGTTATATTTTTTTCCTACTCTAAAGCCAGATTCCTATTACAATTACAGATACAGTGTCGTCATAAAATTGTGACATGTAATAACAAATTATGTACATATTTGAAAAAATAAATCTTTATTTTGTTTCTAACTCTAAGGGAAACCGGAAAATGGCTAAATATTATTAAGGGATTCTGATTTCTGAACTGCCTTTGGCGTCAGTTTGACACACCTCACCTACGTCCTACTGCATCTGTATTTTGTATCGCACTGTAGCGTATTGTATTTAGTTTCATAAGCACTGCCAGAAGGCAGACGCCAGTGTATGTGTATGTGTTTGTGTAATGTGTACCGGGTACCCTACCCACAGAGCACGTATCTCTTGGTATTTGTACCGTAATGTGTATTGTGTACGCACGGATCTCTCGGTACTTGTACCTATTCATACACGAAGTAACGAAGTAACGGGTACTTTTTCAATTGAATACCCGGTACTTCGGATCTTGGTAAGTACCCGGTACTTAGTAACGGGTAGTTACATTTCTGACATCACTATATGATACAGTAAGACCTTGCTTAACTCGGAGGATACGTTCCAATAAGTTTCAGCGCTAAGCGAAACTACATTAAGCGTCATCTTAAACATAATGAAGACACATTTACCAGAACAGAGAATAAGAAAATTCGGTAGGTATATTTTCCCTTTATTTTGCAACATTCATTGTTAAGTGTTTTATAATCATGTTTATAGACTTAGTAATTGCTAATATCGATTTTTATTCATAAACATTTATGGAATTTTTCAAATTTCAAATTCAAAATTTATTTCCTCAAATAAAGATAAAATAAAATACATATTTAATAAATACATAATTAGAGGATTTCCTGCCCAACTTGGATTACCAGTGCTAGGGCAGGAGTCCAAAAATATAGAAAGGACAAACAATATATAAAACAAAATTTAAAAAAAAAGATATAATGTTTGTGATGACGAAGGCTCTTCTTCATTTGACATTCTTTGAGTTTTTTGCGAAGAAGTCATCTAACACCGGTAGCCTTTTCCTGTTTCATTCATAGTCCAGTCAATGCACAGAAAAAACGGTCAAACCTGGCAATTCTACCAAACAACACCGATTAGCACCAACATTTGGCGGTAGGTTCTACTTACCCTCTACTTCAGTTGTCAATGTGCCGAGGGTTGCTTTTACCCTGGGGGTGGACGCCACACCTTGTCGAGGATGAAAATGATTTTATTAAAATAAGTATGGGAATGGATATATAAAACGTTTTTTTTTAAAATAAGTATGGAAATGGATATATCCATTCCCATACTTATTTTTAATAAAAAATGTTGAATCCTCGAGAAGGGGTGGCGTCCACCCCCAGGGTAAAAGCAACCTTCGGTACATTGACAACTTTGAAGTAGAGGTAAGTAGAACCTACAGCCAAATTTTGGTGCTAATCGGCGCTGTTTGGTAGAATTGCTAGAGAAACCGTGCATTGACTGGGCTATCAGCAAGCGATAAGTTATCGATAGCAAGGTATCCAATGATACTTCGTCTTGTCTTTGATCTTCTATCAAAATTTAAATCATTTTGTATAAACTGATACAGAATTTTCGTTATACTGGCAACACTTTTTTTTAGAAATTGCGTAATACTGGAACAGCGTTAAGTGGGGTCTGTAATATGCTGATTTGATACATGAAAACAGATTAGCTGTCTAAAAAGTTTGTGTTAATATGATTAAGAATTTTTTTATGGGTTCATATTTTGTTAATTGCAGTAACGCCAAAATCTATAAAATAAATTGATAAAAAAATAGTACTCTCACTAGCTGACTGACTGACTGATATATCAACGCAGAACCGAAATCGTTGAACCTAGAAACTAGGAATATTTTCCTCTTATAACGTAGGAATTCGCTTATAATGAATTTTGGAAAAATTTAATGGATGGCATATCCATTAAATTTTTATATTCCCTGGGTTTCATGTTTCTTATTTACGGCATGTAAATAAGAAACATGAAACCCAGGGAATATACACTTTTTTTAAAAATAAAGAAACACATATTCCACTTTTTTTGACGTGATAACGTCTTATAAATTGATGAAACACCGGCTGCACGCACGAAAAAGTGTCACGTTCCGCCTGAGCTTGAGCGTGCAAGCGATAGAGAGGCACGATCGGCCCAAGCGTCGGCTTGTACGCATTTCTCTCTCTTCTCGCGTGACGTCAGAGAGTTCATCAATGTTTCTTTATGACGTTATCACGTAAAACTATCGTCCGTAAACCGACTTTACAGACAACCAATTTTTTTATCCATATTAGGAAAGGGTGGCTTTTTCCTACATCTATTTAGAATGTGTGAAATGTTGGCATCCTAAATCCCACACGGGTCAAGTCGAGTAGAATAGTTACAGTATAATGCCAAAATTATAGTACGGTTCACTAAATGGAGCGGTAAAGAAATAAAACAATGTAAAGTATACCCGACCCATGCATAAAAACTATGCCGCTTATATTACATTGGAAAGTCTAAGTGTATGACTCACTCTTTAAATTTTGAATTTAACGTAGGTACCTATAGTAATTAATTTAATAATTATAATAACAATAATAATAATCTTCATTCGCTCTAAAAAAACATGCTTTTAAGCTGGTGAGTTTGTCAGTTTACCATAGTAAATAAATCATAAAAAAAAATAAAATAATAAATACGAAACATTAAAATTAAAATATATAAATACTTTCAAAACCACAATTAAAAGTTATAATAATAATAATAATTTTTTATTCCTTCATATTGTATCGTATACACAATGCATTTTAAATTTAAATTATTGAGGATTTCCTGCCCAACTTGGAGAACCAGTGCTAGGGCAGGATATACATATAATAGGCTATTATAATTAATCAAAAGGCATACTCGTAAGAAACTAAGCTACGTGCTCGTTTAGGTGAAAATCACAGAAATTAAACTTTCAGAGTGCCTATTATGAGCAATCTTAATAATATTTAATATTTTATCTCAATTACTCGTCTCATTTTCCCCTTGCGAGACTGAGAGACAGAGTTGAAACGTTGAGCACAAAGTCAATACATACCGATACATAATACAGGTATTTTAAATCAAATTAATGTCTACAGGAAAAGTTACTTTACACTTAAACGTTATTTCATTTAATTTAGCTCAATATATTTTACAAGAGGTAGGAAAACCGACTTTGACATAAAAAACAATTAAGTGCAAGACGGTAAGTTTGTCAGGGTAAGAAACGAAAAAGCGACAGAATAATAGACATAGTTAGATTGAGAAACAAATAAATAGAGCACAATGAACGACAATCTGTGCACGTTATACCGAGTGTTTCAAAAGTCCCCTACGAAAGACCAAAAATAGGCCCTGTACAATAAATATCTAAATTTGAAATGATTGACTTACTCTTAGCTAAAATATTCGTTTTGAGGAGAAATTTCACTAATCGATAGGTCTCTAAACCTCGATTTTGAACCTTAAGGCCCCTTTGTAGGGCCCCTAAAAAGGTCCAAGAGGTTCAAAGTTGAATAAATTTTAATTTGAATTTCGTTACTTAATATTATCTTAAATACTTTTTTTCGGGATAAAATTTTACAAATCAGTACTTCATAAGGCCCTAGGGCCCAATTTAGAACATCATTATATATTATAGCTAAAAGTAAGTCAATCATTTTACGAACTTTTCTGATCCTTGCTGTGGTGATTAGAGATGCCACGAATATTCGGCTACTATTCGGTATTCGGCCTATTCGGCTACTTTTTTTAATACTCGGTATTCGGCCGAATGTTGCGTACTATTCGGCCGAATACCGAATATCAAATCATGGGGAAAAACGCACATAGTACTCAAAAATATGCGATTTTTTTCTTAAATAGTATTATTATGTAAAGCTTTTGATGAACAAACATTGATATTTTTAAGTAATAAGGACTATTAATAACACAATTTGATGTAACAATGAACAAATAATGCGTGTCGTGACACGGTCTAATTGCGCAAATGAAACAAATACGCCCGCGGCGCTGCTACCGCACGCTCCGTAATGGGACAAGTCGTAACCTGTCACCCGCGAAATGTACACACAATTTGCTGAACATTCGGCCGCCGAATATTCGGCGCTTCGGCCGAGAACATGGCCGAATATTCGGTATTCGGTATTCGGAAAAATCACTATTCGTGGCATCACTAGTGCTGTTCGTGCTGGGTAAGTGTGTGCGATCTTTTAGACAGACACTCGGTTTTCTAGTTTCACAAAAGATAAAACTATCAAAATAGGCGATTTTTCAGATTTGGTCTCCACTTATTAGCGGTCTCGGCAGATTTTTTATAATTTTAAAAATTATTTTTATCATTAAAATATTTCCCAGTAACTCTTGGTGTAAAGTATTGAAAGGGTTAAAATAAATATTACGTCAAACCCAGCTGATGTGAGTTGATTCAAGGTCGAATCAAGCGAAAATGTCATTTAATCTGAATTATGAAACCGATATATTTAACATCTAGACAAGTTGAGATTATGTTTTAATTGCGCATACATTCATATTAAATATTGTAAAATATTTTAGAATAATAGAGAATGCATGCTAACCGCCATAAATAAATAAAATTCATTTTTCAGTTCAAGTACAAAACTCAATAATATTATGGAATAGATTTCTTTCTGAACTAGAACAATCAGTGCTGGGTAAGTTAAATGAGTACAGACTCATGTGCTGTTTCATTTCTAGAAATTAATCTGATTGAGCACTCGTAGTTGTTCAAACTTGGCAATATGGCCAAGAAAATGACATCTGAGAGATGTGGAACCTTTTTAATCAATATGTATGTGAATAACAGTTACAGTAAATAATAATCTATCTCCTATTATATAAACCAGGGGTGCACAGACTGCGGCCCGCGGGCGCATACGGGCCGCTGTAGATGTACGCGTGGCCCGTCAGCAAACGCGAAAACGGGAGATTGACAGTTGCATAAGCAGCAAAGGACCCCGCACAAACCTTATGGAATTTTATTCTCGATTAAATTGATCGAAAATGATTTTATTTTATACTTTAAAGGTAACTAAGAAAAAATGTCCACGATCGCATAGACTCAAAATCAATAGCTTTTTAGCTACATATATTGTGTTAGCGAGATTTTAGATATGGGGATCTGGGATATCCATTGTTTTCACAATCTTAAAGAATCCTAAGCTCTAGAAATATGAGTTCGAGTGCGCTGAATACGAATATGACATTATTATTTTATACAGTGTCGACACCTTTTAATATTAGGTACCTAGTTTTTATTTTTATTTCTAAAAAAAAACAAAAGTTGAACATGGAACATGTTTTTGAATTCAATAGATATCCCTATATGTATATGTATATAAATCTCAGTAAGCATATCTGTAGTGAAAAATCTATTAGTTTTTATGTAATAGTGATCTTTAAACTAGAACATGAAACCATTTTTGATCAATTTAACCGAGAACCAAATCTTATAAGGTTTGTTCGGGGTCCAATAAAAGTTGCTTACTCTGCTTTGATAAAAACGTGTATAAAGTACTGCAAACAAATGCATTAAAATGAGTAGGTTTGTTTGGATTTACCGATATTTGTGAATAAACGTTTTCGATTATGAAAATAAAAAAAACCAAAAATTGAAACCGCCCTCGCAAACGAAAATTTTGAAGCAATTTTACGTGTGGCGACAAGTAATTTGGAAGCAAATATCAAAACAATTGTTAATTGCTGCAAATTAATAAGTAAAGGGTGTTTTTTTTGGAGGTTTGGTTTTGAAATTGGCAACACCGTTTCAAGTGACAGTTAATTTGACAGTTGACAGATGATTTGTGGTCAGTATGTTTTGCCATTTCACCATGAATAGACTTACATCAGTACAACGCTTGCAAATTGTGCAAATTTATTTTGAAAATTATGGTTCAGTTTGCCAAACTAACCGTGCGCTACGTCCATTTTACGGTCGACATAATCGTCCATCCGAGCAAGTTATTCGGAAAACCATGGATCGTTTTCGAACTACGCATACTCTAGTTGATAATACGCATCCACAAAGACGCCATACAGTGCGCACAGAACATGCCATTGCTGCTGTGGTGCGTAGTGTTGAGGAGGACCCGAATGAGTCGATACGCCGTCGTGTACAGCAATTGGGACTGTGCCCATCCACGTTGTGGAAGATTTTGCGAAAAGATCTTGGCTTACAAGCTTACAAGATCCAGCTTGTGCAAGAGTTAAAGCCGCGTGACCATTATGCGCGCCGTCGTTCGGTGAATGGGCCGAAAACAATATTCAGCTTGATCCTCTTTTTCAACGCAAAATTTTGATCTCACACCTATGGATTACTTTCTTTGGGGATACGTGAAGTCACTAGTCTACGCCGATAAACCACAGACGTTGGATCACTTGGAAGTCAACATTCGCCGCGCTATTGGCGATATACGGCCCCAGATGCTCGATAAAGTGATCGAAAATTGGACTTCCCGATTGCGCTTCATTCAAGCCAGCCGTGGCGCCCATATGCCCGAAATCATATTTAAACATAAATGGCATAAAATTATATTTTAAACAAAGCCAACAACGTGGCCAGCAACCTTATTTTTACGTGTTTTATTTCATTTTAAAGTTGTATACCTCTAAAAAAAACACCCATTATAATGCCTTTAAATTCTTTTTGAAATCCCTGCCCCACAATAAGTTTGTGCATCCCTGATACATAACTGAAACAGGAAATAGTATTGTACCTACACTAGGAAAATTAATGTTTTTCTTAAAACAATGACCTCAATAAAAAGAGACAACTTGTAGCCTTCTATGATTAATTTTAAACTAACTAAATGGAAAAAGTATGAATACATATGTTTACTATTTATAGGTGTAAATTCGGAAAACAGTTTTTATGGAGCAGTAGAAACATCTCATTAAATACATGTTATTACAACAGATTTATGAATGCGCTATACTACTCAGTAAGTTATGGTAGTTGATACATTTAGGGTTGGATAAACTATATTACTCAATAGTAAGTGACATATTATGTTAAAAACGAACGGTAGCGAGTTTTAACAGTCACACGAGTGATAATAGCATTCTACCTAAGATATAATTATATTATTTTATTTTTTGCACGTCCCTTTGCCAAAAAAGCTGGTTTTTATTTTATTTTCAAACAAATTCATAGTATTAGTTTGTTCCAAGTGATATAATTAAAGGAAATTTATTTGGTTGAGGAACAATTCGACTGTATCGCTTGTGGTCGACATTTTGAAAATTAAATTTTCATCCTAAATCGTATTTAATGTAATATATTATACATGTTCAATGCTCATAGGCCTTGAGTATGAAAATATAATTTTCGAAGCGTCGGTCACAAGCGATGCAGTGGTAAAGCTTCTTTGAATTGTTCCTCAACTTCAAAGAACTCTTAATTTTATCGAAGAAACCAATTCATAAGTACCCTACATGGGAAGCCCCCTAAAACCAAGTTCGATATCAAACGGATATTTGTGTGGGTTTAGGTTAACTTCTTAAAAATTCTCTTATTATTGTGGCGTTTATAGTAGAACATAGAAGTCTGTGATAGACGGATAGACAGAAGTGCAAAACATTGGAAACAAGGTTTCAATCTTTGGGCATGGAACCCTTAAAAATGTAAATTGTTTATTGATTTGCGTGATATACGTTTTAGTCGTAGGACCTTGAAAAATAGTGAGCAAAAAATGTTATTAGTCTGTATATGAAGCCTAGTAACAACTGAGAAACAGACGATAAACGTTTTATTATATCTTTATTAATTGAAAACTCAAATCAATATACTTGAAACTGTATGCTGTCCTTGAAATTTTTGTCATTTGTCAAATGTCTACTGTAAATTAAATCACTTTCACGGTTAGACCAAAAAATATTATTTGGATGTTAATTTGAAAATATGAATATTGGTAACAAAAGTTGATAAAATTCGTAGAAATATATCTTGTAAATAAATACATCCATATTTACAAGTAATTGTCACAATTTAATTTTAAAAAAAGTTTACTTTTTTTATTAGCACCTGTTTGATAACCTTATTCCTATCTTTACACGTCGGAAATTCCATTTCAGATTTGTTTAAAATATCAACTTGGAAATCCTACAGGAAAAAAATCATTTAAGAAAGTTTATTGCAGGTTAAAAAACTTGCATCTGTATGTGCTTTTAGATTTTACATAATTTGATGCAAAACTTTCCTGTTTCCCTGTATAGTAAATTTTTATTGATGTAATTTATGCAAATCTTTGACCTGTTGACGCATTAAAAGTGTTCCTAATATCACAGTTAAAAAATGCTGTAAATAAATATTTCAAACTGTAAAAATTACAATATTTAATATTTGTTTTATGTTTCTGTTTAATAGAACATACAGCGTGTTTCAGAAATACGCAGTTGGAAAAGAAAGTATAATGAAGTGTAAGACTACACGTTAGCATGGTTTTTTGCACACGCCCTTATAAAATACCTGCTTTTCATACCTATAGTATATAGCGGTAGTAAAATAGCCCATTTTTCAATAGTGTGTGAAGTAAAACAAAAATAAGAGTAGTCGTTCTACCATTTACATAGTAAATGCATGTATTTCCAACGCAATACAATATTCAAGTGAACCTGTTCAAAATTGAGCAGTCGAAAATTTTGAAAATTGTGTATAAATCAGCTGTTTTATAGAGAGTATGTGCAAAAAAAACCATATGTATCTCGTGCGTGATATTATTAGGGTTCACGTTAGTGTAAAAACTCGCTGGTGCTAGTTTTTAACATAATGTCACAATATATATCATCACCCACTATAACCTATTATTAGGTATATTATTTTAAATTTTCTATACATATACATATACATATATCCAACCCACAAGTGGGGAATGGTAGGTACTAGTTTAGGTCAAAAATCAATTTTCAAAATTTTACAATATTTTTTCGTTTTGAGGTCCCCCGAATCAAAAAAAAAAAATATTTTTGGAAAAACTGTGTGTCTGTTTGTCTAGAGCACGATACAGGTCAAACGGGTGAACGGATTGAAACCAAATTTTGGGAGGATATTTAATACGCAAATATGAAGTGCTTCATTGTTTTTGGGGAAAATCGTTTTTGGGGCAAAAGAGATGTATGCTATAACGTTGATTTTTATATAATGATGGTATACCCTTCATAACGGTTTATTATTCTATTTATTTTTTTAAGAAAGTTTTGTTAAAACAATTTTTTTCTAAACTTTATAGTTTCGGAAAAAATTTTAAAGTAAAAAAATCAGCTGATCTTTTGTTTTGTAGATCTGTCAGAAATAAACTAGTTAAGCATGCTTTGATTAATTTTTACATGACGTGAACATATTATGTAGGTAACCATGGCCACGAATAGCAAATATCATATTGGGTACTAGCCATTACCATATCAAATGTCAATATTTTTGAAGTTAGAATGGTCTTGTCGCTCAATAATTGGTTGGATTTTCTTTATCATAGTGGCAAACTTATTGGGGTGTACACTTTTGGCTTTCCTAACGATTTTAGATTTAGCTTTGCAATCGCAAGAACTATTTCATTCTTAACGAGAAGTAAACAGGTTAACTTTAAAATGTCAATGAAAAATGGTAATTTTTTTCCAATAGTTTTACGGTAACATTATTATTAATGTTTTTGTACCTTTATTTTACGGTTGACTAAATCCCGTTTTAGAACAAGGACAAAATTACGCATGAAAGCATTCCCTTATTAATGTCGTTTGTTATTCTCTAGACGGCTATAATTAAATTCAAGAGAAATAACTAATTATAACCGGTCAATTATAAAATGCTAATGTATTTTTGATAGAATATTATCTAATGTGTGTATAATATGCTACGTGGGTAACAAAATAGACATGACTGACCTGCACATTTATTTAGTAAAAATGTATGTTTTTTCCTTAAGTCAGGAAATAAATTTTTTGTTATAACGTAGGAACCTTATTACCAGCTTTGGAAGCAGTTGGTGCCGTACATAACTTGTAATTTTGGATTAACGAAGGCTTATTTATGCTTGCACGAAAAAGTAAATTCTGTAAGAGCTAATGTTCTGAAAAGTTCCTTTGATATAAAACATAATTTGAATAATAAAGATTTATGTAAAGCATACCATTGTTATACAAAAAACAACGTTATATCATGTATCTCTTTCGCGTATGCACCTATTTTCTCCAAAAACAATAGGGCTCTTCATATTTACATATCAAACATCCTCTCAAAATTTGGCTTCAATCCGTTCTTCGGTTTGACCTGTATCGTGCTCACAGACAAACAAACTTATTCCAAAAATATGTTTTTCGGATTCGGGGAACCTCAAACAAAAAAAAAAATTGTAAAATTTTATAAAGTGAGTTTTGACCTAAATTAGTGCCATTCCCCACTTTTGGTGTGGGAATGGCAAAAGCATTATTTTATTTATAGGAAAACGCACGTATAAAAGGCGTTTTATTTAATTTAGATATGATACATAAATATTTTGGTGTTTTAGAAAAACGAAAGATGTAAGTATGCATCATAATAGAAAAGTTTTCACATTTCAGTACTACCTGTTAATGAAAAGTTGTAAAAAAAGTTGTAGACCTTTGCATTGTAACAGATTCATGGTCAAGCTTTTTTTTATTAGTGATAACATTTCTGTTGAACTTTTTCAAGGTGACTTTCCATTTGTAAGAAACTTGTTTTGACGATTTATTTTGCAGTATTTATTTTACACTATAGGTCTATAGGCAATATATCAAATAACAATAAATCACCATAATTACTTATCTAGATTTCACAGTATGCGAGTTGAATAAACTTAAAATATATAGTTTATTCAATAAGCTCTAAACTCAGCGAATACGATTTTTTATATGTTTTACTTTACCACGATATTGAGCGTGATTACAAAGCGAATTCAAGTCAGGGTTGCCAACTCCTAAAAAATTCCCCCCCCCAACCACAAGTGAAATATCCCTAAAAATCCCCTAAAAAAACAATTATTTTACTTTGAAAAAAATTATAAATATTATGTATATCTAAACTAGTAACAAAAATTAAAGGATATAAAAAAAAATCTAAATTTTTGGGTAATATTCAACGAGCTGTAACTCCGAGGGAAATGATTGTACAGAAAATAAAAAAAAAGCAAATTATAGCTCCAAGTATCTAGTTTTCAGGTATGACCATGAATTTTTTTTTTTATGTTTTAGTCTGGAGAAATTTTAAAGAAACTACCAAAAAAAAAATTTTCCAAATTTTTTCTTGTCTAAAAAAAGGTATACGGACTTCAAAAAATTTTTTTCCATCATTCCACTTGAAAACTCTCTAAGAAAAAAAAATCGCATCGTTTTGAATTTTTCAGGGATTTTTCAGGACACTTTAAGGTTGAAAAATTACTGACGATATCCTTCGTTCATCCATTTTATCCAAAGTTATACCAATTTATCCAAATATCCTTAATTACGCAAATTTTTATCCTTTTTTCAATCAAGATTTTTGCTTCGAAAAAAATTTTTTCGTCAATAGCCATTCACAGTATCTTATAGGGAATATTGTGAAGTTTTCAAAACCCCCCATCGATTTTCTATACGATCATTATTTCCAGAGTTATTGATTATTAAAGTTAAAAAGATGCTTTTGGCTTTGATTGACGATAACTCTGCGGCAAATCATCGTACAGGCTTCATGAGTACATCAAATTAAAGGGCATTAAATTTTCTACGAGAGTTTTCAAGTGGAATGATGGAAAAAAATTTTTTGAAGTCCGTATACCTTTTTTTAGACAAAAAAAAATTTGGAAAATTTTTTTTTTGGTAGTTTCTTTAAAATTTCTCCAGACTAAAACATAAAAAAAAAAATTCATGGTCATACCTGAAAACTAGATACTTGGAGCTATAATTTGCTTTTTTTTTATTTTCTGTACAATCATTTCCCTCGGAGTTACAGCTCGTTGAATATTACCCAAAAATTTAGTTTTTTTTTTATATCCTTTAATTTTTGTTACTAATGTATCATTACGATAGACCGCGCTCGGTTTCCTTACATAGCAAAATAGTCATAACCGTCGTCAAAGCGGCAACTTTGTTGAAGATAAATTAACAATGAAAACTGATTGTTCCACAGTTACATTAATCTGAATTCATTGTTAACTCATCGTTAACAAAGTTTGGCCGTTTTGATGGCGGTAGTCTGCTGTTGAAGGAGACCGAGCGCCACATGATGTTACTATAATACCATATTATTTTAGGACTTAGGATACTATTTAGTAAACAGATATTTAACAATGAGTCGGTTTTGTAATTCATCTTATGTCTGGTAGAAAAATTTTAAGTTTTTTTTGTGTCCCTAAAATTACCCCTAAAAATATTATGGCCCTAAAGAAATCCCATTCTACATTTTATCCCCCCAAATTTAGGGGGAAAACCAGCAAGTCGGCAACCCTGATTCCAGTAATATAAATGTAATTATTCCAACCAATTGGACAATGGGACCATTTCATATATTTATCATTAATTGTTAAATGTGAGTATTCTGGACTTGAAATGGTCTCTACGTCCAAATGGTTAATATTTTATCATTCCAACTCCAAAAGTGCTAATTTAAGTAAAAATTCACATTTAAAAATTTTACAATTTTTTTTTGAGGTCCCCGAGTTTAAAAAAACACATTTTTGTAAAAATTTTTTGAGTACGATACAGGTCAAACGGCTAAGCGGATCCAAACCAAATGTTGGTACGACGTTTGACATGTAAATACGAAGAACCTTATTATTTGGGAAAAATCGGCAAATGCGCAGGAGAAATATCCACTATAACGTTTTTTTTTTGTATAATTAATGGTAGGTACACCTATTTTTCATAACGGTTTATTATACTGTTTATATTTCGAAGAAAGTTGTGTAAAATTTTTATTCCTAAGCTTTTTCTGTATAATAATGGTATAGATACCTACTTTTTATAACGGTTTATTTTTCAAAGAAAGTTTTGTAAAATTTTTTTCCTAAACTTTATGATCTCGGTAGATAATATTTTGAAAATTAAAAAAATCAGTTATTGTTTTGTTCTGAAGATCTGTCAAAAAGAAATTAGGGTAGCTGAAAAGCATGTTTTGGTTACGTTTTACATGTGATAACATATAATGCTAACGAATATCAAATATTTAATACTAACCGTTTCCCGCATCACCGCACGCGTTACCAGATTTTTCTCGGAAATAGATCTATTTTTTTCAAAGCTCCATTTTTTACCCCTTTAGGGGTTAAATTTCTAAAAATTCTTTCTCAATCGACGTAGATTCAGCAGCTGTCGGTTATGCGTTGATAACTTATTATAGTCAGGGATGACACTTGACTTACACCACGTGGTTGTTACGAGGCTTCAAATTACAATGATATTTATTATTTTGTTTTGCTTGTTGGCGTATTATTGCACATATAGGTATATAAAAACGCACAATGCACATGTTCTTATTTTTCTATGAAAAAAGAGGAAAATTTAAACCGCAAATTACATTATAAGTACACCTAACCACTCATAAAACGGACACTATGCTTCAGAGCTTCACTATTTAAAACATTCATTTACTACGTTCCGATGACTAAATGAGTCATGACGTGGATGTTTTAATTTTTTATCGGTTATCAGCTTATCAATGGTTCTATTAGCCGGAATTGCAAAAGGAACGGTTGTTCGAAAGTATATCATCAATTGTAACGAGACTTAACTATACCTTCAACTCAGTTCTTCATTCTTCTATATATCAAACTTATTTCAAGGTTTTTGCTATTTCATTTTCCAATACAGATTTATAGCTTGAGTTTTAAATTTGAATAAAATTTTTTCAATTTAATGTAAAATATTTGGTTTATTTGTATACTAAAAATACATACCTAGTTACAAAAATAGTCAAAATACGTAAAATTTATAAGAAATCTATACATAGTTGTATAAACACAGAACGTTAAGCACTTTTTAAATTTGGTTTATGGTAGCGCTCTAATGGCTGTGGGTAGCTTTTTATAAAATTTTAGACCCCAAAATTTTGGGAAATTTGTTAATTTATTTAATGTTTATGAAGGATATCCTCACTGCTTTCATGCTATACGAGTGTATGCTCTCAACAGCTGATTCAAACAGATTTGAAAAACTGCAAAATTTATCTGTTGGTCATAATATTTTTTCGCAGATACCGAAGAATAAAGTAATTCAGAGGGAATATTATAAGAACTTCAGGAAGTTTGCGCACTTATCTTTTTTAATATAAAGACTTATAATCGTTATTATGACATAAAATTGAGTATTGATCTTGTAGGAGCTAATTGAAGGTTTGCGCAATACATTAATAAAAATATAATGTTTATTGAAACTTAAACCGTAAATTAAACCGTCTAAGGTGATTATTTCGCAATATAACTATGCAATCATTGTTAAAATCGGCTGTAAAACAGTCGTTATTTTACTATTAATGAACCGTTTGAATAACTCTTTTGTTCATTTTCACTTTTTCTTGTTTTTAAAGTTCAATTTTATACAGATTGGTGATATGTTTCTGGAGCAAGCAACTGAGAGTGACAGAACGTTCGACAATTAATTTAGACAATAATGACTACGGAAGAAACAGTTTTACGCAAAATATCAATGCAAAATATTGTCGAAATAATACCTATTGATCGTGTAAGGACCTCTTACAAAGACCTCTTACAAAATAAAATTATACAAAATATGTTCAATAATTTTAGAAAAAATACTTTTTATTATCTGTCAAACTTCTATGCTCAAAATTTGCTTACCTTATCCTAATATCCTAAAAATTCCTTCATTCGCCCATTGCTATTAATTACATAGTCGAAGTAGAAAAATGTAAAAATAACAGGTAGTATGATAGATAGAAAATACTAATAAAGATATAAAGTCGAGAAACGGACGTACGCATTATTATAATTATCTATAATCTGTAGCATTTATTCGCGGCTCCGATCGCCTTAATGACAGTTTTGACGGAAATCGTATCTTAACACAACCAGAGCCGAACAATAAGCACCTTATATTTTTTTAAGTGCCTATTAATAGTGGACGCCATTTCATAAGAATCGGTTCAGCCGTTTTCGAACAAACAAATACAAACAAGAATTCTGAATACGTATAGGACAAAAAAAGCCGAAAAAAACTCAAGAAAACAAAATAGCAGACAGAGATCCAATGACTATTATATATAAATACAGGATGTCTCGCGTTTGGAGTGGCATTGCGGTCGACAATACTTTATACCCACATGTCCAAAACTCAATATTAATGAAATTATTGGCGGTATTAAATATAAAGAGCAAGCATAGCATATTATGATATGCGTTTGTTTTTATTAACAAAACGTGATGTGATACGCGTTTGTTATTCTTGATTACGTCTAATATCGCCGATAATTCCGTTAACATTGGTCATTGAGTTTTGGAAATATCGTATGTGTATAATGTATTAGCTAAGGAATACATCCTCAATGTTTCTTAATGTCGCTCGAGTTGTGGGCCACCCGTATAATAGCTCTCATTGTGACTTGTATTTTTCGGTTTACAATAGATCTAACCAGTAACCAGAATGCGTTGAATTTGGGTACTATTGTTAGCAATTTATACTTAGGCATGCACATAATATATGACTTGTTTTTTTCCACTGCGTATTTACCCCATCTTAACTAGGTACAGTTGTGCATTTTCACATATTTCGTTAAAATCGAAGTTTTATATATTTAAAATTCCATAATAAAATTATTTTTCATTCTAAAATGAACTCTGAAAGAAAGTAGTATTATGGAACTCTCCTTTACATAATATTGTTAACAATAATTTCTTAAAATTTCAACAAAGCATTTAAAATCATCATAGCTGCTACATCTGTTCCTAAACTTAATAAATAAATAAATAATAATTTATCAAAATTTAAGGAACTAATCATCATTATAGTACAGCAAAACAGATGTAAGGCATATCCATCCCATGCATATAAACTATGCCAATTTTATTACGTTGTGAAGTATACAGTAGGTTCGTTCCAAGCAGCCAGCGAACGGTTTCGAAACCGTCACCCGCATGCGCAGTAGGTAAAACGTGTTCTAAAATCGCCACTAACAGCTTAGTTTTACCTACTGCGCATGCGGGTGACGGTTTCGAAACCGTTCGCTGGCTGCTTGGAACGAACTTATTGTATGACTCACTCCGAAGCCCAAGAATAATTATGGCTATATAGTATTTAACGCGACGACAAATTAATCTGAATTAGGGATTAAAAAAAAAAGTGGGTAGCAAAAATAGTAGGTTGGCAGCTACTGAGGAGGATAATATTAAGTAAAAAGTAGCAGCTTAATAATAAGTTGTAAGCTTAATTTTAATTTAAATTGGCACCGAGTTTTTGTTTTTGTAACTGAATTTATTGTTAAGCGGAAACTTGACGGCGGATAAAAATTAGAAAATGGGCATTCCTAAATACTGACATCTCTTTAAATTTATAATCAAATAATGAACAAAAAACAACATTTAGAACAGTAATATAAAAAAGCCATCGCATCGACGCGACCCCGTAATTGTTTTTTAAAGAGCTCCCCCCAAATCTTTGTTATCCCACTGTTAATATTAGTCGTCGCCATGTCATTAATTTATATTACCTCGCCTATGATTTCAATTGACTTGTTTAATATATTCGCTACCTTAAAGTTGCAGCCATTATTTAGTTGTTATAATCCCTTGCGTTTGAAGCTCATCTAATATAATTATTGCCAAAATATTTAATTGCTGTCAACTTATTTTTTTAGTTGAAAATAGTTAGTCGACCTTTAAGTTGTTAGTCGCCTGGAAAATTATTTCCCAATAATTATTATTTGTTGGGATTAAACAAAAAATAAAAAAACAACAAAGAACAGACAAAAAACATATAACATGAGACTTATTGGTGATATAAATCAATTAAAGGGGTCAACGAATGATATCCCATATTGCGATGTGTGCACTTTAGAAAAAAAATTGGTTGTCTGTAAAGTCGGTTTACGGACGATAGTTTTACGTGATAACGTCATAAAGAAACATTGATAAAAAATTGCATACTTTTATGAGTTACACTTACACGCACAGGGTCAGGCGGAACGTTACACTTTTCGGAACGTTACACTTTTTCGTGCATGCAGCCGGTGTTTCATCAATTTATAAGACGTTATCACGTCAAAAACCATTGCGTTATCAGCGATCTAATTACTACGTGTGTCCTTGTTTTTATAAACCTACGTATTTAGTAGTGTTTTTATTGTCTATTAGGTTCTTTTGAAGATCGTCGCGCACACTTGTCAAGCGTAAACCTGCACGACCTGCACAGCTCGAAGTAAAAAAGCCTGTTCGTGAAGGTTATTTAACATACGTATGTAGCGCACATTAGACAGCAATAATTTCTGTCTAGCCGTGTTGAACCGATCTGGCGTGTTAGTGATGTGTCGTCTTCACTAATTAAATTGCATTGATAAAACTACTTGAAATCTGCAAAATGTCTACCGCACATTACTAAACTTGCACTAAAAGCTGGTTTGTGCGCTGATTTATGCTGGTCTGGTGTACGGCAGCGTGCGGGATACAGGTTTGTGCTGTGCAGATCGTGCAGGCTTATGCTTGATAATTACTATGCACATTCTTTTAAACCAATTTTCAGTTTTAGTATTGACTGTAACAATGGATTAAGATACGGAAAACCATATTCATTCTTAGATATTTTTTTTTTAATAATTACCTAATATGGTTTAGCGATGTAACGAATGCCAATTTTTAGACATTCGTGAATGCGAAAGAGAATATTCAGTTTTCAAATCTGGCGTCATTTGTCCAAGGCTAAAATTTGACAGCGCAAATAGCACGTCCACATTGGTAGTGCTTCTGGGTACCAGATTAATTGTTAAGTCTAAAGCTTTAATACCTGATGATAAAGTAAAGGCTGATTAAAGATACAATTGCAAGGTTACCTTAGCGAAAAAACAGCTATTTTCAAAAAAGGAGTAAGAAAAAAATGTTTCTAGTCAAAAATTAATACTATTTTCACATAAAAAAATTTGTGACATTAATATTGCCGTAAGGATCGAAAATGAAGCAATATTGAATTTTTTTAAACTTGCATTCAGAGTTTTCAAATGCTGACACGTGTTATAAAAACTCTGAAGATAATACAAAACGTATCGAAACGTCAGCATTAAATGCAAGTTTAAAAAAATTCAGTAATGCTTCATTTTCGATCCTTATGCCACGGAATTTTTTCCAAATACCTATCATAGGGCGTGTTTGGCCGAAGTAAGTACTTACTAAACTTAGTAAGCCAGTTAGCATAAAAAAATTAAAATCTTACAAGCTAACTATAGCGCTCTTCGGCCAGGACAGACTTACTGGCTTAACATAACACAAAACATCGGTTTACGTTATATCCCGTACATAACCTCATAGACTGAATATAATTGACAGTACTAAATTTATCAATATAATAATTTAATTTATGTAAATAGTTGCAAATGGATAAATGACAGGTCTGTTCCTGTCTGTTTTGTTTACATCAACATTCAACAATAAGCAAAATGGCGTCTTATATTAAACCATGCTTACTGCGTTAGCACTTATTTTGTGTTCCGGCCGAAAATTTTGTAAGTATAGTGAGTGACTTACTAAAAGTAAGTACTTACTTCGGCCAAACACGCCCATTTACTTTAATGGATCACAGTTACTCTATTTATTGAATAGAGTCAAATTCATTAATATTGGCATGAATTTTGCGAATGCAAATATTTGTTGCATCACAAATATGCAAATTGATGTCAAAAATAAAACTCATTTCAGTTCGGCTCACTTACAGTTTTCAGAAGAAAGCAAAAATGTTTTCAAATTTTCTTTAATTTTCAACGTACGATTGAAATCTTTTTATTGACTGATTCATTTATTTTTGTGAAATCGCATTACGCTGTGCATATTATTCAACATTTTGAGGCCGACAATTACGATAAACTACTTCACAACTTGATCACGTGCCAATATTTATTGACGTAGTAAATCGCTTACTTACTCCCACAACAATACTCAATGGTAATTTCCCGATTACTGATTCCGTTTTCTTATATCCCCTTCAAAATATATTATGTATATAAATAGATACTAAAGGTGCTTGTACACTAATTCTCGTAAACATAAAAACTACTTAAAATAAAAAAATATTTTCGTTATAGGTTGAGTATTCGGGGCGTAATGAAACATTAAACTATATAGTTTATTATGCTTTGAACCGAAATTTTAGAAGAAAAACTGAGAACTATTGAGTCATTGGTATAATAAAATAAAACGAGGAAGCGATGGCATTATGATTTGTAATACTTATGCTCAGATTTTATGCTCGTCATACTAACATAAACGTTTTAAAATGGAAACCAAAAACTTGTACAGATTTCACAAAATAATAAAATGCTAGAATGAAGCGTCTCACGTTTAAATGGTATATTGGAAAATTATATCTACCCACCCTCCCCTTAAGATATACTTATTATTTTTTTCAAATATAAAAATTGAAATATATATGTAATACCAAATTATGTAAAAATTTGAAAAAATAAATCTTATTTCTACTTCTACTTAATTGTTTCTTTAAAATAGGAATTAACAAGAATGGAAAGTAAAATACTGGAAATGAATAGTTCCGATAGGTAATTCCTTTATTGCGGAAAGTACATTTGTAGAAAAAAAAAAATAAAAAAAATCATTAGCTGAAATAACGGTGGTTTAGTTCTATATTTCCAAGAATGTGTTTTACGGTAAGTGTAACAACTGCTTTAAATGTATGAATAAGGAAATATTGTAGATAAAAAATAAAGCCTACGGTATAAAGGAATACCTGAAAGAATAACTGCAGGTGATTTTATGATATATACGCTACAATACAATCTTGCAAATTGTTAGTCAAGAGTGAGAAGTTCTTCAAGTTAGTCTTGTGCTTGATCATTAAAAGTTCGTTGAATCTTTTATTAGTTTAGTTCCGTTGGTGAGTAGTTGCTTGTGAAGTTTTGAAAATAGAAATTTGGTTTTGCTTTTTTACCAAGTTTTCGCGAATTGTGTTGTAAGGTCTGGTTAAACTAACAACTGCTTACAGGTCCAGTACTAAATCATTTCAAATTTAATATAATTTGTAATAATAAATCGTAAAACTAACTGAAACTTTTACCATTATTTATATTAGAATTTGATTTGAATGTATGGGTAAAACAAACTAATCTTAAACAATATGTATGCCACCGAGAGTTTTTCGTTATAAATAAGTTTGTTATAAAGCGTTTAGACTGTATTTATATTATTTTAGAAAATTTACGTTTTCTAAGTACAAATATGAAATTATTGTAGTTGCTGTATTATCTTATTTTATATCAATAAAAAAACTGCCAAAACAAGTAAGATTGATCGGGTATTTTCAACAAAAATACGTGGGTGTTATTGTTTCACTTAAGGTGACTGTAAAAAAATGCTCTCATTAAGGAGTTACGTCACTTTGAGATTTTAAAAAATCGTTTTTTTAAGTGTAGATAGATTGTTTATACCTTTAAGAATATTTTAAGCGTTTAACTATTCCAAAATTATAACTATTACCGAAGTTATAGCAAAAACGAGTTCATATTAACCATAGAGCATTTAATCAGTTAGTATTTTCTTTTGCGTTTTTCTCGAAACTTTAAGATCTAATCAACCGATTTGTTTAAAATTTACAACACTTATTTTCATAATATGATTTACAATGTGCCGTAGGATTTTTTCGGTACTATGTTCAAAAGTTACAAATTTTTCAAACACAAAATTTCGATGCAAATACGAGTTTTTTTTTAAACAGCTGTCGTTTCTACAAAAATCCTACGTCACATTGTAACTATTATCATTTTAAATAAGAAAAATGTTTATTTCTGACAATGCCTAACAGAAATCGTGTACGCCACCAGCAAGGATTTTCAAAAGTAGGTTCTAATGATCGGTTCGTATCTCCGCCATTTTTTTATTTTTTTTAGTCGTCAATATTGCAAATTGTTCATAAAACTACTATTATATGGGTAAAATAAGAACCACTTTACTTAACGGCTGCACAAAAAAAGTTTATTTTTATACCCAGTTTTCCGAGCGCCAATGGGCTTACTGCTAAAAAATTCCAAAAAATAGTTTTTTATTCCAAAAAATTATCTCAAATACGTGATATTTGTTAATATTGCAGCACGACATAAGAACCCAAATTGCGGGTTGGGCTAAACTTAAGCCTTTGATCATTTCTACCTGATTTTAAATAATGAATAGAATAAATCTATATTAATATTATAGAGAGGAAGTACGAATTTTGTGAGTTTTTTGTATATGTGGAGGGTAATCTCCGGAATCGTAGCACATAATTGAAAAATTCTGTCACCACTATTTAGAATGAACCTTCAGGATGACTATATGGCTATATATTAATGCGTTAAAATAAAAACACTTTTCGTGGAGACCAATTTTGCAACGGTGGCAATTTTAAAATTCCCTAAATAGTTAATTCGGTTGTGGTAATGACTCTAGTAATATTGATAAATTATTTATTCAACTCATGCGCGTTATTCATGTTTTATCATGCCTAAAAACCGAACCCTAAATAGCCATTTACCGACTGGTGACAATTACTTGTCATAACTCAATGAAGATTCCTACTAGCTCGGCCATTGTGGAGTAATGAAAATAAACGTAACTATTTTCTGAGTCGTAACGAAATAGTCGGTAACAACAACTCCGTTGTTACCCATTGAGGCTAAAATTGAGAGGCCGAATGTTTTCGACATGGAGTTTATTCATAACCGGCTAACCTCAAACCAAAACATTTGAATCGTGCTGTTAGTATTGACAGTTTTTTTTATAAAGAAATAAATAGATATTTACAACATCTCATTAATAACAATAAATAAAACATGAATAACGCGCAATTGTTGAATAAAATTATGGGCGTAACTTGTAGGCTAAGTCATGACCTGTCAGCGCCATGAATGACTTAGACAACTAGTTACGCCAATAACTATTATTATTAAAAATAATTTACATTGTTAAGTATAAAATCACAATTCTCGCAAATAATCTGCATTGTTTTATTTAAATTTTTATCAATAAAATATATTTTTTAATCTGTTTTCATTAAGATATTTTAATAAACATATCAATATCGAGTCATGCAAACACATAAATTGTTCAAGATTCTGTCAATAGCTAAATGTTTCATATTGTTATCAATAAGCGTTGCATCGCGGGTTTTCAATATTCAAAGATTCTTTGCAAACTGGTTGGAATTATTAATGATTTATAAGCTAAAACATTTTCATCTGAATTAAATCGGTCAAATACCTACCAACTAAGCTCACAAAGGGATTTTTATCTCACGAGTTTTTGACGCACTTATCTCCGAAACTACTTAATAGATTTTAATTAAAATTATTTGCTGTTAGTTGTAACAAACTATACATATCTAACAAATTTAATAGTTATGCATATTTATTACATAGTTAGTTCTTTTTTTTATTTTTTTTGCCAATCTAAACTAATCAAAATTTAAAACATGTCAAACTTTAATTTATTTAAGTTGGGCTATAATAGTATTGCTGAACCCCTATATTTTATTGTAAAGTAAGTTTTTAGACTTTTTATTATTTTATATATACAATTACATATTATATATGTAATAATGTAATATGTATATTGAATTACATTAAATTGCGGTTATGAGCTATTTAGAAAATATTTAATTGTTTAATTAATCATTACCACAAAAAATCGGCAGATGCATAATTTAATTAAATATCGGTTAGATAATTTTATGATATTATGACCAAATTTATTGTTACAGTTAGTAAATAAACGACAGAAGTTAACCCAATTATAAAATAATGGTTTCGTCAATATTTTTGAAATTGTAATGCCTTAGATATTGATATTTCATTAATGAATATGATGAAATCTCTTTAATTGTCTTTGCATGTAAATTTCTATACCTATGTACATTTTTATCTTTATTTAATTGATAATTTGCTTAAATATGCTGCTGATTGTGCTAATGCTAATCTATAAGTACAGGTATTAACTTAGTGACACTCAATTGTAGTTCTCTAACGAGTGAAGTGCGCATTGTTATCTACTATTATATAAATCGATTTCCTACAGGATTTTCAAAAATTTGTTCTTCGAAAAAAATCGAACTTGATTTATTTACATTGTAGTTTATGTTTTTTCGTTCTACAAAATTGAATAATATTGTTCATTCTAATGGGGGTTACGAAAACCAATGTAAGTTATTAAGTTTAAACTCGCGTGAGAATGTTTTAGAAAAAAATCTTATGATCAGTTTTTAAATGTTGCATGTCCACTAACATCTTTTTGGCTAATAGACGCTAATGATCTCAGTTTTAGAGCGTTTTTATTCCACAATCTCTTTCATTTCGACCATCGTTTTCTACATTTAGCTAAATCGGTAAAATGTTCAAGTATTTGGCCGTTTTTATTCATGTAATTTTAATTATTGATTTTAACATTAGAAAAAACAGTTAATTATTATAGGAAACATACATATAAAGTGTGGTAGACAAATTAATATTATTAATAATGATTAGTTCTATTCAGACGTTAATCAAAGGTTTGAATAATGATTAGTGAAGATACGACAGTTATTAGTTAGACATCCAAACACCAATGTTATTTCTAATAATATTTAAATTTTGGTTTCAAAAAGGCTACTTCGTAACTACATTTTTTTTATATTCTATTCAGTGTTCAGTTTGTTTCTATAATTTTACGCTTGGTTTCTGGTTGAACTTTCAACTCCAAAATTATTTTTTGCACGATCCTCTGAAAAATAGTTGCTTTTCATGCCGTATAGTGATTGTAAAATACCCCTTTTCACATAAGTGAGTAAAGTAAAACAAAAGTAATTCGATTTTATAATAATCCAATAATTATATCTCTGTCAGTTGCTACTTAAATTCGTATGAGCAAAAGAGACAGCAAATCAGGTGTTGTTATCGTAAACAATCCACATATAATTCCAATTTGGCCGAACTTAACTGTCAAAAATATAAGAAATATTTACTTATTATGATGTGAAAATTACCTATGTTATAGGAGATACGTGCAAAAAAATTATAGTATGTATCAAGATTGTAATGTTTTTATGACTCGTGTGAGTTAAAAGTCGCTAATCGTTCGTTATTAACAATGTTACAATGTTTGAAGTACATACAGTAGAACTTCTGTAAGTCGAACTTCTAAGAAGACGACAGAAAATTCTAGTTATAGTTTTCGACTTTTGTAAGAAAACATTCGACTTGAAGAGGTTAAGATTTCTCACTAATTTTGAGTTGCTCTGTTCGAGACACAGAGGCCCAATTAATTTTTTCGAGTTATGGAGGGAAAATATGTACCGAAATGACTTGCAGGGCCCACTGATTATTTCGACCTATAGAGAGTTGAGATTTTGAATAATGGAGGTTTTGGAACTTGAAGCAAAGAGAACAAAATATTTTTTCGAGTTTTGGAGGTTTTCAACCTATCAAGGTTCGACTTAAAGAGGTTCTACTGTACTATATTATTTGCACGTACTTCCTATTAAATAGTCACATCGTAATAAGTATACCTAGGTACATTTAATATTTTTGACAGTTCCATCTGTGATAAATTTCATGTCCATTTGCAGTCTATTGGGTTGTTTACGAAATTTACGCCTACTTTCGTTTCTCTGTATCTTATACACCGTAAAATTTTGAAAATAGAATTTGAATATGTTAGATGCTATTTATTTGTTTTACTTTACAACACAAGCGTTAAATGGGTCATCTTATTACCGCTATGTGGGAATAAAAAGCAACTGTTTTATAGGCGAACGTGTAAAAAATACTTTTATCTTTGAAAGTCATATCATAAATTCAGTATTAAGCTTGTTTTTAGTCACATTTTTAGCCCTCAGGGCTAGCAAATACTTTTTTAATTTAACAGTTAAAAGCGATTTTTTATTCGCCATAATCTAAGCATCTGATTGTAGGAGTATTAAGTTTTTCATGTTTTTTCCTCTTAATTACCCATAATTTTAAAATAATAATAGGTTATTAAATATCTCCTTCGACAACACGAGTTCATAGCGTTCGTCATAGAAATATGTAATTTTCTTCGTGTGTATATTTTGTTTCTTTCTATTTTAGTTTTAATTAAAAAATACTAATTACTTTTAACGGCAAAAGATTTATACAATTTTTGTAAAACCTAACGTAGGTATTCATCTTGATGTGCAGACAAAATTAAAATATTTTATTGTGTTATCTGTATAGTAACATATCTTTCTTATTTACAGAAAATGCGGGGAGAAGTAAATACCGGATATGTGGAAAGTGCTGGAGATGACATTAAAAAACAACCACAGCTTCCGCTTACCATTCTTGATTCTAAACAAGCCTTTGTAAGTCTTTTTTTTAAGTTTTTGTATTAAATATGTATTTCAAATACGTATTATTCTGATGATTAAAAAATAGAAACCGAAGGTACGGCGGGTTATTCTAGGGGTAAAAATAACCAAACTTATACAGGATATTGTACGTTTCATTTGTCAATGAAATTTAACACGTAAAATAATGCACTAATCAATTTTGTGCTCTCTTCTTTTTGCCGTTCCAATTCTACAATTTAGATGAAAATACACATTTCAAAATTTTACAATATTTTTTGTTTTGCGGTTCACCAAGTCCAAAAAATATATTTTTATAAAGACTTAAAAAGAGTAAAATAATAGATTTGGGTGGTCAAAGTGGACGCAATCTGCGACTTTTCTCATGACGTAAGTAACACTACTTAGTTTATTGCATACAAAATCAACCGTTCTTTGCCATTTTAAGTCAAAAAATCATATTATGTTCACATTATTGTCGTTCTGATGACTAAATTTGATGTGTTCGGTGCAGAGCTGGACAAAGCACCGAATTTAAGTGATTGAAGCATCTAGCACTTCCATAAATGCTTAAAAGTGCTTAAAAAATTACTCATCAAGCATTAAACATTCTAAAATAACTTATGTTACTATAGTTATGTTACTATATTAAGCTATTATAAATTTTTTTGTAAATCATATTTCTAAATGAAGTTTGGACTTTAAAAACGGGATATTGATCTCTGTCTTCAAACGGAATAAGAATTATAAAAGATAGCGGCTCAGTTTGGTTTCGCCCGAATTTATAGATATCCACCGTTTTGTCGTCGACTTACGTTGCAAAATTGGTCTCCACGCAAAGCACTTTTATTTCAACGCGACAATATATAGCCTACGCCCATCTTTATTGATGAAAAAAATTATGAAATCGGATAAGTAGTTTCGGAGACTACTTCCCACATTCAAACTTACAAACTTTACCTCTTTTAATATTAGTATAGATAAACGAAATATATTTTACTAAGCGCTTAATAAGCATTGAAAGTGTTTATTAAGCATTTAAAATGCTTGTTAAGCATTCCTAATACCTATTAAGTAGGACTCGCACCAATTAACTCAGTCGGCCCGAAGAAGCAATGAATTATCATGACTTTAAGAAACTCAAGAATAAAAGAAGTTCTCGAGTCTTCATTTGCACTTTTATTGTTAAATAAATGCTGTTTCGGGCCAAGCCGAGTACACTCTATTTGTGGCCCACTTTACATTACATTTTTAATGCTTTTTCTCACAAAGAAAAACAATAAATATTGTGTCTAATCTAATAAAGATTTTCAGACAATCTTGAGTCCAAAGTTTAATTTTTTTACAACCTTTTATTTATGTGCAATGTTTGTATATGTTAGTTTGTTTAGGCCAAATTTTGCAATCTGAATTAGAATCACTTCCCGTTATCCGATTTAGTTAAAATTTTACATACGTATGTAGTTCCGATGACATTAATAACAACTAACCGGTCCGGTTTTTAAAACAACTCTTTATTTAAATGCTCTAAAAAGAAGAAAATAAACTTTAAATTAAGTAAAACCCAACCAATCCTTACATTATACAATTTATATAATATAAAAGCTTGTCGCGACATTTTCGTGTGTAAATAAACAAGAATACAATATGTAACTGGATCACGACACAAGTAATTCTAAGAAAAAATGTATGTATTTTATAAATTAAATTTGAACAAGAAAATCTCGCGACAAGCTTTTATATCATATAAATTGTATAATGTAATGAATGGTTGGGTTTGATTTAATTTAAAGTTTTTTTCTTCTTTTTAGAGTATTCAAATAAAAGCTTACTTTTAAAAATGCTTCTGTATCATTAATTTTTTATTGCCAATATAGGTATATTTAATCGTGGAAAATTTTACTTTTTTGTAAAAAAAATATGATAAATTAGGTATAAAAATTATAAGAATAAGTTGTTTATGTCGGTCATCACTGTCGTCATAATATTGTGCACGTAATATATATCAGGGTTCATAAATAATAAATATTATGCAACAAGTTGCAGAATTATTTTTAAATTAATTAATTTATTGAATAAAACACAAGTTAAGCAAGATTTCATTAACACTGAAACTGGTTTTGTGGTATTTGTTGTAAAAAATGTACATTAATTAATATAACAAATTATTTCATTGAAATTTGACAGTGTCAATGTGCATTATTATTTTTTTACTAATAAAACATGAGAATTAATACGTACGCTTGACGGTGGATAGTTACACGTACCTATCTGATATTTTTTAATCAACTCTAATTTCCTTATTGGAAAAAAAAATATAGTGATTCTAAAACATTTCAAGAGAAAATATAACACCGTGCACATAGGTATTTTGAAGCAGGCGTTGAAAAACTTTTTTTTTAATATAAAAATTTTTTGACCTTTGTTTGCACAATCAGCCATCGTCGGTAAAAAATAATTTTGAAAAACTTTTAAAGAACTAACAATGCTATAACCTATAACCTATAGCATAGTTTTTGACAATTATCATCAAATTTTGGAGTCTGTAGCTATTTTATACATTGAAAAAAAAAAGACACTGGCAATTATGATTTGTATGATATCATTTAGTAAATTATTAACTACTGGCCGCTAAATTCATTTTTTTTTCGATGGGACGTTAATGAGCACATTTTTCTGTACTACTTTGCCATTTAACCGACTTTCTATCTCCACTAATAACAAAGTTACCCATGTTAGCCAACGATCATTTGAACATCCTGTATATATAATATTTGCTTTGCACATTTTAAATCAGATCAATTTAAAAAACAATACTGTTGTGGGTCAATGATAACAAAACAAATTCACTCAAATGTATTTACTGTGACGTAAAAATGGTGTAGGTACACATCTATTATAAATTTTTATAATTGTTAACGATAACTGATAACATCTGCAAAGCATAAGTGTTTTTAATTGTGATAAATATTAGTGGCTTAATGATAACGCAGTTCACGCAATTTTACTCGATTTATTAATTTGGGTCGTGTGAAAAAAAAAATTATCTTGATTCGCTGAACTAAACCATGGTCATGAAATTATATCAAATAATAGTTTGGACTATTGTAATATTTTTGCTTATATTAATTATATTTATGTTTTGATTTTGTTTACCGACAAAAGATTTTGATATTTTAAATTAGAAACTGCACCGACGCGACGACACTGATTAATAAAAAATTAACGTGCGCTTTTGAGGTACAATTGAAGCGTGAAATTATAAAAATTAATTTTGTTGATGTGGAATGTAGATTATGGGAAGTCCAATTCAAATCGGTCCAATACAACTCTTTTTTAAACATAGATCTATAAAGTTTGCTTGCACTCCCATAGTTTTCCTCCTTGTCACATGCCATAGATGGAAACGTAATTAAAATCGTTAGAATTACTTTCGAAAAAAAATTGTTGTACTATCCCCTATAAAATAGCTGCTTTAGATGCTTGTATGCAGGCATGTGAAGTGATTCATAACGCACTAGTACTGTAATGAAAAACAAACCAATTCAACAGTAATTAGCTACTATTGGAAGTAGAGTATATATTTTTCTGCCACGTCTGAAATATTTTGAGATATAAGGACGGTCTGTTTAAAATGGGACACCCAGTATATCTTATGCGTAAAGAAATTATAATGTCCCTACTCGTGAGTAATAAACCCCATTACGCAATAAGATATACAATCTAATATTTAATTCTACTTTAACAATAATAATAAAAAAAATAACAATGTCTATATCTTCATAATATAAAATGTTATCTGGTATTATTTCTTCAGAAACTATATGTGTTTATCTTTTAAATTAGTTCATTTAAAATATAAAAAAGAAATAATAATTTAGTACAATACACTTCATTGTTCACTAAAACAACATTGGAATCAGATTTTCAATCAATAATAATTATTAGTTTTGATAATTGTATGCAATAATTTGATTTTGGAAAACATCTTTTCACGAGTAAAAAGTATGATGGTATATATTGTATATGTACAGTTCAATTGCCAATAAAGTTCATATTCATATATTTGAGAAAATAGTTATTGTATAAAAATGTACATTCTTTATCAATATTAATACTATAAGGAAGAAAAGTTTTTGTTTATTTGCCGCTGGTAATCTCAAGGACCGCTAAACCGATCTGAAAAGTTCTTTTTGTGTTTAAAAGCCCACTTATTTAGGACTAACATAGGCAATACATTATTATTCTAAGTCAAAAAGAGAATGAGCAAATTGGAAATCCCGCTCGCGATTTCCGAGCTACAATTATGTATATGCTATTTTTATTTGGAAAACGGTTTGATCAATTCAAATGCCATTTTCTGTGAAGGGTTTGTAATTCATCTGCGATGGTTCTTAGATAAATATTACGATGGTACCGCCCCAGGGGGAGCTGAACTGCTCAAAAAATTAATCGCAAAAACCATAACAGACGTGCTACGCAAAACAGATCTAATAAGCGTCCGCTACTAGTGCTTTTTACAGCAATGCACTTGAACATTTATTAAAAACACAATTATGACCACTCTCGCACATTACGCGATTCGACAGCTAAGGCTATCAGATATAGCTACACTGTGTATGCTAGTTCGACTAGAGTACTAGACCATCTGAACACACTTTTACAAAATCTCTTGAAAGTTTAAAATGAAACAGAATTAAAAATTTTGAAGAAACCTACGATGAATGTAAATGTTATAATTGAAAATGAATTAAATAATATTCTAAAATCCTCCGGCTTAACGCATGTAAGTAACCAACGAAAATCCGTAGGGGGCTGCTGACCTGAAATGAACTAAAATATTGCAATAGTTTTAGAGCTGATTGAAATCACGTTTCGTACGTAAATAACTGTAGTCTAATTTATATTTTTCTATTTTTTATTCAGGGCAGCGAATGGCAGCCCCCGACGGATATTCTTTGAATATGTATTTAAAATAATTATATTTTAAAACACAAACCATTATACATCATTTTATAGTTATTTTTATATCGCTGACAAATTTATGGCCCGAACGGTCGAAAGAATATATAATGAAAAGGCTGCACGTTTACTTAGATTCAAACGTAATTCATCTTTATCCTATCGCTATAGCAAGTATGAATTTCAATCAGCAAAAATGGGGCCGTTCCACAGTGCATATAATTCCTCATACGCAAAAAAGCAATGTATACAAACTTTTTCGTTCTTACACCTTTCTTCTTAACTCTAAATTAAAGAAATACCAACTTCAAGGGTGACATAGAACAAACTACATTGCATAGCACTACGTGATAGAGTATCAAAAAATAATTAAAAAAATGACGAGAGGTGTCGTGGAACACCCGGTTGTTTTCGCTATTTATTATGTAATATACAGGGTGTTTGACACATGAACCGACACAATTTTTTGGGGGGTTCTCGTGGTCATTGTGATCATTTTAACCCCAATGACTAATTTCTAAATACCTGTTAATTTTTTTTAAATGATTTTTAAATTATTTTTTTCTACTGGTTTTTATTAATACAGGCACTTTAAAAGTCCATAGGGTCTTTTTCCCGATACTATTTGCATAAAACTATGCTTCATTTAGAGCAAGGAGTCATTCGAGAACTCAATAAATGTATTTTCTAGTACCAAAAAACAAACAGGTTACGATTTTTTGAAGGCAATTTTTAGGCCAATTTTCGAAAATAACTAAAAAAAATCGTATCTCGATAACCATGACACTTAGGGCAAAAGTCATTGGGGTTAAAATGATCACAATGACCACGAGAACCCCCCAAAAAATGTTGTCGGTTCATGTGCCAAACACTCTGTATATTTTTTTACTAATTTGTCTGATAAATTATTCGAAATTTTTATTTATATTATAAAAATAAATACATTTGTTGCGCATCTGTCGGGAATCAAACCCGGGACACCCGCATGGCAGATTAGTATTCTACCACTGAACCATTGACCTTGCCTAGATATTGCTATTTATATATGTTTAATAACAAATAGAAGGCCTTGCATATCTACGTCATATCGGTAGCGGTACAATGCTGTGTTTCAAATTCCGTTGAAAATACACTTTAGTGAATTTTCCAATTAGAGAAAAAGCTTACGAAGAGTTCTCAAAAAATGGTTTCATAATCACTTTGTCAAAAAGAACATATGGGACGACCCTATTCCCTGGCGCCATGTTATATTTTATGTACATAGTTTTATATTCTCTTTGCAACACCACATAAATATTTTATTATATCATATAATGTATTACATTAAATTCGCATTCTGTATGAATTATTCTTTTCCAAGTTAACATCCGATATGGGCATAAATTTACATTAAATCTGTACAAACATAGGATCCTCGAGATATAGCCATCAGATTTTTTGTTGATATCTCTGAGATAGCATATATTTTTTTGTTTTTTGTACAGTGTCGGATTAAGACTCCTTGATTCCTTAAGCATTTCTTGCCTATGGACCCCCATCTCTAACAGCAGTCTAAAAAAAATTAATATTATCTGTCTCTGTCATGTTAAGTTTATAAAAAAATTTTTTTCTTCAAATTGTGAATGTCATAAGCTTAAAATTCACAGAAAAAAGTTAAAAAGCGTCGAATTTTAGGGAAAAAATTGTATTTTCCAATCAATGCTCTCGTTGAAAATTTGACTGTCTATGAAATCGGTCCTTTATACACTTAGGTAATTAAAAAAAGTTGCAAAACTGAAGTTAAAAAAAATTCCTTTTCATTTTCAAAAATAAATTATTTATAATTAACTGCTATACTTCTAAAGACAGTTTTATATCAGAAGATCAAATTTTTGAGAACATGACAAAAAAAGGTTTTTTTTTGTTGACACGGTCTGGTGAGGTACTTTTCATTTCTGAGTTTTAATTTTTGCTGCCCCTTGAGACGTGATGTCCCAATTATTTATTGAAGAGTCCCAAGATATTGCTTACTTTGCTTGTAGGTTAATCCGGCACTACTTTTGTAGCGTTTTGGTAAGTAGTTCAAGTCCGTATAGACGGTAATTCCTTTTTTTCTTAAAAGTAGAATGAATGTCGTTCAACCTGTTAAAATAATTCTTCTCAAAAATTTGTTCAGACTTTCTGGAGACGAAATTAAAACAAAAATTGTTTTTTTGGATAATAATATAATACTACCTACTATTTTGGATTGAAATTAATTTTTAATAACTTATGCTAATTTCATTGTAGAAAAAATATTTTCCCTCATGTTTATTATTCGAAGAAAGTAGATTTTTTAATTATCACCAAAAATCATATTTAGATTTGTTATTTCATATATTTGGATTTGGTGATTTTCTTTACACAATGTTGATTTTTTGTTTAATATAAATAAATAATTGGATAAGCATATGTTGGTTCAGTGTATTGTTTAAAAATTTCTTATATTTTTTTCTATTTAGCGCTATTTATTGAAGGTTTTTAATATTACTTATTAATATGTAGGTATCCTATTAAAAGAATTGTTTTACGAATACAACGAAACACTTAAATTTTTAATGCTGAAAATGTTATAGAAACTACAGAAAAAAATTAATAAATATAATAACACTATACTACTTTTATTTAAAATGATCTGAATTTGAAATGCATTAAAATGTTTTTGACATTTATATTTTATTCTTCATTTCGATTTGTATAGTTGATTTAGGATATCTTTCTTTTTTAGGCATTAGCAAATACAGAAAAAGGTGCGATAGCTGACAAAGATGCAGAAGACGAAGATCGTCAACAATGGGGCAGCGGAATGGAGTTCCTGATGTCCTGTATAGCGATGTCAGTAGGTCTTGGAAATATCTGGAGGTTTCCTTTTACTGCCTACGAAAATGGCGGTGGAGCATTTTTAATTCCATACATTATTGTACTTATTGTTATTGGTAGACCGTTCTATTTTATGGAAATGGCACTTGGACAGTTTTCTGCTAGAGGAAATGTAAAAATGTTCCAGAGTTTATCCCCAGTTTTTGTGGGTAAGTTTTTGTTCGATTACTGTTATCCGATATTTAAAATTTATTGAATAATTGACCGTATTTAAATATGTCAAAACACCGACTGTCCTATTTTCATTTGAAATCAATTTATTGAAATGACATGATTTAAAGTATTTTTCAACCTATAATATTAACATAACTTTAAAATTAAAAAAAGAACGTGCATTTGAGTGAAAAAAACATATTTTTAAATCGCCGTTTCACGTGTCAATCGGTTTTGCGAAAATTAAATTTTTATTTTAACAAAAACACGCACAGGAATTAAAAAGATAGTTTAATAAATAATAAAAACTGAAAATTTATTATACTTTGAACAAAGAAAATAAAAAGAAACAAAGTATTGGACTTTTTTCGAATTAAATTTTCACCCCTAGAATTTGTACGCCTGTGACAAATTCCACTTTTGCCATGCTCTAACTATACTGCTGTTAATCAAATTCATTATGTAGATTTGTGAAGGATATTTGGCAATCTCTCATCTTAAGGTGACTGATGTTCAAAAGTAATGAAAATGGCGCAACGTATAAATAATTGAAACAATGAATTAACCAAAGTTTAATTTCAACTGGAAAATATATATTTTATCAATATTTTTAAAGAAAAATAGTTTCGACAAGAATTATTCTTATCAGTAAAGGGTATAAAAGAAACTCATGTTTAAATATTATTGTATGTATATGGAAACAAAATTTTTATCACTTTTTTAAAACAATGAGATTAATTCAATGTAAACAATAATAAAATATTAAGTAAATAGAAGATTATTGATTGCAAAGTTAATAAAAACTTTTATCTGTACTAGTTAACAGCACTTATGGCTAGTAATATCCGGAAATTCTTATTGAAAGGATTTTTCACAGTGTTTTATTAGACACCAGGTCCAGAACTGATCACGTTTGTAACGATTGTATTAATAATTAATTAATCAGTTGTCAAGATGACATGAGATAAAATTTGATTTTCGTGTTTACTTATCTATTGTCAATTGTTTGAGTTTTCAAGTCTTATAAATGAATGACGCCAGTAAATACTTTCACTTGCAAATACGTTTATTGCTGTTTAATAACACAATTTTGAATGAAAAATTATTTAAAAACCGGCCATGCATGAACGCAATTTTCTTAATATAGTTTTCCTGTAATGTTTACCAGCCTCTTTATTGATATAATCAAATTATTTAAATATTTTACGCTAAATCTAAAAAATTATTAAAAATCTGACTTTCGATATAGTTCTCCTGGAATATTTACCAGCCTCTCTGTATGCTTTTTTTTCGAAATGTTATTCCTGATACTTAGGTAGAGATACAAAGAATTTAGATGTTGGTACTTTTTTATAAAATACCATTTACAAAAAAATACGAAAAAAAATACTTTAGTATTTTCAGTCAACCCTTTGAAAAATTGGATAAAGTATTTTTTTTATTTCTAGTTTTATAGTAGCTGCCCGGTTCGGCTTCGCCTGAATTTGTAAATTTCCACCGTTTTTCATCCATTTACGTTGCAAAATTGATCTCCACGAAAAGCGATTTTATTTTAACACGATAATATTATATAGCCTATACCTATCATTAACGGTCCATTCTAAATATTGGTGAAAACAATTTTCAAATTTGATGAGTAGTTTCGCAGATTACCTCCTACATCCAAATTTACGAACTTTATCTCTTTATAATATTAGTACCTATAGATTGACAGAGAGATAACAACATGGTAAAGCGAGCCTTGAAATATTTAAAAGTTATAGTCAATAGAGTAATCTCACCATAAGGGTTCCGTTCTTTGCAGAAAAAGTGTCATATTATGTTATGGTCTTGAAACGAATTTTTTTTCGACAAATTGAATACAAAATATTTGTTCGGATATAGTGTTTCATCGTGAAAATACGTTTGCTGTAGTTTTCTCAGTCTTCTGATAACGCAAAAAAGTCACTAAATAATTGTGTGTCTGATGGTTTTGAATTCTATTTGAATTTTATTGTACTGTAGCTATTTAAGTACCCCACCTATATCATAAAAAATTATTTCGTTATAAACTTATTTAGGTATCGTTTAGAGAAGATAGTTGCAAGCTGGGGAATCGGCGTATTAAGAAGAGTGGGAAAAAAAATCAGTAGATCATAGACGGTATCTCTATAGGTTTCATTAGAAAAAGCTTTTTTCAGTATTTTGAAATTTTCCTACAAACACTTTCCGACTTCTAAATCTTCTTAGAATTCCTTTCAAAGGTCGTTAAGCAATTGGGTACCTATAAATAGGACTTTTAACGGCCCCCATTTTGACACAAAATGGAAAACCAAGACCAAATTTACTTAAGAATACTTTTTGGAAGTAGTTGACAATTTTGGTACCTGTTTTTTTTGCTTTACGTTGCGTGAAACAGAAGTTATTAGAGTACAAGAAAGTAAGTAACGAAGTAAGGTGTAGTTAGAGCCAAATGAAACGCACGTACGGTTTTTTTATAAAAACCACATCAATTTTCTATTGTTTCCCTCGATCACTGTACTACGTCGGATATTGCGATGAATTACCTACTAATTTTGTGAAACTATAAGCGGATATTTTGTTGCTGTATTACTATTTTATTTAAAAAGAACATTACGAAATAGGAAATGCATTTTATGTTGTAAAGATAATGAGACACGTAAATTTAATGACGTTGAATATAAATTGATTGGTCAATGACAACCATAACTTTACCTCAATAAAATAACTGCCTTTTGCATAATGTAGGTGTATATGTTACCGCAAATGTATAAAATTCGATACTCTATGGAATTACACGACATATTACTAGTGATGTGCCGGATATCCGTATCCGTATCCGCGGATATCCGAGGGAGAAAAAAGATCCGTATCCGTATCCGTTAATTTTGTGGCGGATTTTTTACGGATCTTTTACCTTATTAATTTTCATTTCATAGATGAAATTTTATATATATAGGTGATTAGATAATAATGAAAACCTGTTAAATTCCATTCAGATTTTTTTATTTTTTTAAATCGTATTTGGCACCTTTATATTGCAAACATTTATCGTTGTGAGTACCATACCATACTCAAAGGTACTAAATCAACTATCTTTATAATGAGATATTGCACATCGATCTTTGGAAAGAAACAATCTGTTATGAGAGTTAACTCTTAAGGAGGTCAATAACTTTTTCTCATAACAGATAGTCTCTTTCCAAAGGTCGATGTGCAATATTTACCGCCGCGTACTCTAAGAAAGTTAAGATCCCTATCCGTATCCGCGGATCTTGAAACCAAAAATCCGTATTCAGATCCGTATCCGCGGATATACATTTTTAACGATCCGGCACATCACTACATATTACATAAGATCGATAATAAAAAACTTATTATTTCATTCTTTACTAAGGCCTAGTTTATATGAGAGGCGTTCAACGCGCGTTGGCCCAACGCGCGTTTACAGCTTCTATACAATTGTATAGGACTGTTTATATGATAACGCGCGTTCAACGCGCCACCAACGCGTGTTATCATATAAACAGTCCTATACAATTGTATAGAAGCTGTAAACGCGCGTTGGGCCAACGCGCGTTGAACGCGTTCAACGCGCCACCAACGCGCGTTATCATATAAACAGTCCTATACAATTGTATAGAAGCTGTAAACGCGCGTTGGGCCAACGCGCGTTGAACGCCTCTCATATAAACTAGGCCTCAATAAAATGGCAAATTAGCACTATATAATCTGTTAGCAGGTCATATTTCTCTGCATATTGTGTAGTATTGTGCCCTTGTGCCAGTGTTTGACAATTTAGTTTTGTCTGGTCCATGATTTAATTTCAATAAATATATTATGTACCTACAAGTTGACGCCTTGTACATATTCTGCAAAACGAGATATTAAATTTTGAACTACCGTTGTGTGAAAATTTAATTCAAATGTAGTTCTAAATGCCATAGTAGCCTTGCCTGCGTCAACAAATTGACGACAGCCCTGATTTCCAAAAATAAAGGCTTTGAGAGTTCAATTAAACATTGACAGGAATTATATATAAATTTCTAGACATTTTGTACTTTAAATACATTGCGTTCTAGCGATTATGCAATATAGCAGAATACATCGTAAAATGATGGACAGATCAAAGAAACCTATGACATTTCCAGCATAGTCTCAATGGCGGACAAATCATCCCTATCTTGTTTTAATTTACATAATAAATTATATCTAATTACTTTTCTAAAAGTCGCATAGCGTGATTTCTGTAATACGCGGTTGGTATATAGGTACCTGGAGAAGGTCAAACTTAATTGCGTCCATACATTTATGCTATTTTTAACTTCCCGCTTTAAAAAAAAAAAAAAAAACTTTTTTTTTTTTTCAAAAATCGGGAAGTTATTGGTTTCACCCAGATTTTCGAAAATCGAGTTTTCACCAGATCTCGACGTTTTGAGGTCCTAGGAAGCTATTGAAACTATTTTGGCGATGATGTCCGTAGGGCTGTATGTATGTGTGGGGGTGTGTGTGTGTGTGTGTGTATGTATGTATGTAAACCTTTTATATCTTTTGAACGGAGTGTCGGACTGAAACGCGGTTTGCGGCATCTGACGTGATCTTGGTGAACTTAGACTTCCTGAAAATTTGAAACGATTCGGCCCAAAAAATTTTGAGAAATCTTAAAAAAACAAGTTTCAAAAATTTTTAAAAATTTGTTTTTGTAAAATATTTTCTAAACTACTAAACCGATTAATTCCAAAATCTAATCAGCTCTTCTCCTTAACAAACTGCGTCGATTTCCGCAAACCGCATCAAAATCGGTTCGTTTGTTCACGAGATACCGTGAACGAAAAAATCGTAAAAAAGTGTTTTTTTAAAATGATTCTTAAAATTGTTATCAGATCGATTTTTTTGTAATAAATTACTTTCTTAGGCTAAAAAAACTGCGTCGATCGCCGCAAACCAGATCAAAATTGGTTCATTTGTTCATGAGATAACGTGAACGAAATATTAGGAAAAAAGTAATTTTTTATAATTACTCGTAAAATTCTTATCAAATCGATTTTTTTGTAATAATTTACTTTCTTAGGTTAAAAAAACTGCGTCGATCGCCGCAAACCAGATTAAAATTGGTTCATTTGTTCATGAGATAACGTGACGAAAAATTAGGAAAAAAGTAATTTTTTATAATTACTCGTAAAATTCTTATCAAATCGATTTTTTTGTAATAATTTACTTTCTTAGGTTAAAAAAACTGCGTCGATCGCCGCAAACCAGATTAAAATTGGTTCATTTGTTCATGAGATAACGTGACGAAAAATTAGGAAAAAAGTAATTTTTTATAATGACTCGTAAAATTCTTATCTAATCGATTTTTTTTGTAATAATTTACTTTCTTAAGTTAAAAAAACTGCGTCGATCGCCGCAAACCGCATCAAAATCGGCTCATTTGTTCACGAGATATAGTGAACGAAAAATTTGTAAAAAAGTGTTTTTTTAAATTGCTCGTAAAATTCCTATGAGATCGATTTTTCTGTAATAAATTACTTTTTTAGGATAAAAAATTGCGTTGACTGCCGCAAATCGCATCAAAATCGGTTCATTTGTTCATGAGATATCGTGAACGAAAATTTCGTAACAAAGTGTTTTTTTTTGAGCTCGAAGAGCTAAAAAATAAACTTCTTGCTATATTTTATATATTTTTGAGCGTTTTGAACTCGAAAATAGCGGGAAGTTACAGGGATGGCCTGCAGGGTCAAACTTCTTTTCAAATTTTTTTTACTACATTACAAAGGGTATAGCCGGGTTTATATGGGAAATCTGCCCTCGTGGCTTTTTTAACTCACACTTGGGGGATCGTTTTGGTATCAAATAAAAATAATTCAGCCAAAGCAGCTCTTTATCTTAAACGGTAAAAAACCTCTTTTTTATATATTTTTTTTTCATAGTAAAATACAAAATTATTGAATGGTGATTTTTTTCTTACAAGTAAAAGACATGAAGAAACATTTTGGTCTTGATTCTTAAACGAAAAGCCGATTTTTGGCGGAAGAAATAACATTTGAATCTTTTTTAACACTTTTTTGAAAAGTGTCACTCACCGAATTTTGTCAGAAAATGTCTTTCATACTCCTCTATACTCAGGAATTTTTTCAATTTTTTCGAAGTGGCGGATAAAAATGAAAAAAAAAATTTAACTATTTTTTTTCTGTAACTTTCAGGTAGATAAGTAAATGAAGAAAAAATGTTTTTTACACATACCTAACTTACTACAGAAATACCTAGAAAATTGAGAAATTCACTATTATAATAACAATAATTTTAAAAAATTTGATTACTTTTTGACAGACAGTGAACTAATTTTTCATTGCAAAATGATTGTATAAAGGCTAATATTATATCATTTATTTAAAATGTTATTTAGCCATGGAAAGATTTTTTTTAACGTCTATTCAAAATTTTTTTACCTTTCTTAATTATTGTAAATAGTGGATTTCTTAAGTTTCTATGTATTTCTGTAATAAGTTGTGTTTTCAACAAAAAAAAAAATTGGTTGTCTGTAAGATCGGTTTACGGACAATAGTTTTACGTGATAACGTATTCCGCTCGAATATCATATTTAATAATACATAACCTAAATTTTAGTCGCTGTCAGGTGGAACGTGACACATTTCGGAACGTGACACTTTTTCGTGCATGCAGCCGTTGTTTCTTTAATTTATAAGACGTTATCACGTCAAAAAATTTAAATACGTGCAAGTTATAGAAAAAATGTATTTTTAATTTTATTTCATTTTGTCCACCACTTAACAAAATTTTTAAAAATTCCTGAGTATAAAGAAATATAAAAGGCATTTTCTGACAAAATTCGGTGAGTGACACTTTTCCAAAAGGCGTTTAAAAAAAGGTTTAAATGTCTTTTCATGTGTAAATGGCAGCTGGTAATAGTAGTACAGTTAAAAATTTGGCCCCCCTAGGATAAAATCGTTGCTACACCTATGTTATAATAAGTATTGTATATTTTAATATCAAATTGTAGTTTCGGAAACAGAACGTAAGATCAATATACAAATATATACGCAATTGTTGTTTTCTCGGAGTATGTGAAATACAGTTGCAAATATGTTATTTTGAGAATGATTGATTTTGCGAATGTATAATTATAGAGT
This sequence comes from Xanthostigma xanthostigma, assembly GCA_963575645.1. NCBI lineage: Eukaryota > Metazoa > Arthropoda > Insecta > Raphidioptera > Raphidiidae > Xanthostigma > Xanthostigma xanthostigma. The sequence goes on from OY754467.1 coordinate 18,855,559, forward strand.
AAATGATAACTCATCCGCCGCGATAGTGAAAATTTTGGGTTTGAGTCTCGATAGTGGTATCTATTATTTGAAATTAAATTTTTCTTATATATTGCGTTGTGACTGTAACAATGTGTGTTTCATAACAATAGCTAACTATTGCTATATTGTATATTTTATTGTAGCGTGTCGAAAGTTAAAAAAAATGTTTAGTCGTAAAAGTGCAATATGCTATCTTAAATAAATATTATTTAAAATCGGTATTTTGTCACCAAGGGATTGACAGAAAGATTAAAGGATTAAAGTTTAATATGTCGATGTTTCGCAACTTATATATTATCATTCTTAGGTCATGAATGCAAATAGTACCTCGCTATTACTGTTCTGTGGTACCACGATATTTTGACTTTTGAATAATATTTTAATTTGCAAAATCTGATATAAGCACCCCACAGTTTACAGTTTAATAATATTGACTAACATGATCGCTATTATTGTCAATATCACCCTCTTCAAATATTAATGGTCCTACTTCAAAAAGTCTAAGATTTTCATTAAAACGAACTTAAATCCGCAAATATTCACATTACATGGTACTATTAAAAATTTTATACCTGATGCAGAAATGTTTTGAAAATACGATATAGGTAAGCTATAAAAATTCATTATCAATTTTGGCACTATATAGGTTTTTTTCCATCGATATTGAAAGTCCACACGACTAACTTGGTCGTGTGAACTTCAAGAATCTCATTTGTAGTTTTTAAACTCGACCCACCTTGTTTCTATTTATATTACACGCTTTATATTAACTTCACTTGTAAGTTTGTATGTATGGATGTACCTATGTTTGTAACTTTCATTTGGACTACAAAAGTAGTTTATATAGCGGTATAATATGCCAGCACAGTAAGTACACTGGCAGCCGCGCGGTCTAAGGCACGGGTCTTCGCTGACGTCAACTCGGCAAATTTTTGACAATAACTCGAACTAAAAAGTGGAAAATAAATATAGTTTAAAACCAGTGGGAGTATATGCCCAAGTAATTCAAGAATTACAAGGCGCGAAATTTTACGTCATATACCCCGGTGTTTTGCTTGAAAATCGGTGTATATATTTAACGACACTTGGAGAATAATATAGTATAACTTAATTTACTTATTCTAAGTAAAAATAACAGTTGAAAATAATGAAACACAGAAAGGAAAATATAATTTTATTAAATTCATGGTTCTCTATGTAATATGTTATTGTGTCATGCAAAAATTAAACATAACTAACATCTTCAGAACAAAAGAATAACAGATTTTTGTTTTCAAAATATTTCTGAAATTATGAGTTTAGAAAAAAAATTCATAACTTTCTTGTAAAAACAGATAGAAAAATAAACCGTTATGAAAAGTACCCAATTATTATATAAAAACAACTTTATAACATATATGTGCCGACTTTAGCTCAAAGAATTTTTTACAAAACTTTCTTTAAAATAGAGTAATAAAACATTATAAAAAGTACACCATTATTATATAAAAAACAACGATGTCATGTATCTCTTTTGCGCATGCGCCGATTTTTCCCAAAAATTATACAAAACTCGTGTAAAAATAGATCGAATAATAAACTGTTATGAGAAGTATACCATTGTTATATACAAACAACTTTATAACTTATACCTCTTCTGCGCATGCGCCGACTTTCCCTCAAAAAACATTTTACAAAACTTTCTTGTAAAGTAGAATAATAAAACATTATAAAAAGTACACCATTATTATATAAAAAACAACTATGGCAGCGTATCTCTTTTGCGCATGCGCCGATTTTTCCCAAAAATTATACAAAACTCTTGTAAAAATAAATCGAATGATAAACTGTTATGAAAAGTATACCGTTGTTATATACAAACAACTTTATAACTTATACCTCTCCTGCGCATGCGCCGACTTTCCCTCAAAAAACATTTTAGAAAACTTTCTTGTAAAGTAGAAAAATAAAACATTATAAAAAGTACACCATTATTATATAAAAAAATTGGTTGTCTGTAAAGTCGGTTTACGGACGATAGTTTTACGTGATAACGTATTCCGCTCGAATATCATATTTAATAATACATTACTGCGCTCTCGCTTACACAAACAGGGTCAGGCGGAACGTTATGGAACGTTACACTTTTTCGTGCGTGCAGCTGGTGTTTCATCAATTTATAAGACGTTATCACGTCAAAAACTTAGTCACCATCTTTAGAAGTCCGCCATATTGGATTTAGAGTGACGTCACTTTATTTTTCGAGTTATTCTCAGCAAGCCCTTTCATTTGATACCCATATTGTAAGAAAGCATAGTAAAATTAGTCCGCCATCTTTAGAACTCCGCCATATTGGATTTAGAGTGACGTCACTTTATGTTTCGAGTTATTTTTAGCAAGCCCTTTTATTTGATACCCATATTGTAGGAAAGCATAATAAAATTAGTCCGCCATCTTTAGAAGTCCGCCATATTGGATTTAGAGTGACGAAACTTTTTGTTTCGAGTTATTCTCAGCAAGCCCTTTCATTTGATACCCATATTGTAGGAAAGCATAATAAAATTAGTCCGCCATCTTTAGAAGTCCGCCATATTGGATTTAGAGTGACGTCACTTTATGTTTCGAGTTACTCTCAGCAAGCCCTTTCATTTGATACCCATATTGTAGGAAAGCATAATAAAATTAGTCCGCCATTTTTAGAAGTCCGCCATATTGGATTTAGAGTAATGTCACTTTATTTTTCGAGTTATTCTCAGCAAGCCTTTTCATTTGATACCCATATTGTAGGAAAACATAATAAAATTAGTCCGCCATCTTTAGAAGTCCGCCATATTGGATGTAGAGTGACGTCACTTTATTTTTCGAGTTATTCTCAGCAAGCCCTTTCATTTGATACCCATATTGTAGGAAAGCATAATAAAATTAGTCCGCCATCTTTAGAAGTCCGCCATATTGGATTTAGAGTGACGTCACTTTATTTTTCGAGTTATTCTCAGCAAGCCCTTTCATTTGATACCCATATTGTAGGAAAACATAATAAAATTAGTCCGCCATTTTTAGAAGTCCGCCATATTGGATTTAGAGTGACGTCACTTTATTTTTCGAGTTATTCTCAGCAAGCCCTTTCATTTGATACCCATATTGTTAGAAAGCATAATAAAATTAGTCCGCCATCTTTAGAAGTCCGCCATATCGGATTTAGAGTAATGTCACTTTATTTTTCGAGTTATTCTCAGCAAGCCCTTTCATTTGATACCCATATTGTAGGAAAGCATAATAAAATTTGTCCGCCATCTTTAGAAGTCCGCCATATTGGATTTAGAGTAATGTCACTTTATTTTTCGAGTTATTCTCAACAAGCCCTTTCATTTGATACCCATATTGTAAGAAAACATAATAAAATTAGTCCGCCATCTTTAGAAGTCCGCCATATTGGATGTAGAGTGACGTCACTTTATTTTTCGAGTTATTCTCAGCAAGCCCTTTCATTTGATACCCATATTGTAGGAAAGCATAATAAAATTAGTCCGCCATCTTTAGAAGTCCGCCATATTGGATTTAGAGTGACGTCACTTTATTTTTCGAGTTATTCTCAGCAAGCCCTTTCATTTGATACCCATATTGTTGGAAAGCATAATAAAATTAGTCCGCCATCTTTAGAAGTCCGCCATATTGGATTTAGAGTAATGTCACTTTATTTTTCGAGTTATTCTCAACAAGCCCTTTCATTTGATACCCATATTGTAAGAAAACATAATAAAATTAGTCCGCCATCTTTAGAAGTCCGCCATATTGGATGTAGAGTGACGTCACTTTATTTTTCGAGTTATTCTCAGCAAGCCCTTTCATTTGATACCCATATTGTAGGAAAGCATAATAAAATTAGTCCGCCATCTTTAGAAGTCCGCCATATTGGATTTAGAGTGACGTCACTTTATTTTTCGAGTTATTCTCAGCAAGCCCTTTCATTTGATACCCATATTGTTGGAAAGCATAATAAAATTAGTCCGCCATCTTTAGAAGTCCGCCATATTGGATTTAGAGTAATGTCACTTTATTTTTCGAGTTATTCTCAGCAAGCCCTTTCATTTGATACCCATATTGTAGGAAAACATAATAAAATTAGTCCGCCATCTTTAGAAGTCCGCCATATTGGATTTAGAGTAATGTCACTTTATTTTTCGAGTTATTCTCAGCAAGCCCTTTCATTTGATACCCATATTGTAGGAAAACATAATAAAATTAGTCCGCCATCTTTAGAAGTCCGCCATATTGGATGTAGAGTGACGTCACTTTATTTTTCGAGTTATTCTCAGCAAGCCCTTTCATTTGATACCCATATTGTAGGAAAACATAATAAAATTAGTCCGCCATTTTTAGAAGTCCGCCATATTGGATTTAGAGTGACGTCACTTTATTTTTCGAGTTATTCTCAGCAAGCCCTTTCATTTGATACCCATATTGTTAGAAAGCATAATAAAATTAGTCCGCCATCTTTAGAAGTCCGCCATATCGGATTTAGAGTAATGTCACTTTATTTTTCGAGTTATTCTCAGCAAGCCCTTTCATTTGATACCCATATTGTAGGAAAACATAATAAAATTAGTCCGCCATCTTTAGAAGTCCGCCATATTGGATGTAGAGTGACGTCACTTTATTTTTCGAGTTATTCTCAGCAAGCCCTTTCATTTGATACCCATATTGTAGGAAAGCATAATAAAATTAGTCCGCCATCTTTAGAAGTCCGCCATATTGGATTTAGAGTGACGTCACTTTATTTTTCGAGTTATTCTCAGCAAGCCCTTTCATTTGATACCCATATTGTAGGAAAGCATAATAAAATTAGTCCGCCATCTTTAGAAGTCCGCCATATTGGATTTAGAGTGACGTCACTTTATTTTTCGAGTTATTCTCAGCAAGCCCTTTCATTTGATACCCATATTGTTGGAAAGCATAATAAAATTAGTCCGCCATCTTTAGAAGTCCGCCATATTGGATTTAGAGTTAATGTCACTTTATTTTTCGAGTTATTCTCAGCAAGCCCTTTCATTTGATACCCATATTGTAGGAAAACATAATAAAATTAGTCCGCCATCTTTAGAAGTCCGCCATATTGGATGTAGAGTGACGTCACTTTATTTTTCGAGTTATTCTCAGCAAGCCCTTTCATTTGATACCCATATTGTAGGAAAGCATAATAAAATTAGTCCGCCATCTTTAGAAGTCCGCCATATTGGATTTAGAGTGACGTCACCGATTTTCCCCAAAAAATTTACAAAAATTTCTAGTAAAAATAGATAGAGTAAAAACCGTTTTAAAAACTATATTATTATTATATAAAACAACATTATAAGAGATATATTCTTTTACGCAGGCGCCGATGTTCCCCAAAAACAATAGGCCACTTCATATTTGCATATCAAACATCCTCCCAAAATTTGGTTTCAATCCGCTCTTCCTTGATGTCGGAATGATAAGAAATGTCAAAAGTGATGTTTGCATCTGTCAAAGTATTAAGTTCTAATAATTAGTTATTTAAATTGTTAACTTAGAAGGCGTTGCATTTTATAAATATTTCAAATGGCATCCGTTTTTGAACAAATGCTATCTCCTTTGTTTTATTATTGTCATAAATAAAATTATCGACCAATTTTATTTTAAGACAGAACATACACAATAATTAAATTACCATGTTATACCGTGCAACAGAGAGAGATAACCGAAAGATGTTTGCTATCGGTTATATCAGATTGAATTTATTTCTATATAAATGTGTATAAGAAAAGTGATTGGGCGAATCCTGTTGTACGAAATTTATGTAAAATTTTCTCCTCTTTCGTTTAAGACATGTTTCGAACCGATCTGATTTAAATTGAGCGAGTTATAAGCGAAAAACTTCGTTTTTTCTAAATTGCTCCCCTCTGGATGAAAAATTCAAAAATCGGGCGACGTTAGGATTTAAGTTACCCGGAGACAAATCGAACAAAAAAAAATTTTTTAAAATCGGCTAAGTAGTTTGGGCTGTACGCTGGATACAAAAAGCGTGACTCACAGATTCACAGACAAAGCGAGTACATATAGGCGCTTTAGCTTACGCTATTCGCGCCTAAAAACTAAAAAACACGCTTTATATCAAACTAAAAAGTGAAAAATAAATATAGTTTAAAAAAAACTAAAAAACACGCTTTATATCGAACTAAAAAGTAAAAAAATATTTTTTTAAATAAGCTTAAAAAGCGTGGGGCGCTCAATGTACGAAAATGTGGAACAAAGCGTCCCACGCTTTTTAAGCTTATTTTAAAAAAATATTTTTAGCATATGATTTTTGTGAAAATTCGAATGTATTTTTTTTATTTTAGGTGTCGGGTATGGACAGATGGTGTCGACCACATGTGTAGCGACATATTATTGTTCGCTAATGGCACTTACACTGTTCTATCTCTACAATTCATTTGCTTCCGTCTTACCATGGGCTCAATGCGACGATTCATGGGACAATTGTTACGATTCATCAGACACCACCGGAAACTTTACAAAAAAACAAAGTTCCTCGGAACTTTATTTTTAGTAAGTGCAATCTATACAAAAATCCCAATTTTTGCTCTTTTTTTATTTTTAATTTTCTGTGATCAATTGATTCTATTTATGAAAACAATGTTCATTTTTCTGTCTGCTTCTCGTCTTTGTAATAACTTGTACATACAAAAAAAATTTAAAAACATTCTCCCTGCGTATTTTTTATATCTCTGTGGTTTTAACGATTGATTTAATTGCAGTAAAACAGTTTTAAAAGAAGCGAATAGCATTGACGATGGCATTGGATTGCCAGATTGGAGGTTGGCACTTTGCTTGTTCATTGCCTGGATGACTGTATTCGTTATTATGATAAGAGGTGTAAAGAGTTCGGGAAAAGCTGCCTATTTCTTGGCTTTGTTTCCTTACGTCGTGATGTTTGCACTGCTCATCAGAGCTTGCACTCTAGAAGGCGCTGCGGATGGTATATTGTACTTCATTAAGCCTCAGTGGGGAAAACTATTGGAACCTGGGGTGAGCAAAATAATTTTTATGTTCTAAAATATGGACGTTTGCTTTTCAAACGTACATTAATTATAATTGAGATTATAGTGAAACTAAATGAATGTTATTATGTTCATTTTTTGTTTCAGGTTTGGTACGCTGCTGTAACACAAGCTTTCTTCTCTTTGAACGTCTGTTTCGGATCTATTATTATGTATTCGTCTTACAATAATTTTAATCATAATATTTACAGGTTTGTGTTTAAAGTTTTCTTTCATTTTAACATTTTATTGTGTCTAAACGATAAATTATTCAGGCGATTTTGTGTCGTCATTACTATCCAGTAGTGATTTATCTATCAATATAACAATTGTCAAATTTCATTGGTATATTTTATTTTTGAAGCTTTTAGCGCTTTATGAAAAAATGATGAATAGAGGTAGATTTCATTGACTTACACTAATGGACATGCCTTCGCCATGTATCGTTGTAGTCATTTTTCGGTTCACTGAATGAGGAAGACAGAGTATGGTAGAGATCATGCTCTCATGTGCGTTGCGTCTAATAGCTATATTTATGATATTTTCGCTCCATGTAAATTAAAAATTAGTTTTTGATCACCCCAAAGCTTCTAATGCGTGCACATAAGTTAGCTAAAGTCGTATCAGCGTTGACGATTTATTTTGCTCCAAACTGATTTTTATTATTGTTTTATCAGAGACGCAATGGTGGTGACAACTTTGGACACTTTTACAAGTTTGTTGGCGGGATTCACGATTTTCGGAATTCTGGGTAATCTTGCTCACGAGACCGACGTAGATATAACAGAGGTCGTTAAAGGTGGAACTGGACTTGCATTTGTGTCGTACCCTGATGCAATTGCCAAATTTGAGTGGTGCCCACAGGTAACTGCAAATGATATTTTGTAGTTAGCGCAGACTTTTGAATTCATTTTTCAATTACCTATTAAAATATTTAATTTTTTTCAGTTATTCGCCGTATTATTTTTCTTGATGTTATATACACTTGGCATTGGAAGTTTAGTTGCTCTTCACGGTTCCATTGTTACAATTATTACAGATCAGTTCCCGTCGATAAAGACTTGGCAAGCTACTGGTGGAACTGTCTTGATCGGTTTCTTAGTCGGCCTTATATATTGCACTCCGGTAAGTGTTCTTGGTTTTTAGTTATTGATCGTTATAATTTTATCCGTGCTATTGGCATTTTGGGATATTAATTATCTTTAATAGCTCTTAATATTTCTAAATGACAATGCGTTATTAAATAAAAAAAAAATGCACTTTTTATTAAATATCAGGTAAGTACCTAAACAGGAAGACGCTAAAAATATATAGAGCTTTTTTTTTACTTTACATTCAATTAAAGCAAATCGTTGTATGCATCATGTGAGATCTCAGAAAGTTAAATTATACGGTTATGTAACTTTTTTTAATTATTTTTAAGGGAGGACAATGGATGCTGACCTTGGTTGACTACTATGGAGGGACTTTCATCGTCTTTATACTAGCTATCGCTGAAGCAATCTGTGTTAGTTATGTATATGGTAAGTTTTAAACAATAATAGCATTAGCTAGTATAACTTCTGAATGAAATATTGACTTGCTTTTTTATTTAACAGGACTCGAAAACATCTGCCAGGATCTTGAATTCATGCTGAATATCAAACCTGGAATATACTGGAGACTCTGCTGGGCCATCTTTACACCAGGACTTCTAATCATTATCCTTATTTACTCGCTGGTTGTTCTAGAACCACTGGAGTATGCCAACAAGGAATATCCGGAAATTGCAAATGGTAAGTGTTTACTTATTTCAGTTTTTCGCAATAAAATATTGAAGTCCTATTACATTCACTGATTGAGTGATAGGAAAAATCCGGAAATTACGTCTGGTTTGGAAATTTGTAATTAATTAGTTATTAGATTTTATGTTTAATCACAGGTATTTTGTTTAGATTGATAATTAATTGTAAAGGCTGCTTTATAAAGTAGCTAGAACTTTATAAAGACTAAGGTTCAGCCGGACAGTCATTAAATCGCATTTTACAATGTAGCTAGTTACGTTGAGCTGTCTTGTAAAGCGGCGGAATAGTCAATGAAACTATGAACTATACACTGGACCCTAGGGTGACGAAAATGCTGGGTGTAAAAAAACTGTAATAAAACTTATTTGATAATTAGGTCGCACAAAAATGAACATTTAATTCGATTCGCGATGTTAAGTGTAATATAATTGTTTATAATAACTAATCAACTTTTGAATTTAAGAACACTATTTAGATACATGTTAAATATGTCAAAATTGTGCTATTAGAAGGAAATTACATGTATATACGCTTGCGTGTAAAATCACAAAATAAACAAACATTAGGCGATTATATCAAGAGAAGGGATTTATTTGGCATACTAGGCAATGCAAAATTAACTTACTATACGTGGAGAAAATTTCGTACCATTCCGTTTTTTGCGAGGTCTTTAAGACATAGCATTTTCGTTTAGGACCTAAACAGGAAAACCTAAACTTTAGGTTTTCCCGTTAACTATGAGTGAGTCCCTATATTTCCTAATTTTTTTCAAAATTTTTTGGCTCAGTAGTTTTGGAGATATGGGGACATGCTAGATTTTCGTATAATTTTTTAGTATCTTTTATACTATGCACTTTAAAATTGTAAATAAATACATGTAGTTGTATTTCTCATAACGAGCTTTCATTTTATCTCACATGATGAACTTAAAAAATATTTTTTTTTAATTTTCTAATTTACCCTCCAAAATCAGAATTCGTTTATTTACGCTATACATCCGTGATTGTTAATAAACTATACATATGCACCAAATTTCAACTTCTTTCGTCCAGTAGATTTGGAAAAAATAAGTTATTATAGATTGACAGACACGAGCGTTATCATAGGTTCGTTCCAAGCAGCCCGAAAACGGTTTCGGAACTGCCAGCCGCATTCGCACTAGGTAAAACGAAGCTGTTAGTGGCGATTTTAGAACACGTTTTACCTACTGCGCATGCGGGTGACGGTTTCGGAACCGTTCACTGACTGCTTGGAACGAACCTCATATAAAGCTGCAAAGCTGCACTAGTGTGGACGTTACTGTCGGCTTCGTTATCAAGCCGAATACGTTGCCGATCGTAACCCGCGCGCTGTCGGTCTACATCAAAGGAAGCCGAACCGACTTGCCTAGTGGAGTTTCGGCCCAATCTCACTCTGAATTTGGTGTTTGTAGTAACCAAAATAACATCTTCCTCACTACTCATCTCGTCGAAACACTCGAAACCAAATACTGAACGCGACAGAAGAAGAATGTATGCTGATTTCGAAGTGGCCATTCGGCTTTTTCACTCGGTATTTCCGATCGGCACAGTCAGACGCAGCTTTAGGGTTTCGTTTTTTCATCGGGCGTACATAACCTTAAAACTGAGAAAACACAGTAGCATATACGTAAAAATCTTTTGTATCTACCGTTTAATATTAGTGTGTTTGAAAAAAGAATTTCGGCGACTTATTTTTTAAGTAAAAACTGCTGTTAATTTGACTACTTTCTTTAACATCTGTCGATTTGTCTAAACTTTTTCTAAATGAAGAACGTTTTAAATTGACATGACTACTTTATTCTGTTAAGCTAAAGTTACTTCTAGTTCTACCTAAAATTCTCAGGACGAAATAAAACTTTTAGGTCGAAAATCTGCCGTTCCCCGTTTAGTTTCGGAAATTTGTCCTTGAGATGGTAGGACCTTCAAAGTAGGTCTAGTCTTAACCGGTAACATATTATATAAGTAGGTAACCGAGCGGGTAGCGGAGTGGCGAGAGCACTAGACTCGCATTCGGGAGGCACCAGGTTGGGAGTTTTTCCTACTGCCTCTCGCTGAAAAACGGTAATTCCTGTATAGACTGCCTTGTTAAGGTTTTCCATGGTTTCCTTCAATAATTCCAGATAAATATCGAGATGGTTCCTTATTCAAGGCCATGGCCGACTACCTGTCAAACTTATATTTAAGCTCAAAACTTACCTACCTTATCCTAATTTCCTAAAAAAATTCCGTCATTTGTTCATTGCTACTGCAAGTTGAAGTTCAGTAGAATATAACGGTGTGGTAGATGGAAAATAGTAATGATGCAAATGTCTCTGTTATGACACAAAGTCGAGAAATGGACGTTAAACGCATTGTTATTATTATTATATAAGTAGGTAATTTTAAAAGAAGTTTTATTAGTAACTTAAAGCAAAATATTTTGAACCTAATCGTATATTTGTGTTTACATCATATAGATTATATGTTGATGATAACAATAATTATGCGATAATATATTATAATCAACAATAACAATGGGAGACAAATATTACAAACAAGAAATATCAACTCATCACCTCACGCAAAAACATCGTCATTCGGAATCCGGCGGACTTTAAATTCTACTGTCTATTTAATTGTTTGATATAAAACAAACACGCAACCTACCAACATTGTTACATTGAAACAGTAGGCTACCGTCCTTATAAAACAGCTATGGTGTAATATACAGTTCTTTGTTGGGTTCGAAATGTAACTAAAATGAATCACGTTCGTGTGTTTTTCATTACACAGTGTCCCAAATGAATCCATTTGAAGAGTCGTAGCTAAAACATTTTAAATGTATGTTCTGCAGGATCAACCGGATGTGCCTCCTAACACGGTTAACAACAAACAACAATATACACTGTAACACTAGTCACTACTATTTCCGACATATTACGTACCGCCGAGTGATGACTGAATGAGATAGATTCAGCAAACACATTTAGCATATGACAGCGATAGATGCTTATTTGTACTAACGTGCTGACGGTAAATGCAGCACAAAGCCCATCTAAATAACACGATATAAGTTGTGGCTCAGGAGTTGCACGGTATACATCGGGGGTATCTGACGATGACGTTTCATGTGCTGATTCGGAGCGCAGAACAGCGCTTGAACGCAAGAAAATCTGTCACACAGAACACATACGAGTTTTGTAGTCTGCCAGTAGCTGTTAAACTATAGCTTGAACTGTGTAACTATTACACTATCCCTAATATTAAATATGGATTAAATATGAAAAATATAATTTATTTAGTCAGGACCCAGCTTTAGATTTTGGTTGTCTTGCAGCTCTGCAGCGCTCACAGAGGAACCGTCACTGATCAGAACAAAAAAGTAGAATATGGTTTAAAAAATCAGTTACTAGCTACCTACCCGCCTATTTGTTTTGGATCATTCAGTGCACAATCTCAAGTGAGTGCTTTGTATAACCGAAGCTTTAGGTAGTCTGTTTTGTATAATGAACTACCTAACCGAGTTTGTTTCAATAGTCTAATCAGGGCTGCCAGATGAACGGATTTTTCCGTTCCAAACGGATTTTTCGAGTAGAAATAAATTTGAACGGATAATGGAACGGATTTCATGATCTGAACGGATTTAACGGATTTTCTAACTTTTCCGAATTTTTTACCTTTTTTACTACATATAAATTCAAACTTCACTCGATAATCGATAATTTGGGGACATTCGGGTTTTTTTAGCACATTCGAGCATATCTGAGCACGTTTCTTTCACTACCTCTGTCCTACTCCTCTCTCTATTTGGGTAGAAAAAGATAAGAGAGTGTATGAAACAATGTGTTCGCGAAACACACACCTATATCGATGAATATCGACTCGCTATCTTTGTCTGATGCGTTTTTTTCACACAACTGTAGTCAAGTGTTTCGAGTTACACGGATTTACAGAACACATTGAGGATTTAACTGATTGTACTGCTACGGAAGCCGGGTTGGCTCATTGGTGACTAGTGGAGTAGTGGCACCGCACACGGCCACTTCCAACATGTTAACGCGTGCACGCGTTAACATGTGTCCGTGTGCGGGATAAATGCAGATTTCTATCTTATCCTGGAACGGTAATCTAGCTATCTCTGTCTTTTAACTGTCAAATTCTGTGAGCAGCGTTACTTTTTGCATTGAGGTTAGGCGTAGCTGAAGTTTTGTTTATAGTGAAATAAAGTAATAAAGAATTTCAAAGTAAACATTAGAAATGAGTTTCGTTAAAATTAAAAATGAAAATGTTATCGTAAAATTACCTGTGATGAACAATAAACTCATTTCTAATGTTTACTTTGAAATTCTTTATTACTTTATTTCACTATAAACAAAACTTCAGCTACGCCTAACCTCAATGCAAAAAGTAACGCTGCTCACAGAATTTGACAGTTAAAAGACAGAGATAGCTCGATTACCGTTCCAGGATAAGGTAGAAATCTGCATTTATCCCCACACGGATAAGGCAGAAATCTGCATTTATCCCGCACACGGACACATGTTAACGCGTGCACGCGTTAACATGTTGGAAGTGGCCGTGTGTGGTGCCACTACTCCACTAGTCACCAATGAGCCAACCCGGCTTCCGTATACTGCCGCGTTTGTTACTATCGCAACGTTCTAACAGTCAATATAATATTTTTATTTCATAAAAATGTGAAAAATCTACGAAATAATCGATTCATTGCATGTGAAAAAATGAATCATTTCTATTCAATTTAAAGTCTGTTTGTAAGTAAAAGTAAATTCAACGTCTTATACGACATTCATTTAATAATGTTAATAATAAAGCCATAATGAAGGTGGAAACACGTCGATGTGTCGTTTATGGTACCGCATACTTTACTTTACTCTCTATCTCTCTCACACTCATTGCATTAATGGGTGAACCGGGCGAACGGATGGAAACGGATTTTTCAGGCCACTTCCCCCACCACTTTTCTCGCCTTACCGACGGATTTCTGAGGAGAGAAATCTGGCAGCCCTGAGTCTAATTCATTACGGTTCTTATGCGAGAATAGCTAAGTGTACAGCACAAACCTCTGGTTTCAACGTGTAAAAGGACACATTAGTGTAGTAAATAGAGGAAGCATTCAGTTGAGACAAAACATTTGTCACTATATATGTTTGGACATTTGTACAAACACGAAATCTTTCATGTGTCTCTGTAGTTCTGCTATGGTACAGTACTGGAAAAACTTTCCTGTTTAAGAACTCTAAATGGTAAAAAAATAATGCCTGGGACTCTCGCGCGTTAGAAGTGAAACTTCTTAGGGTCTAGCATTTGTTGACGATTTTATTATTTCTGGATTAGGAAATTGTTATATGGAATTTGTTACCGCGGTTAGAGAAAATGTGAGGGATGCACTGCCAATGCGTGTAGAATGCGTATGACGCTTTGACAGAGATAGTAGAAACGATTCTCCCACTCTTTCCTTTTGACTGCCGGTTGAAGTCGGAGAAGGGGAAGCATTTCACTGTTCGTCTGATCAAAACCAATTTGCTCTATCGCATCTTAAAATTTTACTTCAAAAATACTCGTTCTTGTGCCAAACTTGCCGAGAAAATTGTATGTACTTGCCAATTACTAATACATGAAGTACTAAAATTTATATTCATAATGTGAACTTGTTTTTGGCCAAAAAAATTACTCCTCTAAAGGTTAAATTTTTCTTAGTAATTTTAATAGTTGCTTTAATTTTTGCCAAGTCGATTTTTTCACCGAAGATGGCCGAAGTCAAAATCGAATTCCGTCGAGCTCTGCTTGTTTGTTTTGTATCGAGAATAATATTTTTTACCATTCCAACTTCACAAATGAATGGTACTGTCTCTTGGTCAAAATTTACATTTCAAAATTTTAGAATATTTTTTCGATTTGAGGTCTTTGAGACCAAAAAACATATTTTTGGAAAGTCTGTGGTCTGGGAACACGATATAGGTCAACGAACGCGTTAATAGAAATAATTTAATTTATTATATGTGTCAGCGGTCAATCAGTTGAAGTTGGAATAATTCTGTCGCCCAATTGGCTGGACTTTTTCTGATACTTTTATCTTCGCTGTACACGTGGTGTCCATTGTAGCCTGACGTGAATTAATGTCATCAAAAACAAAACAGTTGAATTTATTTATAAATGACAAATAGTCGCAACTGTCCGGTAGAATTATGATATTAATCATTTAGGCTTTACATTATAACTTGACAACTGGGAGAAAAATCGAAATATGCAACAGTAATTTTGTTTGTAACTATTAATAATATCAGTTTTTTACACGTATAATAATTGCTTTTCAGTTTAAAATTACTTATAAAGTCGACCCGTTTTGTAATTATCTAGTACACATTACAGTGTCGATAACGTCTTTTAGAGAAATAGTCGTTCTCGTCGAGAGTGACGTTCTCATCTCGATAGCGACGAATCCCCCCCCCCCCCCCATTGTTCCTCCCCCCCTATTTCCGTGTCTGGCCAAATCAAACTGCAATTTATTACGTAGTGAATAATCAAAATTGCTACTTGAAGAATTCAAGTTGCGAATAATATTTACTTTTTAGTATTGCGAAAATGTTTCTTAATGGTTATTTTCAAATGTGATAAAAATAACTTACTCTTTTTATTTCAGTGTGTGGATGGCTATTGCTGGCTTTTGGTGTGGCGCAGTTACCATTTTGGGCGTTCTGGGCATTCTACAAAAATAGAAATATGTCAACTTGTGAGGTAAAATTAATTATTATTTTTTTATGTAAAAGATTTCTGTTTTGGTTGTAACAAAAATAACTTTGAAAACAAAAGGTGTCATTATTACTGAATTTGATATAAAAAAGTGAAATATGTTTTTTTTGAAGAAATTCTAAAAGAAAGAAGTATAGAAACTAGCATATTTTATTACATATTTTCAACAAAGCTGAAGTTCCAGTTCACACTTATTTATTTATGTACACACATTTTTAAGAAAACCAATGCTTTTATGTTCACTAATTTTTTGATAAAATAAAATAGTAAAAATGGTTAAAAAGAAACTAAATGCAGAGTTTACTGGAATGCCGTTGTTTAATTTCCAGTTTGATTCTATTCTGGTAACTGATGAAAGTATATAAATCTTTGATTAACGTCTGATTAGAACTCTTCAATAAATAAAATTATCGACCAATTTTTCAGACAATATATTAACAAAATAAAATTAATACAATAACGTTTCGATCCCGATTTGGATCTTCTTCAGATTGGATCTAAAAATATAAAAAATAATTAATATTTATTTAGTTTCTGTTTATTTTTAATGAAATTCTTCAAATATTTTTTTAATATTGAAATATTGAAAAAATAATAACAAACAATTTTTTATTATGTATTAATTTTATTTTGTTAATATATTGTCTGAAAAATTGGTCGATAATTTTATTTATTGGAAAGTATATAAAATTGGATTTTTAATTTATTATTAAAAATATTATTAGTACTACACTCCGGAAAAGTGTAGCACTTAATAAAAATGATTAAGAAAATTCTCAAATAAAACAATTATATTTATTAAATTAGATACAATGTCCGATCACGTACACGTTTTAATTAAATCTAATTGGCTTTTAACTAAAATATCTACTTTTATATCGTGTTGCGTAACTATATTACTTACTTTATTAGATCTGATATTCTATAGAGGTCAGTTTCAAGAACTTGATACAGCGGTACGAAATAGATGGATTTCCTAAGAACTTAGTAGTTGATAATCTTAAATAAATAAATAAATAAAAAATAAGTTTAAAAACTAAAACCCGACTACTGAAAAGTATGAAACAAGAAAATATTGTCATCTGAGGAGAGCCGTGGTCATATGCCACCCTAACAAACCCTAACAAAACATTACATTTTAACAGTAGAAAGCGATCATAAGCTCTAGGTAAAGTGCATCACGCTATACATCTAGGGGGGCATACGACCACGGCTATCCACAGATGAGAATATTTTCTTCTTTGATACTTTTCAGTAGTCAGGTATTAGTTTTTAACTTATTTTTTATTTAAATTATTTTTTTTAAACTTATACTTTATTTGTTTTCAATTTGCTCTACTCTGGGAACAAAATTCAAAAATAAATGTAGCCTCTGTTAGCTGGGCCATAATAACGAATCGATTGACACCTTATTTATCAAAATCGGATGAATAGTTTAGGTGCTACGGTGAAACATCCGTAAATACAAACATACATACATAGACTGCTAAACTCATAACCCTTCCTTTTGGCTTCGCCGTAGTCGGGTAAAAAAACTAATCTATTATTGTTTATTTTTCAGATGATATCAACTTCATTCAAACCATTGGACTGGGGACCAAAGAACGCAGCAAAAAGAAGAGAATGGGTAGATTATAAAACAAATATTAATCAACAAAAGCTGTCCAGAGGAGAAACGCGTATAAAATATTATTCGAACGTTCTCTTAGGACGAACAGTTTAGTATTGGTTATAAAAATTTCTTATTGTAACTACAAACTGCGAACTGACCTGTAATAAGGAAATAAGAACAATCTAATTTATTTTAATTAACGAATTTACGAAAGAAAAAAAAACAGTTTTTAACAAACTAAACCCAAAGTTATAGTCCCGAATCTTTACAATAATATTGGAACCGATACTTTAACAACAAATACTTAAAATTAATAATAATATTTTTAGCCAACTGACCGAAAGTAATCAAATCACAAACCCTATTTGATCATGGCAATTTTCTGACTTATGCATAGGCTACTTGAAAACTAGTCGTAAACTTGTTTGTCGGAACATTGACGACTACGAACAAAGAAAAAGGTAATCTCAGCAAAATTTCCACAGTTCTTCTACACCAAACTTTTGACAAGATCGCAGGGATTACCTAACGCGCATGCCTGTGATTAAAACTTCGCGCACTATCCGCAAACTTTTCTGATTGTTAACAAACAGTTTGAAAATCTGTTGGAACAACTGAATCATGATATTATACCATAGTATCATGACAGTAATCAGGGATTTGAAACAATATAAATTACATTCACTTTTGTATAACAAAGGTAATAGTATCATCACTTTTTAAACTGGAGCACGATTCCAAACACGCATATTACTAAATAATTTCGGGACTAAAATTTGATTTACTAATCTCAGATTTTATTTCTATTTTTATGTTAACCGTTGGTGATATATGCCATATAGATTTATAACATATAGTTGAATTTATTAAAATACAGAGTAATATTTTTAGCATGTCTTTTTTCTAATTGAGTAGCTATTCATTCAATTTTTTAATAGACATACAATAAAAAAATATTACTATTATTTTTCGCATACCAGAAATGTGATATTAATAAATAATTATTAGGAGAAATAGTATTAATAGAATATTTGTAAATAGAATGTTTTTCGAGCTGGTTTTATTTTGTTTTCTTTATTTATTTCTTATGACAATGGAGCAAAATAATTTTCCTCCTATTCAGAGATCACTGGCGTTTTTTTTTTACCGAATGTACAAATTAAGTTGCGTCTACAAGTAAATTATTGGCCGTATTAGAAAATACAATATTACTAATAGTTTATATAGTCGGGCACAACTTTATGGCGACTATTATACTCTTACATACCAAAAGAGTTGAGAATATATATCGAGTGTTTTCGGGAAAATTATATTCAAATGTAAAACTAAGTAAAATCTGACAGCTCGTAGTTTTGCCCTAATCTTTACCAGTCTCTCTGTATATGGTACTTATTTAGGTTCACATTTCAAAATTTAACAATATTTTTTCATTAGGTCCTTAAGTCCAAAAAAATTTATTCATCTGTAAACACGTTACAGGTCAAACGGATGAGCAGATTGAAACCAAATTTGATATGCAAATATATCCTATATATATACTTAATGTGGATGCAATCGCCCCCTCCTTTCGACTCACGACCGAAGCACTTTTAAATGAATAAGATTCTGCCAATTTTTTTGTTGAGAAATTTTTTTCCGGAAGATAGGTAAAACCGCACTCACCCAAAAGGGTTTTTCATATTCGCGCCTGTCTATATTCGGGGGTGCTTCGCACCCACTATTTATTTTTTGAGTGTGTTAGAGACCCCGAACATCCACGTAGTCGGCGCCCCTGAACGTAATAATTTGTCGCGTTATAGTTTCCTGTTTTGACTAACAATATCAAAACATCAATATTGGATGAGTTTATAGTCAGTCCACACCTTCGGTGTAAATTTCTGTTATAAAGTTCCGGCTGTCAGATGAAATGTATGTAACGCTGAGTTGGCATCCAGTTGGGAGTTTCGCAGTATAGAACAAAGCTCTCTGACACTTAGACAGTTTCGCTAGGAACTTGCAACGTCAGAAAACAAGAATAAAACCTGTATATTTAGCCCGCCTTTTATGTAGATCGTATAGTCTAGGATCCGGTATTAGACATATGCATCCTCATCTGTTATTTGATGATGACAAAGATTATATGTTAGATAAATCATATATTGATAAATCGCATGTGAGTTGTCTAGTTAAATCGTGTACCGATGCGATGTAACAGCGTCGGTACGCGATTCTAATTAACTTTTTTTGAATCAACTTCCCCGATTTGCTAATCATAAAAATCGAGCCTAAGATGAGAGAATATGACAAGGAATTGGAATATGCCATAGATTATATACATAAATATAGATCATCCACATAAACATACCTAGTAAATAGTCGTGTTCTGTGTAATTTGAGTTTATTGCACATACCGCTAAACTAGCGGTATGTGCTTTATTATCGCTTTGTGCGTCAGAGCTGACTTTCGTTCATATAAGAAGTTATATCTAAGTTAATTTCACACGAAATCCATTCAAATTGAAGCTTTTTGAAAAGAGGAGATTCTAATCTATAAAACAGAACCATTTTTAAATCAATTCGAGTTCATAAATACTATTAAAATTGTAATTGAAAATCTCAAACAGCAGTTGTCGGTTGGTCTGTACGTATGTACGTACGTACGTATGTACGTCACGACTCTACAGATCGCAATTTTGGTCGGATTGCCTTGGGTTATATTTTATTCACTTTGTTTACTATCAGACCAGAACCCTATTTAAATTCACTAAAATGTGTTCAGTAGTTTAATTTTTATAAACAGTTTTATTTTATTATTTTTGACAGCTAATAGTTTAAAAAAACAATATAATATTTGCTGTGTAAATATAGTGTAATCCATAAAACAAGTGCTACACTTCTATACCGTGATAACACCACTACACGTATTAGGCCGCCGT
Source organism: Xanthostigma xanthostigma (assembly GCA_963575645.1). Classification (NCBI taxonomy): domain Eukaryota; kingdom Metazoa; phylum Arthropoda; class Insecta; order Raphidioptera; family Raphidiidae; genus Xanthostigma; species Xanthostigma xanthostigma. The sequence goes on from OY754467.1 coordinate 18,875,698, forward strand.
GGCGTAATGGTTATGCCGTTGGATCCCCAAGGGCAAGGTCCTGGGTTCGATTCCTTACGAAATCATTGATTTTTTTTCTTTTTATTTTGTTTTATTTTATTCCACTTGATATTAATTATATATTATATTATGTATAGTTCTTAATTTTTTTTATTTTTGCAAACTTAAAAAAAATATTTTTTCAATTTTTAATTATTTATTTCTTTAAATTTTTAAATCTTTTTAAATTTATAAAAAATATTTTTTAATTGTTATTTTTTTATCATACAATGGAAAACTAGCGGGATGTGCACTTTTGGTCTTGCCAACTATTTGTTATGTTGACATTTTATTTGTGTCATACTCTCCTATCTTAAGCTCGATTTTTATGATTAACAAATCGGGGAAGTTGATCTTGAGAAAGTTAATTAGGATTTATTTAAATAAGTAAAATTATCGACCAATTATTTCAGACTATATATTGACAAAAATAATAAAATTATAATTCAATATTTTGTTAATCAAAGATTAGAATTTATTTAATGTAACAGAATCGTTACGCTATTTAGCTAGGCAACCCTTTTGCAATTTATCAATGAATATAATATTATCTAACACAGTGTTTTTCAACCTGTGGGTCGCGACCCCCTGGGGGGTCGCGAAGCTTCTGTAGGGGGGTCGCTAGAGGTCGAGAGAATTTTAGTAAAAAAACAATAAATAAATAAAATTATCGACCATTTTTTCAGACAATATATTAACAAAAAAATATATAATTAATACATTAACGTTTCAATCCGGATTTGGATCTTCTTCAGAACTGATCTAAAAAATATAAAAAATAATTAATATTTAAAATCTAATTCGCTTTTTATAGAATCTTTCAAAATTATTACTGATTATAAAAATAGTGAAAAAATAATAATTTATAATCAGTAATAATTTTGAAAGATTCTATAAAAAGCGAATTAGATTTTAAATATTAATTATTTTTTATATTTTTTAGATCAGTTCTGAAGAAGGTCCCAATCCGGATTGAAACGTTAATGTATTATGTCTGAAAAATTGGTCGATAATTTTATTTATTGAAGAGTTCTAATCAGACGTTAATCAAAGATTTGAAAAAACAATAAAGATTAAAAAGATTGATTTATTAAGTAAGAGAATTTTAACAAAAGGATATACGTATTCGATGTATGTACATAATTGTAAAATAATGTGTTTTACGTACTATGTACTTATGTACTTATATCCGAATCCTAATTATGGAGACGTATAAAAACGTCGTATGGAATGCATATTTGTAACACTGTAACATACACATACATACATGATAAAAAAGCGAAGGATCAGGGGGTCGCGAAATATTTTTTCATACCAGGGGGGTCGCATCATGAAAAAGGTTGAAAAACACTGATCTAACATATAATCTTCGTAATCATCAAATAACAGATGAGGGTATATATTTCTAATATCGGATCTCGCACTAGTAGTCGCTATTTAATTTTATTTTTTCTGTGTGTTGATATATACCACATAACATTGTGTCGCATCAAGTCGCACATAATATAGTTCGTGATCATAATTCATATATATATAAAAATACTTGCAGACTTCCTCTATTATATTATGTGTGACACGTGATTAATTTCATTATAAGTACTTACAGTAAAATAAAATATTTATTATAATTATAGTTACTGTAATATAAAGACGCACGGACATCTACATTCATAATGGCAGTTGGTACACATATACTAACTCGTATATTGTTAGTTCCCGTAAGTGGAAGTGTTTCCCACGAAGAGAGACAGCAACTGCATACTTCTATCTCACTTATTTATACTCGATCGTTATGCGCAAGCGTTGGGACTGTAGTGGAGGAAGTGGGCAAGTGCATGACATATATTTAATACTCTCTATTGCTATCAATGATCGGGAGAAAGGCTTAAACAGTACGGTGACATTTATACGTCTGTCTCACTTATTATATCTGAGTCTCATGCGCATGTCCGTAAATAGATGCGCGTCGGTTTGCATGTGAACGAGAGGTGGCTTGCTCTATTCCACTTACCAATTGCCCCACTACAGAGGCGACACTTGCGCACAACGGGTCAGATAAAAAGAAAGAGATCGAAAAACAGTAATTTGCTGTCTCACTTCATGGGGCACGCTTCCACTTAACGGCCACTAGCAATGTAGAAGTATATAGAATAAATTTTCGGAAATGCGCATACATTTGATGTCTAAATGACGGAGACAGTATGTCTGCACCGTTGGTCGTCATCCTTTTCCAGACCCATATTAGCAATATAGGACTATTAAGTATATGAATATAAAGACGCACTGACATTTACATTCATCTTGGCACATGTGTCGCACTTGTTCTCGCGTAGCTCTCATAACGTGTGTGCTCATTTGTTAACATATTTTGATGAATGCGTGGTTTTTGAATGCCTTGCTTGCTTAAAAACATGTGCGTGCGTCTTTGGGTAGCTTAAGGTGGCCATTTTTCATCAAGTTGAATGCGGAACACAATATTGAATTTTATACACTATTTCAGAAAATACAAAAAAAAAATACAATTTGATTTCAAAGAAAATATGAAGCTTAATATAAAATTATTTTTGGACAAGTTAAAGAAGATCCACGTCTTTAAAATAGATAAACAGATGGCCACTTAACTTAAATAGAATCCTGATAGTTCCTTTCCTTTGCGCTATTCGGTAGTTTTCTGAATATTAAAAGCAATTAAAATATGTATTTGTGCTTTAAATTTGATTAATGAACTGTATAAGCAGTTGTATTTTTGACTCTGCTGTATAGGTAACATATTATAATATGGTTGTTGGCACGTGTATTGAAATAACAAAAATATATTATAATATATGTAGAGGAGACTGGGGTTAATTGTGACAGGGGTAGATTGTTATAGTGGCAATGGTTACAAAAATGATGTCACAACCAGCCCCAGTCTCCCTTATATACAGTGCGTTTGATTCTAATACAACATATTGACTTTACATTTTAATTTTCTCTTTTTGAATTAGATTAAATTCAAGTTTTATCAAATAGTAGGCCAAGACATATTTTTGTTTTATTCATATTGGATTCAAATCTTTGATTAACGTCTGATTAGAACTCTTCAATAAATAAAATTATCGACCAATTTTTCAGACAATACATTAACAAAAAATATAATTAATACATTAACGTTTCGATCCGGATTTGGATTTTCTTCAGAACGGATCTAAAAAATATAAAAAATAATTTATAATTCGATAATTTTATTTATTATATTGGATTCAAATTAAATCAAATGAACTAACTCTGGTATCTACTCAAAACCATAATTATATTCTCACAGTTTTTATTTTCTGGGCCTATTATTTGATGTAACTTGCATTCCAAGTAAATCAGTATGTTGATGTAAATAAAATACCTTGTATACCTATCTTATAATATGTTATTAAAAAATTATCTGTACAAAATTTCAAAAGCTTGTACCTGGACCTCATCATTTTTAGAATTCGTGTTAACATAAACCAATTTATTTTTGTAACAATAATTTTATGAAAATTTTAAAAATCTGTAAATAATAAAGATATTTTATTTAAATTTAAAGTGAGCGATATTCAGAATTTATATTCCTTCTAGAACATATAAATAGTACAAGCGCCAAATACGATTTTTCATCTAGCAATAAACTATTATTATTATGTTAATATTTTAATTATATTACGTTTATTTTATTGTAACTGAAAATTGATTGTTGTATTATTTATGAATTAATATACATGAAAAATGAAAAGTGCTCATTGCTTATTTAACTTTACAATATTTCGTTATTTTAGTGGCGTGTGTGAGTCGGACTAAAAAAATGTAAATATTGTGAGCCGGAACGAGATTTTTCCTCTCCCTCTCGTTTCTGAGGATGCTGAACACGGTGGTGATATTGAAATTTCTCTTTGGAGTTGCGCAACCCCCCAAAACGGTCAAAAACCAACCTCGAATGAGGTTAAACGCGCATTACGTTATTCCCTTTCCGAAAAAAGAGTTTTTTCCCGTATTATTACTGAGCACGGTCGTGGTGTTGAAAATTGACGCCGACTCTCTCCAACCTATCCAACAGGCAAATCTCGCCGCCGAAACACAATTTTGCCGAGGATATCAAAAAAATTTCACCCGTTTCGGGGATTAGATTTGGCCGGTCGCGGTGGAGGGGTTGGTGAGAGTCAGCAGCAATTTTCAACAGCACCACCGTTCAACAGCATCCTCAAAAACAGGGTAAAAACATTTTTTTCGGAAAGGGAATAACGTAATGCGCGTTTAATCCCGTTCGAGGGTGGTTTTTAGCCGTTTTGGGTGGTTTCGCAGCTCCAAAGAGGAATTTCAATATACCCACCGTGTTCAGCATCCTCAAAAATGGGGAGGGGAGGTAAACTCATTCCGGCTCAAAATATTTACATATTTTGAGGTTTATGCCAAGTCACACACGCCACTATTTTATTTATAGGCAAAAACGAGAATTACCCATCAGAGAACGATAAGAATCGTTCATAATAATTAAATTACCATATTTGCTGTATTGGAATTTAAGCAAGTACGGAATAATTTAGATTTGTGGTGACAACAAATTATCTTTTATTTAAACTCTGTTCTATGAAAACAGATATCAATAATAATAATGAAATTAGTTTTAACAGAAAAAAATAAGAACACTTAAAAATTCTACACAATTATTTTTTCTCGACGATCGTTTCGGACACTAAGTCCTCCATAATATAGTGTCCGACCGAACTTTCGGTTTCGGCAGAAAATCTGCCGAAACTAGGACCGAAACCGAAACTAGATTTGTGAGCTTCCGTGCGATGGTCGGGAGCGATCGGTCTAGTGGAGCGGCGGCGGGGATTGTCAGTGTGTCACTGTCGGCTTCCCCTCGCGCCCGTGTTAACTGTCCGGTGTCGTGTATTTATCAAAATAATTGCTTCTATGAACACAAGTCACAAATACATTATTTGCAACAGCTAAAATGAACAAAACCTTAAAAATATATAAGAGAATTGTCCTCGAAGTAAATTTCGGTTTTGGTTTCGACCGACATTGAAAAAGAAACCAAAAATTCGGTTTCTGCCTCCGTTGTAAAAGCTAGCCTTGATCGGACACTAATACTAAATTTCAGAATTTGAAATTGGCATATAAACGGAAAGTTAAGCGGAATTGACTTAAGTTAAGCGTAGAGTACGCACATTTATCTTAGTTTACCGAGATGAATGTTGTGTGCAAATTTCATGATGATCGGACCGTTTTTGTCGGACGGACAAATTTTGAGTTATATTTTGCAACATTTTTCATTAATGCTCCGCTCCTATTGGTCGTAGCGTGATATTATATAGCCTATAGCCTTCTTCGATAAATGGGCTATCCAACAAAAAAAATTCAATTCAAACCAGCAGTTCCTGAGATTAGCGCGTTCAACCAAACGAACAAACAAACAAACTCTTCAGCTTTATATATTAGTATTGATGTACCTATAGATAATAAAAAACGAAATCAATATCAAAGTCAAAATATAAACAAAAAATTAAGGATTACACATTACTTACACAAAATAACAAAAACTCAAATAAAATTTCAAATAATAATTATATTTATTTCACTAATTTTAATTTCTCTTAAGAAAATAGCATTTTAAAAAACATAAAATTTCCACTGAACGGTAGCTTGTTCTTATTTTGGACACAATATTGCCTGAAATTGAAAATACTCGTTCAGGTACTAAGTTTTTGGTTATTTATTCGTTGCCTCAAATAATGAAAATTCAGTTTTCAGTGTCTTTGGATTTGTAAGTTTTTCTTCAGGGTCTTCAAAAAACTTATGAATTGATTTTCCCATGACTTATAGTTTCTTCGATTTGCTCTTCATGAGAATCGGTTTCCACACAAGAATTTGGAAATATTGCAGACAATATCTTTCCAGATAACTTAATAATTTCGGTCTTTGAAGCTAACAATTTGAATTCTCTTAAGTCGGTTTTCTTAATTTAAAAACCGGTTTTTCGAATGTGATAAATTTATTTTAAAAACCGGCTTTGAAAAACTGTCAAAACCTAAATTCACAATCCGAGCAAATAAGTTCATATAAATGCTATTATTTTCTGATTTATCCTGTTTTACTTTATTGTCGAAAAGCATTTTACCTAGATTGGTTTTATTTGAACACCCAGATTTTATCCCGTATTTTTTAAGTATTTTGCCTATATTTTATTAATAGAATTCTCACGACACACTGATGCCGGGGTTCCACAGGGATCCATTTTGGGTCCTGTACTTTTTAACCTATACATAAATGACATTCCTAAAAATAAATACACCTCATTATCAATTTATGTAGACGACACTGCTATATTCACCAATTCATTTAGAATAGACACTATCACCAATAGGTTAAACAAACACTTGGCAGCAATTTCAAAATTTTTTCATAGGTGGAGAATAAAAGCTAATAGCAACAAAACTGAATTTATGATACTGACAAAACGAAGACTGAACACACAGCATGCAAAAATAAAATTTAACAATCAAGAAATTCACACTTCCGATACTGTCAAATACCTGGGATTATATCTCGACAAAAAACTCACTTTTACACTAAACACATAAACAACATCATTAACAAATCTTACGCAACTATATATCAACTTTTTCCCGTGTTTAACATACAGTCCTCGCTTAATTTAAAAAACAAAATGATAATATACAAATGCGTCATTAGACCCACACTTATTTATGCTTGCCTCAGAAAACTTCAAATTGCCCAAAACAAAGCTTTGCGTATTGTCGGAAATTTTCCCAGGTATATGAAAGTATCGGAAATACATAAATCACTAAGCATAGAACACATTACAGAACACATTCGCAATATTTCAAGAAAATTTTATTCCAATCAGTTTCAATGGGTGTGCCGCAAGGTAGTGTATTGAGACCTGTTCTATTTATTTTATTTGTGAACAACATGTCTACTAGGATAAAAAACCATTCATTATCCAGTTTGCCGATGATACATCAGCAGCTATATCTAGTTCAAATATTGAAACTTTAAGTGATAAGGTGAATGACTGTACCTCAAAAATGACTCAGTACTGTGAGATGCCTGGTCTTGTATTGAACAGTTCTAAAACGGACCTTATGCTGTGCTCCGCTAAAGAACCTAAAAATCAAAGTCTTTTATTACGATTAGGAAATAAAACCGTTAAACAAAGTAGTGAAGTGAAGTTCCTAGGACTATACCTAGATTTCAACTTGTCCTGGCATAGCCAAATCAATAGTATAACTAATAAACTAGCTAAAAGCTGCTTTGTGTTATGGCAATTACGGAACTTTGTTAACTTAGAAGTACTATTAACATACTATTACGCCCATGTGTACTCAATATTAAATTATGGAATTTTATGTTGGGGTACTGCAACAAAAACTTATGAAGTATTTTTAGCACAGAAAAAAATCATAAGAACAATGACTTTTAAAAATAAAAGTTTCTCGTGTAGGGAACTCTTCAAACAACTAAATATTTTAACTGTCACGGCTATCTATATTCTTAATTCGGTTGTATATGCAAGAAAGAACATTGATAAAGTTTCCCAATACAAGACTGTCAGTAACTATAATCTTAGAAACGAAAATTTAACGCTACCACAGCATAGACTGGCTCTTTCAGCAAAAGGGCGTTTGATTATGTCTATAAAATGCTTTAATCATCTGCCAACTGACTTAAAGAAAATAAACAATTCTACTCTTTTTAAAAGAAAAGTTAAACTACTTCTATTAAAGCATAGCATTTATTCTATGGACGAATTTTTTAATATTGTATTTTAAATATATTGTATTTTTTGACTTACTCTTCACTTTTGGTGTACACAGAGTGAAATAAATATTATTATTATTATTATTATTAACAAAAATTCAAACGTTTTAATTAAAAATACAGCAAACTATGACGACAAAATAAAACACAAGCATAAAAGATTAAAATACCTAATAATTAATGACAACTAAACAGCAAATACCTATTATCAAGTACTGTTTTTTTTTCTCCGCTTTTTTTTACAGCATTATAATTAAAATCAAAACACAACACAAAATCAGTTGGAAAATTTAGTAAATATACACTGAGCAAATGTAAATACTTGTAAATATAAAATTGTAAATAAAATTGATCTATCTATCTATTAATAGTATTAGGAACATACTTTATTGATTTATATATTAATTCCTCGTTAAATGAGCAAATTTATCTAATTCCCATTTTTTCATGTTAATATCAATACTACATTAACAGTAATCCTACAGCCATGTACGTTAATTGACATTAGAAAGGTCAAAAAAAAGATGTCTAGTGGTCTGGTATCTCAATGAATATGTATGGAATTTCAGCAATACGTAAGTAGCTAGGGCGGTAATGCAAGCGACGCGACGCCTCTACAATTCAGAAAAGCACCGGCCCGAAAAATAAGCTCATTAAATATAGATTAGTGGCTGTGTGGTGATTCTACACCATTACTTCATCGAGCGTGAATACCATAACGAGGTTCGAAATGAGTTGTCGCTACACCGTTGAATGCAGTCGAAAGTGAGACGGAAAGACGCTATTGAGATCACAACCAGCACAAATCGATCGTTTCACTGATGAATAGAGACGTTCTGTGTATTTAATAACTAATGACCACTTTCGTTTTCCATTGAATAATACAACAAAAGATGGAATTATTTATCCGACAAATATATTTTTTATCATAGTTACAGATTTATAAGTATTTTATGTCTGTTTTCTAATGAAAAATATTTTTTTTATGTTTTCTACTTTTATTGAGATTGGTTCTGCAATCTTCTTTACTTTTATAATCCACTAGACAGCCGAGTACAAATTGGGTTGAATACAAATTGGTTTATGTCGATATTGATTAAAATATTTGCTGTCAATTAAATTCTTTATCGCTTTAGATTTTTTTTTCAATTCTTATAATCAACGCCTGAATCTCAATCTTCTTGATTTTTCTGAGCGATCGTTTAGGTGATATGGAGAGGGGGCAGCAAATTTAAAGTAGTTTTCCCCCAAAATTTTAAAAAATGAAAAAATAAAAATACAACAAATATATTTTTGGGTTCATTCTTTTTAAATGACGGCATACACGATACCCTTAAAACTTTTTTGTCATTTCCTATTTCACCCCTTGAAATTAACCTCCACAATTAAAATTCAACTTTTTCTACTTCACGTTTGTGATTGGGCCACCACAGTCTATTTCTCTGCAGATTTCAAATTTTTACCTCGAATATTTTTAGAAAAAAATCCTTGTGACAGACGAACGGACAGCGAAGCGATTCCATAAGTAAGTGTTTCGTTTGCCCAGAATACTAACAACAGGTATAAAATATAATACAATAAGTATAGGTATATCAGATTGAACTGTTGGTTACAATCCTGACGAACCAAGAAATACGTCGGTGAATGTTTTATTATTTCAAAAGATTTCTTCAAATCGGTTTTGAGGTAAAATAGATACAGACTTATTTTTTTACACATTAGTATAAATAGATAAAATTTGACAGCCATAAGGGCACCGTTTCTAAAAACAATAATTTAATTTTTAATGATCACAATTAAGATCACTGCCAATTAAAATTTTTTGACAATGCATTGTGGGAACTCGTGTATCTCAAAAATGTTTGCTATTACGAACATTCCAACCATTTAATTTAAGAATCCATATTACAAATTTTCAAAAGAACATAAAATGCGTCCATGTCAGAAGAAATTTGCAATTCATTAAACAAATGCCTCGCATTTAATAATCAGACAAATTGCATGCATCAGTCATAATGACGCAAGTTCAGACAGTGAGAAAGCTCACATATTCATCTGATAAATATGTTGAATGGAAGCAGAATGGAATATCGTCACGCACGGCTCGTTGCATCTTCTATTGTCAATAGAGATCACGGCACGCTCTGGTGCCGCGTCACGTCAGTCGCTCCAAACAGTAGTTAGAGAAACAGATGAATGTCATTCTGTCGTACAATAGCTTTTATTTTCGAATCTTTCCCTATATATGTATAATTGCAGGAGGTGTCATTTGTTTGTTATATTATAATTCGTGATTGAGATGCTATGAAATACCAGATGTTCGACATGCAAAACTAACTTCAGAATATCCAAATCTTCTTGGTTTCCGGGCTGCGATGTGGCAGCGGGCGAACTTCGCCCGCTACCACATCGCCTTTGATAATGTCTACTGCAGTTGTAGACGAAACGTCAGGTAGTAATGCCAATGAACCACGGTATGCAAGCCCGGAAATCAAGAAGATTTCGATCAATACCGGGCGTGAAAGCCTACACACTTGGATAAAACTTCAGAATAATTGTTGGGAAAATCACTCATTATTAGAGAGTACTTAATTGTTCTACCTAATGTAATAAAAATTATTTATTAAAAAAATCTGTTAAATGCAAGTTATACTTGCACAATCAGTGGTCCGTGTCACGCGAAACTTTAATTCTGCAGTTGTAAAGAAATAAAAAATTAAATTATTTATAATAGTTAATCGTGCTAGATTTTTCAATCCTGATATTTTTTTTGTCTTTTTTACTTTCAAATTATTTTCTAACAGGATATTTAATTCAGTAAAGAATAAATTATAAAAAAACAATTATAAAAATACATTATACCTATATATTGTTTAGTTCGTGTTTCAATAAGCTTTCATGAATAAAATGAAAAAATAAAAAAATTAGTAACATATTTTGTTTTTGATTTCTTTAACATTTTAAACTTAAAACAAAGATATTTAATAAAATAAAAAATAAGTTAAAAACAATACAAAAATACACTTTCAGTCAATATGAAACACCATTGAGTATTATCAAACACACTTTATATTAATATTAATCTATGATGCATATAAAAGACCTTTTACACGAATTGCTATTAAATAACACTGTATAAAACAACATCGCCTGACTCCTTTAATGACTTGAGTATCTTTGAGCTATTCTTTATAACGACGTAGGTTTTGATAATATGTTTGATAACACTATATAGGTTTATTAATCTCTATGCAGATTACAACAGCTATATAGACTATAGAACAACACCGTTATGGTACAGTTCAGCAAGCATCCTAGGAATAACAATTATCTTCTCTATTATATTATTGTTCTCGTGATGCTCATTTATATCGTATACGTGTTATTGACGTTGGTTTGCTTGTTCCTAAACAGTTCTGCGGAATAATAAACTTTTGGAATCAAATATATTTTGCGCAGAAAAATAAGACAGAAGATTGTTATTAGTATATTTGTATGTATTTCGTACGTTATATTATGTAATCTAAGAGCAGAAATATATTGTCCAGATTACAATCACATTATTTTAAAAAACATGGCATTATTTTTTATAAAAATTTGTTTATACATGATATCTCAATTTTAAATATATGTTACAGATTGTATGCACAATCAGACCATATGTAAACAGTCTAGATCGTATATATACCTACGACCTATATTAAGTAGACCGTATGTTATTAACTCGATTTTTCATATACAGACCAGACCGTGTACATACTGACTAGACCGTATACGTACGGAGTAGACCGAATAGATTCGGATTAGACCGTATACATACGGACTGTCGATTTTCATACGGTATGTTTAAATCTTAACGTACCGATGATCTTTATAGTTTCTTAAAATTTAGTAAGTGCAGCTATTATTGGAAGTGAATTCTGACAACAGTGAAGAGGTTTTTGTTTTTGTTTTTGGTAAATGTTATAGATTTAGTTATGGGAATTAAAAAAACGCAGGTGTAAGTTACAACAGAAGAAGACTTTGAAAATGTTGTTGCCGCTTGGGTACGAAACTGAAACACGAAGTAATTTCAAAATATTATAGTCGTTTAGAATTTAGTACACGTCCTGTTATCATTGTAACATTTAATGAAGTTCCCAATGAAATTGAGTTTCCCTTAGATCGGTGGCTGCAACTCAGTGTTCGGACATGGGCAAGGGTTTTAGAAAATTAAGTGCCAATCAAACAATGTAACTTGTCGAAGAATTAATGTATTGTGTAGTTCCAAATTTCATAATAGCTTGACATGTACAAATAAAGAGAAAAAAATAGTTATAAACAATTTTATTTACACTATAATATCAAATTGGTGTACCGCAATATCAAATCCCTTCGGGAAGATCATCATAGTTCGAACTTTCATAGGGCTTGTTAATTTATTTATCTTTACTTTAAGTGTAGTGAAATAACTGTACTTAAAAGCAATAGTTGTGTTTAAGATAACCAGTGATAAAATCTGTAACACTATAAACTCGCATGACTGGATAACAAAAAAATTTGTCGCATATTCAAAACTCAATAAAATCGTATATAAAATGTTTATTTGGCTGGTTTATCACTGTGCATTGGTACGAGAAACATAAATCGTTTTTTTGACAGCGGCCAATAAAATAGGCGCAAGAGAAATACTACGTTTACATCGGAATATAAAACTCAAACGTATCTATTAAACTGCTATAAATTTACTATCGATCAAATTTATAACCTCAATATTCACTATGATAGAATCAAATATTCCATATTTTTATCTGATACTATGAATGGCATTATAGTGCCTTGGTTGGCCTTATATATGGTTGAATTATTGCGTTTATAAATTGTCCGTTGCTTTTTCAGAAAATCTGCGAATCTTACATGGATTCAATTGCCAAAATAAACAAATAAATAAAGCAATGCAAATGAATAAAGTTGTTCTATTTTAACTTATTCTACGAATGTCGTTTTGTAAATTTGTGTTACAATAATCTTGTTATGTTTTTTATGCAGTGCAGCACATCTACACATAAAAAAATCTTTATATATAGCAACGAATTACGAAGTCCACATACTGCGTTAGTTTTTTTTTTTGTGAATTACTAGCAGGCAATTGAGATGAAACACGGTAGTGACAACAGTAGTAGCTCTACCGAGTGGTAGTCTTGCCTCACGCGGCTGCATCTTGTTTGGGAGCAACCCACCCTTAAATGGGCTCAATCGGGCCAATTTAAGGGTGGGTTTTAGGGATTGAAAAATATTTTTGGGCCCAAAAGTCGCTTCAAAATTGAGATTTAACCCATTAGTAAATATAAAAATATGCTGCCAAAATTTTATTAAAATCGGCCCGACAGGACTGGACTTAAAAATTTTATGAAAACTTAAGTTTGTACATATAAATTTATTCAATAAATAAAATTATCGACCAGTTTTTCAGACAATATATTAACAAAAAATATAAAATTAATACATTAACGTTTCAATCCGGATTTGGACCTTCTTCAGAATTGATCTAAAAAATATAAAAATAATTAATATTTAAAAATCCGGATTGAAACGTTAATGTATTAATTTTATATTTTTTGTTAATATATTGTCTGAAAAATTGGTCGATAATTTTATTTATTGAAGAGTTCTAATCAGACGTTAATCAAAGATTTGTACGTATAAATTTATTTAGTGAAGGGTCAATTTAATTTAGTAAATTGATAGTAATATTGAAATTAATAAAAAAAAATGTTATTTTAAGGGGTATATTGGGTTAAACTTTTTATTTTGTCTAAAAACAAAAAAAGTTTAAATTCACATAATAAAGCCACACTGCCTATATTAGCAAATAGGTACACTATATTGTCGGCAGGGTTTGGCACCGCGACCCGTGTTTTTACATTTTTATGTTCGTAAATTACTTTCAACTTTTTTTTTAAACTATAATAAGCTATTTTTACCCAAATACGGCGAAGCCAAATGGAAGGTTTATGAGTTTAGCAGTCTATGTATGTATGCTTGTATTTACGGATGTTCTACCGTAGCGCCTAAACTATTCATCCGACTTTGATAAATAAGGTGTCAATCGATTCGTTATTATGCCCTCTGGGACCAAAGTAAAAAAAAAATAATTAAAATAAAAAATAAGTTCAAAAACTAAAACCCGACTACTGAAAACTATGAAACAAGAAAATATTCTCATCTGAGGATAGCCGTGGTCGTATGCCATCTCATATATAATATGATTTTTTTAGTACCTATTTGTTCTTGTATGTACATAGTTGAGCAATATTGTACACAACATAATAGTCTCTCACGTAAAGTCGTTTTTGTGATAGAGCTGATAACAAAATATGTCTAATTACCATGATTTTGAGCCATCCACCAAAGTGATAATTTAATTCAAATAAAAAAATATATACTATATATTTGTGCTTTGCTAGCGAAGCTCTTCTAACAATACTCAAGCATAGGCAGAATACATGAATACGGTGCACTGCGAGGGGATTCAGGCATTCATTCATAAACAGTTGGGAAACAAATAACTGTGACAAATTATTCAGTCAGTACAGTAATACCGAGGTAAAAGATGAAAGATAAATGAACTGTGTAAATACTAGTACGGAGTGCGGTATAATAAACCATTGAGTGCAATTGTATAAAGCTGGTTTAACATAAATAACTTCGTGTATGTAGCTAATAATAATAGGTGTGCTAACTAAATCTTGGTGTGTAGTAAATACCTAGTGTACATACATAGTGACTTTATTCTTCATTACTTATTCATTTATTTTATTAGCAAGAATTTGTTGTTTCGTTTTTGTTGCGTAGAAGAGAAGTACTTTAGTTTGTTTATTTATTTGTTTTTGTTAAACGTTTGTTTTGTAAATAAACATTTTTCACCACGAACTAAAACAGTTTTGTAACAATACGATTTTCCTTTTTAGGTTAAAAATGTACATACTATGTGTGAATTTCAAGTCGATACCTCATTTTATTTAGAAGTGAGAAGCCTGACTGACGGATGAACAACGTTGCCATAACAACAGGATTCCGTTAGACTCTACGTTACGGAACTCTAAAAATTGAAAAATGTCGCAATATACGATAATAATCAGTATTATTGTGTCTGATATATAAATAGAAACATAAAATGTCTGGACTTGAAAGAATTTAACGGAACAAGTATATGATACATACAACATCAAGAATTTTTCAATATTGTCTAATAGCAATCGTCGCTAAAAAGTTTTCACGTAGGTTAAAAGTTAAAACTGATATTTGAAGTTGCTTCACTGAAGACTATGTTGAAGCTAAAGTATTTCAATAACGCTGAAGTGAAATGCACTTTCTTATACAATGAAGCTGTTATATAAACATAGTATCCTGTTATCCTGTACATTAACCGGTTGTGCTTATCGCCTGAAAGCATTTTTTTAAGTCAACTAAAAATTTTTTTTTTAAATTAAACCAACAAAACAATTAGATTGTCTCAATAAATTATTCTTTCCTTCGTTATACAATTATCTTTTATCTATATTATTAGAAGCTGGCACAGTTATTTACGCCGACTTTTAAGGTGATTGTTAAACCAAGGGAAATTATTTTTAACCATTTTATGGGCATTCTAATTTCTTTTTTTGATGTGAAGCATCCATTGGCCCGTTTGGCGGCAAAACCATGCCGTGACCGAAACGGGATCACGTTCTCTTATGCCCCCTTACGCCACCGCTCTCGACTTCCCTGTGTATCTGTGTGATACTCTACACTCGTTGCCCCTCTGTGTAAGCTGTCACAATTCACATAGAGAAGCTGCGTGTGCGACTATAGGTTCGTTCCAAGCAGCCAGCGAACGATTTCGAAACCGTCACCCGCATGCGCAGTAGGTAAAACGAAGCTGTTAGTGGCGATTTTAGAACACGTTTGACCTACTGCGCATGAGGGTGACGGTTTCGAAACAGTTTGTTGGCTGCTTGGAACGAACTTTATAATATGCAGCTTGACACGTTCACCACTTGTATACACACTATGTATTAGTTGCAGGGCGAAATTTAGTTACAGGGCGTAATTTAGTTATTACAGTTTCGCTTAAACGTATGTTTCACATCTGCCAGGCGTCCCACGTCGGCTCCTATTTTTTTGGTGTACGCTACAATTTTTTATAATTGTTTTCATTTCACACTTTTTAGTGTCCCTGTATTTTTATTTTATAACGAGTCGCCCGAATGAATTCGTACGACACGAGTCACACAGTCAAAAAAATTATGGTAAACGCCTCATCTAACATAATATATCCCCCACTTCCATTGCATTTGCATTCATTATTTATTTCCCCTTTGTCCCAAGGGAGTGGATTTTTTCTAAGTTTAATAAATATCACACAAGAATACTCACGAAAGAAGGTGTCAAGCAAAATATTAATTCCCAAACCAATTTTACAAATTTTTTTTCAAGAAGTATTTCTAAATTTTATTTTTTAGCCAGGTATTCGTATTATTTTCAGTTTTATGTTTTTATTATTATGATACGGAGGGGGGGGGTAATTACCCCCTTTACCCTCTCACCCTTATCTACGTCCTTGCGTTGTCCTAGCACAATAATGTAGGTACATATGTTACTCGAAAAGGAGTACGTTTTTTCAGATTTTACAAATCAGGTTAGAAGCTCGTAAGAATACATGTGTTTATTAGTTCTGAGTCTGACACATTGTATTGGAATATGTGAACCACGTAATTAAGATATTAATTAAGTTATAATTTCACCCTTTTAGAAAATATAGGCCAGTAAAATGACAAACTCAGTTTCCACTAACTCTAAAGTTAGAAGAACTCTGAGCGGATAAGAAAACAGATTTGGCCCGATTTTTAAAAATCAATAATAATAGAAAAATTAAAATAACTGATAATAATTAGTCGTATATTTAAATGTTGGGTGTTTTTAAACTTTTTCTTAGCCGTGGAAATTTTCAACTTCTCCACTTCAATAACTTTTTATTAATTTTTGACAATAGGCGGAAACTTATTTTTAGACTTTTTCGCGAATCATTATCTCTTTTATAATATTATCAATAAAAAATATGTCTAGTTCTAACTGTTCTGGAGATACAAGCAAAAAACTGATGACACAGTTTTTAACCCTTTTTTAACGTTTTTTAACAAGTTCCAGTCATCGTACGAAGGTGCAATTTTAACACTGCATATTATACTTAAATAAATGTTCCCACGTACCCTTTTGCGATTTTGTGGAAATATTTAGGGTCAAATCGTCTTCATTTTACTAGATGTTTGGTTTGTTTAGTTTATGGAAATAAAAATTTCGTCTTAAAAAAAAACAGTTTTTTTCGAAAATTTATAGCCTACAGTTTAACTCTAAAAGTGGAGATTTATAAAACCAAATTGAAAAGATTTATGTCTAAACTAAACGAAAGGAAAGAATTTACTATTCTGATTAGTCAGTATATCACACAGTCCGCCATACTTGGACGTTCAGTTTTAAACTAAGTAAATATAAATCACATATTTGTCAAGCAGACATTTAAACAACACCGCACTCAAATAGTTTATCGGTGCGGAATGCCTTTTAGGTTACCAAATTTCAATTTCACACAAATTGTTTGACGTCGACTGAAAACTTAGACACTCATTCATTTCTGACATCTTTCATCGTCTCTTCTGAACTTAAACATTTAACTAAAATGTATAAATGTATTGAACAATGGTAATTGCAAGTTGGTCTTTTGATTTATATTTAATAGGACACCGTTTTATCCAGTACTTACACGTTAAAATTATATAAACAACTTTTAAATTATTAATTATTTTAGTTAAAAAATTGGTTGTCTGTAAAGTCGGTTTACGGACGATAGTTTTACGTGATAACGTATTCCGTAATACATAACCTAAACCTCCCAAAATTTGGTTTCAATCCGCTTATCCTTGGTGTCGGAATGATAAGAAATGTCAAAAGTGACGTTTGCAACTTACAAAGTATTATGTTCTAATAATAATTAGTTATTCCAATAGTTAACTTAGAAGGCTTTGCAAATCACAAAATACTAATGTCAAAAAATAAACATTAGAAATGCAGCCGTTTTCATGTTAAGACAAGACATACGTTATTTTCTAATTTCCATGTACGGCAAACAAAGACGACCGACCGCGTCGCGCGCGCGCCATGCAATAGACAACAATGCATTTATACAGCTATTTTTCTATATAAATTTGTATAAAATATTTTTCTATATAAATTTGTATAAAAAAACTGTTTAGGCAAATTCTGTTATACGAAATCTATGTAAAATGTTCTCCTCTTTCGTTTAAGACTGGTTTCAAACCGATCTGATTTAAATTGAGCGAGAAATTAGCAAAAAGCACGCACAGGGTCAGGCGGAACGTTACGCGTTATGCGTTATGCGTTATGCGTTACGCGTTACGAACGTTAGGAACGTTAGGAACGTTACGTTACACTTTTTCGTACATGCAGCCGGTGTTTTATCAATTTATAATATTGGTGATTCATCAATTTATAAGACGTTATCACGTCAAAAAAAATATACAAAAAATCGTTGTATTAATTTTAGAGTGTTTTAAATGTTTTAATATATGTATTGTCTCTGAAAAATTAATAGATATAAAATAAATTTAAAAATAGATTAATAGATTTTTCTGTATAACGAGCTCGCATAATTAATAACAGCTTTATTTATACAGCAAATATTTAATATTTGATAAAAGTCTAAACAACGCAGGTGCAATAAAAGTTTTATTTCATTTTGCAGTAAAACGAAACATACAATCGAAATCACAGATGTGTATAATGTTTTAAATAAATTTTACAAATAAAAAAAACCTATATTGTAATAAAAGTTATTTCAAAACATTAATTCGAAAAGTATACAATATTTCAAATTTCATTTACTTTTTTCATGCTCGTAATAAAATGAAATTTTTGATTGAATGAATACAGACTTAGAGGAAAACTTATACATTGATATAAAATAAAAGCAATTCCAAGTTTAATATTGAAATATTAATCAGAGTCAAAAATGAAGTTTTACAAACCTCAGTGTAAGACAGAACGTTATAAAAGTAAACGACATTAAATGAACGTAAAACGATCTAGAAGGCGAGCGTTTCCGATGCCGTATCGTCGTGAAATTGCTCAATAAAAATGTGATCTTACACCATGGAAAGGAACGACGTGCGTCTCTTCGACAGGATCTGAGTAAGATGTTGTACCGCGACCGCATCAAGAATCGTGAATGTGCGTCTGTGGAAAATATGTTGTCATACTAGAACGATTGCGTCGCGGAATAAAAGCGATCATTTGGCGAAAATAAGATTTATCAAAGGCGTGCAGGTTTTTGACAAGATCACAGTATTCGCGAGTTATCGGTGCGTCAAGGCAAATGCTGTCATGCTAGAGCGATTGGGTTGGAGTGCCTAGAGCGATATTGTGTGAAAAAATAAAAGTGATAACAGGTTAAAAATTGAAAAGAAGTTTGACCCTGTAGGCCATCCCTGAAACTTCCCGCTATTTTCGAGTTGAAAACGATCAAAAATAAAAAAAAATAAAAAAAAACACTTTCCTACGGATTTTTGGTTCACGATTTCTCGTTAACAAATAAACCGATTTTGATGCAGTTTGCGGCGATCGACGCAGTTTTTTGAGGAGTAGAACTGATTATATTTTGAAATTAATCGGTTTAGTAGTCTAGAAAATATTTAAAAAAAAAACAAATTTCTAAAAATTTTTGAAACTTGTATTTTTTAGATTTCTCAAAATCTATTGGGATAAATCATTCCAAATTTTCAGAAAATCTAAGTTCATCAATGTCACGTTAGATGCCGCAAACCGCGTTTCAATCGGACACTTCGTCCAGAAGTAATAAGAGGTTTGCATACGTATATACACACACACACACCGCCCTATGGACATCATCGCCAAAATAGTCAGAATAGCTTCCTAGAACCTTAAAACGTCGAGATCTGGACGAAAATTCGATTTTCTAAAATCGGGGTGAAAACAATAGCTTCCCGATTTTATTGAAAAAATCACTGATTTAAAAAATGTGTGTCAATATTTCAGAAAAATGTTGAAATTTGATAAAGATATTTCAAAATTATAATATAATATATATTAGGCGCAGTTTGGCACATTTAATTAAAATTTTTATTTCCACTTTTCTTGCATTTTAGACATCTAATAATCTAAGAAAATTAGTTTCAGAATCGTCGATCAGACCAAATAATTCCTGTAGTTTTGAAAGTTGGTACAGTTATTTCTTAAGGTGTCCAGATGAATATACTAAAAGCCCCCGAGGGAGGGACACAAGCCGGAGGTGGGGGAGGGGGGTAAAGGTCTCTTTTTCAAGGTTTTTACTTGTGACTCGAAAACTATTTATAATATCTCTTTAGTGACTTCTACATTAATTATCTACGTTAAATTTCCTATAAATTATGTCTAAACATTTTTACTGTACGATCAATACTTTTGGAGATACAGAGTATTAAAGGTGATAAAAATAAGAAGCTAAATCACCTTTAATACTCTGTATCTCCTAAAGTATTGATCCAAAATTTTAATCGTAGGCATTTTAAATAATATAAGAGTAGCTAATTACAGTCTTTTGCTCTTGCGCCACACTGTTTCTAACCACCATGACTTTGACTTCGGCATATCAGATCTCTCAGTGTGTTTTATTCGAACTAAGAAGGAAATATTTTTTATCTAAACGGACCTGCAAACGGTGACTAAAGTTTAATGTATAGAATATTCGTGAAAGAAAATTGAAACTATACAAACATACTCTGATATTGACAATCAAACGTCCTAAAAAACTACTCTTAGCAGCTACTTCAAGCTAAGAATTTCAAATCATTTCAGTTACAATAAAAGTAATGACACTGCAAGGTATGTTACATTTTTATTAATAAAAGAACGCCTCTGTCTACGAACGCCTCACAATATTACAGCAATATGCTGTCTGAAACTTTTCCTTCAAAATAATAAGAAAATAAGGTTTACGTGGGTCATTTTTATGGCGTTAATAATTTCATTTTTATGTTTGTTCAAGGAAATATTATGAGAACTTTGATTGCAAAATTTACGCCAATAATAAAAAGACCGAAATATTTTATTTCATTTGAATTAAAGTGGCCAGTTTTTTTGTATACTGAATACTGACCGCGGTCAAACTTTATATTAAATTTTAAGTTAAGAAATAGTATTTTTGATCCAATTTGTGGATTAAATTCTTTATTACACGGGCGCCGTCTCTATTAACATTCAGGGTTATTATCTGTTGATGACATTAAAATATCCTAAAATTTGTTATTGTAACAAAAAAATACATTACGTCCGAGAATTTCAAATTTATTTAAAAGGGTTGAAAATAGACATAAAAAATCGATTCTTAACATTACAAATTAGATGATATTATATTATGAGCAAAAAAATAATATCACTAAATTATTTGAACTCAAAGAAAAAATATATAACATATTTTCAGTGAGTAGTTTTAAATACTGTTTAAGTATATGTAGGTATGTTATTTTTGTATTTCTAAGATTTCTTATAGAGTTTTCACATATTGAAAACAATAATATTAGTTCAGTCGACAGAATACTCTGTTTAGAATTACATTTTTTTGTCTAAAGTCGTAGCTTAAGAATTGAGAACCACAACTTAAATTTTTTCAGGGAGACGGGTGTGCATTAATCTGTAGGAGACGCGTCGAGTGTCTAGAAAACAATAATTTGGAAATAACTGGAAAACAGTTGAATTGGAACAAAAAAAGTTCATTATTAATTAAAACTAAAAAAACATTGAATATTTAATAGATATACATTTTTACATAAGGCATAAAGTTTTGTAATAGAGTCATTTAGTGTCTCTCGTTGTAAACTTAATAAAATAGGTCAAGACTCAAGCACCAATAATGTTATATTTATATTGTCCTATTTTTAGTGTATTTGCCATAAGGCACTTACACTATTGGCGTCGGTCGGATGGCGGGACCTAGGGGTCGGACCAAAATTTCTCGACGTTTCATAAGTTTCTAAGAAGTTTGGCACCATTTTTGGAAATGTTTATATATATATGTATATATATATATATATATATATATATATATATATATATATATATATATATAACTCTCGACAGACTTAATCGATTTAAACGAAATTTGGTCCACATGTTGGAATCCATCATCGCAAGAAGCCTATTTAAAATGGGCCCGATCGGGCCATTTTAAGGGGGGTATTTAGGGGTTCAAAAATGTTTTTGGGCCCAAAAATACGGAAAAAATTTTCAGAATCACTTCAAATTTGAAATTTAACCCTTTAGTAATTATTGAAACGTGCTGCTAAAATTTAAATAAAATCGGCCCGGCAGGACCGGACTTACAAATTTTATGAAAACGCAAGTTTACTGATATAGATTTACATACTGAAGGGTGTATATAATTTGATACAGATGTTGAATTGATATGTAGTATTGAAATTAAGTAAAAAATGTTGTTTTAAGGGGTGTATTAAGGAGTGATTTTTTTTATTTTGTCCAAAAACAAAGTTAAGTTCATACAATAGAGCCGCACGCCTATAAAAGCAAATACACTATATTGTCGGCAGGGTTTGGCACTGCGACCCGGAGTTTTTATTATGTGCCATGCATACGTATTTAAATAAGCAATATTTATATATTACTAGCTGTTACTCGCGACTTCGTCCGCGTGGAATTTAACAAAAAATGGTTGTTCAGTTCGCAGACTTTACGAGAATACTTTCATATTTTTTTAAATTTTTTTATAGCCTAAGTTACTCCATATCACATCAGCTATCTGTCAGTGAAAGTCCCACCAAAATCGATCCAGTTGTTTCGGAGATTAGCCAGAACAAACAGACAGACAGATAAACAAAAACTTCAAAAAATTGTTTTTGTTATAAGCACCGTACATACTTTCATATAATATACATTTAGTAAAAGGTTGTTATTTTGACATTACAAACAGACACTTCAATTTTATTTATTTGTATAGATTACTGTATGGATATACAGACTGTTCATGGACAAATGCTCTGTTTTAACCACTGAATCGATTTCAAAAATACTTTCAATGTTTTTACATTCTTCTTGGCGGAAAACTGAAGTTAACGACAAAACGGGGATGAGCAGGGAACGAAAATATCGATTTGCACTCAAGACTGCAGCGCAGCTAGTAAATATATGAATTATAAAATTGATTAGGGAATGGATTTAAATGAACTTTGTTATTTTTTAATTTTCTAAAGACGACACAAGTAGTCTTGAAATGTTGGCAATTAAAGAATTTGACAAATACATTCTTGTACCGAAGAGCTATTAACATATATAGAGAGCTAGTGTACTACTTCGCATACAAATTTCTTTATAATTTAATTTCATTAAAATTTATGATTAAATAATAAACAATCAACAAATAAAATCGAAATCGAAAATCTTATAAGATTGTGGAAGTTTTTAATTGTTGATATTATTGTATGCTCTTAAATTTAGTATCTTTTTACCATTCAGTATAATCTTCCGGATATAATTATGTGAAAATAGGTTGAAATATGATTTTAACATCAAATTTTACTAACAAGATCTTTGTCAAGGTTTATTACCATTCCAACCCACAAGTGGGGAATGGTACTACTAGTTTAGGTCAAAAATCAATTTTCAAAAATTTTACAATATTTTTCCGTTTTGAGGTCCCCCGAATCCAAAAAACATATTTTTGAAAAAAACTCTGTGCGTCTGTCAAACGGATGAACGGATTGAAACCAAATTTTGGGAGGATGTTTGGTATGCAAATATGAAGAGCCCTATTGTTGTTGGGGAAAATCGGCATGCGCAGAAGAGATATACCTATGCTAAAATGTTTTTTTTATATAATAATGGTATACTTTTCATAATGGATTATTATTTTATTTATTTTTTCAAGAAAGTTTCGTTAAATTTTTTTTTCTAAACTTTATAGTTTCAGAAATAATTTGAAAATAAAAAAAAATCAGTCGCTCTTTTGTTTTATGGATCTGTCAGAAATAAACAGTTCGGCATGCTTTGATTAATGTTTACATGACGTGAACATATTATGTAAATAACTATGGCAACGAATAGCAAATATATTGAATACTAGCAATTACCCGCGTCACCTCACACGATATCAAAAATTTTATTTTCTTTATTATAACCAAATGTCAATATTTTTGAAGTTGGAATGGTCCCGTCGCCCAATTGGCTGGAATTTTTTTCTTTATGTTGAATAGCGAAATTGCACGTTATCCTAGTTTTGAAAACAAAGTTGCAATATTATAATCTTATTTGTATAATCTTATGAGTTATAACAAACTACATATTTCTTAATGTACTTTACGGTAATGAGACCAAGAACAACTTGTCATATAAAGCTAAGCGCAGTACAAAAGTTATAAAACCTATTTATTATAAGCACTATAAGTTGTATATATTTTTGGAATCGCTACTTTTCTATTTTCTTCCATTTGATTAGATTAGATTCTTACTGTTAATTGGAAATTTACAATTTCATGTGACATGTCAGTACAAGTAGATAAATTTGAAATTTAAAGTTAATAAATACATTGATGTAATAGAATTCATTAGAAAGAAGAGAATCCTTAATTTTCTTTTTGAAAGCACTCTAGGTAATAGTGCTATAATTCTCAGAAAGTCTGTTATATTAAGTTGCTCCAAAGTTGTTAAGGTTGTTATTACCACACCCCGAGAGGTGAGTTATTCGGCAGCTTCAGCGGTAAGAAGGGCGCAGGTCTAAAACTCAACGTTGGCGAATTCGGATCTAACTGCTAAATTTTATAACCCACTTACTAATAAGGAAAGTTCCACTTGCAGCCGTCGTCTATAAACGCGGACTTCACTTGTAGCCGAGACCAGGTCGTTGTAAAATAAATACGAAATTAATTTTGAATATTAATTTTTAATAACCAGTCAAATAAAAAGAAACACACTTAAAACCAGATACCGCAGTTACAGTATTACACAATAAAAATTTTCACTGACATACAACAGTTTTTCTTATAATAATAATTCTATGTCCAGAGTCCACTAAGAAACTTTGTAAATATTGGTTCCCCGTAATATATGACCGTATATTACGGGGAACTCAAAGTTTCTTGGTCGCTGACTGCTGACTAAACTACTACCAAATCGTCGAACTGTGATATTTTTACGGTGTGGACTATTCGAACTGGTATACTGTAGTAATTTTATATGGTAACATTTTACTGAATTAACGGTTCTGATTTGGACGAATTTTGAAACGAATGAAACTCCCTGTAGAGACTTTCAAAATCCTTTAAAAAATCTAAAAAAAACGTCAAAAAAAATAAAATAACAAAATTTGAATTTGAAGTTGAAACTTGACAGAATGGTTGATTTGGGTTGCCCGGAATACGAGAAAAAATTGTTCGTGACTCCAAGTGACCACACTTTCTTTCGATAATTCTTCAAAATTTGCACAGGCAAAAATTCACAAAGGCCTCGCTCGGTGGCAGAAATTCTTACCAGTATTTCTATTAGTACCCAAAAAAAACATTATCTGCCAATTTTGTCACTGCTAGATTACAATCTGCCAATTTAATGTACTTGTCATTAATGCTTTACCTGAATACCATGTTAAACTTTCCGCGAACATGACGCTTTTCTACAACATCGATTTTGGCAGAAAACTGTACCTCGGGGATTCTCTACCAGAAGACGAACCGTTTGAGCTCAGTTTAACTCACCGAGCTTTATTTATTTTGTATTTATTTATTGTAGGTACTGACAGTCTCTGCAGGGGATAAATTGGCAGAAAATATTTTTTCCGAAATTAGGAGGTTCCCCCAGATGCCTTTCAGTCATTTTCTGCCATTTAGTTGAGGAATTTTGAATTTTGCCGGGTTTTTTTAAAGTGCCCACTACCCCAGCGTCGTATCGCAACGCGCTAGACCCCTACTCCACTAAGCGGATTTGTAGAGGGGGACTCAGACTACACGAAAGAGAGCGTTTCTGCCACCATTTCTGTTACCCGTCCTCAACTAATATATTTAGTTTTTTAACGTTTATATTGAATTGGTTATTGTTACACCACCTTAATAGTTCACCAATAGTTAATCGGTTTTATCGTGTAATTGCACAGAGTTGCTCTCACAAACTGTAATATTAGTGTCATCCGCATATATAATTTACATCATTAGCAGATACCCCGGTCGTTCGATTTGTTTGGAAATCATTGGCAAAATATATTTTTCTTTGGACGGATTTTTACACCTTATGACGGCCATTTTTAATTCACAAATATATTTTCCAGCGCAGAACACTCTCATTATTAAGATAAATCTAATGTCACCTCGATTATAAAAAACGGCGCAGTAGATTTGAGTGTTAAGGAACCTATACATATTATATACATACAGACATTACACGGGCTGCTAAAATCATACCTCTTCCTTTATCGCAATCGGATAATCAACATTCATAGTTCAATTAACGTAGTTTACAGGCTTTTAATTAATTTGTTTAGTTATTGTAGATTATAGACGATTGACAATAAAGATCATTAGCGTCTAATTACATCACATAAAATTGCACGACATTGCAAAACATTCATAAGCGGAGGTGAGACTCGAACCCTACGGAAATTTGATTCATGCTATTTAAACTGGCCTCTATATAGTTAATTTCGTAAGATATGATTTTTCGTTCACGATATCTCGTGAACAAATGAACCGATTTTGATGCGGTTTGCGGAAATCGACGCAGTTGTTTCAACCTAAGAAAGTAATTTATTACAAAAAAATCGATCTGATAAGAATTTTACGAATAATTAAAAAAAAACGTTTTTACTAATTTCTCGTTTACGATAGCTCGTGAATAAATGAAGCGATTTTGATACGGTTCGCGGCAATCGAAGCAGTTTTTTGAGGAGAAGAGCTGATTAAATTTTGTAATTAATCGGTTAAGTAATTTAGAAAATATTCCAAAAAAAATATTTCAAAACACACACACACGCACACATACATACATGAAGCTCTAAGGACATCATCGCCAAAATAGTCAGAGCAGTTTCCTAGGACTCAAAACGTTGAGATCTGACAAAAACTCGATTTTCGAAAATCGGGTTGAAAACAATAACTCAAATCTTTGATTAACGTCTGATTAGAACTCTTCAATAAATAAAATTATCGACCAATTTTTCAGACAATATATTAACAAAAAATATAATTAATACATTAACGTTTCGATCCGGATTTGGATCTTCTTCAGAACGGATCTAAAAAATATAAAAAATAATTAATAATAGATAACAAACAATTTTTTATTAAGTAGTCATAAATAATAAAAAATTGTTTGTTATCTATTATTAATTATTTTTTATATTTTTTAGATCCGTTCTGAAGAAGATCCAAATCCGGATCGAAACGTTAATGTATTAATTATATTTTTTGTTAATATATTGTCTGAAAAATTGGTCGATAATTTTATTTATTGAAAACAATAACTTCCCATTTTTTTGAAAAAAAATCATTGATTTTTTTTATAGCGGGAAGTTAAAAATTAATCAATCTTCTACCGATTTGACATTTTTCATCGTTTTATCTGTTAAATTCAAAAATAAAATTTTAATTGTCCAGTAGACTTTTGTACGGTCAGAGACACGGGAAGCGACAGACGTTCAATCTGAGCACGAATTAAAGGTATTTTGTAAGATATAAAAACATGAACCGGAAATATTTTAGTCTACGAGTGTGAAAGAAAAAAATTCTCAATCACATTTCATGTAACGACGAGCGAAGAAATATTTCGCAATTTAAAAACTTTGTACGCAATAGCTGGAAAATCCGGTGGAAGCTCTTTATGCCGGGCAAGGCTATCACGTGGCGCGGTAAAACTTTACTCATAACGTGGGAAACAGTGGCAAAAGAAGAAAAAGAAGAAGAAGAAGGTTAGAACACACGGATGGAGCCGTCTGATCGGCAGCCGTCATGATTGGTGTCACGGGGATATTCTAAGCTGAAAAAAAAACCGAGTAGGTTTGATAGTCGATACAACCAAAGTTGTTTTCGGACAGGGATGAAAACATCAAATGGTCGCTTTTAGTTCCAGCTGACACGATATTATTATCCTGAAATATCTTTTACTTAATCTATACTAATATTATAAAGACGTAAAGTTTGAATGTAGGAGAATCTCCGAAACTACTGATCCGATATCAAAATTGTTTTTACCAGTATTTTGAATGGGCTTTTAGGATGGACATAGGCTATATAATTGCGTTAAAATAATAATAATAGTAATAATAATAATAATAATAATAATAATAATAATAATAATAATAATAATAATAATAATAATGTCTTTATTGATTCAAAAGGGTTTTACAGTTACAAAAAAAACTTAAATTACAAAAAAGAAACACTTAAAAATAAAACATAACAAATGGTGCCATATAAGCATGGCCTATATAGTACAGACTTAATTTTAGTTTTAAATGAGTTGAAACTTAAACATTTTAGCTCAGAAGGCAAGATAATATAATAATAGGGAGCCAGGTACGTAAACGAAGCTTAGAATGGTGTCGTGCAAAAATTCGGAATTGATAAAATAAAAGCGCTTTTCGTGGTGACCAATTTTGCAACGTAAGATGACGAAAAAATGGTGGCAATTCGGGTGAAGCCGGACCAGGCCACTAGTTTAAAATAATGTTCTTTATTTTTCATAATTATTAATTTTGATTCGTAGTTTTTTCAAGTTTAAGTTTTTGAAAATTAATGCGTTCGGGAATAGAAGATTGTATATCTAGTATCGTAATGAGTACTGTTGGATTTTTAAAAGAAGACCGGTCTATGGAATGTAGTCCTATGACCTTATTGCAGAAGAGCGCACATGTATTTTATATTGGTAAAAGGTAATGATCCTGGAACCGCTTCTATGCAATAAGGGAGTCCAGTCGACCAAACGTGTCGCAATTGTCGTATCGCGATAATTGTACTATTGCCATAGCTGTACGACTACACAGCGACACTTGCTAACAGTACAAAAAAATCATACACCAGACAGTACATAGGTGTGCGTTCACGGACTAAGTTGAGGGGTGTTGTCTGAATATCATCAAAATGGAAAGTAAAAAGGGAAAAACAGTTAGAAGTGGCGCTAGGGAGGTCATAGCGAATGTAATTAAAATGTGCGAGTTAGAGGCTCAAAATAATGCCTTAAAATTTAAAGCTATACATTGTTTGCATGCCTTGCTATGCGCCGCCTATGAATTCCGATAATTTGGGAACACATCAACGACTTCTTGCCCTTTCCCCACCGGTCTTCTTTCGCCGATCGCACAATATGTTATATTACGATGAAGTGCGACACTATGTTAAAAATTCCAGCCAATTGGGCGACGGGACCATTCCAACTTCAAAAATGTGGACATTTGATTATAATAAAGAAAATAAAATTTGTGATATCGCGTGAGGTGACGCGGGTAATGGCTAGTATTCAATATGATATTAACTATTCGTTGCCATGGTTACCTACATAGTATGTTCCACGTCATGTAAAAATTAATCAAAGCATGCCCAACTAGTTTATTTCTGACAGATCCATAAAACAAAAGAGCGGATGTTTTTTTTTTATTTTCAAAATATTTCCGAAACTATAAAATTAAAAAAAATTTTTTTTAACAAAACTTTCTTGAAAAAATAAATAGAATAATAAGCCGTTATGAAAAGTATACCATTATTATATAAAAAAATACCGTTTTAGCATATACCTCTTCTGCGCATGCGCCGATTTTCCCCAAAAACAATAGGGCTCTTCATATTTGCATACCACACACCCTCCCAAAATTTGGTTTCAATCCGCTCATCCGTTTGACCTGTATCGTATTCACAGACAAACAGACTAACAGACGCACAGAGATTTTCTAAAAATATGTTTTTTGGATTCGGAGGACCTCAGAACGGAAAGATAATATTATAAAATTTTTGAAAAGTGATTTTTGACCAAAACTAGTACCATTCCCCACTTGTGAGTTGGAATGGTAAAAACAATCGTGAGCAAGTTTTATAGTAGGTTTTAAGAAAAAACTTTTCAACAGAAAACAATGATGTATCATGCAATTGGTAAAGCGCAACAAGTTTTTGTTTTGCTTTATCCCACAAGTGCAATATATACCACTTTACATATCTGAATTCATGCATGAAAAGCAGTTTTTTATAGGGGGTAGTGCAAAAAGGTTTATATAAACTATCAATATAAACAAACATTTATTGTTAATCACAAGAATTTCTTATTTATATTTTCGGTATAAGAAATAGTGGAGAAAATGCTATTTCAAGCGTTACTTTCGACAGAAATGTTCGTTAAATGGAGCAAAATATGTTCTAATAAATTCCTTATTGGCATTTGAACACAATAATGCCCGTTCAAAAAACATGTGTACAACCAAAAGAGTTATCAAAAATAATCCTCAGAAAATCGTTTGAACCACAAAAATTACAATTTAGTAACATTCCCAACTTCTTACAGATCATTCGTGTATTTTAACATTCTTGTATACGGAGCAAAGTTACAGATGTTTGTGTATTTTTTGTTAACAGAAATAAATGGAAAACATATTTAATTTTAAAAAAAGCATAAAGCCAGTAGCATATAGACATTTGTATTTTTAAATGTAGGGGTTTAGTTATAAATGGAGTTTGAAGGCCAAATAATTAATCATATCTACAATCCCTCAGGAGTAGTTTACATTTGAAATATTATGCAAATAATAGGTATTAAAATTTAAAACGTAATATTATTTTGTATGAAAAATTCCTAGTTCAGTATTTTAAATATATCATTTAAAGTAGACTCTAGAGTCTGGAGGACAGAAGTAGGTTATAGACTGTATAGTTCATTAAACTATTTGATTTTTAATATAATTTTCTAAATCAAAAATTATTTTTCTGTATCCAGTGAAAACATTCAGCCTTTAAACATTAATTGAATGCAGTACTCGTACACCGTGTTCATAAATTAATACAAGCCTCCCGGTCCGACTTCTACCGAATTTGTAGATTTCCATCGTTTTTTCGTCAGCTTGCGTTGCAAAATTTACAGCCTATGTCAATCCTAAAGGTTCATTCTGGTTGAAACATTTTTTAAATTGGATGGATAGTTTTGGAGATTGTATGTAACAGGTAATCTCCAAAACTACCCATCCAATTTAAAGAATGTTTTCGCCAATATTTAGAATGGATCTCATTCCTGATTGGCTCTTGCTTAGAGCAAGCAGAGGATCAAACAAGAAAAATAGTCCCTGTTCATGTATTTAATACCCTCTATATTGTTATTAAAGATCGGAAGAAAGACTGAAACACTACTGTCTGTCTCACTTATTATACTCCGAGTCTCATGCGCATGTCCGTGAATGGATATGCGTCAGTTGCAGCGTCAGTTTGCATACGGAACTAAGCTGTGAAAGAGAGATCGCTTGCTCTATTCTACTTCTAATTGCCTCACTACAAACGCGACACTTGCGCACAACGGGTCAAGTAACAAAAAAGAGGTAGAAAACAATCATTTGCTGTCTCACTTCATGGGCCACGCTTCCACTTACGGCCACTAGCAATTTTAAAATCGATCTTGTAAGCTAGCAATGACGTCATTTCCAGCCTCGTACCCAGCCTGCCGGCCAGCAGAAGTCCAATCAGTGTTTCTAGCACTGTTTCCAGCGTTGTATGCAGCGGCCTTAATATGATAATATCAAAATAGGTATAATTTTTTTTTATACTCCCATCCCTATTCAGAGATCCATAAGCACTTAATTCTGCAGTCCACATGTACATTGGATTTATCGGATATGCTGCGCGTAAAACAGAGAGCAAACTAAAGGATAAGCCACGAATCAGTGCAGGGATTGTGTCGAGATTTATCAAATTACATATTATCATCTTTATTTCAGATATATTTGTTTTTATAAAACTTGACGTTTTCAATAAATGACGTTATATTATTATCTATATTACTGATATTTTCTCGATTCAGTGAATTTTTTTTAGATGTATTTGTAAATTATTTTTCTTTAATACTACTGTATTAGCTCGCTTCACCAATTTTAAATAGAGTTCACGTACATACATCAGTGAGAGATAACAATCGGAATTCAGTGCTTTTGAATAGTTGTGCAGCATTTTCTTGTCAATTCTTATGTACGTTGAAGATTTGTACACTGCATACCTGCAAGCGATGCTGTATAGTTAAAAACAGCCAATTGACACAAGTCTCCCCTTCCACTTTCTTATTTGACTCCAATCTATTGTCCTACCACAACAAAAATAATGATTGAAAATGAAATCAAGTGGTAAGAGTGGTATCATGGATTAAAATAATAATGGTGGCGAATTTAAGATAGCCTTAAAAATAATTCAAGACTACCTGTTGAACATAACATTGAAAAATAGTGAATGTGTTAAAGAAATTGTTATAAACTATCATGAAAAGCGATTGTGGACTAAAATGAATAAAAATAAACTCACCTGGAAAAAAGATGCTACTACCACTACTGATATTTAGTTACTTTTAGTTAATTACTTTTTTATCTAACCCAATTCAGATGTAATAACTAGAAATGGTAACACTTTGAAATAGGGTTCTATCTAAAAGCATTGAGTGTCAACCCGCCGGTAAAAAATGTATCGGACAATAACAATAGAAACATTAGGTACATAATGTGACATATACACTCTAAATACATATGTTACGGTCTATATCCGAATTCGGTCAATGATCGAAATAAATGCGCAAAACTAGTTCTGCCCAACGAATATTGCCCAAACTCGAAATCTTACATTTAAACGGGTATTGACTGTTGACTAGTTTTGCGCATTTTCAATTAAACAAAACTAGTTCTGTCCATTTTTGAACGGATAGTACTATAGTATGGCATCGGAATCTTCTTTTCGTTTTTTAATTAACTTTTCCACATCAATGATACTTATTATATCAAAGAGATTTATTCTTCTGTATTATTCTTTCTTAACGTCACTTAGTGTAGTAAGGTAATTATGTTTCGTCTAAAATTATGTTTCAGAAGCCTCCAATAGGCGAACTAGTTGAGACTCGAATTCATCTTGCATTTTTACTTAATTATTACACTGGATATCCCACAGTTATATTAATTATAACATTCAGGAGAACAATTCAATAGATAGGTACATAAACAAGAACATAACCCTACTTTTGTTCGGGTTTGGACGTTGATTGAATGAAACAAGCAGAACTAGTATTGTCCATTCAAAAGTAGACAGAACTAGTTTTGTCGAATTGAAAATGCGCAAAACTAGTTTTGATCATTTTATAACACTAAGATTTCAGGTTTGGGCAATATTCGTTGGTCAAAACTAGTTTTGCGGATTTATTTCGGTCATTGACCGAATTCGGGTATAAACCGTAACACATATACGAAAGGCACTGAGACGAAATAAAACTAAGTTCTATTTTAAACATTACTGTTAAATACCTTTGAAAAATATAAGTTACCAAACTTATGGTGTTAAAAAATAAGTAGAAAAACTTTTAAGTAAAACGGCATTATTGTACAATCCATAATGTGCTAAAAACTAGAAAATAATGATGTCATCGAAGGGGGCTTTGATTAAACTAAAATAAAACCGTGAGGGACACTTATAGTTACATTGTGGTTGAAGAGGACAGTCGAAAGCTAAATATTATTTCCAATCTCAAACAAATGAAAGTTTTGTGCTAAATGTTCCCCACGATTTTATATTATTTTAATCAAAGCCCCCTATGGTTACTCATGGTGATTATCTAGTTTTAATACATTATCGATTGTACAAAACCGGTTGACTTAAAAGCCTTTTTATCTATTTTATTTTTAATTTAATGTGCTTTATTAAAAGTGCGATTTAGTTATTATAATATTGTATTGCCATCGGAACTATATACGTATGCAAAATTTCAACTACATCGGATAACGGGAAGCAGTTGAAAAAGCTGTTGAATGATTGGAAACAAAGTTATATACAAATAAATATACGGAGTCAAGCTAAATAAAAATAACAGCTTTAGTAGAAACATGTCAACAGCAGTATACTTCTTAAAATATTGTGATTCCAATTAAGCCATAGATATACTATTTTTTATGTTATAGCAGGCAAAAAATTCCTGTTAATTGGGTGACGGGACCATTTCTATTTAAAAAATATTGACATTATAGTATAATAAATAAAAAAAACTTTCTGTTATCGTGTGCAATGACGCAGTTAACGGCTAGTATGAAATATTACGATATTTGTCATTCGTTTGCATGGCTGCCTACATAATATGTTTCACGTAATGGTTAAAAAAAGTTTTTGGGCCCAAAAATACCTAAAAAAATTTTGGAATCGTTTTTAATTTGAAATTTTATCCTTAAATTTTATCCCTAAACGTGCTGCTAAAATTTTATTGCAATCAGCCAGATAAGACCGGACTTACAAATTTTATGAAAACGTTAGTTTGCGAATATGGATTTAGTTACTAAAGGGTGTATTTAATTGGGTGCAGATGCTGGATTGATAACAATATCTAAAGGGAGATATTAAGGAATCTTTCATTTGGTCCAAGTGAAAGTTTAAGTATAATAAAGACACACTGCGTATGTTAGCAAATAGTTGGCAAAACCAAAAGTGTACATCCCGCAAGTTTTCCACCGTATGATAAAAATAAAAAAAAAAATCAATTGAAAAATATTTTTAAAAATTTTAGAAAGATTAAAAAATTTAAATAAATAAATACTTATTTAAAAATAAAATTGAAAAAAAAAATAAAAACTTGATAAAATATTTTTTAAGTTTGAAAAAATAAAAAAATATATACAGTGTGGTCACTTAAGTGTGCAACATATTATGGGAAAATTTTTAATTAAACGCACAACCAAAATACAAATACTGCCAAAAGTTGGTGCATGTCCGAAAATCATTTTAGATGCTCTTAGAATTGTTGAAACTCAAACAGCATACAGGGTGTTTAATATCGTTGCAACAAACATAAAGTTTGTGATTCCATAAAAAAACTAAAAATCTATGTTAATTTTACAAATATGCCTGAATTTGAACAAAGTTATGCAAAATGGATTTCATTTTGAATAATTTATTTGTGTGTTTAAGGTAAGTATAAAAAAATTTTTCAAAAAAATTATAATTTTGGGTTTTCAAAAAACAAAATTTTTTTTCTTCGAAGGCCATGTTTTGGTATTTGGGCATAACTTTTAATTCGAAACAACTTTTTCTTATAACATTTCGCTGAATTTTTTGAAATAAGGGCATTTTACTCTTGTACAATTTTTATATTTTTTGACCCACCCTGTAAGCTGTTTGAGTTTCAACAATTCTAAGAGCACCTAAAATGATTATAGGACATGCACCAACTTTTGGCAATATTTGTGTTTTGGTTGTGCATTTAATAAAAATTTTCCCATATGTTGCACACTTAAGTGACCACACTGTATAAGAGACTGTATAAGAGACATATAAAATAAAATGGAATATAAAAAAAATAAAAATCAAGTATTTCGGTAGGATTCGAATCCAGGACCTTGCCCTTGCTGATCTAATGGCTTATCCACTGTGCCACGAAGCTTGGTGGCTGTGCCGGTGTTATTATGGTATAGAAGTGTAGCACTTATTTTATGGTAATTTACACAGTCATTATTATATTGTTTTCTCAAACTATTAGCTGTCAAATAAAAAAAATGTATAATAATTAAACTACTGAACGCATTTTATTGAATTTAAATAGGGTTCTACTCTGATAGTAAACAAAGTGAATAAAGTACAAACCAAGGCGATCCGACAAAAATTGCGATCTGTAGAGCTTAGATGTACGTACAGACCAACCGACAACTGCTATTCGAGATTTTCAATTACAATTTTAGGACTAATTATGAATCAATCTAAAAATGGTTTCGTTTTATAGAACTGAATCTTCTCTTTTTAAAAAAGCTACAATTTGAATGGATTTCGTGCGAAATTAACCTAGATATAACTTCTTGTATGAACGAAAGTCAGCTCTGAAGCGCAAAGCGATAATAGAGCACATACCGCTAGTTTAGCGGTATGTGCAATACATTATATTGTCGGCAGAGTTTGGCACTGCGACCCGAGTTTTTTTTTATAATTGTCCTTAGTGATAGGTTATTTTCGAACAGCAGTAACATTTATAATCGTTCCTCGGACTAGGCTAGCGATAGATTTACTTGAATAGTTGCTCTCCGCATATTCTCATGAATTATATTTTACATGGCAACATGCGTACGTCGCACACCTTTATGGGAGAGATGCTGGAGAAATGATTTATGAAATGCGACAGTCCATTGATATGAGACAGATGTATCGGCAGTGTCGTGGACACGAGCGAAATGTAAACAGCGAATGACGAGAATGAAGTAATAAACGAGAGAAATACATTGCTAGGTGTATAGTTACATACACACACAAACACTGTAATACAATGATGGTGGAGTAAGCGAGTGCAGTGATCCAGTGAGCTGCTGTCTAGCTTACCGACCGGTACATCTTCCATATCGATGCATATGCAAGGTGCAAACGCGATCATCTTATCTGCTTAAAAGTAATTTTAATCATATTATTAGATCGGTATTAGAATTTAAAAAACGCTTAATTGTTTAACCAACAACAACTTCGTATAAAGTTATTTTTCGTTTTTTAGAAGTTTAACAGTTATTAATGATTTTTAGTCCATAGTCTTGATTTTTTACTAAAATTTCAGTGAAAACGCGAGTTCGAAATTTTTAAAAGTTTTAAACGAACTTTTTGGAATGTACGGTTGATTTTGAATCAAAACTATTTTTTCTGCTTGTAGAAATAAAATTACATAGATTAACTATAAAGTTAGTAGTTTGTTAAGATATATAATAATTTATTATACCAGAACTTTAGAAATTAATAATCATCGTTTAGAAAAGCTGAGTTTAAATTTTATAAATCACATTTCAAATTAACTGCTTACCTATAAATCAATACACTTACGTTTGAAAATTGCAACAAAATGATTTTTGTCTAGAATTAAAAAAAAAAATTATATCCCAAATTTACTTAGAATTTGTTTTGGTACATTTATTAAAAAAATCTAACATAACACGAAATAATAATAGGTAACGATTTTCATTATTTTTATTAGCAGCTAACTTAAAATCTTCCTAAATCAATTCTGTATTTGTTAATTGTTAAATTAAAAGTTGTTGCTGTAGTTTTTCAGTACAAAATTTATATTAAATATTTCTGTGTTGAATTCGCAATCGTCAGGTTTCCCTACACTTTGTAATTAAAAGTAAATCAAAACAGAATAGAACTAAAAAATAACTCGAAAACTTTTCTTGTAACTAGTTTTAATGCTGAGAAGTTTTAATGCGGAAGAAGCGAAGAAAATTTAATATAAATGTCAGAGTATAAGAACGAAAAAATACTATAAATCAATCGAACTATATAACTGAATGTAAAAAGTGCATTTTAGTATATAAATATTAAACTGTGAAGTAAAAGTGTTGACTTACATTCGTACAAGAAATGTATTGACAAAAAATATACTATAAAGAACATTAAAAAAAAAAACTATGCATAAGGTGAAAACATTTTGAAATAAACAAATTTTAGTGACAAAAAATAAAAAACTGAAAAAAACAAAAAAGGTTCTACTTTTGCTTACGAAGGTAAGTAATTTAGTTAATGACTTTTGCATTCTCTTTAGTATACTTTACATAAGGTTTTGATGTGAAATGTTATTTATATGTAGATGTATTTATGTGTACCCACCATGAAAATGAAAAAAGCAGAAGCTTAAATTAAAGTAAATGGTAAAAACGAAATATCATAAATGAAACAGAAATGTTTGAAATATAATAACTAATTTTTTAATTGCGTATGAAATAGTTTTGGTGTTTTGGTTTTTTCAAAATATTACAGTCTATATTTTTAAGTGAGTAGCGAAAATATCGTTAGAACTGTGTCTACAGAATGTGTATTTGAACGGGTACCATTAGCGATATCTCATTTCTGGTAACAGGAGCAAACAGAGATTAAATAAATACAATTATCGACCAATTTTTTCAGATTATATGTTAACAAAAATTATAAAATATAATAGAATAGATGACATTTCGGTCCGGATTTAGACCTTCTTCAGACTTAAGTTAAAAAATATAAAAATTAATTAACAATTAGTTTCTAATTGGTTTCAAAAATTAAAACCCGACTACTGAAAAATCTGAACTAAGAAAATATTCTCATCTGAGGATAGCCGTGGTCTTATGCCATCTCATATATATTATGATATATAGATATAGCATGATGCTTATGATCGCTTACTACTGGTAAAATGTATTGTTTTGTTAGGGTAGGTGGCATATGACCATGACTATCCTCAGATGGGAATATTTTCTTGTTTCATACCTTTCAGTAGTCGGGTTTTAGTTTTTGAATTTATTTTTTATTTTGCTTTGAGTATCATGACCGTGTCCATCTTCCGCCGAGGCATACCTTGCCATATTTGTATCTGTGCTCCAGTAATAATCGCTAATGATATCGATCTGTATTAATTAATTGTATTAGTTAGTATTTCTAAGCAATTTGTTTTCTCGAGTTACGTACTATGTAAGCACATATTATGGTGAGTGAACGGGTATACGCATGGTGGAAAACGGGTCTCTATATGGCGACCGAACAGATACACTATATGGTGGAAGAGCGGGTATACCATATGATGGAAGTGCGGGTATATTGTATAATGCCGAAATGAAAACTTAAAATACTAATAATGGAGAACTTTTGTCAGACATTTGTAACAGTTTTATTTAATTTTAATAAATGGTCGGGACAATTTGCATCATGTGTTTCCCGGTTGAGATTATAAAAGAGAAAAAACTGTATTTTTGATTTTTCGAAAACATGTCAACGCAAACAATTTTGTAATAAAAAGCGTAAAATCTCAAAGTTGGTCATACATGTCGGCAGAAATGAACCCCAATTTAATAATAACAATGTTTTTTATTGCCACGTTGAAAATACAAAGAGTTTTGTAATAATTCTGAAATTATAAAATATTTCATACTAGAAGCTTAACAATTGCGAAAGCAATTTTAAGGAATTATAATAAATATTAAATTATAAAAACCAACATACGCCGTAAAATTCAATTATGTACTAAAAAATGAAAACAGTTATTCGAATAATTTAATATTGGACCGTTGTTTACATATTTAACAAAACTTCTTTTTATTATGTTAACTCTACTTACTTTACAATAATTATCCACGTGCATATACTATGTTGCTGAGCAAGTTTTATTAAAAAAAAAACTTCTTTAGACACGTCAGGGTTTAAATTGAATTTTAAGATTGAAACTGTAACGAACGTGTCGCAGCGCACGCATATCCTATATTATAAAAAAACAGCTGTAGAACATTAAGCTAAGTTGGCGGCAAGGCAGAACGATTGTCCTGTAAACTAAAGATCGTAGGTTCAATCCCGACGGTCCGTGTAATTTTATTAATTTTTTTTGGTTTTTTGCAATTATACCAGCTTTACTTCTGTAGTGTGTAGTGTAAAATACACTGTCTTTTTTTTAGCTTTATGACCATCTGTACTAATACAATATTAGGGTTAGAGTACGATAACTCCTGCAAAATATCCATTGGAAATACACAATTATTATTTTATATAACATAGTTAGTAGCCGTTGTAGGTGCGAAATTTTTTTTTTATAAAAGTGAAAAAGTGATGGCGTTTGGGGGGAGTTTTTTAAAAAACAATTACGGGGTCGTGTTGATGCGATGGTGTTTTTTTTGCGTAGTGAAAAGGGGAGTGCGTTTGGGGGAGTTTTTTAAAAGAC
Source organism: Xanthostigma xanthostigma (assembly GCA_963575645.1). NCBI lineage: Eukaryota > Metazoa > Arthropoda > Insecta > Raphidioptera > Raphidiidae > Xanthostigma > Xanthostigma xanthostigma. Next base: position 18,915,466 of record OY754467.1, read on the forward strand.
AATTACGGGCTCGTGTATAAAAAAAACCGGTCAAGTGCGAGTCGGACTCGCACACGAAGGGTTCCGTACACTATGTACTTTTTAAATACTTTTGTAAAAGAAACAAGAGAGGCGCTATAACAATATGTAACCAGTGGGAGTATGCAAGTAGTTCAAGAATTTCAAGGCGTGAAATTTTACATAATTCACCCCGGCGTTTTTATATTATAAACACTTTTTTTACAAAAATTTCTTGTAGAATAAAATAATATAAGGTTTTGATAAATATACCATTATATCAAATAACAACGTTATGGCAAATATCTCTGTTGCGCATGCGCCGATTTCCCCAAAAAAAAAAAAAATACAAAACTTTAGAATATTAAACGATTATGAAACGTATACCATTATTATATAAAAACAATGTTATAGCACATATCTCTTCTGCGCATGCGCCGCCTTTCCCCCTAAAACTTTTTACAAAACTTTCTTTTAAAATAGAATAATAAACCATTATGAAATATATACTATTATTATATAAAACAACATTATTGCATATATTTCTTTTGCGCATGCGCTCATTTTTCCCAAAAAATTACAAAACTTTTGTAAACATAGATAGAATAATAAACCGTAATGAAAAGTATACCGTTATTATATAAAAAACAGCCTTATAGTATATATTTCTTCTACGCATGCGCCGATTTTTTTCAAAAATTTATTTTACAAAACTCCTGTAAAACAAAATAATACGCCTTTATGAAAAGTATACTATTATCTTATAAAAACAACATTATAATATATATTTCTTTTGCGCTTGCGCCGACGTCTCTGAAAAACAATAGGCCTCTTCATATTTGCATATCAAACATCCTCCCAAAATTTGGTTTCATTCCGCTCATCCATGGTGTTGGAATGGTAAAAAATGTAAAAAATGACGTTTGCATCTGTCAAAGCAATATGTTCTAATAATTAAAATTAGTTATTCAAATCGTTAACTCAGAAGGCGTTGCCTTTCACAAAATACTAATGTCAAAAGACTGACTAATATTTGAAATGACATTCGTTTTTGAACAAATGCAATCTTTTTTTTTAAGACAAAACATACGCAATATTTAAATTCCCATAGTACACTATGCAACAAACGAAGACAGACGATCTCCGTGTATGCTATGGATTAGACAAAATTGAATTTATACATTATATTTCTATATAAAGCTGTACAAAAAAAGTGTTTCGACGAATTCTGTTATACAAAATCTATGTAAAATTTTCTCCTCTTTCGTTTAAGACAGGTCTCGAAACGATCTGATTTAAATTGAACGAATTATAAGCAAAAAACTTAGTTTGCTCCTCTTTTGGGAGTTTTGGGGGGTTTTTAATTATTTGTTGTTCTAGCGGCAATAGAAATACACACTCTGTGAAAATTTCAACTCTCTACCTATTACGGTTCTTGAGATACAGCCCGCTGACAGACAGACGGACAGACAGACAGACAGACAGACAGACGGACAGCGGAGGCTTAGTAATAGGGTCCCGTTTGAGCACCCTTCGGGTACGGAACCCTAAAAACAACTACAGGGTCTTGTCGATGCGATGGTGTTTTTTTTTGAACAGTGAAAAGGGGAGGGCGTTTAGGGGGAGTTCGTTAAAAAATAACTACAGTGTCGTGTATACAAAATTACAAAGTGAGTTACCAGTTGCTATGACGTTAGATTCACAAAATGACAATGAAAGACGAAAAGATTTTACGTATTTTTGAGGAAATTTGTGAATAATCCGCAGTGTTTTTTTTTTAGAACGTCAAAATTTAGCGTTTTCTATGTCTTAAAAAAAAGTCAATATTTGGGCACATCGAGTTATCGAACTGGACCCCAATATGAGTACACGTCATAGTCGCAAATGTTTGTTTTAAGCCAAGGAAAAATTTTTGTCGCTTCGACATTTTTTGTAAAATCAAATTTTTTTCTCGTTTGTAAACTCAAACCTAGGACATATGGTAGACATGCTAATGTATATAAATAAATTTCTTTTTTTCTTCTATTTTATTTGGCAAAATTAAGATAGTTTACTCGTTTTACAATAATAACTATTAATAAATAGTATAATGTAAAATTTGTATTAAATATTTTGACGAACTCAGAATCTTAAATAGAATTTTAAAAAGAGATACACATATTTAAAACTCTGCAGACTTTACCTGTTTCTGTTGTTACATAAAGTGTAATTACGCTAAGTCTTTTTAATTATCCACTCCAATAAACGCTGTCGTTTCATGTCGGTAGCGCCGCGACGGCAGAACAAGTAACTAAAACATTCGACGTGTTTAGAATGGCGGCCAGACGACTTAACGACGCCTCTTATATACTTATGTGGATATTATAATATATGGGTTCATGAGTATGTTAGGTTTTAAAACGGTGATAAAACTAAGTCGTCTGGGAATGTATCGACTATTTTAGAAGGTCAAATTTAAATTAAGTTTATTGAAAAATCGGTGTACATTGGTTTCACTTCTGCGATGTTTTTCTAGGATAATAATGGATAATTTCTTGTTGTACATCTCGTCAAATGTATTATAGTCAACGCGTATATTCCAAAAGCGGTTAGTTTTAGGACATCAATTTATAGTTTGGGATATGTCGAGAGATAGACACCGAGTTTTTGTAACAAACGAAGATTTTAAGGTTAATATTCAATGTAAAATTTAGAAATTCATGTCGAAATTTATTCAAAGAAAACAAACTACTAATTTTTTACGGGATTTTTGCTCTTGAGTTGCTCACAGTTACGCCCTCAAACATGTATTTTTCAGAGAAAAAAATTATAACACCCGCAATAACAACATTGTGTTAAGACATAATACAACTTGTTTTGAAAAAAATCCCTTATACAAAATTTAGTATTATATTGCCTTATACAATAAAAAATTTTAAAAAACAGAACATTTTAATAATCATTCCATAAATAAAAAAAGAAATATTAAACCAATGTCTGTAATACCGTGCCTTATTATCTGAAGGATCTTTTTTAATTTTTTATGTATATTGACGTTTGTATCCACATCAGTGGCATCTCAATAAATGATTATTATTATTATTATTGCATTTTGAACAATTTTGGCGAAAAATTGTTTTCATTTTTTTAAAATTGTGAACCGTTCACTTTGAAAGATCGCGCACACTTATCTAGCACGGCCAGCACAGGACGAACTAGAAAAGCTTATTCGTGAAGATTTTATGTTATTTAACGGAGTAGCGCGCAATAAATAAACCAACACCTGCAAACAGAACCAGCAATGGCCGTCGGTTGCCTGTAATTTTTCTCTAGCCGTGCTGGACATCTAGTGTGCTAATGATGTGTCGTAAGAGCCTCAAAAACTCGTGAGAGATAACAGCCTCAAGTACGGAATTGTCATGGACAAACGAAATTAGTAGATACTTGATAAATTTTTCATATCAAAATTAGATACGCAAACAATTTGTTTCACTGTTAATTTAGTAAGCTTTTTTCATAATTGTGATCATTATATTTATCTCTTCTGCTGTATTATTGGCATAAACTGTCCAATGGGAAATCGTTTATTGATGTTAAATAACACGATCTCGTTAGACCTATCACCCACTTCATGCGAATATTTGTATAACCAGGTTATACCATAATACTTTTGGTGAACTTTGAACTTTATCAAATTGAAATGTCACGATTCATATTTATGTATTTATAATGTATATTTCCCGCAAACAGGTTGATGAAATTCTTTCTGTCTTCTATTTACTTCTGTTTATTTTATTCATTGAAAAGATTAATTAGATGAGTTCTTTTGTTTTGTGACAAGATATAATGGTTTCCAATCAATTAATTATATTAGTAATTATTGGTTATATTTGTATTTCTTTGATCCAACCTGCAATCTCTTTAGGTGTAGGTACTTATATATCCTCAAATATAGGACAAAAATGTACAATCTTTGTTATTCGTAAGTGTCTTCAAAAAATTCTGAATTCAAATTATTCAAGAATATTCTATATTAAGGATTTATAATAATATGAAAACTATTATAACATTAAAAATTTATTTTATAATTTATTCACAAGTTTTATCCAAAACTAAATTAAAAATATCAAGAACAAAAGTTAGATAAATCCAACTTCCTACGATTTATCTAACTAATATTATACTATGGAAACGAATAATGAAACATTAAAAACTAAACAGATGATTATGATTCAAATGTAACAATATATTAAAAACAGAAACCAGTGAGTTTTAACTGTCACATATTTAGTTATAATACCATCACGCACGAATTACAATATAGTATTTTTTGCACGTACCTATACCTCCTATAAAAAAGCTGATTTCCATTTAATTTTCAAAACTTTTGACAGTTCAATTTTAACTAAGTTTGCTTTAAATTGTAGAATGTGATCATCATGCGGTTAGACTATGATTTACTAAGAAAATGATCGGAAGACAATAGCTTTTTTTACATTTTACGCAACTAGTGTCAAATGTGTCATTTTATGACCGATGTACATGCATGAAAAGCAGTTATTATATAGGAGGCTGTGAAAAACAGTAGTTTATGCATATCGTTCGTAAATTAAGTAGTCCAGTCGGTGGAGATAAAAAGCTCCAGAAATTCGCAAACAGGCTGAATTTTTTTTATAAGTAGTTTAAAGTGTACTGATTAAAATAAAAAAAAGTTCATTCGTCTATCGATTTCCCAAAGTAAAAAAAAATTAAAAATCATTTTGATTTTCAAAATTCTTTGATATTTTGAAATGTAAAAAAGATAGGAAGAAATAAAAAACACCACGTTATAGAAGACGTTTTTTTCCATAAAAAAAGATATCTTATACTTTTTTCGTCCAACTTATTGTTTACCTGCAAAAAATTCGACAAACTATGTATCTATTTTACGCGCAGGATGCTCGGCTAGCCATGCGAGAACCTATACTTTTTTGTGTCCTGCGTATTGAATTATAATATCTTACATACTTATAGGGTAATAAAATAAAAATTCAAATAGCCTATCTTCAAGTAGAAAATCTGAACTTTTCAATGGTGTAGTTAATTTTTTTTTTGAATAAAATATCATGTATAAAAATGCAAGTATAGATATATATTTGAATCGAAAATCGAGCGTTGCAATAATATTTTTTTTAAACATAAGGAAAAGTCGTAAATTTTTTTTGAACCTGGTAAACTATTCTTTAGATGTTCTTTTTCATAAATAAAAATTCCTGACCATAAATCTTATCTCGTTATTAAATACGGCCCTTGTTACTATTTTCATTTTTTTCGAAATCTTGAATTCACTGGAAAAAATATTTTTAAACCTCTGTAACACGATGAAAACTTAACACATTTCAATGTATATTTTTTTAAATCGTAGGTATAATTAAGTGTATTAAGAATCACTAAGTATAAATTTGTTAAGTTTTCAAATTTTTTTAATATTAACGATTTTTCATCCATAAAGAGAAAACAGACATTTCTTTGGTTTTTCGTCTGTATCTTTTTATATCGTTGAATAAAAAACTTCATACTATTACATTTGAAGATAAATACTCAAGGAATAGAATGTGATATGTGCCTAGGTAAGACAGTATCTAGGTAAAAAATACAATGGAAATTAAAACAGGTATAGCTTAAGCAACGAATAATTCTAGATGGAAAAGTCGAAAGCAGAACATTTGACTTAGGAACTTTGTTTGGACTAGTTAGGAGATAAACATACTAAAAGTCCTTACCCCTCCGAGGTACGCCCGAAGGGGGGGAGCACAAAGAAGGCCCCTTTTTTGGTATTTTGCTTTCATCTCGAAAACGGTACGTCGTACGAAATTTTGTTGGAATACATAATGAAAGCTGATAAAATTCTCTACAACTTTAGCTTTCACACTTTTTATCTATCTCCAATCTTTGCCTAGCTATGAGCTCCGAAAAATGGTCGATTTTCAAAAATGTGTTAAATTCTCTGTAGCACATTGTAACAATACGAATTTGTCAAAATCATTTCGTATCGCTCATCCACACTATTAAAAACACCCACACACTATTAAAAAATAACATAAGCTGGGAGTACCTCCACGCAGGGCCCTCTTTCCCACTGGGCACTCTGGCACGTGCCTAGGGCCCCGCGATCGATAGGGACCCCCTAGTTTAATGGTATACTAAGTACCTAAACTGTTTTAAACAAAAATCATCAGTGAACTATTTTTCATATACTTATTTTTTTTGTGTCCTTCATGTTAAAATTGGGAACGTGATCCTTTTAAATATATGCATTTTATATCACATTCCTCGACTTAGAATCTAGAACCTTCTTTATCTATTTTCTTTCTCTATTCTAACAAAATAGTGCTCTGTTAAGGTCATAGGGGCCCCATAATCCTAATGTGCCCAGGGCCTTCAATAGGTTAAAGCTTATGTTATTTTTTAATAGTGTGTGGGTATTTTTAATAGTGTGGATGAGCGATACGAAATGATTTTGACAAATTCGTATTGTTACAATGTGCTACAGAGAATTTAACACATTTTTGAAAATCGACCATTTTTCGGAGCTCATAGCTAGGCAAAGATTGGAGATAGATAAAAAGTGTGAAAACTAAAGTTGTAGAGAATTTTATCAGCTTTCATTATGTATTACAACAAAATTTCGTACGACGTACCGTTTTCGAGATAAAAGCAAAAAACCAAAAAACGGGACCTTCTTTGTGCTCCCCCCCTTCGGGCGTACCTCAGAGGGGCAAAGACTTTTAGTATGTTTATCTCCTAACTAGTCCAAACAAAGTTCCTAAGTCAAATGTTCTGCTTTCGACTTTTCCATCTAGATGCCCCTTATGAGCACTCATTGACCAAACTAGTACCTAAACAAATCTTTGATTAACGTCTGATTAGAACTCTTCAATAAATAAAATTATCGACCAATTTTTCCATGACTACTTAATAAAAAATTGTTTGTTATTATTTTTTCATTATTTTGATAATCATTAATAATTTTGAAAGATTTTATAAAAAGCTAATTAGAATTAATATCTCAAAAATGGTGCATTTTATAGGAAAATCATAAGAGACCTTTTTTCTTTAGAATTGTCCAAAAAACCTAAAAAAATTGGTTCCGACGCCAAAAACAAAAAAATTTTATTTTCCGAAAATTTTTGCAAATTTTGAAATTTTTTTTGAAAATTTTGTTTTTTTTAAAATTTTTTATTTGGAATATTTAGAATATGCATTTCTAGACAAATAGTGTTATAAACATTTTAGTAAAATTTAATGATTCTTGCTTCTGCAAAGTGATTTATTTGCTTGTTTGCCGACGCAAGATGACTTACGAACTTTCAGAATTTTTTTCAGGTAAACTATAGCTCTGACGAAAAAAGTACAAGATATCTTTCTTATAGAAAAAAATGTCCCCTATAAGGCAGTATTTTTTATTTATCTCTATCTTTATCCCAGCTTAAAATATTCAAGAATTTTGAAAATAAAAATTAATTTTTTTTGACTTTGGGAAATCGATAGACGAATGAACTTTTTTCTATTTCAATCAGTACACTTTAAACTATTCATAAAAAAAATTTGAGTCTGTTTGCAAATTTCTGGAGCTTTTGGTTTAAAATTGTCTCCACCGACTGGACTAAAGGTATTATGCGAGGAAGCGACATTATGCTAAAACGAGAAACCAGCGATTTTTCATAGTGACTCTAGTTATAATATTATTACGATCAGGATACATTTTTGCCTCCTATAAAATAGCTTATTTTAAAGTGTACATAAAATATTTGAATGTTCATTGTAAGCTTATATTAGAATCTATTTGAGTTGTTTACGAAAACCACACCTATTTTGTCTTCTTTGCTAGTCATATTGTTTTAAATGGCAACTGACGGGTGGCTTGTGGAAATTAGTCGTGGATTGGCAATAAAAGATCATTTTTTCTTTAGCGCACTAGTGTGACATTGATAATTTAACTACCGATATACGGGTATTAAAAGAAACTATTTTATTGAGAGATTTGCAAAAATGTATTTTTAATTAACTGATTTAAAAAAAGTAACCACACAACCCCAAAATATCTCTTGAGTAGCGCGCTCAGGAAATTGTCAAAACGTAGTGTCAGCGGAAAAGTGATAAACGCTTTGGTGGTTTTGTGGTGTTACATTTTTAAGATTTGGTGTCTTGACGCCAAGCAGAGCTGGGCGGTACTTTTTTTTTTTTTTTTTTTTGGCAGAGGAGGAAATCCTTTTTGCGGACACCTGGATGCCTAGGTAGTGTGGGACTCGGACCGTAGTCCCATACCCACTAAAACCCCCTCATTCTCGCTCCTTGTATCCCTCCCGCGGCACTGACGTCCAGTCATTCCTTCGCGGGAGGGGGAGTTTCGGCTCAGTGCCGTGCTTTCACGCATGTTAGGTTGCCACACCCTACATGTTGCGCAGTTCGCGTCTTCTCCTCGTGGCCCTTTTTTCCTCTTCCTCTTTTAGTGCCTCCATGATCTTCACGGCATAGTCACTTCCGGAATTCCAATCCTTTTGTGATCGCAGCATGGTTGTTACAAAGTTGCCAACAGTCAGTGTTATTCCCATGCTGCTTTCAAGGTCCTGTCGATATGCCGTGAAGCGAATGCACTGAGTCATCACATGTTCGGCAGTCTCCTCTTCTTCAAGGCACACAGGGCATTCGGCAGTCGTCTCTAGTCCGAATCTATGTAGATACTGTCTGAACCCTCCATGTCCAGACAGTATTTGTGTCAGGTGGTAGTTGACCTCCCCATGTCCTCTATTTACCCAGGTTTGCAAGTCCTGGATCAGTCGGTGGGTCCATCTTCCTTTAGTGGAAGCATCCCATCTTTTTTGCCATTCCTCTATGGTCTTTTCTCGATCTCCTCTTTTGGAGGTTGATAGGTCTCCAGGCTCGTGGGCTCTCCTATACTGTCTTGTCCTCTCTCTCGCAAGCAGATCTATTGGTGGTGATCCCGCTATTACCAATGCCGCATCCTCTGAGACTGTCCTATATGCTGTTGCAACCCTCAGTGCACCCTGTCGGTACACCGGAAGGATCAGTCTTGCGTACGCAGGGGTCTGCAGTGCGTCCATCCACGCTGGCACTCCATACAATAGTATGGAAGTCCCGACACTCGCAAGTACATGCCTCCGGCTTTGGCGTGGTCCACCGACGTTCGGGAGTATTCTTGCAATCTCCTTAATGGCCCGTCCTGCCTTCTCTCCAGCATAAGTCAGATGAGCCTTAAAGCTCAACCGCTGGTCTATCAGCACACCTAGATATTTCATTGAGGGTTGGGTCTTGAGTTTGTGCCCTCCATATTCTAAAATAATATTATCCCTCTTCTTTTTCCCGGTTACGAGTACAGCCTCGGTCTTTTGAATGGCGAGTGACAATCCATTCTTCGTCATCCAGTCATCGACTCTGTCCATCAAGTCCTGATATGCGTTCTGCAGGTCTTCTTGCTGTCCCACGATGATGGCCGCTACATCATCGGCGTACGCAACCAGCTCCACGTTCTCCGGCATTTCCACTTGAAGAAGTCCATCGTAGAGTATGTTCCACAGGGTCGGCCCAAGTACCGATCCCTGTGGAACACCCGTAGTGACCTCATATCTCCTTGGTCCAGTCGTGCTGTCCACCCATAGAATCCTGTGAGTGAAGTAGCTCTTCAATATTTGCATGAGATAGACGGGAAGCTTAAAAACCTCCAATTGTGACCATATCCGGTCCCAGCGTGCCGAGTTGAAGGCATTCCTTATGTCCAAGGCAACAATCAGGCATTGCGGTCTTTTGCGATGACTCACTGGGTTCTCGCTTGTCCCCCACACTGCCCTTCTTGCAGTTTCCACCACTCTTATGATGGCGTCTGTTGACGACCTGCCAGCCCTAAACCCATACTGTCGATCTGAAAGTCTCTGGTCCACGTGACTCATGATCCTCTGTTGAATGAGTTTTTCCAGCACTTTCCCCGCAGTATCTAGCATGCAGAGAGGTCTATACGCAGATGGATCGCTTTGGGGTTTCTTCGGTTTGGGTATAAGAACCAGCCTCTGCCTCTTCCACTCCTCCGGGAATACTGTTTCCTCCAGACACTTCTCAAACAGTCTGACGAAAACTGCTGTCCTGAGTTGGATAGCTGTTTTTAGAGCCCTGTTCGGGATTCCGTCTAAGCCAGGAGCCTTATTTGGTCCAATATTGTCACAAATATTTCTCACTTCCTCTTCCGTGACTTTGATGGGTCGAGTTTTCCCTTTCATTGAATTTTCGAAGGTGGCGCGCGCGCTCTTAGGGAAAAGTGTGTGCACTATGGCGTCCAGTTCTTCCGGTTCCTTGAGCTGGGCGGTACTGAGTACAAGTACTTGGAAAAAGTACTTTAAGTACATATTTTTGTACTTTGTACTTTGTATTCCGAGTACTTTTAAAAATTATACTTGGTACTTGTACTTGTAACGATCTGTTGAATGTACTTTGTACTTTCAGCTTGTTTCTAAGTACAAGTACATTAAAATACACTTTTATGAAGAAAGAAGTCCTGTGTAGAAGTTTTAAAAATTAGGCGTTTTTTTAGTTTGCGATTTTTCCGTAAAGAATCGCTACTTTCTTGTGAACATTTCTAGGTACCCTGTTTGTTCCAAGCAGCCAGCAAACGGTAACGAAACCGTCAACCGCATGCGCAGTAGTTAAAAAGATACTGGAACACGTTTTAGCTATCTGCGCATGATGTGACGGTTTCGTTACCGTTTGCTGGCTGCTTGGAACAAACCTATTAATGCAGGGTTTCTTGAAACATTGCTTTTTTTCTTTATTTAGTTGTTTATTTTTCTATTTTCAGTATTTTCAATTTTTTGTTTTTGTATTAATTCACATTTAATATAAAAAAAATATAATTCATAAAAACATTTTGTGCGTACGTCACTCTCTGTGTATTTTAATTTCATAAATAATCGAGCTTGTAGGGTTTGTTTGTAGTTTGTACCACAAAGGTGTACTGAGGCTGGGTGTACCACATTGTGTCCAATGTACTTGTAAAAAGTACTCGTAAAATCCAAGTACTTGTACTCAGTACATGTACTCAGTACTTAGTCAAGTACTTTGTACTTTGTACTTATTGGACGAAAATGGAAAGTACTTTGTACTTGGTACTCCAAGTACATTTTCATTGTACTTGACCCAGCTCTGACGCCAAGAGATTCATTGCAAGTAACGATATTTTGACTCTGAAAACTTATTGTAACAAAACTGTTCTAGTCCGTGGTGGAAATTATTTATTTACAATAATAAACGTTTAACAAAACAGTTAAACACACAAACGAAAGCGTACTTCTTTAACTAAACAGAAATAATAACGTTAACAGAAATAAAATAACGACAGTTCCAAATAATAAAATAAAAGAGTAACAGAGAATATAGAGTCACTAAATTATGTACACAAAATATTTACAACCCACAAACACAACAGAGTTTATCTAGTACTCTTATTCACACTTGTATATTAACTATATTCACACGACTATTTACAAAAAGTTATTTATGTAGAACCAGATTTATATAATTGCACTCAATGGTTTACACACACACAAAGTATAACTGAATGGTTTATGTCGCAACGCCAGAATTGTATCAACACAACTCACGAACAACTGAATGTGCCAGCGGTACGCTCGCATTTTATAGTTTCGATCCCCACAACATCGAAACTTCTAGAAGAATCGGGAACCTCTCTTTACTTGCATTGGCTTCTCCAGGCAATTCTAAGAAGCTCGGGTTTACTTGGCTACCTGTTTTCCATTGTTGTTGTTGCTAGAAGATTCTACAGAACCTATAGTCGTCCCAACAGGGGGCACGCAACAGTATCAAAACTTAAGAATGATAAATTGCATTTTTATGCTAATCAATAATCAATTAACTGCAAATAAGAGAATGCTTTTTTAATATTTTTTTACAAGCATTTAATTTATAGCCACTGTTCATAAACAAGTAGATATTTGCACGTAGATGAAAAATGAAACTAATATTGCTTCTAAAGCATTTTTAGTTCAGGCGTCATTTGTCTCTATAGAAAAACATTCTACAAAAGAAAACAAAAAGTAACATTATTTTTATTGAACTAGAATTGTTATAAGAATCAATTTTAGTTTTCTGTGACTAAACTTTAATAAATATTAACTTTTTTGAGTTTTCTGGAAACACGTTATACTTAAATAAATAAAAGTAATATAGGTTAATCGAAAAAAGTTATAAACTGTTTTTCTCGATACATATTTCAAACAGACACAAACATTGCGTAGATCAAACAAAATGATATATCTATACAGGGTGTTTCATAAACATTGCGCCAAATTTATATAAAATAAGCAATTTTGGTCAATAAACCCCTGTCCGAAAATGTACCATTTTGGCTCTAAAGGAAATCAAAGATTTTTGGTTTCTTTTACACATCAACGGAGTTTGTATTTTGTTAAGTAGCGTATTTCAATCAAGAGCGCCTTGAAACAATTGACAAGATGTCAGTTGCATTAACAAATAGTGAATTAATTTGTTATCGACATGGCCCAATTTTCTTATGCCGAACTCGCCGACATGCATTTTATTTACGAAAAATCTGAGGGGAATGGAAGACGAGAACGGTTGTATGCCGCGAGATTTCCAGCACGTCGCCATCCTGATCGTGGCATCTTTAGCAGGATTCATCTTCGTCTTTGCGAAAGTGGCAGCTTAAAACGTCAAGGGGGTTCTGGTCAACCATTTTCAGTGCGCAGCGTAGAGTTTGAGGAAGAGGTGCTGCAACGTGTGGAGGAAAACCCGTATACCAGTGTTCGTGCTATTGCTTACGCCATGGGGGCTGCAGCGCCCACTGTTTGGCGTGTTCTTCATGACGTGTTCTTCATGACCAACAACTTTACCCGTACCACCTGCAGAAGGGACAAGCTATGGGCCCGGAAGATTACCCTCATCGACTACGATTCTCCCGTTGGTGAAAATCCCCATGCAATCGCGCTCAGACGAGATCAACACCAGTTCTCTGTAAATGTTTGGGCCGACATTGTGGGAGAGAACATTATTGGGCCGTACCTGCTTCCACCACGCTTGAATGGACACATTTATGTTCAATTCTTAGAACAAATTCTTCCCGAGTTTTTGGAGGATGTTCCACTTAACATTCGGAGAGGTATGTGGTTTCAGCACGACGGGGCTCCGGCACATTTTTCTCTGGAAGCGAGGCAGTATTTGAACGAAGTCTTTCGCAACCGCTGGATTGGGCGCGGAGGCCCTGTACATTGGCCCGCAAGGTCTCCGGACCTCACCGCACTTGACTTTTTCCTCTGGGGCCATGTTAAAAGTTTGATGTATGAGACACCCATTCCCAACGCTGAAGAACTGCTGGGCAGGGTGATGGCCGCTTGCGCACATGTTCAAGATATGCCTGGGATATTTCACAGGGTTCGGACATCAATGAACAACCGTGCCCAGCTGTGCATGGAGCAAAATGGACGCCATATTGAGCCGTTGATGTTGTAGTTTGCATTAATAAATTAATAGAACCTTAAATTTATCATTTAACCTACCGCCAAAACGGCACATTTGTGGACAGGGGTTTATTGACCAAAATTGCTTATTTTTCTGCCCTCTGAAACCTCTATAAGTTTGGCGCAATGTTTATGAAACACCCTGTATAATATAATAAGACAGAAAGTATTTAAATTGTTTCTCCAAAACAAAAAACGAAAGTAAAACTGATTATTTGCAAGTTATACCTGCAACAACGCGTTCATGAGAAATAAATTACATTAAAATTATTTTATACTTTTTGAACAACCGACTAGTTGGTAGTTTCAATTAATTTTCTTGTAGCATAGTGCACGGGGTACGTCGGCCAAGTTTTCGCAAAGTATTGTGCACTTTATTTACACGAACTAAGTCGAGCCCTTTGCGACTCCTCTCTACCTACGAGACTAGTTACGTCACAGTACTGATTTTTTTCAGGAAGGTTAAGGTTGCCATAAAGAAGCAGTAATTCAAATTTTATAAGCCTAGGGGGAATAGCTTCCAAGGTGTCTAAAAATCTCAATTTTGGCATTCATTGAATGGCTGACAGATTGATTGACTGATCATAATAATTCACAACACAGGCGTCTAGTCGGTGCTAGGAGCATCAAACCGAATATATCAGCGGGTCGTTCGAAGACTACTCGTGTCTAGTTGTTCCTAAGATATTAATGACGTGTTATATAACTATAATATAATACATGATATTCAAGTAGAATAATTAAAGTAAGTGCGAAAATTCCGCCAAAAACATAAATATGAAAAAGCGCCAAGTTCGATACAAAGAACAAGTAGGTTTGCCGAATTTTCCGAAAAAAGCGAAATAATATATGAAAGAAGGTGAAATACTTCATTTCTTCTTTCAGAAACCATTTTAATAAAATGAATAAGTTTACCAATAAACAATGGGAATTTTTAAAGCAATCGGCTAGTTTGACGTATTTACCTATCATTTTAACCGAATGATGTGGTTTATATTCATAATAACCGGTAATTTTTAATTAATCACACTGACCATTATATATGTTACCGGCCAAACCCGATTTCAGGACAAACTAGTTCAGCCTAGGCCAAACTAGTTTGGCCTAAGCTCGATAGGACAAACTAGTTTAGCCTAGGCCAAACTAGTCTGGCCTAAGCTCGATAGGACAAACTAGTTTAGCCTAGGCTGAACTAGTTTGTCCTAGGATAAACTAGTATGGCCTACTCCGGACTAATGTTGCCGAATCGAATAGGTATAGAAAGACAAAGATAGGAAGTGTTTTTGCAACAAAAGAAAGTTTTCAGGTTATACACCCGATAGAGCAATGTATAGATAATCGCTGAAATTTTAATATGTTAATTATGGAATTCTCATACATTCAACTGCATTTTTTAAAAAACATTGGCCGTCTAGTTTTCAAGTAATTAAAATATTAAAAATGAGATTTTTAACACATTGATAAATGAGAAGACTGACCGGAAGTGTATACAAAAATAAGATTAAACCAAATTGGCTATAGAAAAATTAAAAAAAAAAATGTTTATTCGAAAGTTTGACTTTTTAGATAACGTAAAAATTAAAAAAACTAAACTTTCCCGTGCAGTTTTGGAGAAATATTAATTAAAAATTTTCGAAACAACTCACAAAATCCCTATTTTCTAGATTTGAATTATATCAGCATGAAAACTAGATTATGTACACGAAAAGTTTTTCATAAATAATTTTTTTGACCTTTGCTAATAACTAAAACTTCAAAATTGGATATTATCTCATTTACCGTATATTAGAAACTGAATTTTTAATATCCAATAACTCAAAAACTTAAACTATACGTCTAACGATTCAAAGTTTTTAAAAACAAAACGTAAGATAAAATCTTTGGTGCGTACATTGGGTTTAATTAAATATACTGCTAAAGTCAAAACTTTATTGTATATGTCTTTGCTATGTCAATACAATATATATAGCTGTGATTGTTAAAAATAGTATGAACAATTTTAATGATCATACTGTAATTCATAGTCATGATACTAGAAAAAAGTTAAATCTCTGCCTACCATTACACAAAGATGCTAAGACCACATACATACCAAATTTTTATGGTATACAATGTTTTAATAAATTGCCACTCGAAACAAGAATTTTAGAGTCAAGAAATTTTAAAATAGTTGGCAAAACCAAAAGTGCACATCCCGCAAGTTTTCCACTGTATGATAAAAAAATAACAATTAAAAAATATTTTTAATAAATTTAAAAAGATTTAAAAATTTAAAGAAATAAATAATTAAAAATTGAAAAAATATTTTTTTTAAGTTTGCAAAAATAAAAAAAATTAAGAACTATACATAATATAATATATGATTAATATCAAGTAGAATAAAATAAAACAAAATAAAAAGAAAAAAAAGAAAAAAATCAATGATTTCGTAAGGAATCGAACCCAGGACCTTGCCCTTGGGGATCCAACGGCATAACCATTACGCCACGGCGGCCTACTACGTGTAGTGGTGTTATCACGGTATAGAAGTGTAGCACTTGTTTTATGGATTACACTATATTTACACAGAAATTATTATATTGTTTTTTTTTAAGCTATTAGCTGTCAAAAATAATAAAATAAAACTGTTTATAAAAATTAAACTACTGAACACATTTTAGTGAATTTAAATAGGGTTCTGGTCTGATAGAAAATAAAGTGAATAAAATATAACCCAAGGCAATCCGACCAAAATTGCGATCTGTAGAGTCGTGACGTACGTACATACGTACGTACGTACATACGTACGTACGTACATACGTACGTACGTACATACGTACAGACCAACCGACAACTGCTGTTTGTGATTTTCAATTACAATTTTAATAGTATTTATGAACTCGAATTGATTTAAAAATGGTTCTGTTTTATAGATTAGAATCTCCTCTTTTCAAAAAGCTTCAATTTGAATGGATTTAGTGTGAAATTAACTTAGATATAACTTCTTATATGAACGAAAGTCAGCTCTGACGCACAAAGCGATAATAAAGCACATACCGCTAGTTTAGCGGTATGTGCAAAAAGGTAACGAAATTTTTATTAGAAAATTGTTTGTACCGCATAAAAGAATTCTTTGACTGTCAACATATACATTAATTAATTATTGTACGAATGACAATAAACTTTATTATTATTATTTTAAAAAATCATGATTATTTTCCAGTATATTATTTACTTTACCTTGAAATTAGTTCAAACTAGCTAGGCTATACCAGTTTATCCTGGAGTGTACATATTCATAATAAGACAAACTAGTTTAGCCTAGGCTAAACTAGTTCGTCCTATCGAGCTTAGGCCAGACTAGTTTGGCCTAGGCCAAACTAGTTTGTCCTATCGAGCTTAGGCCAAACTAGTTTGGCCTAGGCTGAACTAGTTTGTCCTGAAATCGGGTTTGGCCGGTAACATATATACATTTTTAATTAATAAAGCAAAATATTATGCTATTTAAAATTCGATTTTAAGCTGCATATTAATAAAAAAATTAACGATATAAACAGTGGAAACCATTACAAAGGTTTAAATTATTATCAATAAACACATTAATTATGTGATCGCAAGAATGTTTGACCTGGTGGATAATCGATACCAATAACAGTTTATGACACTGATTACGCCGATACGACTTATTTTTATTAGTTTATTTGCGACTTTTGAATATAGTGTAGCACCTACATAACGGGAACGCATTGGTCCGGGCGACGTATAAACGTTCACGTACGTATGTGTGTGTGCGTGAGTTTCATGGCGTCGGGACGCCAGACCGTCGTTTGAACGGTTCAGACGTATAAAAGCGCAACTGGTTGCTGCAGAGGGTAGTTACCCGGAGTGAATAAGAAACATAGATTTTGCGTTAAAATAATTAATCTAGCTTAAAAGCCGAGAGACTTACAGGAGTTACTTATACATGCTAGGTTTAACAATATCATTCAAATCATAGAAAAAGAGCTTCATTTTTGTTATTTATATAAATAAATAAATAATATTTATACGGTTATCTATACTTATATTATAAAAAGAGAGAGCAAATTTTGTGAGTTTGTGCGTATGCGGAAGGTAATCTTCAGAACCACTGTACATATTTGAAAAACTTTTTCAACATTTGGAAGGTACATATAAGGCTATATATTAAGTATAGGTATTATGTGCAAATTAGCTAAAGTTATGATGATATTCATCAACTAAATCGGAAAAAGTCGTGCCTCTTGAGAGCTTCCACAGCGTCCGCTTTGTTAATAGTTAAAGTTACACGAAAATAATGTGTAGCTGAATTGTTCGTCTTGAAAAGTTCTAAAAAAGTCCACGATAGCATATATCTATCTTCGATTTCAATTTTTTTTTCAGTAATACTTAGGATAAACATGGGCTATATATTATCGCGTTCAAATAAAAGCTATTTTGGTGGAGAACAATTTTGCATCGTTAGTCGACGAATAAACGGTAGCAATTTACAAATTCGGGCGAAGCCAGACCGGGCCACTAGTATGTAATAAAATTACAATTCCATTGTCATTGTTTGAATAGTTAAAAACTTCCACAATAATGTTCAAATAAACTTTTATATTTATACCTATTATCTATATATACTCCACAATCTCACCTAATGAATAAATGAATTTTGATAACAATGTCTTTTTATAAACTTTTTTTTCGACGTGCTGGTACTGTTTATTTGACAATTTTTGTGCTAAATATTTTTTTTTCATTTCGTTACCAGCTGTGATGTAAAATAAATTTTATGCACAAACGGTGAATGTGAGATGATAGGCAACAGATAATTGACAAAATAATTATATAAACTCCGTTCGTATAAGTTATTATTGATTTTAAAGTATATATATGTATATATTTTGCATGTATTTATAATTTGAAACTTCAAATATTATATTTTCCTATTTAGTTTTGAATAGTGAAATCAAATTAGATTGATAGAATGAACGATTCGCAATTTCATGACTGCTATACAAGTAAGCAGCTATTTTATAGAATGGTGTGCAAAATTACATTTTTGCACGAGTCTAAAATAGCTGCTTTTCGTGCCTGTATGTCAATTGTAAAATGACCAATTTCGCACTAGTGTGTAAAGTAAAACAAAATAAATGTGACGTAGTCGTACTACTATTTTTATACTAAAAGTTTGAAGATAAACCCAGTCTACAATTTATTATATTGTAATTTTTTTGATGTTTTATAGGGGATGCCTGCAAAAAATACTATAATATCTATGGGTTAGAGTACGATAACTCGATGTGCAAAATATCACTGGAAATACACAATTATTATTTTATATAACATACCTATATTAAGATCCGGACGCTAATGACCTTTGATGTCGATGCGTCCATAAATAACTATATATATAAAAAAAACAGTGTAATTAGCCGTTTTAAGGTCGAAAAATTGATTTTTATAAATTAATTTTTTTTGCGCAGTAAAAAAAGGAAGGCGTATTTTTTGTCAATTGGAGGGAGTTCTTTAAAAAACAATTACGGGCTCGTGTCGATGCTATGGCGTTTTTGTTGCTCAATGAAAAGGGGAGGGCGTTTGAAAAGAGTTCTTCAAAGAACAATTACGGGGTCGTGTATACAAAGTGAGATAGTAATACATTAGTTCTACACCAGTTGCTATGACGTGTATATGTGATTTCTAATTGGTTAGATTCAAAAATTGACAGTGAAAGACGAAAAGTAGCTCCATTTTTTACGTATTTTTGAGAAAATTTGTAAATAATCCGCAAAGTTTTTTTTTGGAATATCTAAATTTAGCGTTTTCTATGACTTAAACAATAAAAAGTCATAAATTTGGGGACCCTAAATCTGTGTCTCCTGTGTGATGATATTATGGCTAATGTGACAGTTAAAACTCGCTCTCACTCTTTTTTAACATAATGCGACATTCATTGTACTATATGCCAAGCACTAGAAATATAATAAATAAAATTATCGACCAATTTTTCAGACAAATATATTAACAAATCCGTACCGAAACGTTAATGTATTGAATATATACATACATATTTTTTTTTGTTAATATATTTGTCTGATAAATTGGTCGATGATTTTATTTATTGAAGTTCTTATCAGATGTTAATCAAAGATTTGACAAGAAATATAACCTACTATTTTAGTTGAATAAGATTATGAAAAAATACACAAACAAATTTACAAACCTGAACTGGTAAAAAATATTTTAAAACAAAAAAACATTTATTTTGTGCAAAATATATTATATTGTGTTTATTTTTAACTTTGCTTATATAAGTGTGTTCTCTGTATTTCTTGTTTACGTCAGACGATGGAGTATAGTTATGTCATACGGTAAACACGCGTTACGGGCCGCAGCTACAATAGTGGGGAGGGGAAAGGGCTGTTGATTTACATACATATTACCTTTAAGAGCCCGTTTGCCGATCACAGAGGGGAAGCTGTATTTTGCGGCGTGTGGTGAGGAAACATTTTGAAACATTCCATTCATAATAGTACACCTTATTATTGTGGTCTATGAGAATTGAATGCTCTCTCTCTATCTTTCACACATGTGAGAAGGATTGACAAAGAGAACCGAATTATTATATGCCTCATTATAGTGATATACATACTATTACATGTGTTAGTATACTAACACAGATACGTATAGACTGCAGATATCAAATAGGGATGTGCTATATTCATTTTATATCCAGAATTACAAAACTTTACAACATATAATTTATCTGCAAAGAAATAGTTTACAAAAAATAGAATTATGTTAAATGTCACAAAAATATGGAAAAAAAATGTATTGTATATTCATAATAATAACTATAATACAGTACTGTTTGTTACAATTAGGGTATCCACCTTTTTTTCGAAAAAAAAGTATTTTTTTAAAGTTGCAAAAATATAGGACTTTCATTATTTGTTTTATATATTATTTATTTAATTATTTAATTTATGACTGAGTTTCTTTACTCCACAGTGACACAACTATTAGCCAACTTATGAGCTAACGAATGAGCTATGGAATCTAATACAGTTGCATAAATAAAAATTTGAAAAGAAGTTTGAACCTGCAGGCCATCCCTGTAACTTCCCGCTATTTTCGAGTTCAAAACGCTCAAAAATATATAAAATATAGCAAGAAGTTTATTTTTTAGCTCTTCGAGCCCAAAAAAAAAACACTTTGTTACGAAATTTTCGTTCACGATATCTCATGAACAAATAAACCGATTTTGATGCGATTTGCGGTAGTCGACGCAATTTTTTAACCTAAAAAAGTAATTTATTACAGAAAAATCGATCTCATAGGAATTTTACGAGCAATTTAAAAAAAAAACACTTTTTTACAAATTTTTCGTTCATGATATCTCGTGAACAAATAAGCCGATTTTGATGCGGTTTGCGGCGATCGACGCAGTTTTTTTAACCTAAGAAAGTAAATTATTACAAAAAAAACGAATTGATAAGAATTTCACGAGTAATTATAAAAAAATACTTTTTTCCTAATTTTTTGTTCACGTTATCTCATGAACAAATGAACCAATTTTGATCTGGTTTGCGGCGATCGACGCAGTTTTTTTAGCCTAAGAAAGTAATTTAGTACAAAAAAATCGATCTGATAACAATTTTAAGAGTCATTTTAAAAAACACTTTTTTACGATTTTTTCGTTCACGGTATCTCGTGAACAAATGAACCGATTTTGATGCGATTTGCGGTAGTCGACGCAATTTTTTAACCTAAAAAAGTAATTTATTACAGAAAAATCGATCTCATAGGAATTTTACGAGCAATTTAAAAAAAAACACTTTTTTACAAATTTTTCGTTCATGATATCTCGTGAACAAATGAGTTGTCCACTCATGCGCCTAGGCACAGGTTTTTTGATATTAGCGCGTTATAACTTTAAAAATATTAATTTTAGAAAAAAAGTTTGAATTAAAAGCTGTAGAAAATTTGTAGATTTAAAACTTAAGTCATTAGCATTTTATTGTTTAAACAATTATTAGAAGAGATATGGATCCAAAAGTCAATAAACAAATCGTAATAGTTGAATAAGTCGTAAACGGTAAGTGATACAAAAAAAAGTATTGAACAAAAAAGATAGTAAATTTATTTATCTACAATAAAGGTTATTACCTTTTTTCGCCTCAAATGCACGGTTAGGGAGTTATAGGCTGAAACGGTTTTTGTCAAAATGGCGGCACTTCCGCCCTCCTAATTTGTAAGGATTTTGTGCATTTAGGGTCAGTACGTGATACTGAACCTATTTAAGAAAACAAAAAAAAGTTGTAGGATAATGCAGAAAAAAATTCTCTATTACCTGTACTAGTGCCATAGTAATTAAAACAGTTTTATTATTTACATCATTTTAATTCAAAATTCTTATTTTGTCATTAATTCTGAATTTTTATTATGTAGGTACATAATTTTATTTGAATTCATATTTATTTTATTATCTCTTCATAATTAAAATTCTCAATATATTCTATGTGTATAGATATAAAATTAATCTCTTCCATTTTAATTATGCTGTGACAAAATTTTTTTTCTGTTTTGACTTTTCAGATAATTTTTCTTCTACTATTAAATACAATAACTTCCTATTGGAAGTTATAAATATCAATATAAATCAATAAAATAAGTATTATAGATAAAATATTTAGGTACCTATTATATTTGGCAATGTTACATTTTTTCTTACGTTCTGTTGACAAAGGTAATCTTGTTTATTTTCCACGGCGATAATCCATGTTGAAACGCTGGACTTCTGTTGGTACAAATCTGGAAATGAAGTCACTGTGGGCTCGCCTGCTAGCTCACAAAATTACAATAAGAACAGGGGCTATCGTTCTTTCAAGGTCATCTGCTGGCTCTGAGCAAGAACCAATCTAGAAACGGTATCTTGTAACGTGGGCGACATGAACAAAGGCCCACAAACAAACATTATGACATAGTGTGTGTTTGTAAAGATTTCTCGTGTGATGGCAAGGTGACCTCTTAAATGACAAGGAATGATTTTAATACCAACTGTGTAAAATGGTGTGTGTGTCGTAGCTGCCCTGGGAATGGTGTTGTCACAACAAGCACGTTTCCAACAAAATGGTTGATGTTTAAAATACATTTCCTCTTATAATTGTAATTTTGTAAGAATTGAACAGTTTTTTATCCTTTTTTATTAAATAATATTGTTCATAACATAAGTAGACAATTTTGAAACTCCTGCTTTGATGCGCTTTGGTGAGCTGGCGCCATTTCAGCGATGCCAATGACTGAGAAAAGTTCTTCAAAAGTACATTTTCATTAATTTTCATGCTATCATGTTGGCATTAAAATTATTCCTTCAGACAAATAAGAGAAGCTCGAATAGCATTGAGTTTCATACCCCTGGTCAGTCCTGCATTAAAGTTCCGTGTCCCGTATTATAGGAAATGTCCCGCATTATTACGTGAATTTTACGAGACCCGTGTGGCTATATGAAAAAGACTTTTTTTTGGCTCTTCAAATTCTACCCAAAATAAAGTTTTTTAGTTTAGTCGTTTGGTTTTGGTGTTCCTATGAATAAAACTTAAAAATATTGATTTCTTTAGCTTTATACCCCGCCCCCCAGAAAAAAAAATATCTACGCCCTTGTGTGAAGTGAGCACATAATAGCAATTAAGAAAACTAGTAGTGAAATCTAGCGGCAAATCCAGCCTCGTATGCAGCGAACTTTAAATTAAAATCGTTGCAACGAATATATCAAACCACTATATAGTATACAACCCAGCCCTAAATTTTAACGGCACATGCCAGCACAGAGGATAATTTCAAAAACATCCGTTCTTTCCGTAGTTACAGCACCAGTCAATTCAACATATTACGATATTTTTTCATTGCAGAGCTACCGCTTCCCGTATAAACTGGGTCGTAATTTTGGAAAACAGACTACGGCATATTTTTTTCTAGTTATATTAAGGATCAATCTATGTCCGTATTGTAACAAATTTTTCATTTTTTACTTTGTTAATTAATGGCGAATGCTTTTAAAAGACACTTTTTACGGTTTTTAAAATTTTTATAAAAATTTTTCTGCTAAAAAAATTAAAAAAATGGTACAATAGGGACATAGATTGATCCTTAATCTCCATAAAAATAATTTTTCATAATTTTATCTCTCGTTTTACGATCAGATTTATACGGGACCGCAGACCACTGTATTGCATTGAGAAAACCAGGGGAAACGGGCTCTTAACATACTCAATGCAATTGCTGACTGTTTAGCGAGCCGTTTGCTTTCACTACCATAATTTTATCAAATAAAAAGTCAATGTTTTTTTCTTACCAGTATAATATTTTGTAATAATGCAACCAGCAATTAATGTTGAACATGGTTTTTGAACCATATCTAGATTCAGCTGAAAAATTTGTTTACTGTCCGACCGAAACTACTTTTTACGGCCGAAACCGGAACCAAAACTTCCTGTTTTCGTGAAAAAAATGAACATTATCATAATCAATCTTTATTTTTTTTTTTAAATTATTAAATCAATCACATATTATTCATACATTCTGTGATATTTTAACTAATAATTAACGTATCACATCATATTATTGCCGCCCTTATTTCAAAAAACATAAATAAATACACTTTTTTTTAATATTATAAAATAACTTCAGTATAAAGTAGTGTTGATCCAAAACCTTCCTTCAACTTATTATAAAATAAAATAAAAGCTTTAAAACAAAATTACTTTTTAGGTAGGTACACACATAAAAAAACACTCTTTCATCTTAAGAAGAAAATTATTTCTTCTAAACTTTGGTCATTTTTATGTATGGTACTCTTCTTGACGAACTACAATAAAATTAAAATTAATAAGTACGTACCTAAAAATACAAGTACATGTCTGATTTCAGCGCGAAACCTCCCGAATGTAGTTTCTGTTTCGGATGGCAGCCGAAAACGAAACTAAACCAGAACCAGTTTTTTGCCAAAAATAGACCGAAACCGAAAGTTAGGTCGGACACTAAAATCGTTTGAAAGTGATTGATATTTGAGATTTTAGTGTACAAATTATTTGTCTCCATCGAAACCAATTTTTTGGACCGTATTTTGATTTTTTGAATGCATACGCATAGTTCCTAGACCTTCAGTTGATTGTTAAGAGTATCGATTTTGATGATCTTTTTTCTATTTAATTGGACATACTTTCAAGGCGGTCTAGCACATTTTAATTAAATTGATTCAGCAATTGTATTGCTTTTATTATTAAAGATTTAGGGAAGAAGGTGATCAACAACGCGCAAACTACATATTACAAAGCCACCAAAAAGTATAAATAAAAAACTAAACAAAAATGTACCTACTTCAAAGAGATCACTAGAAAGCGTAAAATAACAAAGTTTAAGGACGACACCAATTTAATGTAAGTTAATAGTAATTAAATAGACGCCGGCCACAAAACTTTGTTGTTCTACGCTTTCTAGTGACCTTTTTGAAAGAGGTTTATTTTGTTTTAGTTTTCTTTTAGATACCTATATGATAATATTTCATTTTTAAATCGTAGGTATATTTTAGTTTCCAAAGCAATAAAAATATATGTACATATTTTTGATTGAATACATCATACTAACGAATAAATTATTTTATGACTTGCTAGCGTAAACCTCCTCGCATTTTCTCTTTGTTCGGCACTACCGTTTGCACACAGCATATATGTAAATAAATAAACACAGTTAAATATTTGTTTCAAAATACACCTTTTCACACATTTTGTATTAACGGCAACATTTTACTCTTTTACTCATATTAAGCAGTGTAGATGATACTGCAAAAAATTCTACGGAAATATCCAGGGAATAAACAGGAAATTGAGGCTTGCTATCCTGCTGATAAAAGAGAGGAAAATGTACCTACTGCAGAGAATTTTATGTTGTTTGTTTAATACATTTTTATTCAAATGCATGACTCCTCATAGCTCAAACAAATAAATAATGAATAAAACGTTTTAAAGAAATGCGTGGTGAGCTTAAATTATTAAATAGTATAGTTATTATCGGGTGTTACGCAATTCTAAAAAATAATTTATATTCACATAAAAAGGAAAATTAATATAAAAATAATTTGTCGAGAATGCTCTCATACTGTGTGTGTATAGTTTGTTGAAAATTTGAAGTTTCAGTTAAAATACAAAATTATCTAAAGGCCGCTGCACACGAGGCTAAAAAACTGCCAGGAGTTCTGCTGGCCGATAGGCTGGGTACGAAGCTGGAAATGACGTCACTGTGGGATCGCCTGCTAGCCCAAAAGATAGGTTTTAAAAATAGAACAGTGGTTATTTTGTTTGCTAGGTATGAGCAAGAACCAATCAGGAAGCAGTATCTTGTCACGTGGGCGACTTGAACAAACGCTTACAAACCAACATGGCATCATTCTGCTCAGAGTCAGACAACGGACACGTTTTGCATTTTGTGTTTATATTTGAACTGTCACTACGCGCGCACCAGATTTATTCACAAAACTAGCTTGAAAAGATGTTCCGTGTGAAGCGAGCACATAACAGCATTCATGAAAACCAGCGCTAGAAAACTAGTAGGCAAATCTAGCAGCGTTTCTAGCCTCGTGTGCAGCGGCCTTAAATTTAAATTAAAATTGAAATCCTAGACTATAGATCGAATAGTATCCAAAAAATGGCGATTTTGAGGACTCTAATAAATCATCATAATTCACAAGCGTCTAGTCCGACGACGACTCGTGTCTAGTCCGTGCTGGGATATACATGAATTGTGATATATAGAAATGTGTCTGGATCATACGTACCTGAAGAACCTATGATAATATTTAACATAGTGTCTAGATAATATTTAAGTAGTGTAAGTAGAATATAACTCTACAAAAAGTTATCCCACCAAAAACATAAATGTGAAAAAGGGTCATTAAGCACGATACAAAAAACAATAGTCTTCTGCACATGTCCCTTTTTGATGAATTCCAGTCCCCCTTCACCGAAAATTATATATATTGAGTCATTCGATTCGGTAATACATCTAGAAATTTTTTGAAAAAAAAAAAATAAAGTAGGGGTCGAAAAAACTGCAAAAGTTATAAATATTTTAGCGAAAAAAAGAGGGATTTGCAGAGCGCACACAGCACAGGGCACAGAGACACTAGAGAACTTTGCACGTACGGAGTTATCTTTGCTTAGTCGTTTAATGTTGAATGGCACACTGTTTACAGTGACTTAAACCATTCACATTGACGTCGTTCACAAAGATATATTATTGTAACAATAAACGTTATTATTGTTCAGCTTTTATTATACTTTATAGTTTATCCTAAATGCAAATAATATAAGATCAGAATCATATTAAAATGAGCTCAGAGCTGAGTGTGTGCATTGTGCTGTGCAATGCTAC
Source organism: Xanthostigma xanthostigma (assembly GCA_963575645.1). NCBI lineage: Eukaryota > Metazoa > Arthropoda > Insecta > Raphidioptera > Raphidiidae > Xanthostigma > Xanthostigma xanthostigma. The sequence goes on from OY754467.1 coordinate 18,942,393, forward strand.
GTAACTCCTGAGCATGTATGATGACAGTTCACACCTCTGCAGTCTGCACTCTTGTGTAGTACGTACTGTCTAGTGTCGCTCCTTTGAACGACTCGCTCTGAGCGACTCTTTTTAGTGAGCGGAGCGCACGGAGCCAGCTCCCAATAAAGAGTCATGTGGACCTATCACTATAAGACAACAATCCTGCAGATATTAGTAGGTTGCTAATTTGACACTTGACCTTTTAATACACAGGTTGAGACGGTATATTAGTGTAAAGGACCAAGAAGCCAATAGAAATACATGTCTGGCGTGGCAAGTTGCAAGTCGTGTAATGGAATACATTAGACCTGAATGAATGCAGCGTTACATTCTCCAACGGGTTAAAACTGTTGAGAGCATAGATTCTCAACTTTTCTTTAAAGTGAGACTTCTTTAGTGACTCATCTGTTTGAAATTTTCTGTAATGTTAAAGAGGAAATGATTCAACGGCGAGGAAATATAAGAGAAACCTTGGTAACGCAGAATGGATAACGTATTAATTTAGTGGAACGAATTTATAACTCTTAGACCGGACTCTCAGTGGAGTTCCGTTTGCAAAAATTGCGGACCTCAATCTGACTTCGGATATATATTGTATAGATCCCAGACATCCTACAAACAAATGTTGCCAACCAGTTTTGTGGTCCCCCTCCCCCCTCCCCGGCAATTAAAAATGGCATACTACAAATAAAAAAAAAAATCATCAAGCCATGCCGTGTGGGGTATCAAATGAAAGGGCTTATTGAGTAGATCACGAATATATAGCACACTATAACATTTCTTACACTTTCTCTAAGAATTTTTTGAAAATTTACTACGATGCTCCATTTTCGAGTTAACTTTAAACCACTATAGATTGAAAACTAATGAATATATTTTTATAATTATTATTTTTAATAACTAACAATAGTCCATTGTTTACGAACCAATAGTTCGTACAGTGAAAAAGTTGAACGGGGGAGCGGGGGGAGCAATCAAAGATGGCGAGTTTCGATATTTCAATATATTTCTTAAAATTTCGGACTCTCAGTGGAGTTCCGTTTGCAAACATTGCTGACCTCAATCTGACTTCTGATATATATTGTATAGATCCCAGACAGCCTATAAACAGATGCTGCCAACAAGTTTTGTGGTCCCCTCCCCCCCTCCATCACAAATATTACTGATAAATTACAAAGGTTTTTGGTTTTAATATGGAATTTCATTAGAAAATTAGTACTTTGTGTCTAAAAATTGTTAAAATCGGATGGCATTCGAAATTTATACTGTCCTAAGTACAAATAATAGTGTGTATCAATGCCATCCGATTTCGATTAAATTTACCCCTATTTAGCCACCCCCCAAAACCTATGAAAATAACAATTTTATGCAGCGTATGGCATTATTTTTATTGTTATTTAGTTTTGGGGGGTGGCTAAATAGGGGTAAATTTAATCGAAATCGGATGGCATTGATACACACTATTATTTGTACTTAGGACAGTATAAATTTCGAATGCCATCCGATTTGAACAATTTTTAGTGTTTTTTTTACTTATTGTTGAAAAAATCGAAAAAAAGGGTTTTTCGGCGACTTTGAGGGGCTGTTTCTCCGAAACTGCCCATCAGGATCGGATGGCAATTTTTTTCCAACGTTTGGTGGTGTCAATAAGTATGCTCACTAATTTTGAAGCGGTTGCCTTTTCAGTTTTTTTTAATTTTTTTTTATTCGCTAGTGCAAAAACGGCCCGCGTGTTTCGTCTGGCAAAAAAATTTTATTGTATAATTAGGGTATTTCCTTCAATGCAACCGCATTTTTATCCGGTTGCCTTTTCAAGCATTTTTCGATTTTGCCCCACCCCCATATCGCCGCCCCTGTTCATTTGGGGTCACTTTGGCCGCTACCAGGGGGTTCTGTACCAATCATAGGCCCAGATTACCACTCGCCATCCGGTTGCCTCTCCGACACCGGATTGACGTGCCATTGCTTTGAATATAAAATAATATAGAGCAGCGATAAAGGGGGGGGGGACTGAATGACACAGGACCGCGCGCGCGCGCGGCAACATGGCTTTTTACGATGTGGATAGCATCAGGTAGATGAATCACAAAACATTTCGCGGTCCGCTATTTTTGCAAACGAACATCCCCTTGTAGCCTGCTCTATCTAACTATAACTCCCATGTGATCTTATGTGGGTGAGGCTCACATGTTTTATTTTAGGGGACACTTAGCTGTAATTAATATTTTAGCGGCACATTTCACTGTGTACATATGGGTCATTTCATGTCAAATCAACCGATAGTTGGATTCGACCCCTTCTGATTTGGATGAAATTTGGTCAGAAGTTTTCTTTCATCCTGTAATAAAGTTTTACCAACGGAATATTTTTTTTCAAAAGTTATACAAAATTAAAAAAATAATCAATTTTCGAATCTTCTAAGTTTATTTTTTTAATATCTCTAAAACTATTATAGTTGCAGAAATCGACCTTGGTTCATTTTAAAGAGAATATTTAGGGCTACCAAAAATATATAGATTTCAGGACAAACTAATTTGGCCTAGGCCAAACTAGTTCTACAAACCAGTTTGGCCTAGGCTGAACTAGTTTGTCCTAGTATGTACAATTCATACTAGGACAAACTAGTTTGTCCTGAAATCGGGTTTGGCCGGTAACATAATACATTTGAAAAATAAAAAAATTCCAAAATTTAGAAATTTTCAAAATTGAATAAATCGAAAACGTATATTTTTTTAGCTCAAATTTTCTTGTAGGATATCTCTATCTGTTTAGACCCTGAAACTTTCAGAGAGGTGTTTTTTTTTTTTTCAAAAATATGAAATTTTGAGTTTTGAAAAAAGAAAATTATTTTTTTCCCGCAAACTTTTAATAAAAAATATTTAATTTCATAACTTTGAGCAATAAGTACCTACCTAATTGCGTTTTTTTTTTAATTAAAACATCTTTGAAAAAAAAACACCTCTCTTAAATTTCAGGGTCTTTTAAGAATAGATAGAGGTAGTCTTCAAAAAAATTTGAGCCAAAAACTGTAAATTTTTCATTTATTCAATTTAAACCTTTTAATTTTTCAAAATTTTTTTTGTAGCCTCAAATATTCTCTTTAAAATGAACCAAAGTCGATTTTTATAACAACAATAGTTTTCGAGATGATTAAAAGATAAACTTGGAAAATGCAAAAAATGATAAATTTTTGAATTTTTTTCCGTTGGGAACACTTCGTCATAGGATGAAAGAAAATTTCATTCAAATCGGAAGGGGACGATTTCCAACTATCGCTCGAATTGACATGGAATGATCCATATACTATGAGATTACTAACCGAACTCTCTCTCTCCCATACACACAAAATGTGTACACACACTATGAGAGTACTAACTAAATTCAAACTTTTTGTTGTTATCTTACGTGAACTGTCACTGTACACTTTCGACGTTTGTGCGCTCACTGAAGTCAGAGCGACTCACCAATTGAGAATTTCTTGTTAGGAACGTCCGCTCCCCAGCGACAACACACATACGTCTGTCTTCAACAAACTTCACTTCTTGACAATCATTTACATACATTGTTCTTGCATTAACGCCACACATAAAAGTTAACAGAACAATGCTTGTTTGTATAGTTTATGTAATTAATCTTTGTTGCCATTTGTTAGTTACGAGTCATCTAAAATTTGATGCTTCTAAATTAGATCTTCATTAAGTTATGTTATTACAATTATTAATATTTACTTTAAATTTACATGAATTGAGTACCTACGTGGAAATTTATATTTTCATTAGATATAAAGTTATTAGATTTATTAAATTAGTATGGCGTACGCATTAATATTTTCATTAAATTAACTGCAGATAAAGGCTTCAATTCAATTTTAAAGACCGATCAAATTTTGGAAACTTACCAAATAAAAGATATTTAGGTACGTGTGTTTGTTGGAAATTTTGTTCATAATCACTTTTGAAAAAATTGAACCGTTTTTTTTAGAATATTATTACCTCAGGAAGGACTACAGGTCTAATCATTTTGATGTCAATCGGATCCATCCCTATTTATAGCGTTAGTTGTTTAAATTTTCACCATTCCAACCCACAAGTGGGGAATGGTACTAATATAGATTTTGAAACTTTTACAATATTTTAGTTTTGAGGTCCGCCGAATCCAAAAAAACATATATTTGAAAAAACTCTGTGCGTCTGTTTTTCTGTGAGCACGATACAGGTCAAACGGATGAACAGCGGTGACACCAAATTTTGGGAGGATGTTTGATACGCAAATCTGAAGAGCTCTATTGTTTTTGGGGAAAATCGGCGTATGCGCAAAACAGATATAGGTATGCTATAACGTTGTTTTTATATACTTAATAATGGTATACTTTTCATAACGGTTTATTATTCTATTTATTATTTCAAGAAAGTTTTGTTAAGAAATTTTTTCTAAACACTATAGTTTCGGAAATATGTTGACAATTAAAAAAATCAGCTCTTCTTTTGCTCTGAAGATCTGTCAGAAAGAAATTAGCTAAGAATGATTTGATTAATTTTTACATGACGTGATAACATATTATATAGATAACCAAACAAACGGAGCAAATATTACAATATTTAATACTAGCTGTTACCCGTGTCACCGCAGGTTTAACAGAAATTTTCTATATTAAATGTTAAATCCCAATATTTTTGAAGTTGGAATGGTCCCGTCGCCCAATTGGCTAGAATTTTGTGTTTAATGATTGAAGTTCAATCATTAACATTGAATAGCGAATTAGGAGCTATGAAGTTACGAAGGGACAAATAAGCAGACAATAGGAACAACAAAGATTCCATTCTAGATACGGAACAGAGAAAATCAACCCTTCTCTCACAAATTACCTATCAATTCGAGAGGAAATATTTAAATTTTGTTTTTCTACATGACAAAAATTTATCAAAAACATCGGCTCTGTAAAAGTGAGATATAATAATGATAATGTTATATTCTTGTGTAAATACTTTTAAAAAATAGGTCGTGTTTGCAAATGAGCCCACGGATTAAAAAATCTACAATCTGCATGCATTTATTAAGTCAAGATGCTACAATTATGTAAATCACGGGATAACTTCAAAATTAAATAAATTCGGCTCATTTTTTATGAATTATTCATGGAAAAATATTTTTCAGAGACATAAAAGTAAACAAGGCATATCATTCATACTTACTAATTTTTAAGGAATCATCTAGACTCTAGAAGACGGTCTAAATTATATTACTTATGTAAATTACGTCGTCGCATTATTATATTTACAGTTAGGTTCTACTAATCAAAAGTTATTATTTTAAATTAAATTACAAAATGTCTTCAAAAAAAGTATAACGTTTTATATATTGTTAGAAGCTTATATTTGTGGTGTCGACATCGCCTGCAACTTCTTTCGTATTAAAGCTAATTTTGACAAAAACCAGAGTGCATGCAGCCGAATAAAAAATATAGTATATTTTTTGCGTTCCGTGGAAAATGTAAAACTTATGGAAATACTTCGGTGCCCGTCTCTCACAGGTAATTTTATTTTAAATTATTCGATGCAAAATGTTGATTGTTGACATTCGTCATAGTAGAATAGAGTGTGGTGACCCAAATACAGACTGGATTGTAATTCAGGGTGTTAATTTCGTTAATGCACGTCTTGACACACCGACAAAATAACCTCCGACATAATATCCCCCGACAAAATATCATCTTGACCTAATATCCTAAGGGCAAAATATCCCCCGACATACAAACAATTACGGGGTCATGTCGATCCGATGGCGTTTTTTTTTGCGCAGTTAAAAGCGGAGGTCGTTTGGGGGGAATTCTTTTAAAAACAATTACGGGGTCGTGTATACAAAGTGAGATAGTAAACAGTAATTCTACACCAGTTTTGATGATAGGATATTTTGTCTGAGGATGAAACCGCGCGAAAACGTTAATTTCAGTAATGGAAAAAACAAAGTCATTATGTAGGATGTTAAACGAAAGCTTATTGAAGAATATATTCAAACATTTTTCGAGAAAAACGCTTAAAATTTGTTTTCACCAAAAAAAAATCGCTCAAAAAAATTCAAGAATAAATTTATTTGAAGCCATATCTCAAATGAATGAATGAATGTGAAAATATCTGTAGTAATATCGAGCAATATTTATAAGCTAGGCTAGCTAGGCAAAGCACGAGACATAATCGCAGAGATTTTCTTAATTATTTAAAATTTTTGTTGTCTTTAAATCAAAGAATAATGTCTTTTTTACTGTCAAAAAGAGGTCTATGGCCGTACAAAAATAAACGTCACGACCCAATGTATCCACAGGTGATACAGATGGGAGACAGATATACAAAGAATTAAAAATTCTTGAGATGCCTCATTATGTGTGTCTTGATAAAATATTGTTTCTAGGAAAGGTAAATATTTTTGTATGATAGGAATATTTCTCTATTTTAAGTTCTTGTATAAATACTACCTACTCATTTCAGAACCAGGAAAGTTTGATATTTATGTATTCATTACTTCTTTTTATGACATTTCTATTGCGAATTGCTCCCACATAAGAAAGTCAACGCCAACAGTCAATATAATAAGGTTTTAGCAAACATACCGTATGCGTCAGGGGTTTATTACTTCATCATTTCAAAGAGAAACATAGGCATACACAGTCGTGAAGTGTATATAGTTACTCCTAAAGTTATTCATACATCCTATGGACAATTAATAATTATCCAATTATGAAAAGTTATCTGAAAAAGTTATACATACAAATAAACTAGTTTAAGTTATATCAATTTTAACAGTTGTGAGATATGATTTTCGTGTAAGAATTTATTACAAGCTTCCGATCGAGTTTTTGAACTTAAATGCCAGTTTAGTATTACATTTATTTAAAACTTTGATAGGTAAATTAAAAAAAATCGATCAAGTGCCAACTTCGTTTCTCACAAATTTCTGAACCAATTTTAATGAGATAAACTTTTCGAATGGTTTTCAGATGCGATGCTGACTAGGGTACTAGGTACCACAAGGCCCAACATTTTTGAACGAAACTATTTTAATGTTTTTATTCATTTTTCAATGTACATAAGTTTCAAAACATAAAATAGGATGCTTTGAATACTAGGGCTATAAATCGCTTTTTTTAATATTAAAAAAAATTAGTTTTATTTTTTCTTTATCGTCGGATTAGTTTTTGGAGTAGATTTTTGTTATTAATTTGACATAATCAAAATAACTGGTTTATTAAAAGAATTTCTGAACATTATAAACCAGTATCCTGACTTTATTCAAATCTATACGGTGTGGCGTCATTGATGAGAAGAACATGAAGATATGAAGACATGATTTGTTTTTTAACTAAATTTTAGTTCAATGGAGCAATGTTAAAAATTAGTTATGATAAAAACTATTGTCAATGTCATGTTAAATAATTGTAATTTATATTAGATAATATGTCTTATCGATTTGTCAAATTCTTTAACATATTTTTTTCAATATTAAAATTATTAATAGTTCAGTTTTTAAATCGTTCACAAGTATTTTTTTATATCAAAATCCCTCTTCATCCAGCAACGCAACAACGGACGGATAAAAAAAAATGATAAGGTGGTTTGCGCATATCGAATCAACAACACTAAGCAAAGCTATTCCCTGCCGGGGACCTACTGCATCTACTCAGCAGAGCTGTACGCTATTATTAAGGCGCTTTGTAAAATCCAAAATAATCCTATTAATAAATACATAATATGCACCGACTCATGGAGCACTATCTGCGCTCTAAAGTAATAAGAAGGAAAAAGCCATCCAATTCTGACCAAAATATTGATAATTTTACATAACTCAATTGGACCTCACAACAACACAATCATATTTTATTGGATCCTTAGTCATTGTGAAATTTTGGGAAATGAACTTGTCGATGAAGATGCCAAATTGCAAACATTCACAGACGATGCTCCCATTACAATTAAGATTTCACCAACCGCTGCCATCAACTACCACCGAGATGCAATAAGTAGAGAATGAAAAACCAATTGGGCCAATTATAACTAACAATAAATTGAGGCCAATTAAAACCGACACAAAAAAATGGAACACCTCCTCTCAGTCACAATGGAAACCCGGTTAAGTTAAATATTAACCCGGTTAAGAATAGGACCACATATGGCTCTAACACATGCATATTTATTAAAAGGCGAAACTCCCCCAATATGTCAAACTTGCGGTCAACAAATTACGATATAAAATATTTTTAACAAAAAAATTGAACCGACTTCACACTAAAAAGTAAAAAATAATTGCGTATTGAAATGTTTTGGAGTCACTGTGAGCCAAAATGAAATCTATTCCGAGAACTACACCGACTCCAAAACATTTCAATACTCAATTATTTTTTACTTTTTTACTTTTTAGTGTGAAGTCGGTTCAATTTTTTTGTTAAAAATATTCTATTTTTCTCCTTTTAGTGTTAATCTAACACTAAAAATCGGAGAACATACATAAAAAACATTATGCGTTTCTTTGAAATTTGAGAGTTTCCCTCGATTTCTCCGGATTCTACCATCAGATCCTGACTTGGTTCCGATGGGACCACCTCTGAGGTGCACTCTTTCGAATAAAAAAAAAATTTGAAAATTGGTCCATAATTGACGGAGAAATCGGTGAACATACATAAATAAAAAAAAAATACAAACGAACATAGAACCTCCTCCTTTTTGTTGAAGTCGGTTAAAAACACATAATAACTGAATGCAGAAAATAACAATAAGAAAATCAATAAACATACCTAATTCAATGGAAGACATACTACAAGACGAAGACGGCAGCACTATCAAACTTCTGCAGCTTCTAAAACTCACAAACCTGGAAAATAAAATCTAAATTAATAACGTTATTAATCTATATTTCGCAAGTTATTATTATTATTACTTACCTTATTAATTACATATTTATATTAAATACTTACCTATGCTGATATGAGTAGTTGTATTTCAACAACTTTTCGTGCATATAGCCAAAGTTGCTGAGCACGTAATTTAAGTAAAAAAAATAATATATAATCGAGAATATATGTACTTCTTATGAATGTGTAAATTTTTTTACCTAAATTTATAAATATATGTGAGATGTTTTTTTACCTAAATTAAAAAGCCTTTAGTATCAAACAGTTGAATTATTTATCAATGCATTTAGAAGGGAACATCTCCTATTATTAATTTTTTAATAATAATGTTTTTAAAATACCTCATCAGAGAAAATATATCGACAGGCACTTCATTTTATTTTTCAAGCTGACGTCTAGCTCATTTGATTCTACTTCTTTAAGATGAAACAACATTATTTTATTTAAACTTCAAATTTTCTTTTATATGGATAAATCTTCATGCAATTTTTGTGCAAGTGACATTTTAAAATTACTTTTTCAAATATCCTCTGGGTTTGTTAGATATTTAAAATATACTTAAGAGCGAGTATACAAAATTTTCATCAGCTAGATTAAAATATAAATTTCAAAAAAATGAAGTATATTTTGTAAAATGAATTGCAATATTTACGTCAGCTTCAAGAAAATTATAATAATATTTTAATTAAAACCAATTGGTCAGTTTTTTTTATTAATAAATAAACATTAGAAATAATATTAGTAATTTTACTTACGGTTAGTACGTAGAAAACATTAAATAAACAAACATTAAATAATGTTATTGTCGGAATATACACCCGAATTTTCCACTATCGCGGCGGCTGAGTTATCTTCGCGATATAGACATTTTTGAAATGATAATTTTTTTAATACTGCATTGTAACGTCCACAATAGGTTTTACATAATATAAACTATGGCTTTTACACAATATTGATAGAATTTAAAAGATATCATAGCTAAATATGTTAATTAAAAAATTATGTAAACGTATACATAGGTATATAATTATCATATGTTTATGTTTATCATAGTTGGCAGTATTCCTAAGTCGACTGGATTTTAATATCAGAATTACTATACATAATATTATGTACTGTGTATTGCGTTCGGCTGCATTAAGCACTCAATTTCCTTTGAGGATTTACACTATATTGATACTAAGCATATCCTTCTGCACGTCTTACAATAATTACTTGCTTGAGAGATCCCATAAAGGACTTTGCTAGACCAACTACTCACGTACGTCGATTAATGCAGGGTTGGAAATAGAGAGAAAATTCGACAACGTCAAAGAAAATTAAAAGCATCTAGAGTCAAGTCTCTTTTTATGCGATAAATGCGTTTTGTCTAAAACTGCATATGAAAAAATCGCAAGAAAATGCCACTTCTTCTGTAATCAAAAGTCTTATAAAACCAAAGCATAGAAGTAATCACAAAAGGCTTAGTTATATTGTGCGAGCTGCTGTCGTGACAGTTGACTGCCACTGGGTACTCGTATGACAGTAGCTCGACTCGCCTGGACCGGTTACACGCTGCGAGTAGTTGCCATGATACAGACAAGTAGCTGCTATGACACAAGCAAGTAGTTACAATGACACAGGTAAGACTGTGAGCTACTGCGCAAGACTGTGATGATAATATTACCTCTCCACAGTGGGTTGGAACAGAGCTTCTGTGTGCCTTTTTAGAAATATTGACGGCCGATATTTTTATGGCGGGCAAATTTCCATTAGATTTCTGTTATTCCAGGCGGATTTTGGGTGTTACTATACCAAGTAACTGAACCATAATTTTCGAAATAAGAGCTTTGTCACTTGGTACCAGCTCGGACAACGAGCTGCGTTCATAACATCCCCGTTTTAAGAATTTTTTTTTCGCCAATGCCTCTTTAATTTATGACGACTTTTAATTACTATAAAAGCGACCGCAACATCAGCAGCTTTTTGCTCGTTCATCGGTGATACTTGAGACTAGATTCTGGAAACAAGTCGATATATTATGATCGAATCGGTGGGCACTTTGGTGATAATAATCGTGTTTGTACACTTATACAGCGTTGCATATATTTATTTCATTTTAAAACTAGGTACGTGCAGATTGATTACTTTTGTTGTTCTATAGTTATAACGTTCCATATTAAACACATTGTTTCAAATAAATATTGCAGCCGCTATATAAAATAGTATCTCGTGTATACATTTGAAATAATGTGTTTCAATTTTGAACAAAACATATTTTGCAAAACTAAAAAACTAGACCAACTGCACCTGATTTAAACGTGTATTTACAAAATGAGAGTTGAACTAAAAAATAGTTATCAAAATTGCGCTATAAATGCGTTATAAAATTAGAAAAGAAGTATAGTTTCAAAAAACCTCTTGAAGGAAAACAGACAGACACAGTTTGAAATTTATATTGTGGATAATGTAACCAGACTTGAACAAAAAATAACTAACTTCAACATAAATTAATAATTTTGAGTAACATTACCGTCATTGAACTAAAACTAGGTTAAATATAAAGGTGGAGACAAGTTATAAGGTAATTATTTCTGCAAATAAAATTTATAATACATAAACTGATTAATTTTAAATTTTCAAATCATTGGTTGTTATCGAAAACGATTCAATCGTTTAAATAAAATCAGGCTATTTTTAATAAATTAATTTTATTTTAATCGTAAATTGGATTTTGACGGTTAAAAACAGATATCTCTGTTTGTGACATTTTTTAATTATCTGAATGTAGGTATTCATTAATGTTAAACGATTTATATATAAAGTTAACAAATGGACCGTAATAATTAACCAAGGCAATTCGGCCCTTATTCATACAAACGTCAACCGCTGATTTAAATACCTTATTTAAAATAACTCTTACGCATTACGGAAAAGTAAACACATAATATCAGATCGTAATGCCGTCCTACTTCCTTTCAAATACGAAGATCGTTAAGTGTAGGACCGAGAAGAAAATTAATATTGTAACAAAACTGTTCTAGTTCGTGGTGGAAAATATTTATTTGTAATAGTGAAACGTTAACGAAACAATTAAACATACAAACGAAGAAGTACTTCTCAAAACGTAACAGAAACAAAACAACAGTTAACTAATAAAATAATAAGTAATGAAGAATTAACAGTCACTATACAACTATATGCACAAGATTATTTACAGCTCAGTTATTTATTAACTATATACACTTCTATTTATTTCGTACACTATTATTTACGTAGTTAATATATTTATTTATCTACAGGAGATTATTTATATTAAACTATTTATTTCAGAAATTACCTCAGCACTGTTCACTGACTGTTAATTTATGTCGAATTTATGTATCACTCGATGGGGGACACTCTATGAATGTCCCTGTGGGACTGTCTCTTTAAGCAAAGCTTTTGACTGTGTTTCGTTTGAGATCTTACTAGAGAAACTGGAACAATATCAATTTTCTGTACCAAGTCTAAATTTAATAAAATCATATCTTAATAACAGGAAACAAGTAGTAACTATTGATGGTAAAAATTCAAGTTTTTTACCAATACAACATGGGGTCCCTCAAGGATCAGTATTAGGCCCACTCCTATTCATCATTTATATAAATGATTTATCACTTAGTTGTCCAAATACAAAGTTTATACAATTTGCAGATGATACTACAGCTTTGAACGATAGTAATGATATTAATACTCTAGTCAAATCTATGAACGAAACAGTCAAAAGTCGCTGATTGGCTTAAGGATAATAGTTTGTTTCTAAACGCGGACAAAACTGAGATTTTATATTTTACTCTTCGAAATATGACTTATATTGGTGAACAGGATGCAGTAAGATTTCTGGGTGTCTACATTGATTCAAAACTTTCTTGGGAATCACATGTCGACTATATTGCTAAAAGACTAACAACTAGCATCTTTGTTCTTCGAAATCTCTCAAAAATTGTTTCTTGTGATGTTCTAATATTGGTATTTCATGCACTTATCCAGTCAGTGATATCATATGCTATTTTGATTTGGGGTCATTCACCACATGCAAATAGAGTATTTGGTCTACAAAGGAAAGCGCTGCGAATAATTAATTCATTACCTTATAGACAGGACTGTAAAGAGTATTATGCAATCTCTAAAATTTTGACTGTGCCGTCCATTTACATCCTGCACTGCCTTATGCACGTTAAAGTACACCTACCTGAATTTAATAATAACAGTAATCTGCATTCATATAATACCAGGTCCAATATGGACATCCATATTAATTTTTATCGTATCAATAAAATAAAAACTGGCATAAACTATTATGGCCCTAAATTATTTAACTTCCTTCCACAGTCTGTTAGAGATTTGCCGGAACACCAATTCAAAAAACAAATAAAAACTCTTCTTATTAAGAATAGCTTTTATTCAATTGAAGAGTTTTTTAATATTAAACTTTAAATTTTGTAACTGTACGACTTGTGTAAACTTAAGTTTTAACACCAATAAACTATCTTATCTTATCTTTACTAAGCTACCGCGTGGTTTATATAGCGCTGGATAGTTCTTTCCTTTGTTGCTTTCATTGTTGTCTGGAATTTGGTAACAAAACCGTTTTTACCTACGCATATTGTTGGAACAACAATCGAGCCGATTGTTGTCTCCCACAACAATCAGTGCGTCTTTGTTGGAATGACGAGTCGATTGTAATCTCACGAACTTCTTTGTCGTCTCAACGGGGAGTTTGTAACAATATATAAAATAAGAGTGTAGACACGAGAAGAAATAGTTTATGTATTTTTGGTAAAATAAGAGTATATTGACGACTGATGAATGTAGGCCACATTCACTGATTAAGAAAATGTATTTATTATCAAAAACGGTGATATTATACAGTGTGTTCACCGAAAGTGGTAACAGTAATAGTTCATATTTTTCTCATTAAAAACAAGTCTTAGTATTTTGTTTATTTTCATGATTGTTTTCAATAATAAGTACGGCACGTTTCTAAAAATAAAAAAAAATTAAACTTATATCAAACAACTTTTTGCCTTGTAACGCTACAGATTTGCCTACATGAAAATATGTAATCATTTACTATTTTCAATATCAAAGCAAAATGAAATAGCCTCAGAAAGGAAAAAAATAATAAAAATATACAGTGTATCCCAAAAAGTTTTATACAAATGGAGAAAAAGTTTATCGTACATTTGACAAAAAAAATATTTTTGATAAAAATCTCTGCCTGACTTTTAGATCCATAATTGAGTACATTATATTTTAAACATTGGCTGAAATACAGAGAAAATCAAAATCATGATTTGGAGTGAGAGTAAAATTACGTTAAAACTGTAGCGGAGAGCAAATTGTTATTAAAGTAGCAAAAAATTATACCTACTTGTAGATAAGAATTAAAAAGATATTTCAAAAAATATGTCAGCAATAGGCATGGTGGCAGATTTTGAAATCCCGTTCTATGATGTAGGTACACATCTACTATTTCCGAAAAAAACATTATTTCAACAATAAATTAAATTTTAACCCAAATTGTTGCATTTTTATCTTTCTATTTTGACTTACGCGCGAAAACGTTGGTAAATGTCATGGCGTTGTTTCTGACGTCACGAATGCATGCGCATTGCCTCGTGCCTATGTTCAACAAAGAAAGTCAACAAATATTTTGTGTGTTGAAAATGAATTCCAACGGTTATTATAGTGTTGTGCGGTCCCTCTGTGCAAAAACGCAACAATAACAACACCTACAAATTGTTTGTTTACGTTCCAAACAAGAAAAAAAGTGAGAAATACGAAGCTCGCGCAGCGAGATCCAAAAGATGTAGCTACGAGCTCGAATATGTGTGAAGACCACTTTGATGTAAGTAATTAGTAATTACTATAGATTCATAGAATAGATATGTAACTCAAAATCTTTGTTTCATATTAAATAATTAAAGTAATGGATAAGAAATTTACTGAGGTTATGTTTGTTTTGGACTTAGTTGTCATTCTTGTTATGTATCAATTTTTATAGACTTATTATTCTCCTTTCAGCTGCCTAATGATATGGAAAACTATAATATGAAGTATCATTTGATGGGGTCGGTATCACAAGTGCGTATGAACCAACAGTGTATTCTCAAAAAAATTGCATGCCAAATTGCCAACAACACGAATACCTGACCATACATAGAAGTGAAAAACGATGGCTCTTGAATTATGTGAAAAGCAATTAGAAGAAAGTAGTATGGTTACAGAATGTATCGATTTTGAAGAAGTTGCTTCCGGAAGTTCAGGTATTACATGTTTTTCTAAGATTCATGTATGTAATTTCATGCCAGGATTTAATGCAATAAGAGAGTTTAAAATGTTATTATGTAATTAACAAAATAATGACAGAAGTTGGTAATTTATTTTGGACGTTTGTTACTTTTTATAAAATCTATAAGTGATGCGATTCGAACCATATTTTTACTCGAGTGAATTTGTCTCAGTACCTAATCGAGAAAAATTAAATTTTACTGCAGAAAATACAATATGTTTTTTTCACTGCGAAACGTTACATTGGTGTTTTCCGATGCATATCGAATAAGAACATTGACACATATATTTTTTAATAAAGATTAACAAAGTAGAAAAATGAGGCATTTCTTTGAATTATATTATTATATGTTTAATGAGTTTATATTCTGTTTCTAGTTCTGCACAATCTTGAAGAAGCTCAGCAAGTAACGTAAAAAATATATATTATGACAAAAACATTCAGAAGTAAAGCTAAACAAATAGAAGTCAAATTGATAAAACAGATGACATCACCGTTGAGAAGAACAATT
This sequence comes from Xanthostigma xanthostigma, assembly GCA_963575645.1. Taxonomy (NCBI): domain Eukaryota; kingdom Metazoa; phylum Arthropoda; class Insecta; order Raphidioptera; family Raphidiidae; genus Xanthostigma; species Xanthostigma xanthostigma. The sequence goes on from OY754467.1 coordinate 18,958,140, forward strand.
AAAATAATATGTTATCGATTGAAAAAAATTATATTGTATTTTTTTTATTTTTGAATAAATATAGGTAGAATAGATGTTCAACTATTAGAAAGTACCCCCCCCCCAAACTTCCTTAATACCTATATGATCAATTGAAAAAAAATCCTATTATATTTTTTTCCTTTTTAAATAAATATAGAATAGATGTTCTAGTAGAAAATACCACTTCCTTATAAAGAACAATCAGAATGCGATACTTTTAATATACTCCCTCTGTAACTCGCGCAGAATTATCACTATCGACAATTGACAAAATCTTTTCAAATGGAATCTGCTTCTGACTGCAGCGAGATGGTAGAAGCTGGTAAAAAACCAGGATTTAAAAATTTTAGAATGTACGTTAAAGAAAATCAAACAATACACGTTCTGGCATACCTATAAAGTGTTATTACTTAATTAATTTGATTCAAGAGCAGACAAATATCCTCTATAACCTTATTTTAATCTGTCTAAAAAAATTAAATTAAATATTTCTTTCCGTGAACTTGCTTTTGCGAGACCTTGGCCGGCGCACTCCGTGCGCTATGATTGACTGAATTATTATACAAATTTAATACAAAAATTGACAACTGATGATTTATTAGTTTAAAATAAACAATTAGATATTGTATTTATGGGTGTATTTTCTTAAAAGTAGGTACCTACTTTGACTTTGTAGTAAAAACTGTGTGACTTTCTTTAGCTGCGAGTTAACTAACCTCAAAAATAACAGCTATGACAAGTGTTATAAAGGGTTGTGTGAGTTAAATTATACCTCGCACTAAAGATTAATAACAATGTAATTACAATGAAGTTTTTACATTTCTAAATTCAGATGAACAAAAATCTTTATTTAATGGAAGAAACTCTCCCAACATCAACAAATCAATTCTGGGCAAATTAGAAGTATTCGCCTTAATAAAACCTTGTTCCATTATATTTATCACACGAAGACGAATAAAATAAACAACAAATCAATTAATATATTGCAGAAGTGAATGATATTAACAAAAATTCAAGCGACACACGTTGATTCATTAAGTGTATACAAATGAATTATATTCTTTTTGATTCTAGCATTCGTGACGTAATTCACTCTGATTGGTGTTTCAGTCAACATGGCCGATTGTAGTATTTTATACTTTTATTTTATTAAAAATCTTATTAATCTTAATGTTTATGTTAAACCTGAGTCATTTTTTAGAATCTTCTCAACATATATTTTTCTATAAGACCATTTATTCTTTGATTCTTTTATACTGTCCTCACGCCTATTGTTAGATTAATGCTCTGTACGGAACGTCGTAAGATCCCGTATATAATAAGTGCCTGATTTTGTGTTACTCATTCTTTTAACACACGTTCTTGATAGAGTGTCTTGGAATATCTAAAATAATAGTTACTGTCAACAAATGTCAGATGTTGCATCAGTGTGTGTTTGCAATAATTAGAAATGCCAATAAAATTGTTGGTAAAATGATATGGAGGTCATCAAATTATTGTTTATCATGTCTTATTCCTTTATTCAATAAATTAGTGACCCGGTCCAGCTTCGCGTGGATTTGTAGAATGCCTGTAAAAGATAGATTATTATGGAATAATAACCGTATTTGCAGAGCGTTGCCGTATATTTCGCATGCGATTAAGACCTCTGGCTCCACTGTATTGTAGTCTTGCCTCACGGGGCTGTGCCCCGCTCGGCAGCGACGACTTTTCATACTATGTATTGATAGTGCTTTGGACAAAACACCCTTATAGTTCAGCCATATTTTGTACAAAATATTTACAAATTATATATACAAACCTCTCTCGTTTATCGCTCTTTCTATTAGTGAAAACCGTTGCGTGGTTTAGAAGAATTAAACGAAAACCACGAACAAAGAGAAACGGCAACTTGGTATTAATACTATGTAATGATGGTAAAACACCGTCATAGTTCAGTCATATTTTGTACAAAATATTTACGAATCATATACACAAACCTTCCTCTTTTATCACTCTTTCTGTTGAAAAAAAAACCGTTTCTGCGAGGTTTCGCTGAAATAAGCGGAGAAACAGACAGCTACTTTTTTATACTATGTAGTGATAATGCTTTTTGACAAAACACCATCATAGTTCAACCATATTTTGTACAAAATATTTACACCTTAAAACATGGACAGAGAGAAACGGCAACTTGCTATTAATACTATGTAGTGATGACAATTCACCGTCATAGTTCAGCCACATTTAGTAAATAATATTAACAATTCATATATACAAACCTTCCTCGTTTATCGCTCTTTCTGTTAGTGAAAACCGTTTTAAAACCCATTTGCGTGATTTAGAAGAATAACGCGAAGAAACAGACAGAAGGAATCAGCGACTTTATTTTATACTATGTAATAATATACTAATTAATAATATAAATCATGACTTTGATTTTCTCTGTATCCCAGCCAATGTTTTAAAAAAAATGTACTTAATTGTGGATCTACAAGTGGTGATTTTTATCAAGAATATGTAAGATAAACTTTTTCTCCATTTGTATAAAACTTTTTGGGACACACTGCATATGGAACATCAATTTCCTCTCTTTTGATAGCTTCATACAAAAAAAATAGATAGTAAGATAAACATTTGATTTGTAAAAGCTAAATAAAATGGTAGATTTATATTTATAATCAAAGAATGTAGGTGAATTTGAATGAAAAAGTCACGTACTAAACAGAACGTTTAAATTAAATTTTTAAAATTTAAGAAAAATAGATCCTTTCAAAGTTAAATATATACTTTTAATCCCACATTAATTAACTAGAAGCCCACCGTTGAAACTTCACTGGGAATCTCGAGATATAAGGATTTTTCTCATTGTATGAAAACTTTTTTCATTTTAAATAAAAACTAAAGCAAATATCATTCAGAAGTTTAAAATTAAAAAAATAATAATAATATATTTAATATATAATTCTTATATCCGAAGTAGAAACGTCAAATGCATATTCCTAAAGTTCTAAAATTTAATACAGTATTATATATTGCAGGTAACTTTATTAAGAAAATATAAACAAGGGAATTTTATATAAACTTACATATGCAACTGGGAATGGAATAAAAAGAACCTCATTAAAACTTGTACAATATACCGGGTTCAGCAAAAATTATTATTATTGTAAAGGCACATTTCAACCAACTGCTGGAAATTCTAGACGGCTACTTGTATATAATTCCAGCCTGGAATTATATACAAGTAGCCGTCCGGTCTGGCTTCGCCAGAATTTGTAGACTGCCTCCGGTTTTCGTCGACTTTACGTTTCAAAATTGGTCTCCGCGAAAGCGCTTTTATTTTAACGCGATAATATACAGCTTATATCCAATGACGCAATTTTATAAAAAAATAAGGTGATTTTTTTGCACTTTCCAATTTTTAACGTTTGCTAAGGTATGAAAAAAAGTGGAATTTTTTTATCAATAACTGGAAAGTACAAGCTTTAAAAAAGCTTTAGTTTTTGAAAATCCGATTATTTTTTGCGATAATACAGCGTTTTAAAAATCAATAAAATTGAATATTTTTTTCTGATCCCCTAATTTGATTAATGTACTTTCTGTGCTGTGGATTAATTGTATTTTTATTTTTTGTCTGATGCCATGTCACAAAATTGAAGATACATTGCAAAGCTACGGAATATTTATGTTTTCTAAATATCTGGGCTGATATTTCTGACATCGTAGGCGATGTTTGAATGATTCCATGTGCTTTTGAGTATGTTTCGAATGCATTCACAAATTAATTGCTTTTGCCAGTTGAAATTAATTATGACATATTTAAGTGTGTAAGATCCTGGATGATGATATAGTAAGTTGTTGTTTTTAGAGGAAGAAGGATCATAGAAAACTATCAAGACGAAATTTTTATTTTTGTAGTTATTTGTGTGATTCATTATTATTAATGTTTTGTAGATCGCCTGATGAAGTGTTAATTACAACACGAAACGTTGCGAAAAATAAAAATTTCGTCTTGATAGTTTTCTATGATCCTTCTTCCTCTAAAAACAACAACTTATTAATTATGACATTTATTATTATGTTACTTCTATATTAGTGCTCGATTTTTGATACAATTTTTAGCATTCAATTTAGATTTAAGAATGTCGTCTCTATTTACCTGAAAACAAAAACAAACATTCTTATACCCAAATTAAAATCGCAAGTTGTTTCAGAAATCCGCAGCACTAAATCAATAAAACAGTCAATACGATTAACAACTTTGTCTATTAGAATAATTAGTCATAATAATCTGCATCCAAAATACAAAATAAATTTATTAAAAGTCACAGCTAAACGTGTGATCTGTGAGTTGAAAGGTAATCACAAATTCTATCCCTGAATGTGAAGGTGTACAGAGGTTAAACATATATACATAGTTATTCAAGCGGAAAATCCAATTTTATAAAGAGAAATATCAGTAGCGTTTCTTGGAAATGGGAAATTTAAATAAATTAAATCGCCCTTTTATCACCAATATGCGACCGTCATCAAACAACAATTTATTAGTAATCGGGCGATCGTGAGTTTTGTGTCATCGAGTTTTTAGGCCCGTTTCACACATACACGGTGACCGTCTAAACGGCACCGTTTAGACGGTGCCGTTCCATTGTGTTGTCTTTTCACACATTACCGGTTAGTTTTCTGATGATTATGAATCGTAGACGTGTAATAGCAATGATGATCTTCTACAGACGCATGAAAAGGAAAAGAAGAAACAGAATTATGTGGGTTCATCCTATAAATACGGGAAGGCAAAAGTTTGGAGCATTTTATACACTTTTTAGGCAGCTTAGAGAAGACGCAAACAAGTTTTTTAACTATTTCAGGATGTTTTGTCCCAGATTGCGGGCCTTTGTTCCACTAACGATATAAGAATATCCATATCTACATCCGCACTTTCCATTTTTAAAGCTACTAGTATAGTCACTCACAAAAATACTTTATACCAGTGTAAAAAGGCAAAAGTAAATAAACCTGCCGTAAATACGGCAAGTGTGAAAGCTTCTAAGTTATTCAGTACTCGACTGAACAGTTCACGCCGTTCAAACGGTAACGGTAGCCGTGAAATCCAGTGGGAAGCCACGGTGACATCACGGTAAAGATTTGCCGCATACACGGATCCGGTGCGTGTGAAAGCACTCATTATACTTTGCGTCCCTTCGCCGTCTAAACGGTGCCGTTTGGACGGCCACCGTGTATGTGTGAAACGGGCCTTAGTATCTGTGATGAAAACCGGTCTTACACCACAGATACCGTTACTTGTTAACTTTCAGATAATATTATTAAAGACCGCTGCACACGAGGCTGGATTTGCCTACTAGTTTTCTAGCGCTGGTTTTCTTAATTGCTTTTTGTGCTCGCTTCACACAAGACGTCTTTTCAAGTTTGTTTGGTGTATATAGACAGTCTAAATATAAACACAGAGAAAAACGTGTCTATTGTCTGATTCTGAGCAGAATGACGCCACGTTGGTTTGTGGCCGTTTGTTCATGTCGCTCACGTGACAAGATACTGTTTTCTGATTGGTTTTTGCTCAGAGAAAGTAGAGTATCTAACAAGAAAAATAGCCCCTGTTCTAATTTTAAAATCTTGTGAGCTAGCAAGCGATCCCGCAGTAACGTAATTTCCAGCCTCGTACCCAGCCTGCCGACCAGCAGAAATCTTAGCAGTGTTTCCAGCCTCGTGGGCAGAAGCCTTAACTTCACATGTACCTATCTATGTATGTATAATTAATGGAATCTTTCAAATTAATTTAGATCCACTTCCAGACGTCTGAATAATTGGAAATTTTCCACACGTATTAAGAACCCATGACGATACAATAATTTATATAAATATTTATAAATATATAAATAATTTACATTACCTAATATAGTCATTTGAGTGTTGGTTTTTAGGGTTATAATTAAAATTAGAGTTTAATAGAACTCAAAAAAACTGTTATAGCAATGTGGATTAAAAAGTAAAAAATAATTTTTAAATATAAAGATTTGTCTGCATACATCGATCGAAAGTGCATATTTTCAGCTCCAATTCTAAATCTAACATTTACTCCTTGATGGGATTACACGCTACAATACGGGAAGTTTGTACGTTCGTGCGGTAGTAAATAGCCCAAGATCCCAGAGCCGCCAGACACAACCTATTTTTAAATAAATGAAACCTTACGTTTTGAGTAGTGTTTTATGTACTTAGAAAGCTTGGCGTACCTCCATCATTGAATCTGTGACAAATGTACAGGTACCAGGTGAGAAAGGTGAGTAAAAATAAGAGTCACTTAATTTAAATTTAAATGGCTGATATTTATATATGTTTTGTAAAATATCACTATAAATTAGTATCCAGTATCACCAGTCACTTTCCGCTGACCACAAGTTCTGACAGACGCTTTAAAGCTCAGAGAAAAATTAATGAACTTCACTTATTTTTAAATGCTTGATTTTTATATATGTTATCCAGTCTACTATTACAAAATTATATTTCAACAGCCAGACAAATTTTAATGACCAAACATCCCCCCAGACGTAAAATCAATGACGGTTAGTATTTCGCTCTAAAACGCATACATAAAGGTCTCGCGCTCATACTAACAGCTGACTATTTTTTACGTCTGGGGGGATGTTTGATCATTACAATTTGTCACCTGGTACCTGTACATTTGTCTCAGACTCAATGATGGAGGTACGCCAAGCGTTCTAAGTACATAAAACACTATTCAAAACGTAAGGTTTCATTTATTTAAAAAGTAAAAACAACCAATCAACTGTTGTTTAGATGTCGTTTCCATAGCAACTCTATTACATTTTAGCTTAAAGTTGCGAACAGCTGTCATTCTTGTTTTTAGGTATATAACCTCAAAGCTTCTAGCTATAGGAATTTATCTGTGTTTTTATGTAATTATGAATTAATGTATTTAGGCGTGCTTACAACCGAGGTATGAAGAAAAATAGTATACACCACAATTATTGTGATATTCTTGCCGCTAGCGCCATGTTTCCCTCGGCTTCGCTTCAGTCTTCATGGCGCGCAGGGCAAGATATCACACTTTCGACACTTGTGGTGTACTGTGTAGTATACGATTTTTCAACAGCGGTAGGAAGTTCTCCAACTATTCTATCATGAACAAAATCTTTATATTTAATAGTGTATTACACCACAAGGGCCTTCGCCTCGGGCATCATGGCGCGCAGTGCAAGGTATCAAACTTTCGGCCAGTATGGTGTATAGTAGATAGGTATACCATGAAAGCGCTTTGAGATTATACGTAAGAACACGAATGACAACTGTTCGCGACTATTAGCTAAAATGTAATAGGGTTGCTAAAGAGTAAAGAAATGATATCTAAACAGTTGATAGGTTGTTTTTACTTTACTGCTGCCCGAACGTACGTACTTCCCGCATCAGTGCCTGTAATCACCCCTAATACGTAAATGTTAGACTTTCTGCCTTAAAATTGATGCCGAAAGTATGTACTTTCGATCGGGGTGTGAAGAAAATGTATTTTTTACTTTCACTTTTTTTTATTTTATTATTTTACTGATAAATTAAAATCTCTTCGGGAGAATTTGGACTAGAAAGCTAGTATAAGTAGTACAAACGAGTGAAAAAAATTGATGTAAAATTCCACATTAAATTCCTGATGTATGTCAAATATTTCGTACGCTTATGAATCTCGTGTAATACGTCTTTTCTTCAGACAAGAATTTTTTTGTGAAGATTGGCATGCAAAGTGTTTTCCGGATATATTATAATTCAACGAATCTGCTGTTCTCTGAATACTAATAAAACGATTGATCTATTTATAGATACGTGTTTTATTGTAAAAATTGAAAACATGTCAGCTTGAAGTTTTAATGCTTGAGTTTAATATGTTAGAAGTCAGAATTGATTGAAAGTGTATTATTATTACTAGTCGTAGTAGTTGAGAGCTGACGTGCAAAAAAAATATGTCGTCCCAACCTTCTGCCACTTGGTACATAAGCTATTTTAAGTAATTTAGAGCATTTTTTCTTATATGATATATAGGCGGAATCTGGACCCATTTTAAGATAGGGGGCATAATAAATTTTAAAGGTGGTATAAAAAGGGTTAAAATTAAAAGAAAATTCAGCCGCTTCGTTTTTAGGTTCTATTAGAGACAAATGACTGGGAAATACCATCGGCAGAAATTTTTGACCAATTGCACCCTTCCCAAGCCACTCCTAAGAAAGTGAATTTATGATCATAAATACAAAGTTCGACAAATCCTGCAGATACAGTGTATTTGCTGACACGCACATTCATTATTACACTTGTTTATATTGTTATGTGAATTTAAGTTTGGTTATGAACAGTAAATGCGAAAAATATGTATGCTGAAATTTTAAAGTTTAAGCAGAAAGTGAAACAGTATTAAATTAAAACATGCATATAATTATGATCACGTCAAATATGTACATTTTGGGAACTAAGAGATGTTTAATTTTTAACCCCAGTTTGTACCCTGCTAGTATTTTAGTTGAGTGGCGAGGAATTTAACAGCTAAACGTTTGGATGCATTACAGTCGAGTATCGTACATTAGTGAGTGGTGTATTGCATGATGAACAGACTGCAACGCAACAAAGTTAGCGAACCAATAAAGCTTATTGAAATGGCTTCAGAAGTATAGCCTCATGTCCCAGCACTAAATCCGAAATAACAATGATTATCATGTACGCTTAACAAACGATTACACAGACATACTGTTAACAGCACCGAATTTACATAAAAGATCATAAATTTCGAAGCTCCTAGATTTCAGAACACAATAAATGCTTAAATGGAGGCACCAAACGTTTTTCGATTAGGAGCTGTTATAGTTGGTGGCAATTATTTTTTTACAGGCAGAAAATATGTGATTGAGTTCACCAACAGAATAATTGTCATATTCACGAAGCGAATTTTCACGAACACCAAAACGATACAAATGTGCATGGTAACCATGGCCTAGGTGAGATGGAAGAAGATATTTTCAATTTAATCCCCTTCTCACCAAATTCATATATGCCCATTAATTATTATTTATAGATTGCTTGACTTAGCTATTTTTATTTAAACGGGAACTTGACGTTCCAAAGACAATAGTATAGGCAAATGTTGAGTACAAAATTTGAAATACTGTTTCTTTTGGATAATCTTAACCTCCCTGACTAGCCTCTGATATTGAAGAGAGTCGAAAAGGGCTCGAAATGGTTCGTGTAAATGTAGCACAGTGTATATAAGCACATTTACAGAAAACAGTTATTAACTTGTTCTAAATATATCACACTAGCGGCCCCGCGCGGTTTCACCCGGGTGCAAATGAACGAATGGGGGGAGGGAGGTACATGAGTACGCACATTCATCTTAGTTTACAATGTTGTGTCCAAATTTCATGATGATCGGAGCTACCGTTTTTGTCGAACGGACAAATTTTGAGTTACATTTTGCAACATTTTTTCATTGATGCTTCGCTCATATTGGTCGTAGCGTGATATTATATAGCCTATAGCCTTCCTCGATAAATAGGCTACCCAACGAAAAAACTTTTACAATTCGAACCAGTAATTCGTGAGATTAGCGCGTTCAACCAAACAAACAAACAAACTCTTCAGCTTTATATATTAGTATAGATTATACGAAAGTTTTTCACCCAGTACAAAATAGTGAATCATGAAGATAAAAAATACCATGCGTAATATATTCTAGTCGCTTCATTCAATATCAACTAAATTTGAGACAAATGTTATGTGATAAAAAAAACTACTACACAGTTTTATACTTCAACATTCAGAGGCGCTGGCTATGGAGCTAATAAGATTCTTATTTTTCTTTAAACCTCAAGAGATATCGAGTACATTATCGAGAATGAAAATTGGAAGTTCTTCCGAAACTATTTATACAGCTTCGAGCTACAAAGTTCTTGAGTTAACTATATACATAAATAAAATAAAAATATTGTTCCGTTTGTCAGTTGGAGCAAACACGACAAATTCTACATGAATTAAGTTTACACAGTTGTGTAGTAAAAACTTATTGAAAAACTTTATTTCATCTCAATCCGTTAACTTGTTTGCTTCGAACGGAATCATTTTTGATTATTATGGTACTCAGACGCAACTTTTTCTGTTTTTTTCTAACACTGGTATCATCAGAATGCTTATAAGACAACCCTAGTATAAAGTACTATGAACATGCACTATATATCAGCACTTATCATATTTATATTTGTTTTTGTGGCATTATTTTCTAAACCTGAATAATTTAAAATTATTTTCATTTAACGTATAAAAAGTTAACGGGTTATAGAGACTAGACATATCATACATTGCAAACACTATTTGCATTTGCAAATGCTAAATCTAAAATCTGTTAGCCATAATGTTCATGTACAATAATAATTTAAATTATGAAACTATACACGGTCATGAGAACATTAAAAAAATCCCAGCCAATTGGGTGACGGAACCATTCCAACTTCAAAATGTTGACATTTGATATATAGTATATAATAAAGAAAATAAAACGAAACGTCCAATCTTTGAATAATAAATTGATCTTTGTTTTTCATTGTTCTAATTACCATGAATTGTTCAATAAATAAAATTCTCGACCAATTTTTCAGACAATATATTAACAAAAAATATATAATTAATACATTAACGTTTCGATCCGGATTTGGACCTTCTTCAGAACTGATCTAAAAATATAAAAAATAATTAATATTTAGTTTCTTTTTATTATATCTACTATGTCAAATAACATATTGAATGGCGTCGTTACCCAATTGGCTGGAATTTTTTACCTAACAATAAATATTTAAAGTGTAGTGTTTTATTTGTACTTTTAAGTTGACAGGTTTTAATTAACTGGCAAATAAGAATAATAATGTACAAACATAAATAAGAAAACGAATGAAAAATAAAAGATAGAAAGAACACAGAAGTATCAAAAGATGCCATTCCTTTAACCTTTAAAACTCCGCAAGGGTATTTTGAGACGGTACACAAAAAGCAAGTTGACAGCTTTAGAGCAAGTATCGGATTTCTGTCGATTTGACATGAAGTCTTAAGTAGGGCTGGGTATCGATACTTGTTGATAATATTACTGTACTAATACAGCAATGACATATGAGTGACAGGTGCCCATCTTTTGAGTAAATTTGCGATGATACTGTTATGTTGTTACTATATAGTTACCAATCACAAATAGCACCGACGCAAGGACAAGAATTTGCCAGCAATCTCTAGGGTTAAAAATCTCTTTATTCTTAGTAATTACGTCCGTATTTTGTTATAATAAAAAGCGTTTATTGACTTTATAAATTATTATTTCCTATTTAAAAATTATATACTATTGAGTTCTTTTAAATGGGTGGAGCAACAAAAACATGGCGACGACGCGGTATCATTTTCCGTAGTTCCTATATAGTTCATTGAAAAGTTACATTTGAAATTACATTTGTCAGAAGACGCAGTTTTATTTTTTAGATATCAAGAAGGGGTTAGTGTAAAGTTAAATTCAAGTTTGTGGGGTCACAACCCTTGTCCCACGGCCGCCATCTTGTAAAAAGGGGTGCATGTGGTTTCCATGGTTTATCTCACGAACTATAGGTCTCACAAAAAAAAATTTGAACATTTTTTGTAGAAAATATAATTTCCTACAACTTTGGTTCAGTAACTTTTTGTCGTAGATTCTATACAAGGTCTTCAAAATCCTATAAATGTACATCAAAAAAAGCGAGGACAGAGTAATTATGTCATTTCGAAAATGACCGTGGATTAAGCCTATTGGGAATACTACGACAAAAAGTTACTGAACCAAAGTTGTAGGAAATTATATTTTCTACAAAAAATGTTTAATTTCTTTTTTTGTGAGACCCATAGTTCGTGAGATAAACCATGGAAACCACTTGCACCCCTTTTTCCAAGATGGCGGCCGTGGGACAAGGGTTGTGACCCCACAAACTTGAATTTAACTTTACATATCTAAAAAATAAAATTGCGTCCTCTGACAAATGTAATTTTAGCCCAAAAAAATGTAACATTTCAATGGGCTATTAGTATACAGTGCGGCAAATTTCACGCTCATGAAATCTTCTCCTTCTCTCACTAGTCGCACAATATACTATTATTAAACCTTTGACAACAGGCAAAATTTAAACAAGAAATAGATTTATTAAAATATTTGTGAATGTATTTAAAATACTAAATACAGAGAAAATCTATGATATTATGTCTTTTATAAATTAGAGGTTGTTAATTAAAACAAAAGCACATGAAACAAAAGTAATCGATATAAATACCAATTAGTACTCTCAGGTCTCTCGAAGATCGTTAAATAATTGTCGCTTTCGTAAAACACATCAAACAAATTAATTTGAATCGCTTTAACACCAAGCACTTCTAAACACTTTTGATGAGAAATATTCGTAACTTCTAAGATTTCCACAAATTTTGAATATTTTCGGAATGAAACATAATATAATAATAATAATAATAATAATAATTTCCTTTATTCTATATTGCTAGTTACAGCGTAGATAGCGTCAATATCAATTATAAAACATTAAATATTAAAATATTAAATAAATAAATTTTAAAATCTATATTATAAAATTCATAAAGTTATAGACTGCATAACTCATTAAAATCTTTTTCACTTTTTGTTTTATTTTCAATATGTCTAGTTTTATTATTTCTGAGGGCATTACATTACATATTTTTACAATATTGTTATATGGACACTCTTTTATTACTGAAAGATTACTCTTTCTGAGATCTAGCATTTCGCTACCTCTAGTATTGTGCCCATGTACTAGATTTCTTTTACTGAAGTAATAGTTGTTTTTTTTTAAATAGTATGCAGTTGATAACGTAGATGCTACACAAAGTTAAATGTTGATATCCGAATAAAATATTTCATTTTCAATATCATCCAGCCCTAGCCTTAAGCGGAAATAATGCTTTTATTTATTCACTTATACTGCGATGTTATATATTCTATGTCGTTAAAACGGGAAACATGTCAGAAAATGTACTTTTGATATTATTTCTCTTGTCATTTGATTTATTTCTTATTAAACCAAACATAATTATTAATTGAACCTAATTAAATATGTGGCACAATATCAGATGTCAGATAAATTAAAAATTCATCGCAAGTATAAGATAATAATAAGTGCATTTTTTTATTTTATATGTATAGGTATTAATAATTATATTAATTGTATTTTCGGATCCAGTACGATAACTCGATGTGCCTAAATTTTGACTTTTGTTTAAGTCATAGAAAACTCTAAATTTCCACGTTCCAAAAAAAACTTTTTTGATTATTCGCAAATTTCTTTAAAAAATGGAACTACTTTTCGTCTTTCACTGTCATGTTTTAAATCTAACCAATCAGAAATCACATATATATGTTACGGCTACAACCCGAAGTGCGGTTACACCTAGTTTTAGCCGCTTAGAACTAGGTTTAGCCACTTACTCTTGGCTAAGTCTAGTATTAGCCGATTGTTTTCGGGTAAAACTAGGTCTAGCCGGTACCATTCCGGATAGAACTAGGTCCAACCAAACCCTAGTGGCTGATACTAGGTCTAGCCGATATCATGCCGGCTAAAATTAGATCCAACCAAACCTATTACTAGGAGTAACCTATATACAGGTTGGCTACCCTGGGTGTTCTACTAACTCTACAGAGCCACAAATTTCTGGCTTTTAAGATATTAAAAAAACACCTAATAATAAGAAACGTAGAGAAAATAAAATTCAACGAATTTATTTTAATAATTGACTTTTACTAAAGTAGGACTACAATTTTAATTTTAATATAATAGTAAGTTAGTAACAATCAGCAAAATTTTTTTTAACAACAGAAAATAATTGTATCTTTTATAACTTCAAAGAATATTATAATTATTATCAATGACACTTTTATAAATCAACACAACACGTTTGAACTTGTTTGCATATAGTTTTATCCACCAGAGTTTGGTTGGGTATAGTTTTAGCCGGCATGATATCTGCTAGACCTAGTATCAGCCACTAGGGTTTGGTTGGAACTAGTTCTAGCCGGAATGGTATCGGCTAGACCTAGTGGTACCCGAAAGCAATCGGCTAATACTAGATTTAACCAAGAGTTAGTGGCTACACCTAGTTCTAACCGGCTAAAACTAGGTGTAGCCGCACTTCTGGTTCTAGCTGTAACATATACACGTCATAGAAACGTATAGAATTACTGTATTAATACTTCACATTGTATACACGACCCCGTAATTGTTTTTTAAAGAATTCCCCCCAAACGCCTTCTCCTCTTCACTACGCAAAAAAAAAACATCGCATCAATATGAGCCCGTATTTTTTTTTAAAGAAGTCCCCCCAAACGTCTTTCTTTTTTCACTGCGCAAAAATAATGCCATCGTATCGACACGACCCCGTAATTGTTTTTTAAAGAACTCCTCCCAAACGCCCTCCCGTTTATATTTACCTTTCTCTTGTCTCATCATTATATGAGACAAGATTGGGTTGCTGTAGTAAAATGTATATTCAAATCAACTTATTTTATTAATTATGCATTTTTTTAAATTAATTTTATAAATTAATTTTCCGCACTTAAAACGGATAATAACACTGTGAAAAAATAACTCTAATAATTTAGAGTAATGATGATCCTGCTTCAATGTTGGAAGATTAAAAAGGAAGAATCCTGGTGGCATAGGATCGATGAAACAAAGCAAATACTGAAGGTTTTTATTGCATTTTATTGTCTGACGTTTCGGCAATCTTTATGCCATTTTCGTTTCATCGATCCTATGCCACCAGGATTCTTCCTTTTTAATCTTCCGATAATAACACTGTTAAATATTATATAAAATAATAATTGTGTACTTCCAGTGGATAAATTGCACATCGAGTTATCGTAATCTAACCGTATAATATTTTCTATTAAAAATATTTCATGCCAAGTATTTGTACTTCTCTGGAATCTCATTAATACACAGACTTTTTCTAAAAATATGTTTTTTTGGATTCGCGGGACCTCGAAACGAAAAAATGATAATTTTTAAATGTGAATTTAGTACCTACCATTCCCCACTTATGGTGTTGGAATGGTAAAAAAGTGAGTTGCCATTAAGTTTGATCGCGTCTCTCTACACGTCCGTCGCTTGGTCTAATAGTAATAAAAAATAAGTTCAAAAACTAAAACCCGACTACTGAAAAGTATGAAACAAGAAAATATTCTCATCGGAGGATAGCCGTGGTCATATGCCACCTACCCTAACAAAACATTACATTTTAACAGTAGTAAGCGATCATAAGCTCTAGGGCAAAGTGCATCACGCTATACATCTAGAGGGGCCTCATATATATGAGATGGCATACGACCACGTCTATCCTCAGATGAACATATTTTCTTGTTTCATACTTTTCAGTAGTCGGGTTTTAGTTTTTGAACTTATTTTTTATTTAAATTATTTTTTTGAACTTATTTTTTATTTTTTTTTCAATTTGCTCACCCCTGGGACCCAAATTAAAAAATAAATATAGCCTATGTTACCCGGGCCACAATAACGAATCGATTGACACCTTATTTATCAAAATCGGATGAATAGTTTAGGCGCTACGGTGGAACATCCGTAAATACAAACATAGATACATACACTGCTAAACTCATAACCCTTCCTTTTGGCTTCGCCGCAGTCGAGTAAAAATAGTTTAGAATCACCACTATTTAAACAGAAAATTAATATTATTTTGTTATCTCTGAAATTAGTTGCGGTTGCATTTTTGTAACATGTATGCAATTTTCATTCACTAATTGGGACTTCGCCCTATTGAGCAGATTAAATAAAATAATTAATATCGTTCAAAGAGAACTCTTTTTTTATCTGAATTGTATAGGAAAAGCTTCGAGTCAAACACGTACTGCACTAATGCAAATACTCATTCTTTACGTTCAGAATATAACGAGGACTATGCAAGTTGTTGACACATTTAGCACGTTGCATATTGGATTTATTTGTAAATAGCTTACTGTTCAACGTAGCTTGCCGCCAGCCAAATATAGTGCAGGATGTTCGAGAGTATCAATCTCAGTGTAGATGGGGTTACTCTAACCTGCAGGTTAAGTGCACCTCCGATATTTGCCTGTACAATTTATGTTCATTATAGACACGAGTAATGGGAGGATGTTCAGACAGTGCATCTTCATGCAAGGTTGAGAAACACTACAAAATTGTAAAGTATCCAGCGATTTTTAATGAAAAATGGATTATACAGTATGTTTGATTTCAGTCAACATATTGACTTTGTATGTTAAATTTCTCCATTTGATTTACATTTTATGTCAAATAGTAGGCTTTGTTCCTGAAAATCGTAGCAACGTAATATTTAACAGAAACTATTAATTTTAATACGTGAAAATTTTCTTCTTTTGTAATAATAATAATAATTTATTCCATTTTTTCCATATACATAATAATATAGGACCTATAGGGGGCTATGTTGCCCGTACATAGGGATGGTCCTTACAAACTAAATATATAATTAAATTTATTTAATACATCATTTTACTGCCTCATTTTTATACTTATACTTGTATTTATTTTATTCACTTTTCACATTTTTATTTCAATATGTCTTTAGGTTTTTTTTGACGTGATAACGTCTTATAAATTGATGAATCACCAATATTATAAATTGATAAAACACCGGCTGCATGTTCGAAAAAGTGTAACGTAACGTTCCTAACGTTCCTAACGCGTAACGTTCCGCCTGACCCTGTGCGTGCTTTTTGCTAATTTCTCGCTCAATTTAAATCAGATCGGTTTGAAACCAGTCTTAAACGAAAGAGGAGAACATTTTACATAGATTTCGTATAACAGAATTTGCCTAAACAGTTTTTTTATACAAATTTATATAGAAAAATATTTTATACAAATTTATATAGAGAAATAGCTGTATAAATGCAATGTTGTGTAATGCATGGCACGACGCGGTCGGTTGTCTTTGTTTGCCGTACATGGAAATTAGAAGCAAACGTATGTCTTGTCTTAACATGAAAACAGCTGCATTTCTAATGTTTAATTCAATTTTTTGACATTAGTATATTGTGAAATGCAAAGCCTGCTAAGTTAAGTATTGGAATAACTAATTATTATTAGAACATAATACTTTGTAAGTTGCAAACGTCACTTTTGACATTTCTTATCATTCCGACACCAAGGATAAGCGGATTGAAACCAAATTTTGGGAGGTTTAGGTTATGTATTACGGAATACGTTATCACGTAAAACTATCGTCCGTAAACCGACTTTACAGACAACCAATTTTTTTTATCACAAAAACATCATTTCTGCATTTCATTAATTTACGAATCAACTTTTATTTGTCTTATCACCTTTTTTGCTTTTTTAACACCTTACTTTTAACATTTAAGTTCTTTAAACTATTTGGTAAAACATTAAAATACTTTTTTGCATAACTTATATAACTCATTTTTCCTTTAGTTAATGTATTTCTTGTTCTATTTCTTGTATTTACTGGATAATTGTTATATTTCATTTTTAATTTACTGTATTGATGAACTATTGCATTTATTGCGAATACCTGCTTAATTTTTGATGGGTTATTGTGATCATGTAATGTCTCAACACAAAATCGAGGGCCTGGATGAAGAGTAGTGGGGCGTAAACCAAGCTGTGAATTTTTAACTCTCCGAAATTTTATTTACAAAAAAATCAAGGCCTGTTTTTAATTTCGTTGTCAACTAGTTTCACTTAACGTTTTGTTCGCGATTTGAACGCATAAGAAGTAGAAAAATCATTTGTGTTTTTTTCTTTAAAATATATTATGTGAAAACAGTAATTTGATTTTTTGAAGTACAACTTTGGCGCAATTTTGCAGTCTGCAAACTATATTGTCTAACCCTGATTTGTGCCGTGTGCACATACATAAATATTTCATTTAATAAACGTAGCGCGAAGCTACGATTCGCTACAGTCACCTACGTAACAAACTAGATCATGCTCTTCTGTACGAGGTGAAAATTAACTTGACAGTACCGGGCGCCTATAACTGCCACCATACACCAGTCGAGACTTTATCAGTGAGGCACTGCTTCAGCAAAGAGATAAGTCATTGTCAGAGCTGTAACTAGGCAGGGGCAACAAGGGTACCTGCCCAGGGTGCACATGGAAGGGGGAACCCAGAAAGGTCCCAGAAAAATCGAAAGAATTTGCATTATAATAAAAAAATTGGTTGTCTGTAAAGTCGGTTTACGGACGATAGTTTTACGTGATAACGTATTCCGTAATACATAACCTAAATTCTACATAATATAATAATTATAATAATTCGAATCTATGATATTGCATCTTTCGCTTCAAATTTAGGTTAATTTTATTTATTAAATTACTCACCACCTATAAAAATAATTTTTTTTATTAACTTTCTTTCTTTCGTATTTATTTAAGTCTCAAAGATTAACTGTCATACTATTTATAAAACAATTGTTTCACTGTTTATATAAAATTCCAAAACCTACTTACAATATTTAAGTATTTTCATACGTCAAAAAATTGATTTTTATAATGATAAAATTTGTAAGAAAACGATTTTTTCGAGAGATGAGACCTAGCTAAAACGATTTTTTGCCCCCCAAAATCCCTTTTCAGTAAATTTCATCCAAATCGTTAGGGCCGTTTTCGAGAAAAGCACGCACAGGGTCAGGCGGAACGTTACGCGTTACGAACGTTAGGAACGTTACGTTAGGAACGTTACACTTTTTCGTGCATGCAGCCGGTGTTTTATCAATTTATAAGATTGGTGATTCATCAATTTATAAGACGTTATCACGTCAAAAAATTGTAAGTATGTCTTTCAACAACTTTGTGGGAACCTTTTTTAGTCTAGTTTACATGACCCTTTTTAATGAATTCCAGTCCTCCTTCACTGAAACTTATGATTATGGTGTCATTTGATTCGGAATGACATCTAGAAACTTTTTGAAAACATTGAAGTGTGGTAAAAAATTTGCAAAGATATAAACATTTTAGTAAAAAAGAAGAGGGGTTTGGTTTTTTGTGAATACCTCAAAAACTATTGCAGATATCTGAAAGCACAAAAATGATTCTGAAAGAGCTGGAAAATTCATATAAAACTGTCCCATCTCCTGGAACTCTACCACCAATGTTTCTAATATTAATTTAGAGGTGAAAATAGGGCTAAAATTTCTTTTTTCTAATTTTCTATAATTTTTAATATTTTCGTGTTTTTAGCTTGTGAGGAAAAAAGTTTAACCCTATTTTTACCTCTGAATTAAAATTAGAAATATTGGTGGTAGAGTTCCAGGAGATGGGACTTTTTATATGAATTTGCCAGCTTTTTCAGAATCATTTTTGTGATTTCAGATATCTGCAATAGTTTTTGAGATATTCGCAAATATACAAACCTCTCTTTTTTTAACTAAAATGTCTATAACTTTTAAATTTTTTCGTCCCCTACTTCAATTTTTTCAAAAAGTGTCTAGATGTCATTCCGAATCTAATGACACCATGATCATTATTTTCGGTGAAATGGACTGGAATTCATCAAAAAGGGACATGTGAACTAAACTATTTGACCCTTATATAACTTTGTCAGAGACCTCGAACTTCTAAACAGTTGGATTTATAAAATTGGCATTTGACATATATACAATTTGCTGCGTCTTCTGCGGCCAATAAAGTGAACATAAAAAAATAACCAAGTAGTATAAATTTGAAAGGGCTCACTTTGTGAATACTAAAAAAGTTGCTTTTTAATAAAAATGTAACAAAGCGGGCCATTGGAAAAAGAACTGTTTTTTTTTTCACCCTTTGTAAAAACTTTGCACGCCTCTGGTGTATACTGCAATGCTGCAGATATTCTGTCTATGTATCCACGTCCTATTATAACAAAAAAAAAAAAAACTATAAATAGCATAATAAAGAGTACAGACGAGAAAGTTAACACTGCGTTTATTTACAGTACTTGCAGGACTGAATAATTCGAGAATGTAGTCAAAACTAATATATTTTTTTTTAGTCTCCAGGGCTGAGTGCATTCAGTGTATTTCTGATCATTTCAACGTATGATGCAGTAACGAAAGAAAAAGATATACCCACTTGCATTAATGCACGCTAGCGAATCAAAACGCTTTAAGAAAACATATTTAGTTTGTTTTTAACTCCGAATAGTTCACTTTACCTAGTTAAAGTACACTGATGCTAATGGATCTAGATTTTTCTAATCTTTGAAATGTACGTTGACTTGGAAATTTCAGTGAGAAAGTTTTAACATTTTAATATTTTTCTCTCTGGTTAAGTACCTACAGAAGATAGAAAATAGTTTTTATTCATCGTTTCGCTCGAGTTAACGTCGATTTTTATAGAATCTACAACGTCTAACCGTTACGATAACATTTAGCAGACGCCTTCTAATTTAGCTAAAGTCTGTATACAAAAATTATAATACAGTCGATATTATTGAAATACATTATTTAATTAATCCCTACGTAATATCTAGCAGATCATTGACAAGACAACTATAACTTATAATCATATTTTTGTTTTTAGAAGCGGCCGTTATGCATGTTTTACAGGGTGATAATAATGCACAACTAAATAGCGATACTTTGCGATAATATTAACACTCATCGCTCAAGTTACAATGCAATATTAGAAAAACTGTATTCTCCAAAGAACTATAACCTTCGTACTTATTCTGTCAAGAAACTATATTAAATTTTAATAATAATAATAATAATAGCAATTTTGTTAAATACAGAAATAAGTTGTCGGATGTCTGTAATCTCCAATAATCTAATAGAAACTACTGTATATAATATTATATATTTTTAATTTAAGTACTGAAAAAGCTGTATTGTTCCGTATGTATATGGAATTACAATGTTAGGAAAATAGTGTCTTAGATAAACTCAAATTCTGATTGCACTACTCTATTTAAACGCAAAGAAAAATGACTGCTCGCATGGCAGTTACGCACGTGTTTGTACAATTTCTTACGTTCATAAAAATTATAGTAAAATTTAGTTGATTTGAATAATTTTTGTTTTCATTTATGCGGTTTTGAAAAAACACGCATTTCGTACATATAATAATAACGTCAAAGCATCGTATTCAAAGAATATTTTCGAATTTTAAATAATTTTGGAACATGAAAGTCGTGCATAAATTTCCATACCGATGTTTTTATTTTTATTATGGTACGGTTGAGATAAAATATTTTGAATTTTACAATAAACATTTTTTTCAATAACTTATGCATACCGCTATTTGGTAGGAAGTTTGTAATTGAATCACGTGTCCTCGCATGTATATGTTCTCATACAACCTACGTATCCAGGATTATAATCCAGGATTATGTATAAACTATGAATATACGGTGTAGGTACCTACAGGAAGTAGAGCCTATATAGTAGTAGCAATACTCTGAACGGCGTAATGTGTCGACAGAAAGCCTACTTAATCCATTACCCTAAACTTGTGATTGAAAATTCTCCTCGCTAAACTTTCTGATCATAAACATCAACATTAGGGTCGACCAGTACCACAAAATTATTGAAAGTGGGTTTTGTTTTCCAAAAGTGACGGTATATAAATCTAACAATAGAGGTAGGTCTTCCCGCAATATTCGGAAATTACAGGAAAGAACATAGTTTCAAGAAGGTAATATTGATAGACAGACTGATTTTAGCTTATAGACGCTTGACAGCTAAGGCCGTCAGCGTCTATTAACATTCATAAATATTTGTCAAACAGCCTATACCGAAATTCTTTTAATTGGAATGCTTTACATTTAAAAAACTTTAAATATAATGTTGCATTTTTTTACTCAATATTTTGTTTATTATGGAATGGTTTTTAGTGACTGAATTTTATTTGGAGTTCTGAAATAAGAATGAAATTGTGGAAAAAATATGTCAGTTCAATTTTAGTTTTTAAGTATTAAAACAAACTTTTTGTTACAAATTTTCCCACAACTACAAATTGCGTTCAGCATTGTGTTACCGTTGTGGTAAGAAGTAACTATTTTTTATTTTTATTTTAACAGATGTTTGTAGATGTGAAAGTTTAACGCGGGGTTGCACAAAAAAATGCCAAATCTGATTTGACAATGACCGGATCCGGCCCGCAGCGCAATTTTATCCGGCCCGCGAAGCATTTTAGAAAAATAGTAGGTAGCGGAAATAGAATGCGGGAACCTTTTTTTTTTTTGGTCTCGAGAACCTTTTTTTTTTTGCTCTCCGAATGCGGAAATAGAATGTGATGATCTTTTTTTCTGCAAATTTTTGGCCCGCGGTTACATTTTCGTCAGCCATCCGGCCCGCGGTCAAATTTTCATCAGCTATGTGGCCCGCCGATCAAAAGATTTGCCCGCCCCTGCCTTAGATTGTGGTCACACGTATTTCTCTAGAAGAAAAGCACTGCACAATTTTAAATCAACCTTGCTCCAAAATTAATTGGTTGTTTGAAAAGATATTTTTTCTAAACAGTGTATACATGTCTTTAACATAGTTCTTTGTACAATTTCCATTTGAAAACACTTTTCTACGCATATTGATACAAATTTAAGGAAAGCGATATTTTTCTATGCTAATCAATCAATTGTTTTTTGTGGAGTACAGTGACAGAAACGACATTTAGACTATTCCTGCATTTAGAACGATTGAAAGTATGTGATCACAATCTAAGATCATTGTCAAATCAGATAGTCTGCGACAATGCTTTATGCAACCCAGCGTTAGTTGTGAAATTGATGTTTAGCTATTTTAGGAAAACAACATATTTTCTCCGAACTGCAAGGATTTACAACAAATCGTTTTAAGAATCATTAATAATTAATATGAAAAACTAAATTTAGTGCTAAGTAAAAAACGTTTATTCAACACGCGTGAGTAATATGTACTTTCGGGGCCCTGCTAAATTCGGGAGAAATAATAGATTATTTCATGTTGACGCGTAGAGTGCTAATAATGAGCCGTACAGTGTGATAATGAATTTTCTGGACCAATAGAAACGCAATAGCAAGCCCGAGCATGCAATAATGAAAAAAAACTGCTTCTGGACCAATAGGAACGTGGTAGGCGGTATTGTATATATGAAAACAGCATCGCAATTCAGCGAAAGTCATGGCTATCTTGTGTGCATCGAGGGCGCTGGGTACGTCAATCAATGAAGTGATTTATTATTTTTCCCTCTTTTATCAGGACCCGATTACATATTACTCGTGCTAGTTGAATAAAATATTATGTGCGACCATAGATCGAAGGAGAATATTCCACTCGCGTGCGTTTTACCGCACTCGCTACGCTCGTGCGGCAAATTTCACGCTCATGGAATCTTCTCCTTCTCTCACTAGTCGCACAATATACTATTAATGATGGTTTTAGAATGCATTTTTAAAAAATCTATTTTATTAACACGTTTAGGTAGGTATATTAACTTTGTAATTGATTTTAATAGTTATTGGCGTAACTAGTAGTCTAAGTCATGACTTAGCCTACAAGTTGCGCCCATAATTTTATTCAACAATTGCGCGTTATTCATGTTTTAATTATAATGAGATGTTGTAAATATCTATTTATTTCTTTATAAAAAAAACTGTCAATACTAACAGCACCAAACAGCACGATTCAATGTTTTGGTTTGAGGTTAGCCGGTTATGAATAAACTCCATGTCGAAAACATTCGGCCTTTCAATTTTAGTCTCAATGAGTAACAACGGAGTTGTTGTTACCTACTATTTCGTTACGACTCAGAAAATAGTTACGTTTATTTTCATTACTCCACAATGGCCGAGCTAGTAGGAATCTTCATTGAGTTATGACAAGTAATTGTCACCAGTCGGTAAATGGCTATTTAGGGTTCGGTTTTTAGGCATGATAAAACATGAATAACGCGCATGAGTTGAATAAACTAATTTCCTGATGAGATAGAGACTTGAAATGTTTAACATAACTCAGAATTAGATGACAATACGAGAAAATACTAATATAAAGAAGAAAATAATAAAAGAAATAAAGATTTTTCAATAATTACATATAATTCATTCTTAATTATTTACCGTTGTAAGACACATCGCACTTAGTGATATATTATGGCCCGGTTGGTTAGAGCGTCGTGCTAACAACACGAAAGTCGCGGGGTTGGTTCCCCATGGACATATAATATTTTTATTTTTTACGATGTATTTTTGTTTTTTTTTTACTAAAAAGCTGAAAAATAATAATAGAAGTTAGAAACATTTTTAATATACTTATCACGTTTTTAAATCGAACTAAAAAGTATAAAAGAATTTCTTTACAGACAGACTTTTAACTTGTAGGATTTGAAACGAAAAACGTGGGGCGCATGTGACAATTATATAAGTGTAGAAAAGCTATCAATGAAAAAATCTATTTATGAGATAAAATGAATAATGCGCCCCACGTTTTTCGTTTCAAATCCCATAAGTGAAAAACTGTCTGCAAATAAATTTTTGTATACTTTTTAGTTCGATTTAAAAACGTGGTAGGTATATTACAAATGCTTTTTATTTCGATTATTATTATTAACACTGATCTTAGATTGTGGTCGTATAATTACAATTTTTATAAACTAAGTTTATTTTCGAGACATCTATGTGGGTTATCTGGTTGTTTAGTTAAGGATTATCCCTTCGAACTATGATATCCCTTGTTAATACAAATTTACGGTAGTATTAAGCAATGTCGTCAGTTGGATTTTACACAAAAGGTTAACTACATAATAGTTTGATAACAGAGCTTTAAGTTCTACTACAGTAACTCAATAGGTGAACAAAAAGTTTTCATTAAATGGATTATTAATTCCATTTCAAAATTTTTGATGTGAAATAACACAGATACTTCTAAAATAAGATTAGATTGTCAACTGGTATTGTGACTACAAGATATATAGGAAGTATACGAATACTTTAATAAAATATCCAATAAAAGTGTTTCTCTATTGAACTAAAAAATACGGATACATTTATGCCGGGTTGCAGAAAGCATTGTTAGAAAATCTCACTTGACAATGACCTTAGATTGTGACCACATATTTCGCTATAAGAAAAATATTGCAGAATTTTAAGTCGATTCTGATCGAAAAATAATTGTACGATTAAAACGATATTTTATTTAATACTGTTTTATAATAAAGTATAATTTTTTGCGCAATTTCCACTTCAAAACAACCTTTTTCTACGCATTTTAAACAAATTTCGCTTGAAACTCGATCTTTTTCTCTATGGATCAATCATTTGTTTTTGTGCGAGTACAATCTAATGTTCTACATAACAGTGAGTTTTACGACATAAGACTGCTCCTGCATGTATAAAAATTGTAATTGTATGATCACAATTTAGGGTCATTGTCAAATCGAATGTTTCGAGAATGCTTCCTGCAACTTAGCTTTAGTGTTCTTGATACGGTAATGCGCGTATTGATCCCCCGACAAAATATCATCTTAACGAAATATCCCCCGACATTCAAACAATTACGGGGTCGTGTCGATGCGATGGCGTTTTTTGCGCAGTGAACAGAGGAAGGCGTTTCGGCGGAGTTCTTTAAAAAACAATTACGGGGTCGTGTCGATGCGATGGCGTCTTTTTTGCGCAGTGAAAAAAAAGAAGCCGTTTGGGGTGAGTTCTTTAAAAAAACAATTACGGGGTCGTGTATACAAAGTCAGATAGTAATGCGGTAATTCTACACCAATTTTGCTGATAGGATATTTTGTCAGGGAATGAAAACGCGCGGAATCTCTTGATACGCGTTGGTACGATTTTCTTGCTGTTTTAAAAGCCACTGAATTAAATATATTACAATTTATTAATCATGGTAATATTAAATACTAAAACACTAGCTTCCAAAATAACATTACCGGGATATAGCGGTCGTAATATGATGGTGAATTACGCAACAAAAGCGTGTGCAGAGACTTTAATGGATGCCACTTTTTTCGGTTACGGTGGTACCGCCGCTACCGAGAAAACTGCATCCATTTTCTATGCACACGTTTTTTGTGACGTCATTCACTGCCATATAACGACCGATATATTACGGTACCGCTGTCTTAGGAATCCAGGACTTAAACGTTAATTATCAATCACAGCTTTGTCCCCTATTTCGAATTTGGCAGGGATTTTTTGTAAATATTATAAACCCTACAACTATGAAAAGTAAGTTGAAATTAATTAATTTTCAAATGTATCTCGAAAACACACACATAGACACACACTAATAAAATAGAATAGAATATAGAATAGATTAGAATAGAATATTTATTATCCGAGATAGCTGTAAGTTTTATAATAGATGTTACACTAAAAAGATAAAACTTTGTTACTCTGTGGTGGAATTCACAATCCATAAAATTCACTGACAAAAAATATATGATACAAGGTTTATTCATAAAATATAAAATAACGCTTTAGAAACTATAAATTAAAAACAATTTGCGTCTTGTTTAGTATACCGTGTGCAAATTATCTTTTGTACTCATGCTCCCTATAAAATAAGTGCTTTATATGCACGCATACAGGGACGTAAAGTGACTAATTACGCACTAGTGTGATAAAGTAAAACGAAACTGGTCGCGCTATACCAATTCAAAAGTTAATCACTGTTTATCGGTTAATTTTTTTTTATAGCCTGCTTTAAAAAGTATAGTTTGGTGAACTGTCAAAAATTTTGAAAATAAAGTGAAAACCAGCTATTTTATAGGAGGCGCGTGGAAAAAATACTTTATATATTTTTTCCATAAATAATTAATAAATAGTAACGTGTATTGTATATATTTTGTATTCTTTTCAACCTTGCAGCCGGTAAAAGGAACGCTGATGACAAAATCTTTGTTTTTAATTTGTAAATAGAATGTAATCTTATCGTATACCTTATATACGCAATTATTACTCGTGTGACTCTGAAACTTGCTGGCTCTCGTTTTGAACATGGTACATCCTCTCGGAATAAAACACATTACTATAAGCGCCTTTGACAAAATGTTTTTACAATGATCGCCTAATATTTTCTCGTAAGATTTTAGTTAATAACAACTGAGGGGCTTGAGAATAGTTGTTTATATAGAGTTGACGTGGCTCCTCTATTACAAATCCTCAGTTGCCAGGTTCTAACCGATAGCTGGTAATTTTGTCTATTATAAAAAAATAGTACAGTAAAAATTTGAATTGATTCTTGGCTTAAACGAACTTAACTTTTTAGTGGTCTTAAAAAAAAAATAATAATAATGCGTTTAACGTCCTTTTCTCGACTTTATGGTCATAACAGGCTCCATTCGCACCATTACTATTTTCCATCTATCACACTTCCCGTTATTTTCTACATTTTTTCAACTTCCACTTTATAGCGTTGAGCGAATGAATGAATTTTAGGACATTAGGATAAGGTAGGCTTTAAGCATAGGAGTTTGACAGGTAATCGGCCATGGCCTTGAATAAGGAACCATCTCGATATTTATCTGGAATTATTGAGGGAAACCATGGAAAATCTTGACAAGATGACCGGTACAGAAATTAATATTTCTAGGCGAGAGGAAGCAGGAAAAAGTCCTAGATACTTCTACCCCTGCCGGGATTCGAACCCAGTACCTCCCGAATGCGTGTCTAGTGCTCTCCCTCCTACCTACGTCACCCCTCTCAGTAAAAAAAGTAACAACTGGAAATTATTTTGCTACCAGCTTCAGTTCTAAAAAGGACGTGTCTTTTGTTAGGTAAACTTTTTATTATACGGGTTTTATTCATGAGGAAAAATATTTCTATTCTATTATATGGCTGGCAAATTGTAGTACAACAGTCAATTTATTTAAAGTGATTTATTATTAATATTTTTGTACTTAAAATTACATATCATTATACCATTTTTGATAATAAGTTGAAACCCTAACAGATATTTAATCTGTCTCGAAATTAAAATCGGTGGCTTATAAAAAAAAAGTTCTCAACAGTTTGACTTATTCTGAAAAAAAACCGATTTAATTTTCAAATTTCTCGTAAATTTGAACAGACTCAATTAACGATAGAAATTTCCGAACCACGAATGCGAAAAATTAAAACGAACATATGTAGTAACAAAAATACATTTTATACGTACTGGAAAGTTGTTCAACAAACGATTTTTTGTAATGTAATTTGCATGCCGCATAAACTCAATATTTATATAGTAGTGGATGAGCGCGAGCTCTGGTAATAAAGAGACATGATAATGTAAAGCATAGCATAGACTATATAAATTCGCAACCGTTCAGAAATTATAAAAGCTCGCATTAAAGCTATATGCCATCACTTATGATGGCATATAGCTACAGATATGTTAAGTGAGATTTTAAAATATAATGGGATATCCATTGAATTCACAATCTTAAAAAATCCTAAGCTCTCGAAAAAAATGTTTCTAGTGCGCTGAATCCGAATATGATATTATTATTTTATGCAGGGTGACACCTTCCAACATTACCCAGTTTTCGACTATTTTTCTATTTCGAAAAAAAAGCACAAAAGTTGAACATGGAACAAGTTTGTGAATTCAATGGATATCCCTACATCTAAAATCTCGATAAACTTATTATCTGTAGCTAAAAATCTATTGGTTTTTAGGCTATGCGTCCATGGACACTTTTTCTTAGTGACTTTTAAACTACAAAATAAAAGCATTGTCGATCAATTTAACCGAGAACCGGTGTCCTTTGGATTACTGCTTTTATGGTGACAATATTGCCCCTGAAAAAAAAAAACAGTTGTGTAAAGTAGCTAGCCTCGAAGATAGGAGGATGTCAAAAAGGGCTCGGAAGGGTTCGTGTAAATATAGCAACTGCTTTGCAGGAACTTGGCCGACGAACATCTTGCGCTACGATATATACCATGTTTTATAGTGGCCTGAAAATGAGAACGACCCCAGAATAATATTTAATATAAAAACATACTTGCAATATAATTTGTAACCGAAATATTTTAATTGAAAACTTGTACGTCTAAGCTCAGATTTACACAATGTAAAATATTTCCGAGAGCAAGTTGGCTCTGTTTTCACATTTTAAATATGCATTCTTGTGAAAATGAAACACGAATTAATGAACTTGTACTCAAGTATGTATTGCTATACGCCGTGAGGACATATGAGGGCAAAGGAATAAAAATATTTTACGAGTTCATAAAAATTACAACTCATTTTTTTGCTAGTTTCCTCTTCCTGAAAAAAAAAAAACAAATACGTGAAATCTCAACTTATATTTCTGTGTTTTTATATCACAATGTAATTAATTAATTAAAAAGGCGAGTCCCAGGAATTCTCAAGAGTTGTATAAAACATTCATATTCACATAACCTAAAAAAATCAACAGCTGATCAAGGAAAGTATGATGAAAAGTGTGCTTGGTATCGTGCTTCAGTGTAAAAAGTGTTAACACTTTTGCATTTGTTTTACAAAAGTGTAACCATACACACATTACATACATTAAACTTTCCACGAAGTCAATTTAACTTTAATTTTATTTATTGAAGAGATCTAATCAGACGTTAATCAAAGATTTCAATTTAACTTTACTTATAAACATATACAAAACACTAATGTTACAATTTTACAATAATGAAAATCAGAGTCAAGATAGTCCAAAAACGTAGATACGATACTATACAATGTATAAATGTGTAGTGGCAGCGCACGCGCCAGTTCACTGCTGCCCAAACGCAACACGTCATACTTATTATAGCTATAGACATACTGTTGACAGTAGCATGTCAGTGACGCTAACTTATAAGATTTTACCCCTCCAAAAATTGCCTAACGTGCCTATATAGAGGTTTTCACTTAGATTATACTAAAAAAATTCGAATATATGGTACAAACTACTCGGTATAACAATGTAGTATTTTTATTCGGTGGCTTTGGTGATATTTTTCTAAAATGTGTAGAGAAGAAACCTAGATTTTATTATTCTAATTTTGTTTTTCTACTTCTAGTTATAAAATTCGAAGAGAAGTGCATCTATAATTTGAACTGTCGTGTTATTATCGAGACTTTATACAATGTATATTTTTATTTAGTTAGTGTCGTAGAATCAAGTGGATTTGAATTTAAATTCTGCACTAGTATTTCATACAT
This sequence comes from Xanthostigma xanthostigma, assembly GCA_963575645.1. Lineage (NCBI taxonomy): Eukaryota > Metazoa > Arthropoda > Insecta > Raphidioptera > Raphidiidae > Xanthostigma > Xanthostigma xanthostigma. The sequence continues at coordinate 18,988,342 of OY754467.1, forward strand.
AATTAAATAAGAAAATATATTTTTACTCACATTTTTGAATGACGTTGAGATAATGCAGGGCTTGAATTTATTTTCATTCCTAAAACAAAAATACGTGGATTACAAAATATAGAATTAAAGAATCCACGAAGTAGTTTTACATGCTAGAAAATCATCATAGTAGTATATTTTGTGCTGCACCACTCTTATGATAGAATATTCTATTGTCATAATAAAAAATTTGCACTCAAACTGAGTTATAGGAATTTTTATTGGAAACCACACCTAGTGTATAATAAAACTGGTAAGAACCAGAAAAAGTTATCACAACAAATACACTGTTTTAATACCAACAAATTCTGTAAGCTTCTCAAATAAAAAAATATTGATATTGTAACGAAACACCACTGGAGGCGACAACAATACGCGCATTGTTGTTGGAACCGCGTAGACAGCAATGTAGAAGAATAACAACGCTTCGAGAATGTTCCAGAATGCAACCGAAGGGCCATATATATGCAGGGGCAGTCAGGCAGTCAGTGTGTCAGTCAAGAAATGAACAGTGCGCGAACGACATACATAAACAGACAGTAAATAAATAAATTAAAAACTGTGTAAATAAATACTAGGTGATTGTGCTATACAAATTTTGGTATGTCCTGTGATATAAATATTCCTTGTATATAATGTTATTAGTGCTCAGAATTTATTTGTTGTTTTTCCGTTATTTATTTTATTTCATTATTGCAGCGAAATAATTTTTAGTTTGTTTTGTTGAAATTTATTTTTGTAAATAAATATTTTTACCACCAACGCATAACAGCTGTTTTGTCAGTTTCGTTATATTATCTACACTAATATATAAAGCAGAAGAATTTGTTTGTTTGAACGCGCTAATCTCAGGAACTACTGGTTTGAATTGAAAAAAAAAATGTTTTGTTGGATAGCCCATTTATCGAGAAAGGCTATAGGCTGTATAATATCACGTTACGACTAATAGGAGCGGAAAATCAATGGAAAATGTTGCAGAATGTCAGTCAACATTTTTCAGCATATATGTACTTATATTCAGGTGAAATGCCCTAACAGAATATCCCAATATTAGCGCCGCACGTACCGAAGCTCGGTTAGCTCAGTCGGTAGAGCGCGCGTCTCTTAATCTCAGGGTCGTGGGTTTGAGCCCCACCATGGACGAATATGTTTTTAATGTTTTTTTTTTTTTTATTTTCTACATTGCTTTTTTCTAAGGCTATCATTTATTTTTATTTGTTTTATTTACGACTAATTAAAATTAAATAAATCTAAATAATAGCTCATTTGAAAACTATTACAGTACCCATGAAAATAATTTTCCTACAGTATTTTCAATTAAATATTTATTATATTTTATTAATTATACAGTAATTCTTATTGATTTAAAAGAAATAATTATTACTTAAAAAAAATATTTTCATCAAAAATGGAGGTTTGAGTTTAAAATAAGTAATAAAGCAGGGAACTGCAGAAAACTGGAAAAAAATTTGAACCCAACATTCAACTCGGTAAAATGAATGTGCGTACTCATGTCCCTCCCTTCCCCATTCGTTCTTCTGCACCGGGGTAAAACCGGACGGGACCGCTAGTTGATAGTAAATTTTAGAGTACACCTTAAATGAGAAATACTCTTAACAACGACTATTAGTTATTATGGCCTCTGACATCGAAATTTATTTAATAATCTATGTATTTTTAAAAGACACGTCTTTTAGTTAGAAAGGAACTTTTTACTTAGCAAAAACTGCACTTACTGAAGATCGGATAACGACATTCCTAATCCTTTATTTATAACCGACTTATACAAATGCAACGTTTTTTGCGAGACTTGCAATTAGATTTCCATTTTGTGACACACAGTGTTATAAAATGCTTTCGCGTAGTAAAGATACTACTTCACTACGCTCAATGGTGAAGAACAATATTAGAGTGCTCGCGTGGTGTCGAAAAAACAGCGCAATTTTCTTTACCGCGTAAACTTTATCCAAGCGAGATAAGGCCGCTACACTGGAGGCTGGTTTTGTCGCTAAAATCACTGCTTGGACTTGCGCTGGCTACCAAGATGGAAATGACGTCACTGCCGACTCGCGTGCGTGTTTACAAGATTTGAGTAGGAACCAATCTGAAGACAGTATCCTGTCACGTGGGCGACATAGACAAACGCACACAAAGAAACAGAGCGTCATAGTATGTTTTGTTCATAGACAATAAAAGTTATATTTTTTAACATTCGAACGCACCAAATCTATCTATAAAGCAAGCTTCAATATACGCATCGTGAAAAGCAAACACATAAAAACCATCACGGAATCCATTGTCACAGCATGCTTTAAACCTAGCAGCCAAATCTAACAAGGAATCTAGCGGCAAAACTGCCCTATAGATGGAAAAAATGTTGTTATATGTAGTTGCAAACACGTATTTAAAATTTAAAGACATCGATATAACTTCGCGATGCCAAGCGAAATGTTACATTGTTATGTTGACAAATAATTTCTAAAACAGTTTTCACAAAACAGCCATGTTTCACATAATTACCATGCATGAATAGCTTTAAAAGTGACGAAATCTGTGAATTTACTGTGTTAACACTGAATACTAAAAATGGCAACACAGTTTGGCGGTTTTGTGTTTTGTGGTTATTATTCAATGAGATAGTTAATTATCTTCAGATGTACACAACACATCGAAACAACGTAAATGTTACGACAGATAGAAAGACGACTCATCTTTCCATCTGCCGTAACATTCAATGCCCGACTCGGGCATTGGTTTTCGGCGATAATTTCGAAAGTAGCTTTTAATAAATTTATTTATTAAGTCTTCATTAATACAAACTGTGTTTAATAAATAAAATTAATGTTGTTTAGTTCTAAGAATAGGCCTTAAGATTGTCATCTTAACGACGTCACCAAGTCAATATTTCAAACTTATAGAATTATTTCTACACTGCAATGTCTGTTATCACGTGAAAAGTTACTTTATAGTTTATGCTATACATTGCATGGCACTGTTCACAAATAATTCTTCTTAACAGCTTTGGTTATCTTGACTCACCACTAATATAAAAATCGATATTTGAAACGAGATTTCAATAGTTTGTCTGTACATATTGAGTAAACGATAATCGATATCATTGAGCTTTTGTTCTTTATTTTGAACTGTATGTTCAATTACGACTAAATGATTCTCCAAAGGCGCGTACTGTAAAAATTGTAAGGTTTGAACATATCTATCAATCAGGAAATATTCTAATTTAATGGTCAAATGGTAATGTATAAAGTTATACATATCATTTTTGAGTAAACATTTTTTTTTAATTGAAACGAAATTAAGTTAATTAATGTTCTTCTATTAATGCCGACCTGAAAACTTTGTTATTTTAAATTTATTAGTGACCGTTTTTGAACGAGGTTCAATATTTTGAAAGTTTTTTTTGATTTTTTACTTTTTAATGGCTTTGCAATACTTAGTTTGCACGTTATTAACCGCCTTCTTCTTTAATAATTAATACTAAACTTAAAAAAAAACTACTGGACCGATTTCACAAGGTATGCTCTATTAAATAAGGAAATATTCATGAAATATCGATTAGAAATGCTGAAGATATGTGATAAAAAATATTAAAAAATCCTCTTTTTGAAGTCAGTTATAAACGACTGAACCGATTTAAAACAAATTATATAATACGAATCGGAAAACATTTTGAATAAAATGGTGTCGATATTTTTCAAATCGGTTGACCCTTCGATAAGTTATGGCTGAACAAACATACAAAAAATATATGTACATGAATTGAATAGGTAACCTCTTTTGTTTTTCGAAATCGGTTAAAAACGATAAAATAATTTTTCTTACCGTTTTACTTGTAAGTCGGCGCAATTACACATTTCATTATGGTCATAGAAAAGTGCAACTTCTAAATAAGGGGAAATAATTATTGTTAAACAAAAGCTGCAATAAAATTATCTTTTTTAAGTCGCTGTGATTACTTTTTTGAAGTCGGCGCAGTTTTTTAAATATTTTTTTATTTCCTACTATTTAGTGCCTTTGGATTTTATTTTATTCCGGGCCATCTAGAGTATTCATTTTGTATAGAATTCAGGCATAGATCATTAGAATTATTGTATACTAGCGGTCCCGCACGGTTTCACCCGGGTGCAAAGAACGAATGGGGGGAGGGACATGAGTACGAACGTTCATCTTGGTTTACCGAGATGAATGCTGTGTCCAAATTTCATGATGATCGGAGTTACCGTTCAAAAGTTTTTGTCGAACGGACAAATTTTGAGTTATATTTTGCAACATTTTTCATTGATGCTCCGCTCTAATTGGTTGTAGCGTCAAATTATATAGTCTATACTCTATAGCTTTCCTCGATAAATGAACTATTCAAGAAAAAAATTCAATTCGAACCAGTAGTTCCTGAGATTAGCGCGTTCAAACAAACAAACTCTTCAGCTTTATATATTAGTAGAGATTATATGGTGGAAGCTGAGTTATTAGTCACGGTACCTCCACCATCTATTTTAAATTCAAATAAACCGATTCCCCGACTAAAATCGGATAATGTGCCAAGTCAAGCGTTCTGACTCACACAATCTTATTTAAGTAATACTGTGAAAGTTTAATCCAAATCGACGCTGTAGTTTTTGAGATACTCGCGTCCATGCATATTAATACACATCCATACTTTAATTAATAACTTCCTTTTATAAAGTCGGTTAAAAATTATGATAGGAAAATACAAACTTACTAAATATATAAATATTAAAATCTTTGTTTAACATCTGATTATATTCTTCAATCAAAAAAATTTCGACTAATTTTCAGAAAATTTTATTTATTATATACCTACATATAAAATTTCAAATAAATATTGTCGGCGTTTTATCTGCATAGTCTGACAAAACAATAAATATGAAATTTTCAATAAATGAATTCGATTTATCTTTGACAAGTTTTTTCAGTACTAGTAACGTATTAAAATAAACTTGTTATCAAATAAATACAAAATTTATTAAAAATTCGTTTATTTTCTTACTAGTAAGATTGAGTTTATCTCGGATAAAAATGAAAACTCTTATTTTTAAATAAAAATACTAGTGACTAACAACCGTTTCATTGATAAACTCTTTTTAATAGACCAAAAAATGCTCAAGTATAATTGAGGTATTTGCATGTATGTGTAGGTGCAATTATCTCCGGAGCAACTGCACCGAGTTTGAAGAAACTTACTGTAGTTTAGTCAATGAGTGCTCATAAGGGGCATCTAGATGGAAAAGTCGAAAGCAGAACATTTGACTTAGGAACTTTGTTTGGACTAGCTAGGAGATAAACATACTAAAAGTCCTTGCCCCTCTGAGGTACGCCCGAAGGGGGGGAGCACAAAGAAGGTCCCGTTTTTTGGTATTTTGCTTTCATCTCGAAAACGGTACGTCGTACGAAATTTTGTTGGAATACATAATGAAAGCTGATAAAATTCTCTACAACTTTAGCTTTCACACTTTTTATCTATCTCCAATCTTTGCCTAGCTATGAGCTCCGAAAAATGGTCGAAAAATGATCGATTTTCAAAAATGTGTTAAATTCTCTGTAGCACATTGTAACAACACGAATTTGTCAAAATCATTTCGTATCGCTCATCCAAACTATTAAAAACACCCACACACTATTAAAAAATAACATAAGCTTTAACCTATTGAAGGCCCTGGGCACATTAGGATTATGGGGCCCCTATGACCTTAACAGAGCACTATTTTGTTAGAATAGACAAAGAAAATAGATAAACTAGGTTCTAGATTCTAAGTCGAGGAATGTGATATAAAATGCATATATTTAAAAGGATCACGTTCCCAATTTTAACATGAAGGACACAAAAAAAATAAGTATATGAAAAATAGTTCACTGATGATTTTTGTTTAAAACAGTTTAGGTACTTAGTATATCATTAAACTAGGGGGTCCCTATCGATCGCGGGGCCCTGGGCACGTGCCAGAGTGCCCAGTGGGAAAGAGGGCCCTGTGTGGAGGTACTCCCAGCTTATGTTATTTTTTAATATTGTGTGGGTGTTTTTAATAGTGTGGATGAGCGATACGAAATGATTTTGACAAATTCGTATTGTTACAATGTGCTACAGAGAATTTAACACATTTTTGAAAATCGACCATTTTTCGGAGCTCATAGCTAAGCAAAGATTGGAGATAGATAAAAAGTGTGAAAGCTAAAGTTGTAGAGAATTTTATCAGCTTTCATTATGTATTCCAACAAAATTTCGTACGACGTACCGTTTTCGAGATGAAAGCAAAATACCAAAAAACGGGACCTTCTTTGTGCTCCCCCCCTTCGGGCGTACCTCGGAGGGGTAAGGACTTTTAGTATGTTTATCTCCTAACTAGTCCAAACAAAGTTCCTAAGTCAAATGTTCTGCTTTCGACTTTTCCATCTAGAATTATTCGTTGCCTAAGCTACTGCACAATTTTCCAGATTTTATATAAGGAAGAAATTTTACAAAATAAAATATTTTTTTTAAAGAATTTTACGTCAAAATAGAAATCGGTATAAAATAATGTTGCACTTAGCTTCACTGTCACCTTCCCTACCTGTATTTAAATAGAGCTTCATATGCATGAATAAATAGAGAACTGATTACTCTGAGTTTTAAATAAATCGAGGTAGGCAAGTTCATTAACTAAGAGCAAAATGGTTTTGTCCTTTTAAGAGAGAGCTAATTTCCTTTTTTGAAGTCTGTTCGATTTTTATAGTTGATTGTGTATTTATTTATTGTTATATTATAAGCGCTCAACAACTAAAGTCACCGACGTCTAATTATATCAAATTAAATTAAACGATATTACAGACCATCTGTGATCGAAGGTACGAATAGAATCCAGTTTTTCATTATTTTTTATTTCAAAGATGCTATAGGTACATTTATTATTATTTTTACTATCAGAATTAATAAATTTTACTGAAAACTTTTGTTATATAGGCAAAATGACGGTGTTGAAACTAATAAAACGTGTTTTATTAATTCCTTCGAATATTTCATATTTCCTGAACCTTATAATTATAATTTATGATACATTTTTTATGATACTTTTTGATCGACATTCTGTACAGTGAGGTTGAGAGTTGAGGCGCGGTTGCAAGTGACACGGCGTACTGAGACCGTATTGACCTCGACTGAAGTTTCATTATTCCGCGGATGTTTGAATTATGTATGCGTAAAGAAAGAGGGATGAAACGCATAAAAAGAAACCTTCGTACAAAACATACACCGCACCTAGAATAGCGTTGAATTATACCACAGTCAGTTTGGAAACAGTACTGAATCAAGACAAAAAATTGCACATTTTCTTAACATTAATAGATTTTACCATTCCAACCCACAAGAAGGTCAAATTTAGGTCAAAAAATCACTTTTCAAAATTTTACACTATCTTTTCGTTTTGACGTACTCCAAATCCAAAAAAAAACATATTTTTGGAAAAACTCTGTGCGTCTGTTAGTCGGTTAGCAAAAGTAAATTTCCCCGGATAAAAGTTATACAACGTTGTTTGTCTCAATCGAGTGCAAAAGTCGCAAGTAGTGGCTAGTAACACAATGAAATACCTAAATGTAACGGACTTTAAAAGTATTTAAACGTGTACATACATACTCTGTACTAAATTATTATTTAAGTTTCAACCTGTATCGAAATATAACAATGATGAAAATTTTATTATAAAAGCATCTTCACTTAATTAAAACATTTTAAATTTAGTAAAATATAAAAGTGGCATTTACCTACTTAGCTGGAATGAAGGTTTTTCAAGATAAACTAGCAAAGAAAAAACCAACATATTACGTAAAAAATCCGTAGTAAATTTTAATAATGCCTAAACATATAATATTTTTGAACAAATTGGAAACATGCAAAACTATTTCTAGAATAGAAGAGTTAGATTATTTTTCACAAATTAATTCATTATTATTAATAATAATAATAATTCGTTTAACGTCCGGTTCTCGACTTTATGTCATAACAGACGCCATTCGCAACATTACTATTTTCCATCTATCACACTTCCCGTTATTTTCTACATTTTTAAACTTCCATTTAATTAAAAGCAAGGGGCGATTGAAGGAATTTTAGGACATTAGGATAAGGTAGGCAAATTTTGAGCAAAGGAGTTTTACAGATAATTTCGGCCATGCGGTCTTGAATAAGAAACCATCTCGACAATTTTTCTGGCATTATTGAGGGAACCAATCGAAAACCTCAACAAGATGGCCGGTACAGAAATTACCGTTTCTCGGCGAGAGGCAGCAGGAAAAAGTCCCAGCCACATCTGCCCCCGCCGAGAAACCCGGTACCTCCTAAATGCGAGTCTAGTGCTCTTACCATTACGCCACCCCGATCGATTAATTTCCACAAATTAATTTCACAAGTATTAAAAATTTAACATGCATCATAATGTGCTTTAGTAAACGTAATCAGAAGTACACCATTTTTAGCGTGAAAGTGAAAAAATTAAAAATGTTATTTGAAGACATAATTTATCGAAATCAGTCTCAAAATATAGATTCTAGAACACGGTCTTTTCAGATATGTTTTAACTATAAAACGCAAAGTAAATTAAATAAAAAGGTTAAGGTTGCAGCATCTTTTTATCCGTTCTTGAACTCTCCGAGGGATGATGCTTACTGTGTGTCATACAAAAGGTTTTATTTTTATTAATTTGTCGACAACCGAATCTTTTATGTATTTTAATCAATTTATTCTACTTTAGTGTCAGATTTAAAACAGTTTATTCTATTATATTAGATTTGATTCTTATTACGTTTCGGCTTTTGTTCTTTCTAAAGTAGGTACCTATATATATTTTACCATTCCAACCCACTAGAGAGGAATGATACAAGTTTAGATCAAAATTCACTTTTAAAAATTTTTACAATATTTATTCGTTTTGAAGTTTGTACGTCACTGTTAGTCTGTGAACACGATACAGGTGAAACGGATGAATGATTGAAAGAACCCTATTGTTTTTGGGAAAAATCGGCGCAAAAGAGATATATGTTATAACGTTGTTTTTTATATAATAATGGTATACTTTTCATAACGGTTTATTATTCTATTTATTGTTTTAAAAAAGTTTTGTCAATTTTTTTTCCTAACCTTTATAGTTTCGGAAATATTTTGAAAATAATAAAAATCAGCTGTTCTTTTGTTTTGTAGATCTGTCACAAATAAACTAGTTAAGCATGCTTTGTATAATTTTTACATGACGAATATTTATGTAGGTAACCATGACAAAGTATTGCAAACGTCATATTGAATACTAGCTATTACTCGCGTCACGTCACGCGATACCAGAAATTTAATTTCTTTATTACATAATATATCAAATATAAATGGTCCCGTCGACCAATTGACTGGAATTTTTAAACAGTAGGTACATTAATTAATTAGAACAAGTTGTCATTAAATATGTTTTTCTAAAATAAATATTAAATAGCAGCAAAATTACATTTACAAAAAATGTAAAATTTAAACAAATTATCATCATTACACATTCAGTTATTTTAATATAATTTTCACATTTTATATTATTGTGTAGACTTTATTCGGATTGTTGAGGTCATATCTACTGTATGAGCAATCAGAAAGCATGTATAAGTACGTTTGCATTCTCCATTGCAGAGCGTATATAAAAAGTGGAGAAGCCTGTATAATAAAAATTAAAAATAACAATTAGATTTAACAGACGAGGCATTCATCAAAACAATCTCGCAGCAGTTGCTCCATTTTCTTGACTGTTTCTTTTTTAATATATATGAATATTTTTAATTAAAATATATATTTATAAGCACAGACCGTTAAAGCGATAATTATCTTACGGTAAAGTTGATCTTTTCTTTATTTATCAAAGTTTGACATGATATTATTATTATCATTATGTAGGTATACATAGACATTATGTAAATATCTGAGAAAAGTTGAGGTTTTCTTGTATATTTTACAAGAAGCTGTTATGTTTTGGTAAACAAGTCATAAACTGAATTGGGAGGCTCTACTGGCGTAAGCCGTATATCTTTGACTACAAGGTGAAGTGGCGTATGTTGGATTTTTCGATACTTTTCTGTGTCTACATTTAAAACATTATGAAAGATCAACTGCATTTTTAAAATAATTTTCTCAAAATTACTTATTGTTCAATTAAAAACAAAATCACCATTTTTCACAATAAAGTCATTTGAGCAGGTCTCTTTTATTTTTATTACAATAATCCACATTTTTATGTAACAAATTTTTGTAGTTTTTAGCAAACGTTTATATATTAATTTCCAATATCCCCTCATATAGAGTTCTGAGAATGTGAATATATTCCACAAAAGGTCAGCTAACCGGCTAGCAGAACTCCTAACAGCGTTTCTAGCCTCGTGTGCAGCGGCCTTAAGTCTCTTTGCTTTATGTCCAAGACATAACCGCTTCGTCAGAGCGTTGAATGCTTAATGATGGAGAACTAATAGCCTGTTTTGTATGATAAAATGAAAAATTTACGTATCATTAACGCCAATTGTCTGCTATTATATTATATAAAATTAATTGTTGTGTTGTAAAAAGCCTACAAAAACAAATTGTGATGCAAAATCATCAGTTTACAAAAATAAAAAAAGATTCCAACATTTATTTAAATAAAGGGAATTATAAAACGGTCGAATAAAAAAAATTTGCTGACTGATGATGAGATACTTTTTTTATAACTTGAGATATTAAAATAATAGTTGGGTGACTAAATTACTAAGTGAGCGACTAGAATGCCTTCGGTAATTTTGAAGCAGATATCTTCTTTTGTTTTTACTTTTTTTTTCACTTTGAGACTACAACTTAAAACTCACATTTTCATGAAGATTGAAATCCATTGCTTTTTTTGATAAAGGGGTAAGCGAATAATAATAATAATAATAAAAATAATAATAATAATAATAATAATAATAATATTTCTCTTTATTTGTTACATCTAGAGATAACAAATAGTGTCAAAGTCAAATATTAAATTGTCTTGCAGTGAAACACGATGGGGCAAAGATGGAGTTTTTAAAAAAAATAATTCCGGGGTGAACGATAAACGGGTATCCGAATTGTAATTCCGGGGTGAACGATAAAGGGGTATCCGAATTGTAATTCCGGGTTGAACGATAACGAAGTATGCGAATTAAATTGTTTGAATAGAACTGCGTTTTCTAAAAAATGTATACTTAATTGACAGTCAATTAAATATATACTTTTTAGAAAACGCAGTTCTATTCAAACAATATTAACAAAATGCCGCTCAGAATAAATAAATCATTTGCCAAATTTTGAAAAAAATGCAGGACGTAACGTTGACACTCAAACAAATATTAGGTCGGTCAAATATTATGAAGTTTCCCATTTTGTATTTTAAGTAACTCAAATGGATGTTTGTAAGTTGCTGTTCTGTTGATTTATCGTCACGCGCAGTCAGTCGCTCACTTAGTAATTTAATAGCTCACTTAGTAATTTAGTCACCCAACTAATATTTTCTCGTCACGCGCAGCCAGTCGCTCACTTAGTAATACAGTAACCCAAATTGATTATTTTTGTCACCCAAAATTGTAATTTACAGTCACTCGTTTAAATACTAACCTTTAAATAAATAAGTTCTAATTTATTTTTAAAGCAGTACCATCAATGAATAAAATTAACTTTAGTGCTTAAATCACATGTATACTTAAAAGTAAATTAAATAACAGTAAAATAGCTATAATTTGCTAGAGCTGTTAAAAAACATAAAAATTTATTTTCACCGTCGGCACTCAAACCCAATCTTTCCACTATCGCGACCAAATAAATGGCTCAACAGTGAACGGCCAATATTTCTTACATTTAAAGCAAACTTATAACTGTTTTTTCACATCACACGAGAGTCAATTTTATCTTAGGTAGCGCTAGACACGAACCTTCACAATAGCAAGAGTTATAGGTGAATAAAGATGAAATTATTTTCCATTCAAGTCCCCTAAGATGATGAATATTTCTATTTCGTCACATGGTCTGGGTTTTTGAAAACTTTTCCGAGGACAGCAAATTAATTTTATAGAAAAAATAACTTAATAGACTGTATATCTAATACATAAAAAATATTGTGGTAGGCTACATTGACGCCATATTAAATATTGTAATAACACAATTAAAATATTATATTGTTCTATTTCATTATGATAGTCCATAGCGGAAAAGTTTTTTTTTTTAATTAATTAAATCAATTAATTTAATTATCTTAATAATAATATAACAGTAAAAAAGCTACAATATTGTTAAGAAACACTTGCGAGGCTATATTATTAGAATAAAAACAAAGTTCAAAAACTAAAACTGGACTACTGAAAAATCATGCCCTAAAAAGTATGAAACAAGAAAATAGCCGTGGTCGTATGCCACATCATAAGTATATGGTCATATTGCGCCCTTTAGATTAGAGTGACGCACTTTGCCCTACAGCTTATGATCGCTTAATACTGTTAAAATGTATTGTTTTGTTAGGGTAGGTGGCATACGACCACGACTATTTTATTGTTTCATACATTTTAGAGCCTATAACCAGCGGACGATCAAAACGCTTTCAACGATTTGTCTAATTATGATAAGTAGTTTAGAAGGTATAAGGGAACAGATGAACATAAATACATGCATTCCCACATATATATACCGGTCTTACTCATAACGTATCCATTTTGCTTCGCCGTTCGAGTAAAACAATATTTAAAACACTGTCACCGTCGGAACTCAAACCCGAATCTTTTCACTCTCGCGGCGGAATGAGTTATCAATTACTCAACAGTGACGTATCCAAACAGTTAATTGAATATTATAAATAGTTGGCAAAACCAAAAGTGCACATCCCGCAAGTTTTCCACTGTACATATTATAATGAAAAAAAAAAATGGAGAAAATAGATTTAAAAAAAACAATTAAAAAATAGAAAAAAATTAAAAATAAAATAGAATAGAAAAAAAATATATATTACTTGTGTCAGCGGGAATCGAACCCTGCACCTATTACTGGACTAACGCTTTACCGCTCGGCCATACCGATATCGCAGCTTGCGTTGTTATTGTGGTATAGAAGTGTAAGTAAGTAAGTAAGTAAGTAATTTATTTGCAAATGCCAAGAAATTGGATACAAAAAGTCAAAAATAAAACATGCAAATACAGAATTAAAATATCATTATAAAAATACACAATATAAAAAATATCAATATAAAACATCAAAATAAAACATCATAATAATGATAAAACATCAGTTATTCTACATAATATACTGCATTTACAATAAGTAATAGGTATTTTTTTGTTTTTTTTATTTTAACTATTAGGTGTCAAAAATAATAAAATAAAACTGTTTATAAAAATTGAACTACTGAACACATTTATGTGAATTTAAATAGGGTTCTGGTCTGATACTAAACAAAGTGAATAAAATATAACCCAAGGCAATCCGACCAAAATTGCGATCTGTAGAGTCGTGACGTACATACGTACATACGTTCATACGTACATACGTACATACGTACAGACCAACCGACAACTGCTGTTTGTAATTTTCAATTACAATTTTAATGGTATTTATGAACTCGAATTGATTTAAAAATGGTTCTGTTTTATAGATCAAAATCTTCTCTTTTTAAAAAGCTTCAATTTGAATGGATTTCGTGTGAAATTAACTTAGATATAACTTCTTATATGAACGAAAGTCAGCTCTGACGCACAAAGCGATAATAAAGCACATACCGCTAGTTTAGCCGTAAAATCTTTAATTAGCATCTTATTAAACCGGGACACAGAATATCACTTCAGATATCGGGTTATTTTATGAGAATACTACGAAATAAAATAGAATCGCTGTAAAGTAATGAATATAGTAAAATAATCAGTTAAACTGTTAGAGAACAGCAAACAAGCCAACTTTCTCTTACAATGTAATACGTGTAATTTAATGTAGACAGCTTATTTGCATATTTACTTTTCGAATACACAATAGTTAAGCTTTCCTACGAGCGAGAGTTTGTTAAGTGAGTCCTGAGCTTTCTGTTAACCACTATAGTGTAGTCAACATTAGTGTGTTAGGTTGGGCCCACAGTTCCCACCGGGAACAGATAGAAAGTTAAACGCTTCTGGCTATTGGCAGATACACGTTTTGTACATATCTAACCTGTTCATATACAGAATGAACAATGGAGTCGTCGTGCACTTTTTTAACTTCCCGCAATCAATAAAAAATCGGGAAGTTGTTGTTTTCCCTCCGATTTTCTAAAATCAAATGTTCGTCAGATCTCGATGTTTTGAGGTCCTAGGGCTGTATATGTGTGTATGCCTTTGTAAACCTCTTATTACTTTTGAACGGAGTGTTCGATTGAAACGCGGTTAGCGCCATCTGACGTGACTTTACTGAACTTAGATTTCTTGAAAATTTGGAATGATTTGGCCGAATAGATTTTGAGAAATCTTAAAAATACAAGTTTCATAAACTACTAAACCGATTAATTCCAAAATATAATTAGCTCCTCAAAAAACTGCGTCGATTTCCGCAAACCGCATCAACATCGGTTCATTTGTTGAAAAGGTATCGTGAACGAAAAATTCGTAAGAAAGGTTTTTTTTTAATTTTTCGTAAAATTCTTATCAGATCGATTTTTTTGTAATAAATTACTTTCTTAGGTTAAAAAAACTGCGTCGATCGCCGCAAACCGCATCAAAATCGGTTCATCGGTGAACAAAAAATTCGTAAGAAAATGTTTTTTTTTAAACTCGAAGTGCTAAAAAATAAACTTCTTGCTATATTTTATATATTTTTGTGCGGGAAGTTTTAGGGATGGTCTGCAGGGTCAAATTTCTTTTCCATTTTTTTCGGAAGAATTTTGTTCCAGTTCTCAATTTGCCTCCTGAAATTAACCGCCATCACCAAATTCAATTTTTTATACTTGACGTCTGTGATAAAAATTTTGAAATTCGGTAAAGAGTGGCCTCTTTATGGAATTTCAAAATTTTTATGTCAAATAACTTCAGAGAAAATCGCCTGTGACTGGTGGACAGACGCATGCCGAAGTGATTCTTAAGCACAATTCAGGAACAATTTAATGTCGTTGGCAAACTCTTTGTTCTGTAGAATATTAGATAGTACTGGCAGAAAAACAAATGAGTTGCTCTATACAGAAAGATATTAATTTTCCAAATGCGTAGAAAAATGTTGTCTCGGAGTAGAAACGTGTATAAAAAACTGTTAAATTCATGCATTTATAGATTAAAAAAAAATTTGTCAATCATATCTATCTGTTATTCAAATCTTTGATTAACGTCTGAATAGAACTCTTCAAATAAATAAAATTGTCGACCAATTTTTTTCAGACCATATATTGACAAAAACAAAATATTATTTCAAAATAATATAAATATTACTTAAATTTAAGTAATAAGTATTTATGATATTATTTTGAAATAATATTTTGTTTTTTTTTTTAATAACTTTTTCTTTATGGGCAGAGTTATGGGTAGCTACTTTGATATCCATGACTAAGTATTAAAAAATATGTTTGTTATTAATTTTTCATTAATTCTTTTGATTTTTTCAAACATTCAATCAGCGTGCATTCTATTAGATAGGTAATATTAAATAACTAATACTAATAATTTTTATATTTTTTAGATTTTTCTGAAGAAGTTCCAAATCCGGATCGAAACGTCACCCTTTGTTATTTTGATTTATATTTTTATATAATTTTTATCAATATATGGTCTGAAAAAAATTGGTCGATAACTTTGTCTATTATTATTCGAGCAGGAACGATTTAAAATCCTACTATGCTTTCGTTATTGAGAAATATGTGTGGTCACAATCGTCATTAAATGTTGTGACATTGAGAATCAATCTGAAAATTATCTCTTAATTTGGGTTTTCTGTAGATTGGCTAGGTAATGTCGGTAACTATTTTACTTAAATGTTACCGCGATTCTCTAAATAAGTCACGTCCTATTTTTAAGCAGAAAAACAAGTCATCCTATATATCGTATACGCAAACGTGTAACAATACATACGCGTGTAATACGTTATGGGTATTGTATTTCGTACTCACGTCAGACAAAGGTTGAGCAGTCCTTATAACAAAGTGTGTTCAGGGAAAACAACACTCTTAATTGAGATAGTATTGCTTCCAACTAAAATTTTCTTCTCGAATAGCTTAAATCAAGAAAAACATTCCTCCGAGTAAAAGTGATTACACAAAAGAGCACTTAAGAACGTTTGAGGTATGCAATCGTAGACAAAAGTAATATAGCGCACGGAGTGCGGCAGCCAAGTTTTCGAAAAACACTACATTTACACGGAGAATTTTGTGCCCTTTTCGACCCCTCTATATCTCTGGGGTTAGTTATGAAAATACCCATTGACCTACAAATATCAGATCGAGTCGGTTTTATCTGATACTATGAGTCACCCGGACGTAAAGATTACTCGTGTCTACTCGGATGATATAATTAAATTCAGTGTAAATTCCATTTAAAGTCACTCGATAGAACGACGAACTCCTTAAAACGTCGAAATTACTTAATTCTAGTTGGTATACCTTGTTGCTCATTTAATGATACACTCTAATTAATAACGACACACCCACTCTAAATAACGACAACAATACGTCATCATTAAGCAATAAACAGTACTTGTTTGTTATTTTGTTGTTTCGTACCTAAGATATAATGAAATATGGATTATTAGTTTTGGTTCTATTCTCAGAAAAAAAACAACTTTTGAAAAACTGTTCGGCACTTTTTAAGTTTTTCAAATGATGTTTATGTTCTATCCAACTGTGTAGGCTTTCACGGCCGGTGTTGATCCAAATCTTCTTGATTTCCGGGCTTGTATGCCGTGGTCCATTGGTATTACTACCTGACTTTCGTCTACAACTGCGGTAGACATTATCAAAGGCGATGTGGTAGCGGGCGAAGTTTCCTTCTAGACTGCTAACAGGTAAGTGTGTCGACAAGTGTGGTACTTCCGTCTTTTATAGCCAACGTGCTCGTGTTCTCTACTCGGTCGTAGTATACTCTTCTGTGATTGGTCGTTCCATTCAGTAGGTTGGTATTGCTGGTGTCCAGGTTTTACTTAAACATCAGCACTGTGCAATACCAATCCACTGAATGGAACGACCAATCACAGAAGATCATACTACGACCGAGTAGAGAACACGAGCACGTTAGCTATAAAAGACGGAAGTACCACACTTGTCGACACACTTACCTGTGAGCAGCCTAGAAGGAAACTTCGCCCGCTACCACATCGCCTTTGATAATGTCTACAGCAGTTGTAGACGAAACGTCAGGTAGTAATACCAATGGACCACGGCATACACGCCCAAAAACCAAGAAGATTTGGATGTTTATGTTCCTTCAAAGCTATTCCCATAACAATCTTTGATCAAAACTTCAGACATCAGTTGTCATAACGTTATTTTTTACGGCATTCATACAATTTGACGGCATTACTACAGAGTTATTTGTTAGAATGAATGACATGCGCTAGACATTCGTGCCTTCTATATGTTTCAAAAGTAAGATGACTACAATCACTAAAATATGAAATGCCTTCCTTTTCTTTTATATAACAAAAGAATCCGGTATTAAAAGAAAGATCACATAGTTGTATAAGACGCGACTGTATTGTAGAACTGCAAATCCAGAGTCCATTCAAATATTGCTTGGGCGAGAGCTACCACATACAATGTTTGAAAAATGTAAGAAGCTGCTTTCATGTTATTTATTTTGATATTCACGTACACTTACTATATATACAGGGTGTCCCATTTTAAATGGACCGTCCTTGTATCTTAGTATTGTAACAAAACTGTTCTAGTCTGTGGTGGAAATTATTTATTTACAATAATAAACGTTTAACAAAACAGTTAAACACACAACGAAAGCGTAGTTCTTTAAGAAACAGCAATGTTTATTCAAAGTAAAAATAGTTATAATTTTATGAAGTTTTACCATTCCAACTCACTAGTGGGGAATGGTACTAGTTTAGGTCAAAAATCACTTTTCAAAAATTTTACAATATCTTTCCGTTTTGAGGTCCCCTGAATCCAAAAAACATATTTTTGGAAAAACTCTGTGCGTCTGTTAGTCTGTGAACACGATACAGGTCAAACGGATTGAAACCAAATTTTGGGAGGATGCTTGGTATGCAAATATGACGAGCCCTATTGTTTTTGGGGAAACTCGGCGCATGCGCAGGAGAGATATATGCTACAACAGTGTTTTTTATATTATAATGGCATACTTTTCATAACGACTTATTATTCTATTTACTTTTTCAAGAAAGTTTCGTTAAAATTTTTTTTCATAAATTTATAGTTTCGGAAATATTTTGAAAATAAAAAAATCAGCCGCTCTTTTGTTTTATGGATCTGTTAGAAATAAGCAAGTTCGGAATGCTTTGATTAATTTTTACATGGCGTGGAACATATTTTGTAGATAACCATGGCAACGAATAGCAAATATCAAATTGAATACTAGCCATTACCCGCGTCACCTCACAAGATATCAGAAATATTATTTTCTTTATTATAGTCAAATGCCAACAGTTTTGAAATTGGAATGGTCCCGTCGCCCAATTGGCTGGAATTACAAAGAAAACATAGGCAAAACTAAGCGATCTGGAAATGCTTGTTGTGTTCCGGGCTGTTGCGCTGATGGCGATTTAAGTAAAACAAAGATCATTGGCGCCATAATTTGACGTTTCGCTGTCAGTTTAAGTTAATTAATTATTAATATATTATGCGCCATTATTGATAAATCAATAATTCTCATGTACCTTTTATGTTATTATGCTATTTATATACCTAATGGTTACAATGTGAATTTTAAGCTATATAAAATTAACATCAGTTTTTTTCTTATTACATTTTTTTGACACATCATGGTCAACTAAAGTTTTTTACTTATCACCATAGAAACTTGTCGCGATATCCTTCAATAATTCTCTATTACCCACTAGCGGCGCTAGTAGGCTTACTATCGAGTGTGACAATAGGCTATTGCTTCACTCGATAGTAAGCAACTTTTTTTCAGAATTGCTGCCTGCAAAATTCTGAGATATAAAGACGACCCGTTTAAAATTGGACATATAGTATATAGTATTTTTCGCAGTCCTATTTTTCATACTCATTTTGCATAGTGCTTGAACCTGATCTAAATTTAGATTTTATGTACTCATCTACGTTGGGATAATAAAAGAAAATATTATCTTTCATTTGGAATTTATTTGCGCAGCTTTAGTAATGCGTGATCTGGTGAAAATATTAGCTGAATTTTCAGTTTGTTTAAAAAGAATCAGCATGAAGTACCGTACATGACACCGTGATTGCCGCATTTCAAAACAATTTTTATGGAGAGCCAGTACACTGGCTGTTTTCAAAGATTTTTTTACATGGATACATAATACGATTTCATATGTGAAAAACTTTTTAGCAAAAAATTAAACCGCCGAAAAACTGAAAAGCAAAAAATAATAAATCTTTTTATTAAACTAAGTTCTATCTAAGTAGTTGAACGTATGTGACAGTCTAGTATATCTAAGTAATTTTGAGTCGGCGTCAACAATCCTTCTTAGGAAATCTCTGAGCGTTCACGAAGTTAATGTCAGCGACAGAGCAACCCGAACGGGCACACACTGAGGGCACACGTCTTTGCGAGTGGTCGTGTGGAGAGCGCATGTTTGGAATGTTAATGTTTATCGCTGGATCATTGTTAATTTGATTTGGTTATTTCTTTTAGTAATCTTTGTTCATTGATTGTTTGACGCCGACTCAAAATTACTTAGATATACTAGACTGTCACATCGTTCAACTACTTAGATAGAACTTAGTTAAATAAAAAGATTTATTATTTTTTGCTTTTCAGTTTTTCGGCGGTTTAATTTTTTGCTAAAAAGTTTTTATTTTATAATTTTTTGTGGCTATATAATTTATAATTATAATACACAACTCAGCATGAAAATCTGTGCGTAAACAATATTTCACTCTTATTTTCCCACCATTAGGGTAGTAATTTTTTTTCCAAATTTATATGGAACCAACTTCGGGGTATACCCTTTCCAATAAAAAAAGAATTATCAAAATTGGACTACTCTGTAAAAAGTTATGTGTGGTCATACATTACAATCAGTGAGTGAACAATCAATCATCCCCTGTTTTCCTACCCTTAGGGTTGGATTTTTTTTACCAAATTTATATGGGACCAACTTCGGGGTATACCCTTTCAAACAAAAAAATAATTATCAAAATCGGACTACTCTGTAAAAAGTTATGCGTGGTCATACATAAATAAAAAAAAATATACGCGTCGACTTGAGAACCTCCTCCGTTTTTGTTTTTCGTCGGTTAAAAATTAATGCTCGTCAGCTCTAAATAATTTATTTTTGACATATCAAAACAAAAGAACAGCTGACTGTTTTTATTTTTAAAATATTTCTGAAACTATAAAGTTTAGATAAAATTTTCTTTCACAAAACATGTACCGATTTTCCTCAAAAACAATAGGGCTCTTCATATTTGCATGTCAAACATCGGTTTCTATCCGCTTATTCGTTTGACCCGTATCTGTCATATGTGCTCACAGATAAATTAACAGGCAGACGAATAGACTTTTTCCAAAAATATGTTATTTGATCTCTGGAGGGAAAATTTAGAAATGTGCATTTTTTGCGTGATATTTATTGTAGATTTGAGGTTTGAGTCCAAAAAGTTATATTTTTTTCTATAAATTAAGATTCTTTACATAGATTACTACAATCAACAATTTCAACACAAAATGTAATTCCATGTTTAAGTTTACAACTTTTTGACGAGCATGAATTTGGTAGTATGAATATTTGATTCTTTACGTAAAATGGGCATTCTGTTCACTGTAAACAAAATCCAGCGAAAATTAAAATATATCCACTTTTATTTAAACTTGTTAAAAAAGTTGTGTTTTAATTTTCTCTGAAAAAATCCCATGATCATTCTAAAAATGATAATGTGGAAAAGAGAATTATACCATTAACATTTCCGTGTATAATATTCATAAAGCCAAAGCTACTGATAAAAAATACGTTGGGCTTTTAATGTCGGTACAAAAATAATGCACTGTTGTATAAACTAAATAGTGGTTTTGTATGTACAACAATGAATTTCGTAATATGTATGGTCACCACAATGCTAATCACTCAGCATACATAAAGACAAATTCTATCCTGAAAAATATATTCAGTTAATGAACATTCAGTACAAGAAATATATGTCTATAGAAAACTCAATACGAGCAGGAAAACTTCATATTGCAAAAACAATTTCACTATACGAAAATAGTCATTGCATATCTAATAAAATAATAGTAAAAAAATGTGTTCAAATTATTGAAATGTACTGAAAAGGAAACAAAAAGTTTTAATAATTTAGGTTCATAATTATTAAAGCGTGAGCTGTAAGCTCTACGATCGTTTATTAACCACAGCCCACGCTTTTATAATTATGAAGTCTAAATTTTTAAAAATTATATTTTTATAAAATAAATAAAAGCTTGTCTTTTAATTTTTTTCCTTATTAATATTTTATTTTGTTCTTTTCAGCCTGTCAACATTTTTATTATTAAAACATTAATTTATCAAAATTAATTGACTACTAATTCTCAAAGTTTGATTCATGTCTTGTTATCGGGAATACATATGTGTACAAAATTTCAAATCCATCTGATAAGTGACGTCCACCATATTGAGCTTACAATGACGTCACTTATTGTATTCCACTCGTCAAACTCTTTCATTTGATACCCATGTCAAGAGGGTTGTGAATACAAATGAAATCCGCCATCTTGAGGCGCCCACCATAATTGATTAACGCTATTATAGAGATATTAGGTATATATATATATTGCATTGTCATCGGACAAAATATAAAAACTCTAGCTTAATTAGATATACAAATCGTTGATTAACGTCCGATTAGAAATTTTCAATAAATAAAATTATCGACCAATTTTTCAGACAAATATATTAACAAACCAGTGGGAGTATATGCCCAAGTAATTCAAGAATTACAAGGCGCGAAATTTTACATCATATACCCTGGTGTTTTGTTTGAAAATTGGTGTATATTTATCGTTCAGCCCGGATTTTTTTTTTTTAAAACTCCACATTTGCCCCTTCCCGTTTCACTGCGAGACAATTATCATACCCGTTTATCTTTCAACCCGGAATTGTTTTTTAAAAAACTCCACATTTGCCTCTTCCCGTTTCACTGAGAGACAATTCGCATACCCCTTTATCGTTACCCCGGAATTACAATTCGCATACCCGTTTATCGTTAACCCCAAAATTATTTTTTTAAAAACTCCACCTCTGCCCCATCGCGTTTCACTGCGAGACAATTCGCATACCCCTTTATCAAAAAAAGCTTAGTCCGCCATATTGAATTTAGAGTAACGTCACTTTATTTTTCGAGTTATTCTCAGCAAGCCCTTTCATTTGATACTTATATTGTAGGAAAGCATAATAAACTTAGTCCGCCATCTTTAGAAATCCGCCATATTGGATTTAGAGTGATGTCACTTTATATTTCGAGGTATTTTCAGCAAGCCCTTTCATTTGATACCCATATTGTAGGAAAGCAAAATAAAATTAGTCCGCCATTTTAGAAGTCCGCCATATTGGATTTAGAGTGACGTCACTTTATTTTTCGAGTTATTCTCAGCAAGCCCTTTCATTTGATACCCATATTGTAGGAAAGCATAATAAAATTAGTCCGCCATCTTTAGAAGTCCGCCATATTGGATTTGGAGTGACCTCACTTTATTTTTCGAGTTATTTACAGCAAGCCCTTTCATTTGATACCCATATTGTAGGAAAGCATAAAAAACTTAGTCCGCCATCTTTAGAATTTCGTAATATTGGTTTTAGAGTGACGTCACTTTATTTTTCGAGTTATTCTCAGCAAGCCCTTTCATTTGATACTTATATTGTAGGAAAGCATAATAAACTTAGTCCGCCATCTTTAGAAATCCGCCATATTGGATTTAGAGTGATGTCACTTTATTTTTCGAGGTATTTTCAGCAAGCCCTTTCATTTGATACCCATATTGTAGGAAAGCAAAATAAAATTAGTCCGCCATTTTAGAAGTGCGCCATATTGGCTTTAGAGTGACGTCACTTTATTTTTCGAGTTATTCTCGGCAAGCCCTTTCATTTGATACCCATATTGTAGGAAAGCATAATAAACTTAGTCCGCCATCTTTAGAAGTCCGCCATATTGAATTTAGAGTGATGTCACTTTATTTTTCGAGTTATTCTCAGCAAGCCCTTTCATTTGATACCCATATTGTAGGAAAGCATAATAAAATTAGTCCGCCATCTTTAGAAGTCCGCCATATTGGATTTAGAGTGACGTCACTTTATTTTTCGAGTTATTCTCAACAAGCCCTTTCATTTGATACCCATATTGTAGGAAAGCATAAAAAACTTAGTCCGCCATCTTTAGAATTTCGCCATATTAGATTTAGAGTGACGTCACTTTATTTTTCGAGTTATTTACAGCAAGCCCTTTCATTTGATACCCATATTGTAGGAAAGCATAATAAAATTAGTCCGCCATTTTTAGAAGTCCGCCATATTGGATTTAGAGTACGTCACTTTATTTTTCGAGTTATTTTCAGCAAGCCCTTTCATTTGATACCTATATTGTAGGAAAGCATAAAAAACTTAGTCTGCCATCTTTAGAAGTACGCCATGTTGGATTCAGAGTATCGTCATTTTATTTTTCGAGTTATTCTCAGCAAGCCCTTTCATTTGATACCCATATTGTAGGAAAGCATAAAAAACTTAGTCCGCCATATTTAGAAGTCCGCCATATTGGATTTAGAGTAACGTCACTTTATTTTTCGTGTTATTCTCAGCAAGCCCTTTCATTTGATACCCATATTGTAGGAAAGCATAATAAACTTGGTCCGCCATCTTTAGAAGTCCGCCATATTGGATTTAGAGTGACCTCACTTTATTTTTCGAGTTATTTACAGCAAGCCCTTTCATTTGATACCCATATTGTAGGAAAGCATAAAAAACTTAGTCCGCCATCTTTAGAATTTCGCCATATTGGTTTTAGAGTGACGTCACTTTATTTTTCGAGTTATTCTCAGCAAGCCCTTTCATTTGATACCCATATTGTAGGAAAGCATAATAAAATTAGTCCGCCATCTTTAGAAGTCCGCCATATTGGATTTAGAGTGACGTCACTTTATGTTTCGAGTTATTCTCAGTAAGCCCTTTCATTTGATACCCATATTGTAGGAAAGCATAATAAAACTAGTCCGCCATCTTTAGAAGTCCGCCATATTGGATTTATAGTGACGTAACTTTATTTTTCGAGTTATTCTCAGCAAGCCCTTTCATTTGATACCCATATTGTAGGAAAGCATAATAAAATTAGTCCGCCATCTTTAGAAGTCCGCCATATTTGATTTAGAGTGACGTCACATTATTTTTCAAGTTCTTTTCAGCAAGCCCTTTCATTTGATACCCATATTGTAGGAAAGCATAAAAAACTTAGTCCGCCATCTTTAAAAGTCCGCCATATTGGTTTTAGACTGACGTCACTTTATTTTTCGAGTTAATCTCAGCAAGCCCTTTCATTTGATACCCATATTGTAGGAAAGCATAATAACATTAGTCCGCCATCTTTAGAAGTCCGCCATATTGGATTTAGAGTGACGTAACTTTATGATTCGAGTTATTCTCAGCAAGCCCTTTCATTTGATACCCATATTGTAGGAAAGCATAATAAAATTAGTCCGCCATCTTTAGAAGTCCGCCATATTGGATTTAGAGTGACGTCACTTCATTTTTGGAGTTATTCTCAGCAAGCCCTTTCATTTGATACCCATATTGTTGGAAAGCATAATAAAATTAGTCCGCCATCTTTAGAAGTCCGCCATATTGGATTTAGAGTGACGTCACTTTATTTTTCGAGTTATTCTCAGCAAGCCCTTTCATTTGATACCCATATTGTAGGAAAGCATAATAAAATTAGTCCGCCATCTTTAGAAGTCCGCCATATTGGATTTAGAGTGACGTCACCGATTTTCCCCAAAAAAATTACTAAAATTTCTAGTAAAAATAGATAGAGTAAAAACCGTCTTAAAAACTATATTATTATTATATAAAACAACATTATAAGAGATATATTCTTTTACGCATGCGCCGATGTTCCCCAAAAACAATAGGCCACTTCATATTTGCATATCAAACATCCTCCCAAAATTTGATTTCAATCCGCTCATCCTTGGTGTCGGAATGATAAGAAATGTCAAAAGTGACGTTTGCTTCTGTCAAAGTATTAAGTTCTAATAATTAGTTATTCAAATTGTTAACTTAGAAGGCGTTGCATTTCAGAAATATTCGAAACGGCATCCGTTTTTGAACAAATGCTATCTTTTAATTTCATTATTGTCATAAATAAAATTATCGACCAATTTTATTTTAAGACTGAACATACGCAATAATTATATTACCATGTTATACCGTGCAACAGAGAGAGATAACCGAAAGATGTTTGCTATCGGTTATATCAGATTGAATTTATTTCTATATAAATGTGTATAAAAAAACTGATTGGGCGAATTCTGTTGTACGAAATTTATGTAAAATTTTCTCCTCTTTCGTTTAAGACAGGTTTCGAACCGATCTGATTTAAATTGAGCGAGTTATAAGCGAAAAACTTCGTTTTTTCTAAATTGCTCCCCTCTGGAGCAAAAATTCAAAAATCGGGCGACGTTAGGATCTAAGTTACCCGGAGACAAATCGAACAAGAAAAAGTTTTTTAAAATCGGTTAAGTCGTTTGGGCTGTACGCTGGATACAAAATTCGGGATCACAGATTCACAGATTCACAGATTCACAGATTCACAGACAAAGCGAGTACATATAGGCGCTTTAGCTTACGCTATTCGCGCCTAAAAATAATAATTAATACATTGACGTTTCGATCCGGATTTGAATCTTCTTCAGAACTGTTCTAAAATTATTTTTATATTTATATTATATTTTTTTGAAAAAGGTCCATATCCGGACCGAAACGTCAATTATTATTTTTTGTTAATATATTTGTCTGATAATATGGTCGATATTTTATTTATTAATTATAGTCTAAATATTGATAGCAAGATTTGGACTAAACCGAGAGACATTCTGACTGACACAAACATGTTATTTATTTAGATTCATTTATAGGATTTTTAGATTTATTTTCTACTTCTCCGAATATAATCATGAATATTATTATAATTTCTATAGGCGGAACGAGTAAAATGACATACTGAATGCCATCATCCATTGACACTTTTGTTACTAGTAACTATTATACGAGTAATGCTCATAAAATATTATATCCATTCATAAATTAGTTTCTTGGCAATAATTCAGCAAAAGAGCACAGCAAACATACATATTTAATCCGGTACACAACACAAGGAACTGGGTTAATTTGTCATTTGCATTTCATTCATATTATGTTCAACATGATATGATTAATCTTTCAACAGGATATGGGTGTTTTAAATACAGGGTGTTAAAAACAACTTTTACAAGTCCCATCCAGGAAAATGTGATTCTTGAATTTAACAGTTAGAACTGTTGCGGATTTTTAAGTGGTATTTGAAGTTTTGAACAGATAATAAGCAAACAACAGTAGTTTACTTACTAATTCACCTGACGCTCGAAATGATAACTCACTATGTACTTTTACAGCACGCCCAAAGAAACACGATTTCAGCTAAAATTTAATCAACGCTGGAAACGTAATCCTTAAAAAAGAAAACACCAAACAGTATACTTCCGAATTAATTCTATGTAATTTTAAAATGAAAAAAAAAGGTGGAGATTTATTTTACTATAAAATAAAATGTATACAAGGACATAAACAACGGTAGTGTACCCTTATAAAACGCAAGTATGTCAATCTGTTTGTACGTTTATAATTGCTAAACCGATTTTTGTGCAGCTTCATCTGAGTACATTATCTAGACAAGTTTTAGGCTATGTTTGATAAAATTGGGTCGGCAGTATTCAAATTATAAGTAAGTTAAAAGAGGTGAAGTTTTATTATCCAATATATCAATATAAAGACAATAAAAAATTCGAATTTTGGACCTTTATGTATTTTCTTTATAAAATCTTTGATTAATGTCTGATTATTCCTCAATAATTAATAAAATTAGCAACCAATTTTTCTGACAATATATTAAGAAGTAATTAAATTACAATGCAATTAATGTTGAAAACCTTTTTGAAATGGGTTCTATACTACTAGGGTTATAATAATTTTTTTCCTTGCGAATTATATTCTCGTTTTTTTCCGAAACTAATCCCAAAGTTCAAAACACTTAGATTAGATTAAATTCGATCTATTATTCTATAAAATTATTGACCAATTTTTAATACAAATATATTAACAAAAAATAAAAATTAATACTTCGACGTTTCGGTCCGGATTTGGATTTTCTTCAGAAATATGTAATCTAAAAATATAAAAATGAATTTTTTTTTTTTTTTTTTATTAAAAACCTTTATTTACAATTATTATAAAAAAAAAACAGATACAAACAAAAAGAAAACAACCTAAGACTATATTCATATAACACAACTTAAATTAATATTTGAAATAAAGGCAGTTAGGCTACAATTCGAGCCTTAAAACGTTATTATATTTAATCTAATGTAGTGTTCAGATATTGATCAAAATTCGTTTTGTTAAGTATTTTTTGTTTTTCTTTTCTTAAATAATTTTGATATGCTCTTGTATTCTGTTCGTTATTTTTCAAGTTAAAATCAATTGTTGAACTTATAAGCCAGATTAAAAAATTATTTTGGTTCTTATTTACAACATTTATATTAAGAAACAAAATATCGTGATCTTTCATTTTTTGAGGCGTAACTTCCAGAATTTTACTTTTTAAAAAGCTCCAATTATGCTTTGAATTTTGACATGCTATTATCCTATGTCCAGCCGTATCTTCATTGGCGCAACGGACGCAGTAAGGTGTACTGGCTAAATTGTGTCTATATAATTTATAGTTTGTTGCATAATTGTCGTTAATTAGATTGTATACCGTGCATTGTTTTTCTGAATCAATATAAGAATTAAACACATTTTCCCAAATTTTTTTCCACGGGTATGACGGTAATTGTTGCTGAATTTTTGGCACCGACTGGGCCTGTTGCTCCAAATAAAGATACTTGGCTGAAATTTTTATATCAGGGTTATTTTTTATAAAAACTGAATCATTATATTTTTTCGTAATTCGTTTAAAAATCACTGGAGTTTTTGATTTTGCCGGTTGCGTTATCCATTTGTCTATTAATGATTTATCAAAATTATCCTCGAAATCTCGTACGGTATTAACACATTGTTTTAAAAGAAGCGCTTGACATTTAGTTTTAACCTCAATTAATCCTAGTCCCCCTTTTTCCTTTTTTAGACGTAACTGTGACTTTGCTATTTTGAAGAAACATCCCTTCCAGATAAACCACCCTAGGGATTGTTCTATGACTGCTGCAAATTTGTTAGTTATGGGTAGTAATTGTGCTAAATACCAAATTTTCGCTAAGGCAACATTATTTACTAACCAAACACGTTGTATTAGGTTTAGATTTCGTGATTTGTTTGCACTGAAGAAATGTTTAATATTATTTATAACTGGTTCCCAATTACGAGTGATTAAGTTATTAAAATCTTTGAGCCATATCACTCCTAAAGTTTTAAACTCATTTTTAATGGGCATGTTTATGAAGTGGCTTGAATTTCCGGGTATAAATTCTCCAAGAAACATAACATTCGATTTAGAAAAATTAACTTTGGCTGAAGACGCTTCACAATATTCTTTTAAAATTTTTTGGATTTTAAGTCCATCAGAGGGTTGGTCTATATAAATTTGCACATCGTCCGCATATGCCCTGATTTTCAATGCCTTATTATTAATTGTAATGCCATGTGTGTTGTTATCAATTGATCTTATAAAGGGTTCTATAGATAGCGTAAACAATATCATTGACAATGGATAACCTTGACGAACAGATGACTTAATCTTTATTGAATTGGACAGGAAACCATTCACAATTATTTTCGACTGAGCGTTATTATATAAGTTTTTTAAACAAACTATAAATTTTTCTGGGAAATTAAGTTTTTTTAGGATTGCCCATAAATATTCATGGCTTACCCTGTCGAAGGCTTTTTGAAAATCCACATTTATTATTGCAGCCTTGTTGTTTTTTTCTATAGAATGATTCATTATAACATCTCGCAACACCGTAGCATTGTGAAATATGTTTTTGCCTTCCATTCCCGCGCTTTGTCCAGTACCAATGATATTATGGAGAAATTTACGAATTCTTAGAGCAAAAATTTTCATGAGTAATTTATAATCAGTGTTCAACAAGGTGATGGGTCTGAAATCCTCTACCGTTTTAGAGGCGCCTTTTTTCGGGATGAGCGTAATAAATCCTGTAGCAAAATCAGAGGAGTTAATATCAATTGTTGACTGATCTAACACTTTGTTCAAGATCTTAGTTAAATCTTGCTTGACTATCTGCCAGAATTGCAGGTAGAATTCATACGGTATTTTGACAATTAATGAAAAATTAATAACAAACAATTTTTATTAAATAGTCATGGATAACTAATCAGACGTTAATTAAAGATTTGTAGATTTATTATTGTCCAGTGCAGCAGTGAACAGAATTCGTTATTACAAAAGGATACCTACATTAAATTATTTAATCAAATGAAATTAGGTAACTGAGTATAAACAAGTTTTAATTAGTAACAACTTTAGTTTTCGTATGGAAAAGGTAGAATCTTCAGTTCTGCAGGAGGATCATTGTAATAATTTAAAACAGAGTACTCTGGGCTATTGCAATAAAGACTTAAATTAGATTTAGGAAGTTACTATAAGTTTTTGATAACTACGCAGTGAAATGTGAGTTTAATACTTACCAATACATTTCTGCAAATGAGATAAACAAAAAATATAAATAAATAAAATTATAGTTAAAATTTCCTTAGGAATGATGAAATTTACCCACGCGGGTGATGTCGCCGGCAGAAGTTAGTATTCTATATTTAGTGATACAAATTGAATCTGGCGAAAAACGAGTTTAATTATTCTGCACGTAAAAATAAGAGGAAGTAAATACCTGATTATTTAGATGCCATCTGTGTTCATACTATTTTGAGAAACAAAACGTGAGACGAAATTGTTATACAAATATTTTATTTATTCTGTGTTAATTAGTTAATGAATAAACAATACAAAATGTAAATAATGACATGAATGCTATCTATTAGTTTTATATGTTACATTATATATTGTAATTATTTTGTAGATTGCCTGATGAAGTTGAAAACTATCAACGAAACGTTGCAAAATTTGAAAAACTAATATCTATTTATTTAACCTGTCCAAGTATCCGATAATCTATAATTAATACTTAATAACATGGAGGAAAACAACAACCCTAATACAAAAAAACTCGGGTCGCAGTGCAAAACCCTGCCGACAATATAGTGTATTTGCTTTTATAAGCAGTGTGGCTCTATTGTATGAACTTAACCTTGTTTTTGGACAAAATAAAAAAAATTACACCTTAATACACCCCTTAAAACAAAATTTTCATACCTAACTTCAATACTACGTATCAATCCAACATCTGCACCAAATTAAATACACCATTCAATATGTAAATCCATACCCACAAACTAGCGTTTTCATAAAATTTGTAAGTCCGGTCCTGTCGGGCCGATTGTAATAAAATTTTGGTAGCACATTTTAATCATTACTAAAGGGTTAAATTTCAATTTTGAAACGATTGGGAGAAATTTTTCGGTATTTTTGGGCCCAAAAATATTTTTCAACCCCTAAAACCCACCCCTTAAGTGGCACGAACGGGCCCATTTTAAATAGGCTTCGTGCGGTGATGGATTTCAACATGTGGTCCAAATTTCGTTAAAATCAATTAACTCCTTCGAAAGTTATAGCCCGCACACATATATATATAAATATATATATATATATATATATATATATATATATAAATATATATATATATATATATATATATATATATATATGTATATATATATATATACATATATAAACATACTTTTCCAAAAATGGTGCCAAACTTCTTAGAAAGTTATGAAACGTCGAGAAATTTTGGTCCGACCCCTAGGTCCCGCCATCCGACCGACGCCAATAGTGTAAGTGCCTTATGGCAAATACACTAATAATATTCATGCTGAAATAAAAATGTATGAGAGAAATTTTCCACTTTGTGTATAGATACAAATAACCCAGATTTAGTACTTGTACATATCAAAGCTATATCACTGTACATGTCTATTTGCATTGTTTTTGTTTGTGGGCGGTAAAAAAGGAAACGTTGCGTAAGCAGTTAGAAAGCATGTTGATCGATCGATACTGGTAAAATAGTGTAAATTAATTTTTTTATATAATGTATTTTCAGAATTAATTTTCTTCGTATTTTCGTGGCACATCAGATGAAACCAATTAATATATAAAAATTTCTAAGATTGAACTGAAAGAAACGTTGTTTCTAACGAGTGTGTTCTTAGATAGTTGTTTGATAATAATTAATCTGTACTAATATTATAATGAGGTAAAGTTTGTAAGTTTGGATGTAGGAGGTTATCTTCGAAACTACTCATCCGATTTCAAAAATTTTTTTCACCAATATTTACAATGAACCTTCAGGATGGACATATATGGCTATATATTATCGCATTAAAATATTCGCGCTTTTTGTGTAGACCAATTTTGCAACGTAAGTCGACGAAAAAACAGTGGTAATTTACAAATTTTGGGCATCATAGAAGGCAAATTTGTTTAAATTCCAAACTATAGAATTTATATTTTTTAAATCGTTGATTAACGTCTGATTATAGAATTCTTCAATAAATAAAATTATCGACCAATAATTGGTCGATAATTTTATTTATATTTTTTAAATTTCACCTTACTAATAAGTCGAATGTTTAAATAAATAATGAAACCAAATAAAATTAGTATTACCGAAAAAAAATTCCAGCCAATTTGGCGACGTGACCATTCCAACTTAAAAAATGTTGACATTTAATATATTATAAAAACTCGGGTCGCAGTGCGAAACCCTGCCGACAATATAGTGTATTTGCTTTTATAAGCAGTGTGTCTCTATTGTACGAACTTAACTTTGTTTTTGGACAAAATAAAAAAATTACCCTCTAATACACCCCTTAAAACAACATTTTTTTACTTAATTTCAATACTACATACCAATTCAACATTTGTACCAAATTATATACACCCTTCAGTATGTAAATCCATATCAGTAAACTTGCGTTTTCATAAAATTTGTAAGTCCGGTCCTGTCGGGCCGATTTTATTTAAATTTTAGCAGCACATTTCAATAATTACTAAAGGGTTAAATTTCAAATTTGAAGTGATTCTGAGATTTTTTTCCGTATTTTTGGGCCCAAAAACATTTTTCAACCCCTAAAAACCCCCCTTAAAATGGCTCGATCGGGCCCATTTTAAATAGGCTTCTTGCGATGATGGATTCCAACATGTGGACCAAATTTCGTTTAAATCGATTAAGTCTGTCGAGAGTTATCGTGGTCACACATATATATATATATATATATATATATATATATACATATATATATAAACATTTCCAAAAATGGTGCCAAACTTCTTAGAAACTTATGAAACGTCGAGAAATTTTGGTCCGACCCCTAGGTCCCGCCATCCGACCGACGCCAATAGTGTAAGTGCCTTATGGCAAATACACTAATAAAGAAAATAAAATTTCTGATATCGCGTGAGGTGACGCGGGTAATAGCTAGTATTCAATATGGTATTTGCTATTAGTTGTCATGGTTACCTACATAATATGTTTACGTCATGTAAAAATTAATCAAAGCATGCGTAACTTGCTTATTTCTGACAGATCTACAAAACAAAAGAACAGCTGATTATTTTTTATTTTCAAAATATTTCTGAAACTATAAAGTTTAAAAATATGTTTTTTTAACAAAACTAAATAGAATAACAGGCCGTTATCAAAATTGCACCATTTTTATAAAAAAAAACATCGTTATAGCATACATCCCTCCTGCGCATCTTCCTTCGTGAGTATTCTTGTTTGATATTAAAAAAACATAAAAAAACGATGATTTTTTGCTTTACCGCTACCAGAAAAAAATATCTACAGCCTAGGTTATTGAAGTAAAATTTTAGGTGCGACTTGAGAGTAACTCAAATATTTTTCTTTTACTCTCCCGATTTTATAAAAACTTTTGTATTATCTATTCTTCTCGGGATCTATTTCATTCTAACGTCACGCGATTATTTTGATTCCAGAGGCGAGAAAATAAAAAAAAACGTAGTATTTGGCTTATACCTAGCTCTCTGAATTTAAACTGGATCGTTTCGAAACCTGTCTTAAACAAAAGGGGAGAAAATTTTACATATAACAGAATTCGCCCAAACACCGTTTTATACATGTTTATATGGAAATCAAGCTGTATCTATATATATAAAAATCAATGCCACTTTTCGTTGTAATTTTATAACTCAAGAACGGGCTCACCTATCCAAACCAAATTTTTAGGCTTTGTTCGGACTATTTAGTAGATGGTTTATGTGAAGTTTGCACAAAATCGGTCGAGCGGTTCTTCATTTATCACATTTTTTGTAACAAATATCTATAAAAATCAATGCCAAGATATATAAAAAATGTGATAAATGAAGAACCGCTCGACCGATTTTGTGCAAACTTCACATAAACCATCTACTAAATAGTCCGAACAAAGCCTAAAAATTAGGTTTAGATAGGTGAGCCCGTTCTTGAGTTATAAAATTACAACGAAAAGTGGCATTGATTTTTATATACCTATCTTGCCACTTTTCGTTGTAATTTTATAACTCAAGAACGGGCTCACCTATCCAAACCTAATTTTTAGGCTTTGTTCGGACTATTTAGTAGATGGTTTATGTGAAGTTTGCACAAAATCGGTCGAGCGGTTCTTCATTTTACACATTTGTAACAAATAAATTCAATAAATGGCGGATCATTTTGTTAATGGGGATTTTGCTGTCAAATTGAAACTTTTTTCGGATGGGGACTGTGCTGTCAAATTGAAACTTTTTTCAGTGTTGACGTAGGCTCCACAAAGGGAAGCGAAGCCTCCCCAGAGAACCTACGGTTCTTATATGGAGAGCCGAAGGCTCGACTAGTGTCGTTTACAACCGAGCGGGGCGCAACATATTGTGTTCATACGGGTGTTTTATTCTTTTGTAACAGAGCACGTCAATTTAAAAATGAATTATTTAATGACATTTTTATATATATTGACGTATGCAGTCATATATATTTCCATGCACACATATACGCATATGTACCTATATTTTAAAATAGCTAGCACTTAATAAAATAATTTTTTCTTTGAATAAATGAATTTGATGTTCTATTTATTTTTTTTTGTTATTTCACTTTATACGTAGCGAAGCACGTACAGGGCCGCTAGTAAATTATATTTTATCTAAGGTGGTCCTTGTCTTTTGCACAGTGTAATATAAAAATTATATGATTGCGTATGTTCTGTCTTAAAATAAAACCGGATTTTTGTCAATAATATTTTAGGAAATGTAACGTCTTCTGATTTAACTATTTTAATAACTTAATGAAAACCAAATATTTTATAAGACGACACGCGAAAATAAAATTATATTAACGCCAGCTTATGCTTAAATTTTATATTTTACAGTGAAACCTTGAACTCATGTTATTTTAAACCTTAATGCTGGTTTTTAAAAATTGAAAATTATGCTAAACGGCGCCGTCGTATTTTTTCACACACAGATATATGAGAGCACAGCGAGTATAATATGGAACACGCTGATAAAACAACACGCTACATTAAAATTTAAAATCGTGCTTTGAATGAGGACGAACGCATGTATTTAGTTGGTACATATGGGTACTATATACCTACCCGGAGCCCCAGCCGAGCCGTGGTTGTATGCCTCACGTTTGCCTGGCATGTAATATGTACGTCGCACTGTCAGGTTCGAGATATCGTTATATAATACTTACATATCAGATGGGATGTTAGCTTAAAATAGAGTTAAAACGATCCAAGGTGAAAAAGCGACATTATAAAACGTGTCCGATATAATATGATTGAAAGCGTATTGAGAATTGATCCTGTTACAGAGTTCTGTATGGCGAATCATGCTGAAATATTACATGGATGCAGGTCCGTAACTATCTTTTTCGGATCCCTTTGGAATAAGATTTTTTTTGGAAAAAGTAAAATTAAAAAAAAATCGTTGCAAATTTACTAAGGATAAAATTAAAAAGATGGTTAATTTAGATTAAGATATTTCGAATCATAAAATAAAAAAACAACGAAAACTAGTTTTGCGGGAAACATTTGAATATAATTTATTTGTCAATTGTCGCGTTTAGAAATGACTCTTTTATGACGCGAACCAGAATGTGGGTATTTTTACAAATATAAATAAGCATACAAAAATAAAAAAAAATTATATCAGCCTAGGTATACTAAATCTCAAAAATTGTAAACTATTATAGTTGGCGCTAGTTGCCTAAAAACAAATAAATGATAAAAAACACCCCATCGCTGGGCCTACCTATACTAAATTTTATGAGTTGAATAAGTCTATATATTTCCCCAAAATACCTAATGGTTTTAACCAGTAGTGCAACCAGAAAAACAAAAATATCACTCGTCTTTGCCGCACCCACGATATTCGGACTCTTCGAAATTGCAAATTGATAGTTATATGAAAATTAAATAGTTCAAACATTCAAATATGGTTTTCATATAATTATTTATTCATTAGGCCTAGTCTGACACCTATTTCCTCTATGACTTTTTTTGATTTTGGGGCGTTTTCCTTCTAAATTTTCCGAAAGATTTCATTTTGACGACATGTAAAAAATTTATAAATAGTGTTTGTTTTTTAATTGGATAGCTTAAAAACCAACCAAAACGCTAAAATAGTGTTCTCTGACAAATAACATGAACCATTTGAAATGCCTGACACCTAGTATATGTCGACATAGGTATTCGAGGTGTCAGACATTTTAAATGGTTCATGTTGTTTGTCGGAGAACATTATTTTAGCGTTTTGGTTGAAGTCTTTAAGCTATCCAATTCTAACTTAAATAGAACTAGTCGAAATTTTTATTGAAATACTCGCATTGTACCTAAACATACTACCGGGTGAAGTTAAACACTTGTAATGTGTTATTGAGGTAACAAGCGTGATGTCTTGAGCTTGAAAGGATTGAAAACACCGCTTTGGCGCTTTCAAGGCTATCAAGAAATAAAATAGCATAATTGTTGATACTCTAAATTAGATATTGATTTAAAATTTCATGTGTGAAATAATCGTAAAACTAATGTAATGTGTGCAATAAACAAGATAGTTATTAGAAGCAATCCTAAAACAACTATTAACGGATGCTACGTTTTTTTTCTGGGAATGTATCTATAAATATATTTCTGTAAAAACCAATTTCGCAATCGAGAATCTTGGCAACGTGAAAAGTCATTAAACTAATTACCAAAATGCAACAGGTTAATAAATTTTATTTTAGTAATTTATATTAATTTATTAGATAGTAGGGGCCTGGTCTGGTTTCATCCAGATTTATAGAATACCTATTAAACATAGACATATTATTATTATGCCGGTAGGCAAACGGTCAGTTATGAATGAAACGCTCATTATTTATGCTGAAGGGCTGAAAATTTGGGATTAGGTACATGTTTTTTTATATGAGAAATCAGAAAAAAAATCGGTCGGAATATTAAAAAAACTCTGGATCTCGACAACAGCGCCACCTACCGGGTTCAACTATAGCTAGGAACCATCCAGGTTCAAAAAAAAATGTCATCAAAATTTGTCGAGCCGTTTAGATGAAAAGAATTACATACACACGAACACCGGAATTTTATATTAAAAAAAGATTACCAGTCAACTAAGTATTTCCAGTGCTCAGTATTAATATATTTAGTTCTTAATTATTGCAGCCTTTTAAGCAAATTTGTAGTTGATAACAACTAGGAGGAGCTTTTTGAAATTCGCGTTATAATTAATTATATCACACAATATTTAGGTACTCCATAATATACTAAATCATAAATCTATAACATTACACCTGATTAGGCAACTTTAAACTAAATTAACTGGCTTTCCCAACTAGTGACACTATAAACTTTACAAACGAAAACCAATTCAATTTTCATAATGTGGAAATAAATTTTAATTAGTTTCTGGTATATTTTTTAAACAAGCTTTTTTCGGAGACATGAAAATATTTTATTCAATTCTAACATCTGATTTTATTATTTAAAAAAACTATTTTTTTTGTATTTATTTTGTAATTTTTTTAATTTGAATTTTTATTATTATTTATAGAACTTTGATTATTTATTTTTAGTATTAAAATATTCTAAAAGTGGTTCAAATTCGGACTAAAACGTCAATTAAATACCAGTAAAACAAAGTCTGTAAGATTAGTCGAAGAATTTTATTTATGAAAATATTATATTTATATGACGATAGAAACGCAACATTAATGCTGGAAATGACGGCCTAAGAGACGAAAATTTCTCACTTATATAAACTAGATCCTTATCAAAATATTGTATTATCGATTGGATATTTGAATCTGGATAAACTACAAGTTTTGGTGCTAACTAACAGTTAGAGTTCCTTTCGTATTGTGTCACAAAGTACCTTAAAAAAATTTCATAGCCCTTAAATTTATCATATAAACAACGTTTGCTTTTTTTTAGCCAAGTCTTTGCCCTCAGCTTCGCTCGCGTTAATGTCAGACTTGACAGGAACATTATCAAAACAAGTGTAGGTGAATAAATTATATCCTGTTTTTTTTTTTTAAATTTTAAGTACCATTTCATAGTATACCACATTTCATCGGAATAGGTCCAGCAGTAAGACAAAAATTTTGGAAACGTTTGTTTT
Organism: Xanthostigma xanthostigma; assembly: GCA_963575645.1. NCBI lineage: Eukaryota > Metazoa > Arthropoda > Insecta > Raphidioptera > Raphidiidae > Xanthostigma > Xanthostigma xanthostigma. Next base: position 19,026,513 of record OY754467.1, read on the forward strand.
TGTTATATCATAAGAAAACGGACTTACAGGCACATGTCTCGTAACTATTATTATTATTTTTACATAATCCTGTTGGTGGGCTCATTTTTTATTCTCATAATTATTAATTACTTATATATAAGTGAAAATCAGCTTGTAAAATGATCAGAATTAATGACGAACTATTTAAAGACATTAGAAGACTGATAAATGAATGAAAAATGATAAAGCTGTATTAACTCAAAATATAGTTATATAGGTATATAAGTTTCAAGACTTTTTAAATTGGCAATAATAATTAATTAAATCTAATTTTTCATGCAGAACGATTTCTCTTCGCAGACTAATATTTGATATCTCTAGGAATTGACTGATTAATCCTCGTATTACATGTAAAAAAATATATTTGCGCTCTGCTAGCAAAGCTCTCTCAAACGGTACCCCACGAACATAGGGAGATTTGAACATTTTTCCCTGCTTACATGTATAATTGTGCCACTTTAAAAAAAATTTCTTTAAATTCGATTTTCGTTTCTGAGTCAAGGATTTACATATCGTGTGTGAATTTCAAGTCGATATCTCATTTAAATTACAATTAGCCTCTGACAGACGAACGGACGGACGGATAGTGTTCTTACAACAATAGGGTTTCGTTAAACATTACCGTACGGAGCGTTACAGTCTGACATTGCTGTAAAATTTTACTGACATCGTAAGCGTCGTTTTTGGAAAAAAAATTACTATTTTTTTTAGGGAATCGTTTTTTTTATATTTAAGGTTAGGACTAATTTTACAACCAAGCTTCAAAATGTGACCGTCGTGAAAACGCATGCATTATGTAAATAAAATCGATTCAGTGGTTTGAGAGTTGTAGGAGTGACCCACAGAGAGACAGACTGACATTTTTTAAAACTACTTTTTTCAGTCCTAGGTACTTGAAAACGTGTAAATTCAGCAAAAACAAAACTTTCCCTACAAACTATATATTATTACAAAACTGTTCTTTGTGTGCACGGTGGTAAATATTAATTTACAATAATAAAAACGTTAACAAAACAAATAAATAAAAAGTATTTCTCTTGTAAAATGTAACAAAACTAATAAGGGAACAGAAAACAACTAATTCTAAGTAATAAAATAAAAATGCAAACTCACTACTAAATCTATGTGTACACAAAAACACTATAACACGACTATACACAAAATTTATTACCACACTCTAGTAAATTTATATCAGAACTCAATAGTCTAATAGCCACACAGCCATATGCATTTATTTCGTACTGATAACGCACGTGTTTACTTCACCGTGTCCCAACCGTGTCTGTTCTAACTGACCTCGCGCGGCTGTATTTATATGTGCGGGGTATTCTCTCTAGTGTTTTCTCGAATGTTCCAAACCCGTCTATACCTGCGTTGCAATTTTTAGAAGTTTGGGATTTGAATACCTGCTTTTATAAAAAACCTTCTACCTGCTCTTATTGTTACACCGAGAAAATTCGACGGGAATCAGTGTCGTCACAGCTGGGGGGTTACAATATATATAGGAAAATATTAAAAACAGATGACATGAAGATGCTGCAGTTAAAAGTAAGACATTGATTGACAAGGCTGATAAAGCGTATGCTATTTATATAGCAAGAAAGTAAAGAAGATACGATTGGAAAATTATGTATGTGACAGCGGAAATGGAAAAGCAGCTTGAAAAGTTCGTGAAAACATTCCCCAACCCTAAATGCTGTTGTGTAACAAATAGGAATTTTTAAAAATGACTGTGAAAATGAGTATTCCATCTCAGTTCGATGCTGCACCCCCTACAATAATAATTTTATTAATGCTGACACATAGATTGTTCCCCATCCTCGAAACGAGTTGAACTTTACGCGTCTGTTATACGAGATGTTTTTCACATAATGTTCAGCCTTGTTGATTCCAGTAGGAGTTATATTACCCTTAGCGAATTGTAGCTCTCATGTTACAATATACCTACACAATATAGTGAGTTTACAACGAAATGAAAACATTTACAATATAATATTAATTATTTTCGTTACGATTGTTGTTAACAGTAATTGATAACTCATTCGTCGCGATAGTAGAAGATTTGGGTTTGAGTCGCGATATCAAAATTGTTTGAATAATATTTTTTTTCTAATAGTGCATTGTAACGTCAGCAATGGGTGTTTCATAATGTAATAGCAAACTGTTACTATTTATTCGTATATTATTAAAATAAAATAAATAAAAAAAACATTTTAATATACCACGTTTTTAAACCCAACTAAAAAGTATCAAATAATTTTTGTAACTTGTAGGATTTGAAACGAAAAACGTAGGGCGCATTATTTGTTTTATCTCATAAATAGATTTTTTCATTGATAGCTATTCTTTACACTTTTTAAATAACTGTCGCATGCGCCCCACGTTTTCGTTTCAAATCCTACAAGTTGAAAAAAATACTTTATAAGTACTCTTTAGTTCGTTTTAAGAACGTGGTAGGACCTATATTAAAAAAAAAATATTTATATTATTATTTTTTTCATTTTAGTTGCTAAAAAAGTGGTAAAAACAAAAATATATCGTAAAAAAGTGGAAATATTATATGGTCCATGGGTGTCGAACCCGCTACCTTTGCGTTGTTAGCACGACACTCTAACTGAGCTACGGCCAATGATTGTAAGATGTCGTTCAACGGTAAATAAGTAATGAATGAATTATATGTATTTATTAAAATTTCTTTATTTCTTTAATTATTTTCTTCTTTATTTTAGTATTTTTTCGTATTGTCATCGAATTCTGAGTTATGTTAACAATTTCAAGTCTCTATCTCATCAGGAAGTTAGTTTAAAATCAACTACGAAGTTTGGCCCGACACCCACAAAAAGCAAGTTAATATAAACGTGGTAAAAATACACTCTTAAGTTTTAGAATGAAAAACTATAATCCCGTCCTAAGCCGATGTTGTTGATTGTGTATCTAGGACCGACGGTTTTGATCAACGTGACGTTTCTGCCACGGGAGCCAGCAAGTGTAACAATTACACGTTTCAAAATCACATTGACGTCTAATAAACATAGGTGCTGCTAACTTCATTTCAAACGTCTGAACAATTTGAAACTTTGCACACATATAAAGAATCCATGACAATATAATAAATTATTTATACAGGATGAGTCAGACCACCCATAGCGGTCGTTTTTTTCGAAAACGGTTAGTCGTAGAGAGTTGTGTTAAAAATCTGTATCATAAATGGTGATATTTTTTTCCCGGAAAGGTCGGCTTCCCTATTAGTTTGCTCCGGAATGTTCTGAACTCCGGAATATTAAGTGGCACGATAGGTCGAAAGTGGTATTGTTGAAAAGATCTTTAAAAAATAAGCAAGTATTGTAGGACATTTTTTTTTATTTTTGCCACCCCTGTTAAGTAATATTCGTTTGAAATTATTAAATTAACATGTCATAATAACGAACTTAATTTTAAAAGTTGGCATTTAAAGTCTAGTTTCCTAAGTTAATATTCCGGTGTTCTGAACATTCCGGAGCAAACTAATATGGAAGCCGACCTTTCCGGGAAAAAAAATAACACCATTCGATTCTTCATTAGGGCTTTTATGATACAGATTTTTGACACAACTCTCTACGACTAACCGTTTTCGAAAAAAACGATCGCTACGGCTGGTCTGACTCACCCTGTATAACATAATATAGTCATTTGAACTGTTGGTTTTTAGGTTAATAATTAATATTAGTGTTTTATAATGATATCTATTTAGGCAACCATAAAATTAATACATAAAAAAGATATAATTTAAATATTACAAGATGAAAATATATATTAGATATCGTGTCCATCGATAATAATTAATAAGAAACAATTCGCAGATAGCTAGTTACCTAGTAATTAATGTTTATTTTCATAATAGTTTAGTCAATGAGTGCTCATAAGGGGCATCTAGATGGAAAAGTCGAAAGCAGAACATTTGACTTAGGAACTTTGTTTGGACTAGTTAGGAGATAAACATACTAAAAGTCCTTGCCCCTCTGAGGTACGCCCGAAGGGGGGGAGCACAAAGAAGGTCCCGTTTTTTGGTTTTTTGCTTTCATCTCGAAAACGGTACGTCGTACGAAATTTTGTTGTAATACATAATGAAAGCTGATAAAATTCTCTACAACTTTAGCTTTCACACTTTTTATCTATCTCCAATCTTTGCCTAGCTATGAGCTCCGAAAAATGGTCGAAAAATGATCGATTTTCAAAAATGTGTTAAATTCTCTGTAGCACATTGTAACAATACGAATTTGTCAAAATCATTTCGTATCGCTCATCCAAACTATTAAAAACACCCACACACTATTAAAAAATAACATAAGCTTTAACCTATTGAAGGCCCTGGGCACATTAGGATTATGGGGCCCCTATGACCTTAACAGAGCACTATTTTGTTAGAATAGACAAAGAAAATAGATAAACAAGGTTCTAGATTCTAAGTCGAGGAATGTGATATAAAATGCATATATTTAAAAGGATCACGTTCCCAATTTTAACATGAAGGACACAAAAAAAATAAGTATATGAAAAATAGTTCACTGATGATTTTTGTTTAAAACAGTTTAGGTACTTAGTATACCATTAAACTAGGGGGTCCCTATCGATCGCGGGGCCCTGGGCACGTGCCAGAGTGCCCAGTGGGAAAGAGGGCCCTGTGTGGAGGTACTCCCAGCTTATGTTATTTTTTAATAGTGTGTGGGTGTTTTTAATAGTGTGGATGAGCGATACGAAATGATTTTGACAAATTCGTATTGTTACAATGTGCTAAAGAGAATTTAACACATTTTTGAAAATCGACCATTTTTCGGAGCTCATAGCTAAGCAAAGATTGGAGATAGATAAAAAGTGTGAAAACTAAAGTTGTAGAGAATTTTATCAGCTTTCATTATGTATTCCAACAAAATTTCGTACGACGTACCGTTTTCGAGATGAAAGCAAAATACCAAAAAACGGGACCTTCTTTGTGCTCCCCCCCTTCGGGCGTACCTCGGAGGGGTAAGGACTTTTAGTATGTTTATCTCCTAACTAGTCCAAACAAAGTTCCTAAGTCAAATGTTCTGCTTTCGACTTTTCCATCTAGAATTATTCGTTGCCTAAGCTATAATATATTGTTTTAAATAATTTTCAATTTGTACTTGAAAAAGTCTTTTATAGACGAAACGTCGTACATTTATAAATATAACTATTGTCCACAAACTTGCGAATTTTTTCTTATTAATTACAAAATGATTTGTAGAGGCGTGTTCTAGTTATAGTTCAGTTCTAGTCTGACGCATTTTTAATATAATTATATTTTATTCTAGTTGGGTATTACATAATAAAGTTCAATCCTTTTAAATAATTATTATGAAATATACAATTATATTAAAAAAAACTCTCTTATAGAAATATAGCCTAAAAAGTAAAATGCAGTTTTTAAATATAACCATTTTGTACACGAGCGATAAGAAGTCCCCTAACTTGATATCCTATCGCTGTTGAACAAAATTTTTATATTATTTTTTTTTTTTTACTTTTAGTCCACATTGCTATAAAATAGTGTTATTTGAGTTTTTTTAAATATGAGTTAGTCTTTAACCAAGCAAGTCTGAACCCCAAAAAATGAAAATTTAAATCGAGAATATTTTACCTTTTACAAGAGTCGTTTTACCTATCTGAGGACACACTGTAGAAGTCATGTGATCGTCCATAAAATAAATTTCGAGTTTTTAGTGAATTAACGGTGTTTCCAAGTTGTAACGCTGTTTGTTCGTGCTGGGCCCTTATTATTTTTTTTTTTTTTTTATTAAAATAGGTACAACAGTTTCTATTGAAATGTTTATTTGAAATTTAAACTATTTTTACAATTGTATTTCAAGTTATATTTTAAATGCGAATTTTAAGGTATAATTCTTTCATCAACTTTGTAAACGTCCAATATTTAATTATTATTAATATTATAATGTGATCAACGACTGTAGTTTAAAATAATTATATTTAAACAAATTTGCTCGTGCACAAGAATAATTAATAATTTTACTGACTGAATCGATCGTTGGTTTTTTTTAAGAAATCAAATTAATACTGCTAAAGATTTTCAACGGAATGCGATATTTATGGGGACGATTACATAAGTAGATAGAAGAATTATACAATTATTATTATAAAGCAGAAGTCACAATATAGTGGCAAGTTTTCACTTCGCCACATCCTCCCCTCCTGGATCTGGAACCTCGGGTCCGTGCGAAATTCTTCTGATGAAGGGTCTCAATTGGTCGATGTGTGCGCGGTGTCGCGTACCCGGATCTTCAACGTCTTCTACGACAACAGTGACTGGAGAAGTAAATTCAACTATTCGCCTGGGAGACGACCAACGTGGAATGAACTTGGCAGCCAGATTTTCACCTGGATTGCTCACGGTGTGAAGCCGCTGAAGAACTTCTTGGCCGACTTGAAATGGATTGGCTACTCGACCACGATTATATAGCCTCTGCATCTTCGTCTTAGCTTTGTTCAAGGCGACCTGAACTTCTTCGTCGGTTGCTCGTGTCTGTTGATCTGTCAAACCGTGAAGTCCCCAGCGATTTTCAAGAGCTTGAGGTATATGTCGACCAAGAAAAACGAGCGCTGGCGTGGTGTTGGTGACTTCACTCATGCTTGAATTGTGACTCAGGCTAACATATGGTACATAATCATCCCATTGACGGTGTGAAGCGGATAAACTTTTTATAATAGTAGTCAATGTCGCTTTCAAATTACGATTATACCGTTCCACCATGTTTGCTTGAGCGCGATATGGCGTCGTCAGTATGTGACGTATCCCCCATGACAGACACATACGCTTGAATTTTGAAGACGTGAAGCATTTAGCATTGTCCGTAACAATATACTCAGGTGGACCGTATCTCGACCATATGCAGTGTATCAGCCTCTGGACGGTGACTTCGGCGGTTGCGCGACGAACAGGTAAAATTTCAAGCCACTTCGAGTAAGCGTCGGTAAGAGTGATGGCGTATACGTTTCCACGTGACGTTCGCACTAATGGTCCAACATGATCAACGTATATTCTTTGCCACACTCGGGTCGGGGTGTTGCTTATCATCAGTCCTGCCGGCGGAGTATTACTTGCCTTACACTGTTGACAGATAGGACATCCTCGCACATACGTCTTCACTGCAGTATACATATTTAGCCACCAAAAGTTTCTTGCTATTAAACTGTACGTACGTGTGATACCTTGATGGCCAGCAGTTTGTAAGTCATGGTAATAATGAAGAATCATGGGGCGTAAAGCTTCTGGAACTACAACTCGCTTTTCCAATCTTTTACCAACTTTTCGTAGAAGTGTACCTTTCTTCATGACGTAGTTGGGTATATCTTCAGCACGATCAAGGCGTTGAATGATTAATTTCAATTCTGGGTCTCGTCTTTGGTGCTGTTGAATAGACTGGAATGCCTCGGGAAGCGAGTCCAGCATGTTAACTTGATATGGTTGGTTTTGAATGACATCTTCGTGGTCTTCTGAACTATACATGCGGCTGAGTGCATCCGCGATGACATTGTCAGAACCTCGAATATGTTCAACGGTAAATTTAAATCGCGCTAGACGTAGAGCCCAACGGCCAACTTTGCCCAATTGTTTTGGGTGATTAAAAATATAATTGATGGCTGCGTTGTCGGTCTGCAAGACAAATGGTAAAATCTCCAGGTAATCGGAAAATTTTTCTATCGCCCAAACGGCAGCTAGTGCTTCCGTTCGTAAATCGGATACCGTGATTCAGCATCTGTCAAACGGCGGCTTGCATACTGAACTGGACGAAGAATGTTATCACGCATTTGTAACAAAACAGCTCCAAGGGCTACATCTGAAGCGTCGACCTGTAAAACAAAAGAATTATCAAAATCGGGATATATTAAGATTGGCGGCGACCTTAGTCTTCTTTTTAGTTCGGTAAAGGCGTTGATTTGTTCAGTGCCCATATTAAATTTGACGCCTTTCTTCTTCATGTGGTGTAATGGCGCGGCCAATTCGGAGAAAGACGGAATAAATCTGCCATAAAATCCCACCATGCCAAGAAATCGCATCAACTGCCGCAAGTTTTTTGGAAGTGGATAGTCTTGTATGACTTGAGTCTTCGCAGGATCAACGGAGAAACCATCGCTTGAGATGATATGGCCAAGATACGGCAATCGAGTCATACAAAGTTTAATTTTGTCAGGATTAACTGTGAACCCGGAAGTGCGAAGACGAGTGAAGACTTCGTTCAAATGCGTCAGATGTGCTTCCATATTTTTACTATAGATGATGATGTCATCGAAATAAGGATAAACATATTTGTAGCGTAAATCGGCGAATAGTGAAAAAATTATTCGGTTTAATGCCTGCGGCGACACACACAATCCAAAAGGAGTGTATTTAAATTGGTAAGCTCCGCTAGGTACTACGAATGTTGTAAAGCCTTTGGAGTCATCTGATAACGGTATTTGATAAAACGCTGAATTTAAATCAATTATGGTGAAGATAGTTGATCCTTTAAGTGATTGAAAAACATTATCCACTGAAGGACTTGGAAATGTGTCATAGATTATCTTTTTATTCAGTAAGCGATAGTCAACGCATAACCTTCGGCTGCCATCTTTCTTTGGTATTAGAAAGGCAGGAGAACCGTAAGGTGACTTCGATGGCTCTATGACTCCATTTTCCAGTAACTGTTGAATATGTTTATCCATTTCTTCAGACTTTGGCGGAGTTAATGAGTATGGCGGCTTCCGAACGGGCACGTCATCAGTAAGTCGAATTTGGTAGATGTACTGCGATGTTCTTCCGATGCGGTGAGTTATGACGTCATTGAAATCATCAAGGAGTTTGGTCAATCGTATTCGTTCTTCAACTGTCATCGGAGTACAATTTTCCAATGATATGTTGTTCGACGAAGATAGACCGGGCTCGGATTCCAGTAACGGTAAAACTAATGCCGGATCGAAAGAAAATGATGCGGTACGGTTACGTAAATTGATTTGTAGATTAGTATGGCTTAGTACATCAATGCCTAGAATCATGTCGTTCTGTAACTTGTTGGCAACCAGAAAATTAAATTTCCACGTGTATGGACCAATCTTGAAAATTAGACGAGCTTGCTCTTTAATTGTGACTGTTGTCCCGTTTGCAAGACAGCATTTTTGAAAACAGGAAACAATTGAAAAATATTTTGTATTCAATTTTTTCAGAACATTTTTGGAAATTAGAGAAACATTAGCTCCGGTATCAAGGAGAGCGATGAGTTTGGTTCTATGGATTGATAACTGAAGAAAGGGAAGAAGAGATTTGGGAGACGGCTGACGATAAAAGGAAGTAAGCGATTTCTTCTGGCGTCAAGAACGTTGATTATTAAATCTTCTCGGAGCTGATGAGCTTGGACGATTTAATTCGGCGGTAGAGCTACTTGATGACTGCGATCTATTAGAATGCTGAGTCACATCGGATAAACCCTGTGTATACTGTAGATATGCTTGATGTCTACATTGAGCGGAGTAAATTTGATCGGCCAACACACGTAACTCTTGAACGGTATTGGGTGGTTTAGCGATACGAAGTAAATTAAAAGTATCGTTATTAATGTGGTTGAAAATTACAGACGCTAGTTCGGCTTCTGACATACTAAGATTTAAGGCTCGAGACTTGGAGACTATATCTTGCACGTATTCTCTGAAGGATTCAGATGGATTCTGCCATCGATAAATTAGCTGCGTTCGTAGATGTTCCAAATCAAGGTCGGAAAGTAATGCTTTAATTAAATTATTCTTGACTGAATTCCACTGCCGATTATGATCGATAATGTCATACCATCGTTGCCGGAGATAACCATCAGTCTTCATAACTAACATTTCCATCAGTTGACGTTCCGGTAATACTCGAGTTTCAACTAGCGAATCAATCTGTACTATAAATTTTAGTAGTAGCTGAGAATCCAATCCGTTGCATACCGTAATTGATTCGAGCCAGGTAACAGGTTTAATACCCCAGCGATAGAAAGATTCTGTTTGGCGACTTTGTGTTACTTCAGCAGTATTAGCCTGCATTGAAGCTTCAGCATTGGCGTTAGGTAATAATTGAAGAGAAGATATTGCTGTTCTCAGTTCTTGTTGTGATGTTGCCAAACCTAATATTGCTTGTCTGTTACGATCTTGATTTATTGAGATATTGCGTAATTCCTCATTTCCCGGAATTGGTGACGATCCTCCAAATCTAGGATTTGATCTAGTTGAAGCGTCTTGACTTAATTGCTGTGACATTTCGACATTATTAAGATTCTCTTGCAAATTGGATAAACGCGGTGATTCAACTTGTGGTGCATTCAATATTTGACGATCTAGCGAACGTGAGCGACGACGACGTTGTAATCTTGTAACAGGACCCGTAGGCGCTGGTGTACGTTCCATGTTTCACAAAATTAAAAAATATCCAAACTTACAAACGTAAAATCTTGAAATGAAACGCAGAATGTTGAACTTGAAACTGTTATATAACTTCTGTAGAAACTGTGCTATGCTACCAATGTAACGCTGTTTGTTCGTGCTGGGCCCTTATTATTTTTTTTTTTTTTATTAAAATAGGTACAACAGTTTCTATTGAAATGTTTATTTGAAATTTAAACTATTTTTACAATTGTATTTCAAGTTATATTTTAAATGCGAATTTTAAGGTATAATTCTTTCATGAACTTTGTAAACGTCCAATATTTAATTATTATTAATATTATAATGTGATCAACGACTGTTGTTTAAAATAATTATATTTAAACAAATTTGCTCGTGCACAAGAATAATTAATAATTTTACTGACTGAATCGATCGTTGGTTTTTTTTAAGAAATCAAATTAATACTGCTAAAGATTTTCAACGGAATGCGATATTTATGGGGACGATTACATAAGTAGATAGAAGAATTATACAATTATTATTATAAAGCAGAAGTCACAATATAGTGGCAAGTTTTCACTTCGCCACAAAGTCCCCTAAGCCCAAAAAAGCGGTTTTCAAAAATTTGTCTGTCGTCAGCTGGATCGATTTTGCCTAAATTTTGCAAGGGTATTCGTGATAGTCCTGCTTTAAGCAATATCGATCTTAATCTAAATTTGAGTGAAGTGCCTCCCTGAAAATCTATAAAGCACGTTAAAAAATTGGAAAATGATTTTTTCTCGAAAAAAGTTTTGAATAATTTTAAGAGAAATAAAACGACTAGCAGAACTGTTTCATTCAAGACACTTGTCTCAGTAAAATTTTCTTCGTCGTTATTAACATTTTCTATTTTGATTCTATTGATAAAAAAATAATTAAAATTGCTACTGAAAATTGTCCGTGTAGAAAGTTAATTATCTCGAGACTACATGCTTATGTAGTTTAACATTTTGCAGAGAAATCACTTTATAATACAATGTTACTTTTAACATTTAAAATTATAACCCCTGACATTCTACTCCATTTTAATAAAGAAAGCTCTCCAATTTTGTTCATTTATCTTTTGTTGTTTTGTATTTCAATAGCTACGATTACAAAAACATCTTACTTTAATATAATTATTAAAAAGATGTATATATTGCTTTTTTATAAACATTTAATATTTTTAAAATGACTATACAATATTGACATATTGATTTTAAATTTCATGGACTTCAGAAGACCCGAGACTATCTGAGTATCTTTGTTTATTTGCAACGTGAAAATTCGCTTCAGTGCCTCTATCGGCCGGTTTCACAACTGATGAGAGACAAACAGCAGAGCATATCTGGTTCATGGCAATACAAAATTAATGATTATTTCACAAGCACAAAACTAATGTCCGTAAACAACAATCGATTTGACACATGACTACAAACCTGTCAGTTTCCCGCCAATTCTGCGATCGACCGATAGAGGCGCTCATGCGAGTCTTTTCGTTGCCAATACGACGCAACACGAACTTCAGTATGAAAACGTGTTTACAGGACACGCTATAGCGACATTATACATATTGGGAAGATGGCGGGTGGTCTCACAGTTCAGCAGTCTGTGTGTATGTATGTGCAAAGATGTGTATGGTGATTTATCGAAGCGCATTTATAAAAGTAATTACAGAGCTATTGCGGCCCGTGCGCTGATTACGGCGCAAACATTATACATAACGTATACCTATCAACTACGTTGTAGAAGCGCCACCGTCGTAGCTATTTATCGGATGCATGGGAGCTGCTTTCCTTTCGACATATCTCAACAAAAATCTTTATCTCAGGGGGGTGTGTAGACAGTGCTGGATTAACATATAAGCAAAATAAGCAACTGCTTCACGTCTCAGGGGGCACCAAAAATTACGTGATCTACTGATATAAAACTGTCTTCAGAAGTACAGAAATTAAAAATAAATAATAATAATTTATTTTTTAAAAACTTTTTAACAAAAAAATTAAACCGCCGAAAAACTGAAAAGCAAAAAATAATAAATCTTTTTATTTAACTAAGTTCTATCTAAGTAGTTGAACGTATGTGACAGTCTAGTATATCTAAGTAATTTTGAGTCGGCGTCAACAATCCTTCGCCGGAAATCTCTGAGCGTTCACGAAGTTAATATCAGCGACAGAGCAACCCTAACGGGCACACTGAGGGCACACGTCTTTGCGAGTGGTCGTGTGGAGAGCGCATGTTTAGAATGTTAATGTTTATCGCTGGAGATTTCACGTATCATTGTTAATTTGATTTGGTTATTTCTTTTAGTGATCTTTGTTCATTGATGGTTTGACGCCGACTCAAAATTACTTAGATATACTAGACTGTCACATACGTTCAACTACTTAGATAGAACTTAGTTAAATAAAAAGATTTATTATTTTTTGCTTTTCAGTTTTTCGGCGGTTTAATTTTTTTGTTAAAAAGTTTTTATTTAATAATTTTTTGTGGCTATATAATTTATAATTGTAATATACACAACTCAGCATAAAAATCTGTGAGTGAACAATAAATCACCCCTATTTTCCCACCCTTAGGGTAGAAATTTTTTTTCCAAATTTATATGAGACGAACCTCGAGGTATACCCTATCCAATAAAAAAATAATTATCAAAATTGGACCACTCTGTAAAAAGTTATGTGTGGTCATACATTACAATCAGTGAGTGAACAATCAATCATCCCCTGTTTTCCTACCCTTAGGGTTGGAATTTTTCTACTAAATTTATATGGGACCAACTTCGGGGTATACCCTTTCAAACAAAAAAAAAATTATCAAAATCGGACTACTCTGTATAAAGTTATGCGTGGTCATACATAAATAAAAAAAAAAAAAAATATACGCGTCGAATTGAGAACCTCCTCCGTTTTTGTTTTTCGTCGGTTAAAAATGAAAACAATGTTTTTTTAACTTTACATTTTTATTACTTTTTTTTAATTAACTGTATAAAAAAAATACCGATTTTATAGACAGTAAAATTTTGAGTGAGAGCATTAATTGTAAAATTCAATTTTTTTTCCTAAAATTCTATACTTTCTTAACTTTTTTAAGACATTCACAATTTGAATTTTTTTTTTTTAAACTTAACATGACTTAAGCGAAAAAACAGGGGTCGGACGGCGGGCACTCTAGCTACTCTTCAACGGCTCTGAAACTTAAAAATGAAGAATATTTTTACTCAGGATACTTGCCGCTATCGTGTGAACCACAGTATGAAGGTCTCAATTTTTTTGTGACTTTTAAAAATTTTAGAAAACTGAAAATTGGAAAAGTTGAGTTTTTTTCGCCTTTACAACGTCTTAAAAAACATTTCCGAGAAAAAATTCCAAATTTCAGTGGTTCACACGAGAACAAGATTTTTTAAAGTCGTTTGACGAAAACCGCAAAAAATATCTTTTTTTGCGCTCTGGAGAGTGCCCGCCATATTGAAAAATGATGTTTCGAGAAAAAGCCATTCAAAGGAAGAAAACGGATTATTTTGGTAATAACATTTTGGAAAAAATTCTTATCAGTCCGAATACAGTAGTCCATTTTCGTCAATTGCATCGTTTATCGGAGGGAGATCGGAGGAGATACAGCTGACTCACACAACACAAGAAACGCTCCTTTTCAGATGACGCGCGCGCGCAAACATTTGCCTGTAGCGCCCGGAATATTTTGAATACAGCGCTCGGAGTGCCCGTATTTTGTCCGGAACAGAAGATTTTTTTAAGCCAATAAACTGAAAATCGATTTGTTTTCGATTCTACACTGTAGCTACTCCCCCCGATTGCACTTAGACTTGAACACCTCCGATCAAACAATGCCCTCTATCGGAAAAGTTTTCTATCTTTTTTGGATCATGCTACCTACAAACATCCTTTGCACTCTTCATCTCTTATTCTATTCAATAGTCTCAAAATGGTTACAGCTCTTGCGACACTTTTTTTGAAGTTAAAGGTTTTCTGCGAACGTTAAATGAAAGACCAAAAATTACACTCTACACATTCTACAGATGAATTTTTTTGGAAAAATGTTTTGGACATGTGATTTTTTTTTAATTTTTCAGGATTTTTTTCAATTTTTCGCCTGCAGGAGTTGTAGTGTGATTCTTGGTGTTTCATTTGACTTTCAACCGAACCCGTTAGCTTTAAAAAGGCATCGTGAGAACTGTAACCGTTTTAAGGTGAAAGGAAAGGATCTTTAGGTACAATATACCTACTCTTAGTACATAGTCTCGCATATTGTTACGATATCTGTCGCCATTTATCAATTTCAAAAAGTATAAATATATTCTTTCGTTTCCGAATGAGACTATACGATATCAGTATAGTTAATTAGATATAAATACACATTTTTCTAATAAGTTTTTTTATGATTTAAAATTCAATTTGAAGGGTTCAATACGATAACTCGATGTGCCCAAATTTTGACATAATATATTTTTTGTTTTGTAAAAAAAATTCAATTTGAAGAAAAGTTGAGGGTACAGAAAATAATGATAACGCCACCGAAAGAAGAAGAACAGAAGCAGAGCACTTGCCACTTAGTGAATATTATCCAAATCAGAAATATTATTCGTTAGGACTAATAACTTATTTGTTTAATCTCTTTCATTTGTTGGGGTTACAGGAAAATGCCATCACCTAAATGCTCATAAAGCTTTTATTATAATGAAAAAAAGCTGAATAAAACCACTAAAATACATTAAATATTAATTAGATATTCAAGCTGGAAACTTTCTAATTTGCAAATATAAAGTAATTATCATTAGTGACAAAAAAATACACACTTTTGCTAAAAGAACCATAATATATAGCCGGGCTCTATGAATGTATAGTGATAAAAATATGATTATATTTCACTAATTATAACAAATGAAATAAAACGTCTGTTTGCTATAGTCAAATATTATTTTAAAAATCGATATGAAAACCTACACATGTGGAATTGATACAATACTTATTCTGGGTTGCAGAAGGCAATGTCAAAAAATTAGATTTAACAACGAACTTAGGTTAGTTTTTATACACGCAGAAGTAGTCTAATATCGTTGTAAAACACTAGGGTACCTGCTTTATTAGGGTAAATTTTAATCAATATTTTGTTTCGATGTAAAAATTGCACAAAAAACAAAATGTATACCCAATTGAAAAAAATATCCTTTCAATAGAACGATTATTTTCCGAGCAGGGTCGATATAAAATTCTAAATTTTTCTTGCGGAGACTTATGTGATGACAATATAAGTATGTTCAGCGTCCAATCAAATTTTCTGACAACGCTTTGTGTAACCCGGCATAAGAGGATGCGTACAAAATAATAAAATTTACATATGCATAAAATTGAGTATTTTTCCAAAATCACTGAAATTCTTTCTGTGAAAAATATTTAGAAAACACGTTTAAAAAATGCATTTTTAAAGAAATTATTTTGAATGAAAGAAAATTCCTCAGGGCTATATTCACTGAACGTAAGTAGTTATTTATTCGATTCATTTGTTCTTCACGTAGCTATTCCTCCGAATAAATTGCGATAATTCAATTCACCAAGCATAATTATGTTTACTACAGGTATAAATCTATTCTGTCCAAATTCTCGGGTATAAATATTTATTCGCGTGATAAAATAATAATGGCCGCCACATAGATCATAATACCTAACCTATAAAAAAAAACAGTTGCTCTTGTAAATTTATTTATGTGTTGTATACCTATTAACAATTTGTGAAGTGTGTAGTTGTAGAATATTAAAGTTAGTGGAAGTTTTGTGTGCAATTGTGTTAGTTTTATCCTAACACAATTATTATTTTGTGAAACTTTTTTTTGACGTTTACACTAACGCCATCCGGTCAGATATTTGAGTGAACGTCAAAATATTCAACAAAAAAAGCAAGGCGTATAGTGCAGTATATATTTAGTCTACAAATAAATATTTTTTCAGATATATTGCTTGTTGAATTGAAAGTAAATTTTATTCAAAGGAATAAATTTGTTTCAGGTTAGTAACTTCTATCTTTAATAGAGAGTGTAAAATGAATATGGGCATCAGCAGATAAAATTTATATGTCGGTTAAAAACTTTAAGTGATTTTTCGAAACTGGATGACATATTTTAGAAGCCCCGTGTATATAAAATATTTTCTTTTCGACGCATTCTCTGAGAAATGTGTAAATAAGTTTGTACTTTACGGTGACAGACATACATAACCTAACAAAGTATATAATATTACGTCTGAAAGTAATGATGAATACTTTTAATAAGTGCTTAAATATAATAATTGAACTCTAGTTTATAAACTCTTCCTGTATAGCCCGCTTTTGCATTAAGAAAGTCTGTTAAAACTTCTTGTTGCTCTTTTTTAACTTTTTTCTTGTCGTCTACTTCACTTTATGAAAACTGTTTACTTTTGGTTGCTAAATTTTAATAACGTTAAAACGTTAATTATTATCGTATGCAGGTATCATGTGCATAAAATAGCAGCACGGCAGCGAAGGTAACACTGCAGACGAATTTATGAAAACTAGGGAGCTCCAGAACATAAAAGGTATATTATGTTTATAATGAAATAAAGTAAATTTCTTGCCCAACGTGAGCTAAACATAAGGCCGCTGTACAAAGTTTTTTTTTTGGAACGTCAAAATTTAGCGTTTTCTATGACTTAAAAACAAGTCAAAATTTGGGCACATCGAGTTATCGAACTGGACCTAAGAAAATCTTTAATAAATCATTTAAGGTTAAACGCTGTCAAACGTATTTTTCCATTGACTGAGTAGTGTAGGAGGAGACACTTTACGTGAAAACTAAGGTCTAAAAACTTAAAAACACGTGAGAAAAATAAGTTGAAAATAGATGGCGTTGAAAATACATGAATCTCACAATAGATACAAATAATTTGTATCTCATAAAAATGATTCTTTTTTTAACAAAATTTTAAGATCACTGAAATAATAAATCAAAACAGAGCAACCTACCCTATAACATAAAAGAGATTTTAAACAATAATGAAGGAAATATAAACAATACCATTAAATTTCTCAAATCAACCGGACTAATAAATAAAATTTAATATCTACACCCCAAGGATCTGGAAACAAATAAACAAAATATAATCAAACTATTACTTACCTGCTTATTTCTTCCAATATATTAATATATATTATGATTTACCAATTAACACTGCATATTATACCATTGTAATATTTATGCCAATCATCCCAGTGCTCATGACATTTCAGTCGATGCACGCCTTAATTTTTTGTAATTTTGTTTTTGTATTTTTTTTTCTCTCTTTGTATAATAAAAAAAAAAAAAAATCAAAACAGAAATGTCATAAGAATAATTAATATAGATTATGAATTTGTTGAAGGGATTTAAATTATGAAATATTTGAATGAATATTTTATCAGAACAGTACCTATATATTTGACACGCTTGCAAGGCAACATAAAATTGATGTGATCGGTTATTGTTTGTGTTAGCGCTAACGCGGGTCTTGCATACATATAAAGTATTTATCAAAAGCTTGTTAAACTCTAGGGTACTTTAGATAGGGTAACAGGGGGTTATAAAATCTTTTCACTGTATTGCGGTATTATGTTGACTCTAATTTCGTACAGGGTAGCATAGCTTATTTTGTTTGGTTTTTGAATTATTTAGCTTGACTCCGTATATTTCTGTGTTTATATATCTTTATTATATCTTGTTTCAAATTTTAGAACAGCTTTTTCAACTACTTACCCTTATCCGATTGAGTTGAAATTTTGCATAGGTGTGAAGTTCCGGTGACAATACAATAAATACAATATTATAATAACTAACTGACCGTTCCAGCTTTCGTCCGGTAGCAAATCGCACTTTTAATAAAGCACACAAAAAACTTAAAAATAAAAAGAGGTAAAAAACTTGTAAGTTAAACGCTTTTAATGTACAATCGATAATGTACTAAAAACTAGAAAATAAATCTAAGTCATCATTGAGGACTTTGATTAAATTAAAATTAAATGTCCATTTAAGGTCACTATCGATGGATATACCAAGAAACTTTACAGTGGATGTTATTGACAGAATATGGTAGAATGCAGTGTTTTGTTGTGTCAACATTAATTAATAAAAATTTATTGGTGGAAAACCATACTGAAGCTTTGTCTAGTGTATTGTCTGAATTTTTTTGTAGCTGAAATATGTCATTATGACTACTAATAAATGTGGTATCGTCTGCGTAAAAAAAGGTGCAGGAATCATTTATGTGTTTTGGCAAGTCGTTTATGTAAATTACAAATAGCAAAGGCCCCAGTATGGATCCTAGATGTTCCGTCTCTGCACGTAAATACAATACAGTAAGTCAACGGATATAATCAAGCCATCCCTAAAGGACATATCTTAAAGACAACGTGATTTTGTTTCAAATTTTAATTTTAACACTTCAATCGAAATCGGTTCGACAGATTCTAGTGTGCGGTTATACTTAATAAATTATTGAAGGATGTATTAGTACAGATTTTGGATTGATAATGAACTAACTGAATATTTAAACTGATGAAAACGTAGTTTTTAAAAAAGCATTTTTATTTTGTGCTTGTATTAGCAAATACAATATTTTGTCGGCAATTTTTGGACTTATTTTCCACTAACGTTTTAAAACGTTGTTGATTTTTGCGACTTGTATCAGAATTATGACTCAACTGCACAGGCGTTTTAGGAAAATAAATCTGATTTACAGAAAGCTGTATATCAGTAATTGACATCGTTCCCATTGTTTGAAATATTTTTCACCTGAGATAATATGATACACAAAATTGAGCCGTAACATAATTAAAATCTCGTTAAAACAATGTCCCCTGTCCTTCATTATCCTGTGTTCCCCTACTTCCTCGTTAAACGTGGAACAGTTGACTACTAATTATAAACCGCTTAAATGATAATAGAACTTTTAACTATTTCGTAATTAAAAACGTGATTCCGTTTTTTGTTCCTCGGATTTTTATTTAATCGTAAATTTATAAATTTCGTAATATTAGTATTACTTTAACATAGTTTTGGGAATTAATTATTATTTAAACTTTAAACAGAACTATTCCAAACTGAGTTACTCTTTAGAGTCTGGAGGTACAAGATCAGTGCCGGATTAAGATTTTGGTGCCGTTTGCGGCAATCTACGCAGTTTTTTAACCTATAAGTAAATAATTTAATACAACAAAATCGATCTGATAAGAATTTTTCGAGTAATTTAAAAAAAAAAACTTTTTTACGAATTTTTGTTCACGATATCACTTGAACAAATGAATCGGTTTTGATGCAGTTTGCGGCAATCGACGCAGGAAAAAAAGTGATTAGATTTTGCAATAAATCGGTTTAGTAATTTAGAAAGTATTTAAAAAACAAATTTCTAAATATTTGAAATTTGTATTTTTCTCAAAATCTATTGAGGCGAGTTATTCCAAATTTTCAGGAAATCTAAATTCAGCAACGTCACGTCAGATGTTGCAAATCGCGTTTCAATCGGACACTCCGTTCAAAAGTAATAAGAGGTTTACATAAACACACACGCATACAGCCCAACGAACATCATCGCCAAAATAGTCAGAACAGCTTCCTAGGACCTCAAAACGTTGAGATCTGACGAAAACTTGATTTCCGAAAATCGGGGTCAAAACAATAACTTAGTTTTTCGGCTAAAACATGACAGTCTCCATGGAACAATATTATTATCTAAGTATTAACTTAATGCTTCTTCATTTTCATTTCATTAAATGCACCATTAATAATACGTCAAAATTTCACATTTTTATACTGTAAATAATCGTTTGATTACCTACTGATAAAATGATAATTAAAAATTACCTACGACTAGTTCATTTCAATATAAAAAACAATCTTGAATGCAGTGTAGACACTGCGCATTATAAACAACGAATTTCCCACGATACATATTTTAGAGTACGAGATTTTACAATGAACTTAGCAAAAAAGAATGTTGTCGTGGTCTGGAACATTCTATGGAGTCCACAGTCGTCCCAACAGGGGCGCGCAACAATAATATAGTTACTCTCCCATAGAGTTAGAGTTTTTTAAATGGTTCAATTTCATAGAGGATGAAAAATTTCAGAAAAGATGGTGCACTTGCCTAGGCAACGCTGCGAAAACCTGATCCGGCTGCGGGAAACATCATTTCCGGTTTTCATTTTGAGTTACCAGTCCCATAGAGTTAGAGCTTTTAATTTTTATGAGTTTATTGGTCGGTAAGATCTTTTTTTTATATGAACGCCGTCTCCAATAATGATCAAACATAATTTTTTTAAACTAATTTGCCATTACATTAGATCAAAATGAATATGTTTTCCCACTGTCGGATCAGGTTCTCGCAGGGTTGCTAAGACCAGTGATTGTTTAAGACGCAATACATACATAAGTTTTGTTGACATGGTAGCTATGGAAATCATTAATGCATTATAGAAAATGGTTCCACACAAAATGCAACATAGACCGGGCGCTCAAAGGAGGTTCGTATGCATTTTATGTGGAACGATTTTCTATATCTAATGCATTAATGATTTGTACAACTACCATACTAACAAAACTCATGTCTATATAGCGTCATAAACGAAATTCACAATACCTACCTACTATATTTTCGGAAAGTTTCAAGCTCTATAATATTGGAACCATTTTTTACGCCCTCTGCTGATTTTGCTCAGTGTATTAATAATTAATTGATGCACCTGATAAAAAAGCATATTTACATAAATTAATGCAGAAATAACATAGGCCAGTTTATTAGTTTTATGTTTATACTTTATATACGTCCCGATGTAATTATCCGCGATTAAATATGTTTGCAAAATGTATTTTGTGGGTACGCTTTTGTTCATAATGATTACATTTTGTTTATGTTACTGATTTTTTTCCTTAATAAAAAGGATATAACGATTTCTATGAATAAATAAAATGAAATTATAAGTTTGAAAAGGGAAATATTATACCTACATATACACATCGAAATATATTTTGTATAAATTGTTGATTTTTTGAGAAGATGCAGATACAATATGTTACAAACACATTTTTGTTCAGTAGAATTTAAACAAACACGACAGAGTTCTTTTACAATAAACATAAAATACCTTTTTAAACATATACGCGTAAATGAGAAAAGACTTGATACTGTTTCTTTCTATGTTGATAAGACACGTGTATGTTATTTCACAGAAGTTCTCAATCGATGGCTGACATAGTATACGCCTATTCTGTCGTCCTACATGTAGAATCCTTATTATCTCAAAATTGGTTGTTCTGGAGTTACGTCCCTGTTAGTCTAAGATCCGATATTTGAAATATATACCCTCATCTGTTATTTGATGATGACAAAGATTATATGTTATTAGACAATATTATATACATTGATACATTGCACATGGTTTGCCTAGCTAAATCGCGTACCGATTCTGTTAAATAAAATAAATTCTAATTAACTTTTTTAGATCAACTTTCCCAATTTGTTAATCATAAAAATCAAGCCTAAGATGAATATGCAGACACAAACGATTGAAAAAATACAGGTTTCCTACTTTACCCCGCAGTTCACGAACTCCACGGGAATCAGCCGAAACTTCTGGAAGTATCGAGAAGGAGGCTGGAGAGATATATTATAAGGCAGCGCGAACAGTGCAGACAGTGTAACCAATTACAGTGGTAACAGTGCGAGATATACCATTGATTCTATACATAAATATGTATCGTCTACATAAACATACCTTGTATATCTTCCAGCCTCGTTTCTCGATACTTTCAGAACTTTAGGCTGATTCGAGTGACGTTCGTGAGCTGCGGGGAAAGTAGGCAACCTGTATTTTTCCAATCCCTTGTGTTATATTCTCTTATCTTAGACTCGATTTTTATGATTAACAAATCAGGGAAGTCGATCCAAAAAAGTTAATTAGAATTTATTTTATTTAACGACATCGGTACCCGATTTAACTAGGCAACTCATGGGCAATTTATCAATGTATAAGTATAATTTGACGATCAAACGAGCCCGCCGAAGGCGGGCGAAGTTCGATCGTAATTATACGAAACGTCTCGTTCGAAGATGATAATTTGTAGTAATGCTTGTCATTGCTAAGATTTCACACTTTTTAGATTATATAAGTTAGAATTTTTACTGACTCTGGTGTTAGCCAGTTGCGTCATTTCTATTCATATTTTTAGCGCTGTTAAAGTTGAGTTTTCGCGATTAGATGATCTTGGGTCGTATATTAACGGGTCTTTGTATATGGGGAGGGAAAGTGATCATCTTCGAACGAGACGTTTCGTATAATTACGATCGAACTTCGCCCGCCTTCGGCGGGCTCGTTTGATCGTCAAATTATACTACACGTCTCGTTCTCGATGATAATTTGTAGACTTTTAGCGTAATTAGAAAACTCACTTCCATGGTTTTTAAGTATTAATCTTTATTCCTGTAAGATTTCAGGTTACATAACTACTATAAATTTTTACCCGAGAAACAGTTTTATACTACATTAGATAGTTAAAACAGATTTTGCAAAAGTATCGTTATTTTCTTGAATCGGTCGATTGTAGAATTTTGCAAAGGTCTGTGATCTTTGAGACCAGCCCGCAGTACGTCTGATAGTGTTAACATCAATACCTTTTCTGATAGCCGCAGATACTGCTGCATGTTTTGTGCTGTAGGCTGTAAATTGTATCAATGCCTGCCTTAGTTAGCAGGGATTTAATCCAGTGACTTATTGTCTGGGCGGTTACATTCTTGTGTGGTTAATAGTTGATATGAATAAGTTATTATTCTGATTGTTTCTCAGATCTTTAGTCACTTTTAGGTAATCTATTATAGCTGTAGCGGCACATAGTCCAGGCTTATCTTCATAAAATGGTAGTATAAGTTCCGGCTGATTTTCCCCCGGTTTGGATGTTTTTATCGGTTCTGGAAATTTTTATCGTTACTCTAGATTTACCAATAGACATATTTTTTATATTAATTATTGTAAGAGTCTGAAGTCTGTGCGCTGTGGATAGGATGAGTAATGTTGATACTTTCTCTGATGTATTCTTCAGTTTAAGTTGGTTTAGTGGGCCAAACCGTTCTATATACTGCAGCACAGGCATTGTGTCCCATGTAGTAGCGTATTTAGGTTTTGTAGGTCGCTCCTTAAATATTCCCTTAAAAAATCGTGACAGCAATTTATCTTTACCGATATCTTGTGAAGAAATGAGTGATATAGCCGACCTAGTGGAATTTGAAGTTCCATAGCTTGCTCCCTCACCAAACATTTCTGTTAAGAGTTGTAGGATGTCAACTTTACTTGCATTAAAGATTGGAATATTATTTGTCGTAGCAAACTTCCACCATAGTTTTAAGGCGCCTTGATATTGATTGAGAGTTGTTGGGGATATAGACTTAATCATGATTTCGACTGATGCTTTGTCTATTCCTTTGCTCAAGAATGCTTTGCGGATAAGTTCCCTGCCACCAATGAATTTCCTGCCTGGAAGGAGACAATAGTAAGTTTTTATTAGCTTTAAATACTAGAGGTGATTCAGTAAGCAGTGACGTAAACAACGAGTACCACGGTTGGGTTGGCCACAATGGTACCACGACTATTCCTTCAGCTTTATCAAGCATTATTTTTCGCAGAGTTTTTAGAATAAGTGCGAAGGGAGGAAAGGCATATATTTTTTCTGTTGTCCACCGAATATTGAAAGCATCTACTGTCATTGCATTCGGATCTGGGAAACGAGAGCAAAATCTGAGACATTTTTTATTTAACCTTGATGCAAAAAGGTCAATTGTAAAGGGTCCAAACAGTCTGTTGATTTCTTTAAATGACTTATTACATAGTTCCCATTCTGTATCTATGTTAGATATTCTCGATGCTAGATCAGCCTCTGTATTCAAAATTGATGGAATATAGGACGCGTAGATCCAAAGTTTTCTTTTTCCGCACCATTTCCAGATTTTTCGGGCTACTTCGTTTAATTGCGGATATTGAATGCCTCCTGTTCTGTTAATGTAGGATATCGCAGACGTATTATCGATTCTTAAGAGAATTTCGCAGTTTGATAAATTGTCTGCGAAGCATTTTAAACCAAAGTATGCTGCAAGCAGTTCCAAGTAATTTATGCTAAATTTTCTTTCCTTTTTTTTTTTTTTTTTTTTTTGTCCAAAAACCCTGGGCGCTTACACCATTGCAGTGTGCTCCCCACCCAGTCAAGGATGCGTCTGAAGATAGTTCGAGTTTAAATTGTTGTGTTCTAATCGGGTTTGAGCCTGTCGGCGTTTTCATTTTCCACCAATACAATTCTTCTATTAATTGTTTATCAACGTAGATTCGTCCGTCGTAGTTACTGTCGTTTAAGATTAAAGCTAGATACCTTTGTCTTTCTAGTCTTTTGCAGTAGACAGAACCATATGCCACCGCTGGGCAAGCTGCGGTAAGTTTTCCCAATAGTTTTGCAAAATCTCTAATTTTATAATATTTGTTTTCTTGAAAGGTGCTAATTAACGACATAATTTGTATTTTCTTTTTGTCTGTTAGCTCTAGCGTAAAGTCTATTGAATTAATAATAAAACATAAGTATCTGCGTTTTTGACTGGGTGTTTGCGAGCTTTTTTGATAATTTATGATGAAGCCTAATTGTTCCAGCAGGTTTATAGCAAACTTTGAATTGTCTTTACAGGATTCAAAAGACTTTCCAACTATTAGTAGATCATCAATGTATATAATTGATAGGATTCCTAGTTCTCTAATTTTATTCATGACTGGTTTCATGATTTTGTATATACAAATGGGCTTGTGCACAAGCCAAAAGGTAAACATGTAAACTGAAAAAGTTGTCCTTGGAATCTAAATCTTAAAAATTTCCGAAATGCTCTATGTATAGGGATAAGATAGTATGCGTCTTTTAGGTCGATTGAACACATATATGACCCAATAGATATTAGGTGTTTGGCAGACTTAATATCTTCCATTTTAAAATGGGTAGTAATATAAATGTGTTTAAAAATTTCAAGTTAATAATAAATCTGCTGGATCCATCTGTTTGTCAACTAGGAAGAAAGAGGAAATAAATTGATTGTTATCGTCTAGACAGGGCTCTATTGCTTTTTTAGCCAAGAGCTTGCTAATTTCTTGTCTTATTTTAGTAAGATTAATTTTAGTCCAATGTTGTAACTCGTTTGTTTCTCTGTAGAGTGTTCATCCCGTTTGCGAGCGATGTCTGTCATGACTGGACTAATTTCTGTGTTCACTTTTTTGGTGTTAGGGTGCTCTCCTAACATTTCTAGCATAACCTGGTTGATAGGTGGTTTATTTACAGGTGTTTCCCCATCTTCAGTCAGATCGATCTCAGCTGATTCTTTGTCAGCCTGGTTTATAGGGGATTGTATGAGATTGTCCGTATCGACATTCTCCGTATCCTCTCCTTGGTCTAAATAGGGATTTTTTTTTTTTTTTTTTTTTTTTTTTTTTTTTTTTTTTTTTTTATAATTACACTTATTGTGTATTTAGTAGAATATTATTCGCAGTTATTTATTTTGTTTGTCATATAGACTTGTCAATCTTATGGACAGTTTGTCGTATGGACAGTTTGTCGTATGGACAGTTTGTCGTATGGACAGTTTGTCGTATGGACAGTTTGTCGTATAGACAGTTTGTCGTATGGACAGTTTGTCGTATGGACAGTTTGTCGTATGGACAGTTTGTCATATGGACAGTTTGTCGTATGGACAGTTTGTCGTATAGACAGTTTGTCGTATGGACAGTTTGTCGTATGGACAGTTTGTCGTATGGACAGTTTGTCGTATGGACAGTTTGTCGTATGGACAGTTTGTCGTATGGACAGTTTGTCGTATGGACAGTTTGTCGTATGGACAGTTTGTCGTATGGACAGTTTGTCGTATAGACAGTTTGTCGTATGGACAGTTTGTCGTATGGACAGTTTGTCGTATGGACAGTTTGTCATATGGACAGTTTGTCGTATGGACAGTTTGTCGTATAGACAGTTTGTCGTATGGACAGTTTGTCGTATGGACAGTTTGTCGTATGGACAGTTTGTCGTATGGACAGTTTGTCGTATGGACAGTTTGTCGAATGGACAGTTTGTCGTATGGACAGATTGTCGTATGGACAGTTTAGTGTATAATGCATTATTTGCATTTACACCTGTATGCACATAGGTATATATCTCGTGTGGAGACTAAATACCTTGTATTATGTGATAACGGCTTCGTATGGAAACTCATATATCTTAATGCTCATTATTTATTGAGCGTCTATAATTTACAATCTAATTAAATCATTTTTTATTTACCTGAACTTTTGTTTTGATCTTTTGCATCAGAATTTTTATTAAATTCCGTCAGTTTATAAATAGCATTAGTGAGGCTGTTTATTTGTTTTTCCATTTTTTTTTGGCCATTCATCCGTTTTTCGTTTTTTCCTGTCTCCTTCCCGTGATCCTGAACGCGATCTTTTCTTCTTTTTATCTCCTGACATTCTTAAAACTTTAATTTTATTGCACTTCGTACTCTGTACGTGTGAAATCTTATACACAACGAAACAATATGAATAGAAATGACGCAACTGGCTAACACCAGAGTCAGTAAAAATTCTAACTTATATAATCTAAAAAGTGTGAAATCTTAGCAATGACAAGCATTACTACAAATTATCATCGAGAACGAGACGTGTAGTATAATATTATCTAACATAATAATCTTTGTTGTCATCAAATAACAGATGAGGGTATACCTATATTTCTAATGCCGGATCTCGCACTATATATGAGGGTCGTATCTCAAGACAAGTCAAGTTTGAGATATTGATAATACTCATCAATATCGCAAAATTGACTATTGATCAGCACAAAAAAAAATCAAAAAAAAATGTGTGCGTTAAGTTTTTATGTATGATTACAGACATCTAACGGTCGTTGTGGTAGTAAAAGAATAACATTTTAGAAAAATATAATTTATTGGCCACCATAATAGGAAAAATGTTGGTAACCTCCGGATTGCGAAGCTCATCTTTTATTTTGTAGAAATTCGTTTGGAAAGATTTACTTACTGCAACCGTTAAGTATATATATTTCGTAGAACTGTTAAAATATTTTCTCGCACAAAAAGATTTTTTATTTAAACAGTATTTATTAATTCCGAGACACTTGAAAAATGGTGGTTAAACAATTCAGGCATTTACTAGTTTCATGTTATGTACATATTCTCCTATACTGCACGAAAATAAATGAGATAAATTATAAAAAAATAAGTTTATGTTTGAACATATTATCAAACCGATAAATAGGTGTTTAAAAAGGTCAGGAAAATACTTTTTTCATAGGTTCAATAGCAAATCAACATAATGTGATAAATGATAAAAATATTAAGAGCTCTGTGGTTGGAACAAAAATAAAATTAAAGACTAGTTACTTCTTTTATTAGCGAATGTACATTTCGGGAACTATGTTCTCATCTTCAGCAATACACTAAACTGTTTATAAATGATAATAAAATAATAATTTAACTCGATGTACACACATTATTCAAGAAAGAGAGCGCAACACATTTTTTTCGTAAATCCAAAAATGCATAGGAACAACCAATAGATAATATGTGTAAAGTGACATTAGACTTGCAAAAAAATGTATTTAGATTACTTTTGAAGGATATTCCTTTAAAAATGACTTTACTGCATCAAAACGCAGAACGAAAACTGAGTGATGTTTTTTTTTAAGAATGCTTGTGATAAATTAATATATATATGCAATATTTGATACCATGTTTAAGACAATTTAGAAGTACTTGATTTTTGTATCGTGATAAGCTTTAATTATAAATCTTCAATTGAGCAAACAGATAACAATAATATCAGCCAGTAATAGAACAGTCTAACAACTATAACTAGAAATGTAGTCTGGCCAACTGGCCGCAATCTCGATCTCAATACAGTTAAATTGCTTCGCTTTTATAGATAGATAGATAGATAGATAGATAATTTTTATTGTAAAACTAGAAAGTATACAATAATCGTCAATAAACAAAAAAATAATACAATACAATGAGAAAATATTTCATTAGAAAAAGTCTTTATAATTGTATAGACATTTGTCAATTAGAAGATCTTTAACTGTTTTTTTGTAGTTATTATAATTCATTTCCTTTATATGACTCGGTAATACATTATAGAATTTTAATGCCCAATAATTAGGTCCATTAGTTAATTTTCCAGTTTTATAGAGAGGCACTCTGATATCTTTATTGCCTCGGGTACTGTAGGAGTGTATTTCATCAGCTGTCTGGAATGTATTTAAATTATTTTTGACATATAATAGATTATTGAGGACATATAAAGACGGTAGTGACATAATTTTTAATTTTTGAAATATTGGTTTGCAGTGTGCAAGTCTGTATGAGTGAGAAATAATTCTAACTGCTTGTTTTTGAAGCTTGAACACTCTTATTGCTTCCGGGCTATTCCCCCAAAGTATAATCCCATATTGTATTACCGAGTGGAAGAGACCATAATAAATGCTTAAAGCACACTCGTTGGACACAAGTTTAGTAATCTTCCTCAGAAGATAGATTGTCTTTGTTAATTTATGACATATTGAATCAATGTGCGTATCCCATTTTAGAGTGCTTTCTATGTGAAGGCCGAGGAATTTCACACAGCCCTTTGTAACATACCCCGAGTCACGATATTGCAAGATACAATGTTGAGTTTTTGCTATGTTTAATAGTAATTTATTGCTAGAAAACCATGATGTAGCTTCCTCTAAAGTTTGACTTTCTAATTGTTTTAACAGATATATATCGTTTTGATCTGTGATAAATGTTGTGTCGTCAGCATATAAAAAAGTACTGGAGCAGGTAATATTTTTTGGTAGATCGTTTATAAAAATAATAAAAAGAAGAGGACCCAAAATGGATCCTTGAGGAACTCCACATTGTATCCTACAGTATTGTGATTCTTCATTATGTACAATAACTTTTTGATATCTATCGCTGAGATATGATTCCAAAAATTTGTTGGTTACACCTCTGCAACCATAGAAGTTAAGTTTGTTAAGTAATAAATCATGTGGAACGCTATCAAAGGCTTTTGAAAGATCGCATAGACTTAAGGCTACATTATTATTGTTTTTATGTAAGTTTAAAATATTGTTTACCACATTTATTAGAGCCTGGATAGTAGAATACTTAGGTCGAAAACCATATTGATGTTCATATAGCACATTACACTGATTAAGAAAGTTTTCAAGTCTAGTTTTAAATATTTTTTCTAACACTTTAGATAGAACGGGCAAAATTGATATGGGGCGATAGTTATCTGGAATTGTTTTGTCACCTTTTTTAAAGATCGGAGTGACTCTACTTAATTTGAGACATGTAGGAAACAGTCCTTCCATGAAGCAGCGATTGATCAAGAATGCTAACGTTTCACAAATGTATATATTAGCTATCTTTAGTAGGTTTGAGTCTAAACCATAAATGTCTTTAGAGTTAGAATTTTTCAAATTTTTTATTACCGCGAAGACCTCATTATTATCAACTGGTGTCAGAAAAAAAGATTTATTATTTGGCATGTAATGCTCTTGTAATAGTGAATAAGCATCAGATTTGCTTCGCGGTAGGTTATCTAATATTGATTTGCCAACATTTACAAAGAATGTATTTAGGTCTTTAGCTGATACCGGTGTTTCACGATTGAAAGGATTTTCAGTATTAGTTTCTTTTTTTACAATACTCCATATCGCCTTGGATTTATTACTTTGTTGAGACACCAACGTTTCATAATATTTTAGTTTAGCATATTTAATTGACTGTTTATAAAATATATGGTAGTTTTTATAGATGTTTTTAAGCACTGGTGATTTATTAGATAAATACATACTACTAATTAACTGTAATGTCTCTTTAATACAAAAAAGTTCATGTGTGAACCAGGGAGTGTTGTTCTTTTTATTTGTTTGTTTAGTTCTAGTCGTACCAACCTTTATAACTTCCGGGAACGCTTCCTCATAGCAGTCCACTATAAGTTTCAAGAATGTTTCAAATGCATAGTCGCAGTCTTCAATGACTACACATCTATTCCAATCAATTTGTTTGATTAGCATTTCAAATGTATGATAGTTTGTTGGATTTTTACTTCTAGTTCGAAAGAAAAACGTATGTGTTTTTGAGTTATTTACCAATTTGAAATGCACATATTGAGCAAAATGATCTGAAAGAGAAGCAGTGTTGCCAGCACTAACCAAATTTTAATACTTATATATTGTTTTTTATTTTCGGTAATAAAGAATACCCACATTCATAATTTTTGTATTGTTATGTGTAGGTGGTTATTTTGAACGTGAAAAAATTAGTCTACAAAAAGGAAAATAGTATAAGAATAATGAGAGAATAATATTATAGAAACCCAGATAGCTGGTACAGATCTTCTATTCCTAGATTAAATGTAAAAGAAAAACTTGTGTATCGAAATCTAGATTCGAACTCAACGTCGGTTCAAAATTTGAGATGTACATAATACATTCAAGGCGATTTTTTATCAAAGAACTGTCAGAGAATGCCACTTGAGTGATTTTGATTTTTTTTTAATTAGGTTTTTACAAATGCCAACTGTATTTTAAATCTGATTTATAGACCCCGTCTAGGGTTTCTGCTTACTCGGCCTTCTTTATTTCTCGAGGCACGAATATTCTCGACCAGGATTTCTCGAGTATCTCGAAAAATTTTGAAATATTTAATCAAACATGGTTTTATTTTCAAATGTTTGCTTTATTACAAATTAGAATGATAGATGACATCAATTAAATCAAATGGTAAAATTTTAGTTACCATAAATTGCACTTATTAATTAACAAATCAAAAACAAACAATAAATTAAACAAACCATACTCGGCTGGTCTAAATAATAAGTAAAGTGTAGGGTAGTACTAACTTTTTTATAATTGTTGGGTCCCTACCAGTTCCCAAATGTACAATAGTCTTTATACTAATCAACTCGTCACGTGTTATATGTGTGTTTTTATTTAGTTATCTAGCGCACGGAATTGATTTCTCGAGTTGAGTTTTTTTCCCGTCTTGACCAGAGACAAATTTCTCGAGATTCTCGAGCAGAAACCCTAGTTCCGTCATTGGCACGTAGGTACAGCTAGTTTTAATAAATTGTGTCGGGACCAAATACTGGCAACACTGGTCCAGCATAATATTACATAAGCATAGCACAACCACAACGGTAGTCATCATCATACAGATGTTGTAATAGAAACAGCGAACATATTATCTGATATCACAGAAGATGTTTCAGCTTAGATACATAGTTGAAGCTCTGTTTGAAACCTCCAAACAGTAATAGCACGTACATTATACACCAGCTGTTAGAAAAAATAATGTACTCAACACAATTAAATAGTCAAATCTTTGATTAACGTCTGATTAGAACTCTTCAATAAATAAAATTATCGACCAATTTTTCAGACAATAAATAAAATAAATAAATAAATATTTATTTGTATCAGTTACACCAAAATGGTCAAAATACAGGTTAGTTATACGTATTTAGATTAATATATCATTATTTAGAAAGTCCTTATAGTTATAAAACAAGAATTTTTTAAGAACCCTTTTATGGTTTTTTTGAATTTTGCTATGGGCAAGTCTCTTACCTCAGATGTTAATTTGTTGAAAAATTGTAATCCAATATAATTGGGACCATACCTAGTATGAGTAAATCTTTTTAGAGGCAAACAAAGGTTACACTTATATCTCGTGTCATGACGATGTACGCTTGACTGTTGGTTAAATTTGCTAAAATTTTTTTTAACATATACTAAACATGAGTAAATATATTGGTCGTAAAAGGTTAGAATATTTAGCTTTTTAAATAACGGTCTGCAACTTTCATTAAACTCAGCATTTGACAGTATTCTAACTGCTTTTTTTGCACCAGGAAAACCCTATTTGCGAAAGTCGAATTTCCCCACAATTCTATGCCATATGTCATCTTTGAATTAAACAGAAAAAAATATGCAATTTTTAAAACTGACAGATTTACCTCGTTTCTTAGATTTCTTATTAGATACATATTTTTATGTAAATTGGAAACTAAATTGTCAATGTGGTTTTCCCAAGATAGAGTTGGATCGATTAATATGCCTAATAAATTTAAGTTGTCAACATTGTTTTTATTTTCAGCGAATAATGTCAAATGCTGAGTTTTATTTAAATTTTGGGTCAACTTATTTGCAGTGAACCACTGCAAAGCCTCAGACTGTGCCCTCTCTGAGCTTATATTTAATTTAGAAAGATTTTCTTCTTGGGTAATTAGGGTGGTGTCATCCGCATATAAAAGCGCTTTTGCTGTTTTTATGTTGACAATGATGTCATTTATATAAATAATAAATAATATAGGCCCAATTACCGATCCTTGCGGTACCCCGTGTGTTATTGGTTTTTTCGTGGACTTACATTGTCCAATTTCAACATATTGATATCTTTCTGAAAGATATGAATTAAATAGCTGTAATACTTGCCCTCGAAAACCATAATAAGGTAATTTATTTAATAATATATCATGAGGCACACAGTCAAAGGCTTTGCTGAGGTCCAGTGCAGTAATTTCTGTAAACAAGCCATTTTCTTTACCTTCTAAGACCAGGTTTATCACTTCCACTAATGCATCAATCGTACATCTGCGACTCCTAAAACCATATTGAGAAGGCGTTAACAATTTGTTAGTCTCTAAAAAGTTTACAATTCTAGATTTTAAGATATTTCAAAAAATTTTATATAAAAATATATTAACAAAAAATATATAATTAATACATTAACGTTTATGCAGACAAATTTCGATAGTTCCGCATATTGTTTCAGATAAATTTCACGCCTTGAAATTCTTTAATTACTTGCATACTCCCACTGGTTACATATTCTTATAGCGCCTCTCTTGTTTCTTTTACAAAAGTATTTCAAAAGTACACAGTGTACGGAATCGTTCGTGTGCGAGTCCGACTCACACTTGACCGTTTTTTTTTATCTAACCAATCAGAAAACACATATACACGTCATAGCAAGTGGTGTAGAATTACTGTATTACTATCTCACTTTGTATACACGACCCCGTAATTGTTTTTGAAAGAACTCCCCCCAAACGCCCTCTTCTTTTCACTGAGCAAAAAAACCACCAACGCATCGAAACGAGCCCGTAATTGTTTTTTAAAGAACTCCCCCCAGACGCTCTCCTCTTTTCACTGCGCAAAAAAAACGCCATCGCATCGATACGATCCTGTAATTATTTTTTAAAGAACTCTCCCCAAACGCCGCCCCCCCTTTTACTACACAAAAAAAATTATTTTTAAAAATAAATTTTCCGCACTTAAAACGGCTAAAATAATGTTATATGTTGTTTATTAAAATAATAATTGTGTATATCCAATGGTCATATCCAGTTATCGTACTCTAACCAAAAATATATATAATGAGAGCACTGATTTTGAAGAGAAACATCTTTATGCATGGTAAGGAGGATTGGAATTAAGCTTACCACAGGATCTGATGAAACGCTGCAACATCACTTCTCTGTACCATTGAGCTAAAGTAGAACTTTTAGAAGGCATGCCCAGACGATTTTGTCATAGATTCCCAGTTACTTCTGCCTAGGCGTAGGCACTTTTGTTTTGTTATTCGGTTCCTTCGGGCTCTGGTAATTTTTTTGTCCTGATTTCCCGGTTATTGAATGCGACGATCGACCGCAACTAGAAGTTTCACTTTGGTAGTACGTAGTATAAACTGCATAGCACATTTTGTTAATTTTACCCTGGGAATGAACTTCAAGGAATTTCAAATACGAAATTAAACATACTGACCGAGTCGGTAAATTATTTATCTAAGCAAAAAACACATTTTAGTACAGATTCGAATATGGATGCCGTTTAGTTATCACGTACTTGACGTTTGTTTCTCACTTAAGGTATCTACAATCATTCAAAAATCAAAAACTGAAATCAGATTGAATGGGCACTCATGTTGTCAGACATTCTGTAATAGAACAGGATACGGTGATATGAAAGATGTTCTAGATTTGGTATTTGCAACTGTCTGAAAGATCAAAACTTGAAATTGTATTGCTCTTCAATATACTGCATGTTTAGTACATTAAAATACATGTTCGCTCAGTCTCTACAAAATAGCTACTTTTCGTATATAGCGGTCATAAAATGACCAATTTAACACTAGTGCATAAAGTTCATAGATATAAAATATAAGCGCGAAAAAAATCACTGTGATTATTAGCAATATATATAATTTATGTATCTATGTCATGTAGTTTTTACTTGCAGTTTCAGCCGCATTAATTTCGGTTTAGAATTTGTATTTTAACCAGATAGTATCCGTAAAAAATATATACCTCAAGTTCGATCGAAATCAAGACGAACACATATATAAATAAAAAATTCTGACATCACATTTTAATATTTGTGTTTAATACTATACTGCGTATTAGAATTTATTTAGAGAGTAGATAACAGCGCCAACGATGCCTACTCTCTAAAGGCTAGTCGCTGACTGGCAATTTTCAGTTGCGCAACAGTTTAATCGCATGAATGTCTTCCACAGGGATATATGGCAGTGAGCTCACATGCAACTGATCAGTTTGACCAACTATTTAGTTTGTGTTTTATCACAAATCGTTTGATCGCGCGATTACATGCAATTGTTTTGTAACAGCTACGTTTCAATGGGTCTTCGCTCACATGTTATCAAACAGTTGCAACATTCACTTTGCGACAACAAATTTTTGGTAACTAAAAGTCTTTCTGCGAAAATCGCCTTTCTCCACATTGTGTCTTGATATAAGTGATGAAAGGTCGTATGAAATTTAGAAGATCATCAAAACTTTTAACACTCGTACGGTAAAAATCAAAGAATTTATCCGGGTAAGACCGTTATTCATTGTGAACTTTATAAAACTGCCCTTTCATTAATCGCTGTGACGTTATCGGGTGTACCCAATATTTCTCTTTTTTTTATTTTCGTTCGTCTTCTTAACTCGAGAGCACACACTGCAGCTATCTCGGCAAAATCCATGATGCGACTGAACAATTTCAGTATTATGTGCGCCCGCCTAGTGTGACACGATAGTTTCGTTGCATATGTGAGCGCGGTTATGGTCAAACTGTTGCGCAACTATCGCTCGACTGAAAATTGCCTGTCAGCGACTAGCCTTAAGATGAATAAATGATTTTTCACTAATTACAAGTGCATATTCACTATTTGTCAATGCTAGAATCGTACTACGCAGAATTAGTGAATATTCACAATATGAATTAGTGAACAATAAAATTTATTAATTCTATAAGTGAATATAAAAATTCACTAATTACATAAGTGACCTAAATATTATCTGACATCAACAATTTTTTAAAATCTTTATTCATTCCTTACTTTCACTAGTATAATTAACTTTTGTATTTTTACAAGTCGATTAAAAATTGAATACAAAATAACGAATTAGAGAATTCGCGTCAAAAAGCATAACCTTAATTCATTGTTGGTTATGATCCTATGTCATTGACTATGATTTAAAATCGGTAGAAAAACAATAGTAGGTATACACGTAATGCTTTACTCTAAATCTATGAAAATATAATTAAAATAATCTAATTAACTTACCTGATAAATTATATTACTTGTTTGTTTTATTACAAGGAACGATACACATTTTACTTAAATAATAATAAGAATCTATAGTAACTGTGTGGAGGCACCACAAGCGACACGTATAAAATCAAGGGTATCATTATTCTGACTGTGAATTTTACTTGAATTCACTATTCCGGAAGTGAATCAGAAGTCACTATTTCAAATAGTGACATTTTCACTGTTTCAGTTTTAGAGAGTAAATTAATTAATAAAAATTCACTAATTTGTTGTGAAAAACACTGATTATATCAAGTGAATACAGATTAACTTACGCAATTAGTGAAAATTTTACTAATTCATGTTTAGAGAGTATAATATTATCATTTTTTTAATGTCTCTATTTATCATCCATATATTAATAATTTCGTCGAGGGGTACCGTAAGCGTAAAAATATCTTAATTTCGAATCGACAACATAATATACTTGTAAAATTCAAATATTTACGTTTTTTATAATAATAATAATTAATTCGACAGTTCATATACACGCGCCATGATAGCTTACATGTAAAAAAAAACAGTTGCTGTTTTATCCACTTAAGCCGTTGATAAAATGATACGAAGATGACGCTAGCTGTATTTGTGTATTTTGAATTACAAATTATTGCATTGAACTGTCAAAATAATATTAATTTTATATATAAAATAAAATATCTATATTACTGTAAAGCGAGTGTGTAACGTACATAGCATCTACTGGATGTCAAGCTGGGCGATAGTTCACTTATAATACGGTGGAACCGAAGGCACTGTAACTATTCTCGTTATCGAGCGAACAGCGAGGCAAGACTGTAGTAAAGTGAAGTCATTATCCCGGAAATTGTTTTAAATAAGGTTTAAATAATACAAAGATGTAAAAATTATATTTTATTTAGCAAAATTAAATTGCCGCAGGAAGAATCATATAACATTGTTTCATTTCAATTTCGTGCGCTGCCTGGGATAGCGGCGAGTATTTTAAATTTTTTAACGCACTTCAGTTGTAGTGTTTTTATAACTATTTCTAGGTATTTTGTTCACCCTAGTAGCTAATTACAATTTTGACAGATTAACTGATCCCAAATCCATACAAATATTTGATGATACGGTTTTCATGTCATGGCAGTTTGATATTTTAGTCCCTACGAGCGAAATTGTGTGTACGTACAGGTCATTGAGAGCTCTTTAGTAATTATTTACCATCGAAAGCATCAAATAATATATCAGGTATTTTTTTAAAATAAAGTAGGTTTCACAAATATTTCATATTTAGATTTAATAAAATTTGATCATTTTATTCCCAAGCAATATTTTCAATTTAGGACGTAATAACAGTGCAGTGTCACATGTAACGTCATCCTATCTAAATTTTTGGGTACAGTTTTGATTAAAAAACACGTCCGATTGGGATGAATCTTTGGGCATTTATTGACCTTGGTGGGACATGAAAAACTCCTGAGGGATTTTTGGCGCAAATGCACCGTAATAATTTTATGGCGTTTTAAAGATTTTACTATTTTTAGTCATTTATTCGTAGGGATTTTGTTTGAACGATGGGGGCGTGGTCCAAGGGCGAACTCCTGGGTCCCGTCCCCCTACCTAAGAGTACGCGTCAACTAGGTTTAAAAACTTATTTTATACGTGTTTAAGGAGGTTGATGCGTTACAGTCCCAATCAAAAGTAAGTCGAATTCTAAATCGAAACTTTTTCAGAATAAATTTTTACAAAAGGTTATAAGTCGATGATACCAATAAATTATTGTCATAAGGGCATAAATAAATAATTTTTTTATTATTAATTAATTATTTTAGTATTTTACTTAATGGACTAACTTTTGAATTTTTTGTGCAAACTTAGGTTAGGAAAAATAAATTTATGTAAATATCTGTATTTTACATGTTTTTTGCAGTAAATAATTAAACAAAGAAATTAGAAGTAAAGAAAATTAAAATTAAATCATTAAAAAATTGAAAATCAGTTAAAATTGTTAAAATTGTCGGGAATAAAAGTTCATAATCAAAAATTGCTAAGGTTTAATAATTTTTTATTGATTAAAAGTCTCCTAACTAAATTGGAAAAAAAATTTAAAATATTTGTAAGACATCGATGCTTTACCCAGTTAGTTTTCGGAACTGCTGACATTATTTGGTTATTTGCAAAAATTTAAAATGTAGGTACAGTTTGCATGCTAGGTTGACATACTTTCAATAAGACTACATGTTAAAGTTTTTCTTTATTTTTAACTTTATAAATCTCCTAATGATCTTGAATTTTTTACAGAAAATTTTGGTCCGGGAAAACAGCAGACCGTCTGCGTACTTTTGCAGAATTTCCGCCAACTTCACCGTATAATAAAGCTATATCTGTTTTTTCTATTCGTAAAATGTGTCATTACTGTTTTATGACCATCGCGACGGAACAATCCGTAATAACTGATTACAAAATAGTGAATTTTATTTAAATTTTATAGCAGTTACGTAATCAATGATCAAAGTTTGTAATAAATTAGTCCTTTAACGAGTGCACACTTTAATTCTCCAGTGGCGGGTAGAATTTTTCCAAAAAAATTCTTTTTTCCTCAAATAGTATATTACACCACAAGGGTCGAAAGTGTGATATCTTGCCCTGCGCGCAATAATGCCTGAAGCAGATAAATACCAAGCTAGAAGCTTTAAGGATATACGTAAAAACACGAATGACAGCTGTTCGCGACTATTAGCTAAAATGTAATAGGGTTACCATGGAAACGACATCTTAACAACATTTGACTGGTTGTTTTTGCTTTACTACCGCCCCAAACGTACGAACTTCCCGCAATGGTCGTGTAATCCCACCAAGGAGTAAATGTTAGACTTTCTGCCTTACAATTAATGCGGAAAGTATGCACTTTCGATCGAGGTATGAAGAAAATATATTTTGGGATTGTAAATATTTAAGCCTATTGGACAGTTGAATTTTTTTCTAGTCTATTTCTGTATATCTCGGACTCAGTGATAATATTATGAATTTGTGATTCTAAATACTCACTCGTTTTAGCATAATTTCACTCGTCATAATATTTCTCATTACGTCCTATGGTACACAACCTGTTATTAAGGGTTACAGTAATAAAAATATCGGGGTCCAATACGATAACTCGATGTGCCCAAATTTTAACTTTTTTCTAAGTCATAGGTATATTTTAACGTTCCAAAAAAAAAAAACTTTATTCACAAATTTCCTCAAAAATAAGTAAAATTTTTGGTCTTCCACTGCCATTTTTTGAAGGTAACCAATCAGAAATCACATATACACGTCAAAGCAACTGATGTAGAATTACTGCATTAGTATCTCTCACTTTGTGTAGGTACACGATCCCGTAATTGTTGTTTAAATAACTCCCCCCAAACGCCCTACCCTTTTCACAGCGCAAAAAAAACTCCATCGCATCGACACGACCCCGTAATTGTTTTTTAAAGAACTCCCCCCAGACGCCTTCTCCTTTTTACTGCGAAAAAAAAATTTATAAAAATCAATTTTCCGCACTTAAAACGGCTAATAAAGCTGAAGAGTTTGTTTGTTTGGTTGGTTGGTTGAACACGCTAATCTCAGGAATTACTGGTTCCAATTGAAAAAAATTCTTTTTGTTTGATAGCTCATTTGTCGAGGAAGACTACAGGCTATATAATATCACGCTGCGACCAACGGATTACCAATGAAAAATGTTGCAAAATGTAACTTGAAATTTGTTCGCCCGGCAAAATCTTTTGAACGGTAACTCCGATCATCATGAAATTTGGACACAGCATTAATCTCGGTAAACTAAGATGAATGTGCGTTTTCATATCCCTCCTCCCCCATTCGTTGTTTTGCATCCGGGTGAAACCGGGCGGGACCGCTAGTTTTATATAAAATAATAATTGTGTATTTCCAATGGTTATTTTGCACATCGAGTTATCGTACTCTAACCAAAATATCGTTTATGAAAATACATATGTAAATAAGAAAACATCCAGTAAACAACAAAGTGTCCAATATCTATTGCAAAGCGATATAGATTGTAGTTTTCTTTTCAATTTTCTTTGCAAAGTAAAATCCTTTTCTTAACTTTCGATATCTCCTATGAGCCAAACGTGTATCTTTTATTGTTTTCGCCAAAATTGTTTAGAAAACAATAAACAGAGTGTGTTTTATATTTTTCTTTCTGAAAGTGTTTTATAAACGTATATAATAAGTTGGTGTAAATCAAATACCCTGTATACCAGTAATTACTCGTATTCCTCTCGGGAGAAGAAACTATGACTAATTTGGAATGATTTAACCTCTATGACCTGTGGGTC
This sequence comes from Xanthostigma xanthostigma, assembly GCA_963575645.1. NCBI lineage: Eukaryota > Metazoa > Arthropoda > Insecta > Raphidioptera > Raphidiidae > Xanthostigma > Xanthostigma xanthostigma. The sequence continues at coordinate 19,066,996 of OY754467.1, forward strand.
AGAAATGCGTTATTTTCGAGAAAATCTATTTCGTTTGTGTTTTTACAAAAATCCGAATGTTGGGAATAAAAAATGAAAACAATATATATATTCACTTTTTGGCTCGAATTTTTCCATGATCTAATAGCTTACTAATTGGCCAACAATCGGTCACAAACTATACCAAAATGTCGGGGGAGCTTGACATTCTCAATCTACTCCACTATTATTGTACATCGCTGCACTTCTACATATTTAAATTAAAATAAAAACTGATTTTTTTTGTCGAAAATTGAATCTTTTTGGATAGCTGAGGATACTGAGATTGAATTACAATGATTTATACGACAAGTTACATACATTTTTTTAATGATAATAAAACGTCTGTGAAGATTTTTATTTTATTTTTTTCATTTATTGTAAGTTTTAACACACAACATAAAACATAACAGTGAATTTCATAATTTTTAGCTTTGGAAAGGTTGGCCAATTAGTAAGCTATCAGATCATGGAAAAATTCGGCCCAAAAAGTGAATTAATATTTTTTTTTTTCATTTTTAATTTCCAAAATTCGGATTTTTGTAAAAAGAGAACCGAAGTATAATTTTCTCGAAAATGACGCATTTCTGACCCACAGGTCATAAAGGTTATATCATTCAAAATTAGTCATAGTTTGTTCTCCCGAGAGGAATACGAGCAATCACCGAACACCCTCTATAGTCGCAGTTTTAACTGCTCTAAAATCGACACGTTTCTCTAAATTATCGTTTAGTAGAATTTAATTCAAGTAACGTGCGTTCAGCATTTAAAAATGATTGAAACTATTAAATCTTTTAGCTTAAACCAATATATCTAGCATCTTCAACGGTCGTGGTTAAACTCCCATGTGGCACAAAACGATGAGAAAGAGTGAGAAAATTATAGTCTAGAAACTAACATGAAACCTGCTTTTCACCAATAGGGAACAATTTCACTAGTATATTGCAATAAAAATCGTAAAATTCTGTTTATATTAAATTACATTTACAAGGCAAGAAATTGCCGATTATTCAATTTGATCTCTTTTTTACTTTTAATACTTTTTATTCCTGATTGTCCAAGTGCGGGCCTATGGATTTAGACACCGAAAATAACAATACAGGTTTGTTATAGTATGAAGAACATTTAAAAGTTATGATAAAATTAAAATAAGTGGATTTTATTGCTTAGGTACTGCTTAGCAGCCAATATACTCGATTTTTATTATTTCTGTGACAAAGAACTGCAAATCAGTTATTTATAGAAGGTACGTGCAAAAAATGAAGTATGTATCACGAATGTAATGCTTTCATGACTCGTGTGACTGTGAAAACTCGCCAAAGTTCGTTTTCAGATATTTTCACAAATCGCACGTATAGGTAATGCGTTACATTTCGGTAAATCTGTAAAAATGCGCTTTTACAGGATCAATTATTTCAATTTTCCAAATAGCTGTAAGAAAGAAATAATGTGTTTAAATATGGCTTTAGTTAGTAGAACAAATTGCACATTTTACTAATTAAAACTACACCCTTCTCTATAATTTTCCCTGATTAAACCCTTTAGAATTTCAGATCAAGACAGGGGTTGTAGTAAAATATATTATTGCAAATAATATATCCGGGAAAATTAAGCCGAATGAATTAGATTGTAAAGGTTGTCATTAATTAACCGACAGAGGGAACCCGCCACACTGTTTCCGCAAATTATTCACAAAATTCACATAAGTTGTAATTGGAAATTGCATTTATATACCTATATATTTTTGATAAATAGCATAGTTAAATGAAATTATGCTGCACTAAGAACAAATGCGAATACTAACTGAAACACTAAAAAAATTCCAGCCAATTGAGCGACGGGACCATTCCAATATTGACATTTGATATTGTGTAATAAAGAAAATAAAATTTGTAATATCGCGTGAGGTGACGCGGGTAATGGCTTTCTATTCAATATGATATTGCTATTAGTTGCCATGGTTACCTACATAATATGTTCCACGTCATGTAAAAACTAATCAAAGCATGCTTGACTAGTTTATTTCTGACAGATCTACAAAACAAAAGAACAGCTGATTTTTTTATTTTCACAAATTTCCGAAACTATAAAGTTTAGAAAAAAGTTTTTTTTTTAAGTTTTAAGAAAACTTTCTTGAAAAAATAAATAGAATAATAATAAGACGGTTATGAAAAGTGTGTATACCATATTATATAAAAAACATCGTTATAGCATATTATATATATCTCTTCTGTGCATGTGCCGATTTTCCCCAAAAACAATAGGGCTCTTAATATTAGCATATTAAATATCCTCCCAAAATTTGGTTTCATTCCGTTTATCCTTTTGACCTGTATCGTGTTCACAGACAAAAAACGAAAAAATATTGTAAAATTTTTGAAAAGTGAATTATGACCTTAACTAGCACCATTCCCCACTTGAGGGTTGGATTGTTAAAAAAATATACAACAAAACTTTTCCTGAAAAAATTCCATCTTAAAAAAGTCACAGAAAAGTGAAAAATAATAAAATTTTGCCAATATCTAAATTTTATTATTTCTCTCATTTTAGTGACACTTTTTGATAGAGGTTCAATTTTTCAATTTATAAAAAGTTTTATTTTTTACTCTTTAGTGACTGCAAAACGTGTGAGCACGTTATTAACTGACTTCTTTCGTGATATTTGACTATACTAAACTAGAAAAAAAAATTGGTTGTCTGTAAAGTCGGTTTACGGACGATAGTTTTACGTGATAACGTCATAAAGAAACATTGATGAACTCTCTGACGTCACGCGAGAAGAAAGAGAAATGCGTACAAGCCGACGCTTGGGCCGATCGTGCCTCTCTATCGCTGATACCGCGCTCTCGCTTGCACGCTCAGGCTCAGGCGGAACGTGACACTTTTTCGTGCGTGCAGCCGGTGTTTCATCAATTTATAAGACGTTATCACGTCAAAAATTCCAGCCAATTGGGCGACGAGTCCATTTCAACTTCGAAATGTTGATATTTGATATAGTATGTATAAGTACTACTAAAGAAAATAAAATTTATGATATCGCGTGACGAGAGGCGGGTAATGGCTAGTATTCAATATGATATTTGTTATTCGTTGCCATGGTTACCTACATAATATGTTCCATGTAAATATTAATCAAAGCATGCTTAACTAGTTTATCTCGGATAGATCTAACAAAACAAAAGAACAAATCTCACGGCTTGTTTATTTGTCAAATTATCCTATCCGAAACATTTAAATACAAAAATTCTCAAGTTTTCTGGGGACTTTTATGAATTGACATACTTGAGTATATATTTTACAACTAGTGGTCGAAATTCGACAGTATTTCATTAAATTTTTAAGTTCTTTTGTCACTATATGGATATCTCCTTAATCGATTTTACCTGTGTTAATACGTATTACGTACACATCGTGACAAAACATATTTTGGGCACTTTCCCTCATTAAAACGAAGAGAATGATGTATGTTTCATCACAATGTGTGCGAATTAACACACTCAAATCGGTACCACATTTTTTCTTTCCCGTATTTATATATGGTATGCGAGCGAGAAAAAATTTTTAGAGAGAGAGAAGCCTGCTTAATAAGCGCACAATGTAATATTTGCACTATGTAGGTATAAATAGAGAGAATACACAGTTGTCATGACTACTCTTCGTTAGCAATAATCAGTTCGGTGAATTATTAATAAACGGTGATATTATTATTGCCGTTCTCTGTATACAATGTTGTTGTAATGTTGCAATGCCAGATGAAAGCATTAATATTATAAGTAATATACAATCGGGAAGCCGTTGTTTGTTGTATTATAGAAATTTGTTGGGGATTTGTACAAAATAGTTTGGCGGAAATTTTGAAGCTTTATTGGGTCTTATTATTATTAGAGCTTGGTATATTGATTTGAAAGTCTAATGCTGGGTTGCAGAAAGGATTGTCAAAAAATTTTAATTAACAATGGCCTTAGATTGATACAATATTCAAATATCAGAAGCAGTTTAATATCATATTCAAACTGTCATCTGGAATATTACATTGTACTCACACAAAGGCAAATTAATTATTGTTCCATATTGAAAAATATCGCTTTTCAAGCTAAATCATGTTAAAGAAGTATAACGTATAACGTGCGTCCATAAGTGCACGCACCGACTTTTTTATTGAAGTATATTTTATTTATTCCGTTATGAGCAATGTGTAATCATAATATAAACTCGAGAGGATTTGTACTTTGGCACCGGCGTGCTACGGTAGGAGTTAATGCGTCATGGTAGTGGGCGAACATTTTTTATAATAGTTCAAAGTTCAAACAGTATGCTTGTTTTCATAGTTTCAATGCTTTAACGTTGTTTGTATAGTTGCGCCTACTAACTTTTGCTAGCGCCTCCGCCCACGTGAACTCTATGTAAAAGAGAATTTACGTCATATTAATTACAATAAGAAAATGTATATAGGTTTGAAACTACTGTACCGATTTAGTTCCAATCAGCGCTTAAATTGTATAAACTCTGTTAGGTACGTACAAAATATATTGTTGCGTGCTCCCTGTTGGGACGACTATGGACTCCATAGAATGTTCCAGACCATGACAACAACAACAATGGAAAGCAGGTAAAAACACCACCTGGAGAATGCAATGTATGTAAATAAAGGTTGAGATGCTTCCAGAACATTCTGTAGGTGGGGGACGAAGCTATAAAATGAGACCAGAGTGATTAATCAGTGTTTAGTCAGTTGGTTAGTAGTTCATGAGTTGTTCATGTGCTCTGGCGTTGCGACATATATCATTCAGTTATACTGTGAAGATAAATAAACTTTTGTGTGTGTAAACCATGCAATTATATAAATCTAGTTTTACATAAATAACTCTTTGTAAATAATCGTGTGCATATATAGTTAATAGACAAATGTGGTAATAAACTTTGATGTGCTCCTGTATTGTTAGTGTATTTGCCATAAGGCACTTACACTATTGGCGTCGGTCGGATGGCGGGACCTAGGGGTCGGACCAAAATTTCTCGACGTTTCATAACTTTCTAAGAAGTTTGGCACCATTTTTGGAAATGTTTATATATATATGTATATATATATATATATATATATATTTATATATATATTTATATATATATATGTACGGGCTATAACTTTCGAAAGAGTTAATTGATTTTAACGAAATTTGGACCACATGTTGGAAACCATCACCGCACGAAGCCTATTTAAAATGGGCCCGATCGGGCCATTTTAAGAGGGGTATTTAGGGGTTGAAAAATGTTTTTGGGCCCAAAAATACCGAAAAAATTCTCAGAATCGTTTCAAATTTGAAATTTAACCCTTTAGTAATTCTTGAAACGTGCTGCTAAAATTTTAATAAAGTCGGCCCGACAGAACCGGACTTACAAATTTTATGAAAATACAAGTTTATTAATATGGATTTACATACTGAAGGGTGCATATAATTTGGTACAGATGTTAAATTGGTATATAGTATTGAAATTAAGTAAAAAAATGTTGTTTTAAGAGGTGTATTAAGGGATAATTTTTTTTATTTTGTCCAAAAACAAAGTTAAGTTCATACAATAGAGCCACACTGCTTATAAAAGCAAATACACTATATTGTCGGCAGGGTTTCGCACTGCGACCCGAGTTTTTTAATATTTTATGTACATAATTAGTGACTTTATATTCTTCTGTTACTTAGTCTTTTATTTTATTATTTGGAACTGTCGTTATTTTATTTTAACGCTATTATTCCTGTTAAGTTAATGAAGTACACTTTCGTTTGTGTGCTTAACTGTTTTGTTAAACATTTATTATTGTATATAAATATTTTCCACCACGGACTAGAACATTTTTGTTACAATATGTTGACATTGCCGATCGGCAATACCGAGTGAAAAAGCTGAATGGCCACGTCGAAATCGGCATACGTCCACAATCACATACATTGTTTTCAGTCTTCGTTCGGTATTCGGTTTAGATGTTATTTTAGTTACTACAAACACCAAATGCCGACTGAGAATGAGCCGAAATGCGTCTCCACTAGGCTTCTTTTGATGTAGACCGACAGCGCGCGGGTTACGATCGGTCACGTCCACACTAGTGCAGCTTTGCCGATCGTTATTGTCGATCGGCATAGTCAGGACGCAGCTTATAAGTTACAAACTCTGATATACTGACCGTTTGTTACAGTTTTAATCAGACATAGTTTAACCACAACCTGACAGGGATAACGTACCATCGTGGTAAAGAAAACCGCATGAAAATCGGTTGAACGGTTAAGCGAATAAACAAATAGAAATTTACGTTGCATTTCATAACGGCAGTAATTGACGTGTATAAAAAACATTTTAAAAATTTGGTTTGATATCCATGATTTCACTAATAAACTGACACATTTTGATGAAAAAATGAAAAAACACGTAATGCTTTAATTGACTTTTACAATTCGGCAACCCCATACTAACAACTCAATCTGAACATCCAGTGAAGTGTGGCCATCATACGCCATCAATTAAATGTTCGACTTTGAAATGTACTCTCTAATAATTAATTTTTACATGGAACGGGTAATTAGAATTTTGCGGGATCCCTCGTAAAAAAAATTAAAACAATTATCTCTCGTAAATTCTTACCTACGCGTTACGTTATGAGCATCAATAGGTCTAAAATATTCATTTTTCGTTTACCACTGTTAGGGCTTAAGGCCGCTGCACACCAGACTGGATTTGCCGCTAGATTTAACTGCTAGTTTTCAAGCGTTGGTTTTCGTGATGGCTTTATGTGTTCGCTTCACACGAAGCATGTATTCAAGTTTGCTTTGTTGGTAGGTACGGTGCGCGCGCAGTGATAGAACGGTAACAAAATTGGACGTTTATTGTCTCTGAATAGAACACACATAATGGTACAGTGTTTGTTTGTAGGCGATAGCTCAAGTCGCCGACGTGACAAGATACTGTTTCCTGATTGGTTCTTGCTCAGAGTAAGCAGAGGACCAAGCAAGAAAAATAGCCTGTGTTCTAATTTTAGAAATCATGTTGTGAGCTAGCAGGCGAGCCCGCAGTGACACCGTAGCCAGCCTGCCGGCCAGCAGAAATCCCAGCAGTGTTCCCAGCCTCGTGTGCAGCGGCCTTTAGTCTGACCTTCCTTAATAGTTTTGTAGCTTCTAATTTATCTGCAAGTGTCCACTCGAAAACTTCTTTCATTTAGTGGTTTTGCCTTTTTATTCAGAAATTACAAACTTTGGGGGTTGAATAATCGAATCAGAAAGGAGTGATTAAGTTGTCATTTTGTTTAGAATGTATTGCTCTGTTAATATAACGCAAAAAAAACAGCCCCGTGCAAATTCCCTATTCATTGTAATTTCTATAATAATTTCAACCTTAGATATTTTGGGTCTATCATCATCTTAGTTTATAGTCTGTATTGACTGATCACTAATTAGAGGCATATTTTTAAAAAAAAAAAAAAAAAAGATATTTTGGAAGCCATTTATGTTTGTCCAGTAATTTGGCGCGTTATGAAAAAAAAATGAGAATGAATTTTTACCTACAATGTGCGCGGACACTGTGAGATCAAAATCAACAGGATCGTTGCCGACTGTAACATCAAAATTAACAGGTTGAAGTTGCTCGCGAAACACGCTTTGGACAGTTTGTTAAATATTTACATTATTAGCATGTTGACAAAAATTCGACAAATGGCACAGCGATCAAAAATGTAAAATAATGAATATAGCAGATAACACCTGATGTTTTACTGCAATATGGATGAAAAATTATATATCGCTAGACCATAAGCCTTGTACATTTTGTAAAATATACTCCAAATTTACAGAAAATTTTTTGATAGCCTCGCTTGCTCTTTAGGACACAAATAATATTTGGAATAAAGAAGGTACGAAGTAAAAACAAGACGTAACTACGAGGGGGAAACCTTAATTAAAAACACATAATGCTATAAAATCAAGTACAACTTCGGGGTTTCCAATTTTTTATATTTTAGCTCTACCTTAATAAAATGACGTGTTCTATTCCTCTGGGCATAAGAACAAATCTTCTCCTAGAACTTCACCAACCTTGGAACCCATGAACCGCCACTGGAGCAAAGCTGTAAAATTTTGTTGTTTTGACTAAATAATAGAACTGGATAAAATAATTAGGTGCTTGATATTCCACCATCCCCGCAGATTTAACAAAGGCAATTAAACTAATAATTGTAAATTACAATGGCTATGTTGGTTAAAACTATTTAACGATAATTCATTGTTTTAATATATTATAATATAGATATATTATATACTCACGTTTCCAAATTTGACAGGGAGATGGAAGTATAGGGTCAGTATAATATTACTGTGAAAAAATGACAACTGCAATTTTCTAGTTTCCATAAACTTGCAATGTTTATACAGCAGAAGCTTATGGTATTACAAGACTTAAATTCATAGGACACGTAGAAAAACACTTTCTAATAAACGTCGATTCACTTAAGTGCAGTAAAATGCATACAAAAATGTATCCTACAAACTTTTTGCCAACAAAAATTCAAGAAACCTTAAATAATATCTACATAAAATTCAAAAAGAAATATTTATCTGGATATCGTCATTAGTCGGCATAATGGGTAGTGAAACGGTAAACAAGGCGACAAAACTAGCAGAAACTACAGCAGTCTTATTCAAACATAACATATACTCATGAACGTAAATGATAGCGGGAAAGTGGACAAGTACAAAATCAAACACCTTATTTGACTTTGTATGACGTTTCGCTGGTGATCCCAACTTCTTCAGATACTTAGCTACAATACTTAGCTACAATAACATCTTTCAGCTAAGTATCTGAAGAAGCTGGGATCACCAGCGAAACGTCATACAAAGCCAAATAAGGTGTTTGATTTTGTACCTGTCCACTTTCCCGCTATCATTTACAAACATCAATATAATTGACGTGAAACCAGAAAAATATTTAAGTACCAAGGCACAAAAATTTAAAAATTAAAGACGCAATAAAAGCTAAACAGCAAGCAGAATGGACAACAACGAGCAAACTCAGGTAAATAAAACCTACTATCATTCCACGGCCTTTTATAGGAAATCGTCGCGAAGCAACGGTTATTATAAGACTGCGAATTGACCCACAAATACCTAATTGACAAGAAAACACAAGAACAGTGCGACACATGTAATAAACCAATTACCGTCAAACATACGAATGCCAAAAATACAACCAACAAAGAATAAATCATAAAAATATAAGAACTTACCCGACGCGCTTATTCCGTTGTGCAAAAAATGTTGTACAACCTGAAAAGTACAACCTTATTTAATGAAACATGAATTTAACAATTAAACCAAGGCATAAAATATAATGTTGCATGTTCAGGAGAACGACTTTATTGAAGTGGTACACCTATGAAAACAGACACTTTTTCAAAAATAGTTTAAAGATGAAAAAAGTTAGTAGATGAGTTATTACTGAAAAGTCGATTAAAAATTGAATAGATTTAACTAAATTTGGAATAGTGCTCGGAGAAAACTTTTATTTCCGAAACATAGTTTAGAACAAAAGAATTTAACAAAACTTTCTTGAAAAAAATAAATAGAATAATAAACCGTTATGAAAATTATACCATTATAACAGAAAAAAACAACATTATAACTCATATTTCTTCTCCATATGCCCTGATTTTCCCAACAAACAATAGGGCTCTTCATATTTACAAGTCCAACATCTTACCAAAATTTGGTTTCGATTCGCTCTGTCTTTTGACCTGTATCGTGTTTACAGCCAAACAAACTTTTTTTTCCAAAAATGTGTTTTTTGGTTTCAATGAACCTTAAAACGAAAAAATATTGTTAAATTTTTAAAATAAATTTTGATCTATATTATTATCATTTCTCAGTACCTAAATGAGTGCACTAAGCGTTTATCAGAAAAAAAAATGTTGTAGGAAATTTAAAAGCTGTAAGTCTCTCAATAAGCGATTTTCAGAATAATGTTACAGAAAAAGATCACTCTATTTTTGATCAACTTTAAAAAAGGGAGTTTTCAATTCGATTGTATTTTTTTATGTGTACCCGTCGATATATTGGACGGCTGTGAACCGATTTCGGTGACTTCTTTTTTTATTCGATAGAGTGTCTTAAAGTTGGTCTCATATAAATTTTAGCAAAATTGGTTCAGCAACTTTTAAAAAAATAAAAAAATCGAAGAAATATTGCAGCATCTTTAGAAGGCCTGCTCATATTAGACACAAAGAAGTTGTTACCATTAAAAATTTTAAAATTAAATATATTTAAAAAAATTGAACCTCCTTCAAAACGGGTCACCAAGAAGCGTAAAATAACAAAGTTGTGAGGTCGCCCTCACCTTCTAAGTATTGGTGCCGACCTGAAAACTTTGTTATTTTACCCGTTTTGAAGAGAGTTCGATTAAAAAAAAAGAAGATTTTATTAGTTCTTGAATCAATCCATAGAAATGTTGAGCCATACTTATGGAACACCGCGTATAAGTCTAAAATAGAAGAAAATAATATTTCATAGAAACCTTTCTTGTAATCTTCTCAGAAAATATTATTTGTAGTTCAATGAAATTGGTGTATGATGAATTTTAAATCACACATGAGAGTTATGTAATATACCGGGAATGATTTTATTAACTTAGTACGTTAGAACAGGCCCGGATTTAGGAATGTGGCGCCCCTAGGCAGTTTAAAAAATTGCCGCCTCCCACTCATGTTCTTCAGTGGAGAAATAAGCTAGGTACAATAGAATTTTAATCAATACCATGCACTTCCTGTGAGCAAATATTTTATTTTATCATAGTTAAGTAACTTTACAATTTTGTAGTAATTCAATAATTACCATTATCGATACTTATTGAATATTCTATATCAGAGAAACATCGATACATAAGAGTTTTTCACCCTACACTTGTGTAAATCGATACTTTTTTCAATTTGAGGATATTCTATGTATTACGTTGGTACATGATTTCAAAATGGGCAAAAAATCTTCAGATCGTGTGTTCCAATATTGATACTACTGAGTACTGTCAAGTTACTCTCGCGGGTAAAATAAATTTTGAAAGTTCCTTCCAAAATTCGCCGCCCCCTAAATCTTGCCGCCCTAGGCAGCTGTCTACATTGCCTGTTCAGCAAATCCAGGCCTGCGTTAGAATGTTTCTTTTTGATAAAAAAGAGAAATATTTATCATTTGTATTCTGTTTCTGTCTGTAAATCTGACAGTCTTGCTGTAAACATTGTGTTTGTGTAACTTTTATTCTCTCTCATTTCAAATACAGTCGAACCTGGATAAGCAAGAGTTCAAGGGACAGCGGTCTTTTTTTCGCTTACGGAGGTTTTTCACTAACTCGAGTTTCTAGCTTACAGGGGTGCGCAGGAGTGGCCTTTTTCACTTATTATATAGAGAGATTAGAGGTCTATATAAAAATACAGCAAATATGTAGTGATAAACACGTTTGTATTATTCGGCATGGATGCTAAAAAAAGAAAAAGAAACAATATTAGTTAGTTCAGCTATTTATGACTCATTCTTAAATTTTGTGAAACTATAAATACGTGTCCTATCGCTTATAGAGGTAGAGACAAATAGTAGTCTCAGTTATAGAGGTCCATGAGTGAAAACGGCTTTGTCTTATAGAGGTTTCTTCGTCTCACTTATAGAGGTTTTAGAGGGTTTCAAAGACGGTACTTGGCAATTACTCCCACTTAGAAAGTTTTCTCGCTTAGCCAGTTCTCACTCACTCAGGTTTAACTGTATATATGTATTTGAATTAATGTTCCTTTGTAGTCTTCAGAACGACTGATCTTTTTCAAAGAAAATTAAGGACGGTCTGCCTATATTTTTTCGATAAACTTATCTATAATATTAATTGCAACATAAAATTCAACTGATGCCCATGATTGATGTCTTATGTTGACGAGAAAAACCAGCATCAACTGCAGTATCCGCTGCAAAGAAAGTTGGAAAGATTTATCCTGTCTCTCCGTCTGGCTGTTTGTTCCACAAAGACCTCCAAACTACTGAACAGATTTGAATGTTACTTTTAAGGGTTCCGCAGACTAAGAACCCTTCTAGTTTTGGTTCAGCTCGTCTGTTCATCTTTCCGTCCGTTTGTCCAAAAAAAAAAAAAAATATGATGAGCTTTAAGGAAATATTTTTTTTTATCCCATCCCATCCCATCCCAGAAAGTTGAAAGTGTGCTAAACATTTTTTTTAGTTACTGAGTGAAGGGTTTATAGATACGTCTCCTAATATGCAGCAAAATATGTTATAAGAAAGTTTTGATTTTAACCCTTCAAAGTTATTATTGTGAGTAATTTTTATAACTTTTTTGAAATTATTATGACGTTTGGAACCTAATTTGGGTCTTCTTCAGAATATGTTAATACAATATTAAAAATAATGTCCGTTACCCAACATCCGTTTGACCGATAATTGTAACATTTAGTATCGAGCACCTTACGCTTTTTTACTATAATTGAATCATTTTGTTATTAATAATTTGCTACTTTTTAATTCGGTTTGCTATTAAAGTGTGCTTTTTTTAAACTTTAATTTATTTTTTCATATGAAACATTTGTATATATCACAAAATTCGTTAAAATAATTATAAGCTAGAATTCGTACTAGTCCCAGATAACTCAGTTAGTTATTGACCTAAAATAGAACAAAGTGGATAATATATAAAAAAATTGTTCCATCCATTGTTAAAATTTTTATCAATTTCTCATTTGAATTATTTATAGTGCAATTAATTAACTTAAAATCATAAGATTTTTTTTGTTTACATATTGTTAATTATTTGTTTTTTTCTAGAATGATCCTTCGGAGTATCTAGTCAGTTGTTGAATCTACCCGTACTACACTAGAATTGGACATTCAAAAATAAGGTATTTAGATTTTTATTCTCTAATTTTGATAGCTTTTCGTAAAAAAGAAATTACATTGTATATCTATTTATCTTATTAATCATTTTTAGGCTGAGACTTAATTTATTAAGTGGTCGTATTTTTGTTTCTAATTACTTTACAGACAATAATGTTTCGTCGACATAGAAATTGATTCTGTTTTTTGAGTACGCTGAATACAAATATGTATATAACATTATTGGAGTATTTTTTTTTCTTTGCTCATGAAAGTATATATAATAGTTAGTTAATTGTAGTGTGTTCTATTACCATTTTGCGCGCCAGAGCGGAGTTTAGTTAATATTTTAGTATAAATTGGCACACTTAAGTGTTTTAGTTTTGTCAAATCATTGAAAGAATACGAATCGATATTATAAAAAAATGATAGATTTTTTAAAAATATTTAAAATTTTTAACTTTTTGTCCGCCAACTACTGTTTCTGTCGAGGTCAGTTTTTACGGTATTCTATTCTATTTTTTAAAAAAAAGTGGGCTAAATTAAGTGTGGATTGTAGATCTAGTATTCTAATGGGTTATATTACGGCGAGATATGACGAGTTATATATGATATTTTTTGCATGTATCTCCTATAAAATACCTGCTCTTCACTTTATTTTCAAAAATTCTGACAAAGCAGTTTTGAATAAACGTCACTTTTAATAATATTAGTAGGTTATAAAAAAAACCGAGAGACAAACAGTTATTTTAGAATCATAATTAGAATAGAGGAACCAGTTTTCTTTTAGATTAGAACACTAGTGGTGTAATGGGTCACTTTACATGCCTATTTACGGACTTGTTAAGCAGCTATTTTATAGGAGGCAGTGCAAACACACTTTCGATATAAAATTAATTGATATTATAAATCGAAACAATACCGGATAGAATGACAAACAATCTAAAAAGGAGTTGTCCTGTCAAAGTGTTAAAAATATACGATAAATATTTAAGAAATTCCGTTAGTGAGTAAACTTTATTTAAACCGTCAATCCACTAAATAAATGTGTCTTGAATATTAATTATCAAAATAATTCATTGTCACGCTGAAAAAGGAAATAAACCGGTGAACATAAAAAAAGATAATATTTGAAATCGGAAAGTCTTCCTTTTCTCATTTAAACTTTCGGTAAGGTAAAACGAATGCAGCTGATATGCAAATTATTGTCTGGGAACTTTAAGAAAAAAAACTTTAAAGTTTCATAAAAGGCTGAAAGAAAATTTTAGCTAAGAGCATCTGTAAAACTGCCTACGTATTTTTATAATGTAGAACGTATAAATTCTGAAGTGTACTGAACGGGGGAAATAACAGTGGAATTTTAGAGTTCTGCACTATTTATATTCACAAGAAAGTCCCTAAGCAAACATTACGTATCCACATATGAACATAAGACGGATGTAACGCTGGCACCGGAAAACCAGAAGTTGACAACTACGCTTATGCCGGCGCTACACGATGCTACCAAACCGTCCAACGTAAGATAAGATAAGATAAGATAAGATAGCATTTATTGTCAGTAGAGATACAAATGATCTATGTGACACGTCAAAAAAATTTTGGAAAACAAAAATATTATTTAAAATAATCTATGAATTCATTTACATTATAAAATGCATTTTCCAGTAAAAAATTCTTTAACTTTTTCTTCAAAACCTTTAATTCATTAATTTTAAAACTCACAGGTAGTTTATTATAAAGAGCTGCTGCGAAATTCAGTGGGCAAAACTTGAAAATATCAATACTTGCCATAGGTAATTTTATGTAATTTTTAAGACGAGTTCGTCGCATCGTGTGGCCGACGGCCAAACCTACGAGCTTCCAATGTAGAGCGTCCAACGTTCGCGTTTGACCATGTTCCGGCTGTTGTCGGTATTCTTGACCCGAGTCAAAGGAAACCTCCAACGTTCGAAGGAAACTTTGATGTACGGCTACACGATTCGAATATTATGTCAATTCGTATAGTGTATTGCTAAATACTATTTGAGTGTTTATACTTTTAAAGATTATTTGTTCTGATTTATTGGTGTTTATTACGTTATCATTTTATATTTAGAAACATAAGCTTCCCGTACAAAATCCATTACTTTTTGCGCTATATTTTATTAAAGTATTTTTTAAAGTACTAACTATAATAATTACAAGTTAATTTAATATTTTATTGATTGTGTTTTGTATTATTTATCTTAAATTATATTGAAGTAACGTTTTTGTTGGTAGTTTGTATTTGTTGACAAACGTTTGTACCAACTTATTAGTGTATTTGCCATAAGGCACTTACACTATTGGCGTCGGTCGGATGGCGGGACCTAGGGGTCGGATCAAAATTTCTCGACGTTTCATAACTTTCTAAGAAGTTTGGCACCATTTTTGGAAATGTTTATATATATATATTATAATGGCTAGCTATATTCAGCGGCGCTGGGCGTGGGTCGGCGGAACTGACGTGGCAGGCACTTACCTTGAGAGATGTTAGCGAAGCCAAGGTCACCCAACTACTAAGCTGTATGTAAAGGGAAAGATGTTCAGAATGGGCGCCAGATCTATATTGACCTTAGCTTGAGTCACTGCAGGATCGATCACTCCTGCAAATAAATCTTAAGGGTCCTGCCAGCAAAAAAATAACAACTCGAACGTAATGATCAAAAATTTAATAAAATAATTAATAATATTAACAAGAGTGATTAGCATATAAACTTTTGGCAAAATGCCCAGATCAGTACGCTACTGATTAAATTAGCGACGATATAAATTTTTAATTTAGTACCGTGAAGCGGTGATCATTAGTTTCCACGTAAAATACAAAGTGATACACAATAAACGTAATAATGGTAACAATTTATCTACAAAAAATCTATCATTCAGATCGCCTACGGATGAGGTTCAAATTCCAATAATCAATCCGTCAAAACTACAACCAAAACGGCAACACAAACGTAACGCGACTCTAACAGCGACGATAAGACAAACCTCATTCGTAAGCTAAAAACTTATTTCAACAACTCAAAATACAAATTACAACACGTTAAAATAGTTACAAATACAATGTCGAAATATTTTAATTAAACGTTGCTAACTTTATTTAACCAAATGTTAACAAACCGACAAGCGCAGTGTGAAATGAATTTTTCCTTGGAACAGCGCTATCCGTTCACAATATCACAACTGTCAAAAATAGTTCCGCCTGAAGGGCCATCAAACACTGTAATCTAAAATTCAGTTAAGTTCAGCACGCCACTGACGAATTGACATAACACAATATTAAGCTTTATCAACAAATGCGATTTCTCTATGATGGAAACTATGATCCAACGCAGTCTAAGCACAGGTTCAAGAAACAAAATAACAAAATAATTATTTCAGACCGTGAGAATTTATTGATGAAATGTTCGCATAAGGCGGCATGGCAGCATGAAGGCAACGTAGTGACGGGTGCTAGCGCGCGCAAACTTATTTCACAGTTACGACGTACGTCAATCAAAAACGTGCATTTTATTTAAAGTTGAATTTAAGATGCGACGTACGTTTGATAAAGAATTTTAAAATTCAAACGCAAATTATGATTTTAAATTGAACAGTTACGTAATATAGCACAAAACGTTATCACACTACCTGTAGGATGCAGTGAAGGTATTCCAGGACTCGTAGCCCTTTTCCGAAACAGCTGGACTGGATTCAGCTAGCAGAAGTGATCGACCCAGCAACGCTCCAAGCCTCGTTACAGTGGTTCTTGTCAATGGTAGTAGAATCACAGCGTTTTTTATGCTGAACGGACGCCACGTGCTAATCAAGTACAACTCCAAACACGATAACAATACGCACTTAACTAAAAGCTTTTCCCAACAGAAAAATAACAGGATGGCTCCAATTTTATAGCCACCGTACTCAATAATTTCGAAACCAACGCTCAGAACTCAAAAAAAAACACAACGGCAATACGATAACGATACTCTCACAACGCTTGCCGGCAGCCGAATCCCGCATCTCGCTATTCAAAAAATCTTTACTAGTCGACATTGTACCTAACCGGACACAACACGTTTTATAACTATTCGCCAGAATCAATCGGGTAAAGGGGTCCACACACACTCAAAATTTTGTTGTGGGCTTTTTACCGCCATTTGACGTTGTAGGTTCACGGGGGTGGTCGCTAAGCTTAGGGGTCGTCCTGACCTCTTCTTACGACTAAAAATAACCCGTTATAATATATATATATATAAGTGTGCGGGCAATAACTTTCGAAAGAGTTAATTAATTTTAATGAAATTTGGACCACATGTTGAAATCCATCACCGCACGAAGCCTATTTAAAATAGGCCCAATCGGGCCATTTTAAGGGTCGGTTTTAGGGGTTGAAAAATATTTTTGGGCCCAAAAATACCGAAAAATTTCTCCGAATCGTTTCAAAATTGACATTTAACCATTTAGTAATGATCAAAATGTGCTACCAAAATTTTATTAAAATCGGCCCGACAGGACCGGAATTAAAAATTTTATGAAAACGTTAGTTTGTAAATATGGATTTACTTAGTGAAGGATGAATTTAATAGTAATATTGAAATTAAGAAAAAATATTATTTTAAGGGATGTATTAAGGGGTTAAAATACTTATTTTGTTCAAAAACAAAAGAGTTAAGTTCACATAATAAAGCCACACTGCCTGTGTAAGCAAATACACTATATTGTCGGCAGGGTTTCGCACTGCGACCCGAGTTTTTTCAATTCAAGGTTTCAAACATTCGACACACCGTGTAGCAAGTACTCTGGCACACCGACTGTCGAACTCAGTTGACTCAAAGTTCTATCAACGTTCATAGCATCCTGTAGCGTCGGCTTTACAGTATGATTACTGTCAGTTATATTAAATTGACCGCTCCGAGGAAAGAGCAATTTCGACCAATAAAATCGTATTACATTTCAAACAAAAAATATTTTTGAAGTCAAAACTTCTTTACGCGCGTTTTGTGAATTTGGTGAAGTAAACTGTGCAACCACACAGTAGAATCTGTACTAATATTATAAAGAGAGTGTGCAAATTTTGTAAGTTTGTGTGTATGCTGAGAGTAATCTCCGAAACTACTCATCCGATTTCAATTTTTTTACCAATATTTAGAATGGACCTTCAGGATGAACATAGGCTATATATTCTTCAAATAAATAAAATTGTCGATCAATTTTTTTCAGATCATATATTGACAAAAATTATAAAAAAATATAAATCAAAATAATTTTTTTTTTAGATTTTTCTGAAGAAGATCCAAATCCGGATCGAAACGTCAACGTCATCCTTTATTATTTTGATTTATATTTTTTTATAATTTTTATCAATATATGGTCTGAAAAAAATTGGTCGACAATTTTATTTATTTGAAGAGTTCTATTCAGACGTTAATCAAAAATTTGAATAGGCTATATATTATAGCGTTAAAATAAAAGCGCTTTTCGTAGAAACCAATTTCGTAACGTAAGTCGACGAAAAATTTATACTATCTATATCTACAGATAGGTATACAGTGTGGTCACTTAAGTGTGCAACATATGGGAAAATTTTTAATTAAATGCACAACTAAAATACAAATATTGCCAAAAGTAGGTGTTCTTAGAATTGTTGAAACTCAAACAGCATACAGGGTGGGTCAAAAAATATAAAATTTGTACAAGAGTAAAGTGCTCTTATTTCAAAAAATTCAGCAAAATGTTATAAGAAAAACTTGTTTAGAATTAAAAGTTATGCCCAAATACCAAAACGTGGCCTTCTAAGAAATTTTTTTTTTTTTTTTGGAAAACCAAAATTATAATTTTTTTGAAATTTTTTTTTATACTTACCTTAAACAAACTAATAAATTATTCAAAATCAAATCAATTTCGCATAACTTTGTTCAAATTCAGGCATATTTGTAAAATTAATTTAGATTTTTAATTTTTTATGGAATTACAAACTTTATGTTTGTTGTAACGATATTAAACATCCTGTATGCTGTTTAAGTTTCAACAATTCTAAGAGGACCTAAAATGATTATCGGACATACACCAACTTTTGGCAATATTTGTATTTTGGTTGTGCATTTAATCAAAAATTTTCCCATATGTTGCACACTTAAGTGACCACACTGTATATTATAAGTAGATATTGCGAATTTTTTCAGTTTGTGGCAATCTACAAAATCGTGCGAAGCCGGACCGGGTAATTAGTAGTATATATTATGCTAAGTATATTCACGTTGTATATAGTATAAGTATATTTTCAGTCTGAGAACCGGAAATCATCTAAGTAAATCTTTTTGATATCTCGGCTACTGATTTCTGCTAACAATATCATAGCACACAGAGTGCGTCGGCTATGTTCTCGCAAAGCACTGTGCCATTTCGAGTCCTTTTTGACCCTCTCTATCTCTGAAGCTAGTATAGTAAGAGAACTGAATTATTTCATAGGAGCTATGGTTACCATAAAGAAGCAGTATTTCAAATTTCATACGCCTAGACAGAATAGTTTCCAAGCTATCAGTGTTCAAAAATCACGATTTTGTCCATTCACTGACTGACCTGACTGACTTATAGATCATTATAAAGTAGTTCACTTTAGTCGGTTCTACAACCTTAGAGGCTAGGGGTTCGAGCTAAGGTTGAAGGCTAGAGATTGAACCTAAAGTTGGAGTTGAATGGCAGGAGTTGGAGCTAGGGGCTGGGATTGAGGACTGGAAAGCTGAAGATTAAGGATTGGACAGGGTTAGGCGGCTCGTTTGCTAGCAAGGTCACGTGTGACGTCAGTGGTGGCTTGCAAATTTTGCTTGGAGTTGAAGGTTTCAGATCAGCCAAAATAACCTACTTCATAATTCAGAAACGTCTAGCCGGGTCTAGGAGAAGCATCGATCTCGTATGCATCAACCGGTCGTCTAAAGACTACTCGCGTCTAGTCTAGTCCTATATGGCGTGTAATATAATGAATTAGGTATGATATATAACTATGATATATCAAAGAATGGTAAATATAACTAATATTATGTGTTCAGATAATATTTAAGTAGAATATTACTTTACAAAAAGTATTGAAATCCCACCAAAAACATTAATTGAAAAAAGAGCCAAGTTCGATACAAAAAAGAAGTGAGATCTAAGAAAGTGCCCAGTTTACATACCCTAGTCATTTATAAACAACTTGCCAAGTGAAAACTTGCCACTTATTTTTTTTCAGCAAAGCCACTTGTTCTTTGTATCGAACTGGGCCCTCTTTTCACACTTATGTTTTCGATGGGATATGTATTACAGTTATAACTATTTAGAAATTTGGATTCTCCTTTCAATAAATTCTCGCAATAAGAAAAACAGATCTTTTATTTGACAAATACATATCCAAAACTTTATTTGTGTAAAGAAAAATACACAGTGGCTCATAAAAAGCAGATTAATGCTGGGTTGCAGAAACCATTGTCAAAAAATTTGATTTAACAATAACCTTAGATTGTGATGACACCTATTTCTTCATATGAAACGCATTGTGGATATTTTTTTTTAAATATTAATTATTGACATTTTAAAATTAAATTCTGTTTTACTATTAATTTAAGAATCAAAAAGAGCAATATTGGTTGTTAAAATTGTTTAAACTATAAGCTTCACGTAATTTAATTATTTTACCTACCAACATCAAAAAGTAAGCTTTAAATTCATTGCGTAAGCACCTATGTATGTTATATTGTTAGTAATTCATGAATGTGAATATACTTTTTTGACCATATATCTTCAAAACTACTGAAGCGATTTAGACGATTATTTTTGATTTTCGGTTACAGTGAAAGATTCGTAGAAATTAATTGGGTAGTTTTTTCTTTTTTGGTTTAGTAATACAATATCAAGAAAAAAATCGTTTAGTAACGTATAAATTACGTTTTGCAAATCCAAAAGGAGACAATTACTAAATTTTGAAGTTGACGCCAATTTGCCAATTTTAATAAAAGAATGTAAAATGTTTTAGTAATTAAATAGGCGTAGACTTCAAAATTTAGATACTTTCTCTTTTTTTAATAGATTTTTTAGGCCTAGTTTATATGAGAGGCGTTCAACGCGCGTTTACAGTTTCTATACAATTGTATAGAACTGTTTATATGATAACGCGCGTTAGCCCAACGCGCGTTAGCCCAACGCGCGTTGAACGCTCTTCATGTGTGCTAGGCCTTAGGTGATAAATAAAAATTGTTTGTCTTCATACGCTGTTTCATGTTATTTGTTTCATTGTGAATCAGCCTGTATCAAGGTATGTACAAAGTAGGTACAGGTGTGCTCCGCGTGTGTGTGTTGTTTATTGATCTCGGGTGGTGAGGCGCGGCGCGCGCGACGACCGGACGGACGAGAGAGATGTGAACCCGGGACATTCAGTTCGCGAGCATACAACGTACATATACCACTATATATATACACCTGTGAGCTATGCGACGGTTGGGTCCTGCTTATATCTACCTGCCTGCGCTATACACATTGCGGCGGTCGTTGCATGTAGTTACAGCTGCGATCTTCTTCTGTTCTGCTACAGTAGCTACGGCCGCTAAGCTCACCTGTTATGTTTAATATTGTAACAGGTAGGCTACTCCACGCTGCTAGCTACTTGCTACTTCTAAAGTTACTGTTGCCAGTGAGCCATGTAAATCTAATACTCTGGTATAAAATAATGCAACACGCAATGACATTTACTTGGTTTCCTAACATAATGCAGCCGAAATAAAGAAATAAAGAAGGACTGGAAACAATTTTATTTATTGTGGACTAGCTGCTCCCCGCGGCTCCGCACGCGATTGTGATGAAAGGAAACACGGTCGGCTATATATCTATTCTAATATATAAAGCTGAAGAGTATTATATATAGAGGAACAAATAAAAAATACTTAAGCATACAAAAAAGTATGATTTAACTGCTAGAAAACAATTTTAAAAGCGCGCGTTGAGACACAACCACCCGCAATAGCGCGTTCTGAGCCCGCGCGGCAGCTCCCAACCAGCAAAGTTATTTTATAATTTGATGGTTCTGCAACTGTTTTGTTTTATTGGTATTTTATTATTACTTCCAAATTGCTAATTGATTATATTAGACGTGCAATGAACACTATTCTGTTGTAGGCGGCTAAAGTGTTTTATAAATTTGTCATCAAAACGTTTATATAATACAGTTATAAAATATGATATAAAACAGTCACAAAATTATCGTAGAAATGCTTTTATGAACACCTTATATAACAAATCAAACTATAAAATTAAATTGTTTTATAGGGGCTTTTTAGTACATTTCGGCAACATTTTATTTCCCTTATAAATATATTTTAAAATAATTTTAAAGTTCCTTCCTGTGGCTTCAAAAAAATAGTTTTATTGAAGTGCCTTTGAAAACAATTTTGTTTTTAAATGTAAATTGTGATTTTAGAGATCACTTTAAAACTATTTTATAGTACGATATTTTTACTACAATATGAAAACAATAACAAATTTCTTATAAAATTAAATTGTTCCCGTGAATATACATTTGCTGTCGCTAACTACATAATAAGTATATTTGGGAAAAGCCAGCTGACGTTTATCGTAGAGGTTAGGTGACATAGTTTTTGTCAGTTTTGGCTAACGTAAGAAATAATAAACAAATAAAATGTCTAATATAGGGCACTGGAAGAAAATTAAGAAAAGTTGTGCTTTTCGAAGAAGGTTAAAAATGTGATAAGTAGTAATAAGAACATTAATGTTGGCAATGATAAAACAGTGGAATCCACTAACATTATCAATAGTGCTTCAAATTCAACATCAGTATGCGAAAGTACCTACTTTTACATTTGCTAATGCAAGTACCATTAGTGTATTTGAAACAGAAAAACAGCAAAACACTGTCACTCGTTTTATATTTGCCGGTATTACATTTACCACTAAATAGAAACAGATTTATCATAAAATAGATAAAATATAGCAAGAGTAAGTCACTTATTTTATAAGAGTCGCCGAAAAGTTGTCTATTAGCGAAAATGTTGCCAACTAGCAATATAGATACTCTCGATCATGTAAACAACAATCAGATGTTTCCAGGGAGCGGTGGAGGAGTCTGGTCAGAGAAATTGACAGGGCCGTATTTTAAAGTACATTGTATAATGTTTTTCTTGTTTGATGCAGTATTGTATAGTAAAAAATATTATGTATAAATCTGTTGTTAGGGCAGGTTTGGGATCGGTAGGAATCTCGTTATTGTTATTGGCCACAGGATGTTTATAGATATCATCTACTTTGCTATTCTTGGTTAAATGAAAAATAATTATTTATTCTAGGCTATAATTAATATTAAGCACCTATAGCTGCTAACATATTTGCATTAATGAAATAGAAACACAACGCAATAATAAAATTTTTAAAATCACCAGTTGAGGTAGATAAAATAATTAAATCAAACAATAATACCTATCTATTCTAATCTATACCTAATACCTATTCACTTTTTTATTACTTTCATAGACTTTTGGGCAAGAAATATACAGTATTTTTGTCTTTTTCATAATTTATTTTAACCAGAATGGTTGTCGCGACGCGCAACGTAAGAAAAGGTAATACTTAAAAATTTATATTAGAGCCAATCATATTTAAATAACCTTTAAAAACTATAGGTACCTATCTTGTAAAAAATATATAGTTAGGTGTTAAGTATATGGGAAAGTAAGTAGTTTATAAATCTTCAATAAAGATGATTTTTTTTGTTTCTTTTTGTTACTTTACTGGCCCCCACTAATGGAAGGGAAGGAATTGTGATCGTGCGCGGAAAAAACAATTAGATAGCGGATATATCCGATTTAACGTCCTCTAAGACGATTAAGACCATTTCCAAAAAAATGTCTGTGTGTCTGTCTGTGTGTTTTCTTTCTGACACGATAACTACCGAGCCGTTGATCCGATTGAATTGAAATTTGGTACATGGGTATAGTTACAGCCTCAATAGTTTTAGGCTGTCATCTGTCAAATGGAAGTGTTTCTTCATCTGTCATTTGTCGCTCCCAATTGGCGGCCAAGGTGCCACATCGCCTCACGTAAGCAAAGTAGTTAGCCATGGCAAAGTGTTTTCATGACATTTGATATTAATTTTTTATTCATAATATGTTACTTGCCAGGAAAATATTGTGGTAACTCAACAGATTTTTTTATATCTTTAAAATAGGCACACTTCCCTAAGAAAAAATACTGCTTTAAAAGCAGTCCGGCCCTGTGTCGCAATATCATCTGGTAAAGCAAAATATTTTTTAAATGTTTTATAAAGATTGCGTAAAAGCTTAATAACATTGAAATGCTTGCTGTTGTTACAAAATTATTTTATAGAAAAACGCCATTTTAAAATGGCAACATTCAGGACCATCAAAATGGGTTGAGTTGAAAATACTAAATATTGCATGTATATTAATACTTACAGCCGGTAAATACGTAAAAAGTACAAAATAATTATGCCAAGAACAGACTGGAGCAAATTTCTCTGCAGAAAATGATGAAATTGGCAAAGCTAATTTATTTATGATTTAAAAGTTTTTCCTAAAACGTTAATAAATACGGGGCGCGTTTAAATTTTGTTAGAAATATGCTATATATTTCACGATACATTTTTCTTTGCAGTAAAAATTTTGGTTTCAGCATCTCAAACAATACCTCTAAACAATATAAAGTATAGAAGGTAGAAGTAAAATTACTAAAATGGCTTCGTGTTTCCTTCTTGTAAATACTTGGCGACATTTATTATATTTTCCCTGTGTCTAATACAAAATTGCTTCTTGCAACTTTTAGAATAGATTTAAAAAACATTTTTATTCTATTGTAGTGATTTCATGTTGCGTTTTTACTTTATAACGTTTACCTGAAACAACTAAAAAGCTTTTATAAAACTGTTGTTTAGTTACTTTATAAAGCTTTAATAAAACTGATTTATAATGTTGCTGTTAAATTCTTCTAAGACCTGCCGAAATGTTTATAAAATTGTTTTGTTATTTTTACAAAAGGCTTTACAAAATATTAACGGAGACTCAAGTATTTTATAAAATGGTGCCAATTTTACATTTATAGTTGTCGTATAAACGCATTGAAAACGTTATTGAGAGTAATGTTGTTTTATAATTTTTTTGACGAAAACGTTTTCGCAACTATTATAAAATATAAAATTGTTAGTTGGGAGGTAGCCTTTGTGATATTAAGTCGTTGGAGGGGGAAGCGGTGAGTGGAAGTTTCGGGTTTAAGTCCCGACAGTGACATTGTTGGAAAGTAAATTTTTCTTATAGTATTCTAACTGTAACAATGTGAAATCTAATTATTGACATCATTTTTTTTTACAATGCGAATGTATTTTGACGAACTACTGTTTTTAATAGCCTAAGTTACTCCTTAGAAACTATCTGCAGTGAAAGTTCCGTCAAAATCGGTCGTCGTTTAGAAGATTAGCCGGAACAAAAAGACAGACAGAAAGACAAACAGACAGACAAAAGATTTAAAAACTGTGTTTTTTTTTGTTATAAGTAACTTTCATATGCATTTAGTAAAAAGCTGTTATTTTGACATTACAAACAAACATTATTTTATTTATCTGTATAGATTATAGACGCTTGACAACTAACATCATTAGCGTCTAAGAGGACGTTCAAATATTACGTAATTAGTTTTGGAGGGGGTCAATTTTTACTTAATTTTGCTGATAAAGGGAGCGGAGGGATATTATAAACCTTACGTGATGTAAAAAAATCTGAAAAACGGTTGATCGTAAAGGCCAGCTCTAAAACATCCATTGTTTTCATTCGCTCTTTGCATGAAGTCTGTAACCAGGAGACCTAGCTTCCTATGCTTGCCGTGTTTCGAGACGGACCGTTTTCTGATGCAAGCGAGACGACGCTGGTATCACTACCTGGGAAAACCGACGCCATATTGATTCATGCGACAAATATCGGTCCACCGCTATGCTCGAGCTGGGTCTTCTGGTTGTAGACTTCATGGCTCTGAGCTCAAAAATACTATTTTTTATACGTTTTTGAGCTCGAAACAACCAACTTCACCACTACTTTTGAGAAGTACAGCCTATGTCCACCCTTAAGGTCCATTTTAAATATTGGTGAAAAAATTTTGAAATCGGATGAACAGTTTCGGAGATGCTCTCCTACATACAAACTTTACTTTTTATAATACATATTAGTATAGATAGTATAGATATCGTCAACATCACCAGCTAATGACTTCAATTGTTTTCGGGTTGCTTTGGGTGCAAACGGCATTATAGTTCACGATGTAACATAAATGGCATTGATTTTATGCACGGGACTAATCGTTGTATTGTCCAATATATAATTGCTTCACCGCTCCATTAAGTAAACCTTACTATAATAGGTAATGACAATTAGGCTGGGGCCATTACGGATTTTTATAGCTGAAAAAATTTCATCTTAAAAAGGTAACGCCCCCAGCCCAAATAGCTTCTTAAACTTTGATCCCTTACTACAGTGACGAACAAAACAGTTCTTCCCCAGTAGAGGTTTTTTGAAGTGAGACTTCTATGTTGACGGTAGATCCGTGAGGTGATGAAACGAAAAAGCGACGTAATAGAGATAACTTGAAAAAGATATTGGGCACAATTGACGCACTATATTTTATGAATAACACTACGCACATAGTTTGCATTGACATCTATGATTAGATAGGCAAAGTATTCAAGAAGTTTTACTTCTGCCATGTGGTTTTTAAGAACAGCAAAAAAGCCCACATAAGTGTTATCAAATAAAAAAACGTATTTCGCTAATTTCAATTTACGGAACGATCAGTAAATATTACTTTCAAAGCCCTATAGACTTAGATCCCATACCCACCAGACCTACGTTATTTCAGTACTGCTAAGAGTTTATCAGTAAATGTGCAGTATTTAATTAAAAACGTATGCTAATTTTCTAGCTTGAAAGCGGAGGCTTTTTAGAGATAACAGATTCTAAAAGTCCATAAGACACGTGCTTAACTACGTACGAAATAGTATTATGTATGCATATGAGTGCGAATGGAAGCATTAGATGATTTTTTCATGAAATTAAGGTTTTTTATTTGTTTATACAGACAATGTACATGTATTTAAGAGAGAAAAACTCCATGGAAAGAAATAAACAACTCACATTGCATAAAGCTGTCAAACAAAATCATCTAATGCTTTCACTTGAACTCATATGCATGCATAATACCATTGCATACGTAGGTAAGCACGTGTTTCATGTACCTTTAGAATTTGCTGTCTCTAAAAAGCGCCCAAATTCAAGCTAGCAAATTGGCATATGTTTTAATATTGTACATTTACTGATAAAATCTTAGCAGTACTTAAATAATGTAGGTCTGGCGGGTCTGGGATCTTGGTCTGTTATTCCTTAAGAACCTATCCTTTAAATGATGTTATTCCTGAAACGCAAGATTCCGAGAACTGTTATTTTTATTACCGGTTCTTTTCCAGTGATAGTTCGAATATAAACGGTTCGTGTTATTTTGTCTTATCGCTAAAATTTACTATATAAGAACATCTTTGTTTTTCAATGTTTTTATTGTTTGATTCGTATTCATCTAACACAGTTAAATTTAATCTTCAAGCGTTTAAATTTTTCTCTTTATTTTACTGATAAAATGCACACATAAATGGATTTTCTTGTACGTGACTTAAAACATCTCTATTGTTATATTCGTATTCACTGAACCCAGTTGAAATAATTTAAGTGTTAGTTTAAGTACATTATAACTTTTCCTCCATAAAATCCTGATTTCTTTAGAAACACATATGCATTAATCTTAATATTGTTATGTAAAATAACCAGTTAGAAAATTTACTAAAATTTTGTATAATTAATAATTATCCATTGAAAAATATATTAGATTTATTTATTGTACGACGTTTTGTCTATAGATTTATAGTCTATTGAAAAATTACATTTGAAATTACATTTGTCAGAGGACGCAATTTTATTTTTTAGTTATCAAGAAGGGGTTAGTGTAAAGTTAAATTCAAGTTTGTGGGGTCACAACCCTTGTCCCACGGCCGCCATCTTGGAAAAAGGGGTGCAAGTGGTTTCCATGGTTTATCTCACGAACTATAGGTCTCACAAAAAAATTTTTTAAACATTTTTTGTAGAAAATATAATTTCCTACAGCTTTGGTTCAGTAACTTTTTGTCGTAGATCCTATACATTGATACAAGGTCAACAAGATCCTATAAAATATGTATACAATATTGGCTTTCATATACAAGATCCTGAGCCGCAGCCTGGTCCATCAAAAAAGCGAGGACAGAGTAATTATGTCATTTCGAAAATGACCGTGGATTAAACCTATTGGGAATACTACGACAAAAAGTTACTGAACCAAAGTTGTAGGAAATTATATTTTCTACAAAAAATGTTTAAAATTTTTTTTTTGTGAGACCTATAGTTCGTGAGATAAACTATGGAAACCACTTGCACCCCTTTTTCCAAGATGGCGGCCGTGGAACAAGGGTGTTGACCCCACAAACTTGAATTTAACTTTACACTAACCCCTTCTTGATATCTAAAAAATAAAATTGCGTCCTCTGACAAATGTAATTTTAGCCCAAAAAAATGTAACATTTCAATGAACTATTAGACTTTTCCGAGTACTGCAAAATAAATATATAAACGAAATGTTATTCAACAAATAAATCTAATATATTTTTTTCCATTTTTTTATTATTTATTTTTTATAAGTACTAAAATTTTATTTATTTTTTATGTATAGTACCTACAGCATTATTTTTCTTCTTTGTTAATTAGTTCAATTTATTAAGTTATATAAAAATGATTTCCAAGTTCGAATTATTATGATTCTATTTTAGGAAATTAATTAATCAAATAGTTGCACCTTGTTAGCTGAAGTGATAACAATTTTTTTGTGGCATTTTTATCACTTGAGTATACGAAACAGATTTTTCTAAGAACACTGGTCATTCGTAGCTCTGGAGTCACACAGATCTGAAGCCTTTTCTCTGGGGAATCTTCTTCAACCAAATGTGTGGCGTTGCAATTCTCGAACACGGTTTGATTTTAAAATAGAAAATGCAACGATTGCTGAGGGAATAACAGATGACATTTTGCCTACAATGTACTACACTACTTCACGATTCTTTCGCAGTGAGTTGTTGATGCCGAAGACGATTGTATTGAAAACACAATTAATTATTGCAGTGTTTCATCCGTTTTCTAACTGTATCTTTCGTATTAATTATAAGTAACATGTATTTTTATTAACTCGCTTTTCTTCTATGACGGGTGATTTTAAACTAACTTCCTGATGAGATAAAAACTCGAAAATTTTAACATATAACTCAGAATTAGATAGCAATACAAAAAAAGAAGAAATCAATGAAATAAATAAAAAATTAATAATTTAATCAATACATAATATAATTCATTCTAATATTCTTGAACTGCGCGCCATGATGCTTGAGGCGAAGTCGAGGGCATCATGACGCGCAGTGCAAGGTATCAAATTTTCGGCCAGCGTGGTGTGTACTATTTTTCTTCATACCTCGGTCGTAAGTACGCTTATTAAATACATTAATTAATTAATTACTATTACTAATTGCATAAAAACACAGATAAATTCCAAGCAAACAGCTTTGAAGTTGTACGTAAAAACACGAATGAATATTAGCTAAAATGTAATAGGTTTACTATGGAAACGACATCTAAACAACAGCTGATAGGTTATTTTTTCGTACGTACTTCCCGAATGTAATCCCACCAATGCTTAAATACTGGACTTTCTACCTTACGATTGATGCCGAAAGTATGTGCTTTCGATCGAGATATGAAGAAAATAATTTTTCATAATATTGAACATTTCTTTGTAGTTTTATACTATATACAGTACAGTGTACAACTATCTTATGAAACGAATATTTCTACTAAAAAATAAAGCATTATTGTAGCTGAAAGAAAAAATCTCAGATAACCGTACAAAATGCCTCTAACATAAATAAAATGGAAAATGGTCGTACTCTGAAACGTATTCTCGAGTACTGAGCCGCCGGCAGAAAAAGTGTTATAGGTCGTCCTAAGAATAGAATGACCAATTCAGAAACACCAAAATATATCTACGGCATGAAGCAGAAACATATTCTTAATTTGAACTTTGCTGATAAAATTTCATAATTAACTTAATTATAAGCAGAAATATTATGTCATAACAGACCGTTGTTTTTTTTTTTAAGTGTAAGGTACCAGATTTGGTTACTTTATAGTAACTGTTTTGAGGTTATTGAGGATTTTTTGAAAATTTACTTTATTTTGACATTTATGTCTGTTGTTGTTAATTTAGACTTTAGTGATTTTAAAAATGGCAACTTTTAAAAATAACACAATTTCATTTAAAAATTTACTTTTTATGAAAAAAGAAACCCTACGAATGTCTAAAAAATGGGCGTTGTAAATGTAAATTTTTATAAATTATAAATAATACCACGTAAAATCTAACGTAACACTATCATAGAGATATAAGTAAGTAGAGTACGCTAGTGCGTATGCTTGCCATATAAGTGAGTGTCCTCAGTTAAGAGAGAGAACGCTACCGAAAACCGGAAATTTGTTTACTCAAATCAGCATTGTTTTGCATCATTAGTTACCATAGAGATACGGAACTGTTCTCTCTCTGAATTGCAGACACTATCGTTGCTCTCTCGCGTAGTCTATTGTAATATCTCTATGAATACTACCGTATACGCTAGGGAAGTATCTTTTGACACGCGACCTTTGCGCCGTCTCGTGTTTTTTTTTTTATTAAATTCTGATTCAGTCAAAACCTTAGTGTCATATGTTATACGTACATTTTAATAAGAACTAATAGCTAGTTGAAAAAAATGGGAAAAAAGCTATCAATTCGGAAGTGCTGTGTTGTTGATTGTAAAGATACACCAACTAAAAATCTAGAATTACAATTCCATCGTTTTCCTAGATTTTGTTATGAATTAGAGAGGAAAAAAATGAACGGCAGCAGTACCTACGTCGTCAAGGGTAATTAAATTTTAGTTTACGGCTGTAGAAAAGGTAACCGGACTCCATATCCGCGGACAAAATATCCCCGACAAAATATCCTTGTTAAAATATCCTTGGACAAAATATCCTTGAGACAAAATATCCATGAGACAAAATGTCCTTTGTCAGAATATCCGTGGACAAAAAATCCAAAAAAAAATTGACTTTCTACATATAATTCTTTATAACTGTTTCTGACGTCAATTCCGGGGTGAACGATAAACGGGTATGCGAATTGTAATTCCGGAGTGAACGATAAAGGGGTATGCGAATTGTCTCGCAGTGAAACGGGAAGGGGCAAATGTGGAGTTTTTAAAAAAACAATTCCGGGGTGAACGATAAACGGGTATGCGAATTGTAATTCCGGGGTGAACGATAAAGGGGTATGCGAATTGTCTCGCAGTGAAACGGG
Organism: Xanthostigma xanthostigma; assembly: GCA_963575645.1. Taxonomy (NCBI): domain Eukaryota; kingdom Metazoa; phylum Arthropoda; class Insecta; order Raphidioptera; family Raphidiidae; genus Xanthostigma; species Xanthostigma xanthostigma. The sequence continues at coordinate 19,098,399 of OY754467.1, forward strand.
AAGGGGCAAATGTGGAGTTTTTAAAAAAACAATTCCGGGGTGAACGATAAACGGGTATGCGAATTATAATTCCGGGGTGAACGATAAAGGGGTATGCGAATTGTCTCGCAGTGAAACGGGAAGGGGCAAATGTGGAGTTTTTAAAAAAACAATTCCGGGGTGAACGATAAACGGGTATGCGAATTGTAATTCCGGGGTGAACGATAAAGGGGTATGCGAATTGTCTCGCAGTGAAACGGGAAGGGGCAAATGTGGAGTTTTTAAAAAAACAATTCCGGGGTGAACGATAAACGGGTATGCGAATTGTAATTCCGGAGTGAACGATAAAGGGGTATGCGAATTGTCTCGCAGTGAAACGGGAAGGGGCAAATGTGGAGTTTTTAAAAAAACAATTCCGGGGTGAACGATAAACGGGTATGCGAATTGTAATTCCGGGGTGAACGATAAAGGGGTATGCGAATTGTCTCGCAGTGAAACGGGAAGGGGCAAATGTAGAGTTTTTAAAAAAACAATTCCGGGGTGAACGATAAACGGGTATGCGAATTGTAATTCCGGGGTGAACGATAAAGGGGTATGCGAATTGTCTCGCAGTGAAACGGGAAGGGGCAAATGTGGAGTTTTTAAAAAAACAATTCCGGGGTGAACGATAAACGGGTATGCGAATTGTAATTCCGGAGTGAACGATAAAGGGGTATGCGAATTGTCTCGCAGTGAAACGGGAAGGGGCAAATGTGGAGTTTTTAAAAAAACAATTCCGGGGTGAACGATAAACGGGTATGCGAATTGTAATTCCGGGGTGAACGATAAAGGGGTATGCGAATTGTCTCGCAGTGAAACGGGAAGGGGCAAATGTGGAGTTTTTAAAAAAACAATTCCGGGGTGAACGATAAACGGGTATGCGAATTGTAATTCCGGGGTGAACGATAAAGGGGTATGCGAATTGTCTCGCAGTGAAACGGGAAGGGGCAAATGTGGAGTTTTTAAAAAAACAATTCCGGGGTGAACGATAAACGGGTATGCGAATTGTAATTCCGGAGTGAACGATAAAGGGGTATGCGAATTGTCTCGCAGTGAAACGGGAAGGGGCAAATGTGGAGTTTTTAAAAAAACAATTCCGGGGTGAACGATAAACGGGTATGCGAATTGTAATTCCGGGGTGAACGATAAAGGGGTATGCGAATTGTCTCGCAGTGAAACGGGAAGGGGCAAATGTGGAGTTTTTAAAAAAACAATTCCGTCCGAGGATATTATGTCCGAGGATTTTCCGTCCGAGGATATTATGTCCGAAGGATTTTTTGTCTTGAGGATATTTTGTCTGAGGATATTTTGTCCGGGATATTTTGTCCGAGGATATAGAGTCATAGAACCGTAGAAAAAAAGTCTTAAAATAAAAAATGTATATCATTTATGTCGTTTATTACTAACATTTTGCGTAAATATTTTTTATGGTTAATAATAAAGCTGGTTTCCATGAGTTTGTAGGTTTTGAGTGAACCAGATTTAAAAAAATAAACACGAGATGGCGCAAAGATCGCATGCCAAAGATACTTTCCTAGTGTATAGGTAAACCATTTCAGACAACATTTTTATCAGCATTATTCTTCTTCTATAAATAAAAAATTCGTTTTCGGAACACTGTTTTAGTTTTAATTACTGTGTTCTTATAAAAACATTTTTTCGTTGAAACTTTCTATGGAAACTACTTTGACTGCTTCTTATTAAAAAACCGCGATTTTTTTCATGGCAGCATGTTGCTTTGAAAATGAATATTTATTTTTCAATTACCATGACGACTTCAAAAAGCATCGAAATCAAAAATGTTTTTAACAAATACAACTTAAATTGTCAAACTCTCCTAGGTCCTCACACTACAAAAACTGACTATACTGAATATTATTCTCAGCTCTCCACTTTTTCATTAATTAACACTTTTGGTGGAACTACTCAAGTGAAAGGACTGTAAGAAATTATGATATAGTGGAGAGTTTAATGAGATTAAGAGAAAGCTTAGTAATCCTAGCATTTCAATGGAAATATTGAAGGAAACTATATAGAGATAGTCAGTCGAGATTTACAAAAAATCTATTTGAAATGTCAACGAAACATAAACAATTACCAATATAAAAATTTGAAGAAGGCCTAAAATAAGCGAGTGGAATACGCTAATAAAAATATAAGTTAAATTAAATAAAACATATAACAGTAACAAATTACACGTGACTTGTTTTAATTATGACATTATACTTACTTTGAACTTAAAATAGTAGTTAAAATGTAATCGGATGTTATTATATCGACGAGTAAGTGACATTATGGTAAAAACAAGCGTCAACACAATCATTAGCCCCGCACGACATCATATTATACTGAAAGAAAGAAAATAATAGGTATAGAAATTTATGATCGATAATAATTAATTTATCAAGACACGAATATCCTATTAATAATATTTTCCAGTGTTTTTTTTAAATACTTGCAGATATATTTTTTAAGACGTAATCTTTCAAACATTTTTAATATATTATACAAGCATTTAAAAAAGAAGGCAACATCGAAATTGTTAAGGATAATAATTAATTAATATTGTTATAGATGACATTATTTTTACCACTTATATTGACATAGAATAAGTGCTGAAAATTTGAATTTATCTCTAATGTTTACCAACTTTGAAATCAAACGCTTTCTATTCAAGGAAGTTATCGGATTTGAAGTGCAAAAAAAGTGAAAACAATTTTCGCGATAGTGAAAAAATATCCATACATGGATACGATGCAATTTCCGATTGTTGTTTTAAAGTAAAGGATCTCACGGGAATCAATTCTGAAATTCAATCCAGAAAAATGTGTAGATGTACATATGTAGGTATATATGTGTGTGTATATGGTTTGGTTTTGTGGTAGCGGTTGGCAGCACTGAAATGGAACGTGTGAAGTGATCCCTAAGAGCCCCTTGAGCCACAACTCTGGAATACGATCGCACTCATATATATTGTCAGTGGCGTACAAATGTTTAGAACTCATTAGTTGACGCACACAGTTATCGAAATCATCAAGCGTTCTCTGCGAGAACAATTTAAAAATTTTGAAATTTTCTGTCAAAAAATAAACGTTTAAAGGACATATTTCTGATGGTGGAAAGTTTTACTCGAATGATTGAAAAATTACATGCCAACAGAGAAATTATTCTATACATAAATAAAAAAAAGCAAAAAGTTTATATAGAATAAGCAATATTTTCTAATACTATAGTATTAAACTAACAGTAAATATTGTCCTATCAAGGGTGTGTTCCGAAATATAACCCAGTATATTGGCCGGTGCTAATGACGTCATGAATCGACTCCATACTGTTGATTAATTCATTCCGAAATATACTGGCCAGCGCGTTGATGTATTATTATTTCCCTCGTCCACCAAAAGTAATTGTTTACTTTGTTAAGCAGACATTATTGCAAATAACAAATAATAAAACAAAAAATTCCACAAAGTCTGATGCACACACGCCCGGTTAAATATTTATGCTACGTCACATCTGTCTCACCAGTACAATATGGTGGCACACCAGTACCTACAATTATGGCGTCGGATTCATGATTACATTACTGGGTTATATTTCGGAACATACCCCAAATATCCTGTTGTACATTTTAAATGGTGGTACTGTGTTATATTATGTTTTCAATGTTGGTACTCGTCCTATGCCGTTGTCAAGTAACTAATATAATTCTATATGTAATTACAAATGTAATCATAAAATATGTATCTTTATTTTGTATTTGAAATAAAAGTATAAAACACAACCTTTACTGCAAACTATTTTGCAATAAAATATGTGAATATTAACTTTATGAATTCGTAAGCTCTGAAATTATTGCAACTATAGAAGTTAATAATCAATATCCAAAGACAGTAAAGTTCTAGTTATCCGAATTAATGGCGAATAGGGCCGATCCGGATACACGAAATTCCTGATATTTGGGTTATAGCGTATAGAGTAAAAGTATCGAGGAAAAAAACGAATGAAAATCACATTTGATCAATTTTTATTGACAAAGTAGTGTAAACACATGAAATAAACAATCATATTTGAACAATTCAAACATGAAGCAAAGAATACAATAATTGTGATAGTCTTTTATTGGTATATGTCAAATAAAATTTGTTGTTTTAAAAACAACATTCACTTCTGCGTAATTATCAACAAATTAATTTTAAGTTTAAATAGTTTTATATCCAAATATGCATATTTGGACATAATATATTATGATATTACAATATCTTTCTGTTGGTTTAAAAATACATCTTTTAAAAACTTTCATCAGTGGTAATTTTTCTTTATATTCTTATGATTGAAATATTTTTACTTTCAAATTAGTTCCGGTAATTTTTCAACATCATTCAGTTACGGACTCCGGGGCGCTATCCAAATGAGGGTTGCAAAAACTAATGATGCATTGTTCAATAAAAAATATTTATGATCAAAAAGAAATATTTAAGGAAACAACATGGTAGTTATTAGAAAATGTTCTATTTTGCCACTTACAGATTTCAAAATTATTGAACTATGTTTTGTTTAAACAGCTTCAATGAATTTAGTTTAATTAATGATTAAATCAAAGTATATATACAAACCGTTAGGGATCATCCGCTAAAACAAGAAGTGGTGGTATTTAAATTCGTTATATCAAAGGTAGCTAAGGGATATAGCGGCTGCCTCCTAACAGGAGGTCGTGGATTTTTTGCCGGGAGTTGGCGCCATTCTTTTCTTTCTTTTTCTGTCAACTATTCCATATTTCATTTATTTTTATTTATATATTTTTTCAATTTTTTTAATATACACTTTATTTCATGAAATGATCAAATAGAGCTATTTTTCGCAAGGGTAAACTTTTTCGAAGCAGTGTCGCGAGACGGCGTTTTTCCGTGAAGTGTGTACACTGTACGTCTATAACGTCTATAGTTGACGCGACTAGAAGTTTCACTTTTGTAGTGAGTAGTATAAAATAAGCAATCTCTCCTTTTAATTTATCCTAACACCGATTCATATTTTTAATGTATTTTATATATAGCAGACTGTAAATCTAGGTAATTGATACAGTTCTCAAATTAGAATCTGTGATCAGAGCAGTTTTGAAAACCAGAGAACAGACACTTATAAAAACGCTAGATAAACAACAGCATCGCTACACGCCTGACTGTTCGCCCGTCTCCGAAAGAATCGGAACGGTTCTGCGGCTACATTACTACCAGTACCATAAAACAGTTGAAACAATGTGGGTACCTCAAATAAATAATAGAAGGGGATATACTTTTGCGCACATTTTTTGCTGCTCGCAACTAACCACATTCTAAACGAACTCGGTGAAAACAAATCTATATCAATGTTGTCAAACTGCAAATGAGCATAGAATGATGTAATTGATAAAGCAAAGATTAATATAAATTACACGTTCAAGTCACTTGTAATTGATGTTGGGGAACCTGTTGAACCTTGGACAGAGTTGTACCTTGAACAATCGTGTTTTATTTAAAAATCCCGCGCATTTAAGAAACTTTGTCTATGACATTTGAAGCGTCATTTGACAACTTTAACGTGAAGTTAGTTGCGATTCGCCGGCGCCGAGTGAGTTCAGCAAAAAACGACAGTTTATTGTTTCGCACCCAAAAAGTAAGTTTTTCAGACTTTATTTCACACTAATTTATTTCAATTAATGTATATTTGTGGAAGATGTTTTATTTGGTATCAACTCTTAGTTTATCTAGCTACTACACGGCATAAAATTCAGATCCTAACCTCAAAATTTAGTGGGGTTATAAAGCTTATGAAGTGAAGTTGTCGCGATGTTGTACCTTAGCCACCCAACTTACGATGTGCCTTGGCCGGTGGCCAAGGTACATCATTTCGGTCGAAAATAAGTCATCAAATTTTTTATATGTTTTAATGACTTTATATTTGTATTGTATTAAAAAACATATAACATTATTACAGGTAAAATGCCGCGAAGCAAAAAAAAAAATTAAAAGACCAGTTTTCGACTCAAAAAATATTGAAAATGCAGTAAATTTAGTAAAGGCAAAAAAGTTTACTCTTCATGGTGCTTCCGTGCATTTTCAAATTCCCCGAAGTACCTTAAGGAGGTACTATCGCCACATGACAAAAGAAGGTACCTCAGTGCAAGATTTGCGTGAAAATCTTGCAGTTAAAAGAGTATTTAATAAAGAGCAAGAGAAAATGCTAGTAGAATACACCAAGGATGCAGCAAACCTTCAGTTTGGTTTAACTCTAAAAGACGTCAAACTACTCGCGTACCAGTTCGCAAAGGCTAATCAAATTAAATACCCTTCTTCATGGGACTCCGAACAAATGGCAGGAGATTACTGGCTGCGTTTATTCAGGAAACGTTATAAAGATGAGCTCTCCCTTCGTAAACCAGAGGCCACAAGTTTGGCGCGTTCGTCGGCATTTAATCAACATACGGTTGAAATGACGTTCAATAATTACAAGAAAGCTCTGTCGCAATGCCCATCAGATTTGCACGCAGCTAACATTTGGAACCTAGATGAGACAGGATTGTCTACAGTGCATGTCCCTCCAAAAATTCTGGCACCAACAGGAGTAAAACAAGTAGGATCTGTGACAAGCGCTGCAAGAGGAACCACCGTTACGATGATAGCTGCTTGTAATGCTGGTGGAGGATTTATTCCACCGATGCTCATATTCCCAAGAGTCAATTTTAAAGACTTTATGATTAATGGAGCACCAGAGGGTACTTTAGGTGCTGCTAATCCATCGGGTTGGTCTAATGAAGCCACTTTCGTGATGTTCATGAACCATTTCATAAAATTTGCAAGACCTTCAAAGGAGCGACCAGTTATTGTTCTAATGGACAATCACGAGAGCCACATTTCTGTTCCAGCTATTCGCCTGGCAAAAGAAAATGGTGTGGTTCTTGTTACGCTCCATCCACACACAAGCAATAAAATGCAACCGTTGGACAAATCAGTGTTTGGACCGTTTAAGACGTATTTTAATCAGGCAGCTAACGAGAAGATGATGACACCTGGAAACATAGGAAAACCTTTGACAATATATGATATTGCTGACTTAGTCGGAAAAGCGTTTCCACGTGCGTTCACCCCGACGAATATTGCCAATGGTTTTAAGGCTACAGGTTTCCATCCACTAAATGAGAATATATTCTCAGAGGCTGACTTTTTGGCTGCAAATTTTTCGGATCGTCCATTACCACAAGATTCTTCATCACAGAAAGAATCATCTGCTCAGGCTGACAACTCACTGCTCGAGAAACCATTAGTACAAATTGATCCTCTTGTACCTCAAGAATGTGCACATGCTGATGGTCAGTCGATTCAAGAAATGTCCCAAGAGCCATCTGAACAAGCTGAACTGCACTTACTGAATGTTTTGAAAACACCTCAGAAAGCTGTTTCAAGTTCTTCAAAACTTATCACTCCTGAAATGATTCGTTCACATCCAGAAACACCTCAGAAAGCTGTTCCAAGTTCTTCAAAACTTATCACTCCTGAAATGATTCGTCCACATCCAAAAGCAGCACCTCGAAAAGGAACACAAAAAGGTAGACAAAAAGGAAAATCTAGAATTCTAACGGACACACCAGAGAAAAACGCAATTGAGGCTTTAAAAAGAGTTCAAAAAGTTAGTCTTAAAGATAATCGTAATCTGAAGAAAGGAAAGAATAAGAAAAATAAGAAAATAGACAAAGTAAAACGGAAAATTTTGATTGAGTCTGACTCTGAAGATTCCCACTATTCCCTCCACGATACGGATGAATCTTGTGGTGAAATTGAAGACGGTGAAAGTCCGATTGAAGAAGATAAAGTCAATTATGAGAAAGGAGACTTTGTGATATTTGTGTATGAAAAAGAATACTTTGTAGGTAAAATAGAATCTCTTAGTGAAGAGGGAGTGTTGATAAAATCAATGCAAAAATCTTTGAAAAACTGGAAATGGCCAGAGAAGGATGACTTGAATTTGTATCCGTACGAAGATGTTAAGAGGAAGATTAACCCGCCAAAGAGAGTCAACTCAAATAGAGAAGTCTATTATGTTCCAGAAATTGCGATTTACTGGGATTTTTGTTAATTATGTTTTATTTTATATATCTAAGTAGGTTATAATTGATCTCAAAATGGTAATTTAAAGTCTGAAGATTAATAATTTTTATTTGTTCTTTGTTAAGTTTATTTTTGTTATCAGTTTACGAAATTTTTTAGAAGTTCTTTTGTTTTCGACTTTTTTGCTTGATTCAGCGATCCTAATGGATCTTTTTATAGAATTTATTCAATGAAGAGTTAGAATTCAAGAAAAAATATTAGGTTGCAATGTAAAATTTTAAGATTTGATCCCAAGTAATGTGAATGTATAGCCTTAAAAAGAATGGGCAGCCCAAAATAACTTTAACTTGAATGTTGATGTCAATTTTTTGTATTACAAATAATTATTGGTAATTGCAAATGTATGTGATATGCTAAAGTAAATGTTACTAATACTGATTTAACTGAATATAAATAAATAATAGCTAATAAAGGTGTTTATCTTGATTTGAATCTGCTCTGTCCAAGGTTCAACAGGCAGGGTCCAAGGTACACAGGGTTTGTTGTACCTAGGACAGTTTTTCCTTTTTTTTTCAAGTGGTTATTGGTCCCAGGTTTTTGTTAATTTACACAGTTTTATGAATGAATTATGTAGTCAATTAAATTATCTTTGCATACGTCCTCTTTGGACAGGTGTAGCTAGCACCATTATTTTATAAAAAATCCAAATTCAAAAAACTGGCCTAGGTAAAACAGGTTCCCTTATCAATGATATTATACGTATATACATAAAATTTTAACTGAGCAAGGTCAGCTTGCACCCGACACTATATAACTTTTCATTTTGTCTGAACTCTGTGTCGACATTTGCTAACGTTGCGATTTGTCAATATATAGCGACTAAATTATTATGGAGACCACATGAATATTATTTTAATATTTTTTTCATAAGTAATAGTTTTTTGCGATTTTGCTGTGAATAAATAACTGCTTTTGGTGAAATTCTAACTCTTTACGATTTTTAAGAATACACTTGGGCCTCGTATAACACGGTTTTATATAACACGGATGTATAAATTGTGGCATATTTTTTGTACAACACGCTTTTTATAACACGGTTTCAGAAAAATAAATGAATTAAATATGTTTGATTTGTAGATTGCGTCCATGACAGAACATGCCATGACATTTCGTTGCCTACTTTTTAGGGGTTCGAAGGTGTCTACACTCGATTTTGGAGCCCTTCCACAAATTAGGTACCTCTAGAATTGTATGTAAAAAAAACATTGAAAAAAAGCACTTTTTGAATTCTACGTAGGGAGGGGGGCAATATTACTTCTTGCCCCGGGGCAAATTCTATACAAAAGGTAAAATGTCATATTTACTTACCCGTTGAAATGAGAGGTTGGGATAATTATTTCGTTATTTCTGACATATAGCACTGTACACTCGGGCCTCATATAACACGGTTATATGGTTCCACAAAAACCTTGTGTAGTACAAATCCGTGTAATACAAGGTTTGAAGTTCATACAAAATTAGGGTTTGCGTTCCAAAAAAAAAATCGAAGATATGTTTATATGAATGTGTACTTTATTTTTTTATTAAAAATATATAAAAAACAAACGAAATTGACAAGTCTCAACATGCTTAGTTACATCATCATGACACAATGTGTATTTTTTTTTAATAAAAAAATAAAGTACACATTCATATAAACATATCTTCGATTTTTTTTTGGAACGCAAACCCTAATTTTGTATGAACTTCAAACATTGTATTACACGGATTTGTACTACACGAGGTTTTTGTGGAACCATATAACCGTGTTATATGAGGCCCGAGTGTACAGTGCTATATGTCAGAAATAACGAAATAATTATCCCAACCTCTCATTTCAACGGGTAAGTAAATATGACATTTTACCTTTTGTATAGAATTTGCCCCGGGGCAAGAAGTAATATTGCCCCCCCTCCTACGTAGAATTCAAAAAGTGCTTTTTTTCAATGTTTTTTTTACATACAATTCTAGAGGTACCTAATTTGTGGAAGGGCTCCAAAATCGAGTGTAGACACCTTCGAACCCCTAAAAAGTAGGCAACGAAAAGGGGCTTGCCGCTTTATCGATACGATTCTGTAGGTACATTTTTAAGACTAGCGGTCCTGCCCGGTTTCACCCGGATGCAAAATAACGAATGGGGGGAGGCACATGAATACGCACATTCATCTTAGTTTATCGAGATGAACGTTGTGTTCAAATTTCATGATGATCGGAGTTACCGTTCAAAAGTTTTTGTTGGACTGATTAATTTTTAGTTACATTTTGCAACATTTTTCATTGATGCTCCGCTCCTATTGGTCGTAGCGTGATATTATATAGCCTAAAGCTTTCTTTGATAAATGGGCTATCCAACATAAAAAAAACAATTCGAACCAGTAGCTCCTGAGATTAGCGCGTTCAACCAAACAAACAAATAAACATACTCTTCAGCTTTATATATTAGTATAGATTAATTATAAACCTCATTAATTGCCGTTTTTATATCTTTTCTATATGTTATCCGTATTTAGAAAAGACGAGCGCTCCTCTTTCATATTGAATGTTGCCATCATTACGTTATATTAACTAATATAAGGGAATGCTAGGTCCATTTATATATTTTACATTTTCGGTCGGTACCGTCGCGAAGCTACGTACCTGTATTTTCAGAACGAACATACGACCGAAAAACAATGACAATCCTTATAAAACAGGAAATGTATATATTTTTAGAGGATGAAAACATTGACTGCGTCACTGTTTCTTTTATAGTTGTCTAAAACTGTTGTAGCTGTACATAATATGTACGTGTATATCCGAAGTAGTTGCTGGGAAGAAAGGTAAGCAAAAAATTATTGCCGGAAAATTTAGTTGAACAGATTGAAAACCTCTTTTGATATCTCGTTAGAAAAACAACAATGGACACTACAGAACTAGTCTACGAGTTGTAAATTGACTGAGATAAAAACTTTTTTAACACGAAAGCAGAAATTTCGTATCTTGTTCAAAACGAACATACATATAAATTGTGTTTTAATGAAAGCATCAAGTGATTTACATTAAAAATCTCGACAACAGCTCAAGAAAATGTTAATTAGTTCTTGATGAAGCTGATATTACTGAAATAGTCAGTGAATTTTTAACTTATTTACATGCTTATTATTATTATCAATCACAAACTTCCATAATAAAAAAAATTAATAATAAAAAAACATTTTTAAGATTAAGCTTTTATTTTAATGTGCTAAAAAGAATAATCTAACCTTTAAGTTAAATGAAACCAAATCTTTAATTAACGTCTGATTAGAATTCTTCAATAAATAAAATTATCGACCAATTTTTCAGACAAATATATTAACAAAAAAAAAATTAATACAATGACGTGTCGGTCCGGATTTGAAGCTTCTTCAGAACTGATCTAAAAAATATAAAAATAATTAATAATTAATTTCTAATTCGTATTTAAAAATATTTGCTTTAAGTTTTTAAATTATAATCAAAAATTGAAAAAATAATAACAAAAAAACCGTAGCGTCAACGTATTAATTATTATTTTTTGTTAATATATTTGTCTGAAAAATTGGTCGATAATTTTATTTATTGAATAAATCAAACCAACTTTGTAGTTATTCTTTGAATTTATTTTATGAAATACATACATTTTTTTGTGTCAAGATCAAGTTACATATTATTGTATTCTTGTTTATTTACACAGGAAAATCTCGCGACAAGCTTTTATATCATATAAATTATATAATGAATGATTGGGTTTGATTTAATTTAAAGTTTATTTTCTTCTTTTTAGTGCATTAAAATGAAACCTTGTTTGGAAAAATATTTTTTACTATTAATTGTTTAGTATGCTTTATTAAAAGTGCGATTTGCATCCGGACAAAAACCGGATCAGTCAGTTAGTTATTGTAATATTGTATTGTCACCGAAACTACATAAGTATGAAAAATTCAACTCAATCGGTTCACGGGAAGTAGTTGAAATACAATTTGCATCTGGACGAAAGCCGGATCAGCCAGTTAGCTATTATAATATTGTAGTCATCGGAACTACATACGTATGCAAAATTTCAACTCAATCGGTTTATGGGAAGTAGTTGAATTACGATTTGTATCCGGACGAAGGCGGACCGGTCTGTTAGTTATTTTAATATTGTGTTGTCATCAGAACTACCTACATACGAAAGCAAAATTTCAATTTAATCGGATAACGGGAAGTAGTTGAAATGCGACTTTCTTCCGGACGAAAACCGGGCCGGATCAGTCAGTTATTATAATATTGTATTGTCATCGGAATTACATACGTATGCAAAATTTCAACTCAATCAAAGAGAGAAGTGGGTCAAATTTAACTTGCAAGATTTGATTTCAGACAGACACCGGAACAGGTGAAACTAAATAAAAGTTTGGAGAAAAACTTTATTTTAAATGTGAATATTTAATACGGTATTAGTGCGTGCTACTGTTTTAATAACTTTAAAAAATAGCATATGTTGCTACATTGTTAAAACACCCATTGTTACATGTCTATATTAGAAAAATTTATTTCTCAAACAATGTCACCGTCGGGATACGAACCCCGAATCTTTCCACTATCGCGGCGGACTGAGTTACATTACTCCACAGTGACACAGTAAGGTCAATTCATCATTCTAATATATAGCCATTTGTAACTGTATATTTCACATCATGCGAGAGCTAATTTTTATCTTAGATAACGTCAGATATGAACCTGCACAGAAGTGAGAGCTGTGGGTGAATCAACGATGAAAGTTGTTTTCATTTATTAATCTGATTCCTAAATCAAGACACTTTCTCTTTTATTAGGATATTTTAGGAATTTTAGGAATATTTTAAATAGTTTACTAAAGGTATAGAAAGATAGATAGATGATATTATATGACCGTTTAAAGAAAACAACGTGTGAATCTAACCCTCATAACCTTACAAGGGAAGTAAAACTTCTTTAGAGTTATGAACTCCTTTGAATAATGCGTTATCCATTTTGCATTACCAATAGTAGAGTGGATCGGGAATTTCAAACCGTTATGTCTCGAATCGAAAAAATGTTTCCTACAAAAACTGTAGAGTCGAGCTCCCCGACATTTTGGTATAGTTTGTGACCGCATGTCTGAGGGGTCGGCGGGGGATATGCCGATTTAAAGGTCCCGAAGTCGTTTTTGCCCCATAACTCGGCCATTATTATCGGGGGGGACTTTCCCCCCGATAATAAACGAGTTTTCCGAAACTTTAAAGCGGCATATCCTCCTCCCCCTCCGACAGTCGGTCACAAACTATACCAAAATGTCGGAAGAGCTCGAGGTTTTGTAGGAAACATTTTTCGATTCGAGACATACCGGATTCAAGGCTTTTTTCCCCAATCCACCCGAGTACAAGGTTTCTCTTGTATTTTCTCGCCATTGTAATCATTTCCCGTTTAACGTTAGAGAAAATTTCAAACAGATGCGTCGCTGATGAACTTTCACTTCAAAAATATGTAGATTTTGTTTAACACTGTTCTGTGAAAATCGAAATTTGCAAAATTAAATTTAATTTTAATTAAATGCAATGTATCTAAATGTTTATAAAATATAATTCAATGTTTGAAGTGTAGACGCGTCCAAATATTATAAACGAAGCTATTATAATACAGAGAGGACAGCGTTTAAAACTGTTATACGATATTTTCAAATAAAAATACAGATCTAGGACGCAGAATATGGTTACCTAACCACCTAACAAAATATATTTTATATTTATGAAATGTTGATACCGTGTCGTTTGATACCGGTTCAGTTAACATTAAGCCGGCGCCATCACCTTGTGTCGTATTATTGTTGGGGGTGATGTTCGGTGCGCAGCACCTTTAACGTCGTCCCATTGATGCAATGTCACGTCTGCTCCAAAAATCCACTCAGTCGGAAACGATACACCTATCTGCCTCCCATCTTAATGTGCGCCATATGAACAGAGGCGTAACTGTCTCAAAACAAACTCTGTCAGGGCGTCGTGCATAAAATACGTACGCAAAAAGGGGGAAGGGAACAATCGTCTTACCTGACAAGAAGAAGGGGTTCGAACAAACGCGATGTGACGCGACGTTTTTTATTTCAACAAGAAAAAATACCAAAAAAAACCATCATTAAATGGAAGGCGGGAGGTAGGTTTTGTGTCGTAATATAGGAGTTGACAAAACTGTAACAAAGGAGGGAATACATTTCGCGTGACGTATCTTATGGAATAATGGAGGTTCCCAAAGAAAAGTCACCGATGATCGATGATATTGTTTCACACAAAAGTTACACCGGTTACAGTGTCAAATTTTGTTTCAAAATCGAATGAGTTTGAACCCAAACGAAATGGTCAAGCATGAAAATAGAAGTGTTTAATTTTCGGCCATGGCCGATTACCTATCAAATTCCCATGCTCAAAATTGGCCACCTTTTCTAAAATAATCCTTCATTCGCCCATTGCTATTAATTAAGTTGAGTGGCAACACTGGCAATTCAATATGGTTGAAGTTTAATAATGTTAACGGGAAGTGTGATAGATGAAATGCGAATGGCGTCTGTTATGACATAAAATCGAGAAACGGTAACACGTCATAAGATCCGCGGACATTATATCCGCGACATTAGATGCGCGACAGTATATCCGCGATAGTATATCTGCCTGCAAATATATCTGCGACAATATATCCGAATAAACCGGGGTGAACGATAAACGGGTATGCGAATTGTAATTTCGGGGTATGCGAATTGTCTCGCAGTGAAACGGGAAGGGGCAAATGTAGAGTTTTTAAAAAAACAATTCCAGGGTGAACGATAAAGGGGAATTGTAATTCCGGGGTGAACGATAAAGGGGTAAGCGAATTGTCTCGCAGGGAAACGGGAAGGGGCAAATGTAGAGTTTTTAAAAAAACAATTCCGGGGTGAACGATAAAGGGGTATGCGAATTGTAATTCTGGAGTGAACGATAAAGGGGCATGCGAATTTCTCGCAGTGAAACGTGAAGGGCCAAATGTGGAGGTTTTAAAAAGACAATTCCGGGGTGAACGATAAACGGGTATGCGAATTGTCTCGTAGTGAAACGGGAAGGGGCAAATATGGAGTTTTTAAAAAGACAATTCCGGGGTGAACGATAAACGGGTATGCGAATTGTCTCGTAGTGAAACGGGAAGGGGCAAATGTGGAGTTTTTAAAAAGACAATTCCGGGGTGAACGATAAACGGGTATGCGAATTGTCTCGTAGTGAAACGGGAAGGGGCAAATGTGGAGTTTTTAAAAAAATAATTCCGGGGTGAACGATAAACGGGTTTGTGTGAGCTATTTCGTTGTCGGTAGTTTTTGCGGATATATTTGCATGCAGATATATTGTCGCGGATATATTTGCATGCGGATTTAAAGTCGCGGATATAATGTCGCGGATGTAGTATCCACGGATAATACGTCGTAGAACCCGAGAAACGGACGTTAAACTCATTGTTAATATTATTATATTCTCGCATAAAAGTAGGTTTTATTTTATTTTGTCACCAAGCATCTGGGACTTTTTACGAAAATATTCTCATTTCCTAAATCAACTCTCAGTGCGTTCCTGTTACTAGGCTGTTATTTGGTCCTTATTAATCTGGTTGCGTTTCTACCTACCAAACCGTGTTCAGATGTGTCAACAACGTAAGAGTAAGATGATAAAAGCTCTTCGATACTCCATCGCTTTCTTAGTTTATTATTGAAAAATAATAAGGTAAGGCAACAAGGACGTGAATACACAGAAGAAAATGTATTAATATATTTACCGTTTATTCAAATATTTTGCCTGATGATTTGGAAACTAGACTAAGATTTTTTATTAAAGTTATGATGTTTTCTTAGTCTTACAAAAAACTTTTAAATAATCTATCGTTTTCAAGAAAATATGTTGACTATATTATGTAAATAACTTACCAGGTATTATTGAGGCAGATAAAGGAAAACTGTTTGGCGAACTTCTTTAATTCCAGTCCAAAGATGTTTACAAATCAAGAGAAATACTTTTTAGTATAAACTAAATTTTTCTGTTTTCGCGGTTGCTATTCTTGTAAACATCTCTGAACTATATTTTAGATCATAAATCTTTACTTAATTACAAGTAGACATGTTTGTCTATAAAATTTAAGAAAGCCAATAAAAAAGTTTCTTTTTTCACGATCTAAGCACCAAAAGAACCACAGTGTGAGATGTTCGTAGGCTTGAGTTTTTGAATTAATAATCTACCAATTGTAATATAAAGGATGTCCAAATTAATCGATCTTCCTATTGGTCGCCATAATGACTCGGTTAATATGGAACGATCTTCTATTAAGGAACGCGTATTTATTTAAAAATTTATTATCAAAATAGGGAACTGCAGAAAAATAACTCTGGGGGAAATGTTACACAATGCGTTAAAGTTATTGAAAATTTTATGAAAAAATTTGAGCTGTTTGAACTGAGTCAGTAGAAGCCAGTAGACAACGTGTTTTAAATCGTCGTGCCAATTGAAGCTGGAAAATTGGCCCTGTGTACCTTAGGACTGCTTTTATCGTATCTGCTATTATCTTTTCAAAAATATAATATGAACATTAGACTGATCGTTATGAATTAAAATTTTTTCGACGCCTCCTAAAAAGCTTTTTTTCGATGAAAAAAACGCAAGGACAAGTTTTTTTTTTAATTAACACGTGCCGCAAAATTATCTAAGTTCATTTTTTTGGAAAATCGTATTTTTTTCGAAATTTCTCACAACAAATATAATTTTTTCTGAAATACAAACAATTTCGTGTCCGAAATAACGAGAACATACATTTTTTTTTATTTTGTTGTCTAGTTAATAAAAATTAGAAGATATTTAAAATCATAAATTTTATTTTGAAACTGAATTAATGTAAACTTATTTTTTATGAGCAGATTCATTAATTCCAAGGCTCAAGTAAATGTTGATAATAGTAAAGTATTATTATTAATATACTTAATTATCAATAATTTATTACAATTCGATAACAACAATTATCGACCAATATTTTTTTTAGATCAGTTCTGAAGAACATCCAAATCCGGACCTAAACGTTAATGTATTATTAATTGTATTTTTTGTTAATATAGGTATTTGTCTGAAATATTGGTCGATAATTTTATTTATTGAAGAGTTCTAATCAGACGCTAATCAAAGATTTGATATTACATTTCGGTCTTGAAATCGTAAAAATAATGCTTGTCGCGAGAAATTTTGAAAAAAATACGATTTTAGCAAAGAAACAACTTAGATCATTTTGCGGCACGTGTTAATAAAAAAAATAACTTGTTCTTGCTTTTTAGGGGGCGTCGAAAAAAATTTAATTTTTAACGACCAGTCAATGAACATCAGCAAACAACAGTATTCGATAAAGCAAAGTGTCCTTAAAAGTCATTAAAACTCGTAGTTGAAATATATAGATAGATAGATAAATAGATAGATGGATTATTTAGATAGTTATTTTATTTGTGGAGCATAAAAATGCTATAAATACGTCACGAAGAACATAAAGTAAAAAATGATATTAAAAGTTACATTAAAATTTATATTAATCAATCCGCAATGTAAACTGGTACTATACTCAAACTTAGTGTGAGCTTTTGAAAAAATTTGAATTTTTTTAAATACTTTTCATTTACGGCAGATAGTTTCTAAATGCAACAATTCGCTATCGAAAATACGCAGTTCAAAAGACGGAAGTAATTCTTCGATATCACCGTGCTTAATAAGAGAGTGCACCAGTTGGCCAATTTAGATTAATGGAATATACATTAGATGTGTTTACTGTTTACATATGCGAAACAAGAAAGACGCTTTAAATAACTGTTAGATTTAACGTATCATGAATTCTAATACATAAACTTGTAAGTTGTAACGGGACTTCAGTCTGCAATTTCGATTTCTTGCAGGCTTTAATATTAATTTTTATTACATTAATACTTCACAATGTAAAATAAGCAGCATAGTTTTTTATGCATGGAACGGGGTACTTTGTTTCATTGGTTTGCCACTCCATTAAGCGAACTATAATGATGACTTTCTTTTGATTCGGAACCGTAGTATAGATGGAAGGTGTTTTCAGATGCTATTGATTTTGAAACATTATCGAGTTGAAGAAACTAATCACAATAATTTAACAGGATTCGGAAGCTTTCACGTTAATGAATAATTAAATGCCAAACACTTCATCAGAGACGCTTGTATACAATTTATATCAGAGTTAAATTTCATTGTATATACTAAGCGAATCTACACTCAAGTCAACTTCCCTTTAGTTGTCACCTGAGTTGTGTTTGTATATCTACGTGTTGATACGAACAGAATACAAGTACATCAGTTGGGGATCACCTGCAGATGCCTTCCAATGTGGATGGATCAATGGCCAGAAGGCGCACGGCCACATGCAGACTTAAGAGGATTTCCAGGTTAGAACCGACATGGATGGATTACGAAAACAGTGATGTAGTAGTTGTGAAGGTAAATATCAGTGGCGCGGTATAAATTATCTGGTGACTTGTGAATGAATCAATCGTATGGAAATAGATTTAGGATACGTGTCGACGTAATAGCATTTTCAAATTAAAGTCGACGTGACGCGGACTGGATTACTAAAACAGGAATGAGACTCAGTGGCGTCGGTTGGATTGTTATGGATCGTGGATTGTTTGTTTACGGTGTGGCAACACTGGTGATGCGCGGACAGCATCCGTAAAGCAAATAATATTATTAATAATTCCTTGATAACACAATTTATTTATGTTACAAAAAAGAAAAGTAACATCAATTATTTATATTTCTATTAAAATTCCTGAATGAAATTTAAAATGTAGACAAATAGAAAATCTGATATTGGATGTCATTTACAAGTTATACTAAATGATCGGAATACCATCATTAAAAACATATAAAGAGTGGCTTTTTAAAACTCGAACATGCTTTTAATTCGTAGAGGAATGGATTTCGAAAAAAAAGTACGAACAAAAGTTGCAGGCTGAAGAACATCTGTGTTGTTTTTTTTTTTTTTCATTTGGTGGAGGTCCCTTCGAGCTATCAAGTCCTCTCTACTTTTAAAAATAGGAACCTATATTTTTTATCTCGAAATTATTGTTTTTTGGGCCAACCGAAAATAACTTTTGTACCAAACATTTTTTGATTTGATGCAACCCTGAACCGCTGTGTGGTTCTCAATTCAGCCCATGTTTCCTATTGTAGTGGATTGTGTGAAACGGAAAAAATCCCGAAAAACTCGACTATTATCTGATTCAACTAGTTTTCGAGGATGCTGAACAAACACACATACACAAAATATAACAGCTCAACCTATGCGAGACACAAACAGGAAGCGTGTGATAACTTGAGAACCAAACATCGGTTCAGGATTGCATCAAATCGAAAAATGTTTGCTACAAAAGTTATTTTCTGTGACCTAGAGAACAATTATCCAAGTTATAATTAATTTATAATTTTTATACAAATTATAAAAGTGGAAGTGATAAACGAGATATTCAAAGTCCCTAATTTTAAAATAGACGGAATTTTTCAATATTTTATACATTAATAATGTATAAGTTTCCACTTGGAATAAACGAACAAATAATAATTTTTTCGCAGCTGTAATTGAATCCTGGAGTTGACTGAAGTCAATCATTTTTCGTACGTACCCCTCATTTTTCGAACGGATTACTTCTTATCCTCGCAGCGCTACATCGTTTTTAAATTTTCTTAGAGATATTTAAAAAACAATTTAAAAAAAATTCTGCAAAATCCCTTAGCCCGCAGAGACCTCTGTTTGACCGGATACCTGGAGATGGAGATCGTCTTCAAGGCCCGGAAAGGTGACAACCTTATGTCGAACCGTTTATTTTACCACGTTCTTATATCAACTTGCTTTTCGTGTATGTCGGGCGGAACTTTGTAATTGATTTTAAACTAACTTCCTGATGGGATAGAGACTTGAATTTTTTAGCATAACTCAGAATTAGATTACAATACAAGAAAACCCTAAACGGAAGAAGAAAATAATAAAAGAAATAAATATTGTTTTAATATACCATGTTTAAATTTTTTTATTTATTTTATTATTTATTATACAAGCGCCACTGATAATTTCGCGTGTTTCAGATACAATGAAGGTAAGTACGTCACGTGTGTATGTGTGTGTGTGTGGTTGCGTGTGTATCAACAACCAACAGCACTCGGCCATTATTGGTTTGTTTACCAATGTTTATTTACAACCCGCACAGATCATTGACAATGTATAAATCTTCCTCAACGCCCACCAAACTCCCTCTAGGTGAGACCAGAAGGCTCTTCATCTAACAGTTCGTATGTCTGTTTGTCTTTCCGTCCTTTTGTCTGTCCCTTTATTTAACCTCTCTTTCTTGTATTTGTACCAATCAAACCAATTTCGAACCGAACAAGTTATTCAATTAATTTTAGTTTGTTCTTGTGTTCAACATGCGATGTCTTGAAAAATTTTGAATTCAATTAATAATTTCTTATCAGAATTTCCATTTATATTTTATAGAAAAGAAACATGGAATTGGTTCTGATTATCGACAAGTAAATCAATTACCCAACGAACTTTATTTAATATTAGAAGATTAAAGGATGAAACCTGGTGGCATAGAATCAATGAAATTGCAAATACTGAAGATGTTATTGCAATTCATGCCATCTTCGGAGAATCTAGACATTTGTATACAAAAATTTTGTAGTTATTATTGTTTTTTTTTTTTTTTTTTGTTAAGGTAATAAATTAGAAGTAAAATAAAGAAACTTAGCAACGCTGTCTTTTTTACCCGTATTACTGTTATTCAAAAGATAAAATAAAATAAAAAATTTCATCAACGAATATTAAAATTACTATTTTTAAAAACATTCTCAAATATAAAAGTGTTAAACTTGTTTAAAATTATACTGACTGGATTTTTTTTTTATTTAAAAAATATGAAAGACAGAACATTTTGCTTGTTATCAAATAGTTTACAATTTATCAACTAATTTGCTGTACATACTTTATTTAACCCATACTTTGTAATAAAATAAAAATCCAACGAAAAATGAGCACACTGTTTTTCTTAAATAAATTCAATCATTAGTGCTGATTTTTTTATAATTTCTTTTTTATTTTGAAAGTAGTCGTAAGGCTGCTGCACACGGGGCTAGAACGCTGCTAGATTCCTTTTAAATTTGCTTACTAGTTTTCTAGCCCTGGTTTTCTTCATTCTTGATTACTGTTATGTGGTCGCTTCACATGAGACTTCTTTTCAAGCTAGTTTTGTGAATAAATCTGGCGCACGCGCAGTGACAGTTTAAATTTCAACACAGAGCAAAAGGGGTCTGTTGTCTGACTCTGAACAGAATGACGCCATGTTGGTTTGTGGGCGTTAGTTCAAGTCGCCCACGTGAAAATATACTGTTTTCTGATTGGTTCTTGCTCATACCTAGCGGACCTAGCAAGTAAAATAGCTCCTGTTCTAATTTTAAAACCTATATCTGGTGAGCTAACAGGCGAGCCCGCAGTGACGTCATTTCCAGCTTCGTACCCAGACTACCGGCCAGCAGGACTCCAAACAGTGTTTCTAGCCTCGTATGTAGCGGCCTTTAATCAGTATTTGTTATTTCGTTCCTATCTACATCAATAATTCCCAGTCGGATCCAACAGGTATATTTCCTCACTCTTTTTTACAAGAGATTTTTATATTTATTGGACTCTTGTAATTTATATTTCCACCTGATGTTAACATAAAAGACTATTGCAGTAGGTACATATTTTGTTAATACTTTTGTTGCAATTTAATAATTTTTTGTTTTTATTTTTACATTGTTTATCAATACAAACTAATTTAATATAGAATAGCAATAAAATTTCATCTTTCAATCGGAACCAAGCTCACAGCCATTGGTAGCCATATAAATGCCACCGCCTCCAAGGTATGTTTCTGGTTATATATTTATTCTTGTGTCTTATAGGTGTATTGAAAAATTAGTTTAGTGTTTGAAATTTCGACAATACATACAATTCAAAAATCTGCGAAAATTAATTACTGTAGAATTTAAGCTTAAAAACTACGTTTTACATGAAAGCGTGAAGGACATTTTCGACGTTATTAATATTTCGAATTATTCATCATTTTTTTGATTTAATGCTTGATCATCAATTAAAAAACCAAAGCATTTTTCGCAGTCGATTATAAATTGAATATTGATTAAATTCTCACGTGTAAAATACACGTGTATGTAGATTGTAGGTACATATGTGTTCTCGCATAACTCATGTTGTGTTAAACAACTCCAAGTTTGGAGTGGTTATAGTAAATTTGTCAACCGTTTTATTTATAAACCTACAGGCACAATAATACATATCATGTGGGGCTTTGAATATGGATGATTCATAATTCTCAAACGACTGAACTAGACGACTCCTTTTTTAAAGGTTAGATTCTACGACGCGTGACAGTTAAATAACGGAACTGGTCTGGAAAATACACTTTATTGAAAACCTATCAAAAATAACTGTTAATCCCCTTCAACATTGCCTGTCTATACACCATTGCATACGAGTTTTCCATTGTCCGAAGCAGTCCTGCAGGTCTTCAGCATGTTTACCGTTTTTCTTTGAGATCTTCTACAAATTGAAAATGTGTTGTCTTTAATGCAATTTTCACTTTTGGGAACAGGTGGAAGTCGCATGGTGCAAGATCTGTGGTGAATACGGCAGATGTTCGATGACAGTAATTAAAGTTCCCTCTAAACCGCGCACTATTTTTTCGAAAGTCGCGCAACTATTTTTGTATTCTGCTCACAATGGGCTTGCTCACCTTTTTTTATATTTAATTTTATAAAAGAATTGCATCTAAAAATGGAAAAACCCTTTCTTGTTTGAAACGTAATTTTCAAGAGTAATTTATTAAAAAAATTGAGTTCAAATACAGGCAAAGGATTCCCCCTCTCCATTGGCACACTTTTACATATGGTTTAAACATTTTTGCTCCTATATACTTTTTGCACCGTGCAGTCAGCAAAAAAATGAGAAGGAACATTGCAAGTGTCCACACTTATGTCCACGGCGGACACAGTTATGTCTTCAAACTTTCGTCATTTGCAAATCCTCATGCAAATTTTCTCTTATTGCCTCTCTTTTAATGTTCTTCAGGTCTGCTATCATCCAAATACTCAACATTCGATCTTTCCGCATAATTTCATCATTTTTTTTAATGTTTTCATCAATTCTTGATGTCACAGGTCGACCAGAATGTTCAACCACTTGAATCTCCTCCCGACCTTCTTTCGTTTGTTCCATTCAAAAACTCGAGTTCGTGACATGCAATTAACGCTAAACACTTCCTTCAACCAGGGCCGGCGGATAATGTGGGCACAGTGGGTAGTACTACCCACTCGGAATTCTATGGAACGGATTTGTTCAAGTTATACTTTTTCTTCTCACGCGAAGTAACCTAGTCTTTTAATTGATTTGCCCTAACGAAGAGTAACACGACAGATTTTTCCAATTTAGAATAACGTTGGAAAATCTGAGTTGTGCTAATTTTCGTAAGACACACTTACTCGGACAATTATACCCACTCGGGATGAACACCATCCGCCGGCCCTGCCTTCAACCAGTGAAAACATTCAGTTGGAGATTTTTTAAACTTAACAAGGAATTTGAGATTAATTTTTAAGTTTATCATCATGATCACAGCACTTTGACAAAACAACATTCAAACAGGGAGTAACAAACAACTAAACAAGATGGAGAGATCAAATATGGCTTCACCTACGCCGGAAGTATCAAGGTCAATCTCAAGATCACCCGAATTACTTCTCTTTAAGTCTAAGGGGTAGGACATGCGCAATCCCGTTATTTAATTGCCACACCGTATATATATTTTTTTTGAGATTTTTTCGGAGGCATATTCTGCAACGAAAAAACATCAAATATGAGTAATTTCAAATGACACGAACTACAGTCAGCCAATAACAATTGATAATATCCCACTCTCTCATCACATCGAAATTAACTAAATGGCGTTCTTTTTGATGTGTTGTTATTTTGATGGCTGAAATATAATGCTCAACGACTCCAATGTATTGTGTACTTTGCCGGTAATGGGAGTTGACAAATTAAACTGCTTTTATTATCATTTTTATAGCTAGATTTTTTCAGATTCTGCTCTGATGAAAGTAGCTCCCATTTTGAAGGAATATAAAAACTCAACACAGACAATAGGTCGCATAACCTCCTTCTATATTGGAACATTTGTTCGAGTTGAGTAGTATTGTTTAGTTTCAAAATATTGATATCATCTGAATGTTCGAAAATATATTTTTTGCACCCTCCCCCCCCTATAAAATAGTTACTTTTCATGCTTGCATAGCGATAGTAAAATGACCAATATCACACTATTGCATAAAATAAAACAATAAAAAAGCGATCGTAATAACCTAACAGTAATTTATAAAATCAATCTGTTTAATTCTATATTAAAAGCACGCGACACAAAGCGAAAGCAGGCGTATTTGTCCTAAAGAATCCAAATGAAACAAATTAGACGCACACACGGAGTATGACAGCTGTCAGATATATTATTGTGAAGTAAAAATCAGCTATTTTATGGGAGGTACGTGCAAAAAATGTAGTACGTACGTATTTCTAATGTAATGTTTTTACAGGTCGTGTGACTATTAAAACCCGCTTACGTTCGTTTTTCCGTAATGTCACAATTCGCACATAAATATTATTATTGCTTTACTAGTTAGATACAACATATACCTACTACTATTTCTTTTTTATCACAACAAAATAACAAAATAGAGTGTCCTTTCTTGTTACGAGTTACCTCATAATAATAATATGAAAAAATGGAATGTTATGATTCACCTGTATGCATATTTATGTACCCAGAAACTCAGTCGTGGCCGTAGGTGAAACCAACCATTTATCATACCTTCACATACTCGCTGTCACAGTGTAGATCGCAGCAACGCAATACCTCGTCCATATATATTTGAGAAGTGGCTGAATATGATTTAATAATATTTGCTTTATAAATAAAAATTGATTGTAAAGCAATATAATTTATTTCAGGATCACTTATTTCGAAAGTGCGTTATCAATTAATAGTCAGAGTGCCCGTCGGCAAAAATTTTACTGACACATACTCTCCCCAAACTTTGTTTATTGGTTCATTAGGCCTAGTCTGACACCTATTTCCTCTATGACTTTTTTTTGATTTTGGGGCGTTTTCTCTCTAAATTTTCCGAAAGATGTTGTTTTGACGACAGGTAAAAATTTATAGATACTGTTTGTTTTTTTAATTGGATAGCTTAAAAACTTCAACCAAAATGCTAAAATAATGTTCTCTGATAAATAACATGAACCATTTAAAATGTCAGACATTTTAAATGGTCAGACATTTTAACAGACAAAAAAAATGAACGAGTCTTAGTATTCGCCAATGATATATTAATACTTACTTTACCTAATTAACTTTCAGAAATGAATTCGTATAACTAGCCATAATATAGTTATTTAACTTATTTTATATATATTATAAATGTTTATTTCCACTGTATTTAAAAAGCACGGTTGACAGCCATGTCTTCTCTCTTTTTCTCTTATGCGCCACCAACTATAGGCCGCACCGATGTGCGCTTCTCTCACTTCCTTGCCGCTGCATTCACAAAATTACTACCCATACCGACAGCTAAGATTTACATATAAAAATCACATAAACACGAGCAACTTAATAAACTCTTAACGACTTTAACGTGACTAATGAAACATGTGTCGGGAAAAAAGTGCTCATATTTTGTGGAAACTCTGTTAGAAATCATTTGTCAACAATAATGTAACATTTCGCTTGGCACCGCGAAGTTATATTGGCGTCTTTAAATTTAAAATACGCGTTTGCAACTATAACCAAAGTTTTTTTCCATTTAAAGACCGCTAGATTCCTTACTAGATTTGGCTGCTAGATTTCAAGCGTACGGTGGCGCTGGATTTCGTGATGACTTATGTGTATTGAACTTTGCTTTGTAGATAGATTTGGTGCGCGCGCAATGACAGTTCGAATGTTAACAAAAGTGAACGTCTATTGTCTCTGAACAGAACACACACTATGACGCCATGCTTGTTTGTAGGCCACGTCATTTTCATCCTCGTAGCCAGTCCTTTTTAAACGCTTTTTTTTAGCTTGACTCCGTATATTTCTTTATATATATATTTTTGTGTTTCAAATCTTGGGACAGCTTTTTCAACTAATTCCCGTTATCCGATTGAGTTGAATTGTTGAAATGACCGTTCCGGTTTCGTCCGGATGCAAATAAAACTAAAAACTTGAAAATTAAAATAGGTAATAAACATTTTATTGTACAATCGATAATGTACTAAAAACTAGAAATATGAGTAACCATAGGGGACTTTTGATTAAACTAAAATACAATCGTGGTGAGCATTTATAGTTACATTATGGTCGAAGAAGATAGTCGAAAGCTAAATATGATTTCCAATCTCATACAAATAAGAGTTTTCGACTAAATGCCCCCACGATTTTATTTTAGTTTAATCAAAGTGACTCATATTTATTTTCTAGTTTTTAGTACATTATCGATTGTACAATAAAAGCGTTCAACTTAAAAGTTTTTTTACCTATCTTTATTTTCAGTTAACGTTGTAAAACAGATACCTACCTATGTAAATGTGTGTTTAATACAACAGTGATTTATGGTGTTAAGATGAGTTTAACCGCAACAAAATCAAGGTTTTATGTTCACAATACCACAAACTGAAACAACACCCACACCAATCTTCTCGCAGTTTTATTTCGCAGTGGTTTGTGGCTGTGTTAGGACATATGTTTACTCACAAATGTGCATTATTTTGGGGGCCGGCCATTTAAATATAACACCGAGACTAGAGTCTACAGTCCAGCGGGTACATGAGTAACACCGGTGGATAATTATTTAAAATTAGTAAAACACATTTTTTTATTCAAATAGTTATTATAATCAACCAAAAAGAAAAAAAATAATGTTCAATTGAGATTCATAAAAATAAAAGCGTGGGTCGCAAACTCTGTGTTTATTACAATCACGACGCACTCTTTTATGAAGCAAAATTAAATATTTAATATTAATTTTATTAATATTCGGACTGTTGCCATGCGAGCACCAATCGTATTTACAAAGCAAGCGTCAATATACGCATCGTGTGAGGCAAACACATAAAAGCCATCACAAAACTCAGTCACAAAACGCTTGAAACTTGGCAGTCAAATCTAGCGGCAAAACTAGCCTCGTGAGCAGCGGCCTTTATATAAAAAAAACTTGTAAAAATGACTTGAGACACCTTTATCCAACACATTTTATTTCACTTATTTACATTTACTATATAATACACTGAACTCTTATTCCCAACAAGAAAAATGTTAAAATTACCACATTAATATAACATTTGGAAGATAAAAATATGGCATATAATGAAAATGAACAATAAAAAAATAATAATGAACATGCACAAATGAAAATCTGATCTTCCAAATGTTATAAATTTGTTCTAAGTAAAAAAAATGTGGCAATTTTAGCATTTTTATTCGACTGTGGCGAAGCAATGGTTATGACTTTAGCAATCTACCTATGTTTTTTATTTTACGGATGTTCCATCGTAGCGTCTAAACCAGTGATCCCCAAAGTGGTCTATATCGACCTCCAGGGGACGACGACATCTTGCAAGGGGTCCATGTCAGCGGGAAAAAAATTGGGGGTCCATGAAATGAAAATGGGGGTCAACGATAGTGAATCTCCTAACAAAAAAAGAAACAAACTGGACATCGTTAACCGAAGAGATTTAAGATTAAATCTAACTAAATTGATGCCAATATGTTGAAAAATTATTATTAAAGCATCAGGTTTATCCCTCCCACTAAAAGCATTTATTTTTTGCTTAGTTATTTTATGTAACAGAAAGTAAATTTTAATTTTTTATTCGTTTAATTTGAATCTAATTAATAAATGTATAAAACTAAACATTTCACACTACATTTCACTACCGTTATAAATTTAAATCGTTCAAAGTGAGTAGAACTATATCGGTTGTCAAAAATAAATTTGATGTTAATGAATTTGCAAAAAATCAATATCAGATAAGAAGGGTGTCTACGCAAAACCAAAAAACATGGCAAGTGGTCTACGAGACAAAAAAGTTTGGGGACCTCTGGTCTAAACTATTCATCCAATTTTGATAAGGTGTCAATCTATTGGTTATTATGGCCCGGGTAACATAGGCTACATTTATTTTTGAATTTTGGTCCCAGGGGTGAGCAAATTGAAAGCAAATAAAAAGTAAGTTAAAAAAAATTTATTGAAAAATAAGTTCAAAAATTAAAACCCGACTACTGGACTACTGAAAAGTATGAAACAAGAAAATATTCTCATCTGAGAATAGTCGTGGTCATATGCCATCTACATTCTATCCTAACAAAACATTACATTTTAACAGTAGTAAGCGATCATAAGCTCTAGAGCAAAGTGCATCACGCTATAGATCTAGAGGGGCCTCATATATATGAGATGGCATACGATCACGGCTATCCTCAGATGAGAATATTTTCTTGTTTCATACTTTTCAGTAGCCGGGTTTTAGTTTTTGAACTTATTTTTTATTTGTTTTCAATTTGCTCACCCCTGGGACCAAAGTAAAAAATAAATGTAGCCTTTTCATACTTTTCGGTAGTCAGGTTTTAGTTTTTGAGAATAAGATTTCAGAGTTTTATTCGTAAACGTGTTTTATATAGTAAATGTAAATATTGACGCACGCCTCTGGTTATACGCGGTATTGACAATGTTTATGTTTGATAACAGGTATAAATTTGCAAATATCAAATTACATTTTCGAGTTTATTTATTTGTATGATTCGCAATACTATAGGTACGATAATTGCTTTGGAAGATTGTATCTCAGCCTTTCATATTATTTCATTTCCGATCAGATGACGTACTTTGTTTTTACTATTAGAATCTCATTATCGGATATCTCCTTTATCTGTTTTATCTTGTCAAATTGGATTATTCTATAGCTCCAATAATACCGGTGAATGTAAAGATTATTTATGACACAATTCCTGTTGTTCATATTTGGTTTTCGGTGCTTTCACAGCTGTACGAAAATAATTTTAATGTCTATATATATAGATAGAAACAATAATGTTCGACGTTCTAAAACATCACATATTTATTTAGTTCATAATTTATGTTTATTCATTTATTAAAATATTTCATTATTACCTTTGTTATTTATTTATTACTGTCAAATTAGCCAGTTAATTGAATGGTTTTACGTTAGCTTAACGCCGACGTTCACCGTGTGTCTAGAGCAGGCATAGCCAAATCGCTGAACGTAACGCTGGGCTTAGCTTTCTGGTTAAACAAAATTATTACAGTCTAGAGTCTAGACTTTATAGATGGTGAGCATGAGTTTGGTGGTCTTATATTTAAAGCAGTGGCACGTCAAGCCGATATTGGACAGGCAACCGGATGACGAGTGGTAACTGGGCCTTTGAATGGTACAGAGCCACCTGGTAACGGCCAAAGTGACCACAAATGGACAGGGGCGACGATATGGGAGTGGGGCAAAATCGAATAATTTTTGAAAAGGCAACCGGATAAAAATGCGGTAGCATTGAAGGAAATACCCAAATTATATAATAAAATTTTTTTGCCAGCCGCTTCAGAATTAGTGAGCATACTCATTAACACCACCAAATGTTGGGAAAAAATTGCTATCCGATCCTGATAGACAATTTCGGAGAAACAACCCCTCAAAGTCGCCGGAAAACCCTTTTTTGCGATTGTTTCAACAATAAGCAAAAAAAAACACTAAAAATTGTTTAAATCGGATGGCATTCGAAATTAATACTGTCCTAAGTACAAATAATGGTGTGTATTAATTCTATCCGATTTCGATTAAATTAACCCCTATTTAGCCATCCCCCAAACCTCATGAAAATAACAATAATGACATACGCTGCAAAAAATTGTTGAAAATCCTTTTCAATGAATATTTAACGACTGCTTGGACTTTCAAAAGGTCTGTGCAATGTGCATGCTCATTATCTATTAAAATTCCCCCTCCCCCACCAACCCTTACGACAATGTGGGCAACAGTACAGGGGAATGATTGTGGGTGGTTGTTGAAAAAAAGTCACAAAAATGTTGCCAAGTAAAAAAAAATGGACGGCATAGCTGACACAGCTCACTACAGAAGTGAAATTTTCATACGCTTAATCTACATACCTAATTTGAATAAAGTTATTTACAGTATACATTAGCAGAGTGGTAAAGGGTGAGAATTTTTTGAAAACCGAAATTTTTACAAACTCTCCTTTGTTACTCCGTATTTTCTCTAAACTACAATCCATTATTTCAGGAAGGAACATCCCGATATCATGTAGAGTAAAGACCACGCACACTAATCAAACACGACCCGCATAGAACGAATCTGAAAAGCCTGTTCGTGAATTTAACGGGGTAGCGCAGATTAGACCAACGCCTGCAACCAGCAACGACCGTCATTCGGTCGCCTGTAATTTCTGTTTAGTCATGCTGGGTCGATCTATTGTACTAGTGATGTATTGTTTTCATTAATTACCTTTCATTAATAAAACTAACTAAAAACTTCAAAATATCTGACGCACACAAAACTGCTGGTTCGTGCTGGTCTAGTATGCGACATCGTGCGGGACGCGGGTTGCTGGTCTATGCTTGACAAGTGTGCGCGGTCTTTTATAATTCACTGTTTTGACAAATTCCAGTGGCATTAAAGAAAAGCCTTCAAAATTGTTGATCTTTACGCGAATTTAGGAATGGTATAAAAGTAAACTCGGTACCTAATGTATGGTACCAATGAAATCTGTCGAAGACAATGATTTATTACTCTACACCATTTTTAGATGAGATGTAACAATAAACCACAATTAACAATTTAATTCAAAGAAAAATTAATATAGTACTTCTTTTTGATAAAATAAACTAGAAAAAGAAAAATGTAGTTACTTGGCAAAATAAAGCCATTTCAGTAAATTCTTTTCAGAAAAAATAGGTTTATAATATGTAGGTATGTACAGGTACTTCAAGCTTCGCTTGTATGTAAACATAAAAGCTAATAGTTTATTAATAACACATTGACTTACATTAAATACATATATTATTTATTTTTCCAGTCAATATTTTGATCAGTTTCGTAACTGTATTTTCGTTTAAATTATAGGATGTAATATATATCAAATTTATAAGAAAAATGAGCAGAATTCTAATACAGTAGAACGCCGATTATCCGAATTAATTGAGACCGGGGTCGATTCGGATAATCGGACATGTACACTAGCTTTCAACCATAACAGTTGAAATATATCTGGACTCCAGCGAGTTCCAACTTCGACGTGTGCTGATACCATTGTAGCGTCTACACGGCAATTGTCCCTCGCATTTTTGTATTCTTGCGTCCCCACAAAACTTGTTTTTATTGAAAAATTGTTTGGTTTTAATTTTTTGTATTACGCTTAGGACCGATTCGGATAATTAGCGATTTGGTTAATCGGCGTTCGGGTAATCGGCATTCTACTGTATCTAAAAACCCAAAATGGCGTCCATAAGAAAAACCAAAGTTCATATCAATATCTCATTATGTAGTGGATATAAAAAATTATACCCACGACACTGAAAAGACTTTAAAAGTTATCGAAAATTGGTTCAAGAAATTTTCATAAATTAAAAAGTTCTGACTAGTTTTCGAAAATTTTTACTATTTTCTAAATAAGTTCATAAGATGTTAAAATTCAATTGTTTTTTCGACGGAACGTTAATGAGCACAATTTTCTGCACTACTTTGCCATTTAACCGACTTTTATCTTAACTAATATCAAAGTTACCCATGTAAGCCAACGTTCATTTGGACACCCTGTGTATATATATAAAAAAACATTAAGAACTAATAATAACACGCATACCTATTACAAAACGAATCATTTTAGAGTTGCCAGTGTTAAAGTTAACATATCCAAATACATGATTAATGGTCGTACGATGAAGAACACTTTTCTATTTGTTTTAATTTTGATGTCATTATCGACTGTATGTGACAATATTGATATTGGATTAGATGAAACAAATTCAAGACAAGAACTTTTACTAGGTACATCAGAAATTATTGATGTTTATTTTAGTGCTGCAAAATGCGTAACAGTTTTTTGCGACAATAAAGAATTATTTGACGGTCTTGTTTGGAAATTCAAGTTTGCGTATTTGTATTTTTCAAGCGAGTTTCAAAGAAGTGAAACAGCTCCTAATACGGATGGTTATTTAGTAATTGGAAAAAACGATTTCATCACTAAGGTGGAGAAAGAAAACATGTTATCATTACTGAAAAATAATTTACCGGTGCTAATAGTTTTACAAGAAAATGATTTCGAAAAAATCAAATCACTGTTTATTCGTTTATGGAATTTTTTTATCACCAATGCTGTAGTTTTGAATAATATAGACAATTTGATACATATTTACGTTCAAAACCCAATCGAAGCAATTAAAAATTGTGGAAAAATAACAAACATTACTACATTAAAACATATTGAAAATTATAAAATGGTAAATATGCGATCTCTGAAACGTAATGATTTGAATTTGACCAATTGTCATTTTAAATAGACTGTAAATGCAGATTATCCATTTTTAATAAACATTTCATCATCAACAAATCCTGGATTAGATGTTGTCTTCTTAAGAACACTACGAGATGTCTTACGCATCAAATTGACATTAAGCAAAGGTAATCATACGACAAAAAATGATTTGGGTGATTTCGAGCATTTGGGAGGTAGTATTGGTCTAATTAAGCCCCTTAATGCATATTATGCGTCCTTCCTATTCGACAGTGCATTCGTATTTGTGGTTCCTTTTGCGGAAAAATTACCTCAATGGAAGACATTAACTTCAACCCTTGATAAAAAAGTATGGTTATTATTGTCATTTACTGTACTAGCGCTAGCGTTTGTTTGCTGGGAAATTGCTCATGTTAAAATAGTAAAATTTTATTATAACTTCTCCACGTGTTTTATTCAGAGTATTGGTATAATAGCAAATGGTGGAATTCAACAAAAAATGCGTCCGACTTTCTTTTACATTTTCTTATTCATTTCTTTATTATTTGGATGGTATATGAACCAAGTGTTCCAAGCTAAGATGACGAGCTGTATGACCAAGCCTTTATATGAAAAACAGATATCCAGTGTAAAAGATATAATGGCTTCAAACATGACTTTACTTATACACAATTTTATGTTTATGTACTTTAAGGCCAATGGTGACACTAGATTGGTCGAGTTATCTGAGATAACAAATATCACGTATGAAGAAAGAATCTTTACCGTCTCACGTTCGCGTCATGTAGCCACAATAATATTACGTCCTTTTGTACCTCTCGCAATGCAACTTACTTATGATAAAATCAATTTCTGTCCAACTTTATACGTTTTTGAAAAAGATATTTATGCTTATTATCGTGTAGTTTACACTGACATACATCATCCTCTAAGATTTATTGTTGATAGAACAATTCAGCGTATTCAGAGCAGTGGACTTCCGGTTAAATGGGACAACGATAGAAAACAAAAACAGTTCTCAACAGCACTAAGGCGTTCCAATTTCGTTGTGCTAACTCTACAACATTTAGAAGGTGCTTTTTTACTTTTGGGTTTTGGATATGCTCTTGCACTTATCACTTTTATCTTGGAACTTATTATTAATTTTTAAAAATAAAAAAAAGATACTATATAGAACATAATGTTTATATACATGCAGTTAGTACAATCTATAATTAAAAAACTATTATGAATGCAATGTTAATATTACAAAAGATTCTTGGGTGTAATTGACTTATAAGTATTGTCTAAATAAAAGATTATTGTTATAAAGGAAATATGTAAATGTTGACTAATAAATTTCTATTCTATTCTATTAATTACTCATACGTACAACCTATTTTGTCGAATCAATTTGTTATAATAAATAAAATTATCAACCAATTTTTTCAGATTATATATTAACAAAAATTATATAATTACAATTCAATAATTGACATTTCGGTCCGGATTTGCACCTTCTTCAGAAATAATATAAAAATTAGTGTCTACTTATTTTCTATATAAAAAACAATTTTCAATAAGTAGTCATGGATATCTAAATACCTAAAGAGAAAGAAAAAATTCATTAAAAACAAAATATTATTTCAAAATAATATCATAAATATTACTTAAATTTTCCGTACCTAATTAAGCATTAAGAGAATTTTTATTAGATTTTATATGTAACATTTCCGAAATACCTCTTTTAAAGAAAGTTTCATTATTCTGAAAAAAATTGTCGATATTTTTTTTTATTTAAAGAGTTTAATTCAGACATTTATCAAAGACTTGAATTTGTTATAATGTTTAAAATAATAAACATCACAGGCTATGAACTCACATTTTCATTTTACAACGAATTTTTCTCCGAATTTTTTTATACATTTGTGTCATAAATATTTCACAATTTTTTTTGATGGGGTGAAGATTACTCGGAAAATTTTATCCCGCGTACTCGGTGACCTGTAGCTTGAACAAAAAAGTTTGAGATTAAAGATGAAAACTGAACCCAATCAAAAAAATAGCGGTTGTCATTTAAAATTTCAGAGTTACCCCATGCCCCCCTCAGGGACACCCCCTGGGGAGGAATTTTTGTGCCCAAAAAATACATTACGAGTTGAGCGACTTTCATTCGCAACATTTTTCAAAAAAACTTAATCTCTCTGAGATTCATGCGTTGCGGGACTTTTTGAACATTCTGTATAACGAAAAAAGAAATAGTAGGACGATCATATTATTCTTGATCTTTATTCATCATCTTTCCATTGTCTGAATCAAATTACATAACACGACATCGTTGATCGGATTCATTGTTGATAAACTATCTGTTGACCACTGCGTGGGTAAAAATTACAACATGTGACACCGTCTAGATGCAGGCGCGGACACAGAGGGGAGAAATGGGTGCTATTGACACTCTCCCGACGCACGACCGAAGCAGTTTATTAAGCCTATTTCAAAATTTTTAAATCAGTATTAGGACATCACAATATTTACTAAACTCGTTATTAATCCATCTATAATAAATACGAGTAGGTACTATAATAAAAAAAAAACTCGGGTCGCAGTGCCAAACCCTGCCGACAATATAGTGTATTTGCTTTTATAAGCAGTGTGGCTCTGTTGTATGAACTTAACCTTTTTTTAGACAAAATAAAAAAAATACCTCTTAATACACCCCTTAAAACAACATTTTTGTACTTAATTTCAATACTACATACCAATTCAACATCTGTACCAAATTATATACACCCTTCAGTATGTAATCCATATAAGTAAACTTGCGTTTTCATAAAATTTGTAAGTCCGGTCCTGTCGGGCCGATTTTATTAAAATTTTAGCAGCACATTTCAATAATTATTAAAGGATTAAATTTCAAATTTGAAACGATTCTGAGAATTTTTTCGGTATTTTTGGGCCCGAAAACTTTTTTCAACCCCTAAATACCACCCTTAACATGGCCCGATTAGGCCCATTTTAAATAGGCTTCGTGCGGTGATGGATTCCAACGTGTGGACCAAATTTCGTTTAAATCGATTAAGTCTGTCGAGAGTTATCGTGCTAACACATATATATATATATATATATATATATATATATATATATATATATATATATATATATATATATGCATTTAGTACTCATACACCTCCCAATGCTACATGAATATGTCGTCTCCGCCTCCGTTTTTACGAGTTCGCCTCCGATTTCGGAGGCGAAAGCGTTTTGCCTGTTTTTCATCTCTATTGTCCTTCCTGTGTCTCCCCCTAGCGTTTGCCGATTTTTTTGTCGGAGGTGAAAACGACCTATATATCCATGTAAATATACATTATAGTTCCACTACTTACTCACTACGCGGCGCTGCTGTTTTATACTCATAATGTATTTAGTTCAAGACCACCTCCTTACGCTCCTAGTACGTATTTGTCTCATCATATTGGCAACACCGCTAGAGGCAAAGACGTTACAATGATTGTCATGACTTACTTTACCAGCATATTCTACGGCTAAAAATAAAAGATTTTTTTCATATGTACAAAAGTCCGACAATGTTCGTTTAGGGAGTTTCGAATTTTTTTCTCAAATAGTTTCGAAACTGTTCATAATAAAATTTTGAAATTAGGTATGGTGTATAAACTTTTGACGCTAAATCAGTTTCGGAATTTCAAAATTTTAATCATACGCATGGCATCACATACCGGTGGGAGGGTGAATGGTTACAATACCTAATCCCCCTTTTAACGAGTCGTTTTTTAAAAATCTCACTAAAATTATGAAACATTAAGTTTCTTACGTTAAAAAGGTACTCTTGGTTCATCTTGCTAGTACTTACCGTTTTTCAGTAAAATCATTTTGAAAAAATCAAGTTTTGCATTTGCTTATTTATTGAGTCAAATTTTACAACAACAAATTATCAATTTCCATGCCCTTCTGTTCACAAATTTTAATTTTAATATTATTATTTTTAATTAACATTTTTGTGGATGTGATTTTTTCAAAATGATTTTACTCAAAAATGGTAAATCCTATCAATATGAACCAAGGGCACCTTTTTTACATAAAAACTTTTTTTATAACTTTAAACAGATTAAAAAACGACTTGTTGAAAAAAGGGATTATTTTAATCTACCTAATTTGAAAATTTTATTATTAATGGTTTCAAAAATATTTAGGAAAAAATGTCTTCAGGGTGCTCCATTCGAAGGGGCGTAGCTCCGTTAGCAAGCGTTTTCGGACTTATGTCCACATGAAAAAAACTTTTATTCTTAGTCATACAGTCTGGTACAATATCGCCCCTTAATTTGGGAACACCTTTATATTATTTAAGACTTTTTTAACAGTGTTAATTATAACATTGTTTGACTCAAAATTCAAAATATTTATTTCTAAGGGTTCTAATTTTCAGTTGTTTAGATTTATTTTATGTCGTGGGAATGTTTCTATAGTAAAAACCTAATCTATCTGCGCACCAGATTTTAGTTACCTAGTAACTATTTTGTTGTAATGAAAGAGTCTGTATTACAACAAAATAGTTACTAGGTAACTAAAATCTGGTGCGCAGATAGATTTGGTTTTTACTATATTTATTATTTAGAGCGGGAGCTGGGCTACATCCCGCTAAAAAAAACCGCTAGATGGATTGTGATTGTTGATTTGAGTTAAGGGAGGTCTAAAGAATGAAATTCCGGAGGTTGCCGGAAGAAATCAGTGGTCAATTTTTTTGAATATTTTTTATAAGAATTATTGGTTAAATCGCTGTTACTTTTGGTTTTTCCAAACTACCCCTGTGTTGAGGCGAACAAAACAAAAAAAAAATATTCAAATCGGTCGAGTCGTTTTCGAGTTTTTCGAGACAAACCGATTTCGATTTTTTCGAATTTTCAGCTGTTCCTTTGGGTTTTTCCAATTTTTTCTTATTTCTAAACCACCCCTACCTTGAGGCGAACTAAACAAAAAAAAATTATTCAAATCGGTCGAGCAGTTTTTGAGTTTTTCGAGACTAATTTATTTCTATTTTTTCGATTTTTCAGCTTTTCCTTTTGGTTTTTCCACAAGTTTTTTTTTTTAAACCACCCCTGTGTTGAGGTGAACAAAACAAAAAAAAATTATTCAAATTGGTCGAGCCGTTTTCGAGTTTTTCGAGACTAACCGATTTCGATTTTTTGGCTGTTCCTTTGGGTTTTTCCTATTTTTAACTTCCCGCTTTAAAAAAAAAAAAAATTTTTTTTTTTCAAAAATCGGGAAGTTATTGGTTTCACCCCGATTTTCGAAAATCGAGTTTTCGCCAGATCTCGACGTTTTGAGGTCCTAGGAAGCTATTGAAACTATTTTGGCGATGATGTCCGTAGGGCTGTATGTATGTGTGTGTGTGTGTGTGTGTATGTATGTATGTAAACCTTTTATATCTTTTGAACGGAGTGTCCGACTGAAACGCGGTTTGCGGCATCTGACGTGATCTTGGTGAACTTAGACTTCCTGAAAATTTGAAACGATTCGGCCCAAAAAAAATTGAGAAATCTTAAAAAAACAAGTTTCAAAAATTTTTAAAAATTTGTTTTTGTGAAAAATTTTCTAAACTACTAAACCGATTAATTCCAAAAACTAATCAGCTCTTCTCCTTAACAAACTGCGTCGATTTCCGCAAACCGCATCAAAATCGGTTCATTTGTTCACGAGAAACCGTGAACGAAAAAATCGTAAAAAAATGTTTTTTTAAAATGACTCTTAAAATTGTTATCAGATTGATTTTTTTGTAATAAATTACTTTCTTAAGCTAAAAAAACTGCGTCGATCGCCGCAAACCATATCAAAATTGGTTCATTTGTTCATGAGATAACGTGAACGAAAAATTAGGAAAAAAGTAATTTTTTAAAATTACTCGTAAAATTCTTATCAAATCGATTTTTTTGTAATAATTTACTTTCTTAGGTTAAAAAAACTGCGTCGATTGCAGCAAACCGCATCAAAATCGGCTCATTTGTTCATGAGATATCGTGAACGAAAAATTTTTAAAAAGTGTTTTTTTTTTAATTGCTCGTAAAATTCCTATGAGATCGATTTTTCTGTATTAAATTACTTTTTAAGGTTAAAAAATTGCGTCGACTGCCGCAAATCGCATCAAAATCGGTTCATTTGTTCATGAGATATCGTGAACGAAAATTTCGTAACAGTGTTTTTTTTTGAGCTCGAAGAGCTAAAAAATAAACTTTTTGCTATATTTGATATATTTTTGAGCGTTTTGAACTCGAAAATAGCGGGAAGTTACAGGGATGGCCTGCAGGGTCAAACTACTTTTCAAATTTTTTTTCTTGTTTTATTCGCCTCACCACAGGAGTGATTAAAAAAAAAAAATCTTGTGGAAAAACCAAAAGAAAGCTGAAAAATCGAAAAAATCGAAATTGTAAGTCTCGCTTAATCTCAAAAACGGCTCAACCGATTTGAATAATTTTTTTTTGTTTTGTTCGCCTCAAGGCATGGGTGGTTTTGAAATAATAAAAAATTGGAAAAACCTAAAGGAACAGCTGAAAATTCGAAAAATTCAAAATCGGTTAGTCTCGAAAAACTCGAAAACGGCTCGACCGATTTAAATAATTTTTTTTTAGTTTTGTTCGCTTTAACATAGGGGTGGTTTGAAAAAGAAAAAAATTTGGAAAAACCAAGAGGAACAGCGATTTAGCCAATAATTCTTATAAAAAATATAAAAAAAATTGACCACTGATTTTTTCCGGCAACCTCCGGAATTTCATTCTTTAGACCTCCCTTAACTCAAATCATCCATTACAATGCATCCAGCGGTTTATTTTAAGGAATGTCGCTCAGCGCCTGCACTAATTTAATCAAATTATTGAAAACATTTTTTTATTCTGCTCTTTGGGTAATAAATAACGCGCGGTTACAAATTTTAAACAAAGTTTATTAGATAATAAAAGTAATAAAATAAAAATAACAACTTGTTACCAACAAAATAAAAATATTGAAAACAGAAATCTTTTTTTTGAATAAATCAATATAAATAACACGCGTTTACAAAGTTTATTAGATTATTAAAGTAATCAAACAGAACTAACAATTTCTTTCCAACAAAATAAAAATATTGAGAACAGAAATCTTTTTCTTGAATAAAATAACTCAAAATAATGGCTTTAAGTCAAACTGACTACATATTTTTATTTTTTTGGTTTTGTGTATAAATTATAAACAAAAGTTTTCACTTTTACCCAATCCAGGTTACACAAAATTTCTTTGTTTTGATTTATAAGTTCTTCACACTCAAGTTTTTTTGGAACTTGCTTCTTTTTAATATGCTGTTTAAAGTGTGAGGAAACCATTTTTTTCTGTTTTTCTGTCCATCTAACTCTATTCTGTTTTGTTTTTGTAACATTTTTAGAGCTTGACGAACTGCAGTTTTCTTCACAATTTTTTGATGTCAAAGGTTTGTTTTTTTGTACTTGTGTCAGTTGCGAGTTCGATAGAATGCTCTCTTCATCAGAATTATTATCGCCACATGCAACCAATACGCTGTTAGGGTCGATATCAATGTCAGTTAATTTTTTGTTTTTATATTCAATTCCATCCCCTTTGTCAAATAACGTCAACAATGTTGCCCCCACTATTTGAAATTTCTTCGGCACATTGCTTACGCTGATCAGATTTGAGCGCCAGATTCACGAGTCGTCTTGCACTTGAACAAAAATAATACAAAATAAATACATTTGACAACCTTGTCAATCAAAATTTTATAAATTACTGTAATTGAAAAGATAACCTAAATAGTTACAATATTTTGAGTTCTTAGGATTACGTCAATACATCATCTTAAGAAAAAAGACTTAAACTTACCGCCAACGAGTATCCATTGCAGCACTCTAGTTCAACTGTACACTGCTTGCACATAATAAAACTAAAAACTGATTATTAAAAATAAGTCGCAAGTACACGACATGTGATTCTCCAGCAGTTTCGTATCAATGCGTGGGAAACGTTTTTAAAATTTGGCAGCGCCGCTGGAGGTGAACACAACCGTTGCGTTTTACAATTTTATATACAAGAAGGCAAAAGCGTTATAATTCTATATGGAGTTAGGGTAGTACTAAATACAGATTTGTATTTTGTATGAAAAAAACATGTGATATCGTTACCCCTCTACCCTTGCCTGTAAAATGGCGTAACACCTGACCCCCTAAATACGAAAAAAACTTCAGTAATGCAGTTTGTTCTAGCGGATGGGCGGGCGTCCTAAAGACGTACGGAGGTGAAGACGATACAAATGCATATATATATATATATATATATATATATATATATATATATATATATATACATATATAAACATACTTTTCCAAAAATGGTGCCAAAGTGTTTAGAAGGCTATGAAACGTCGAGAAATTTTGGTCCGACCCCTAGGTCCCGCCATCCGACCGACGCCAATAGTGTAAGTGCCTTATGGCAAATACACTAAAAAAGATTTTGTGCGTGGAGTCCGCGCCACCACAAATTATGTGTTATGATTTATATGTATATGTATAAGCAAGCAGTCAGTATGGTCACAAAATCATAGAGTACAATAGCAACGGCTTCTATTGTTTTTAGATAAATTTTCTGAAAACACAAAAAGTGCCCCCCCCCCCCCCCAACGAAATTCTGGATCCACGCTTGTCTAGATCCA
Source organism: Xanthostigma xanthostigma (assembly GCA_963575645.1). Taxonomy (NCBI): domain Eukaryota; kingdom Metazoa; phylum Arthropoda; class Insecta; order Raphidioptera; family Raphidiidae; genus Xanthostigma; species Xanthostigma xanthostigma. The sequence continues at coordinate 19,139,902 of OY754467.1, forward strand.
ACAATACGCTTTTACTATGTGGTATATATTTTTGTTAGTAATTTTTCAAAGAATACGAAAAAAAATAGTTTCAACAATTTCGTTTTAAACACTACTTTGACAGATTGTGGCTAGACATGGTGGACTTTTGTAAGTACTACGTAATAAACAAGATTATGCAAAAAAAATCGGCCAAATTCATATTTTACTCATGCGCCCATAGCTTCCAGTCATCTAGTACAAAGTTGGACATGACAGCTAGGCGACCGCGCAGTGCGCATATAGTAGATTTCCGTTACAGCGTTACATTCTTACATACTTCCGGTGCAGATTTCTAGAGTTAAGTTCATACCACCGTATAATATGTTTACACATCAGAAAAACTTCCAATCCAATTGTACTTTTCACGACAGCCAACATAATTGTGTCAAATCATTAGTGATCTTAATTTAGGAAGATATTTCAACTGTTCAAGTGTTGGCAAACAATTAGCTGAATTTACAACTTGCATTCGCCCAGTGAAGTTTATATATGTGAGAAAATTGCCACTCGGCATTTTGTTTGCTGCAGACACTTTGGCGAACAGATTCCAACTGTTTTTGTACCGATTACACACACACCAACACACACAGTTATAAATACGTGCTGTGCAATGTCTACCACGCTGCGCTTTAATATTGTGTAATTAGCGATTGTAACATGCCACAAAAGCTCTTGAACACGACAATCATCAATATAATATATGTTTACATTGTGTTCGTACGATATCGTGGCCATGCAGAAATCAATTTGAGTAAACCATTTATTTAATAACTTCTATATTGTTAATGGTCGTAAGTGGAAGCGTGGCCCATAAAGTGAGACAGCAAATTACTTGTTTTCTATCTCTTTGTTTTTACTTGACACGTTGTGCGCAAGTGAGGCGTTTGTAGTGGGGTAATTAGTAAGTGGAATAGAGCAAACCACCTCCCTTTCACAGCTTATGCAAACTGACGCTGCAACTGACGCGCATCCATTCATGGACATGCGCATGAGACTCAGAGTATAATAAGTGAGACAGACGTATAAATGTCTGCAGCGTAGTGGTTAAGTCTTTCTCCCGATCTTTGCTAGCAATATAGAGGGCGTTAAATATAATACGGAGTAAACTCCATAATGCGTTTACGTTTTACGCAAAATCTTCGCCTATTTTTGTGTATCCATAATAATTTGTATTGTAATATTAAAAATTCCAGCCAATTGGCCGACGGGATCATTCCAACTTCAAAAATATTAACATTTGATATAGTATAATTATGTGAATTAATAATTATTACATATTATATAATAATAATATTATTAATAATAATATGTTAGATTGCTAGAGGTTTTTTTATTTCATTTGAAAGCCACGATTATCTAGACCTAGTCCTGATTCATTTTTAATTTTTTTAATGTTATTTTTATTTGACAAGCGAAAATATATTTAATACTTTCACCTGTTCTTAGATTCACATTTGAAAATTAAGAGTTCGTAATAAACGAGCCATACATGTTTTTAAAGTTCAACGTTTTTTAATGTGAAATACAAATAAATAAATATAAATTAACAATATATAAAGTAATTTCAAAAAAACAGCGACAAACAATAACTTCTGGATATTTTTAGGGTGATCTTGGGAATGTTCAGACCGACCCCTTTTGAGAAGACCTCTCCCAATTAATTTGCTTAAATCTACTATTCTCTAGCCTAAAGGCTTACCTACAAGAAGTATATATTTAAGTATTTTTATACTTTCTATTCCATCCGTTGCATCTCGAGAACTCATTTTTGTCTTAAAAATATCTTTAAAAAATGATACTGCTTATAATGGAAACAACCACAGAATGTAATTAAGATTTAGCAAATTATTAATAATTTCATCTAAAGTGAGACGGTAACGAGACGCGATTTGAAATCAACATGTTTGCATCTCTCTATCTCTCTCTCTGACACTTTCTAATGGAACAATTGTGTGAAAATACATGCAAGGATGTAGAAAACAAGATAAATTACTGCGCCCTGTCAAATCCGATTACGGAACAATAAACGAACAATAACAACATTGTTATTGTGAAAAAAGCAGCACTAAAATTTACGTAAAATATAAGCTCTTTAAAGAATACCTTTTCGTGAAGCTAAATTCTCGACGCAGAAAGCATAAAAATTCAAAGTTATATCGGTATCTCTACATTTAGCACGCAACGTTTCTTTTTCTGTTCTCTTATAACTTGAAGCACTGAATGGAAGGTTTGTGCTCGGGAATTGCCGAGAAATTTGTCTTTAGTCGAGACGGAAAAAAACCTAATGCCTCGAGAACTCGAGAAATCAATTCTGTGCGCTAGGTAACAAAAAGACACGCATATAACACGTGACAAGTCTTGAGTTTTTTGATGATTTAATTTTACTAATTATTCAAATCTTTGATTAACGTCTGAATAGAACTCTTCAAGTAATCGGTCTGAGAAAAATTGGTCGACAATTTTATTTACTAATTATTATTTTTTGACGTGATAACGTCTTATAAATTGATGAATCACCAATCTTATAAATTGATAAAACACCGACTGCATGCACGAAAAAGTGTAACGTAACGTTCCGCCTGACCCTGTGCGTGCTTTTTGCTAATTTCTCGCTCAATTTAAATCAGATCGGTTTGAAACCAGTCTTAAACGAAAGAGGAGAACATTTTACATAGATTTCGTATAACAGAATTTGCCTAAACAGTTTTTTTATACAAATTTATATAGAAAAATAGCTGTATAAATGCAATGTTGTCTAATGCATGCCGCGACGCGGTCGGTCGTCTTTGTTTGCCGTACATGGAAATTAGAAAATAACGTATGTCTTGTCTTAACATGAAAACGGCTGCATTTCTAATGTTTAATTCAATTTTTTGACATTAGTATTTTGTGAAATGCAACGCCGTCTAAGTTAAGTATTGGAATAATTAATTATTATTAGAACATAATACTTTGACAGTTGCAAACGTCACTTTTGACATTTCTTATCATTCCGACACCAAGGATAAGCGGATTGAAACCAAATTTTGGGAGGATGTTTGATATGCAAATATGAAGTGGCCTATTGTTTTTGGGGAACATCGGCGCATGCGTAAAACAATATATCTCTTATAATGATGTTTTATATAATAATAATATAGTTTTTAAAACGGTTTTTACTCTATCTATTTTTACTAGAAATTTTTGTAAATTTTTTGGGGAAAATCGGCGCATGCGCAAAAGAGATACATGCCATAGTTGTTTTTTATATAATAATAGTGTACTTTTTATAGTGTTTTATTATTCTACTTAATAAAATTTACCTAAATTTGAAGCGAAAGATGCAATATCATAGATTCGAATTATTATAATTATTATATAAATTTAGGTTATGTATTACGGAATACGTTATCACGTAAAACTATCGTCCGTAAACCGACTTTACAGATAACCAATTTTTATTTGTATTAAAGACTGTTGTACATTTAGGGACTGGTAGGGAGCCAACGATCATAAAAAAGTAAAGTATTACCCTACTCTTTACTTTTTTATATAGGTAGCCCAGCCAAGTACAGTTTAATTTATTATTTGTTGTTGATTTATTAATTAATAAGTGCAATTTATGGTAACTAAAATTTTACCATTTGATTTAATAGTTCTCATCTATCAGTTTTTTTTGTAATAAAGCAAACGCTTGAAAATAACATCGCGTTTTATTAAACATTTCAAAATTTCTCGAGATACTCGATAAATCCTGGTCGAGAATTCTCGTGCCTCGAGAAATAAAAACGGTCGAGAAACCAGAAACCCTAACCTGTAGCAATGTCACTGTTTATACTTTGTATGCCGTTGCCAAGCCCCCAGTGCCTATAGTCCAAGAGCTATCAAACATTTTTGAATAGGTATTTGAAAGCAGCGTGAACATTTGGGTAACATTTCTTTTGTCTGAAATATAGTGGGGCCTAGCCAAAATGTGAATTTTTAACTTTGCGAAATTTTACTAACAGAAAAACTTCTTGAAACATTTTGAATTTTTTATACCTTCAAATTAGTATATGTAATAAAATAAAAAATAAATAGCCCAGATCATTTAATTCGGTGTGTCCGCTAGGCGGTTACAAAACTGTATATTATACGTGAGTGCGGGTAAGACGCTACTGTTAGGTTGAAGTAAAAATAATGCTTAACAAGCTAGATACATAAACTCTTATTAAATAACAAATTAAAAAAATGTGGTGGAAGTACCAGTGTTGGTGGTGGGAGAACGTGCCTCCAGTCATTTTTTTTTTCTTTTTTCATATAATAATGATTAAAAATTTAAAAATAAATAGATAAAAATTTAAAAAGGCGAGTATTATTGAGGAAAAAAAATAGTTAAGTTTCATATTTCTAAAAACGGGGGCCGTGACTGTATTAAGCAATCATAGAATTTATAATCCAGGCTTTTAATTATGAATTAGATATGTTGCGTTCTGGCGAGCTATCCCCACCCTCGTTCGCAGTTGCCAATTTTCTGCTCTTGTAACACAATTTACTATTTCTTGGCGATGATATTGCACACTGTTAACAGATAATATTGTCTTTGGTTGGCAGCACTAGTGATGTGGGGAGGAAAATATTCCACGTAAAATTTTTCACTCTATTTTTCCTGAAAATTTTCAATGTCAAAAAGGCAATTTTTAGAAACTTTTTATAGGACATATCTGAACTTGCCATATTTTCTTTTATTTATAGTTAATTTCTGTACCATTTAAACAAAAAATACAGGTTATACTTCTAAAATCCACATGAATAAAGTTTAGTTTGATTCTGTTTTACTTAAGTTTTGTCATATTACTTAATTTTCAACCCATAACAAGTCAATTTATCCTATTTCATAACAAAAGAGCGCGCACAGAAAAAGGATCCCTCATTTCTTTTGTTATTTGATAAACAAAATAGTGAAGCAGATGCCAGAAGATAGCAGCACTGGACTGGCTGCTGCAGTTATAAAGGGAAATCCCCTCATATAAATAGCACTAGATTATTGTTTTTTATTGGAAGAGTAAAACTTAACATGGTATCACATCCAGAGTTGATGAAAATATTCCAGTTTTGTGTACTTATAGACTCTATGAACGAGAGTTTAATTTTACAATACCTTATTAATTTAGTGGCTTGGGAAATTTTCCTGAAAATATTCTGTTTCAAAATTTTTCGGCAAACCCACAACTCTAGGTCACAGTCAACCACATATGTGAAACCAAGTGTTGTTGGTTCCAGATATGTTGATGACTGTCGTCTAGTTTTCTTTTGAATAGGTACGTGATTTTAGTAAAACATTGATTACGTAATTTGAGCGCAAAATTTTGCAAACACTAAAGTAACAAAATATATAAAAAAATAGACTTTGTATTTTAACACGACACAGAAGTAAAACTTGTATAGTTGTTTAAAAAAATAATGATCATTGCACTGATGGTCGGTATCGACCCTACGGTTACGACGCAGCCACTCTACCTCATCGCCACCTTAGCTTAATAATAAGTGTTCCTTTTAAAAGGAACATTTATTAATACGAAATCACACGTGTATAACTTCAATCTACCTTAGCTTAATGTTCTACAGTCGGTTTTTATAGTGTACGATATACAGTGTACATCTTTATAACATCTTTCGTTATAACGAAAAACTTCCTGTAACGTAGAAATGTTTACAATTTGGTTGGTTTACCCTAAACCCATACATTATAAGCCTCTTTATAGCGCAACAGCCATTCTCTATTACGAAGAAATATGTTCACATTTAGGCGTCAGCAAATATTTACAGTGTTACGCGATAATGGCCATAGAAGCCGATTCGCTCCTTTTAAAATAAAAAAAAAATATTTACAGACGTAAAGAGGACGATTCTGAACCATCACAAACAAGCACTTATTGCCGCTGAACTTATCGAAAAATTCCTATTTTTTAATGAAGAGGATTCCACCATATTCCAAGTCATGCATAATATACCTACTTAATAAAATACAAAAAAAATATATATCGGCATAGTAAAAAACGTCAGGCAAAGTTAACAGACTATAGGTATGTGTTTGGAATAAATTAATTAGGTAAAATTTGCTTATTTTTCTTTCATCCGTCCATATAACGAAAACTCTTTATAACGAAAAAAAAATGCTCGGTCCCTTGAGATTCGTTATAAAGAGGTGAAACTGTATGTATATTACAACATTTCAATCTTATGAACAAGATTTTACCATAAGAAGTTTTATTTTATTTTTTTCCGAATATTTTACCATTCCAACCCACAAGTGGGGAATGGTACTAGTTTAAGTCAAAAATCACTTTTTAAAAAGTTTACAATATCTTTTCGTTTTGAGGTCCCCCGAATCCAAAAAACATATTTTTGGAAAAACTCTGTGCGTCTGTTAGTCTGTGAACACGATACAGGTCAAACGGATGAGCGGATTAAAACCTAATTTTGGGAGGATGTTTGGTATGCAAATATGAAGAGCCCTAGCGATACCATAAATTTCATTAATCAAATGTCAACATTTTTGAAGTTGGAATGGTCCCGTCGCCCAATTGGCTGGAATATTTTTTTACACAAATGTCACACCTTTATCCCTTCCAATTATAGACAGGTCCTTTGTGCACATTTGTGAATACATCAACTTACCCGTATACTGCACAAATATTTCAATGTATGTACCTACCCGTTAAACAACCATCAAACATTTCTCTCTAATAGGATCACGGGAGTCTCTGACCCATGAACGTTTTGCATATAACGTTCAGGTAGCGCAAGTTTGTATAACAATTTATATAACTCTGTTAGTACGTATATCAATGATCAAATCAACAGTACGTGAACTGTGAAAGACATTGTACAAATTTCTCAACTGATGAGTACACATTTTCAAATAAATTGTACAGTGCGACCAACAAAATCAAGTCAATCAAAAAAGCTACTATGACTCTGGGTTGTAGATAGTATATTGTCTGAAATTTAGATTTGACAATGACCTTAGATATTAAATATTCTGAAAACCTTTATAATTAATTATTTTTCATAGCACTCCACACATGCTTAATGATTATTATTACTGTGTATTTAAGGAGGTTGAACCATTTTACGAAGATAATGAAAAAAATCTGAAATAAAGTTTTTTTAATAGATTTTTTTATGACAAAATTTTCCGTAAGAAATCCAAAATCATTACGAGATTTATAAAGTTAAAAAAAATAAAAACTTTTACATGTAGTCTTATGGAAAATATGTCAAGCTAGCATGCAAACTGTTCATTTTAATTTTTTGCAAATAACCAAATAATGTCAGCAGTTCCGAAAACTAACTATGTAAAGCATCGATGTCTTACGCATATTTTAATATTTTTTTTCCAATTTAATTAGAAGAGTTTTAATCAATAAAAAAAATTATTAAACAATAGCACTTTTCGATTATGGACTTTTATTCTTGACAATTTTAACAATTTTAACTGAATTTTCAACTTTTTAATGATTTAACTACCCTAGCACTGGCTATGCCAAGTTGGGTAGGTTAATTCCAAAGAAAGTTTATTTTATTTTGATTTTGAAAGTATACCTATTATTGGAATAAATTATTTCTAATTCTAATTTAATTTTTATTACTTCTAATTTCTTTTTTAATTATTTACTGCAAAAAATATATAAAATACAGATGTTTACATAAATTATTTTTTTTTAACTACTCTTTGTACAAAAAATACAAAAGTTAGAAATAATTAATTAATATTAAAAAAAAAATATTTATTTATGCCTTTATGACAATATTGGTATCATCGACTTTTAACCTTTTGTAAAAATTTATTATGGAAAAGTTCCCATTTAGAATGCGACTTACTTTTGATTGGGACCTCCTTAATTAGAATAAATTGGTAAAGTTTTTCTCGAATATTTTCTTATGTAACCTTTTAAAAATTTTACTAATAATAATGAAAAATTTCGAACATTTCTGGATAGTATTTCCCTTATAACTTTTTAATACTTAAAGCATTTTCGAAATTATGCTATTAGAACTTTTTTTCTCTACTAAGTCCGCTCCCGTTGGTTTAATTTAGTCTCGTGATTTAAGAATATTCTGTATGCTATTTACAACAGTAATATCAAGAAATCTGTGCATAAACTCAACAAAGCTCCGTGACGGTCTTTTGAGTTTGACAAGGTTGTCGTTTCAAATTTTAAATGACCGATCATAGGAACTAGTGTCTTTACAATAAATGCTTTAAAAATATCTTGTACTCTTTATACATTTTTAATTATTCGTTCAATTATATACTATATCTAAAATATTCACAACTATATGTAAACTTTCAAGACATAATTAATCAAAGATCAACCATTTATTCTGTGATTAAGTGTACTTAGTGCTTATGAAACCCAATTTGCTATAACGACAATAATACAATTACGCATTCATCTCCAGTGTGGAAACAATGGCCGTTAATATAGCGCGCTGACTTTACAGATTATGATATATTGTATAGCTGTGATCACGAAATTAATTGCATTGACTTACTTGACTATTAACTCACCTTAAATTGAGTATTACGTTTTATATACATACTCGTAGTATGCCCTATGAGTATTGAATATATACTGAATTTTTTTACCATTACCTCCTGGAAAATGCGACATGAACGGTATCTCGTGTTAGGTACTGATTTTTCTACTGCGAATTTCTATCTTTTGTACAATTTTAGTTAAAATATTATAAGTCAAAATTTTCCAAAAAAGAGGAAAATGTATCAAAACACACACTTTTGTTAAAAAAAAACTTCCTAGCAATATAAACGAAAAATATCACCAGTCCAACTCCACAAGTGAGGAATAGGTAGTCCATATTTGAATCGAAATACTTTTTTCAAAAATTTACATTATTTTCCGTTTTTGACGTGATAACGTCTTATAAATTGATGAATCACCAATATTATAAATTGATAAAACACCGGCTGCATGTACGAAAAAGTGTAACGTAACGTTCCTAACGTTCCTAACGTTCGTAACGCGTAACGCATAACGCATAACGCGTAACGTTCCGCCTGACCCTGTGCGTGCTTTTTGCTAATTTCTCGCTCAATTTAAATCAGATCGGTTTGAAACCAGTCTTAAACGAAAGAGGAGAACATTTTACATAGATTTCGTATTACAGAATTTGCCTAAACAGTTTTTTTATACAAATTTATATAGAAAAATATTTTATACAAATTTATATAGAAAAATAGCTGTATAAATGCAATGTTGTCTAATGCATGGCGCGACGCGGTCGGTTGTCTTTGTTTGCCGTACATGGAAATTAGAAGCAAACGTATGTCTTGTCTTAACATGAAAACGGCTGCATTTCTAATGTTTAATTCAATTTTTTGACATTAGTATATTGTGAAATGCAACGCCTTCTAAGTTAAGTATTGGAATAACTAATTATTATTAGAACATAATACTTTGTAAGTTGCAAACGTCACTTTTGACATTTCTTATCATTCCGACACCAAGGATAAGCGGATTGAAACCAAATTTTGGGAGGTTTAGGTTATGTATTACGGAATACGTTATCACGTAAAACTATCGTCCGTAAACCGACTTTACAGACAACCAATTTTTTTGCTTGTGATATCATCGCACGAAAGTAGGCGCATGCACGTGATAGTCTTGAATTAGCTGTGGGTAAAGTTTAAAATTAATGTAGCGCGGAAGCGAGTTTAACTAGGACGTTGATTCTGGTGTCATTTTAAAGAGATCGCGGAACATTACCAGAAGCTAAAGTGAGACAATAAAAATAGTCGCCGAAATCTAAGTGAAAATTAGTATTAAATTTAAAATTACAAAATAGTTAAACATATCGTCTCATATGATTACATATTATATGTTCGGATATATAAAAAATGTAGTCGAACAAAGCGAGAGTACGGCAGCGTCGAAAAGGGAACGAAAAAACGTAAACCTACGGACCATGTGCCGGCAATACAGGAAACAGTAATGGCGTTTTCGGCGTCGAGAACTCTCCCGGGACAGATCAGGCCGAATGGGTTACTATTGGTTAAAGAAATTTGTTTATTGTTTATTTAACTAATAGTAATCCATTCGGTCTGACCTGCCCCGGGGCAGTTTTCGATGCCGAAATAGCCATAAGTCTTGACGTTTTCACGAAAAATTAACGACGCGCACCCGAACTGCGTCTTTATTTAGTTTTAACAATACTAACGAGTACCTACGCAAATTTATTGACAAACTTCTCTGCTCCTAATAAATGATCAATCTATGTGTATTTAATGTGATTATAGAAAAAAAATACTACTATTACACAAATTTTACACAAACTTCCTATTAATTCGAACAATTTAAGATGGGAGGAGACGTTCGAGTTAGGGTGAGTTGACTGTTAGATATCAGTATTGCTAAAGGCTGCTCCACACGAGGCTGGATTTGCCACTAGATTCCTTGCTAGATTTGACTAGTGCTGGTTTTCTTAATTGCTTTTGTGTGCTCGCTTCACACAAGACATCTTTTCAAGCTTGTTTTGTGAATAGATCTGGTGCGCGCGGTGACAGTTTAAATATAAACACAGACCAAAACATGTCTGTTGTCTGACTCTGAGCAGAATGACGCCATGTTGGTTTGTGGCTGTTCAAGTCGCCCACGTGACAAGATACTGCTTCCTAATTGGTTATTGCTTAGGTATACCTAGCAGCGTGCCTAGCAAGGAAAATAGCCTCTATTCTAATTTTAAAATCTATATCTTGTGAGCTAGCAGGCAACAGCCTCGTACCCAGCCTGCCGGCCAGCAGAAGTCCAAGAAGTGTTCCAGCCTCGTGTACAAGCGGCCTTAAGTTTCCGTATATGTATGTGTACTGTGTATGTCTCTTTTCATTATATACCTTTTCGCGCGCATTCATCTCTATAATGTGTAACGTCATGACTGCAATAATATTATACGGACGGATGAGTGCGTGTGTATCTGTGACGAAATGCCCGGTACATAATGTATAACATAACTTTGACACAATCACATTGTCACCTCTACGTTTACCTGCCGTTTGTTTCTGACAACGCGATAATAGTTGATACCATATCGCGTGTTTAATAAAATGGAATATTCAACACAGTTACAAATCTAACCAGTCTCTGGGAGAAGGAAAAAGTTTTTTTTTAATTAAATGTTTAATTGTGTCTACATTTTGTCACTAACACCTACAAGTACATAGTATACAAAAAAAATACATATTAGGAATGTACATTAAATATAATAAAAAAAGGAAAAAACAGTATTTTTGCAACGATATTTTGAGACGAAGAAGTCAGGAGTCGTGTCCATAGATGTATCATTCAAATCAAATCGTTCTCATGGAGTATTATGTTGATATTTTATCTCTGTAGGTATATTTAATTATTACATTCATATTTGATTATATAAGTTTGTACTTTTCAGGTAGCTCAAAGTATTTTTCACAGCGGATTCATCAGGAAAAAGTTATAAAATGAGTATAGAGTAAATACCAAAACAAAATTGTTGAAGTAGGCGTAGAAATATAAAATAACGGTATATAGCTGCGAGCGCTGTATTGTCTGAATGTAAGCAAAGTTTGAATATTATACACGCATCGAAGAAGAATAGCTACATTGTTTTTAGAAAATCGTTGTGAATATCGTATTCAAAATTTGTGTAAATCATAGAGTAAATATTTTGGAATTGTACACTTACTTTTGACAACTTGCACTTATACTGTTGAGGGTTTGTTTGGCTGAGAAGAAAATTAAAAAGAGGCTTTATCGATGTTTCGATTTTTAAAGTTGAAAAAAATGAAAAAAAATTTTTTTTGTTAATTTTAAAATCTACACTAATATATAAAGCTGAAGAGTTTGTTTGTTTGAACGCGCTCTCAGAAACTACCGGTTCAAATTGAAAAAAAAAAATTTTTGTTGCTTCTATTCAGGTGAAATATATGGCTCAATCGGTAGAGCATGCGACTGTCAATATCAGCGTCGTGGATTCGAGCCCCACGTTGGGCGAAAATATTTTTATTTTTTTTATTTTCTACATAGCTTTCTTCTAAGGCTTACATTTAAATTTATTTTAATTTTATTTAATTAATTAAAAAAAAATTATTAGTTTAAAAAAGTATAAATACTGCTTTTTATCTACAAAAGCTTTTGAACAGTAACTCCGATCATCATGAAATTTGGACACAACATTCATCTCGGTAAACTAAGATGAATGTGTTTACTCATGTTCCTCCCTTCCCCATTCGTTCTTTTACACCCGGGTGAAACCAGAGAGGACTGCCATAGTTTATCATAAAAAAAATAACTTTAAAATTTTAATCTTGTTAAGTATATATACCTATGTAAAAAAGGCTCCATGAAGCAAAAAACTTATAATCCAGTTATTTAAACATTTTTTGTTGTTGTCCATGGAGACAGTTTTTCGAAAAAAAATAATTAGTTAATAATAGCCTCACTTTTATAAAAACAAATTAAAATTTTTTCAACGAAACTTTATTATGTCAAGTGTTAAGATGACACCATAATTTATTCAAAATTTTAAATTGTTATTTAATAGTATAAAAAAAGTTATTTGTACTTTCTCAACAGGGCTGTGCGTTTGAGCTGTAACGGCCACGCGAAACCCTATTTTCAACGTTAAATTAAAACTATAAATAATACAAATAAAGTCCCGGAATATGGGACTTATTTATTGGAGATTTCCTCCTTTTTAAGAATCTTTTTCCGATTTAGGCTATCGCTTATAGTTTTTGAGATATCAGCAAAAAACCAAATGCCTTTTACCATTCCAACCCACAACTGAGGAATGGTAGTATTAGTTTAGGTCAAAAATCACTTTTCAAAATTTTACAATATTGTTTCGTATTGAGGTCCCCCGAATCCAAAAAGCATATTTTTGGAAAAGCTCTGTTCGTTTGTTAGCACAGGTCAAACGGATTAGAGGATTGAAACTAAATTTTAGGAGGATGTTTGGTATGCAAATATGAAGAGTCCTATTGTTTTTGGAGAAAATCGGCGCATTCGCAGAAGAGATATATGCTATAACGGTGTTTTTTTATACATATAATATTGATATAATTTTCATAACGCATTATTATTTTATTTATTTTTTCAAAAAAGTTTTGTTAAAATTTTTTTTCCTAAACTTTATAGTTTCGGAAATATTTTGAAAATAAAAAAACTCAGCTGTTCTTTTGTTTTGTAGATCTGTCAGAAATAAACTAGTTAAGCATGCTTTGATAAATTTTTGTAAGACGTGGAACATATATGTAGGTAACCGTGGCAAAGAATACCAAATATATTGAATACTAGCTTTTACCCGCGTCACCTCACGCGATATCAGAAATTTTATTTTCTTTATTATACTATATCAAATATCAACATCAGGAGGTTGGAATGGTACCGTCGCCCAATTGGCTGGAATTTTTTCTTTCATCTTAATTTGTTTATAACTTTTGCGATTTTACGGCTTGAAAATAAATTTTTAAAAATTCATAATAATCTGTTTGGGCATGGAAGCACGAGAATTGTCTGTCCATTTTTGCCGATTGTTCTGTATATTCGCATGTGTAATTACATTAATCCATTATGGAGTCATGACCTATTGCGACCTAGCCTTACAACACGTGTATAACCCTATCACCTGCTAATATTACATAACCACCACACTACTAACACTACGACACTATGTCAAGCAAAACTATATATAACACTAGGATGTAACTTACTGACTCGTCGAAATGTCAACACATTACTGTAAAGTCTACTCCAAAAACTGGTGAACTTTTGCAAACTGTATGTTTATCAATAATATTAATCTAATCTATAATTTACTAAGCTTTTCAGCTTATTCGTTACTAATTTATTGCATGTACAAAAACTGCAATTATACAGGGTGCGGCAGCATAAATTCTTTTCTTAAAATGCGCGCCAATCAGTTGGTTGATGTCGTAGCAGGGCGCTAGTGGTGTCGTTCGAGAGGCAGAACTATAAAGTTTTGTCCCGACACAGTTCATTTGCCAATTCGTGTCATTTTTAATCTCGATTTTCGTGCCAGTTGCAAACAAACTTTTATTGATAAATGTATTTTAACTGTACCGTCTATTTTACTTTGTGCTTTATTAAGCAACGTATTAACAAATACGACACATTTCAGGCAAGAAATAATTCGAAGGTGATTTTTCCAAAATCCAAAATGTCTTTATTTAATGATAGTGCTGAATATCACGCACTAAAAATGTTCAATATGTTGCCTCTAAATAAAAAATATTATGGAGTTAAATAAATTTAAAAAATAAATTAAGACAACTTTGCTTACTCAATGTCTATATAATATCGATGATTTTAGATTTTAATTATGTATTTTACCAACTTGTATTTGTTATTTATTTATTATTATGTATGTTGATTGAGATTTTGTGTGACGTATCCACTTGTAAAGAGTAATTTGGATAATAAAAAATAAAAAAAATTGGTTGTATGTAAAGTCGGTTTACGGACGATAGTTTTACGTGATAACGTCTTCCGCTCGAAAATCATATTTAATAATACATACCCTAAATTTTAGTAGCTGTCAAACTATATTTTTACCGACTAATAATTTGATCAACCAAAGCAAAATACATATTTTTAAGCAATTATAAAAGACATTTAAAAGAATGTATATATATTATATATTATATTTTGTTAACAAACCGTATAATTTATCTGCTGTTATGAAATGCAGATCCATTATCGTGCGTTCAGTTATACTTTGGCTTGGATGAATCGATAATAATTATATGACACAAAGAATATCCGTGCAAAAACGAACAAATAACATCGATGTATTATCTGAAAAATTGCTTTAAAAATTCGATAATTTATGACATTTTTATTAGATATCTTGATTTTCAGTCTTAATTTTCACGGTTTATAAAACAAAGGCCATCTGTCAGATGTAGTTTTCGCTGGAACAGCCGAAAAAAATGTTGAACGCACACTACTCTCTGACGTCACGCGAGAAGAGTGAAATGCGTACAAGCCGACGCCGATCGTGCTTCTCTATCGCTTATAATGCGCTCTCGTTTGCACGCACAGGGTCAGACGGAACGTTACGAACGTTACGGCGTTACACTTTTTCGTGCGTGCAGCTGGTGTTTTCATCAATTTATAAGATGTTATCACGTCAAAAAAAATATGTATAACACTTAGGAGAGGTAACAAGCCGGTTTTAATGAGGTCGGATATAAATTAGTCAGTTGAATATTTTTTACATGCCAAAAATATGTTATTTGAATCACAAATTGAGGTGTTATCGCTACTACATGTATTGTCATTTATTATTCCGATTTTAAGTGATCCGGGAAACTGCCATGGTTCAGTCTCATTCTAATTAATCTGACAATATTTTCCCTTGTGGTGTTATAGTTTCTGTACCATGGGGTCTTGTTTACTTTGGGTTGTATTATTAACGTTTGTCTTCCTTTTGATTTTCCTGTCTCTTCCCAGACATGTTGCCATTCTTTGTACATGTCGATCTTAGCCAATTTAGCTATGTCTAACCATGGAACCTTTATTTCCTCAGTATCCCCCTGTATTATTGCTATTTTAGCCAAGCTATCAGCCATTTCATTCCCTTTTATACCTATATGACCTTTTATCCACGTTGTGAAAATTTGTTTATTTACTTGACTTAATTTTTTGTTGTTTTCTAATATTTCATAAAATAATTCATTTTTAATTTTGCAATCTGTGAATATGACTATTTGAGAGTATACTACTATAATTTAATAACTTTAAAGTGCAGTAGCTACTGTTTGCTACATTGTTAAGAAACACCATTGTTACATCGCTATATTAGAAATAAATTTTTCTAACATAGGAATGCAACAATGGGTGTTTCTTAACAATGTAGCAAACAGTAGCTACACTTATTATAAAAATTTTAGTTATATTTATCATTTATATAAGATCTTTCGCGTGCTATTATTTATCAAATGCTGTTTCTAATTATTATGACATACATTTCACACAGAATAATAAACATCCCGAAGACAAAACAGATATTTGTGTAATTATGTCAAACTATACCACATAAACTATGCGGGTTGATGCTAATTCTGGATAATATTACACTTAAGCTGCGTACACAATTGAGCAGGAATGCAGAGCCGTCTTTGGAACATGCGATACACTGCGCCGAAAAAAATTTAGAGGCCCCCTTAAGTAATTCGTAATAGATCAATAGAAGATCAATATTCGTGAATCTTAATAAATGATTTTGCCGAGAGAAAATGTAAAAAAAAATACTTTAGATTTGTTGTCTATTTTTAATTTCAATTAATTTTGATTGAATTTCGTAATTAAAATAGTCATAAAAATGTTTCATATTGTTTCCATACTAGCTGCTCCCAGCAGCTCTAGCGACAAGTAGTGGCGCTTTTGGCTATAACTATATAGAGAGGAACAAATAAAAAATACCTGAGCAAACAAAAAAGTATGATCTAGCTGCTAGAAAATAATTTTATAAAGCGTGCGTTGGGACACAACCACCCGCAATAGCCCGCTTGCGCGTTATGAGCCCGCGCGACAGGCATTCTTATGATATTAAGTCGTTGGAGAGGGAAGCGGTGAGCGGAAGTACTGTTGGAAAGTAACTTTTTATTATATAGTATAGTAAATGTAACAATGTAAAATCTAATTATTGACATAATTTTTTTCAATGCGAATGTATTTTAACGAACTACAGTTTTTAATAAGTTATAACATTAGCTATCTGCAGTGAAAGTCCCGTCAAAATCGGTCCAGTCATTTAGGAGATTAGCTAAAATAAACAGACAGACAGACAGACTAAAACTTTAAAAATTGTTTTTTTTGTTATGAGTACCTCATATACTTTCATATACATTTAGTAAAAGGCTGTTATTTTGACATCCAAACAGACACTTCAATTTTATTTATCTGTATAGATAAAATGTATCAAGCTTATGTTTTGATTCTTTGTTAAAATTATTTATTTTTCCATTCAATTTTGCATATTTTCGAGGTCTTGAATGTTAGGGGGACCCTGGGTCAGGGCCCGGTCGGCCTACACCTAAAGACGGCCCTGCAGGAATGCACATGAGGCAAATCTAGGACTAGCCTTGGATATGCGTATACATACAGTATCTATAAGCATATCCGATATCCGATGCAATCGGATGTACAATGTATATCCGCCGATCTCTATTGTGTGGATAGTGATTGGTGACCATTTTGTGACAGCAACTCGTACAGCATCATATACGTGCGGGTTTTCTAAGCGCGGGCTGTTAGGATCGGCTGACATTAACCTATGAAGCGTTATATTAATGCATAACTTTATTGCCTTGCGCTGACAAGCAATTTTTAGGCGAACGACTATTTAGTTGAGTGAATGACTACCGCAAGCTCATCAGAAACTCGGAGTTTGTTTACCTATACCTCGTGTCGTAACGAATTATATTACAACGTGATGTGATAGTATGTTTAAACGAGACACAGCTGCACAGTCACACGAGACGTAATATCATTAAGTACGAGATATGTATAGTGTTTTTTCAAGTAACTTCTATAAGATAACTGGTTTTCATTTCATTTTCAAAATTTTCGACAGTTCACTTTGAGAAAATTTCACTTCTAATAGGTTATGAAAAAACCACAGACAGACAAACACTTATTTAAGTTTTATGGAATTGAAATAGCGTAATTAGTATTGTTTTACTTTACGGTGCTAGTGGTGTAATGAGTCCCTTTACATGCATGTAAAGCAGCTAAGAGTAATCCCTCTATAAAGTAGTTGTTTACATGCCTGAATAGCGTAAAGTAAAATAAAATAAATGTAATTTAATTAATCCAACATAATTTCCAAAACCGATCTGTCAGTTACCATTTAAATCCATATAGGCTAATGCCTATACTCTTTTGAAAAAAAAAATAGCAGGCAAGGACCAGGTGGAAAATGTTGTTGAGGCTCTAACTTTCAGGGAAAAAAATATTTAAACACGAAAACATTCAAAATGGTGAAATGGGGATGCAATTTAGGGGTTGAAGACGGTTTTCTGCGATTTACGACAAAACGTGACCTCTTAGCGGAAATTGTTCTACACAAAAGTTGTAGATGGTAAATCTAAAACTTTTGTACCAAATACTTTTCGACATAACCTCAAATGAACCGTCAAAATGGCGAAAAACCGATTTTTCAGTATTTAATTTTTCAGTTCAGTAAATTAATTAGCTTCTTAAAATCGTGGAAAACTTTCGTTTTGCAGAAATTCATAATGTGTATTTTTGATTTGTTAAGTATCTATAGTTACAATACTACTGTAAAATATTTACCTTATCACAGCATATACACGACAGAAAGACGTTTTTTCGGTTTTTCGCAATTTTAAGTAGTTTAACGATAAATAAACCACCAACTTACATAGACCATTTTAAAGTAGACATTTCAAAGATTAAAATGACCACTTATAGAACTTCGAAATACAAAAAAACATCAAGACAATTGTTCGTGGAAAATAAGGGTGTTTTTTTTTTCGAAAAATGTACATAACTCCGAAAATAGTCGTATTCTGAACTGCAAAAAAATCATGCTTATTTAAGATAAAAAAGACATACTTTCACAAATTTTCATGCAAATTAAATTATTTTTATGCGAGAAAAAAAATTAAATACTAAAAAATCGGGTTTTCGCCATTTTGACGGTTCATTTGAGGTTATGTCGAAAAGTGCTTGGTACAAAAGTTTTAGATTTTTTTAGCATCTACAACTTTTGTGTAGAACAATTTCCGCTAAGAGGTCACGTTTTGTCGTAAATCGCAGAAAACCGTCTTCAACCCCTAAATTGCATCCCCATTTCACTATTTTGAATGTTTTCGTGTTTAAATATCTTTTTCCCTTAACGTTGGAGCCTCAACAACATTTTCCACCTGGTCGTTGCCTGCTATTTTTATTGTTCTAGCGTTAAAAATTCGTTTTGGCACCAGCCTAATACGAAACCGAAAACAAAGCAACACAAAGCAGACGTAGTTTACGTAAACAACCCAAACGAAATGCAATATGGTTGTGGAGTGAAAATGAACTATTTTATAGGAGGTGCGTGCAAAAAAATATTATATTACTCGGTTGTGATGATATTTTGGTTCGTGTGTTTGCTGAAACTCGCTATTGCTATTCCACTCCGTGTAACATAATGTCACTTACTCACCTAAAATAAACTTCATCACAACCTAGATATATATACTACTATTTTAAACATTTAGTCGGATCTGTATGTGCTCGACTGTCGATTATTTAACCGAATAATTGCGCAATTAAAATGTTCCTAAGTGCAGCTGGGTGTTAAAACTAACATTTTTCAGGCTTATATAGGAAAACATGTCTATAAGACAGCGTGCGTTAACTGTATTAATAATTCAAATTTCCCGTGAAAGTTGTCATCTTTAGCTCCTTTCTTCTTCCGTACGTCATGCGTTGCTACTACGTAGCTTCAACCGTAAGGATTAGTCGACAATTCTCAATCCATATATTATATGGTATACATTTAGTATACCATTTAGTATTCGAATTGCCTCGACTTACTTCGTGTGAGTTCTTCTCAAGTGTGTACGACTATTTAAATTTTGTCGCGTGTTATTTTTGTGAAACGATTTTAATAACTCGCTTGCTGTTGGTGAAAAAAATTGGTGCCACTATTATTGAAATGGTTTAAAATGGCTGGTTATTAATAATAAACTACCGATAGCGAATTATTATTTGATTGATAATTAATAAGAAAGATCAAAGAATAGTAGACAAATTAGATTTATTAATGTACGACGTTTCGTCTACAGATTTAGACTTTTTCAAGTACAATAAAAAATTTAAAACTATAATTATGAAAATAAACATTAATTACTAACCATAGCAATTAACAAAAGATAAGGTACATAAGACAAAAACATGGCAAAAAGTTTATGTATAATTACGTATAATATATAAATTTTTAAACAATGAAAAATAATAAATAAAAATAAAAAATCGAAAGTTAGTTCAATATCATAACATAGTTGTATTGCCTACTTAAATTCTATATTTCTATAGAACAGACACTCAAAATTTAAGTAGTCAGTACAACTATGTTATGAAATTGAACTAACTTCTTCAGAACTGATCTAAAAAATATAAAAATTAATTAACGAAACGTTAATGTATTGAATTTGTGTGTTTTTTGCTAATATAATTGTCTGAAAAATTGGACAATAATTTTATTTATTGAAGACTAGCAAATGATATGAAATGTGCAACACTGAAAAGCTTATTTAACGTAATTTGAAACACCGATCAGAGAGCAATGACGTCACTTCATCGAAGTTGTTTGACAGTTGTCTATTTTACTACATGTGTGTAATTTTACTCCCGCGTTTCAGACAAATGTCATTATTCTCATACAAAGCTGTGCCTTTTCACTTGGTTATACCTTGTGCTGATGAAATTATCTTCCTTTACATAACGATTTGCCATTCTAACAGAATTCGCAGTTTGCTACATCAAAACGACTGTTAAGTCACAAGCAATACGAAACATATCAAATATCGCCTATAGCCTTAGGTGCCTTATATTACGCAAAGGATAGGGTTGCGATGACAGAATATGACAACCGTACGATTATAATCACAATTCCGTTGTATTCTCTTTGTATAATGCACATTCTGTAAGCGCTTTTACCACATATCAACACATAGCTCCATAGACCGTACATGTGATGGACAAAAAAAATATTTTCTAATGATAGATGTTACTGTTGCTATTCATTAAAAAATGGCTAGTATTTAACGCGGCGACAAATTAATCAGAATTAAGGGTTAAAAGAAATTTAAATGGGTAGAAAAAATAGTAGGTTGGCAGCTGCTGAAGAGGATAGTTTTGTAACAAAACTGTTACAATAATAAACGTTTAACAAAACAGTTAAACACAAACGAAAAAGTACTTCTTTAACAAACAGAAACAAAATAACAGTTCAAAATAATAAAAATAGACGAGTAAAGACTAACGAAATATAAAGTCCTAATTATGTACACAAAATATTTGCAACACACAAATACACCGAAGTTTATCTAGTACACTTATTCGCACTTGTCTATTAACTATATTCACACGATTATTTACAACACAGAAGCTATTTATATTTATATAACTATAACCAACTCCGCTCGCATTTTATAGCTTCGTCCCCCACCTGGTCGAATGTTTTAGAAGCACCGAGATCCTTTCTTTACATATATCGCCTTCTTCAGGCAACTTTATGAAGGTCGGGTTTTGACTACCTGCTTTTCATTGTTGTTGCGAGAATATTCCACAGAAAGCATAGTCGTCCCAACAGGGAGTGCGCAACAGTATTAAGTAAAAAGTAGCAGCGTAATAATCAGTTGTAATTGCTTTGTTGAAATTTAAACCGACATCGGGGTTTTTTTTTTTGGTAACTGAATTTATTGTTAAGCGGAAACTTGACGGCGAATAAAAAATAAAAAACGGGCATTTCTAAATACTGGCATATCTTTAAAGTTAATCAAAAAATAAACAAACAAACAACATTTTAGCACCGTACCTTATATAAAAACGCCATCGCATCGACACGACCCCGTAATTGTGTTTCAAAAAACTCCCTTCAAACGCTCTCTTCTTTTGACTACGCAAAATTTGGTGCAGATGCTGGATTGAAATTAAGTAAAACAATTTTATTTTAAGGGATGAATTAAGGGGTTATTTTTTTTATTTTGTCCAAAATTAGCAAATACACTCAATCAATCAAATTTATTTAGATCCGAAATGCACGCGTGCATATGGATTCGTCAAAATATAAAATACATTAGTACAACACAGATTACATAATAAGTAGGATTTTTAAAGTGTCCTTTAAAAATTCCTCATAATTATAATAGCATTTTTCTAATAAGATTTTTTTGCAATTTTTTTTGAAACATTTGATTTCTTTTATATTTTTTATGTTAGCAAGTAAATGATTATAAAATTTGTGACCCCAATATCTAGGTCGTTTCTCATAAAAAGCTGATCTGTGTTTAGGCGTTCTTAAGTCCACGCCATATCTTGTAAAATAATTATCATTCATGTTGTTATATTCTAATTCTGTGTGACTATTTTTTATATCTATTAAGCATTGTAATATATGAACGCATGCTAAAGTTAATATTTTAAGTTTTTTAAACGTATCTTTACAGGATTCTCTCAATTATACGCAAGCTGCGTTTTTGCATTTTGAAAACATTAATATGCGATGAAAAATTTCTCCAGATACTGATTTCGTAACTAATTAGCGAATAAAGTTGAGCATAATATATTGATATAAGAGTACTAGTAGGTACTTGATCTCTAAGACTGATCAAATTGTTTTAAGTTTTTTTACATATGGTCGGCAGGGTTTAGCACCGCGACCCCAGCTTTTGGAATTTATTATTTGTATTGTAATTTAGTGGTTCATTTATTTATTCGTTATAGCTGTATTTTAGAAAGTAGTCTAAAAACATACTTTACAAAACCCCTCTTCCAGCCGCTTGAATAAATTGAAGATGCATATTTTAATGAAAATTTTGCTACGTATTCCAATGTTTCGTAATAAATCATAGCTAGTTATAAATGCATACTTGTTATAACCGGAATCTGCCGTTTTTGTAAGTTACTAAACTGCAAAATAGTTAAAAAACAGAAGCTGTTTTAGAAATGAATATTAATTAAGAAAATTTAAGACATTTCAAAACTATTAAATACAATAATATTGCAACGTTGCGTTTCATCATTCCACTTCAGCGTTTAAATTTGCGTTTCTTCCGCCGCTTGCACATTTTATATTAATATTAAAATGAAATGTACATGAATGTCTGTCAGGAGATTCATATTACGTAACGTTGCGTTCATTTAAACCTCAAAGTAGACTAGTAAAAAAATAGGAAGACGCCGGGGCGTGTCCAGTGGTTTAAATATGTGGAATAATCACAATACACGCTGAGGTCG
Source organism: Xanthostigma xanthostigma (assembly GCA_963575645.1). Taxonomy (NCBI): domain Eukaryota; kingdom Metazoa; phylum Arthropoda; class Insecta; order Raphidioptera; family Raphidiidae; genus Xanthostigma; species Xanthostigma xanthostigma. The sequence continues at coordinate 19,162,932 of OY754467.1, forward strand.
TTATTCAAATATTATTTAGTAGATATGAATCAACGACCCCTTTTATTTGTCAAAAATTTGTAATATTAATGCTAGGTTGCAGAATTGATTGTCAAAAAGTCTGATTTGACAATGAGCTTAGATTATGAACATACATGTTTCTTAATATTTCAGCATTATAGAGTTATAAATAGACCTTGCTCGACAAATAATTATTAATCAATTGAAACGATATTTTTCTAAAAGCTTTGTACATAGTTTTTTGTACAGTTTCCAATTCGAAACAACGTTTTTATACGTTTTTGTACAAAATTTAGCTTGAAAAGCGATCGTTTTCTATATAAAACTATCATTTCTTTTTGTGTAAGTACAATCTAATGATGTAGATGAGAAGGAGTTTGAATACGACATTAGACTGCTCCTGATGTATGTGAAATTAATTATAGATGATCACAATCTAAGGTCATCATCAAAGAAAATTTTTGGACAATCCTTCCTGCAACCTAGCATAAAACTATTAATAATAAATAAACAATAAAGTAAAAGTTCCACAGATATTTATTAAAAACTAGCGTTCCCGCCCGGTTTCACCCGGGTGCAAAAGAACGAATGGGGGGGAGGGACATGAGTACGAGTTCATCTTAGTTTACCGAGATGAATATTGTGTCCAAATTTCATGATGATCGGAGTTACCGTTCAAAAGTTTTTGTCGGACTAACAAATTTTGAGTTACATTTTGCAACATTTTTCATTGATGCTCCGCTCCTATTGGTCGTAGCGTGAATTTATATAGCCTATGCCCTATAGCCTTTCTCGATTATTGGACTAGTCAACAAAAATTTTTTTTTTCAATTCGAAGCAGTAGTTCCTGATTAGTGCGTTCAACCAAACAAACAAACTCTTTAGCTTTATATATTAGTATAGATAAAGAAATAATTATTCACCTATATAATTAATTAATTGAAAAATGATATTTTTCGTAATCTTGTTTGATTTAGATCAAGAGTACTTTCGGTAATAATTCTTATTAGAGAAATAACAATAGTTGGCATAACCAAAAGTGCACATCCCGCAAGTTTTACACTGTACCTATAATGAAAATTAAAAAAAAATTGAAAAAAGATTTTAAAAAAAATTTACAAGATTAAAAAGTTTAAAGAAATAAATAATATAAAATTGAAAAAAAAATTAAAATACTCGAAAAAATAAAAAAAAGATAGGTGTATAAGAAATATATATTATATATTAATATATAAATATCAAGTGAAATAAAATGGAATAGAAAAAAAATAAAAATCAATAATATTGTCAGGAATCGAAACCAAGACCTTGCCCTTACTGATCTAATGGCTTCACCACTACGCCACGAAGCTTAGTGGGTGTGGCGGTGTTATTATTGTATAGAAGTGTAGCATTTAAAAGTATAAAGTACTTAGTACATACACAAATTAAATAAAAAAATGTATAACGTTGGTTGAGCTTCTTGACATTGAAGGGAGGGGGGCATCCGATGACTTTGCCATGGGCCTCAAACGGTATAGTTACGCCACTGGAAATAACTTGATAATTTGTGAAAGAATATTGAAACGAAAACAAGAACTTAATGTTATTGGTACTAGTTTTTGTCAAATTATTAATATAAAAACGCATTTGAACTGTGCTAGTGAATGAACTGTAAATTGTAGACGCTTAAGGTAGTCGAGCACCAAGGCAATTTTAAATTGTTGGCAAAACCAAAAGTGCACGTCCCGCAAGTTTTCCACTGTATGATAAAAAAATAACAATTAAAAAATATTTTTAATAAATTTAAAACGATTTAAAAATTTAAAGATATAAATAAGTAATTAAAAATTGAAAAAATATTTTTTTTGCAAAAATAAGAAAAATTAAGAACTATACATAATATAATATATAATTATTATCAAGTGGAATAAAATAAAACAAAATAAAAAGAAAAAAAAAGAAAAAACACAATTATTTCGTAAGGAATCGAACCCAGGACCTTGCCCTTGGGGATCCAACGGCATATCCATTACGCCACGAAGCCTACTACGTGTAGTGGTGTTATCACGGTATAGAAGTGTAGCACTTGTTTTATGGATTACACTATATTTACACAGCAATTATTATATTGTTTTTTTAAACTATTAGCTGTCAAAAATAATAAAATAAAACTGTTTATAAAAATTAAACTACTGAACACATTTTAGTGAATTTAAATAGGGTTCTGGTCTGATAGTAAACAAAGTGAATAAAATATAACCCAAGGCAATCCAACCAAAATTGCGATCTGTAGAGTCGTGACGTACATACGTACAGACCAACCGACACCTGCTGTTTGTGATTTTCAATTACAATTTTAATAGTATTTATGAACTCGAATTGATTTAAAAATGGTTCTGTTTTATAGATTAGAATCTCCTCTTTTCAAAAAGCTTCAATTTGAATGGATTTCGTGTGAAATTAACTTAGATATAACTTCTTATATGAACGAAAGTCAGCTCTGACGCACAAAGCGATAATAAAGCACATATTGCTAGTTTAGCGGTATGTGCAATAAAAGGCTTGATTTTTTTTATATGAAGTTTGACTAAGTCTAAACCAATTCTGAAAATTTAAGGGTTGGTTGCCCGATTATTTAAATAAACAAATGACTTCAAATGTAGGCATATTTAACATTGGCTTTATGTTAAAACCTTAATAAATTATTGAAAACAAAAAAAACCCGTTGTGCCCGACTAATTAAAAAGATATTTAATTAAAAAGATTAAATATCATTTTAATTAGTCGGACACAACGGGTTTTTTTTTGTTTTCAATAATTTAATAAGGTTTTAACTTTATTTTAAATAATTTTTTTTTTATTTCCACCCACTAGTTTTGGAGAAATCAATGAAAACATATCATCCATCTACCGAAATATAAAAAAAATCAAGCCGTTTACTTAAAGTTGCCTTGGTGCTCGTACTACCTTAACATCTGAGGTTTGAACTAGTCGTGAGATGATAATAAAAAAAGAAGAGCTTTTTTACCAGACCATTTTGCATATTGGAAACTTATTTTGTACTTTTATGTCAAACGCAGTCGAGTCTTTTAATACTTTTTTTAACCTATTGGATCCCTAAATTACGCTATATCAATATTGATTCCGTGTTGTCAGACAACCCTGTATTATTGTTTTCTTATGAATAAACCCTTATAAAAAGTTAATGAAGTTTCAAATAAAAGGTACTTTAGGATTCTAACGCTTAAAAAAAAAGTCTTAACTGGTGAAGAAGCCCTGCCCTGGCCTCTTCTAATTTTAATACTGCTTTATAAATTTTATATAAAGTGCATGTATCTAACCAATGTAGGTATACATATTAAAACACACACGCAGGTGTATTAAATAAATATTTATATTTAATTAGTGAATGTTAATTTTACCTGAATGAAAAACGTATAAATTTAATATTGCAATGAAAACTAGCGTTTCATTTATTGAGTGAAAATGGCATCGAAACGTGAATTTATATAATGAAATTAATACAGATAGAAGATGTGGATCCGCGTTTGACAATTATTATATGTGTGCGGTGTACAAAAACCACTAAAACAAAATGTTGATTTGAACTGTCAAAATAATATAAATTTTATATACGATAAAATATGTAATAAGTCGATTTAAATGTAATAAAAATAGGTTTAAAAAAATAACATCTATTGCATATGAAGCTGGGCGATAGCCATGCTTGACTATAAAAAACTTAATACAGGGGAGCCGAGGACTCCACCACTGTTATTTCTACCGTGCTGGACGTAGCCTCACGAGACAAAATTATTATAGTGAAGCGGAACCATGAGCAAGTTTTAAATAAGTTTAAAATCTAATAATTCAAAATCGAAATCTGTCTGTTCGATAAAAACTTTTGAACGGTAACTCCGATCATCATAAAAGGACACAACATTCATCTCGGTAAACTAAGATAAATGTACGTAGTCATGTTCCCACCCGGGTGAAACCGGGACGGACCGCTAGTAATATACTAAACTTGAAAATCATATTCGCGGGGAAAAGCTATCTACATACCATTGTTTCATCTCAATGGCGTGCGAAGTCGTCAATAGCTTCTAGTCTATATACAGGAGGATGAATCATTTTAATCTTCGGATGCGATTATCTTTTCAGGGTAGGGTAAAATCGAAAAATAGTTTTGATTGATCCGAAGGGGAACATCGGATGCCATGGTCACTTTTGACCTTGGGTCGACGGTTCAATGTTAAGGATATACAGTGTAACCTCTTTATAACGAATCTCAAGGGACCGAGCATTTTTTTCGTTATAAAGAGTTTTCGTTATATGGAGGGAAGAAAGAAAAATAACCAAATTTCACCTAAATAATTTATTCCATGTAGTCTGTTAACTTTGCTTGGCGTTTTTGCTATGCCAATATTTGTTTTGTATTTTATTAAGTATTATGCATGTCTTGACTCTTGGGATGTGGTGGAATCACCTTCATTAAATAATAGGAATGTTTCGATAAGTTTAGCGGCATCAAGTGCTTGTTGAATAGTTGATGATGGTTAAAAATCAACCTCTTTATCATCTTCTTCATCTTCATTTTGTTGTATAAAAACAAGTACACTGTTAAATACGCCTAAATATGAACATATTTCATCGTAATAGAGAATGGTTGTTACGCTATAAATGTATGGGTTTTAAGGTAAACCAACCAAACTGTAAAATTTTCTACATTATAGGGAGTTTTTCGTTATAACGAAGGACGTTATAAAGAGGTTACACTGTATTAGGAAAACGGAGTTTGGAAAAAAAAAGTTTGGGACAGACGTTTAATATTTTTTCACGGCCAATCGAATGCTGATGTGAAAATGAGGATTCCCATTAAAAAAAAGTTGACCCTGAATGATCTTGAACCGTCAACCCGGGGTCAAAAGTGACCATGGCATCCGGTGTCCCTCTTCGAAATAATCACCTTTGCACTGAACCATTTTTCGATTTTACCCTACCCTGAAAAGATAATCTCATCCGAAGATTACAATGACTCAGCCTATATGCTGTCACGTGGTGCCATAGCACCGCGACAATTACTTAATACTAGTATAAAATTATTATAAAAAAAAAGGAAACCTTAAGTCATGGATTTCGCGGGTATTTGCGTGTGCGGTACGATTTGGATCGCGTGGCTTGGACTTATAAACTATAAGTGTGTCTAAGTTGTGATCCAGTCGGCGGACACTAGAAACGCGGTATTTGTGATTCAAAGAGTGAAAAGTGACAAACAATAGTTGTTAAGGTTTTTAAATAATGAAAATAAATATTTATTAGTTACGGAAAAATAACAAACATTAAGTTGTTTTCGGGTTTTTGAAGAAGTCGCACGACAAAATGACGCTCTTGGAATAAATTCTTAAATAATTATTTAAGCTGCCACTCCAAGTCAATTTTGGACTTCATTTACGACAATGAAGTGGTTAACTACCTGTCGTCGTCTGATATTTATGTGAAGTATGAATAGAATAAATAATATCCATTTGTAAGTACAGTACTCGTCGTTAAGGTATGTTGTTCGCTCCTAGTTTTCTCATGTAGTCTTAACTTAATTTAATTTTATTGAATATGTTCCCTTTGATAATTAAGCGTGATCACTTTGTCAGGGTTCCACCCCCAGCTCCTTGTTGTTAGCCATAATCAAACAATATGTTAAATATAAAAATGTTATTTTGTAATCTAACCATTCATTGTACAGGAATATCACCGTCACGTTTCTAAGTGATTATTAAATATAATATGTTATTGATCTACTGCGTATTCCTTTCATAGTTTTTTTTTCTTTATTGCACAAATTTCTCAGAATGGTAGAGGAAAGTGGTGCTGTACATTCTCTGACTACTATGGGCCCAAAATAACACCGGTACCGCCCAAACAATCCACTGTTTTGAGAAATCTGTCCGCTTTTCTTTTTTTATTTCTTCACAGGTGGGAATGGACCTACGTTACCCGAAATACTTCCACTGCCGTGCTATAATGTATATGAAATTCTAGTGTCACAATTTTGGCCGCGCTAATCTCAAAAACCACTAAACCGATTGCAATGAAATTTTGTACATGAGTCTTACTTACGCTATAGGATAGTTTTTATTAAATATTTTGTACAAAATGATGTTGTTTTCTCAAAAAAAAAAAAAAACGGTTTTAGTAACATATAACGACATCTGATAGAATAGAAGCAAATTTGGTAGAATTTGCTCAAAGCTATTAGTTTAGACCCCGGGCCGCAAACGAAATACATTTTGCAGAATTATATCTACCGCACCCGGATTAAATCGGGACGGAGCGCTAGTTCATTATAAATTGATAGGTAATCCTTTCTTTGACATTGATAATTAATTTTAAAATGGGTGACACGGGCGACGCCGCGGGATTAGTAGTTAGTTAATAAGTCCACAATCGTTGTTCATAATAAAAAAATATATTTATTTTAGTTTTGAATTGGGATTTGAGTGTGTCTGTATTTAAATAAATATGCCATTTGTAATGTTAGTTCGTCTGCATGAACGCTTTGAACAGTTACTTGAATATGAAATGGCATTTAAACTGGTATATGCACAAAGTTTCGCGGCCACAAACTTGTAGCGGTGTAGACTGTAGAGTTTTGCAGCGAGATTTATGATATGGAAATTAATTCGAGATAATCAACAATCTTAATGTGCGGTAACAGTAATTAAAACATACGCTGATAATGAATGAGCCAAAAACTAAAACTGTCTCTTTAACTCTGGTTTATTATATGAACTGTTATATCTGCATCTGTATTTCGGTTAAAGATAAATCCCACCAAAAACATTAGTGTTAGTACAAATTGCGGATTGACAATAATATTATAATTAAGAAATAGTATATTACACCACTAGGACCGAAAAGTTTCGCCTCGGGAATCAAGGCGCGCAGTGCAAAGTATCAAAATATCAGTGTGGTGTATACTATTTTTCTTCATACCGTGATCGTAAGCACGGCTATTTAATACTTTACTTATTAATTACATAAAAGCACAAATGAATTCCAAATAAGTAGCTTTGAGGTTATACGTAAAAACACGAATGACAGCTGTTCGCGACTATTAGCTGATATGTAATAGGGTTGCTGTGGAAACGACATCTAAACAACAGCTGAGAGGTCGTTTTTCTTTACTGCCGCGCCCAAATGAACTTACTTTCTGCATCAGTGCGTATAATTCCTACCAATGCGTAAATGCTAGACTTTCTGTCTTAAAATTGATGCCGAAAGTATGTACTTTCGATCTAGGTATGAAGGAAAAAATATTATCTGGATCAAAAATTAAAAATGATTAAAATTTCAAAGAGATGTTATTCTCAGTGATAACATTAAATATACAGTGTAACCTCTTTATAACGAATCTCAAGGGACCGAGCATTTTTTTTTCGTTATAAAGAGTTTTCGTTATATGGAGGGAAGAAAGAAAAATAACCAAATTTCACCTAATTAATTTATTCCATGCAGTCTGTTAACTTTGCTTGGCGTTTTTGCTATGCCAATATTTGTTTTGTATTTTATTAAGTATTATGCATGTCTTGACTCTTGGGATGTGGTGGAATCACCTTCATTAAACAATAGGAATGTTTCGATAAGTTTAGCGGCATCAAGTGCTTGTTGAATAGTTGATGATGGTTAAAAATCATCTTCTTTATCATCTTCTTCATCTTCATTTTGTTGTATAAAAACAATTACACTGTTAAATACGCCTAAATATGAACATATTTCATCGTAATAGAGAATGGTTGTTACGCTATAAAGAGGGTATTAATGTATGGGTTTTAAGGTAAACCAACCAAACTGTAAAATTTTCTACGTTATAGGGAGTTTTTCGTTATAACGAAGGACGTTATAAAGAGGTTACACTGTATATTTAAAATATTGAACAATATGGACAGTCTCATTGTTGAAAAAATAAAATTCAAAATATATTTTTAATACATGCAATCAAATGGCAGTTTATGAAATAGTAAAATAATACAACAGAAAACTCATAAAATCAAATATAAATCGTGGTAGGATTAGTTTCAAAAACAACTATGCTATGAAATATACTTTTTCAAAGTTAATAGAAAACAAACTAGAACTTTTCCCTGTACTAGTAATGAGAAACTAAAACAAAACACAAAGATTCCGATTTAGTGAGTGTTACAATACATTTTCAATAAGTAAATGACAACCACGCTTGCTCTTCTTCGCTTGTGTTCTCTTGAGGGTAGGGCTAAAAGTCTGTAGGTGGGAGTGTTTCTTTCTTGCACTCTCCAACAGTACACTAAATGAAAGCAAAAGCGATCCATGTGTAAGTGAGAAAGAAAATGTAATGTTGCCAATACCGTTTTTCAAGTTGAAACGTATCATCTCTGAATAAATCTAACGAATGTATATTATTGTAGACACCATAATATATATAAAATTGGTAGCACGTCATAAGATCCGCGGACATTATATCCGCGACATTAGATCCGCGACAGTATATCTGCCTGCAAATATATCTGCGACAATATATCCGAATAAACCGGGGTGAACGATAAACGGGTATGCGAATTGTAATTTCGGGGTATGCGAATTGTCTCGCAGTGAAACGGGAAGGAGCAAATGTAGAGTTTTTAAAAAAACAATTCCAGGGTGAACGATAAACGGGTATGCGAATTGTCTCGTAGTGAAACGGGAAGGGGCAAATGTGGAGTTTTAAAAAAAATAATTCCGGGGTGAACGATAAACGGGTATGCGAATCGTAATTCCGGGGTGAACGATAAACGGGTATGCTATTTCGTTGTCGGTAGTTTTTGCGGATATAATTGCATGCAGATATATTTGCATGCGGATTTAAAGTCGCGGATATAATGTCGCGGATGTAGTATCCACGGATAATACGTCGTAGAACCATAAAATCACTAGGCCTGTGTATAAGCATAGACTTTTCCCCGCACGGCCCGCACCGCGTACCTCGCAAAAGTGCATACCCAACCTTTTTAAGGGGTTTATTAAGGGGTTAAATTTTTATTTCGTCTAAAACAAATTTAAATTAACATAATAATAATAATGCGTTTAACGTTCCTTTCTCGACTTTGTCATAACAAACACCATTCGCACCATTACTATTTTTCATCTATCACACTTCCCGTTATTTTCTACATTTTCAAACTTCCACAAATAATAGCAATGGGCTAATGAAGGAATTTTAAAAATTTTGGATAAGTTGGGCAAATTTTGTTCATAGGAGTTTGACAGGTAATTGGCCATGGCTTTGAATAAGGAACCATCTCGATATTTATCTGGAATTACTGTATACACCATGGAAAACTTCAACAAGATGGCCGCTAAAGGAATTATCGTTTCTCGGCGAGAGGCAACAGGAAAAAGTCCCAGCCACATCTGCCCCCGCCGGGATTCAAACCCGGTACCTCCCGAATGCAAGTCTAGTGCTCTCACCACAACGCCACCCCACTCGGTAAATTGACATAATAAAGCCACAAAACATTTATTTGCAAATACACTGTTACACTGTATTGTTGGCAGGGTTTTGATGGCACTGCAACTCGAGTTTTTATATTTTCTAATTTCTTTTCGGACCTATAGGGTAAATCAGGGAAGAAATATTTATATTAGTAGCATTATACTCTTCAATATGTCATACTTAAATTGTGTGATAATTAATATATTTTGTAAACTATAAATACGAAAATGGTCACATTTGATAGTAATGGCCTCTGACCAGTGGTCATGGACCATTATCTTCATACCAATTGAAGTATATTAGGTACGAATCTTTCGGGCTGTTTGTAGAAGTAATTCGAAATTGTAATCATTAATTGAGAAATTAGTGTTTTTTTAAGACTATAATGGACTAATTGTAGAGTCGTGAAATTGTGCAACATTTTGTATATAGTTTTATGAAAGATGGCAGGAATGATCCGTTACTTTAGTCAGTGTGAAGTCTGAATATATGTAAATCACAGGTGTAGAGACACTTACGAATTCATTATATGAACGCAAAGTAGACTTACGATGGAGTGAACACGAGGAAGCACTTGCTTGCATCTATTCCTTAATTCATTTTACTTCCGCTATATGTTCTCGTTACTTATTCCTTTCCATTCACCATTAAAGTTTTTTATGATATTTTACAGAAAATAAAGTTTTATTAACAATTTAAATAGTTCTCCGTGAGTGAATATAAGAGGAATATTATATAAATACTGCAATGCACTGAGTTTATTAAAAAAATCATTAATCATGTTCATTAATTATTGCCTTGCTATTAATTTAGTAAACGTCTAAGTTCTATAATAATATGATCATTCAATTCAACTAGAATTTCTCAGTACTTAATTTTATTTCTGTTAATCATTGAAGTACGTAGAATTGCGCTGACTCCTAAGATGGAAATGACGTCACTGCGTTATCACAGGATGGATTTCAAAATTAGAAACCGGGCTATTTTCTTTGCTTATTTGTCTGCTTGTTTTGAGCAAGAACCAATCAGGGAACACTATCTTGTCACGTAGGCGACATGAACAAACGCCCACAGACAAACATGGCGTAATAGTGTGTGTTCTGTTCAGAGAGAAAAAGCGTTCATTTTTGTTAACATTCGAACTGTCACTGCGCGCGCACCAAATTCATCTACAAAACCAGCTTCAATACACGCATCATGTGAAGCAAACACATACCTAAAAGCAAAACTCACAGCACGTTTGAAACGTAGCAGCCAAATCTAGCAAGGAATCTAGCGGTAAAACCAGCCTCGTGTGCAGCGACCTTTATATTAAATGACTTGAACTGGTATAATTAATTTGACTTTAATAGGAAATCAGTTTGTTATTTGACCATAATGGAAATAGTTGTTAAACTTAGTGAGCTGGGACTTTAGTTTTCAGCATTAAACTGTATGTTGGGCAGGTCAATAATGTAGCCAGCAATGATATCGCTGTTTACATTGTTGCCATAATTGCCCACACTAATAATATGTAGCTGTTGAGGTAAATATAGAAGTTAACAGGGAAATATAAGCCTCAATTTGAAGATATTGTAACATAATGCCTTTTTTTTAATTTTGTCATTCTGTTTTCATTGTTATTTTTAATTTTTATGCATAATTTTTAATTTTATTTTTTATTCGCCTTTAAGTCGGCAACCATTTTTACACCCCTTTTTAAATCAGTTTTAACTCGTAACAATTTTAACTTACATAATTATTTTATTTCGTTTTTCACCTTCGTTTTTAATCTGTTACGTCCACCCTACCTGCAAAAATTATTTTAATAGAGAGAGCCTTTTTTTCAAGATAGTTGGCGTCCGGATATTTAGCAAGCAACAAGATCGGTGGAATCTACTTCCACCTAAAATCTTTGTTGAAATATATATTTTTTTTTTTGATCTGTTTTTTTCCTTAATTTTATTTTTTTATTTCGGGTAATGTGTTTTATTGTAGTATTTTAATTTTGTTAATTCATTTTTTTTATTATTGTTAATATTTTTGTAAAAATCGTTTTTCTTTTACATGCATGTTTTAAAATCGTAATTCTTGTTATATTGTATTTTGGGTACTGTAAAAACTTCATCTTTTTTTTGCTCGTGACCTTCAGTCATAATAAATTCTTTTTGAGTGTAATCTTATTTTTATTTATTTTATTGCTTTACCAGTAGGTACTTACCTGCATTTTTATCTTTGGCTTGATTAACCTTTAATTTGTACATACCTTTTTTTCGCGGCCTGCTATAATTTTTTAAACTTAGTTTTACGCTTCCACTGCATTTTTACCATCGGCTGATGCGCGTTAAGAGGTTTGTTACAATATATTCCAAAGATGTTTTATGTTCGCAATCGGAACAATCCGCTAGTTGTGTTATGAAATTCAACATCGTCTACTTGTACAAATGTCAAACACAAAATTCCTTAAGTGTCATAAAATAAAAAGTGACTTACCAATTACCATCCATCTGAAAGGAAGTAACTGAAGAATGATGAAAAGATAATATTACTTTTTTTTCTGGTTCCTGTAATTCCAGTTCACATTTCGTATCTGAAAAAAAAATTGATGAATAAATAAAACTCAATACAAATGGGAAAATGTTATGCAAATACTGAACGATAACATTGTGAAAAACGATAATTAATAAAACTAAACTACAATATTGTATATTCCTACTCCTGCATATTATTTGGATATTTTTCGATAAATTAGCCGAGTCTACGTATTTTGTATTTAAATAATATGAAAATCATTGGTCGTAGTACGAATTAAAAAAAAAATCCGGCCAAGTGCGAGTCGAACTCGCGCACCGAGGGTTCCGCATAAACGTATAGGTCGTCCATCACGGGAATCGAAGATTTATCTCGTTGAAAAACTGTTGTCCCCATACATCGACATAAAGCGCGGTCAGTTTGCCAGCTAAGTGAATAATAATTTGTAATGAGTTCAGATGTACTACCCGAAGTGTACTGTATACCGTGGCTATATCTGATAGCCTAGTGGTCGTACCGTGATGTATACTAGAGTTGTCATCATTGTATTTTAATAAATGTTTGAGTATACTGCTGTATAAACTCATTGTTATTGTGTAGGTGCGTAGCACGTTGTTGCGGTTTGTGCATGTGTAGTATATAGTAGAATGTATTGCGTATAAAAAAATTGTTTTCGTCATACCTCGATCGTAAGTTTGACATTTACTCCCTGTTATTTATTATATTAAATGACAGCGGTAACCCTAGTTACGAGTATAAATACGCATGAGAAATTTTTTCCTCCCGCCGTTCTCACTGGGAGTAAATGTCAATCTTTCGTCCCTGCTGACGAAAGTACGTACTTTCGAGCGTATATGAAGAAAAATCGTATACACCACGCGGGCCTTAAAAGTTGAAATCTCGCAACTTTTGACCCTTGTGAGGTAATATACTATTTTATTATTATACTGTTGTTATAACGGCAATAGAAAATAGAAATACACACTCTGTAAAAATGTCAAGTCTATTACGGTTCATGAGATACAGCCCGCTGACAGATAGACGGACGGACAGCAGGAGCTTAGTTCCCGTTGGGCTGCACCCTTCGGGCACAGAATCCTAAAATGGAGGAACTTCCACTAAGCCAGCATTTTCTTTCCCAGTCGCCCCATAGACGTTCAATTATCGAAAACCTGTTGAACTTAGACAGAATTACAAATCTTTCAAACTTTCAATTTTACGTACAATCGATTAGTTAATAAATAACTTAATATTAATTGTTTTTTATATTTTTTAGATATTTCTGAAGAAGATCCAAATCCGGATCGAAACGTCATCTTGTGTTATATTGATTTGTAATTTTATCATTTTTTGTCAATATATCGTTCGGTCTGAGAAAAATTGGTCGACAATTTTATTTACTTGATTAGACAGAATTAGTTGAGTTGCATGAATAACTCCTACAGGGTTTTTTCAATGTTTGTTAATTAAACACTGCGATTAAAGTTTATAAGCAACAGCAGCCGTTGCCACGTAATCGTTTGGCAGGTCATCCCCCACTACTATCCAACGGAACGAGGCAATCTCTGTAATCTACTAACCTTGACTATCAGCATAACTAAGGAGCTTGTTTGCAAAACTTGACAAATTCAAAAAACCAACATTTTCAGAAAAGGTAAAAAACCGCCAGAACTGATAAGCTTTTGTTTTGTTTTTGGGCTCGTTAAGTTGCTCTAATTCTTTGTATGAAAATTATTATTTTTTTATAAAAAACTTTTGGTGTTGTTGAGTTTTGAAAACAGCAAATGAATTTGTTAAGTTTTTAATATTAATATAGTAATTTGTAATAATATTATGGAATCTCTGATGTTTTATGTGTATTAAATACACATAAAACATTAGAGATTCCATAATAATATCACTTTTTTCGTCATATAATTCGTATGAGATATGTTTAGATTAAAAACGGCCAGAAATTCAGATTTGTTTAGGGTTGAATACTGACGTACGATATGTAACTCAATGTTTCAATAAATAAAATTATTGACCAATTTTTCATACGATTTATTAATATATTTGTCTGAAAAATTGGTTGATAATTTTATTTATTGAAGAATTCTAATCAGACGTTAATCAAAAATTTTAACTCAATTTTTGTTTAAAATGAATTTGTCAAGTGATGCAAACGAGCTCCTCAACTATTGTTATTATGATTATGTAACGATCAGGTTTACATAAAACAAACTTCAATAATATAGTAAATCAGCTATAAGTTTATTGAAGCACATTTATTATTTCAGAAAATTAAATATAATTTAATAACACATATCGCACATAATATATCATCGATAAATAATTGAAGTTTAAATATGAATAGATACAGATTAAAATCAAGATGAGAATTATATCTCAAATTTGCTTTTATACAAACTAGTTAACGTAATAGGTAGATTTCAAAATTTAATGATTATGACACTAACAAATATTTTTTTTACAAATATATAAGATTAATTCATGCAGCTAAAGATAACTTATTCAAATATTTAATAAATCTTATTTCCACTTTCCTAATTAACCTAATTAAACATATGGGTCGAAGGCGCGTACCTTCCGGTAACCATAACCGATTTGGATAAGTGTTGCAAGCACATGTTGAAATTTAAAGAAGTTTTTTTGAGAGTTATTTTTGGGTCGAAGGTCCTTTGTTATAGTAGAAGGTACCTTCCGGTAACCAAAACCGATTAATTATAATAATATTTAAAGAAATAAAAATACTTAGCTTGGGTGCTGGGAAATTTGTCTTAAAAACCGTCGTCCGCCTCCATCAGTGGTTGACGCCGAACAGAGCACTAAAGATTTTTGCAAAAAATCTTAATCCATCGCGGAAAAAGAGATGAAAGAGAGAAAAAAAAAGATAGAACAAATCATGGAGGATTTATAGTCGATCATGAATTTCGACTATATATTCCATAGACCGTTGTAATTGCAATATATTGAAATCGAATCTTAGACTAATAGCTTAATTGGGACGATATCGTTACAATTACAACTACACGTTGTGCCTGAAAAAATGATCGATAAAATATATATCATGGTACCTATTAATCTATATTTCTAAATGCCTTCTTATATTAAAATGACTTATTCAAAACAATGACCACCCTGTAGAGTTAAATAAATAAATGATCGTTTATAACATGACGTATAATAAATAAAGTGGGTAAATTACGCTTTTCGTGTAGTATTTACGCTCCATGAAAGTTCGCGGAGGTAGCACTGTCTTATTTTTACCACATGGAGACAGAACGGAAGTAAAATCCTATTAAGAACGCACTCGTTTACCGAGACTTATAACACAACTAACGGGGTGCGATATTAAAAATAATCTTTAATTAAATACGCAGCAATTAATTTTGCAGACATTTGAGTAATAAATAGTATTCCATCATCATTATTTATATAGATGATAAAGTAAAGCAAAGAGTTCCCAGAGCAAATTTAAGCGCAGGTGAACTATTTTTACAAACTTTTATTTAATTTCACCTGTCTCGGTGTCTGCCTGTCTGTCAGAAACCAAATATTGTAAGTTAAATTGGACCCACTTCTCGGTTTCCGATTGAGCTGAAATTTTGCATACGTATGTAGCTCCGATGACAATACAATATTATCGGTCCGGCTTTCGCCTGGTTGCAAATCAGCTTTTTAACTACTTCCTGCTACAGATTATTTTGCATACGTATGTAGTTCCTATGACTATACAATATTATAATAACTAACTGATCGGTCCGGCTTTCGCCCGGTTGCAAATCGCACTTTTAATAAAGCGAACTAAAAATTTAAAAACAAATAAACGAACAAAAAAGTGTTTAAAAACAAGCTTTTATTAGTTGTTAATAAAAAAGAACTAAAAAGTTAAAAACAACTTTATAGTTTATTCCAATTAGAGATAAACCGTTTTATACGTATTTATCATAGTCTCAGGTTTTCAAATAAAAGCGTGTTACATTTTAATAGCAAAAGAGGCAAAAAAGTGGGTCTAACGCTTTTATTTGAAAACTTGAGACTGTGACTGTGCGTACGTATAAAATGGCTTATTTCTGATCAGAATATAGTTATTTTTAACTTTTTAGTTTTTTTATTAACAACTAATAAAAGCTTGCTTTTAAAATTTTTTTTTCGACAACCCATAGCCGTCAATTCGCAGCACGACAATTCATCGCTACGACAATTTCTCGCGAGACAATTCATCGTAAACTTTATCGTTTTTTTTTACAATTATACCAGTTTTACGTCTGTAGTAGGTATGTAGTGTAAAATACAAAGTCGCCTTTTTGTTAATCATTATTTTTTATTGCATTGAAGGTTTCTTCCACTTAGTGAATTTTTTTTACACGGTATTTTTTTCAATGAACCCGCTGTACATTTTTCCATGGTATCTAATTTAGGTATTTTATTTTAATATAGGCATTTTTATTTCCAACACAATTTCAATAATTAGCTGATAATGTCTGTCTTTTTCGACGTATATGAAAATATCTGTTTTAAGGGAATATGGCAGTTTAAGATTGCCGCAACTTTAAGTGTAATTACTTTAAAACAATAAGTTTGCATCAACTTGTGCTTTAAAGTCTATTTATAATACCAATTACATAGTAATTTCTGCGTTCGTTTCAGCTTATTAAGTCATCCGAGACACTCAAACTGTGTGTGACAGATTTTGAACGTCAGTAGCGGTACAAATTTATTATCCCTTTTCTATTGATATAGACTGAGGTATTCTGGTCTAGAAATTTGAAAAAATCGATTTTTTTTGGTATATTTTCAAAGTTTATACCTTTAAAATATGTCCTTAAGAGGATTTTTCAAAATTTGAATTATTTCGTACTTACAGTGACTCTTGTAACGGTAGACGTTGTTCCACTATCTGAGGACTTTTCTTCGACCTGGTTGAGATGATATTTCAAGTTCTACTTAGACGATTTACTTGAAATTTGGTGGAAATCTTCTTTATATATTCCTCTATAGTCGGGACTATGGATTTTGGATTTTTTTACTGTTTAAAAAATTCGGAAAGCTCAAAAAACAGGTGTTAAATTTTTTTTTACCAAACCGTCGCCATTCGGCGAAATATTTTTTATATTTTTGTTTCCAAGGTTTGAACCATAGCGACGTCTTTACTAATTAAGATTTTTTTGTTTCCAGCCCTTGTGGAAACATCTCAACCAGGACGTACCTTTTTTTAGCCCCCACTGCCCTAGCCTATAACTCTTTGAATTTTCGATTTTCTTTTTTGGTGATTTTTGAACCGACAATAAATACCTTGTAAAAAATAGATACTAAAAATGTTTTTAATTTTTGTTTTATCCTACTCGGAAAAACGCTTAAAATCCATAGCCATAAAAAACAAAACCACTATAGTAAGATCGTTGTCCGTCCGTAAGTCTGTCGATCTTTCTGTCACAAGTCTCGAATTTCTAAACGATTGACAACTGAGTATTGCGATCTGTGGACTAATTTTATGAAAATAGACTAATGAATACCCACTATAACATGTTGAAAAATACCAGTTCTAAAATTAAAAGAAGAATCGTCCAAGGGCGAGTGCACTCGCGCACCGATGATTCCGTACAAACTTGTAGGTATGTAAACAGTTCATTCATCACGGAAATCGAGTGACGAGTCTCGAAGATTTTTCCCGCGTAGCCGTTGGAAAATTGTTGTCCCCATATATCGACAAAGTCGCAGACAGTTTACCAACTAAGCCTGTAATTGCAATAAGTTCAAATAGATTGCTGAACTGTATTGTACATTGTGCCTATATCTGATAGCCTAAATGTCTTACCGTGTTGTATGCGAGAGTTCTCATATTTTGCTGTATAATCGTACCGGTAGCTGCCGCTTGTTGTGTTAACTCGTAGATAAAACCTTTTTATGGATTTATTTTAATCCTTGCTTAACGAGCTAATTCATTTACAACTCTTAAACCGGGAATATTTCTGCTAGAGACGAATTTATGACCGTTTAGGATATTTTTCCGACTTTGTCTTTATTCATAATACTTGAAAAGCGAGAACTACCTGTACTAAAATAAGAATTTTATTTTCTGGTAGAATTCCTATAAAAATCATTTTTATTTATCGTTAAATTAAAGAACTCTAGAATGCTGCAGTAGTATGGTAAATTATTTAAAGCTAGCTCAATTAATTATTCAAGTTACGTCCTGTTGGTGTTTACAGGTATTCCAAGTAAATTTTCGGTTTTGTCGCAGCATCACGAACTGTGACAATGTGCCCATGTTTTAACCTACGATTATGTTTATACCTGTGTAATGGAAAACGTGTAACAATTATGAAACTACATAAAGTGCCTGAAATTAGTTTGGTTTTGTTAAAGTTTCATGAATGTAATTACTGAACGCACATTTAGGAAAACTATGTATTAAATTAGATTATAAAATACAATACGAACCAAAATTTGAAATTTTCACATGAGAGAATTATAATATTCCGATTTTTTTTGTTTTTGTAATTTTATTCTTGAGCTTTGCACAAAATTAAATAGTATATTACACCACAAGGGCCGAAAGTTTGATATTCTTGCACTGAGCCCCATGATGCTCGAGGGAAGATATCAAACTTTCGGCTAATGTGGTGTATACTATTTTTCTTCATGCCTCGGTCGTATGTACTGTGACGCGAGCCTGGGCTGCTCAAGGTCGGTTGCAGGGGTGGGCTGTCCGTAATTTAAAGATTTACAGTGATACCGTTAACGACAAAAAAAATTAAGATAGTAGACCACTGCTGCGCTTCTGTCGATTTTAAAATTCTGTGACAGCGCTTATTATTAGGGACATTAAGGGTCAGGGTCCCGAGAATGGTTGGAAGTATTGGGCGCCAGAAGTCACGCTGAACAGTTGTGAAGCAGGTGCCGTCGACTTCAAACAGACCTGAAAGAGACAGAGCACAGAGACGGGCGGGCAAACAATTAAAACACGCATTAATTACTAAATGAAATTATATAATATAATCAAATAATCAATGACACAACATGCTTGTAATTATTACGGAAATCTGACGTAACCGACACACAAATATATCTCCAAATTAAAAAAAAAATTTAACAGTAAAACGGCTACTCCTTTGCCAAAATAGACAAGTAAAAGATTGCAATCTCTTCATTTATTTTAAACAATAACTTGAACGGCGCGTCAACCTACAATCAGCCAGCGAGAATTTATTCCCCGGCAAGCGAAAATTTAAATTTACTGAACCAAGAAACCGGTTTAACTAAGTACAATCAGCACTCAAAGTTTCTACATGGTGACGTTGTTAAGAATGACAACTAATTTTCCGATAGGAAAATTTCAACGTACAGCAGGACTTTATACAATTTTTCCTACTACCATGTATAAACTTCAGAGTGCAAGGGAAACTGAAACGGTAGGATGCCGCGTCGAACTTTCGGTAATTAATTATTTATTGTAAGTTATTCTAAATAACTGATTAAAATGTAAACAAACATTTAAAATATAAACAGTGAGTCGATCGACACAAAACAAAATACAACGCGTTTCAAGTAGATGCGTTCATTCTTGATGAATATGGGCAATATTAAATGATAAAGTTTTTAACTCAATTCTGTTGCAAATAGTGATTAATTTCACGTAATTTATTATGAATTATAATGTTGCGTATCCAATCGGTTCTCAAATCAAGTAAAAAAAAATAATCAAAAAAATAATTACGAACCAAACTTCTAAGTCATAAGAAGGGAATTAATTCATTACGTTACACTGCACGATTTCAATCACGATTATTTATCGGAAGGTGAAAATGCACTAATAAAACAGAAATGCCGTTAGAATTACACCAAAACGTTAGCAAAGAACAATCCTACCAGATTCGATTATCCACGGTTCCTTCGTCGTCGACCGCACCTGCTCCAGACTGGCGTTGGCCACCACGCGAACGACGATGATGTCAAGGGAAACGACCAGTGGACGCGAAAATCAACTCAACCACTCAACAGAACTCTCACACACTACCCACAGGATCAACAGGAACAACGCAAAATAAACATTTTTCTCCAACAAAAAAACTTGCTACACACACCATAAAAGCCTCCGCCCGAATGCGTTATTTCAACAAAACCTCACCGCTCGACAGAACTCGGTGGGACCTGATTCTAATTTGACATTTTCAGCCAGCCCTACACTAGCATGTTTTTGTTGGACTTGCTCTAATATTAAAAATTCGTCACAGTACCTACGCTTATTAAATGCATTAATTAATTACTTATAAAATACATAAAAACGCAGATAAATTCCAAGCAAGCAGCTTTGAGGTTATACGTAAACACATAAATGACAGCTGTTCGCGACTATTAGCTAAAATGTAATAGGATTGCCATGGAAACGACATATAAACAGCAGTTGTTAGAATATTTTTTCTTAACTACCCCCGAATGTACGTACTTCTCGCACCAGTGCATGTAATCTCACCAATGCGTATGATGAAAATATATATTGCGACCTAACGTTTATTAGTAAATAAAAAAAAACTATAATTATTGTTTCTTTCACGCATTTAAAAGTTCATTATTAAATATATTCTATGAAATAATATGCCCGTGTTTTACTTTAGAATTTGTGAGTTTACACATAACATACGAAGTTGTAATGAGAGCGTTATGCTAGTGCAAAATTCGATTTTAATTGGCGAATTTATACATTTCTAAGCATATAACTTGACCCCAAAAAATAGTTTTAAAAATGTCTGTCTGTCTATGGTTACACCTAATTTCTCAATCACGGCACTGGCTCGATTTAAAGTTTAAAGTTATTGTATGTGTTTTCGCAAAATCGATACCAGATAAAATGTGGTACAAGTAGCCCTCTAGAACAGTCAGTATTATAGTCCTTCAGAATGAAGTCTATCTTTATTATTTTGTGATTTATAGTACCGAAACCAGAAAGCTGTAGTCAGGTTTGCATATTGCCTAGTCGTGACAACGGAACATGTCGTATACCGGGTTATCAAAAAAAATCGGTCAAATACATAGCAGATAAAATTTAACGTTCGTGCCAAGCCGGTTGTGTATTCTATAGCCTAGTTTTGGTTTTGCAGTTATTAATAAATCAATAATGAAATTGGATAGAACAACTAACTGCGTTACTTATTTTTCCAATCCTATTTTTTTTTGTTCTTTTTAGGCTTTCAATTTTTTTACCCCGATTTTGAGCACACTCTTTACTGAAATCTTTTAATAGCTAGAGGAGAGAGAGTTCATACGCTTATTACATAGTATCCTCCTGAAGTTTCCCATCATTAACTTTGAAAGAATTGCGTTAAGAAGTTACTAATTGTACAAACTTTTCTTTGCAGTGAAATCCGAGTTCGACACATATCATATAGTCTAGTTCACAAACTCAAAAACGTAATTCGGAATGACGTCTAGAAAAATTGTGGAAAATATTTCATTGGTACATAAGAAATTGCAAAAATTATAAACAAATTGAAATGAATAAAAAGGCATTTAGTTTTTCGCTGATATCTCAAAAACTATAAAAGATAGCCAAAATCGGAGAAAAGATTCGTAGAAGAGGAAATTTCCAATAAAAAAGTTTCGTCTTCCGGAAGTCTATCTCTAATATTTATAGTTTTAATTTAACTTTGAAAATAGGGTTTCGTGCAGCTGTTACAGTTCGAGTGCACAACTCTGTTGAGAGAATACAACATATAAAATATTTTTTTATAGTATCAAATAACAATTATATAAAAATTTTAATAAATTATGATGTCACTTGAAAGAATAAAGTTTTGTTGAAAAAATATTTTAAATTTTTGACGTGATAACGTCTTATAAATTGAATAATCACCAATATTATAAATTGATAAAACACCGGCTGCATGTTCGAAAAAGTGTAACGTAACGTTCCTAACGTTCCTAACGCGTAACGTTCCGCCTGACCCTGTGCGTGCTTTTTGCTAATTTCTCGCTCAATTTAAATCAGATCGGTTTGAAACCAGTCTTAAACGAAAGAGGAGAACATTTTACATAGATTTCGTATAACAGAATTTGCCTAAACAGTTTTTTTATACAAATTTATATAGAAAAATAGCTGTATAAATGCAATGTTGTGTAATGCATGACGCGACGCGGTCGGTTGTCTTTGTTTGCCGTACATGGAAATTAGAAGCAAACGTATGTCTTGTCTTAACATGAAAACAGCTGCATTTCTAATGTTTAATTCAATTTTTTGACATTAGTATATTGTGAAATGCAAAGCCTGCTAAGTTAAGTATTGGAATAACTAATTATTATTAGAACATAATACTTTGTAAGTTGCAAACGTCACTTTTGACATTTCTTATCATTCCGACACCAAGGATAAGCGGATTGAAACCAAATTTTGGGAGGTTTAGGTTATGTATTACGGAATACGTTATCACGTGAAACTATCGTCCGTAAACCGACTTTACAGACAACCATTTTTTTTTTTTTTTAAAGTGTTGTTAACTAATTTTTTTCGAAAGAACGTCTCCATTGACAGCAACAAAATATATTTAAATAATTGCCCCATAAATTTTTTGCTTCGTGGCGCCCTTTTTATATAATATATAGTTACTTAAGAGTATTCGTCCCTGCAAACACCCCCTGCACCCTTCATCTCAAATCTTTTCCCCTCCCCTAAAAACGGTTCGCGCTCTCCCGACGCTATTTCTAAAGTTAGAGGGTTCTAGTAAACGCCAAATGAAAGACAAAGAATCAGACTACAGATCCTTCAGGCGAATTTTTTGAAAAAAAATTCCTGAAAAAACTTACAACCTTTTGAAAAAAATAATAAGTTACGTAATATGTCACACGTAGGCGAAACTGTTTTTCAAAAAATTCGCCTGAAGGATCTGTAGTCTGATTCTTTGTCTATCATTTGGCGTTTACCAGAACCCTCTAGCTTTAAAAATAGCGTCGGGAGAGCGCGAACCCTTTTTAGGCGACGGGAAAATATTTGAGATGAAGGGTGCAGGGGGTGTTTGCAGGGACGAATACTCTTAATAAGACTACGTCATATAAATATTTAAAAGTTATTTATTTTATTTATCATAATTTTTAAAAGTTAATTTATTTATTTATTATTATAGTAATCAACAGGTATAAAAACCCAATAACAGAAAATGACAAATCCATCATTTTAATTTGCAATTTCTTATGTGCTAATAAAATATTTTAAACAATTTTTCTAGACGTCATTCTGAATCCAATGATTTTTTTACTGGCTATGTCAAGTCTTTACATGTTTTTCAGTTTGTGAACTAGACTAATAGATCATATTATGATCTACGATAATGATGAAACGTCGAACTGTGATTTAGCTACAAACACGATTTTTTTTGTGTCTCGGTATGGCGTCAGACAGACGATATGTATGCAAAAGTTATCTTCAACGACACCCCGATCACCGATGGTCATAAATAAACTGACACGTTGACATCATAGAAAAAAGGTATGAAGTCGCTGAATGCTTCGCATATCACCATTACACAACCTCTCATACCGACAACATACATCATTCAAAAATTTATATTGGAATTTACGGCGCAAATTCATAAATTCATTGTTTTGCAAATGAAACATACATTTTAGAACTTAATACCATTGATATAATAGTTAAATCATCAATATATTAAAACATGTTTTTTTTCTGGAGAGACAGAGATTGAAGTTTATAAACGCTCGATAACTGAGATCATAACATTGCTTACGGTATAAACGAAATACCGTCACTAATATCTTTGTTATTTTCAAGTCATCGTCTACAAAATAAACACAGAAAAATACAAAAACAAATTTATACACGTAAACGTAGCATCCATTATATTATCGAAATATTGTGCCGAAGTAACGCTCATTAAGGGGTAATGCCTCTCTAGAGACTAAAAAAATGGTAGACTTTCATAATTAATTAAAAAAAAAAACACTGACAATTTTTATAGAGGCCTTTATTCACTATAGATTTAAGAGTATCATTTTTTTATCATAAAAGATGGTGGCAGTAGAGCTGTTTATATTTTTCAATAGTGTCCTGCAGCCGTAAGGATATTTGGATATTTTGAATTCAGAATCAAAAGGCAATTTTTTTCATTTTAAGATAAGATTATTTCGTGTAGGACGCAGGGGTGGATCCAGGGAGACCTGAGAGGGCTGCAGCCTCCCCTTTACGTCATATTTTTTTCATTTAAGGAAAAACTTAAGAGTATAAGAACAACATTGTTGAGGCTTAAGTATTCTATAGAACGGCAAATAACATTTATCGAGACGTTTATTAATTTGAATAAAATATAAATTTATTGGGTTTGAATAAAATGCTATGGTTTTCGTATTACATTCATAAAGAATGTCAATTTGTTACTTTAAAATAATATTCTAAGGTGCTCTCACTGAAAAGGGGATATTCTATAGCCTACTAACACCCTCATAGTGGAAGACAAGTCCATCCTTGAAAACCGGCTGGAGCCGCCGACGACAGGACATAGAATGTTTTGAAAATTTTTATTATTTCCAAAATGGCGTAAAAGGGTAGATTTTCAACCAAAAATTACGCGCAAAACTGTTTATAAAATAAACGCGTTTAAAAAACTAAACAAATTTTCAAAAAATCCTACGTCCTGCGCGATCGGTCGAGTACTTCCCAAGAAAAACCAATGGCCGATTTGAAAAAAGCAATTCCGAGAAAAACGCGTTTAATTATATTATGATAATTTTATGGAAATTTCGTATTTATCTCTACTCTCCGATGCCAGGACTGTAAAATTGACCTTACAAAACTTTATTTACCTTATATGTAAAACTCAAAAGAATAATTTTAGTAAAAAAATTATTTTGAATGTTTTAAATTTCTTGAGTAGCAAAAATCCAAGAAATTAATAATTTAAAAACACTAAAAATTCTCTATAATTATTTTTTTAAATCTTCAAAATGGCGGTATTTCTGTCTGAAACGTTGACAAGAAAATAACAATAAACTACAAAAATAACTTGAAACTAATGAAGTCTTATAGTCTTATATTTATTATTTATATTTAACGCGTATTTGTTAACAATTAATACATACAGAATAATAAATAAAACAAATTAGGGTGTATTCGACGACGAACTTTTTATCTATGGAAAATACGATTGCACTTTTTTACTATACAACATGTAGTTAGGGTTTTTGTAGCACCTTCCTAACATAGCCGCTGGTGGAAGTGACGGTGAAGGAGTATGTGGTGGAAGGGAAGGTGGCGGCAGGCGAAGTACTGATCACTGTACCGTGTTATACGACACACAAAAGGATCCATCGTTGTGTTATTTTCGCGTCTGTTTGCCAGGAAATGAGATACAGTAAAAAGGGCCATGTAAACGTTTTTTGCATGAATGTCGAATATACATAGAATAAGCGTGCTGCTGCCACCAGACAACTTTTCATCCATGACGCTATTCACACATTAGAACAAGGATGCATTTGAACATTGTTATTTTATAGAATATTCAATCTCCGATCCAACTTCACTCAGGTAGATTTTGGAATATAAATCTCTCACTTTACGGTTACATTCTATGGTGTTCGATATTTAAGTGGACTGTATTTTTTTTATTATGAATATGAAATTAATATGTCCATTGACTTACCACTTTTTGTAGATTTAAAGAAAAATAAAAACACATATTTTAAGGTTGGGATGGGATAAAAGGTAATATAGAATATTAGTTATTTGCCAGTTATTTATAATTTTTTTTTATTTAGAGAAAAAAAAAGAAATGTGCTTCGAAGAATATTAGTGTTTCACTAATTAATTGAATTTTGTACTGTTCAATCACTTTACTGATTCTATAGAATAATGCGGTGGTAACTATTTTGAACTGTTCTAAATATCATTAAACGGTTTTACGAAATGCGTCGTATTTTCTAATACTGAAATTTCTACTTGTACCAAGCCGTACGATACTACTATATATTATCTATATGCAGAGAACTATTGGTAACTGCTTGTACATTCGATCAAGCATATACATTTTTTTTCTGCAAGCAATGTTGTCACTCTTAATTATTAAAACCAAAAATTATTCTGTTTTGCCATCCGTAGACCAATGTCTAAACCAATGTCTAAATACAGATGGCGCCAACATATTATGGTGCGCATAAATTTGTGAGCCGAACCCTTCTTGAGCCGCTAGTTCTCGTGATTGGGGCATAATTTGGAGCGCCAAATGAATTGCTTATTTTTTTTTTAGAAAGATCGATTTGAAATTCTACAATGCCTTTCTTATCGAGATATACATAATATGTGGACACGCTCTACTTGTTAAACAAGATTTTCTGACACTGCTCACTTTTTTTAAGTAAAACTTCTTTAGCGACGTATCTGTTTGAAATGTCCTGAGTAGTTGAAGGGGAAATCTGTAACTTAACCTTGTTTCCTCAATTAAACTCCGATAGTTCTAAATATGTTTTAAAAGAAATATTTTTATTATATGTATCCAGACAGTTTTTTTATACAGATAAGCAAGCAGAATAAAAATTTGATTTTATGTAATAAATCGCGAATTTGTTTCGGTTGTCTTTTTCTGTTGCATAGTGTGCTGTGTGGTATGGGAGATAACGTATGGCTTCTCTTTAAACAAAATGTGTTACAATTTAATAATATTAAGAGAATTTTTTGACAGATAATGACGTCAATTTTTTATTACTATTATATATTTTAAACTCACTCAGATAGTGAGACCAATTGCTGTTTCTTTTATTATTATTAACATTACAGCTATCAATCGAGCCAACTATCAAGTATTTTTTAATTAAGTTTAAGAGTATTCGTCCCTGCAAACACCCCCTGCACCCTTCATCTCAAATCTTTTCCCCTCGCCTAAAAGCGGTTCGCGCTCTCCCGACGCTATTTTTAAAGCTAGAGGGTTCTGGTAAACGCCAAATAAATGACAAAGAATCAGACTACAGATCCTTCAGGCGATTTTTTTGAAAAACAGTTTCGCCTACGTGTGAAATATTACGTAACTTATTATTTTTTTCAAAAAGTTGTAAGTTTTTTCAGGATTTTTTTTTCAAAAAATTCGCCTGAAGGATCTGTAGTCTGATTCTTTGTCTTTCATTTGGCGTTTACCAGAACCCTCTAGCTTTAAAAATAGCGTCGGGAGAGCGCGAACCGTTTTTAGGCGAGGGGAAAAGATTTGAGATGAAGGGTGCAGGGGGTATTTGTAGGGACGAATACTCTTAAGCAAGTCATAACACAACTAACACGTAGCGTGGAGGCAGAAAATACACTTCGTTGCTCGCAGCTGCACCGAACATGTCTGATTTCAGCACGAAACCACCCGAATGTAATTTCAATTTCGGCCGGATGGCAGCCGAAACCGAAACTAAGCCGAAACCAGTTTTTTTTGCCGAAACTAGGCTGAAACCGAAAGTTCAGTCGGACACTAAGCAAAATATATATACACATTTCGCGGGTAACATATTACGACCTGTCTCATTACGGTGCGTGTGGTGGCAACGCCGCGGGCATTGTTTCATTTGCGAGTAGATCGTGTCACGACACCCATTATTTGTTCATTGTTACATCAAAACATCAAAGTGTGTTACTACTAGTCCTTTTACTAAAAAAAAAATATCACTGTTTGTTTTAGAAAATGTTACCATTTAATAAAAAATCGTCTATTTTTGAGTAATATGTCCGCTTTTTTTCATGAAATGATATTCGTTGTTCGGGGTAATAGTACGCAACATTCGGTCGAATCAAAAGTAGCCGAATAGTACCGAATGCCGAATATTCGTGACATCTCTATTATGTATTGCTATGTAATCTATACTTATGTAACAAAACTGTTGTAGTCCGTGGTGGAAATTATTTATTTACAATAATAAACGTTTAACAAAGTCGTAAAACACACAAATGAAAGTACTTCTTTAACTTAACAGAAACAAAATAACAGTAATAATAACGTTAAGAAAGAATATAGAGTCACTAATTATGTAGGGTAGATGACCCAAATAAGGCCTATGTCCTAATAAGGCCTATTTTTTAAATTTCCCGCTTCACGATTTGAAATGGCCGCCAATGTTTGTAGATGTGTGCGTGTACATTAACTAACACTCACAAGCACTTCAAGTGGCCCGTGCCGCGAGAGTGTTGGAACCTGCAGTCGAAAACAACAACGACGCAGAGCGTACGCTTGTTTTTATAAAATTATGGCAGTTGCTGATTAATATAGTACTTTTACATGATGAGAAACTCGTTAAATCTGATCTAAAATGATCAAAAGTAATTAGGTAATGGGATCTCATTAGATTTAATATAAGTATTGACAACGTTTTGTATTCATTAAGAAGTTAATTGTTTACTTGTTTTTATTTAGGATTTATTAGGACACAGGGTTCCCAATAAGGCCAAAGTGACATTTTAGTTATTTGTGTTCACAAAAGTGTGATTTTTGTTTCTAAAGCAATTTTGTTTCATTTATTACAAAGTTTAATAAATAAATACAAGTATTTTAAATTACCAGTGCATTGTTATTATAAACCCGCTAGTTAGATAATAAAAAAATTAAGGTAGGCCTTATTTGGGTCACTTACCTTACACAAAATATTTACAATACAGGAACACACCAAAGTTTATTAGCACACTTGTCTATATACACACGATTATTTATATAACTGCACTTAATGATTTATGTCACAACGCACTGGCACTGTATCAACACATGAACGCCTCACGAACAACTGACCCCATGCCAGCAACCCGCTCGCATTTTGTAGCTTCGATTCCCGCCTGCAGAATCTTCTAGAAGGGCCGAGAACTTCTCTTTACCTGCATTGGTTTCTTCAGGCAATTCTAAGAAGGTCGGGTTTTCTTGGCTACCTGTTTTCCATTGCTGTTGCTGCGAGAATACTCCACAGAATGCATAGTCGTTCCAACAGAGAGCGCGCAACACTTATTTTAAAATTGTAAACCGTATTATTGTATGAAGAACTCGACAGAAATTTTACTTCCCCCGCTGCTTATGTGGGTGAAGAGTCACCCTTTTTTGTTTTGTCATTGATTGCTACCAATTTGAAGATTATAAAAAAAACTCTACGTTCCTATATGTTATTTACTTCAGCATATAGATAGCTTAGAACTGTATTGAAAAATAAACACGAAAATAGATCCAAGAATAAGAGATCTCGACGCACGAATAGACTATGTAAACATTGTTCCTGTGGTTTATGGATATTCTATTATATTCCGAGACTTGAAGCAACGATACAGGTATAATATTTGCATGTTATGCAATAACAGGAAGATGATGTAGACTAGACTATAGCCTTGTGTAGTCTGGAGTTAGAATAATCTTAGCGTAAACATTGGAGACATTGTGTAACAGAACATAATAATGTTATACACACTATAAACATATTGAAAATATACGTACAGGAAAATCACGAATATCCTGTTTAAGTGGATGCATCTAATGTAAACAGATATAATAAAAAAAAACTTTTATATAAAGTTCAAAAGAAAACAATCGGGCGCTCATTAAAACAGCAATAGTAATATTTCATGAACGTTCAATGATTTTCTCTTGAACTTAAAAAAAAACTACTTTTAGTGCAAAAATGTTACATTGAAAAAATATTTTTTACTTTTGTTTTAATAAATTATTTTAATTTCATACGGTTAGATAGGTGAAAGTTAAACATGTTTTTTTTTTAAACTTCCTCTATTTTTCTCCCCGGGGAGAAAATTGAAAATCCCGTTCCTTTAGGTTCTATTTCGCACCCGATACTATAAGTGTACAAAGTCCTAATTCAACAGAGGCCTTTCCTCAAAAAGCCCTCCTATTTCTGCTTCGGGGAGAAAAACGAAAATCCGACTCGTTGATATTGTATATTGTCATCAGAACCAAAACTGTGAATTATTATCTATACTAATATTATAAAGAGGTAAAGGGATGTAAAAGGTAATCTCCGAAGCTACTCATCCGATTTCAATTTTTTTTTTCACCATAATTTAGAATACACCTCCACGACGGACATGTTACATAAGCTATCTATGATCCCATTAAAATAAAAGCGCCTTTCGTGAAGCTTACTTCACCAAAACTTACAATAAATAAAGAAGAAAAATGAAAAATTCTTCACAGAAGGGTTATTATTTTAAAAAAATGACGCAATTCCAACCCCCAAGTCATAAGGTTTAGTCCTTCCAAATTAGTCATAGTTTCTTCTCCCGGGAGGAATACGAGCAATTGCCGGTCACCCTATACAGGCTGAGTTATCGACTGTTCAAGGTCATTCATGGTCATTTTTTTATGGGAACCCTCATTATTCACATCAGCATTCGATTGGCCGGGAAAAAACATAAAACGTTTGTTCCAAATATTTTTCTCCAAACCCCGTATTTTCCAAGATATCCATGGTCCAAAATTTAAATTTCCAAATTTTTTGATTTTTTTACTGCCGAATCGTAGACTTTTTTTAAAAATTGCAAGAGACAAAAAGTTCTCAAAATTTTACAAGAAATCAATTCCAATTTTTAAAAAATGTTTTGTTACGAAAGAAAATGTATTCTAATGATTGAAACATCGAAATAACAGGTGTGCAAAATATTTTTTTTAAATTGGAATTGATTTCTTGAAAAAAACCTAGAATTTTTTGTCTTTTGCGATTTTTTAAATAAGTCTACAATTCGGCAGTAAAAAAAAGTTTGGAAATTCAAATTGTAAACCGTGGATATCCCGGAAAATACGGGGTTTGGAGAAAAATGCTTGGAACAAACGTTTCATGTTTTTTCACGGCCAATCGAAAAATGAGGGTTCCAATTAAAAAAAAAGTTGACCCTGAATGACCTTGAATCGTTGACCCAAGTTCAAAACTGACCATGACATCCGATGTCCCCCCTTCGAACCAATCCGTTTTTCTACCCTGAAAAGATAATCACATCCGAAGATTAAAATGACTCACTCTGTATATTATGATTTATGATCGACAATTACTCCTATTTTCATAGTTAGTACACTCTTATATACTGTTCGATTCTAGAGAAAATATTTGTGCAATTTATGCTTTGATAACAGTGTAATTATACCCATTAGTGTTATTTCAGAGTATGTTGCACATCAGTTTGCAGAAGACGACATGTTTTCATTACAAAATGAAGAAAAACACTGTATTATATGTATATGTGGTGTACAAAAGGAAACGGCAGAAAGCTTTCAGTGTGTTGTTAGGAAACAGAAGAGTGGAAAGGTGTGAACATCCTTCTTCGTGTAAAGGTTTACGCTTCCATGTAACTTTTGATACCCACGACCAGCGTCACTACGTGCTTATTACAAATGCACTATTCAGGTCAGCGTTTTCTAAACCGGGGTCCGTATGCGTTTCCGAGGGGGTCCGCAGACTCATCTCTGGTGTAAGTGGACAAAGCCGTACGGTTCAGTAGGCGACGACCGAAATGTGCTTATATAGTCAGTAGGGTTTCTTCTCGAGAATTTTCGAGGCGAGAATTCTCAAGAAGTTCGTCTTTAGCCGACACGGGAAAAAAACTCATAGCCTCGAGAACTCGTTAAATCAATTCTCGGCGCTAAGTAACTAAAAAAAACACGCATTTAACACGTGACGAGTCTAGAGTATTTTGTTGATTTAATTTTACTAATTATTTCTTATTAACTGGTAAGGACCCAGTAATTAATTACAAAAAAGTTAAGTACTACCCTACTCTACTTTTTATGCAGACCAGCCGAGTATAGTTTGTTTAATTTATTGTTTGTTGTTGATTTGTTAATTAATAAGTGCAATTTATGGTAACTAAAAATTTACCATTTGATTTAATTGATCTCATCTATCACTCTAATTTGTAATAAAGCAAAAATTTGAAAATAACATCGTGTTGTATTAAAAATATAAAAATTTCTCGAGAAATCCTAATCGAGAATTCTCGTGCCTCGAGAAATAAAAGGTCGAGAAACCAGAAACCTTACTAGTTAGTGATCTGAAATGCAAATTTGTAGGTTGGCAAAGCTGTACAGTTCCGCCGGCGATAACCGAACTGTTCAAAAGCTGTCCGAAAAACAGTGATTTTACAGTCAGCGACCTGAAACGCAAGTTTGTAAGTGGGCAAAGTTAGTTCGGGCGTATGAACGCCGTTCGGCAATCAGTGATGCTTGATTTATACACTGTAGAAGTGTAACTTGAACAAAATCTACATCTTAGTGTTATAAATTCACATTTATAGAATAATACTAGCGGTCCGTCCCGGTTCACCCGGGTGCGATAGAGATATATTTATGTTATCGGAAAATTTGCAAAATGTAATGAAAACGACTACAGCGCAAAAATCTCTGAACTAATAGCCTTGAGCAAAGGACCCCGCACGGAACATATGGGAATCGGCCCTCGGTTAAAATCTTCCATACTCGGGGATATTATCCAAAAATCGACGCTGATCAAAAGTCTCCATGGGCACGAAGTCCGGAAATGCGATCCCGGGGAGTTACTTTATTGCAATCAAAATAGGGAAAATGAGCAAATGCACCCGTCTCCTTGTGATATTCTATTATAGACATATCTACATCACATAAATATATCATATACAGTATATACAATTGCAATAAAAGTAACTCCCCGGGATCACATTTCCGGACTTCGTGCCCATGGAGACTTTTGATCAGCGTCGATTTTTGGATAATATCCCCGAGTATAGAAGATTTTAACCGAGGGCCGATTCCCATATGTTCCGTGCGGGGTCCTTTTATCATATGTCGCTATATGTTACTAAAATAGTTTTTTTTGACAAAACACCATAATTTTGTACAAAATTATTAATAAAAACTATCCTATAGTGGTAAGTTGGACAAAGCACGACATGTTTACAAAATTTCATTAAAATCGGTTCACTGGTTTTGCAGATTAGCGCAGACGAACATCGTGACACGAGATTTTTATATATTATATACATATAATTTGTTTTTCGATACCATAGCTACAAGTTACAACCTTGCAGTTTTTCACCAGATAAATCTATTTCACTCCACCGTGCGTAGAAAAATTTTACTTCCAAAAAATGAACAAATAAAAGGACCAGATTTAATTTGATGGGGTCTGCAACAATTGTGTATGTCTGTAAGGGGTTCCTAAGTAAAAAGGTTTTGGAAACGCTGATATAGGTACATATTGCATGCATAGTTTAAGCGCTAGTAAGCTCTGTGCTTTTTTATAAAAATAATCTAAGTTGCGCAAATAATAATACATCTCTGCTGTCGGTACGGAAATGGAGCTTATTACAATTTCAAACAATTTTGTGCTTGTGTGAAACAGAAACATTGGTGTTTGAAAATAAAACAAAAATTAAAGTTAGCTCAAAACTGAAGAAGCCAGACGGTGCCATGTATTTTTTTTGTTGTGTTCTTTTTATCTGTACTAAGTATACAATATACACATCACAAAAAAAACTTGTGTTTTTTTTTCATAAGCTTTTATTAACAAATACTAAAAAGGAAAAAAAAAGCGTGGAAAATTCCAACTTCAGCATCGAAAGGTTTTACTGGGTCACCGCTCTCCTGACCGTACGGTTAAAAAAATATTTCAATTCTTTGTTAACGTCTGATTTTATTATTTAAATAAATAAAAATTCAATGCTTTTTATGACTTTGTTTTAATAATTTTTTAATGTTATGAAAACATAGTTTGAAAAATTTATCGAGAATTCTTATTTACTAAAAAAATATTTTTTTGGTGTCATCGGAAATAAGTATGGGAGCAAAGTTTTAAATAGTTTGGAATGCAAGATTTCACCTTAAACAGCAAGACGTGAAATAAAATCTTGTAATAAAAAAAGAGGTGGATAAAAAAATACTTTCGTTAGTAGGAAATTACTATTGCAGTAAAACTTCCTTAGGCGCGCTTTGTGAATTTCATGACGAGCAACTTATTTAACAAAACGAGACTTCTCCGTGTATATTATAGCAACGGATTACAAAGTCTACATACTGCGAGAGTTGTTTGTTTTATAGATCGTACAGAAGTTAGTATACCTACAATATGCATTATGACTTTTTTTGAAATCCCGTTCTATAATGTAGGCTTTTATTATTTATTATTATTACTTCAAAATAGAATGATAAAAATCTCGTTTTTGCGTTAAAATTTAATTATTTGCTGAAAATTAATTAAATTTTAACGCAAATTACTGCATTTTTATCTCTCTATTTTAAGTAATAGCGAAAACGCTTGTGATGTCACGCCTTAGTGTCAGCTGACATTAGATGTTGTATTTATGGGTGTAGAGCTGTGGTTAAGAGGTATTTCTTAGAAATATGTGTACATTTACTTAATGATATGATTTATATGAAGTACTCTCTTAAAAGTAGGTACTTAGTAGTAAAAATAGTACGACTTTCTTTAGATGCAAGTTAACTATCCTCAAATATAACCTATGACATAAGTGTTATAAAATATCACAAAAAAACAATAAACAACAAACTAATTAAATGATGCAGAAGTGAATGATCGCAACAAAAATTTAAGCGACACGGTGATTATTTACTTCAAGTGTTTATATTGTCTTTGATAAGAAGGCGTGACGTTATTCAGTGTATCAGTTAAAATGGCCCGATTGCAGTATTTTATACTTTTATTTTATTAAAAATATTATTGATTCCTATGTTTATATTAACACTGGTAATTTTTTTTATATCCTTTCAACATATATTTGTCTCTAAAGCCATTAATTCTTTGCTTCGTTCATATTGTCATCATGCCAATTACAAATACATAAATACAATCGTAACTTAGACTGTAATTGAACAGTTTTAAAGATTCCTAGAACGAATTTTCAGTTTTTATCATTTTTTGTCCGTTTGTCTCTATTTATACAAATAAATATGTAAACTTTGCATGTTTGTAGGTACACTGAAAACATATTTTGCAAAAAAAAAAAAATAGGGATATAAAGAATGTAATACAATGCATGATATTTTTTGTCTGTTAAAGAAGTAAAATTCCTTTAGGCGCGTTTTGTGAACTCCGTGAATTACAGTCACATACTATATTGAATTTTCAATCTGAAAATCGGAAATAACCAAATAAATCTTTTCTCTATCGCGGTTATGGATACTCCTTGTTGTTAACAATTTAATACATACAATATACATTGTTTACATGTTTTACTGCGCGTAAAGATTATAGGCACACTTTTATTAGTTTTAAAATTAAGTTTAACAAAACAATCCAACATGTTACAAAAAGTAAAATTTACGTAAAAAATATTCACTTTACTAATATAATATTTATTATGTCATAAAGATTAAAGTAGCTTCAGATTTCTCACATCCAGATCATTAAAATTTATGTTATTCTGAATCATTTGTCATTTAAAATCAAAAAATAAATCTTGATAACATTTCTTAAAATCTATTTGAAAATGCCTTCTTTGTAAAGAAACCTTTGATATTAAAAGAATGAAATGAAAAAAGTTTTGTTTTTCATATGACAGCTGTTGTCTTTTCGTTTGCGTGTGTTTAAATACGCGAGGTATCAACAACAGTCTCCGGGATCTTTCAATGGTCTTTGTTGCGGACGCCAGATGTCATTAGGTAACAAAGTTAAGCCGTGATAAAGTAAGGTTAAGTTCGTCGACGACACATGACTAATGTTTGCACGTTTGGGGATTACGCGTTTCTCGCTTGTTGTCTTCGTTTCTTATGTCTCTGCTGCTTTGAGTGAACCTCTGACATTACAGAAAACATGAAGCTACATGCCTGCGATGGATATGAAACTTAATAGGTTTAAGCAGTTGACACACCGCATAATTTCATTTCGGTTTTTTTTAATAAATGGATGTTTCAGAATTTTAAGATTTAATAAAATTTGATTATATTATATAGACCAGGTGGAATCGACGCTGCCGTTCCGAATTTAATTCTGATTAGTTCTTTTGGGATATTTTTCTCGTAGAAAAAGCTTCCGGAAAATTCTCAAAAAACTGTTTAATTATCTACTGGTAACGTAGAATCCAAAACTCAAGAAATGTGGCACGAGCCCATTGCAATCATAATTTTTCTAAATATTTTCAATCTAATATATAAAATTCTCGTGTCACAGTTTTCGAAGCCATACTCCTCCGAAACGGCTTGACCGATTTTGATGAAATTTTTTGTGCTTATCCGGTATCTATGAGAATCGACCAACATCTATTTTTCATCCCCCTAAATGTTAGGGGTAGTCCACCCCTAAATTTTTTTTTTTATTTTTTAGACAAAATTTTTAATTTCTATTTTTTTATGATACAACATACAAAAATACATACAATCCTCAATTTTCACCCTTCTACGATCAACCCTTATTTTTTAATAGCCATTTTAGTAATTTAATCATTTTTCCTCTCCGGTCGAAAACTGATCAATCGTCATTTAATTAGTTATCTCCGCCAGATGTCTACAGGTGTCACTTCGCCAACATCTATTTTTCATCCCCCTAAATGTTAGGGGTAGTCCACCCCTAAATTTTTTTTCTTCCTTCCCCATTCGTTCTTTTGCACCGGGCACGACGGCGCAGCCGGAGTGCTCGACATACACACATATACGTCCATGTATATTTTAAAATAAATAAAATAGATAGATAGATGTTCCAATTAAATTGTTTTATTATTTCACTTTATACGTAGCGAAGCACGTACAGGGCCGCTATATATATATATATATATATATATATATATATATATATATATATATATATATATATATATATATATATATATATATATATATATATATATTATACTGTTAGGCGGTACGAAGTTCGCCGGGTCCGCTAGTGTATAATAAAATCGTAGGAAGTTGGAATTATTACTAAAATGAGTTTAAAGTTAATAAATTGGACGTTTCGTCATTTATTTATTATGACTTCTTCCGCAACAACGTATTAAAATTGAATTGTATAAATATTTTTTTTTGTTAAAATAATGAAATCTATTACATGCCATCTTAATTTCTATTGTGTTAGTAAAAATAACACAATAGGAATTAGGATGGAATTTTAATGCTTTGTTGCTGAAGAAGTCAAAATAAATGAATGACGAAATTTCCAATTTAAATAAATAAAATAAATAAATAAATATATGTTTATTGCTCAATAAGCAAAAGGCACAGAATTCAAACGTGTGTTTGTTCTTCCATCTGTCCTATAACATTCACAAACAGGTTTACAATATTTTAAAACAAACCAGTAAAAAATTGATTCAAAGAACCTAAGATTGGTTAATCAACTTATTGCCTTCTACGATCCAAAAGTAGCTTATTTATACTACTTGATAGAGCTTTTAAACTTATTTTATGTATATTGATTTTAATAGTGTCACTGAGTTCGTTCAGATATTTCGGGGCTGAGTATGAAAAGGATTTCTTAAAAGAATTTGAATTAAAACGGGGTGTTACATATATGACATGTCTACTACTGTATTATTTTATTAAGATTAATCTGTAATTTGATTTTTAAATAATTAGGCTCTTTTGTTTTTTAAATTTTAAAAATGAGATTATATAAATGAAGCAAGCGCCGCTCAACCATGTTCAAAATTTCATAGCGCATTAAATATGGACTAATATGTTCCCTAAAGGGAATTTCATAAATAAATCTCATACAGGCATTTTGTAGTTTCTGTATTTTATTACGGGACTCAAATGTTAGGGAGCCTCCATAGACAACATCCCCATATTCAATAATAGGAAGAATCAGAGCATTTACCAATCTTAGTTTCATTGTTGGTGTTAAAAAAAGACTTATACGGATATAAAACCTTAAGTCTACTAAAAGCAAATCTAAATTTATTCGAGATACGCTGGTAAAATTTCATTTGCGAATAAAAGGTAACACCTAGATTCTTAGCACTATCTACAATAGGTAAGGCATTTCCATTAATATTTAAAAACAATCTAGAACTGCTCATTGCTTTTTGAACACAGCTATTTGCGATATAAATGACAGTAGATTTACTACAGTTCAGGGATAAGGCATGGTAGTGGAGTACTCATGTATAGATTTTAGATCACTATTTATAATGTCAGCAGCTTTAGGCCTGTCAGATACATGGAATGAAAAATAAATTTGCGTATCGTCAGCGTATTGATGGAATTTGCAATGATGAACGCAATTACAGAAATCAAAAATATAAAACTCGGGTCGCAGTGCGAAACCCTGCCGACAATATAGTGTATTTGCTATTATAGGCAGTATGGCTCCCTTATATAAACTTTACTTTATTTTTGAACAAAATAAAAAAATTAACCCCTTAATACACCCCTTAAAATAATATTTTTTTTAAATTTTAATATTGTTATCAATACAACAAATTAAATTCACCCTTCACTAAATAAATCCATGTCTACAAACGTTTTCATAAAATTTTTAAGTCCGGTCCTGTCGGGCCGATTTTAATGAAATTTTGGTAGCACATTTTAATCATTACTAAAGGGTTAAATTTCAATTTTGAAACGATTCGGAGAAATTTTTAGGTATTTTTGGGCCCAAAAATATTTTTCAACCCCTAAAACCCACCCTTAAAGTGGCCCGATTGGGCCCATTTTAAATAGGCTTCGTGCGGTGATGGATTTCAACATGTGGTCCAAATTTCGTTAAAATCAATTAACTCCTTCGAAAGTTATAGCCCGCACATATATATATATATATAAATATATATATATATATATATATATATATATACATATATATATAAACATTTCCAAAAATGGTGCCAAAGTGTTTAGGAGGCTATGAAACGTCGAGAAATTTTGGTCCGACCCCTAGGTCCCGCCATCCCACCGACGCCAATAGTGTAAGTGCCTTATGGCAAATACACTAATAAGTGCCTTATGGCAAATACACTAATAAAATGAAAATTTATTATCTTCTAAATCATTTTACTAATAATTACAACTTCCTACGATTTTACTATACCTACTATGGCAAGGAAAAATTACATATTTTCAATGTAATTAGTGTATTTGCCATAAGGCACTTACACTATTGGCGTCGGTCGGATGGCGGGACCTAGGGGTCGGACCAAAATTTCTCGACGTTTCATAACTTTCTAAGAAGTTTGGCACCATTTTTGGAAATGTTTATATATATATGTATATATATGTGCGGGCTATAACTTTCGAAGGAGTTAATTGATTTTAATGAAATTTGGACCACATGTTGAAATCCATCACCGCACGAAGCCTATTTAAAATGGGCCCAATCGGGCCATGTTAAGGGTGGTATATAGGGGTTGAAAAAAGTTTTCGGGCCCAAAAATACCGAAAAAATTTTCGGAACCGTTTCAAATTTGAAATTTAACCCTTTAGTAATTATTAAAATGTGCTGCTAAAATTTTAATAAAATCGGCCCGACAGGACCGGACTTACAAATTTTATGAAAACACAAGTTTCTGATGGATTTTACATACTGAAGAGTGTATATAATTTGGTACAGATGTTGAATTGATATGTAGTATTGAAATTAAGTAAAAAAATGTTTTAAGGGTTGTATTAAGGGGTATTTTTTTTATTTTGTCTAAAAACAAAGTTAAGTTCATATAATAGAGCCACACTGCTTATAAAAGCAAATACACTATATTGTCGGCAGGGTTTCGCACTGCGACCCGGAGTTATTCATACTTCTAGATGCTTCCAAATTTTTTACTCACGTTTTGACTTTCATTTTTAACCGACTTCAAAAAAGGAGGAGGTTCTATGTTCGACTGTATATATATTTTTTTTTATGTATGTTCACCGATTTCTCCGTCAATTATGGACCGATTTTCAAATATTTTTTTTATTCGAAAGAGTGCACTTCCGAGGTGGTCCCATCGGAACCAAGTCAGGATCTGATGGTGGAATCCGGAGAAATCGAGGGAAGCTCTCAAATTTCAAAGGCACGCATACTTGGCCTACCCATTGCAATACTTTATCTAACACTAAAAAGAGAAAAATAAAATATTTTTAACAAAAAAATTGAACCGACTTCAAAATATGCACTAAAAAGTAAAAGATAATAATTATTGTTATTTTTGGAGTCGGTGTCAGCCAAAATGAAATCTATTCCGAGAACTAGAGACATGTAAGGTTTAAATTGCTACTTTCGAATTCCGATGTGACACCGACTCCAAAAATAACAATAATTATTATTTTTTACTTTTTAGTGCATATTTTGAAGTCGGACCAATTTTTTGTTAAAAATATTTTATGTACCATTTCGTTTCTTTGCAATGACAATAAGATATTTCATTTTCTTGAATTATTTATTATTTAAAAGCAATTTGGATATTAGGTACACTTACATTAATTTGCTTTTAATTTAATAAATATTAAAGACATATAGTACTCTAATAGCTCTTAGTCATCGTATATGTTCTTATTTATGCAACAAGCATCTTCGATTAATATACATAAGATATAATTTCATGCTTGAAGTGTGCAAGAAATTGCAGGTACTACAGTAATGAATATTGATAGACTATTAAAAGTTAGATGAGATCAATTTGGAATCGGTGTTCAGCAGCAGGCAGAAGAAACGCCTCGAAAAAAACGTTTGCGAGGAAAATTATTTCAAGAGGCGACGAAAAGTAAAAAATCGAATAAAATCTGATTGCTGTAACGTTTCCTCCGTTTTGATAACATAACTTCAGTTACAAAAGAAATACACAAACTAAAAATTAGTGACAAAAATCAATATTACGTTTTTATGACGCAGACGTATTTTTTGCTTATTGGTATTTGTTATTATATATTATGTCGTTATTTTCATTTAAAATTGTTTTAATCCGTTATATATACTAATATATATAGCTGAAGAGTTTGTTTGTTTGGTTGAACGCGCTAATCTCAGGAACTACTGGTTCGAATTGAATTTTTTTTGTGTTGGATAGTCCATTTATAGAGGAAGGCTATAGGCTATATAATATCACGCTACGACCAATAGAAGCGGAGCATCAATGAAAAATGTTGCAAAA
The DNA here is from genome assembly GCA_963575645.1 of Xanthostigma xanthostigma. Taxonomy (NCBI): domain Eukaryota; kingdom Metazoa; phylum Arthropoda; class Insecta; order Raphidioptera; family Raphidiidae; genus Xanthostigma; species Xanthostigma xanthostigma. Next base: position 19,203,926 of record OY754467.1, read on the forward strand.
TATAACTCAAAAGTCTGTCCGACAAAAACTTTTGAACGGTAACTCCGAACATTCGTTCTTTTGCACTCGGGTGAAACCGGGCAGGACCGCTAGTTATAAACACATATAATTAAAAATTGTACAATACTCAAGTGAGCATTTTTGTTTGGTGTCAGCTGGTAACACTTATACTGTCCTATTAAGTGTGCTCTCCCAACTTTGGATGTTAATAATAATTATAATATAATTTTGCTAACGTGCATGTTTCAAGGCCAAATAATTATGTCTATCACAACTGTTAGCTTTAATAAATGATCATAATTTTTTGCTTGTATAGTTGAAAGTACCCGTGTTTACAAAACATAAGTAGGTATATATATTAATTTGTTGTATTATGGGTGTTTTGTAAAGTTAATATAATAAATTATCTAAATATGCATCCAAACACACACAATGAGGATGTCTACACAACTGCCGCACAGACTATATCTCTACTCGAGCGAATTCTAATTTAATATTTGCTTTAATTTAATATCACATGCGGTCTTTGCAAGAACATTACCTACATATGTATTGTATAGAAATGTTTATTGTACTAGGTCATGTCGACAATTATGACTGCGACAACATATGTAAATAGGTCAGTGGAAAAGGCTGTCGTATTTAATATTGCTTGCAATCTTTGAAAGAACCTTTCCTGTAATATTATGTTGTATAGAAATGATTATTGTACTAGGTTACATCAGAAATTATTGCTGCAGTCACATGAAAATAAAACAATAGTGGGAAAATTTGTTGTATTTAATATTGCACACAGTCTTTGAGAGAACATTCAATTTCATTCAATGCTATACTGATGGCTCCAAAACAACTGCTTCCACTAACTGTGCCTACATGACAGATAGCTCCACTAAAATATATAAACTGAACGACATCAGAGAAGTCATAAACAGCGAACTAATTGCTATAGACAGATGTATTAATTGTATATTAAATAACCCTAATTCCGATTTTCTTATATGTACAGATTCCAAAAGCTCTCTTCTTAAAATATTCCAAAGATCAACCATCCATCCTATCGTACAATCAATCCACGAAGCATTAACTACATTAAAACAAGTACATAAACACGTTATATTTATGTGGATTCCCGGTCATTGCGGTATCCAAGGCAATGAAAATGTTGATTCAGCTGCGAAAAATCCAGATGAAGAAGATGAAAGCATCGACATACTACTAGCTAAAGATCTAAGAAATCATCTGAAAAGAGAAATCATCAACAACTGGCAACAGCAATGGCAAGACATACCCATCAATAGTAACAAACTACGTGCCATCAAAAGTACTGTTAAACCTTGGACTACATCAAATAGATCTCTCAGACGCGAAGAAGTAATTGTCAGCAGACTACGCATTGGTCACAGTCGTTTAACGCACGGGTACCTACTTAGTAAAACTAATGCCCCAATATGTTCAGAATGCGATGTGCCCCTCACTGTGCAACATATCATAACAGACTGCAATCAACACTCCCAAATCAGGCAACACCTAAATGTTTCGCAAAATCTGGAAAAATCCCTAGGCGATGAGAAAAGCGAAATAAATTAGATTATAGCATTTACAAAGAAAACGGGCACATATAATAGACTATAAAAGTTTCTAAAGTGAACTAACACTACAGATTGTTCCTTATCTAGCAGTACCTAAGCTAATGTACGATGTATATTTTTGTTATTTTGTTTTATTTTATTTTTTCGCATGAATGACCAAGTTGTCAAAAATGCATTTTTAATATAAAAAAAAGAAACAATAGTGGAAAAATTTTTAATATTGCACACAGTCTTTGAGAGAACATGTTCACATTACGTTGTATAGAAATGTTTATTGTATCACTAAAAAATATTGCTCTAACAGCACGTAAATAAGACAGTTGAAAACTCCATCGTATTTAGTATTGCATGTACCCTTTGCAACAATATTTTCTATATATTGTAACGTTCTTCCCAAAACATCGCTGTCGGTCTATCGATAGTACACAGAACGGCAGCATGTGGCTTTGTGTACAAGTTAGGAATCAAAACTGCTTTGTATGCCTGAAGAACGCAAAAGACAGTTTTGCAACACAGAGAAGGCTGGCGGAATTGCGTGTCTCGACCGACATTTGACCTTCGCGGCGACGAGAAGATATAAATAGAATGTGTTACGTGAGAAAAGGGGAGTCACGATTCGGACACAGTGCCGTGAACACGTGGATTATTACGAAATAAATAAATGTAGCTGTGTGGTTATTAAATCAGTGCAATTTAAATATAAAACTAAGTGAAGTTATAAATAAATTAGAGTGCGTCGTGTGAATAATGTTGTGTATATATTGACTGTTATCGTATTTAGTGGACTTTATATGGACGGGTATACGGACATTCAGTGTTTTATAGTGCTATAGTGCATAATGGACTTTCAGTCGTATTTGCGTAAATGGATTTTCATTAGTGACGTGTTTTGTGTAAATAAATCTAGTGTAGAGTAGTGAAGTGTTTTTGTGTACATAGACTATTAGTAGAGACGTTGAATTCTTATTTTATTACTCAGTAGTTTTTCTGTTACGGTTTTTTATTTTATTTGCCAAGAGAAGTACTTTTAGTTTGTTCGTTCATTTATCTGTTGTTATTTTTGATTTATGATCGTTTTTATAAATGTAAATAAATACTCTCCACTACGGAAAAAACAGTTTTGTTACAATATTCTGTGGAAATATTTATTGACTAGAATATGCCAAAAATTGCTGCGACGACGTGTAAACAAGAGAGTATGTTGTATGTAAGAGCACTACCAACATAATACAACATGTGTAGAAAAATGTAGGTACTGTACAGTGTACTAGGTTGTTTTAGAAGTTATTACCGTCACAGCATGTAAGTAATACAACGAATAAGTTTGTTGCATGCATAGTATAGGATTTGTAAAAACAATCCTTCTATATATTGTATAGATATATTTTTTGTACTTGATTGTGAATATTTACAATGTGCAACTGGCAGTTACATCAGTGCCAAATTCTTTTGATTTAATTCCATGCAGTCCTCTTAAGAGTATTCGTCCCTGCAAATATCCCCTGCACCCTACATCTCAAATCTTTTCCCCTCGCCTAAAAACGGTTCGCGCTCTCCCGACGCTATTTTTAAACCTAGAGGGTTCTGGTAAACGCCAAATGAAAGACAAAGAATCAGACTACAGATCCTTCAGGCGAATTTTTTGAAAAAAATTCCTGAAAAAACTTACAACCTTTTGAAAAAAATAATAAGTTACGTAATATTTCACACGTAGGCGAAACTGTTTTTCAAAAAATTCGCTTGAAGGATCTGTAGTCTGATTCTTTATCTTTCATTTGGCGTTTACCAGAACCCTCTAGCTTTAAAAGTAGCGTCGGGAGAGCGCGAACCGTTTTTAGGCGAGGGGAAAAGATTTGAGATGAAGGGTGTAGGGGGTATTTGCAGGGACGAATGTGCATACATGTTTATTAGGGATCCTTTTTAATAATAATAAAAATAAATTGTCTTTATTCATGTGACTAGTATTGAATGCGTCCGATACAATTACATATAAATAGCACGCAATAAACCCCTACCGATCAGTTACCATTTTCTATTTAGGAAAAATTTATATACAATAGGTCACCGTCAGGACCTAAGCCCGAATCGTTGGTTGATTTAAATCCTGGCGGTAATCTGTTGTGTATTGTTGCGTGCTCCCTGTTGGGACGATAATGTATTCTATAGATCCAAACCACGACGACAACAACAATGCAAGGGAACCCACAGTGACGTCATTTCCATTCTCAGCCAGCACAAGTTCTAGCACTGATTCCAGCGGCAAAACCAGCCTCGTGTGCAGTGACCATTAGTCACTACCAGAGCAGATTCAAATTTTTAAATGTCAATTTTGCACGACCCTCTATATAGATGCCTTTTTAATTCAGACGGGCAACAGAAAAGTAAAGTTTGCGCTTAACAATTATCAATATGACCGAATGTGAACTAGCAAAATTAATATTACATAATTACAAAGATATTTACCCAAAAATTTTTGATAGATCTCCTACTATTTTACAATGAATCGAAATGATAAATAGTCTACCTGAATTTTTTAACCGATCCGTGTATATTTTGTACGTTTTCCTCTTGTTTATTACCTACGCATAGAAGAGGAGTTAATGCTGGCAGACAATAGTAAGGCTTCGCTTTAGATTTATTGTTTTTGGTTGGCACTTTGTATAGCCGGCACTTTGTAAATTAATTTGTATTTTATCAGATTTCAACTTTGTGTGTCTGCTAATTTGCAAAGAGTTCCTGTTCGTTTGAATAATTCCTGTTATGCATTACGAAAGCAAACTTCAAAGTCGTCTAAACAATTAACATCCATGATGTAAGCAATATTATATTCTATATAACTGGATGGAGTGTTGTGACGCTAAACTAAAATGTCTACTGTATCCAAGTTTCATTTTGTTTTTTAAATCGGCTAGTTAGGTAGTATAGATTTTGTTCAATTAAACAGTTAAATTTTGATTTAATAAAATTTAGTTGCAAATAGTATATTACACAAGGGACGAAAGTTTGATATTCTTGCACTGTGCGCCATGATGCCCGAAGTTAATCCGAGGGCTACATGACGCGCAGTGCAAGGATAACAAACTTTCGGTGAGTGTGGTGTATATTATTTTTCTTCATACCTCGGTCGTAAGTATGCTTATTAGATAAATTAATTAAATATTAATTACATAACACAGATAAATTCCAAGCAAGCAGCTTTGAGGTTATACGTAAAAACACAAATGACAACTGTTCGCAACTGTTAGCTAAAATGTAATAGGGTTGCTACGGAAACGACATCTAAACAACAGTTAATAGGTTATTTTTCCTTTACTGTCGCCCGAACGTAGTACTTCCCCTCATTAGTGCGTGTAATCTCACCAATGCGTAAATGTTGGACTTTCTGCCTTACAATTGATGCCGAAAGTATGTACTATCGATCGAGGTATGAAGAAAAATTAAAAATAACAATCTTTGGAAAATCTTTTAAATTATATGTTAACAGTTCGTTAATGCAGTTAACAAGCTATAAAGACGTCACATAAACAGTGCCATGTTGGTTTGATGTTAAAGACCGCGCACACTTGTCAAGCATAAACCTACACAACCTGCACACTACGGAGTAAAACAGTCTGTTTGTGAAGGTATCCATGTTATTTAGCAGAGTAATGCAAATTAGACCAGCAACCAGTAAACAGCAGCCAGAAACAATTGTCAGTCGGTTGCCCTACAATTTCTATCTAGTCGTACTGGACCGATCTAGTATGCTAGTATGATGTACGTCACTTTCATTAATTAATTTGCATTGATAAAAGTATACTTCATCCGGATGAAAATTGGATTGATTCAACTATACTGAACAGATTTGAATGCAGTCTCTATCATTTGATATTATTGCGTGCTCCCTGTTGGGACGACTATGGGTTCTGTAGAATCTTCTAGCAACAACAACAATGGAAAACAGGTAGCCAAGAAAACCCGACCTTCATAGAATTGCCTGGAGAAGCCAATACAGGTAAAGAGAGGTTCTCGGCGCTTCTAGATCATTCGACAGGCGGGGGATGAAGCTATAAAATGCGAGCGGAGGGGTCGAGTCAGTCAGTCAGTTGGTTAGTTGCAGCGCGTACGTACAGCAGATTACAGACAACTGTGAAATAAATTGTTCAGTGTCGATACAACAAGACCGAAGTAGCTGCTAAGAGAGAAGATAAATGAGCTGTGTAAACCATAAACAAATGTCTCAGAACAATCCTCAAGGTGAAATGGTATGAACACGTCTCGAACAACGAACTTTGGAAACGTGCATGGCTTGAACAAATCTGTGTAACTATAAAACGTAGGAAATGGAATTGGATAGGACACACACTATGAAAGACATAGCGAAGAGAGCCTTGCATTGGAACCCACAGGGATACCGAAAAAGAGGCAGACCAAAAAAATCCTGGAGAAGAACTGTTCGTGAAGAAGTTATGGAACAAGGAACTACCTGGCTTCAAGTCAAACATATGGCAAAAGATAAGACTAGATTTAAAAATTTCGTAGAGGCCCTATGCTCCACTTAGGAGTTAAAGGAATTTATTATTATTATTATTAAACCATTGAGTGCAAATATATAAATCTGGTTCTACATAAATATCTTCTGTGTTGTAAATAATCGTGTGAATATAGTTAATAGACAAGTGCGAATAAGTGTACTAGATAAACATCAGTGTGTTTGTGTGTTGAAAATATTTTTTGTACATAATTAGGACTTTATGTTCTTCTGTAACTTAGTTTTCTATTTTATTATTTAGAACTATTAGTTTTGTTTCTGTTAACGTTAATATTACTGAAGAAGTACGCTTTCGTTGTGTGTTTAACTGTTTTGTTAAACGTTTATTAATATAAATAAACAATTTTCACGGCGGACTAGAACAGTTTTGTTACAATATCTTAATTGAGGAAGTTCTAGGTCTATAATAGCTGTTCGGTCTTTGTCGGAATGCAAATCCCTAATAATTCAATTAACTTCAAAGCGGTGTAAAATATAAAAATAATAATAAGTCGCGGGCAATTAATAGTAAATTCGAGTGAACGGGCGAATGAGAGAACCGAGTGAGTAATGTATATTAATTAATTGTGGATTGAATGTTCCCGGGCGAAGCCGGGCCTGGCATTTAGTATTTGTTTATATGTCATATTTATAATGAGGATATATATTTCAAACGGTTACAACTCAACGTTTCTCCGAATATATTTGTTTCATTTAATGTTGTCAAGAAAAATACAACATGCGACGGCAATGACAATTTGATTAAATCAGAATTTCTGATTTATATAAAATCATAAATGTTAACATAATAAAAAAAATTCATATAAAGTTTGATATTTGGCTGGCATTCAAATGTAAAATAAAGTATATATTACCATTTTACTTGTTGCTGTTGAATTGTGATTTAAATCCTCGTAACGTATTGTTTTCATAAAACTCTAACCGACGAAATCACCTTTTGTTCTGCAAATATTAAAAAAAGAAACAAATATTGCAGTTTTTGTTATATCATACACAATGCTACACAATGTGGCACATAATTTTAAAAGAAAATATTGAGTAGTAGTATAGAATATATAAATATACTCATTAATAAGACAATAATCAATATTTCGGGATGTTTTCTTCATAATCGTGCATAACGTATTGTTTTAAGACGTTTTAATGGAATGGAAACATGTATTCGAGGATCTTAAAGAAGAAATGAATAATATTATGAAAGTTGAGGTTTGAGGTTAAGATTGTTTTTAAACTTAATTAAACACATACAGCATGCACCAAAATAAAAAAAAAATAAAGAAACTAACTTACGAAAAGATTGTGTGTGCTCCTTGAGCCTCTAGACCAATTTCCTAGCATGGCGAACATTGAATATTGTGAATGAATATCAATAATCTATAAAATTAATACACTATAGTATTAATTTTACTGTAACAAAACTGTTCTAGTCCGTGGTGGAAATTATTTATTTACAATAATAAACGTTTAACAAAACAGTTAAACACACAACGAAAGCGTACTTCTTTAACAAACAGTAATAATAACAGCAACAGAAACAAAACTAATAGTTCAAAATAATAAAATAGAAAACTTACAGAAGAATATATGAAGTCCTAATTATGTACACAAAATATTAACAACACACAAACACACTGAAGTTTATCTACTTACACTTATTCGCACTTGTCTATTAACTATATTCACACAATTGTTTACAACACGGAAGCTATTTATGTAGAACCAGATTTATATAATTGCATTCAATGGTTTATACAGCTCATTTAACTGCTATCTTAACAGCTACTTCGGTCTTGCTGTACCGACACTGAACAATTTATTTCACAGTTGTCTGTAATCTACTGTACGACCCGCTCCAACTAACCAACTCCGCTCGCATTTTATAGCTTCGGTCCCCGCCTGTAGAATGTTCTAGAAGCATCTCAACCTTTTTTACATGCATTGCCTTCTCCAGCCAATTTTAAGAAATCGTTTTTTACCTGCTTTCCATTGTTGTTGTTGTCGTGGTCTGGAACATTCTATGGAACACATTATCGTCCCAACAGAGAGCACGCAACAGTGCATTATTGATATATTGATATTGGTGAAGTCAAAAGAAAAAAGGGTTATTAGTTTAGCAGTCTAGGTATGTATGTTTGTATTAACGGATGTTCCACCTAAACTATTCATCATCCAGTTTTGATAAATAAGTTGTCAATCGATTATATACAAGGCCGTTGCCAGGAATGCACTTCGGAGTGGGGGGGGGTCAAGATTTCGACCAGAGACAATAAGTAACAACTTTATTTATGTAAAATTATAATATATGCTTATTATAGTTTAATTTAACATAAATAAAAAATGTAATTAACAAGCAACCGACGCGGATTGTCACCAGAAATAAAGCACGTGACAACGATCTCTGGACTGATCTCGACATCGCGATGAACGCTCATCAAGGCTAATCCAGTCAGTCGTGACTGTCCCATGCTGTTTCTCAAAAATGTTTTTAGCCTCCTCAACGAGGAAAAAGTATGTTCTGGTGTCGCCGTCGACACAGGTAGCGTCACGAGTATTGACAGTAGCTTGTGAATCATGGAAAACAATACTGCGTTACAGTTGTCCAGCGCTTCTAGTAGTGTAGTGGGCCATTCCGCAGCAACTACTTTTGACCACTTCGCTCGCTACACAGATAACTCCCCTTCAAAACTTGTTTGATTTGACAAATTTATTCCGTATTATTTGCAAATGTAATTGTTAGTTACGAAAAAACTTATTTAACCTTGTACTGAGTTGCGATCAACGATTTTAAATTCTATAGATAGTCAACTATATTAATAATAATAATAATGCGTTAAACGTCCGTTTCTCGACTTTATTTTATAACAGACGAGAGATCGCATTTGCTTCGCTCGTTTAAACGAGTCAATATCATTAATTCGGTCGAAATAAAACCATACACTATTCTCTTCATTTGTCCGTTCGAACTGAAACATCACATGTTATGTAATCGAAAAGAATTGATGATATTTAAACAGTGAAAGATTTTCAAATCGGTTTAGTAATTCTGAAGTTAGCGAAAATAAACAAAGGCACACACTTTATGTCTGTAATACCTTTTAGTATAAATACTTTTAATGACGGCAGACAGAATATTTGTACTACATCACTATAGGTCTATAGGAGAGTAGTCTAATGGTACGTTTCTTGTAATTATACAACAAAGAGACCCTTCTAGTTAGTTCGTTGATAATAAAATCTTGCGCACTTAGTAGTTTTACCTAAATGCTTTTATTAAGATCTAAATGAGCAACAATTATTTGATTTTGATGTCATTAATTATTATATTTGCCATTTTACGCTAGTATAATGCGAGAAAATATATGTCGGATACCTGTTAAAGCATTTTATGATTCTATTGCAGTTGCTCGTAATTAACTCAATGAAACACGATCGTTTAATATTAATAATTTTCGTCACGGTTAGTACACAGTATAGGACATATTAAATATTCACATAAATAGTTTGAAATGTTGAATGGCATTAATTATTTAATTGTGTCTAGTTAATTTTATTACAAATTTATATTAAAAATTTGGATGTGAAACATCTACTTGTGTATCTTGGCAGTAACACCATTATCATAATACACTGTAAACATGTTTTTAAAGATTATAGAATTCTCCCTTTTTATGCGATATATATTATAATTTTAATGGACATGAAAAAGAATGGATTACTTATACCAAACCCATTGAGAAAATTTATAACACAAGAACAAATCAAAGAAGTACCAAACATAACACAACTTTTTATGAACAATGTCCTATATACTTGTGTCTTAAAATATTTTATAAACTGCCACATGACATTCGTATTTTAACGAGTGAAAAAAAAAATCAAAAATAAATTTAAAATTATGGTTTATAAATGCAGTGTTATATGTTTTAAAGTGCTTTTATATAATTGTTTTTAATTTGTGAAATTGTAATTGTAAAATTGTTCTTGATTTTAATTGACATGTTGCATCCTAGATTAAGCAATCAATGCTAATTATATTCGAGAAGTAAATATTTGGTTAGCCTTTATGTGGTTAGCAACAAAAATCAGCCGTAAAATCATCTGGTCAGCATACAAAGATTTTGTTTGCAATAAATAAAAATCGGGCTCCAATTCATGTTCAGCAAAGAAAGTTAATAATGGTCAGTACTTTAACCATAAGCGGACAGCTAGCAATATTATGTATCTGCTTAATAAACAGTCGCGCAACAAAATGATTCTTGGTCAGCAACATTTCAAAATTGGTCGGCACAGAAAACATGTCTGTATGCAGTTTCATTGGTATACATATTTAAAATATGGTTAACAATATACACAACTGGTTTGCATTTTTATTGCGGAGTCGTATCGATGCGATGGCGTTTTTTTTTCGCAGTGAAAAGGGAAAGGCGTTTGGGGGGAGTTCTTTTTCTTTTTTTTTTTTTATTTAAATAAAACACGCTCAGCATCTAAGGCTATTGCGTGGATATATCGTTATCTACAGGTTTAAAAAACAATTACGAGGTCGTATGATGCAATGGCGTTTTTTTTTGCGCAGTGAAAAGGGCAGGGCGTTTGGGAGGAGTTCTTAAAAACAATTACGGGGTCGTGTATACAAAGTGAGATAGTAATACAGTAATTGTACAACAGTTGCTTTGACGTGTATATGCGATTTCTGATTGGTTAGATTAAAAAAATGACAGTGAAAGACGAAAAGTAGTTCCATTTTTTTACGTATTTTTGAGGAATTTGTGAATAATCCGCAATTTTTTTTGGAACGTCAAAATTTAGTGTTTTCTATGACTTAAAAAAAAAAGTAAAAATTTGGACACATCGAGTTATTGCACTAGACCCTGCGCATGGCAAGTAAAATACATAGATATTTTTGCAAATTTTATTTGCTGCACAAAATTGAATATTTTGCTTACCCTCCGAGTGCTTACAAAAATTTTATTTAACATGGGTCACTTATTGTAGCTTATATTACATTTAATATTGCTGATTGATTTAGAAATGTTTCCTAACCATGAGTTGTTGACCAATTAGCTATTATGGTTGACCGATTACATTATCCTGCTCACAAAAATATTCTATTTTTCAAATAAATAAAATTGTCGACCAATTTTTCTCAGACCGTATATTGACAAAAAATAATAAAAATACAAATCAATATAACACAAGATGACGTTTCGATCCGGATTTGGATCTTCTTCAGAAATATCTAAAAAATATAAAAATTAATTAGAATTAAGTTATTTATTATCTAATAGATTGCACGAAAGATTGAAAGTTTGAATAATTGGTCGACAATTTTATTTATTTGAAGAGTTCTATTCAGACGTTAATCAAAGATTTGAATATTCTATTTTGTTGAAAAAGCGGAATAAAAAATGAATATTAAGCATCAGCCTATAGAGCATCATTATTGTTCAGTGTTTTGTACCAACCACTATAAAATAAATTCTTGGCCGGCGTAAACTCCTTAGTAAACAATCATTCCCCAATTCTGCTTTGTTGACACTGTTAATAAAGACAGGTCCTCGCCGTTAACATTTCCCGGACGTTGGCGGTCATGAAGGATGAGAAAAGCTTGAAATAGCAAGACGTGGCTGAGGCAACATGGCGCGCTGTCAACGTGAACACAATCCTTGTAATAATACATATTTTCATGCTCTGTGTCAGTGTTACGGTATACGAAATACTGTTATAGTCCGAGAGGTGGTGTCAAAATTTATCAGTGATTTATCTCCGACTCAAATGTAATTGATTGAAGAGTTTAACCATTACTCTGTTCGAAATCGAAAGTCAGTCAGCGCACCCTCGGTGGGTGTGGGCGTGGGAGGCTGTGAAACTCGTCGGAAAAACTATGAAAAAAAGTGAGAAATCTGCTGATGAAAATTTGTTAGATTTTTAATAATGTTAATAATTGATGATGAAACGTGAAAATACACGTCAGTCACTTTCCCGACGGGGAAAACATCGTCAGTCAGAGGTTTAAAGCCTTTAAAAGAATATCAATCTCAAGTGTTTGAATTTAAAATCGATGTTTTCAGAACGAATAGTAGGAACTGAAACATTATATTCCTACTATTCGTTCTGAAAATATCGATTTTAAATTCAAACACTGAGATTGATATTCTTTTAAAGGCTTTAAACCTCTGACTGACGATGTTTCCCCCGTCGGGAAAGTGACTGACGTGTATTTTCACGTTTAATCATCAATTATTTACAATCTAACAAATTTTCATCAGCAGATTTATCACTTTTTTTCATAGTTTTTCCGACGAGTTTCACAGCCTCCGACGCCCACACCCACCGCGGGTGCGCTGACTGACTTTCGATTTCGAACAGAGAAATGGTTAAACTCTTCAATCAATTACATTTGAGTCGGAGATAAATCACTGATAAATTTTGTCACCACCTCCCAGACTATTAAGACAATAGTATTACAACTGAACAAGTATTTACATGCATCTTATGATCTTAAGGCCGCTGCGTACGAGGCTAGAAACGCTGCTTGATTCCTTGCTAGATTTGTCTACTAGTTTCTAGCGCTTGTTTTCTTGATCACTTCACACGAGACGTCTTTTCAAGCTAGTTTTGTGAATAAATCTGGTGCGCGTACAGTGACTATTCAAATATAAACATAGAGCAAAACGTGTCTGTTGTCTGACTCTGAGCAGAATGACGCCATGTTCGTTTGTGGGCGTTTGTTCAAGTGCCCGCGTGACAAGATACTGCTTCCTGATTGGTTCCTAGCAAGGAAAATAGCCCCTGTTCTAATTTTAAAACCTATCTTGTGAGCTAGCAGGCGAGCTCGCAGTGACGTCATTTCCAGCTTCATACCCAGCCTACCGGTCAACAGAATTCCAAGCAGTGTTTCTAGCCTCGTGTGCAGCGGTCTTTATATTAGTAACACTGTAAATATTTGAAGGTAGTGTAATATTGAGAAACTTATGTTTGGATGAAGAACTCCTTCGTAGCGTAGAATCAAAAACAAAAGCAATACTATGGTAGAAATTGCATTTATTATGCTAACGTTTCAATAAATACAATTTGTATCATAGAACATATTGCTTTTGTTTTTTATTCTATGCTCCGAAGGAGTTGTTCATCCTAACATCAATCAAGGACCACAGTCATCTCTCCATTGAGATAAATTTCTTTCATTGAGAGACTTAACTAATTTTTTATGTATTCCAGATGCTTCAATTTTAACACTAGTTATACTGTACTAGCCAAAAAAAAAAGAAGAAACAAAAAACGAGGAAAGAAATAAACTCGAAGTAAAGAAAATTGAAAGTTTTATATGTTTAACTGCTAGCATTAATAAAGATTTACTTCCGTAAACCTAAGAATTTACTCGTAATATACGTACTTTTGAAATAAAGATATTTAATTTTTTCATGAGTAAGGGTGTCAAGACAGTTGTTAAATCTTGCAGCCACATTTATTTCCAGTTCTGATATATGTCCGGGATATATTCACTTAAGGGGGTATTGCGTAGTGTTTCATTTTTTTTTTTTAATTATCACAAAGTATGTCTTATCAGACTACTCCTGAAATCATAAAGATTATTCACCTTTTAGTTATTTAGATCAGCGTTTGTGAATTGTTGACGGTTTCAGATATGGACAATTATGGCAGATATATTTCCGCCGTTAATTTTCCTATGTTTTCTTACCTTTGTTTTCCAAGCTATGAAATAAAAAAAGCGGTCAAGTGCGAGCTGAACTCGCGTGGGGAGGTTTCCGTACTAATCCGTTTTCCGTGACAACTTTAAGATTTAGGATTTTCCTGTAAGCATTTTCAAAATTTTAGGTTCAGTAGTTTCAGTGACAATGGGGGGAGGGTGGTGCTCGATTTTGAATTTCGTTTATTAACGCTACACGTCCGTGATTGAGTCATCTAACTTAGATGTACCAAATTTTTTCTTTTTTCGGTGAAAATAAAGTATACCAGACGGCCAGACACGGGAGTGATGCTGTAAGGAATTCGTTTTTTCAGTGGATGTACAGAATAAATTGATAGTTAAAAAGGTCAGTTGGTAAAACAATTCCAAAATTTAATTTTTCTTTATAACAATAGGTGTCCCATCATCAGAATCTACAATAATTTTTAATCTATGATAAAGATCAGTTATCAAATTAAACTTTATAATTAATACTTACGAAATTAAAATAGAATTCATGTCAATTCCTTATGCATCCATTTTAGTTTTAATGACGAACATTATCAACTTAATAAATATGGTATCAAATTTTTAGATTTAGATATTCTAATATTTGGTTTCATGATTGTTAAAGCCACTTATTTACTCTATTGTAAATTAAATTTAATTAATAATACTTTTTAGGCGCGAATAGCGTAAGCTAAAGCGCCTATATGTACTCGCTTTGTCTGTGAATCTGTGAGTCACGCTTTTGGTATCCAGCTTACAGCCCAAACGCCTTAACCGATTTTAAAAAACTTTTTTTTGTTCGATTCGTCTCCGGGTAACTTAAATCCTAATGTCGCCCGATTTTTGAATTTTTGTCCCAGAGGGGAGAAAATTAGGAAAAAAAAAGTTTTTTGCTTATTTCTCGCTCAATTTAAATCAGATCGGTTTGAAACCAGTCTTAAACGAAAGAGGAGAACATTTTACATATATTTCGTGTAACAGAATTTGCCCAAACAGTTTTTTTATCCCGATTTATATAGAAATAAATTCATTTTATACATAATTATATAGAAATGAATTCAATTTAATTATTGCACGGTTTAACATGACAATTTAAAATACGAGCACCAAGGTAATTTGAAATAGAAAGGATTGATTTTTTTTTAAGTTGGACTAAGTCTAAACCAATTCTGAAAATTTTAGGGGGGGTTGCCCGATTATTTATATAAATAAATGACTTCAAAAGTAGGCATATTTAACATTGGCTTTATGGTAAAACGGTAGATGGATGATATGTTTTCATTGATTTCTCCAAAACTAGTCGGTGGAAATTAAAAAAAAAACTATTTAAATTAAAGTTAAAACATTACTAAATTATTGAAAATAAAAAAACCCGTTGTGCCCGACTAATTAAAAAGATATTTAATTAAATAAATATTTTTTTAATTATAAATAAATATTAAAAAAAGGCAAGCCTTTCATTTAAAATTGCCTTGGTGTACTAAAATAAAAAGTTTGCATTTGTTCAAAAACGAATGCCACTATAAGGCCTAGTTTATATGAGAGGCGTTCAACGCGCGTTGGCCCAACGCGCGTTTACAGTTTCTGAACAATTGTATAGGACTGTTTATATGATAACGCGCGTTCAACGCGCCACCAACGCGCGTTATCATATAAACAGTCCTATACAATTGTATAGAAGCTGTAAACGCGCGTTGGGCCAACGCGCGTTGAACGCCTCTCATATAAACTAGGCCTAAATATTGGTGAAATGCAACGCCTTCTGAGTTAACAATTTGAATAACTAATTTAGAACATAATACATTGACAGTTGCAAACGTCATTTTTGACATTTCTTACCATTCCGACACAACGGATGATCGGATTGTAACCAAATTTTGGGAGGATGTCTGATATGCAAATATAAAGTGATCTATTGTTTTTTGGGGAACATCGGCGCATGCGCAAAAGAGTATATCTTTTATAATGTTGTTTTATAAAATAATAATATAGTTTTTATAACGGCTTATTATTCTGCATATTTTACTAGAAATTTTTGTAATTTTTTTTGGGGATAATCGGCGCATGCGCAAAAGATATTATATGCTATGATGTTTTTTATATAATAATAGTAAACTTTTCATAACGGATTATTATTCTATATGTTTTACAAGAAAGTTTTGTAATTTATTTTTCGGGAAAATCGCCGCATGCGCAACTCAGAGAAAGAAGTACCTACCTTTCAATGTTGTTTTTTTTATAATTATGATATACTTACATGTCATAACAGTTTATTAGCCTGTATATTTTTACAAGATAGTCATGAAAAAACGTGTTTTTCTAAATTTGTACTTAGTTTCAGAAATATTTTGAAAATAAAAAAATCTAATGTTAGTTTGTTCCGTAGATGTTAGTTAGGTATTTGACAAGCATTCTTTGTTTATTTTTAACATCATAACGTGATAACATATAGAAAACCATGAACACGAACAGCAAATTTTATAATGTTTAGTGGTAACTATACGCGTTACTATACGCGTTAACGGAAATTTTATTTTCTTTGTTATTATATGTCAAATGTCAATATTATAATTTATTAGTTGGAAAGGCCCCATAATCTAATTGCTGCAATTTGTTCGACTAGATTAAATTAACTAAAGCTTTGAAATTTCACACACATGCAAGTCTGGTGACAATGTATATATCCAATATGGCGGATGCCCCAAGATGACGGAATACCTTTTCCTTCTCAACCATCTTGAATAAAATAATCAAATAATTTTTATAATTTAATGTCATAATAGTTAAAATTTTGAAAGACTATAAAAACAAGAAAAATGAAATACTAATAAAAAGAAAGTTTTTATTGAAATGTACCAAAAAAAAAATATAATTTTTATAATTTAGGGTCACAATTATATTATTGATTGTGACTAATAAACGATCATAGAGTTTACAGCTAACGCTTTTATATTTATGAACCTAAATTAATTATTAATAAATTATTAAAATGATTTTTTCCTTTCTGTGTTTCAATACTTTCAACTGTTATTTTTTTATTAGATTAAGTTAATTAAATTATATTATTAAGCTCAAAGTGTCGTTAAAAATATACATCAATTTTCGAACATAACGTTGGGGTATATTATGTAAAATTCGCGCCTTGTAATTCTTGAATTACTTGTGTCTTCAGACAATATTTTTACTTTCTGTGAAATGTCTGCAATGTTACAAGTATGAACTGATAGGAAATATGGCCAATAATTGGCTACTGTAAAGAGATAGAGATGACAACCTAAGTCATTTCAATATCGATTTTTACTTAAATAAAAACTAATTATGGATTAAACTACTGATGTATTTATATTAACAAATCTTCAACAAAAACAAAATAGACATCTTTAACACACTATAGATTTGATAGCCGGTTTATGTGAATAAATAGTTCCAGTATATTAGAGAGGTTCATGCGAAACCTCTTTAACCTACCAAATCGTATATTTAGAAAATATTTAGGTAATTTTAGAACACTCGAAATGGCAGCAAAAAAAACATATCGCGTATAAGAGCCAGCGCACACAATATATTACTTTTTGTCGCGTGATTTTTCGATTAACCTAATACCGCACATTCTTACACTCACGACACATTTAGAGTAGCCCTTCGCACACGAATCGAGTGTTTCGCAATTTGAGTTTCAAATCAATGCAGGATGCCACTATTGGGCAATCAATTTGTATTCTTTGTCTGCAACCGAGCGTGACTGAATTTGAAACAGTCGTATTTCATGGAACCGTGGAACCACAAGTAGATATTCTTGAAGTTACGTAGTTAGTGGCACCACGCCAGGAATCAAGATTATAGTATTTTACAGAACGTCTAGTCATACCTAGAAATGGTTAAAATGGTTGCTCCTAGCTTACAGAAGAAAAATTTTGCAAAAGCATGCAACTATGCAACTGAAATTTCTTTGAAACCAATTTTAAGTCGATCGTATTTCCGTTGACCCATGTGCGGCTCCCACTCTGTGACCAACATAACGGTCACAGCACAATTGCGTCCTGAACCCGTTGGAAACTCAGATTGCGAAACAGTCAACCCGTGTGCGGAGGGCCATCACGCGTCTTCGATTAAGTAGAATAAGTGCGCTGGCCCCAAGTGATTTATCGGAGCCACAAAGATATAATTGACCTGATAAAACAAGCTCAGACCGGAGGAACTTCTGTAAATGTCATTAGCAATTGGCAACTGAGAACTAGGTCAATATATCAAGATTGTAAATAAATAATTGGAAGAAGATCTAAATGATGCTTGATAGCTATAGTAAGCATTATGTTGGTAAAGCTCGGAAAAATGGGTGTTTTTCTCAGTGAAGCGATCTATCAAGCTGCTAAATAAGTAATTGGACAGGTGAAAGTATAGAGGTTTTCATGTGTCGTAAGCCAGAAGATGAGCAAACAGTAGGTATAAAGGCCATTCTATTTCTACTAAGGTAGGTACTTTATACACAAACACATTAATATAAATTATCTAACTTATTCTTTGTTACCAGTGTATTCACTATATGGTTAGTGAAATGCTGTTATCAAATCCTATCTTCGCTGTAATTCTGTGTATGTGTGAATCAGTGTGAAAAAGTGAGGAAAATAAAAACTAACGGACGTACTTTTTTATAATCACAAATGTGCAAAAAATCATTTGCAGCGAAACTACTTATATAGTATAACATCGATTATACGAACTCCAATTATCCGAATCACAAAATTAAGCAAACATTCAATTTATTATTAAAAGAAGTACCTATTTAATTGTTGGGAACACATTTTGGGGAGCTGTTCATTGCATATCGATGTTAATCAGTTCGTAAAAACGTCTTCTGAATTTTCCGAAATCAATGCATTTCGGTTCATGACACAAGATCAAATAGTTATAGAACTTATAGCATTAGCAATGTTCTATTTACCCTTATTTTCCTTATTTCGAAAAGTATGGAGAAAATAAGATAGTTGGCAAAACCAAAAGTGCACATCCCGCAAGTTTTCCACTGTATGATAAAAAAATAACAATTAAAAAATATTTTTAATAAATTTAACGAGATTTAAAAATTTAAAGAAATAAATAATTAAAAATTGAAAAAATATTTTTTTTTTAAGTTTGCAAAAATAAAAAAAATTAAGAACTATACATAATATAATATATAATTAATATCAAGTGGAATAAAATAAAACAAAATAAAAAAAAAAAAAAGAAAAAAATCAATGATATCGTAAGGGTTCGAACCCAGGACCTTGCCCTTGGAGATCCAACGGCATAACCATTGCGCCACGGCTGCCTAATACGTGCAGTGGTGTTATCACGGTATACAAGTGTAGCACTTGTTTTATGGATTATACTATATTTGCACAGCAATTTTATTATATTGTTTTTAAACTATTAGCTGTCAAAAATAATAAAAAATAAAACTGTTTATAAAAATTAAACTACTGAACACATTTTAGTGAATTTAAATAGGGTTCTGGTCTGATAGTAAACAAAGTGAATAAAATATAACCCAAGGCAATCCGACCAAAATTGCGATCTGTAGAGTCGTGACGTACGTACGTACATACGTACGTACGTACATACGTACAGACCAACCGACAACTGCTGTTTGTGATTTTTAATTACAATTTTAATAGTATTTATGAACTCAAATTGATTTAAAAATGGTTCTATTTTATAGATTAGAATCTCCTCTTTTCAAAAAGCTTCAATTTGAATGGATTTCGTGTGAAATTAACTTAGATATAACTTCTTATATGAACGAAAGTCAGCTCTGACGCACAAAGCGATAATAAAGCACATACCGCTAGTTTAGCGGTATGTGCAATATACGCACAGGGGAATCCTCTAAAAACCAGAAGTATGGTATTAGTTTTGATTCGTTTAACGGCGTCAGCTATGTTAAAAGAGTCGTTTCATAGCGAATAAACCAAACTCGATATTTAGACAGATTTGGATTTTTTTTATAACCGTCCGTCTACATGTGGTGCATCGCCCGAAATATATTTTGGAGAAAAATGTATGGGTGGATGACAGCGTTAATAAAAAATAAAAGTCTGTTGAGGGGATAAAAACCTCAGTGCTAAGACGAATGGTTTGTTTTTGATATTTTATTATTATTATAAGTATGTAGTATAATATTTATAAAAATAATGCAGTGTTCAAAAATTGATCTTGACAAACTTCGGAAAATTATTTCTTCATTTATTTTAAGAAAAACAGTTTCTGTGGACGGCGCTAAAATGGTCCACCATAATGTTTTTTACGGAACTGTAGCCCTCTTGAAAAATTGTTGATATATGCCACATTTGCAATGGGGCAAGGTATTTAAAATTACACCAAAAAACTTCAGGGGGGGATTCCTTATCCTTAGTTTATTAAAAAAAAATTGGTTGTCTGTAAAGTCGGTTTACGGACGATAGTTTTACGTGATAACGTATTCCGCTCGAATATCATATTTAATAATACATAACCTAAATTTTAGTAGCTGTCAAACTATATTTTTACCGACTCTCTATCGCTTATACTGCGCTCTCACTTGCACGCACAGAGTCAGTCGGAACGTTACACAGGCGGAACGTTACACTTTTTCGTGCGTGCAGCTGGTGTTTCATCAATTTATAAGACGTTATCACGTCAATAAACACAAAACACGTTATCTCGTATTCAACACGTCATGCTACAGATAATGACATCCGTCTAGGTGGGCGGAGCTTCGTACAAGCCGACGCTTGGGCATATCGTGCTTCTCTATCGCTTATATAGCGCTCTCGCTTGCACGCTCAAGCGGAACGTTACACTTTTCGGAACGTTACACTTTTTCGTGTATGCAGCCGGTGTTTCATCAATTTATAAGACGTTATCACGTCAAAAAAAAAACTTCTGTGAATGAGGTTCCGAAAATGTTTTTGCAGAGCTGCAGCTCTTTAAAAACTTGAATTTTTCATAACAACATATGAAAAATTCAAATTCATGGGACGATTACCGATACACATTTGAATTTAATTTTGTTTCATTTTAAAATACACAATACTGAAAGTAGAAATTCATGTAAACACTCCCGCTGTATTATACAGGGTACAATAAAAGTAACGCAGTCGGTTTTAGTGAAAATTGTCTAGCAATCTAACTATTTTTATCTCCGAAACTTTGTTCTTCGACAAGGCACGCTACGGCTGGAACTCAAGTCTGCGCATCTTAGTCAGTAAGAAGTTCTTCTTTGTTATATTGACGGCTAACTGAGACAAACGATGATGTTAATCATAGCCGTAGACGAGAATGAAGACATACTTTGTAAACAATTGATTTATGAATAACAATTCAGGCCAGCGACAATTGGCTGAAACTTTTTGCGAGTAATAAGTCCATTTGAAACACGTTGTATATAAAATGTGCATAGTTCGAGATAAAAATGTTGGAAAATATTGTACTGGTTTTGTTCAAATTAAAGTTAAATAAACTGATTTACGAAAATTATTCATATCATACTGAGTAATCCTTAATTTTTCAAGAATTTTTTTTAATAAATGTTAATACCTATTCTAATTTTATATTTTTTCAAAAAATCGTTGTTATTATTTTTTCACATTTATGTAATTATTTTTATGTACCGAGAGCAATTGCGAAAACATTTTTCTGTCTTATAAATGATTAAAATTTTTAAATAAATCTAAAGGTAGATTTTGTTGTTTCAGAATTTGATATTGTCGTTCCGGAAGTAGTCTGAAACCATAAAGGTAAGAAAAAAATTCTTTTTAATTTAATTGCGTACTCTAGTAAAATCATGATCGAAAATCTAATAATTAAGGTATATTATAAAATGATTGTAAAAAATGATATTTAATCTGTAATCGCTCTTTACATATTTTGTTGGTTAGAATAAAGTAAAAAGCTAGTTACTTCGAAGTAATTTAAAAAAAAAATAGAATAAAAAAACATAGCACTTTAGATGAATAAAGAAGAATTAAATTGTTCACTCGTTCAGGGAATACACACAATATTTATATATCTGAAAATTTATTTTATTTTAAAATGGTATAGGTACCATGCAGAATTAATGAATACTCACAATATGAATTAGTGAATATAAAGGTTTACTAATTATATAAGTGAATATAAAAATTCTGTAATTATATAAGTGACCATTAAATATTATCTGACATCAACAATTTTTTAATCACATGATTTTTTAAAATCTTCAATAATTCGATTATTCAGTCGATTAAAAATTGAATACAAAATAAAGAATTAGAGAATTCGAGTCATAGTAACTGTATGGAGGCGCCACAAGCGACACGTATAAAATCAGGGGTATCACTATTCTGACAGTGATTTTTACTTGAAATCACTATAACGGAAGTGAATCAGAAGTCACTATTTCAAATAGTGACGTTTTTACTATTTCGGTTTTAGAGACTACAGTCGTACTCATGTATTTTCAACATCATCTATTTTCAACTGATTTTATTCACGTGTTGTCAAGTTTTTAGTCCCTACTTTTCACGCAAATGTTTACTTCTACGCTGCTCAGCCAATGAAAAAACCTCTAACAACTTTTAACTTCAAATCAATAAAGGTTTTTTTCTGTTTTGTCTATGACTACTTCGAAGTGAGGATGAAGGGGTGGTTTAAAATACGGGAGTCGATTAGTCCCGACACGTTGAAAATACATGAGTTCTACTGTACGTAAAAATATTGATTTGAAAGTGAAGGAATAAATAAAAAGAAATTCTCTAGGCATCTAAAAAAAATATGTTGAATAATTTCCGTTGCATCCAATCTTGCAAACAAAAAAAAAATAAGAAAACTCTCTCCGTCGACATAATATTCTGAACGAGTTCATGGATTACAGTCTTCAATAAATGGTCCGACTCCACTGTACCGAGTTTCTTTTCTGACTAAAAAAAAAAACATTTTATGGACATATCCCTACGTCCTGCCATCAGACAAACCTCAGTTCTCAAGAGTCTGTCTTTAGATTTATGTTATTAGGTAAACTAATAGCATCTTCTTTGCAAGAATCTTTAAAATTCATTAATTGTACGTTTTTGAGGATTACATAACATAACATATATATTTATTTCATTTTGCCCATCGGGCATAAAACGTGTCATACAAATAATTTAACAATTTTCAACAATACCTCTATATCAATTAAAATTATTTAAAATTCATCAATACTGTATATACATTTATTTATCAGGTGAATTTTTAACTTTTTTTCAAAATGTTTATAATCTAGCTTCTTAATTTTTTCTGGGACTTTATTAAAAATTTTTAACAGTCTAACATAGACTCCTTTTCGCGTTACTGCATTTTTAGTATTTGGTACATGCAATGTGTTTTTTTGACGAATGTCATGGCCATGATTTACTACATCCTTTGTAAAGTATTCGTAATTTTTTTTTACAAAGCACGCTGCTTCCAAGATATATAATGCTATCAATGTTAGCATACCATATAGTTTAAAGTACGGTTTGCATGATTCACGTTTCGCTATTTTCGCTATTCCTCTTACACACCTTTTTTGTAATCTAAATAAATCAATTAGTTTCGCGTTTCCACCCCAGAAGATTATTCCATATTTTAAAATTGAAAACACATATCCATAGTACGCACTTAATGCCGCTTCTTCTGAACAGGTCCAGGCGATCTGTCTTATTAGAAATATGTATAATGATATTTTCTTTTTTAAGTATTTAATATGGTAGTTCCAATTTAAGGACGTATCTACATATATTCCTAGAAACTTGACGTGGTCCGTATGTATTTTTAAGCTATAAGGATCTACACCTATCTCTTTAGATTTCAGATTACCAAATGGAAGTGCAACAGTTTTTTCTATATTCAAGCAAAGGCTATTAGACTGAAACCAGTCGTCCTATTGTTTCAGTAGCGTACTGATTTTTTTATCATTGTCTTTGCTTACAATGTCTTTAAATATGATAGACGTGTCATCTGCAAACTGTACCATATTATATTCAATACTTTTTGGCAAATCATTAACATAGAGCAAAAATAATAGCGGGCCTAAGACTGAACCCTGTGGTACTCCTCTCTTTACTTCAAGCCATTTAGAATGGACTCCGTTTATTTTTACACAATGTTGTCTCTCTGATAGGTATGACTTGAACCAGTCATGAACTGTACCACGTATACCATAATGTTCCATTTTATGTAACAATAAATCTATATTAACACTGTCGAATGCCTTAGACAAATCGCAATATATTCCAATCACACTCATTTTTTGCTCCACACCTTGTAGAATGTCACACATATTTTGAAAAATAGCCAGTTCCGTCGTTTTTACCTTTTGGAAACCATTTTGTTCTTTAACTAGAACATCGTTTGTGATCAGAAAGTTATAAATTCTCTTATACATTATTAGTTTTGTGATTAGTTTTATCGGCTCTTCTTCGATTCCTGTTCCGAAAGAGAGAGAGAGAGAGATTATAGACGCTCAACAGCTGAAGTCATAATATTAGAGAATCTGACAGTCAGCACACACAGATCGATTGGTACGAATTCGGGTTCCTGGAAGCGAGCAAACTCCCAAAAAAACGTTGGATTGCAATGTATTCCCTGAGGGGTTTCTGTTTCGATCTTTCTGCTTCGAAATCTGCTCACCTTATGTATACTAAGTATGCGTAAATGCTTAACGAACGCATAAGAAGTTGCGGGTGAGGTTCATATAAAAAGAAATCGTCGGATATGTTTGGAAAAATTGGTGTTAAAAATGATATATTAATCAGAGCATATATAAAGCAAATTTCACTGGGCGACAAGCTCGAAGGCTATATAACAAACGTGACGAATGAGCGAGGATAATTTAAAAATTGCCATTTTAAAGCATAGCTGAGTCAAATATCTCTTTGGCTAATTATTCAACAGAAAATAATTTAATATCTAATATCAACTCCTGATAAAAAATTCCATCCAATTGGGCGACGGGACCAATCCAACTTGACACTTGCTTTAACGTATAAAAAAATAAAAATATCGCTTAGAAAACGGTTGTGTTCTTCTGCTACAGGATGGCTCGAGCAGACTCACAGGTCGGCACAAACTCCCGTCAATGTTCACTAGGCGACACAAACTCGTCACATGCGGCACTATTGCCGCCTGCTTTAAATGTTTTTTATGCATTTTATGACTTAAAAACACACACTTTAAATTAATATTCTTTTTTTGCACGATTCTAAAATGGCTGCTTTTCATGCCTGTGTAGCGGTAGTAAAATGACCCATTTCGCACTTGTGCGTAAAGTAAAGCAAAAGAAATGCGAAACGTAGTC
Organism: Xanthostigma xanthostigma; assembly: GCA_963575645.1. Classification (NCBI taxonomy): domain Eukaryota; kingdom Metazoa; phylum Arthropoda; class Insecta; order Raphidioptera; family Raphidiidae; genus Xanthostigma; species Xanthostigma xanthostigma. The sequence continues at coordinate 19,229,059 of OY754467.1, forward strand.
GTGCTACCATTTCGATAGTAAATGTATTTAAAAATCTAACACAGCCTACATTAGGGTTACGTTAAAAAGCAGCCTGTGGCTGAACCTCGTCTTTTAGTGCACTAATCTGTACTAATAAAGATTATTATTATTATTAGAAAGTGAACTCGCTCAACATTAAACTTTCAACATTTTTTGTAATTATGTGAAAATAAAGTATTTTAAAGAGGATTCTTGCAAAAATACTATGTTAAAACTCTGTGTTCCTCATTTTCAACGTAATGCCATATTCGCCATAATATATGTCATCACGCACTGGAAACATAATCTACTATTTTCACAAAAGAATTCCAAAATTTTTCAAACGATAAATGACTACATAAGAATATAAAAGAAATCTTGTAAAACGTCTGAAATAAAATGAAGATAAAAAATATGGGGACAATTTGAACACTACAAGACACGCACGTGTAACAAAAACGTGTATATATCGTACGCTTGATGTCTTACCAAGATGGATCTGTGAAATGTAGGGCTGGTTCAAGTTTGTTTTTTTAACAAGCGGATATTTATTTTATCCCTCCTTTTCATAGGATCTTGATTATGCTTTTATCATAAATAGATAGATATAGATATACATTTATTTGCGGAGCTATTATACAATAGATACAAAACGTCATATATGTGTATAAAAAACACAACTATGGTGACATCAAATCATTTAGATCATAAGGCCCAGATTGTAAAAAGTAAATTTATGCTTTATATTTCTTTTAAACTGAAATTCATTATTTACGTTTTTAACCACTTCGGGTAATCTTGCATATAATTTATATTTTATATCCTATAGGTGATTTTTCATAAAATGCCGTTTTATGTTTCATGGCAACGTCGCCGAGTATGGTAGCATTTAACACTGTTGTATCTAGCATTGAAGTATTTTAATCTATACATTACAGTTAGCAATTCTCAACCAAAAATCCCATAATACGTTAATATCTTGTTATTTTTTAATGTCGGGCGACAAGATTCAGCATATTTTAAGTCGAATATTATTCTCAGTGTTTTCTTTTGAATCTTAAAAACTGTCTTTCGATTTATTGATCAACCCCAAATAATTATAGCGTACCTACTTTATGGTACTTGCAATAAAAGCATCAAAGTAAATAAGTAAAGTTTTTCGGTCATATATATTCTTTAGCTCGATTTCAAAGGATCATAAACACTGCTTGTAATAGTTTCCATAACATCTGTTTGTACAAAAAATCGCAGCAAATTGTGCGACGGGACCATTTCAACTTCTAATTAAAAAATATTGATATTTGATATAGTATAATAGAATAAAATTTCTGATATCGCGTGAGCTGACTCGGGTAACGGCTAGTGTTCAATATATTTGCTATTCGTTGCCATGATATTACCTACATTTCCGCCTCATGTAAAAATTCATCAAAGCATGCATAACTAGTTTATTTCTGACAGATCTTCAAGGCAAAAAAACAACTGATTTTTGAAGTGAAAACTTCTTTAGCGGCGTTGTACACTTTTTTTGTAATGGGTAAAAAATGTTAAACTCGCGTCAGGGACACGTGACCTGATCGAAAATTCGTAAGACGAAAACTTTTATTTATACAACGTTAGACATCTAGCGTTGAAATATCGTACATAAAAATGCAATCTATGATACAAACCATTTTGATCGAAAATTCGTAAGACGTTAATATTAAAGTTTTCACTTCTGACGGTACTCCCGAAGTGCAACCCGTCTTTTTTTTATCAAATATAAAGTTCAGAAAACATTTTTTTAACAAAACTTTTTTGAAAAATAAATAGAATAATAAATTGTCATGAAAAGTATACTATCAATATCTAAAAACACCGTTATAGCATATATCTCTTCTGCGCATGCGCCGATTTTCCTCAAAAACAATAAGGCTCTTCAGTTTGCACACCAAACGCGCTCCCAAAATTTAGTTTCAATCCGTTCATCCGTTTGACCTGTATCGTGCTCACATCTAACAGACTTATGTACAGACCAACAGACAAACAGAGTTTTTCCAAAAATATGTTTTTTGGATTCAGGGGACCTTAAAACGAAAAAATATGGTAAAATTTTGAAAAGTGAATTTTGACCTAAACTAGTACCATTCTCCAATTGTGGGTTGGAATGGCAAAATATTGACATAGTTTAACATATTATAACAAAGAAAATAACATTTCTGTTAACGCGTGCGGTGACTCGGGTGACAGCTACTATTAAACATTGTGATATTCGTGGTTACCTATATAACATGTTACCATGTCATGTAAAAATTAACCGAAACATGCTGGTCAGCTAAGTAATTTCTTTTTGACAGATCTACAGAACAAAAGTATAGCTGATTTTTTTTTCAAAATTTTTTCGGAGCTATAAAGTTAAAGAAAAAATATCAAACATCCTCCCAAAATTTGCTTTCAATCCACTCATCCATTTGACCTATATCGTGTTCACAGACAAACTCTTCTATAGTCAGTAACTATTTCATACATATTATATTATTCATCATTAAAACCGAGTTTTCTTCTTCTCAATGATTTTTTTATAAACGCAATGTAGGTATGTCTTTCAAGTTTCAATAAATCCTGTTCATTGGCTGACAAACGAATATTTTTTCCCAAGGCATGTAGGCAATCTTGATTTAAATATATTTTCTCTTGTCATTTAAATAATTTGTGCTTTTTTTATTCAAACGGTATACTGTGCTGCCATGCATGGGTGTGTAATATTAAATGTAGGTATTGTACAATGTCATGAAGCTTGCGTTGCGCCCAAAGCATTGTTGGGGACGACGGCAGATATAATAATATATACACTGACGAACATTTCGTTTATGTGACATTTCTAGTTGGCAGTATTGAAACAAAAGAACGTATGTAATAGATTGTGAGTGTTAAATCAGACACTGTATTATAAAACTAAATGTTCACAAATAGACGATATATAGAATTATAAGAATGAGTTGCTGAGGAAGTTGCAATTAGCAACGAAACGTCCAATTTAATTTGCGATAATTCTTTTCTTAAATAGTCCAATTCCCTACAATTTTAACCCCAACTTTGAGAATACTATGGATTCGAATAAAATAACATTCCGTTCACAAAAACATTATAGAATAAAATAAATGTCTTGATTTTATAGTGTGGTTTCAGAAAGTTAAAAGAAAACAATAAAGAAGTTTTCAGTATTTATGGAAATGTCTTTATTTATGAAAGTATATAAAGCTAATTCAAAAATGTAGGATGATGTTAAAGTAAAAATTTCGAATTTTTTGAAGAGTTCCCTACAGGAGCTAGACTGTGTCACCCCGGCAATACATCTAACGATCCTCTTCCTGCGCATAATACAGATTGCAGATTATAATCGCTCTATATTTTTTCGACATATTTTTTGAAAATCTGAAAAAGTGATGCAATTTATAACAATTTGGCTATAATTGAAAAGTCTGGAAATATTAATAGTGGTCAGAAAAAAATTCAAAAATATTTTTGCCTGATATATATCAAATAATAACTGCGCCCTGAACTGTACATTTTACAACGTGAGAGTAGGCAGTTCAAGTTCATAGTATTATTTGTTCTAGCTTTTTTATATCGTATTATAATTTATAACAGAAAATTGAGTCACCGTTAATTTGCAGTTCCAAAGAGCAGATTTTCAGATTTTCAATTGACTTTATATAGGTAATACTAATGGCCCGGTCCGGTTACGCTCAGATTTGTAGATTGTCACCGTTTTTTTCGTCGACTTACGTTGCAAAATTGATCTCCACGAAAAGCGATTTTATTTTATCGCGATAATATAGAGCCTATGTCCATCCTGAAGGTCCATTCTAAATATTGGTGAAAAAAAATTTGACATCGGATAAGTAGTTTTGGAGATTACCCTCCGCGTATACACAAGCACAAAATTCGCATTCACTCTTTATAATATTAGCATCACTATACATATGATAAAACAAAATCCCCCCGCCACGTCTGTCTGTCTGTCTTTCTGAACACGATATAATCAAAAAACTACCGAACGGATTTTCATATGGTTTTCACCAATGGACCAATTCAAGAGAAAGGTTTATGGATATAACTCATTAATATTTTGTATAAATTGGTTGAAATATGACGATGATTGTTAAAGATGTCGGAAAAAATCAAGCCGACTGGGAGCTTTCATCGAAAACGCTGCCCTAATCCCTTTAAGATATAACAAAAGAATGTATGGTGCAATGGTTCCTCTTTTATAGGTCTACAGAAAAGTCCGCGATGGCATGTCTATCTTTTAAGGATAGCTTATTATACCTGTTGTGAATCCGCCTTTTTATTGTTTTATTATAAATTATCTAATATTGTATAATGAATTATTTAATGGTATTGAAATGTCATTATAAATTTTTGTATCGAAAATAATCTAAGAATTTCTGTTCTGTTCAATTTTGAGATCATTATTAAAACGGCTGCGAGCTTATTAAAAGAAAATTTTTGTAACAACATTGTACTTATTTTTGTTTAAATTATTTCATGAATAAAACTTTAATTTCAATTATATTTCGTAAATTAATATTCAATATTGAAAATATAACAAAACGTTATGGGCCCAGGCCACCATCAAAAGTTATAAAAATATTTGTGAAGATTTACGCACTGCAGAAAACCTGAATAGAAGAACCAAAAATGTCGGAAGCAAAAGTTTATCAAATTCATCGGTTTAACGGACAAAATTATCATCTCTGGCGTCGACAAATGGAAATATATATGACAGAAAATAAGCTTAAGCCGTATATATGTGGAACAATTTCTCGACCTGAAACCAACTTTCAAGCATGGGAAGAAAAGGATGCTGAAGCTCAAGCGTTCCTGATGCGTGGTCTTGAATTGGAGCAACTGAAGTACTTGTCAGATTGCACAACCGCTGCTCAGATGTGGTCAAGACTTAAGACTGTACATTCTGAAAAAAGTGACCAATCAATACAAGTATTACTGGATCGTTTTATAAACTGCAAGATGGATGAAGGCGAAAAGATGGCTGATCATGTGGCAAAAATCGTATCTCTTGCACAAAGATTGAAAGACATGAATCTAGAGCAAAAGGAGCCAATGATAATAGCAAAGATTTTGGGAAGCCTGCCGTCTAAGTTTGACAATGTTAGAACCGCGTGGTATGCTGTACCCAGAGGTGATCAGACGGTTGAAAAATTAACCGATCATCTTGTCAATGAGGAAGCTTTGTTAAACGCAAGATCAACTGACAACGCTGAACGTGTGTCAGAAGAAGCGCTCGCCGCAAAAGCATTTGGAAACAGATTGAAGCGATTAGGCAAATGTAATTACTGCGGTATACCTGGTCATTGGGCAAGAGAATGTCGTAAGAAACAGCGGGACCGACAAGGCACTAATAACAATCAGTCGCTAGTAGCTCAAGGATCTCAGTCCAAGAGTGAGGTAGAGGAGTCACCAAGTCGACCGTTCACCGACAGAGCTCAACTTCTAATAGCTGAAAATACTAAGTTGTTCACTGTTAACACAAGCAACGCTTGGTATGCTGATTCAGGAGCAACTGAGCATATGTCGTTCAAAAGAGAATGGTTTAAAAATTTCATACCTTATTCTGAACAAACATACTCAGTTAAAATTGGTGATGGTACCCTGATTGAAGCCAAAGGGAGAGGTGATATAGACGTTCAAACCGAAAGCAGAAGAGGCACAGTTATAACTCACACAATAACCGACGTTCTTTATGTTCCGAAAATAGAAAAGAATTTAATTTCAATAAGCAAGTCAACAAAGAAGGGCATCACTGTAATATTCGAAGAAGGTGGAAATCGTGTAAGATTTGAGAAGATGGGTCAAGTTGTTGTTGATGGAATAAAGAAAAATAACCTGTATCAGCTGAACTTGAGACCGGTGAAGATAGCTGAATTGAATGTAGCTGAAAATTCACTGATGATGTGGCATGAGCGTCTGGGACATGTAAATTTCAAGACACTAAGAATGATGCAACAAAACAAAGTAGTTGAAGATCTCAAGGTCACAAATATGATTAGCACAGATCCTTTTTGTGAAGGATGTGTTTACGGCAAACAACACCGTAGATCATTTCCACAACAAGGTGCAAGGCGTTCATCGGTACCTGGTGAGATTTTTCACGCTGATTTATGTGGAAAAATGAGCTCTTCATCAATTGGTGGAGCAAATTATTTTTTCTTACTCAAAGATGATTTCTCACGATATTGCTATGTTTATTTTTTGAAGAATAAAACTGATGTTTTAGAAAATCTCAAACAATTTTATGCTGAAGTACAGGCGACCGGTCATCATTTCAAGCGCTTAAGAACTGACGGTGGAAAGGAGTTTTGTAACCATGATGTAAATGCATTTCTGTTATCCAAAGGAATTAAACATGAGGTAACTACTCCAAGAGCACCGGAACAAAACGGCTATATTGAACGTCAAAATCGTACAGTTGTTGAAGCGGCCAAGTCAATGCTTCATGCAAGAAGTCTACCTATTTACTTGTGGGCTGAAGCAGTAAATACTGCTGTATATTTGAAAAACCGAACAGCATCAGATACTCTTGGAGGAATCACACCATTTGAAAAGTGGCATGGTCACAAACCTTCCGTTGCACATCTTAAAGTATTTGGATGCGACTGCTATATTCATATACCTAAAGATCAACGCACCAAGTGGGAAGCAAATTCAATTAAATGTCAAATGATTGGATACTCCGAAGGAAATAAAGCATACAGAGTTTATGATTCGACAAATAGAAAAATTTTGATAAGAAGAGATATAATTTTTCATGAAAATATGAACATATCAACGCCACACGAAGTAATAGACACAAAACATAGACAAACGGACGATGCAACGATTTCGCAAGTCCCCGATGACAAGCAAATAAATCGAGAGGTGAAATCAGTTGATGCTATAAAGGACGATATAAAGCGAAGAAATCCACGCTTGCCAATTCCAAGAGACCCGTATCCGAAAAGAATAAGTCCAAATCAGAGTGAAGACGATGAACATCATCAAGCAACTATTGCTGAAGTGTACATGGCGCAGATCGAGCCATCAACTCTTGAAGAAGCAATGCAGCTAGAAGATTCTTCGAAATGGTTGGAGGCAATCAACGCTGAACTAAATTCGTTAAAAACAAATGACACATGGATTCTGGTTTCTAGACCGATAAATAAAAATGTAATTTCAAACCGCTGGATTTTTCGAAAGAAATTTAAAGCAAACGGTCAGATTGACAAATACAAAGCGAGATTGGTTGTTAGAGGCTTTTCACAGCAACCAGGAATCGATTTTAAGGAAACTTTTGCTCCTGTGGTCAAGTATGACTCTGTTCGAACACTCTTGGCCATAGCAGCAGCTCAAAATATGGACATTCTTCAGTTTGATGTCAAAACAGCGTTTTTGCATGGAGAATTGAAAGAAGAAATATACATGGAACAGCCATATGGTTTTGAACAAGACGATAAAGTATGTAAATTAAAAAAGGGACTATATGGACTGAAACAAGCTTCAAGATTATGGAACAAACGAATAGTAGACTATCTGTTCGAATACGGACTACAACAATCTCAAGCGGATCCATGTATATTTTATCTAAGATCAAACGATCATTATACTAAACTGTATTTAGCACTATATGTAGACGATGGTCTATTGTGCAGCAATAACATGACTGAAATGAGAGAACTGCTAAATCATTTACACAGAGAATTTGATATTACAAGTTCAAAAGCTGAATATTTTGTTGGGATGCAAATCGAAAGAAGTGAAGATGGAAGAAATATCAAGATTCATCAAAACGCATACGCGGAACAAGTTCTTAGAAAGTTTAGACAATTCGATTGTCATCCTGTTTCTACTCCTGCAGACCCAAGCATAAAATTTTCTAATTATTGTGAACACAATAATGAAAATGGAAAATATCCGTATCGAGAAGCGATAGGATCACTTATGTACTTGATGATATGTACTCGGCCTGACCTCGCATATATAGTAGGAATACTAAGTCGTTATATGGAAAAACCACAGGAAATCCATTGGAATGGCGTGAAACGCGTCTTCAAATATCTACGTGGAACCACAACGCATGGATTAACTTATGATACAAAAACAGAAGATACTGAACTACTTGCATATTGTGATGCGGATTGGGCAGGTGATATTGATACAAGACGAAGCACTACGGGATGGATTTGTTTTTTGAATCATGGCCCGATTGCATGGAGTTCTAGGAAACAAACAGTAACCGCCACGTCAACTACAGAAGCTGAGTTCATGGCACTGTGTTCAGCAACCAAAGAAGTGGTTTGGTTGAGACGATTATTAGCAGAACTGGGGTATAAACAGTCAAAACCGACATCTGTAAAATGTGATAATCAGAGAGCGATTACCATTGTTAAAAATCCAGAGTCGATCAAGAGAACCAAACACATCGACACTCAATTCTTCTATACGAGTGATATGGTAAAAGATGGTGAGATCGATGTTCAATATATATCAACAAACAATCAGCTTGCAGATACATTGACGAAGCCTCTTGCTAAAGAAAAATTTCAGAGTATCAAAAGTAAATTTGGAATGTACTAATAAAACAATGAAAAATGCGAAAGGGAGTGTTGTGAATCCGCCTTTTTATTGTTTTATTATAAATTATCTAATATTGTATAATGAATTATTTAATGGTATTGAAATGTCATTATAAATTTTTGTATCGAAAATAATCTAAGAATTTCTGTTCTGTTCAATTTTGAGATCATTATTAAAACGGCTGCGAGCTTATTAAAAGAAAATTTTTGTAACAACATTGTACTTATTTTTGTTTAAATTATTTCATGAATAAAACTTTAATTTCAATTATATTTCGTAAATTAATATTCAATATTGAAAATATAACAAAAATACCCATTTAAATGTTAAGCTTTTCGTGGATATCAATTTTGCAACGTCGACGAAAAAACGGTGACAATCTACAAATTCGGGCGAAGCCGGACCAGGCCGCTAGCAGGTAAATAAAATTAATTTAAGTGCTACACAATTTTAGAATGTCAAAGACTGACCAGATGCTGCAACATCTAGATTGCCTACTTTACAACCACTCTCTCAATTTCCCTTTTTTTTCCACCTGGTCTTCAGTAACAACCTGTCGTCTGCATTATTCTTTAGTCCAGTTGATTTCCAGTATTTACTAAAGAAATCCTTTTTTGTTTATTCTTCCCTTTGTTCTCTTTAGCTTTCAGACTGTAGAGTCGGTCGCACGTCAAAAGAATTAAAGTTGTTCACGGAATATCTAACCTTGTATACGATTAAATAATATTCATGATACGTATTTAGAATTGCGTTTAACGTGGTAGCTTTTCGATTACTTAATATGCTTTTTCGAACTTTCTTGTGTTACAAAATTAGTCCAGGTGGTAGGGAGATTTTCCCTATGTTAATGTGGAAACATACTCTACCTCGCTGAATTTTTGCATGCGCTCAATGTCACAAATTCACAAAAGCCCTACAATTTTTGCCTTACGGGGGACAGGAGGGGGGCTGAATGGTGCAAAATCTGTTTTCTAATTTTCTCGGCGTGTATTATAGCTACGACAAAAATAATTGTACCAATGTAGAGGGCGCTACGAGCACAAGTTGTGGTGACCCTCTCCCATAGTCACCGACCAGATTGGAAGGTTATTTATGCCTCCCTTAAGTTCCGATTTTTTTTACAATGGAGTTCACTAGGTGGTCCTGTTCATTGCTAACTGTCGTCGTTTGTTGTAATTCTTCGAATGATTTAAATATTTTTAGCGTTGGTACTATTTTATTTTAGAATGACGTTCCATAACTCGAATTTTCCATTTTGAACGAGAAATATTCTTGTCTGTTTGTTTTTTTTTTTATAAATAATCATTTTCAGAGAAGCGCTGTTTAAAAAAAAAACTTTACAAAGTGGTAATTTATAAGATTTCGGGAACAAAAATCTTGAAAAAGAAAATAAAAATGTGCACCAGTGAGTTGATACAAAACATCTATATATTTAAAACATCTATATATTTAAAACACAAGCCCTATTTCTCTAGCCAATCCGCCAGCAATCTCTACTCAACCGATTGACCCAATTTGAAGTGCATATTTAAATTATTTAGTTTTTTAGGGCGAATATTCAAAATAGTAATAGACAATTGAAATTTTATTTTATTTTCCAAATAATTTAAGAAAGTCTAAGCTTTAGTGCCAAAATAGAGTTTTTAAATATTACATAGACTGTACCAATAGTTTAAAGTTTGGTCCCAGATCAGAAAAAAATAGTGAAAATCTTAAATGTATCAAATGAGGTTAGATTTTTTGATAACTGCAAATGGAAACTAATGCAAGAAGAATAACATTATTGTCGTAGGTCTGTGTCAAAAACAGTATAAAGATACATGCAAAAAGTTTTGCACGGGTACACTAGTAAAAAATTTAAAAAACATTTTCAGATTGAGTAAAAAACATGTCTAGAGGGAAATTCATGGGAACACCTTCGCCAGGAGACAAAGAGATGAACTTGTTTCCGTTTCCGGTTGTGGCATTTATTGTATAGGTATAGCATTGCGGTGAGCAGTTAGTTTGCTGTTAAGTAGAGCGTTGCGTCGCGGTGGTCACGTGTGCAATGGAAACGTTATGTAATACTTGTACTTGAGTACTCGACGGTCATTTGTTGTCCTGCGTCGCGTCGGTGAAAACAAGCATTGTACGTTATTTAAATATTATAAATTACAGACACTGGATAACAGGAGGTCATAAGCGTATTAACAGGACTAGTTTTTCTCAAGGGAGTTGAGGTTACTAAAAAGAAGCAGTTTTCCATATTTAATACGCAACGTGGAATAGTTTCCAAAAACGAGTGTTCAAAAATTACATTTTCCCATTACTGGTTCTCATAAATCATCAAATTCACAATCGTCTAGCCGGTGCTGGGAGTATCGATCCCGAACGCATCAACCGATCGTCCGAAGACAACTCGCGTCTAGTCGGTGCTGGGACATACAGGTGAGTCATTTTAATCTTTGGATGCGATTATCTTTACGAGAGGGTAAAATTGAAAAATGGTCCAGGACAAAAAATTGATTGGTTCGAAGGGAGGCATCGGATGCCATGGTCACTTTTGACCTTGGGTCGACGGTTCAAGATCAATTTTTTTATGGGGACCCTCATTTCTCACATCAGCATTCGATTGACCGTGAACAAACATGAAACGTTTTTCCCATACATTTTTCTCCAAACCCCGAATTTTTCGGGATAATATCCACGTTCCAAAATTTGAATTTCTAAATTTTTATGATTTTTTTACTGCCGAATCGTAGATTTTTTTGAAAAATCGCAAGAGACAACAAGTTCTTGGAATTTTTCAAGGAATCAATTCCAATTAAAAAAAATACGGGTTGCACTCCGGGAGTGCCGGCGGAAGTGAAAACTTGAATATTAACGTCTTACGAATTTTCGATCAAAATGGTTTGTATCATAGATTGCATTTTTATGTACGATATTTCAACGCTAGATGTCTAACGTTGTATAAACAATTACTATCACTTAGAGAGTTTTCTCGCTCACCCAATTCTTACTTTTCCTGACGCGAGTTTAACATTTTTTACCCATTACAAAAAAAGTGTACAACGCCGCTAAAGAAGTTTTCACTTCAAAAATGCAGAATTTCTGTATTTCGATGTCTCAATTGTTAGAATAAATATTCTTTCGAGCAAAACATTTTTTAAAAATCGGAATTGATTCCTTGAAAAATTTAAGATCTTTTGGTCTCTTTTCAAAAAATTCTACGGTTCGGCAGTAAAAAAAACAAAAAAATTGAAAATTCATATTTTGGACCGAGGATATCTCGGAAAATACGGGGTTTGGAGAAAAATGTTTGGGAAAAACGTTTCATGTTTTTTCACGGCCAATCGAATTCTGATGTGAAAAATGTGAGTTCCCATAAAAAAGTTGATCCTGAATGACCTTGAACCGTCGACCCAAAATCAAAAGTGACCATGGCATCCGATGTCCCCCTTCGGACCAATCAACTTTGCCCTGAACCATTTTTAGATTTTACCCTACCCTGAAAAGAAAATCGCATCCGAAAATTAAAATGACTCACCTGTATGTATATGAAGTGTGATATGTAGTATCTAGATTCTAGATTATACATGTATGAATAAAAAAGAAATAAATTTTAAAATCAGTTTAGTCGTTTCAGTTGTATACTTCTTACAAAATGTCGTGGCAGAGCAAATACATTGGTCATGAAAGAAATTTCAATAAAAATATTATTAGAAATTCTGTGTAAATCACAACCTTTCAAAAGGGAGTATGTATTGCCGCTATAGCGCTATGCCTTTTCTAAAAGAAACTGTATTTTTCAATATACAGTTTGATTCGAAATAGAACCAATGTAAAGCCTGCCGTCCCATGAGGAAAGTAGTGGTCTGAAGATTGCTAACATATCTACAATAAAAATCCGTTTACTGAAATTTTAAGCTGTGCAGTATGACATGTGTAGCCAGATGCGCTGTCTGCTAAGTTCTGTTTGGGATACAATCGAAGCTTTATCGAGATATATTTTGATTTTTACAACTATTTTCTAAAAAGAAACTCTTCTTCTATGTACGTAGGCTTAACCATTTTTGAAAAATTGAGCCCTCGCTCAGCAGTTACTGTTATTTCAGATTTCTGCACATACTTTAACCATTTTCTTTTTGTATTTATTTCTATAACATACACTGTGAACAGTTTAAGTATAGACTCAAATTTTCGTGGTAATGGTTACTCATGAAGAAGAATACATTGTAAAATCTAATTTCAAATTCAAAATTTGTGTAAGAAAGAGAAAAAGAGAGAGATATTACAAAAATGATTAAAAATGAGAAAATACTAAATTCGTTTATCAATTCTTCTATAATAATAATAATAATAATAAGCAGAAGAAGAATAATAAAACTCTATTTGGTTTACCACACAATATAAATAGCGTCATATAATTAATTATTTACAGTATTACTTTTAAAGAATAAATGCAAAATCCTAGGAGGTATATTTTGAATTCCTTTTTAAATTTATATTTATTTGGTTCATCTTTTAGATGAATTGGCATTTTATTGTTTATTCTAATCATGGCATTTCTGACACCCCTGGTTAATTAAGAAAATACCTTGAAAAATATCTTTTGGAATTTGATATAAAAGGACACAACATCTGGTAACAAAAAATAAACCATAAGCACATTACATTTTACTATAAATAGGGGATTAGACATTACATTTGGCCTAAACTCCGCCTAAAAGTCAAATCTCAATAAGTATTTATATTTTCTATATTTCCAACAGCCGTATTTATCACAGTGTGCGTTTTTTTTTGTAGAAATGTTATGGGAACTATCCTATTATTTTTGAACACTAAATTCACCGTATCAATTTTAAATCATATTTTTGGAACACCTATATTATGTGGTTTATACATAGGTAAATAGACGTGGCTGCATGATGCTAAATTATTCATAATGATGTAAAACGTTGAGATTTTATAGTTCGAGCTCTAGGTTCCGTCATCCGACCAGCGCCCACAGTATACATATATGCCATAATATAATATTATGTACGGATTGACAACACAAAAACAGTTAAAATTAATTTTACGGCATGCTAAAAACTGCTTTACAAAGTACTAACAGTCCAAGCGCTATCAAATATTTTTGGCTAGGTATTTTGAGGCAGCGTGATTTGTGTAATGTATGAGCACAAAATCGAAGATCTGGTTGAAGGGTGTGAATTTCCAACTTTGTGAAATAGTATTTGCAAAAAAGTCCTTGAGACATGTTCAAATTTTAGTATCTTCAAATTTAGTATCTAATAAAACAAAAAATAAATAAGCCAGATCATTTAGTCAGGTCTAAATGTCCACACACGTGTAATAGACAGTTTTGTAACCGCCTGGCAGATTTAAGTAAGCACACAAATTTTCATCCTGCATCAAATACAAAAAAATGTTCAATAGCTCTCCTACTATAAGTAGATCTCACATAGCTTAAACAACAGTCCTGTGCCAATCAGCATACGCAATCATAGCTAAGGTTACCATCGGTCAGGATTTGTCCGGAGTTCTGACGTTCCGTCGGACTTTGTCTAGCTTTTGAATTCATCCGGATTTTTTACGCAGTTATAATTAATTACTTTAAAATAAAATGCACGTATTAAATCAGTATTCCATTTTTATTTAACTGTACATTACCTATACATTGATGTACTTCAACTAGTTAAACTAGTTAGTCAATCTCATCTCAACTTTGGGCTAAAAATAAAATATTAATCTTTTGACAATCAACTTTACTAGTTCGAATTATTTCATTTTTTAACTAAAATGTCCGGATTTGTTTTAAATGTCCGGCTTTTGTCCGTATATTTGAAATGTTGAGATGGTAACCCTACTCACAGCATAGTTCGCTCATGGTGGTGGAAGGCAGGCTTAATGTCGAATGAGAATGTTCCAGCACTACTATATAAATGTACATTGGCATTTAGTAGCTCCTTCACACTTCCTGGAAGTTATGTTTTATTGCCACGGCTCGGCGTGGCGGTATATTGACATTGTGGTTATTGGTTTTTATTGAACTTCAAAACAGAGTATAGAGCGTTTATAACTTTGTTAACGTCTGTCTACTTTGTTGTATAATAGCATTACCACTTCCATATAAATATATCTATATATGTATTGTATACCTACTGTACAGTCTGTACTCTGTACTAAGTACATAAAACATAAATGCGAAAAAGGGAGCCAAGTTCAATATTCAAAAGAAAAAGATTTGAGATCTTAAAAAGGTGCCTTAAGTTTTATATTATGATTTATATCTAAACTTCATGTTTATATTTGGGAAAAATTGCCAAGTGAAAACTTGGCATCTTTTTAAATCTCAATTCTTTTTGTATTGAATATTGAACTTGGCTCACTTCTTAACACTTATGTTTTTTATGAGATATCATTACTTTTTGTAAAGAAATTATTATTATTTATCATTCGAAAGTGATTTGTAAAATTAATTTATTTTCCTGTACCTACCTATAGTTTTCTTTTTCGAAAGACGCTAGGTGTTAATAAAAATCGATTGCTTGGAAAATATTTCAAATCTTAGAATTTCACTGTTTTCTGATTTTTTCCATTATATACACTCAATTACCTAGCTGGACACCAAATTTCAACTTTCTAGGTCATCTGGAAGTGGGTTAGGTTTTTGATCTATATGTCAGTGAGTCAGGCAGTCAGTGCTAAAAATGTGGATTTTTAGACGTTAATATTTCAATAACAGTTGGAGCTGTATTTATTGGGTGGTAGTTAATCTAATGGATTTTAATAAATACACCAAATATCATGTGTTTATCCAAATGGTTCGTGTAATATAACACACAGCTGCTGCGCTTTTTATTCTTTGTAAAACTTGGCTTGACACGCTGCCGCGTGTCAAGATACATACAACAGAGCTGATCTAAAAGATTTTATTACTTTATGTTTTTTTCCTTCAAAATAAAATTAAAGCTTAGATTTCATTTGCTTTGGAAAAGTCGACATTATTAAATTTTATGTAAAATAAAAATCTCTCTCATTAAAAGTAAATAACAAGCTTTAGATCTAAAAGTTAAAAATATTATCTGAAGACACAAGTAATTCAAGAATTACAAGGCGCGAAATTTTACATAATATACACCAGCGTTATGTTTGAAAATTGGAGTATATTTTTAACGACACCTTGAGCTTAATAATATAATTTAATTAACTTAATCTAAGAAAAAAATAACAGTTGAAAATATTGTGTAACGTTTTACAATTTAGGCCTTTTTGGAGTTATAATTTTGTTGAAATAATATTTGTAATATTATTGTATGAATAATATTGAGAATCAAAAGACACTTTAAAACGACACAATAAGTGGGAGAGAGAAGCTCAGCGGTCATAAGAGGGCCGGTAGTCAATAAAGAACAACTGCTCTAGTGTTACACGCGGAGATATAAAAAATAGGCCCAGTAAATTGAATGTTAGCCGACGGAGATAGGGCGTTGGGCCAGCCGGTACGCTAGAGCGAGAGCACAGAGAGCGGCGTGTTGGAGCAGCAGTGGTCGGTGGTCGGATTTTTATGTCCAATTGTGGGCTTTTCCCAAACAAACGGGAGTTCTTATTTTCTCGCCCTACGCCCCTCGCGCCGTCTGAGAAAAAGCTAGTCGTGGCCTCCTCACAAAACTGTGAGGTGTACTAGTGTACGCTAAAGTTCCGTTACAATTGAAACACAGAAAGGAAAAAATCATTTTAATAATTTATTAATAATTTAGGTTCATAAATATAAACTCTATGATCGTTTATTAGTCACAACTAGTGCCGAATATCCGTATCCGTTAGTTTTTGTGCGGATCTTTTACGGATCATTTACCTTATTAATTTTCAATTCATAGATGAAATTTTATATATATAGATTATAGGTGATTAGGTAATAATGAAAAACTGTTAAATTCCATTCAGATTATTTTTTTATTTTTTTAAAATCGTATTTGGCACCTTTATATTGCAAACATTTATCGTAGTGAGTACCATACCAATAATACATAACTCAAAGGTACTAAAAAACTATCTTTATAATGAGATATTGCACATCGATCTTTGGAAAGAGACAATCTGTTATGAGAGTTAACTCTTAAAGAGGTCAATAACTTTTTCCCATAACAGTTAGTCTCTTTCCAAAGGTCGATGTGCAATATTTACCGCCACGTACTCTAAGAAAGTTAAGATTCGTATCCGTATCCGCGGAACTTGAAACCAAATATCCGTATTCAGATCCGTATCCGCGGATATACATTTTTAACGATCCGGCACATCACTAAAATAAAGATAAAATCTACCAGTCGGTATGATATTATGCTGATGGTAGGTCTATGAATTTTGTTACATTAAAATTCTCTAGAAAACATGGAGCCGAATGAAAGATAATATGTTGCTTGTAATAGAAATACACTTTTTGATCACATGGTGCAAGTTATCTCTATTGCTTGAATTCGCTTCATTTGAAACTTAGTGTTAAAGTCTTTTCGTAAGTCTAAACAGCTTCGTAAGTGTTGGAGAGAAGTAGAAGGCATGACGGCTATAAAACAGAAACTAAAATGTTATACAGCGCTCTTAAGTTAGATGCTTCACCTCAAGTACTTTTAACGCCTTATGCGAATACCGACTGTTTTTCATCTCGAATTTAGTATTTACTTCA
The DNA here is from genome assembly GCA_963575645.1 of Xanthostigma xanthostigma. Classification (NCBI taxonomy): domain Eukaryota; kingdom Metazoa; phylum Arthropoda; class Insecta; order Raphidioptera; family Raphidiidae; genus Xanthostigma; species Xanthostigma xanthostigma. The sequence goes on from OY754467.1 coordinate 19,246,340, forward strand.
GAAATATTCCAAGTCTCTTCAATTTTACCGCTTATAAGCTCTCCCGCCAACACCGATTAGCAAGTAAACTAGAATTTAATACATTTCACTTTCGAAAAGCAGGGATTTAAACTCCAGTAAACTTAATACTCAGTTGCAGGAAGCATTGCAAGAAAATCCCATTTCACAATACTCTTAGATTTTGATTCACATATAATTCTCCGTAAGAAAAGCATAATAAAATTTAAAATCGATTCGGAAAATTATTAATCGATTAAACGATATTTTTCTAGACTGTTTTATACATATTAACATAGTTTTTTGTAAAATTTTCAATCGGAACAACGTTATCGTAAACATATTGATTAAAATTTGGTTTAAAAGTACCTATATCTTTTTTTAGCTATGTTAATGCGTAACAGATTTTGTTTTAATATCTGAGAGTGAGAAACCACTGATTTGTCTCAAAATGTAATCAGATCTAAGTTAAGTACTGAAAAATACAACTAAATAAACCTCATGACCCCATGTCGTTCCGTTTTTTAATTATTCAAGGATACATTTCTCCAGACAGACACATACATTTATACAAAGGGGTAGAAAGAATCTTAGGGTGTCAAACCGTGAAGATCTACTAATAGGCCCCTGAATAATTATTTTCATTTCTTAAATCGAATATATTTTGCTCGATTTTTTATATAGTATCAAAATTTAACAAAAAAAAAGAAACAATTTTTAATAATGAAATAAAATTTAAAAAATAAACGCAATAACCGAAAGTTAGACTTCTTGTAATTATTTTTATTAATTGTTACACGCTCCCCGTTGCGACAACAAAAGATTTCGTGAGAAAATAATCGGCTTGTCATTTTAACAATGACACACAGATTGTTGTGGAACAACAATCAGCTTGTTGTTTTAACAATGATACACAGATTGTTGTGGGTCTTACAATATGCGTAGGTAAAAAGGGCTGTGTTGCCAAATTCCGGACAATAATGAATGCAATAAAAGAAAGAACGATCCAGCGCATATATAAACCACGGAATAGCTCAGTGGACTGGCAGTCATTCATCGAGTGAACAATCGATAAATAGTGGTGACATAAATTGACAGTGAGTATCGTGTACAGTACTGAGGTAACTGCTGAAATAAGTAAATAAATTAACTGTGTATATAGTTAATAAATAAGTATGCTAAATTAATTTTGGTGTGTTCCTGTGTTGTAAATATTTCGTGTACATATTCTTTTATTTTATCAGTTAGAATTGTTGTTTTGTTTCTGTTACGTTATAAAGAAGTATTTTTCGTTTGATTGTTTATTTGTTTTGTTAACATTTTACTATTGTAAATAAATATTTTCCACCACGAACTAAAACAGTTTTGTTATCTAATGTATGATGTGCATTGTACATGAAATTAAAAGATATTTTTCATATTCGGATGATATTTGAAGAAAAAATTACATTCTCGATTTTAAGCACATAATAGAGCAATAAATTATCCAGGTCATGTCGGAGGTCCTGCCACATCATCGAAGTTATACTTATTAAGTTACCATTTCTGAATTAAGTTTTTGTCGCTTGAAACCACAGAGTCTGCACAAATGCATGCACAGACTTCTCACTTAATGGCAGGACAAGTAAAGTACATATTAATTGTAAATGAAAAATACTCTTTCACTATAAAACTTGAAAGTCTGCTAAGTCAAGTCAGACAACAAATAACAAAAAATGAAAATAAAAAAGGTACATCTACGTTTTTATATCGTTTTATCGTTACATAAAACAAAATAACACTAGCAAAAGCTGAAGTCAGACACAAATGTATTTAATGTCATTATTTAGTTGGTACAAATGAAATAAAATTATTATTAATATCAATTAAAAATGTTTCTTAATTTATTAGAAGTGTTCCCAACATTATTGGTTTAGTGATAAGTTTAAAACAAATTGAGCTAGAAAGATTTAATTATGTGGTATTAGCAATAGTAAGTGAGAGTATTATAATAAGCTAGGAAAGTATTTTTGGCACGCGACCTTTGGTATAAAAGTAGCGAATATTTCAATCGTAATCGATAAAAAATAGGTGCTCGGTAACCAGAAATAAATAAACTTACCCGAAAAGTACCTTGCGTAGAAAAAATGGCTGCGTTAAAAGAGAGAATATGGGTAGAAATGTCGTTTTAACAAATTAGCGGATATATTAAATGGACTTTTTTTGAAATATATAATAACTAATATGTCTAACTTTTCCGCGATATATAAACGGCGAGAATTAGTAGGCCTTTTTTGTAACGAACCGAAAGGTTTTAATGAAGCTGCTGAATTCATCTGCTTGTTAAAATACGATCGATCTTAATTGTATGTACGCTCATCATTCACCCTTAATTAGGGTTCTTGTGTGATGTTTGTTTTTTGTACAGCGTTCTTACATCGCGTGTTTCGTTCAAGCGTATGTTCGAAAAAATGAACGTTTTCCAGTTTCGAACTGTTTAACTTAAATATGTAATAGTAATTTATGTTCAGAATAATTTATCTAGTTTCACAAAATAAATAACGAGACTTAAAAGACGATCGGGATATCTTTTGAAATTAATTAAACTGCCAACAATAATTGCTAAATAAACTCAAATTAATTATCTATTTTTCTTTTCTTTTTTACAAAAAATAATAACTGACCAAGCGCGTAATTGGTACATATATAATAGAGTTCCGTAATGTTCGTATGACATATTTAAGAGCTAATTATTATTGGTCGCATTCGTTGACTTACAAATATCATATACTAATCTAAAAATGCGTAATTGCAATATGTTGATACTGTTTTGTAGATTTTTAATTAAAAAGATGTCGAGTATTCATGAGTTATTCTTTGCACTATAAAAATGACTTTGAGGCCTTCCAAAAACCAAGCAGTTCTAACAAAGATTATCATGTAATACTAGTGACATCAGAGGGATTTTAATTAACTTTGACATAGCCATTTTTCTTGTCCCCGCTATATTTAATAGAAATATGACAGTCATATAAAAAATTCTGTAAGAAAAGATCAGCTGAACTCAACAACTCGTTAATATATCTATCTTATTCAAAATAATTTTCGATGAAAGTATTTATAAAGTGCTACTCTCTTGATTTTTTTCAGATTTTTTAATCACATGTATATATTAACGACTCTAAGAGCTTATATCTTGGGAAATATTCACCTAAGAAAAAAGTTACTTAAGAACTTTTCTTGAATTTTTAACGGCCTGTCCAACAATACCCCATGCGATGGGGTACGCGAAAATAGAAATTTTCATCCATCAGTTAACTATGTATCAAAATTACAAAAGATTTGATAATATTAAATATATCCTCATATTCTGTATTCTCCATTTTTGTAATTTTGAGGCATAATAATAATAATAATAAAAAAAGCCTTTATTAAGTGTATTATTACTACATTGAGTACCAATACAAAAACTGCGTCTAGTATGTTAATTTTAGAAATATTCTTTTAAGCTGTAATAATTTTTTGCAAGCAAAAAATTTTTAACTTGCTTTTTGAAAATTCTTTCATCTTTTATTTCTCGTATCTTGATTGGTAGATTGTTGTGCACTCGAATCATGGCATTGTGCACTCCTTGACGTGTCACTTCTAGATTACTTTGTTCGGTTTTTAAAACGTGTTTATTTCTAGTGTTATGTGTATGTAATTTGGTTTTAAACAGATCCGGATTTATTTTTATAAACATCGCACATTTTAAGATATACATATCTGTGACTGTTAGAATTTTAAATTTTTTAAATAATGGCCGACAATGCGTACGACAGTTATTTCTTCTAATTTTTTAACACATTTTATCCATACTGAATTTGCTACAAACTATTGACTTTTTATAAACTTACATAGTACACCGAAAAAGTTCAAATTTAACGTACAGTATCATTTCTCAACTGTACGTAGGTATGCCTAATTCGCTGAGTATCGTTTCCAAAGAATAAATAGTGGTAGCAACGCCTGAGAAAACATTTGGATCACATGGCATGGACAACTAAGTACTTAGAAATTTAGAAATGGTTGGTACGAGTATCATATCTGTCTGAAGTGAAATCATTGACCGGACATACATTCATACGTTCCGCTACCGGAACTTGACCGTAACTAACGTTATATGCAACAACACCATTCAACTGTTAAGGCCGTTTCACAACGAGGGCGGTGGAGAATAAATTATAAATAATTCACCGTTTAATATTAGGGATGACACACGTTGATAATCTATGAGTTTTTATCCGGTACCATATCTCTAAGAACCCGAAAATTTGTCGCAACACTCTTGAAGGGGATAAAGGGGTGACCTCTGAAGTCTACATCGCGTTTAAAGGGGGGATGAATTAGTTATTATTGTTACGTCACAATATTTTATCTCTTATCACGTTCATTGCCACGGTATTTTTCACGATTCCGGTCTAAGGAGCCAATTTGATTTAGTCATGTTAAAATATTGATAGGAGTTGATTGTTGACTGTTGTCACTTTTGATAGGAGGAAGCTGAATATCATGTTGTGATATGGAGAGGGAAGCGTAAAAAACGTAAAAATCGTCTATGGACGACCTCTTTTCTCAACGACTAAATGATGAACAATTACCTCATAATATTTAGTACATTTAAACGACAAAAATAAAATTCCTATCGTTTCAAGAAAAAATCATAAACAGTGATTTGATTACAGGTTAATTTCGTCCTTCTAAATAACGTGTAAAAAAGCCATCGATTCGTTTTACGCATAACTTTTAAAGGTATGTAAAAGAGTTAAAATAATTAATCATAAATCATAGGCAATTTTCATACTAACACAGAGCAGTCGAAATAATTGAAAAAAAAAATAGAATCACATAAATCCAATACAATTATCTTTATTCCTACTTTTGTGAAGTCACCAACGTTTTCCGAGTGGAAATTCGGGACCGGATAATAGGTCAATAATCGATTTATTTTATTGATAAATTGACACAAAATTATTGAATATTTCAGCTGTTTGATTAGTCGTTTCCATCTCTACTTTTTGTTTGAGGTAAATATGAGATACCGGGGAGTTCCGTCCGCCGTATTAGTATCGAGTAGTTCAACGCAAGGCCAATTTCTCCCTTCCTCACATCTCTGACAAATCAACATTTTCTTTCTTTCACTCTTCTACATCTTTCAACTAATTTGGTATAAGAGGTATTCACTTCAGTGTGTAACGACACAAACACTTTTTTTATCAACATCAATAATAAATACATCTTACCTTTTTATATAAAATCACTTCTACGTAGTGTTTCGAAGTCTTCTGCTTTGAGACATTGTATATAACACTGCAGAAAAGCTAAATTATATAGAGTGTATACATTGTTTGATTTGTCTACACTCTACCACATCTTGTTCACTGCAACTGAGTGTTGCATAGTGGCACTAAAAACGAAATCACTTAAAACTATTGTAAAACATCAAGTTAAACAAGAAATTCACTATATCGAAGTGTCTTTTAGTTCACTGCATAGGACAGACCAATCTCATTGCAATTATATAACTGCAATCTCACACCATTTTTTAATAATTCACGGCACATTAGACGTAATATAAAGGCCCCCATACACCTCGTTCTTTTTTGGCAGTTTTAACCGCACGGGCAAAACTGTACGGGTAAACACGAACAACGACCACATCCATACACTAGGCGTTGTTTCGTTCAGTTTTTCTGAAGTCGTTGCATCATCTGATCTGCTTTGATGGATCCTACAACGTTACAGAGTCGAACAAAACCCGTCCTTTTTAACTGTGTCGTCACACACACGGGCCGACTTGAACGCCACGTTTAAAACGGACGGTTTAAATCAAGCAGCAGCAGATATTTTTGAACGCCGATAAGAAGGACGGTTTTTGGCCACACACCGACCGTTTTACCCGTACAGTTTTACCCGTGCGGTTAAAACTGCCAAAAAAGAACGAGGTGTATGGGGGCCTTTAAAGAAATCAATAAAAATGTAAGAATTCTCTGGGCTGCCTATAAACTATCACATAGTACGCTATTTTTTTTTTATTTTGAACCAATTATCCTTTCCTTATAGGGTAACAACTTTACGAATTTGACTTCTTAATTTACGTTACAATATCTTGCATCGACAAATTTCAAATCATTTGCATATCAACATAAATAACATATTTAGATGAGTTTAGTTACAGTTAGTAATTATAATATATTGTTTATAGTAGCTACTGTTTGCTACAATTGTTTGAAAAAATAAACTAATTTTTCTATGTTGATAGCATTGTAACAATGGGTGTTTCTTAACAATTGTAGCAAACAGTAGCTACTATAAACAATAAATAACATAGCTACAAATTGGCCACTTCTTTCAATATAGCTATCATATACGTATATAAATAAATATAGGCCCCTGAATTATATCAATATAGTAATCAAACAAGCGATCTAAAATTAGTTATTGACTGTTATAAAAACCTTCATAACAGTCAATATATTAAAATAGTTTGGAAAATTTTTCTTAATAATGGTTTTAGTCATTGGCAAAGAATATATTAGACATTCATTATCAAGCTATATTACGATTGTATTTACTACTGCAAATATGTTTTTTTATTTTATTTATCACGTCCACTTCACACGAAAAGACAAGTTCATACTGAAAATACAAAATTCAAAATCAATTTACAAACCTATACCTAACTATTGGCAGAGATCTATTACGTAATAATTGTAAGTCACTGACTCATTGCATAGCCAATAAGCATCGTTTCAATATAAATTGTACAATATGCACCAGTTGGATATTCAGTGAAATAATTAAGTAAAAATGCCAGATGAGCTCGAGTCTCAACTAGTTCGCCTATTGGAGGCTTCTGAAACATAATTTTATGACGAAACATATTATAGTCCAAGAGCCCGCGGCAGCCAGACCTTCGTCTTTTTATAAAAGCTGAAAGTTTTTCTATGGATGTCTCCAATACAGGTAAGAATGATCCCCACCCATGAAACCTGAGTTAGTGGTGGCTTTGGCAGGTAACAGGTATTAAAGGTGTACAAAATTCCATCTCAAATTCGTCATAGTATAAAACTCAATTTTTTAATATTTCATTCGTAACAATATTAAAACTCGCGTCACTCATTGCCAGACACTTAGTATGGTTCCAACCCCCTGCCAGACACCCTTAAACTATTATAATTTGTATAATTATATTTACGTTATTTTATAAAAGCTGAATTTTTTATATATTGTTTGGAGAACTATTAAATAATGTTTCATTAGTAGCCAGACAGTTTCGAGGGTTCTATCATCCTGCCAGACGCATTAAAGTGTACAATTTTCAAATCGTGTTTGCTTTATAACTTTGAAACGGCTTATGAGATTTTACTCAAATTTGGTACGTTGGCATAGCTTTATTGGGCAATAAAACCCATATCATAATAATGATGAATATCATTCCATGGGCGTAGAACTTGATTTTTTCGATAAATAAACATCTAAAACTTCTACGTCAATGGAAAAAAATCAGTTTGAGTATGAAATCTGGATCACGAGACTCATTTACTACAAAAAAGGTACTCTTGATAAAATTCGATTACTCTCATAGTTTCGACAAAATTTTAATTCTAGTAATTTAGAGCATATATGCCTTAAATTACTAGAATTAAAATTGTACACTTTAATGCGTCTGGCAGGATGATAGAACCCTCGAAACTGTCTGGCTCCTAATGAAACATTATTTAATAGTTCTCCAAACAATATATAAAAAATTCAGCTTTTATAAAATAACGTAAATATAATTATACAAATTATAATAGTTTAAGGGTGTCTGGCAGGGGGTTGGAACCATACTAAGTGTCTGGCAATGAGCGACGCGAGTTTTAATATTGTTACGAATGAAATATTAAAAAAATGAGTTTTATACTATGACGAATTTGAGATGGAATTTTGTACACCTTTAATACCTGTTACCTGCCAAAGCCACCACTACTCAGGTTTCATGGGTGGGGATCATTCTTACCTGTATTGGAGACATCCATAGAAAAACTTTCAGCTTTTATAAAAAGACGAAGGTCTGGCTGCCGCGGGCTCTTGTTCTATTACCTTACTATACTAAGTGAGGAGGAGGTTGAGCCGTTTTACAAAGGTAATGAAAAAAATCTGAAATAAAGTTTTTTAAAAGATTTTTTTTATGACAAAATTTTCTGTAAAAACTCCAAAATCATTAGAAGATTTATAAAGTTAAAAATTAAAAAAAACTTTTACATGGCGTAGTCTTATGGAAAATATGTCAACCTGACATGCAAACAGTACATTTTAATTTTTTTCAAATAACCAAATAATGTCAGCAGTTCCAAAAACTAACTACGTAAACCATCGATGTCTTATACGCATATTTTAATATTTTTTCCAATTTAATTAGGAGACTTTTAATTAATAAAAAAAAAAATATTAAACCTTAGCACTTTTCGATTATGGACTTTTATTCTTGACAATTTTAACAATTTTAACTGAATTTTCAACTTTTTAATGATTTAATTTTAATTTTTATTACTTCTAATTTCTTTTTTTAATTATTTACTGCAAAATATATGTAAAATACAGATATTTACATAAAATTTTTTCTAACCTAACCTAACATTTAGAATTCGACTTACTTTTGATTGGGACTGTAACGCATCAACCTCCTTAAGAAAGCAAATTTATTGAAAGCTGAATTAAAACCTCTGTCTGCTAAACAATACAGAAGAATAAATCGCTTTGATATAATAAGTATTATTGATGTGGGAAAGAGGATTCCGATGCCATCCTAGTACTGTCCGTTCAGAAATGGACAGAACTAGTTTTGTTCAATGGAAAATGCGTAAAACTAGTTTTGCTCATTTTATAACACTCAAAATACCCGTTTAATTGTAAGATTTCGGGTTTGGGAAATATTCGTTGGTCAGAACTAGTTTTGAGCATTTATTTCGGTCATTGGCCGAATTCGGGTATAGACCGTAACATATGCATGGTCAATTGTTACGAATGTACTCGGTTATTCGTACTAACAATGGCACATTCGCGAAATACAGGAATAATGTGGGACCTCGGACCGGCTTACGTTTCAATATTTATGAAAGCGACTATTTCTGCTGAATGTGTTAGCAACTTTAGGAGCACAAATAGCCGTATTTCGATACAGCGTTATTCGTAATGTGTATATGGGCTTAACAGCTCGTGTCTACGTTAGCCATACCAACGTACACACCTATATGGTTGTGACCAAAAAGAAAAACTGTATATGTCGAATTTGTGACAAAATAAAAGTAATGACACGCAGATGATATTTCTTGTAACACGATTGTGCGATTAAAGCCGCTTGTAAATCGTCAGATGCAGTTAGCAGCAGATTAAGACCACACACTATTCTCTGAAATACTAAATTGATGCGTCACGAACGCGCTATTTTTGAAAATATATAGCACACTTAGTCGCAGGTTTGCGTTACTCCAGACCATGGATTCCTAGGAGATCGCACTCTTCACGCACAAGCACGCGAATCCATGTACAAAACTTAATCAAAAGATTAGAGATCCCATTTCGAGAAAAAAAATATTTTCCAGATTTTTAATCCGCATTTATATTTGATGTTTAATACGCATATATATTATTAGCTTAATTTATATATTGTATACGTTTTATGTAAAAAAAATGAGAGGTGTCGTGGAAGAGCCGGTTAGAACAAAGTTCTTTTCGCTATTTATTATGTATCATATAATTTTTTTACTAATTTGTCTATAAATCATTCGAAAATGTTATTTATATTCTATATGATTATTAAACAAATATTAATTGTGTGATTTGCAACTCTAAAAAAATAAAAAAAACGTTTGTTGCGCATCTGTCGGGAATCAAACCCAGGACACCCGCATAGCAGATGAGTATTTTGCCACTGAACCACTGACATTGCTTAGATATCGCGATTTATACAGGTTTAATAACAATTAATCGTGAAATTAGAAGGCGCTGCATTTCACAAAATATTAATGTCAAAAAACTAACTAAAATTATTTGAAATGGCATCCGTTTTTAACCGACTTCAAAAAAGGAGGAGGTTCTATGTTCGACTGTATATTTTTTTTATGTATGTTCACCGATTTCTCCGTCAATTAGGGACCGATTTTCAAAATTCTTTTTTATTCGACAGAGTGCACTTCCGAGGTGATCCCATCGGAACCAAGTCTGGATCTGATGTTGAAATCCGGAGAAATCGAGGGAAACTCTCAAATTTCAAAGGCACGCATACTTGGCCTACCCATTACAATACTTTACTAACACTAAAAAGAGAAAAATAAAATATTTTTAACAAAAAAATTGAACCGACTTCAAAATGTGCACTAAAAAGGAAAAAATAATAATTATTGTTATTTTTGGAGTCGGTGTCAGCCAAAATGAAATCTATTCCGAGAACTAGAGACATGTAAGATTTAAATTGCTACTTTCGAATTCCGATGTGACACCGACTCCAAAAATGACAATAATTATTATTTTTTACTTTTTAGTGCATATTTTGAAGTCGGTTCAATTTTTTTGTTAAAAATATTTTATTGAACAAATGCAATCTTTTTATTTTTTAAATGTCAATAACACACTGTGTAAGAGGAAAGGATAACCGATCCACGTGCGCGATGTATTAGGCAAAATCTAATTTATACAGTGTTTATTTCTACTTTTTTATGTATAAAAAAACTATTTGCGCAAATTCTGTTATACGAAACCTATGTAAAGTGTTCTCCTCTTTCGTTTAAGACAGGTTTCGAACCGATCTGATTTAAATTGAGCGAATTATAAGCAAAAAATATTTTTGTTTTTAATTTGCTTCCTTCTGGAACCAAAATTCAAAAATACCATAAGTGTGCCAAATTTCAACTTTCTATGTCTACGGACAGACTTACAATAGGTAATTAGATTAGATTTTCGTTACAAATTTTCTTTACGGCCTTTACTTTACGCTTTTTTTACGTTTTTTTCTAGCCCTCTCCATTCATATCTATAACGTCCCGTAAGGAGATTCGTTCCAAAAATCTTGCAACTCGACTTTCACCCTCTTCCAAATATTCAATTGACGTAAAACTTCGTAATCGTATGCAGTTTTGATGACAATACAATGTTGTGATGGCTTTTCTGTATTCGCTTCGCACGATGCGTGTTTTGAAGTTGACTTTTTAGATCCGTTTGGTGCGCGCGCAGTGACAGTTCGAATGTTAACAAAAGTGAACGTTTATTGTCTCTGAACAGAAATACACACTATGTCGCCATGTTTGTTTGTGGGCATTGGCCCATGTCGTCCACGTGACATGATACTGTTTTCTGATTGGTTCCTGCTCACGACAAGTAGAGAAACAAGCACAAAATATGGTCCCGGTTCTAATTTTGAAATCCAACTTGTAACCACGCACGCAAGTCCCAGTGTAGTTATTTCTATCCTTCTAGCCAGCGCGGCAGCCAGCTCAAGTTCCAGCAACGATTCCAATAAAAAAAAAACAAATCTCGTTCATATTAAACCCCACTGGTATACTGGAGTCACTCTGGTCAGTAATTAAACCACTATTGGATGCTTTTTAGGTGACCACTATATCAGTTCAACACTCATAGAGGATTATCCTTATAATTTCTACCCTCTATCCTCCATAGGGCGATCACAATAGTCAAATAAATGATAGACAGACAATTTTTAAAAACGACTTGAGTTCAGAAGACCTAAAAATCTTGAAAATTCACTAAAAACTCAAAACCGATTAAATGTATAACGGAAAACTCGACATAAGCGGTTTTGCTTTTTGGCCACAGAAATAATATGGTACATACGAGAGTGTACCTATGTGTTTTATTAACCGGAAACCGAGCGTTATACAGTTACACTCGCCCGTTTTCATAGCCAAAGTGAAAGTTCTTTTTATCCTTATACAGGGTATACAAGAAATTTGAAATTGATGACGACGCATAAGTTTAAACAGAGATTTATATTATGATTTATTGTAAAAATGTACGTGCCGTGAAGTATGTTACACAAATTCAATTTTATTGGTTAAGTAGTAGTCCGGCGTAATCTTGTGTTAACAAAGTAAGCTGAGAGCATTTCAAAACACGTCTTGTATAAATTAAAATGAGATGGAATTAATTTTTTTGAGATAATTGCAAAAATTTAACTACAATACCTAGCTATAATGTAATGCAACAGTTACACAGGATTTTTTAAACTTTAACAATTATTTAGTCAGTTGTTAGTCACACTTCGAAGACAAAAACAATAAAGTAAGTATGTCGTAGGAATGTGTCTGAGAGAGACAGATATAGTTCAAACATGCATGGCAGTTAGTTTTACAATTCTTTCGTTAATTTTTAAGTAATATTTTTTCAAAACTGCACGTGAAAGTTTTTTTCTTTTATAGAAGAAACATAATAAATACATTATAGAGTCGCAACGTCAACTGATCAGAATTAATTAATTAATTCTAAACAGTTTACGTGGCGCCTCTATAATGTATTTATTATGTTTAGATGAGTTATTTTACAGTTAGTAATTATTATAATATATTACAGAGTAGCTACTGTTTGCTACAATTGTTAAGAAACACTCATTGTTACAACGGTATCAACATAGAAAAATTAGTTTATTGACGTGATAACGTCTTATAAATTGATGAAACACCGGCTGCACGCACGAAAAAGTGTCACGTTCCGCCTGAGCCTGAGCGTGCAAGCGAGAGCGCGGTATAAGCGATAGAGAGGCACGATCGGCCCTAGCGTCGGCTTGTACGCATTTCTCTCTCTTCTCGCGTGACGTCAGAGAGTTCATCAATGTTTCTTTATGACGTTATCACGTAAAACTATCGTCCGTAAACCGACTTTACAGACAAACAATTTTTTTTTTTTAAACAACGTCACCGTCGGGATACGAACCCCGAATATTTAAACTTCGTATCCCGACGGTGACATTGTTTAAAAAATAAACTATTTTTTGTATGTTGATAGCGTTGTAACAATGAGTGTTTCTTAACAATTGTAGCAAACAGTAGCTACTCTGTAATAAAGTATTTATTATGTTTCTTTCAAGGGAACTATTTAGAATTTAGATCATTTATTATATAGGCTTGAAGGTCGGCCTAAATGTTCTTAGAAACGTTGAGAAACCGTTGGTCATTTGTTGTAAAAATTCAGCCTACCTTCTGGATAATTACTGTAACACACAATTTTGCTGGGTTGCAGAAAGTATTAAGTAAAAGAATTTCATTCGAGAATGACCTTAGATTGTGAACTTATTTAATTTTAAAATTATTAAACACTCGAATAATCAGTTTTTTCAGGACTGTGTCTGGCACCAATTATGATTTATTTTTACAATTCAATACTTAAAAGAGTACGAATCAGACGTTAATCAAAGATCAAAAACTCTCTAATTAATAGTTTAATAGGTAGATAGTTCTACCTAAAAATTATTTGTCGATTTAAACATTCAATAGCACTAACTGTTCTTTGTGAATACCAAATCAGTCAATTAATTTGTTTATTAGTACAATCTACCTGTTAAATTAGTTATTTGCTCTTTATGAATACGACTCTTTATACAATCAACGCTAAAGTTTAACGGTTACCGACAGACCACAAAACTCGCGTGTGTTCTGTGTGACAGACTGTCTTGCGTTTAGGCGCTGTTCTAAATTCTGCGCTCCGAAGCCGCACAAACGTCATCATCAGATACCCACGGTGTACACTATCCAACTTCTGGCCCACAAGTTATAGCAAGTTATTTAGAAAGGCTTTGAGCCGCATTGACCGTTAGCATAATAGATGCACTTTTATTCTATACTGAGCATAGGAATAAAATCGCATTCGAACCATTAGGGTGCAAACATATAATACGTCTGTCTTCTTTTAAGCCGTAAGCACTGGCGTATCCAGGAGGGCAAAACAACCACAGGGGACCCGGCTTGAGAAATTTCTAATTTGCCCTCTCCTGGGCCAAAAGCTGGGTACGCCCATGTTAACGTCAAGTTTTTGAAACAGAGACACTTTATTCAGATTCAATGCAAGTACATCAATCAATCCTATCATCGGAGAAATCAGGGAATTACATCGAAGAAAGAGACGCAGGTAAATTTTCGATACGCTTTGTTGCCTTCACTCACCGCACATTGAGTAGATGGACAATGATTCATATAGTAAATTATTAGATATATGGCTAATAGTACAAATAAGCATCTATCACTGTCAGATTATACTAGAATTGTTCACTGCATCTGTCATTGTCAACGGCTTGGACTCGAAGGTACGTATGTCGTAAGTACATACATGATACACGGCTTATGGCGGGAGTGACTAGTGTTACAAAGTATGTTGTCAGCAGTATTTAAAAAAAAGTTAATGATTAAAAGATCATAAACGTAGATGTGATTAATAATAATTTAATTACACATCGCTCCCGCAATGTAGCTCTCGTTAAGAGGTACCTCTAGTTGACCCTGCAAAACATCCATTTAAAATGTTCACGCGTTGCTACTGAGATAAAGCATACATATACAAATTAGTTTACCATCAATTTATTGCTATTTTTATATGCATATTAAATTCGAGAATTATTTTATGCGGTTCGTTTTACTTTGAATATTTAAACAGTTTCAATGCGAACTTCAGTTTAATAGCCCTAGATAAAGTACCTCGATTCCCTGTATAAGTATATATAGGTACGTATCTATTGGCTTCGCTCACGCGAATACTCTCTTAACCGGAGCGTAACCGAAAAAACTTATCTCATACTACAAATTTTGGTGTCAATAGGGCATGCAAAATTTTGGCAATTTTGAAAAGTGCACATTATTTATATTTGTCAAATAATATAAATCAACTTAGTCATTTTTATCTTTCTCAATTATACCCGTCCGACGTTGGTACGAAAAATGGTTCCGTCTTCGCTTACTAATATTTTTACAAACCTAACTTAATCAAAAACATGCTTACATCAACACTCCTGTCAAAAGTCTAGTCGGGATGTTCAAAGCATTCTTCTGAATTAGCCTGACTTGGATTTTGTTGTCTTTGAAATGCGGTTTTGAAAACGCGTTTTTGAAATACTGTAAAAATCTTAAGAGTATTCGTCCCTGCAAATGCCCCCTGCACCCTTCATCACAAATCTTTTCCCCTCGCCTAAAAACGGTTTGCGCTCTCCCGACGCTATTTTTAAAGCTAGAGGGTTTTGGTAAACGCCAAATGAAAGACAAAGAATCAGACTACAGATCCTACAGGCGAATTTTTTGAAAAAAAAATCCTGAAAAAACTTACAACCTTTTAAAAAAAATAATAAGTTACGTAATATCTCACGCGTAGGCGAAACTGTTTTTCACAAAATTCGCCTGAATGATCTGTAGTCTGATTCTTTGTCTTTCATTTGGCGTTTACCAGAACCCTCTAGCTTTAAAAATAGCGTCGGGAGAGCGCGAACCGTTTTTAGGCGAGGGGAAAAGATTTGAGATGAAGGGTGCAGGGGGTATTTGCAGGGACGAATACTCTTAAGGTCGTACTGCCACCCCTTTGCGATTGAGCTATTGCACTGCCTCTGTACTATATTTCTCATATTAGTATTAACACTCACCAGACAAAAAATTAGCTTAGTCGCTATCAGTATTTTTCTTTAAAATTTTCGACATTTTTAGAAGTTGATTACTCCTAAAAACGTTTGGAGTTGGTAATCGTTGCATGAACTTATTAAACAATATTATAAGGTACGCAAATCAGTTTCTAAAAAGAACAATTGCTCTTGAACTCTATAATGTTTACAAAGTAACAGTATTTTGTTGAAAAATATATACCCCCGAAGGTATAAAATAAGTACTTATCATAACTCTATATTTACTGTTGACACAGATTCTATATTAAATTTTATTAAAGTCAATATTAATATTTTTACGTTTTAACAATACCTTGTTTATGTATCGTAGATGAGTAGTATCGCTCTATTATATAATTTTACACGTTAAAATTTTGTCAGGGCTTTAAAATAATATTTATCTGTAGGAAAAATAATAAAACCGTCTCTCTCTCTCTCTATTCATGAGGGACATTAATGTCATAATGGATTTCAGTTGTATATCAGATAATCCTAACGTAGTTAAATACACATGAACTGCGATTTAGTCGAACAGAAAAATTGTATCATATAACGCCGGATTCATCGAAAATAATCTACAGATGTTCCTTAATCAGAAATAAAAAATGGGGCGTTAATATAATATTTTAAACGAATATAAAGTCCTACAATACTAGACAGATATTTTGTATTGACAATTTTTTATTATAATTTATTTTTACAACTATTATAAAGAGGTAATCAAATCTTTAATAATAACGAGGTAATGTTTGTAAGTTTGGATGTAGGAGTTAAATCTCAGAAACTACTCATTTGATTTCAAATTTTTTTCTACCAATATTTAGAATGGACCTTCAGAATGGATATAGGCTATATATTATCGCGTTAAAATAAAAGCGCTTTTCGTAGACAGTTTATTATAATTTAAAAGGGAGTTTAGATTAGTTTTTTGCATTGACTTTATAGGAAAAAAACGAAACTCTTATAATTTCGTCATGTCTGTTCGTTCATCAGTTCGTATGTCATAGATTTATAACTTCGCCATCTTTTCATCGATTCGGATGAAATTTTCAGGCAGGTGTCTTATGTAGACCGTCATGCAATTGTGTAATGAAAAATAATTTAGGAGTAACTTTCTATGCATAGAACTGAGAGGTAAAAATTAACAGGTCTTTAAAAATATAAGTATAGGTAGATGCTATGTCGCCGTTCTGTCTAGGATCTGATTGGTGGTTCTGCTGTGTTGAGTGTCAAGCGATGAAGGAAACGCTAATGAGTGATCACGCATCTTTATTACTATATTATCGAATTTGGAGGCTTAGTTTCCTATAAATGATGCGGCAATTCTGATGCGATATTTCAAGGAAAAAAACGTATCAAGTCGTTTATAATTTTTTTTACTTTTTTTTACACAAAACTATATTATAACTCACAAGCTTTTCCTTCACAATTTAAATAATTTTCTCTCTATTTGATATATGAGCTTACTCTAAAATATGAATAAATATTGTATTTGCCTACATAACATTTAAAAATAAACTGACTAACTAAACTAAAAAGTAATAAAATTTACATGACAACTTTTTTAGTGCATGTTAATTAGTCGGATAAACAGGGAAAATAAAATACGTGATATGAAAAAAAAAGAATGCATGATATCATCATTTTCCAGTCGATAAAACTGATTTAAATCTGGTATATGGATGCATTTTTTTGGAAAATGTAGTACTGTTAATAACATTGATATTTGATCATAATATATTAAAAATTGTTCCAAACAGTTTGTCCGTCTGCTGTTGTTATATTTTTATTACGTATATTTATAGAATCGTTTGCGTTGTACCTGTTTGAAATTTCTCTTGTTTTAAACCTTGTTATGTGAAATACAAATGAATTTAGTTGAAATCTCTGAACTGTAAAAATGATATTAGGGTTGAAATTTCCAATTTGTTGCTTGAAAAATCAACATATAATTTTTTTTTTGTTTTTGATACATTATTATACTAATTAATGTGCAAATTTTTGGGTAACTTATAGCAATATACCAGATGGAATCGCCGCTGCCGTTCCGAATTTAATTCGGATTGAAGTTATTTGAACCTCAATATTATACGTGAGATTTCCCTTGTTTAGGTATCGTGATTATGATACATAATCAACAGACATCTCATGGTACATATACGACAGTGAAGATTTAAACAAATAAATTTGACATATTGTATAAGAAAAAAAATAAAATTACAGCCGTGTTCTATTTAACGACTCTAGATAGAAAAAAAACCTCATTTTTACAAGTCTGGAATCCATTTTAGAATATAATTTTCATCATTATATGATCGTCATTTAGACGTTAGAAGCCTGTGACAGGCGGACGGATGGGCAACATTGCCGCAATAATAGGGTTTCATTTAGGTTCTTTGGGTACGGAACCCTAAAAATTAAAAGTCGTAATGTAAAGTTTGAAAATATAAAAAAACGAGTATGCTTTAGACCATACGACTGAAGTAAAACTTCTTCCTACCATAATTTTATTCACCCTAAAATTTACAAAATATGAACTTTAAAATTAATTTACAATTTTATTCACTTTAAACGTAGAATATTTAATGTATTGAACAAAATATTAATTTATAAAATTGTTCAAGAACGAAATTAACAGTCTAATGTAAGAAGAAAGAAATATAAACATAAAGATAATGAAAACAAAAGTAATACATTGCGATTACTTAGCTCTCGTTGGATTTTAAGCGTAAATCTTTATGAAATATTATTCAGCTCTGCAAGTTAACTAGATTTACAAAACTTTTCTCTGTCACCCGACAGCGCCACTGGCAAGTAATGTATGTGTCACTCTATTGTTGGTGATGCTTATATTTTTGGCCACCTGATGGCGCCAACTTGCCAGTGAAGTGTTTGTCATCCAAATCACCGTTCGCGTCAACTTCCGTTCGCCTCGCCCGATCACACTTTTCGTAAACGCTCTCGTCACACATTCACCAGCTTACTCCCCAAGTCAAGCGTGCCTAAATAAGTTTTACTTCAAAAATGTGAATTGTAAAGAAAATATTTCTTTATTACCTGTACTATTAGAACGTCAAAAAAACGGGAAGTTGGCGTTTTTCTATATTTGATAATTAATAACTTTAAAAATATCAACTTACCAAAAAAATATTTCTTGTTGAAAATCGGTCAGAAACATATTAAAAATTGTCTGGTTGAATTTTTTTCTCCGTATTGTTATTAAGAAATTGATTTAAACAGTGTCTGGTGATATGGGTTTTCATAATCAGCACGGTTTCCTGAACTGATTCTAGCAAAAAAATTGAAGCGCTGACTTCACATGTACAAGTACTTTACAAATAATATATTTTGTTATTACGCGTATATCGTTCACTTTTAAGAATGAAACAACATTAACAAAATTAAACCTTCCCCAAGAAATATTCAATTTAACATCAGAAATTTTATAACAGGAAATGTTTCAACAAAATTATTAGTCCTCTTTACATCCAATTGTGTACTGATATAATAAATTAATATGGTTCATCAAAAAAAAAATATTGAAAATATTTTTTAAAATAGTTTTTGCCCATATAAATCCTATAGTTTAGCTTCAGGCATAGAAAGTGTACCAATAGTGACAGATCTGGGTATTTAGAAATGTTTTTTTTTTTTTAAATAGTGATACAAACTCAAAATATATCATGTCGAAATGTGCATATAAAATTTTACATGGATATGAGCCACAGAACAGTACTGTTCTGTGGATATGAGCAATGCATTCAATCATGATGAATATTTAAACTAAACAATAGTGACATTAATATTTAAAATTTTTCAGCACGTTGTTTTTCCGACGAACAGGCGTATTCCAATGAATCTGCCACAATTTATTTTCTGTAATTTTAATTTGTGATTTTCCATGCAGATGTTTTTCAATCAAAAAAATAACCACTGAAAGAATGAGAGCCGCTAGTATAAAAGTAATCAATGAAATTATAGACTGTACATTGATGGGAACAAAGGGTGGGATTTCCTTTTGTAAAGGTAATTCCATTGAAATCTTGTAAATTCTTTGAAGTACACCTGTTTCTTGCATTCTGATGATCCTAATTGAAAACAAAGAAAAAATTAGGTATTTTTCTCATAAAATGTGTTTATATAGCTTACTAATAAAAAAAATCTTGGATGTCTCAAAACATTTATCTCTATAATTAGACTAATAAATATCTCTTAAATATTTGGTAAATATAAATATTTTCACTATAAATAAAACTATAGTATTTCAATCGAATTTCTAGACACTGGCTTTCTGGTACGACGGTTATTGTAAATCTAGATTTAAGAATGTCATTTGTTTTCAACTAAATTGCTATCTCTATTTATTTGAAAAATAATAATACTAAAGCGGGGTTTCGGGTAGAACTTTTACCTTAAATTTATTATTATTATGATTTGTCATAAAAAACATATTAGGTTGAAATAAAAACAAATTTAAATTTTATGTAAGAAATAAATTTTGAATCATGGAATAATTGACAATTTTTTTGTCTCCACTTATTTTTTAAGAAAAACTTACGTTTGACTAAGTACATGTTTGTAGGGACTTCCTTTGGCAATTCCTAACGCCTTAATTTTGTTCACACCGCGGACAGGAATCGCTTTCAGATTACAGGTATGATCATGAAGTACAGAGGCGGTTAGAAACGTATACTTAGGGATCTTACAAACATTCTCAAGTCCCTGTTGAATTGATGTTGGTAAGGCTGATTCAATATCAAGTAAATCACGACCGATTTTATAATATAATTGATTTGTTGAATTCTACAAAACATACAATTATATCAACAATTAGAGAAAGAGACCATGAACAAATTAATAATAATAATAATAATAATATTTATTTCACTCTGTGTACACCAAAAAAAAATACAATATTAAAAAATTCGTCCATAGAATAAATGCTATGCTTTAATAGAAGTAGTTTAACTTTTCTTTTAAAAAAAGTAGAATTGTTTATTTTCTTTAAGTCAAGTGGCAGATGATTAAAGCATTTTATAGACATAATCAAAGGCCCTTTTGCTGAAAGAGCCAGTCTATGCTGCGGTAGAGTTAAATTTTCGTTTCTTAGATTGTAGTTTTTGACAGTCTTGTATTGGGAAACTTTATCAATGTTCTTCTTTGCATATACAACCGAATTAAGAATATACATAGCTGTGACAGTTAAAACATTTAGTTGTTTGAAGAGTTCTCTACACGAGAAACTTTTATTTTTAAAAGTCATTGTTCTTATGATTTTTTTCTGTGCTAAAAACACTTTATAAGTTTTTGTTGCAGTACCCCAACATAAAATTCCATAATTTAATATTGAGTACACATGGGCGTAATAGTATGTTAATAGTACTTCTAAGTTGACAACGTTACGTAATTGCCATAACACAAAGCAGCTTTTAGCTAGTTTATTAAAAATTGTATAAATAACAAACAGAAACTATTTACTTAAATAGTTTCAACTAATATTTAGATAATAAATATCATATTTGTGGTTTTTACACTATATAACAAACGTTATGTAATATATTATACTAGTATTATACCAATGGTACAAAAATGAGTGACATCCACAAAAAAATATTTACGTAAACTCGATGTCCACGAGTGAGAACTGAATGATAAAAATAACTGATATCAATTTCGAGAGTTTAATGGAGAATAAAATAGAACAAGGTCATCGATAACGAAAAATAAAATCATTGTTTTATAAATAACTTATTATTTTGTGACGTCGATCACTGAGATTGTTCTATTGATTTAATTCTTACTACACTCTCGATGTGTCTTGATCGACAGCTTGATATCAGTTATTTTTTGTCAATCAGTTTGCACTCATGAACTTCAAGTTTACATTGTAAATGTTTTTTTGAGGATAAGAGCAAATTGCTAAGCAATATTATGAAAACTAACAGTAATTTTATTATTTGTAATGATGAAGATTGGGTCAGATGGGTTAAATAGTACAGTTTTTCATAAGAAATCTTATGAAAAATAATTGACATAATATACCAGAATGTCTGTGAACAGATATCAATTTTTATAGAAATTTTCATCTTCAATTTCTTCAATATAATTTTAGGGTTATCTTTGAAACACCTCTTTGGGTATAGTTTTACTCCTAAGTATGCTACAAGTTTGCGCAAAATCCCCTTTGTTACCTCGTCTTACCTTTAAATGTCACTTTTGTGTCTAACTAGATCTAATTTCATTGTTTTCATAGAATTCTGTCAAGAAATAAGATGTACTTACATTAATGGTATTACCTTTATTAAATTTAATAATAAACTGCCTGGTAACACACCGAGTGTGTAAGATCCGTCCTCTACCATTTCCTCTAACGAAGTAAACGGCATCTTAGGTGTAGAAACTGTCAGATGACTTATAAGTCCACAACCGTATGCATCGTAAAATACGTGAAATGATAAATAGATGATAAAAAATAAAATACGTTTTGACGTTAAATTGGAGAATTGTACATCTAAAAATAACATTTTTCTTAATTAAATAAATATAATTTATTGTAATAGATACAATGTTGTCTGCAATGAAGCATTAGTCTGTCATGGAACTGGTGTTTTTTATCATGTTATCATTTAAATTCAATAATAAAATTTTAGCTTTTTATCTAGTAGACTTTTGTGTGAGCGTTCTTATTTTATTTTGTTATATTCTAGGGGAAAGTATTATCATGCACTAATAATTCCATTACTATTTGAGTGCAATTATTACATTCAATTCTTTTACTATAAGGATATAATTGCAGCATCGTAGCAGAGGACATTGAAATAAATATATGTCTTAATTTAATATTAAGTGCAGTATGAATAATATTTGGCAGCAATGAAAGCAAATTCCCAGAGATATCGTTCTGAAAAAGTTATTCCGAACTAAGACGCGCTCAAATGATTTTATATATATTCGTCAGGTTAAGGGAGTCACCCCACGTGATAATTTGAAAAAATCGATTTTTTTCTTGCATAAATTGATTACTAAACATGTTTGTAAAATGATATTATAATATTTGGAGTTGTTGGAAAAATACAGCTGTTAGAAGAGGAGGTGTTCGGAGCGCTCAGTTGAGCAGTTGGGCACCGAGCCTATTGTGATGTGTCGGCTTATTACTTGAAACCTAAAACAAATGAGGAGGAAACAAGAAAAACTCGATAAATCCATTTTTTTCGTTTTTAAGTTATATATCAATTTTAGTTAATTTTGATAATTAATGGTGAGTTAAGATTTCATAGTTTAAATCGTAGGTACTTGAATCTTTAAACGCGTTTTTCTTAAAACTGTTTTTCTAATTTGTCTCCACGATATCTCAAAAACGGTTTGACGATTGCTTTGAAATTTTAATGGTAGATTCGGCACATATATAGTCGTAGGATGAACTAGGATCTTTTGGAAATTCTGAATGGTTCTATTTTTTTCGACACAAAATTATCGAAAAAAAAAACATTTAAATTTACAAATTAATTCTCAAAAGTCTGTCAATTTTCAATATTTTCGAATAATCCTAGTTCATCTTATTGCCACAGGCTTACAGATTAAAATGCCGTTTTTTTTTTAATTTGAGATAAGCCAATCAGTCGGAATCATGGAGACCACCTAACCTTTTTCTCAAGATGGGTGTCTTCGGAGAGGTACAACTAATGCTTTTGTGGAGATTTATGCTTAAAAATTGTCTTATTCCCTACTGAAATATTAAAGTATAAAGTTCTATCGTTTTACTGGTCGGCAAAAAAATTCCTAAAAATTGTCTTACAAACCGGCCGTCATATGGGGTGCCCCTCTTAAAAAAAACTCAGTTATTAAAACTTACTTTTCATACTGTTATGTTTTATGTAACACCATGCAACAATTAGTCCAACTGTTGTTACAATAACTAATGCGAGGATGTTTAGCCAAAGCTTTGCGGAAAATGGTTCTATATAACCCAACCACTTAAAATCTTCACCACCTTCTTTGATAATGATCACTACGCTAAAATGTAAAAATTCAAAATAATTTTCCATTTTTTCATGTGATTTGAAATAACAAGTTATAGATTCATAATAATGTGCGTTCACCGAAAGTGGTAACAGTGACTAATTCGTGTAGGTATACTACTAGATACAAAAAAAGTTTAAATAGTTTTTTGTTCAATTCGAGACTTACTATCGGAAACTTCTGAGGGAATATTTTTTTGTACTTCAAACTCAACCGTGGGTGTACATGCATTTTTTTTTTCAATTGGCAACTCATATTTTTTTTCATTTCCGAAATCTCCATTTTTTTCTATAAATTCATATAAAATTTTCATAAGGTTGCATAGGAAAATATTCAAAAAAAACGTTATCAATTTAATGATTATTTTTCATAGCACACATGTGTAAATTAATTATTATTAATAACTAGCGGTCCCGCCCGGTTTCACCCGGGTGAAAAAAAGTATTGTTTTTACTATTGTCCACGCAATTTTTGTTTTCAATTTTTTTTTTATTTATTTTTTCTTTTTTCTTTTTTTAGTATTAAAACACTCCGTGGGCCTTAAGGAACATACAAAAAAATAAATTAGCCGAATTGGTCGAGCCATTCTCGAGTTATGCGCTTAGCAACTTTCATTTTTATTTATATAGATTATTATTATTATTACTGTGTATTTAATTAATAAGTTGATAACGTTTTTGTCGAATATTTTCTTATGTAACCTTATGAAAATTTTATATGAATTCATAGAGAAAAAATATATATCGAAAATGTAAAGAAAGTATACGTAACCAGTTGAAAAAAAAATGAATGTTGAGTTTGAAGTTCAAAAAAATATACTTTAACAGTTTCTGATACTAAACCTCGAGTTGATCAAACAGCTATTTATACTTTTTTTTTATCTAGTAGGTTATACGAATTATTCACTGTTACCACTTTTGGGATCTATACGTATTACAGGTTTACAATTTAATTAAACTCACTCATTTTGTATTGAACCATGTAAAAAGTCGGCCAATGAAAATCGACGGCTTGACATTATCACATGTGCTCCAATAATATCACTATATCCTTCATTCATTAAAGCAAACAAGTCGTCATGTGTCATAATTGATTTGTTTCTTAAGATTGTTTGGAACTCTATCCTAAAATTCATTGCAATCAAACCGTATAATTATCACAATCTCATTGAATTAGACGCTCAAGAACATAAGTGACCAAACTTGAAAGGAATTTTTGACGGACAACTTAAAAAATAGGAAGGATAGGAACAGGAAAGGATAAAATGGGAATCGAATAGGAAAAGAATAGAAAAATAATTGAAGATTTGGAATGAACATATATCTAATAAGCAGAGATCGAAATCCTAAATACCTTACTTACGAAAAATTCAAATGATGTCGTATTTCATTCAAAACGTAGTTACTATATTTATCAGTAGAGCGAGGTTTCTGTCTAGCAGCAAATTTTGTTGCGTAGATAGTTAAATTATTCATGCTGCTTCTTAAATTAAAACATTTATTGATATTATCTTTCCAGTATAACATACTGTCCTTTAAATGTTTTTGCTGATCTTTAGAAGAACATAAATCACGTAGTATATTATTTGAATCAAATACGAAAATATGGTCACTAAATAAACGTATTTCATATATTTTATCAAACTCAGTATTATTTACGTTGATTTTTTTAAAGAATATCCATTTTACGTAACGGGATTTAGATATTTGAAGACCCTAGAATAATATTTATGAAGAGCATAAAGAAGTCAATAGACATCGGACCAAACTATGAAAAAGCCTAAAAATTCTAATAGGATTCAAATTTCACAATTTTGTTCATTTTGTATAACTAAAAAAACGTTTAAAAAGATATGTTTTTGATTGTTTTTACTTGAAACTTTACAATAATATTTCGAAAAACATTAAGAGACCCACATCATGATCTCTGACAACAAGAAGTGCAGACCCGATTATTCTATGGACTTTTTTTGGGATCGGACTTTACGTTTACGATTGTCATTTCTCAAAAAATGTGATGGATTTACACCACAAAACGAGAATACTTTTTTCTAGAGTTAGAAATACTTCGTTTATTAGACTTCTAATTAAAAATGATGTGTTTGCACCGGACTTATAGCATTTATGACCACTTCATGAATATGTAGATGACGTTTCTTCTAGATCAAATATTATAAAAAATAAGTAGTGGAAATGAACATATAAGAAGACGGTGTCAATAAAAGCCAAGATCCTGCGCTTTGGACCAAAATAACAAAAAGAGAAAAATTAGGACACCGTTCACTATAAAAATGTAGGGCACCAAAAAGTTAAATCCGGCGCTGGACCCATGGAATCAAATTGTGTGTGTTATTTTTAATTTTTTATTCTTACTTTAACATTCAATTGTCTCAGCTGTTGATAGGATTAAATATGGTTAATAAATCGACATATTTCTATTAATAATGATAGTTTATCAAGTTTGACCGAAATCGGAACAATTTTCAGACTTTTGTCTGCTTTTCCGCCTAGTGAAAAAAAAACATTTTAAGAAAATTACTATTTTTATATCAGTATTTGCGGCGGAAATCTGTTGAAAAAATTCGATCCTATATTTTCATATAATTAATGTCCCGTGTCTAGACAGTCTAGTTATCAATCATTCATTACTAATGCTTTTTAAACTCACCTTTAATACATTTTGAAGTAGGGTCGTTGTTGATGATGGAAATACAACGTACAAGCACTGATTGCATGGTTTATATTTTAGAAGTGAATCGTTTCTTTTTATGAAAGAATGTTCATTGATAATTGAGATAAATGTATTCTGTTGTAGTAAGGATTTTACAATATGACTTTCGATGTTAAAAAATGCTTTAAAAAAATACAGTTCTATTATCATTATTCTTTATTTTAATTATTTTCGTGCTTAGGTATATGCTTTATTATTTACAGAATAACTTAAACGAATGATGAATAAATGTGTACATTTTTACTGTTTGTAGATATATTCAAAATTAGAAATAATTATATTTGAGTCAATATACCTATAAATATTAAAAAATTATTTATTTGAAAAACAAGTATTATCACATTTTGAGTAGTTGTGCTACTTTAAAACCAACTTAAAATTTATTAAGGCCTCTAAATTTTTTCAATTCGTTGAACGTCCAAGATCTATATTAAATAAAAGACTACTGATCAATTGCCAATATCAAAGAAGTAGGTATTTGATTATAGAAATTTGAACATTTCTAAAACGTAAATGTGAATTTTTTATAGAAAAAAAGTTCCAAAAATATGTAATAAAATAATAATAAAGAATTTTAATAGATATTTTTGGAATTGTTTTTCTACAACATTTGCTAATATTATTATACACAGAAAAAAAAACGGTAAAGTGCAATCTATACTTGTACAATTAGTGTTCCGTACAATCAGCCCCCCACTTGTGTGTTCTTTAGCCTTTTGGCTCTGCGGTTATTAAAGAAATAAACAATTAATTGATCTGCTACAATATTTCAATACTGATAATTTTTTAAAACAATAAAGAAAAAATGAAAACAAAAATACATTATTGCCAAACGTGGGGCTCGAACCCACAATGCTCAAGATCCACAGAGCTTATACCTAGCTTGTGCATACTGTTCGATACTACTGTATATCAGTTTGACTTTGATTAATTAATTTGAAATATAGTAGTAATTAAATTGTTTATAAAAGTTGATCGCGCTGGAAATTTTCAATCCTAATAGTTTGCGTTCAATCTATACCTAACTGTTCAGCATTTTTTTAAGCAATTCTTTTGGTGATAAGGGAAAGGTACAGCAATTTTTAAGTGTTATTTTCGAAAAATGTTTATAAAAGTGAAAAAAACATACATATTATTCAGTCTCCAGCTTCCTTTCCCGATTTATCCCCTGAAATTAACCTTTGTGCCAAATTTCAAATGTTTACGTTAAATAGTTTCAAAGAAAATAGCTTGCACCAGACGGACGGATGGACGCAAAAATAATTCTATTTTGCACGGAACACTAAAAAGATATATTTTGACCATAGGTAATAATAAAAAAAGTCACATACCTGGGGAGTCATTTCGCAATACAACAGCTCGTTTAATATCATATTTAGTTTGAACTGACAATATGACGTTTACGTACCACAAATGCATTAACATGTTTTTTATTTAAATAAAAAAAAGCAAGAATTATAAATAAAAACATATTATAAACTTGAAACAATAACTAACATTAATAAAAAAATAAATAATAAAAACCCAAAAATCGATACATAAATAATTGTTGGAAAGAAATGCATAAAAAATCCGTTGAGTTCGGTATTTGTGATACCGCAGTTTTCCGTGTGCCATTAGAAAATTAACAAATGCATATTAAAAGTTTTAAGTTATAATGGAATGAACTCTTAGATTTTCAAATTACACTCATATCTTTGTGTTATACATGGTGATTTCGGCTATATCTATATATATATATAGTTAAAACTACTGATAATATGTCCTGCAGACGGAGACGCAATCCTACGTCTAAATAATTATATCACTTGAGACAATAATATAACTAATAAATAAGGCGAAGAAGGATAAACAGTTGTTCGAAAAAAAACGCAAATTACACGTAGAAGTTTATGATTTTTTTTTTATAGTGAAGCTAAAATATATTCTGGATTGATTATATATTAACTAAAGTTCAGTTAGTTATTGTACAGGTACCTATCATTTATTTTATAATATATTGAACTGGACTATAGTTAAAATTACAACCCAAGCTAATATAAAGCGTTTAAAAAGCATAAATACATATTATGTTTTCATATAAAATGAAAAATGATCACGATGATTGTCAGTTACAACCGCTTTGCCTTTGTTTTATTTTGAAAATATAATACATAATTAGTATTTAATGCGCCTTAACTGTTGATTAACGTTATTCGCCGAAGCTATGATGTAATATACAATAAAATAAAAAATATGCGTAGATAATTTTGAATCTCTTATTACAAATTAATAGTAGTTTATGTATCTAAAACACAACATAGGTTATTGACTATTGTGTCACTAATTGTGACATTATAATGTTTAATACTTTTATCATTTTCATTGCAAATTTTCCTGGATCAGGAAACTTATAAAACCTCAAGTCCAAATTCTCACTAAAACTATTTTCACAACAAATCAACCTTGTTTTACATTTCAAGCGAGGTGAGAATCTTATTACGCCCATTTTGTAAGAATTTAAAAGTACCTATACGATACGAATGGAGTACTACTCAAAATCTACTAAATGTAGTCACATTTTATTTTCTATTTTAGCCAACAGGGGTCAGGAGTGAATATATGACAGAGCCCAATTGGTATTACTTATAAGTAATTTTTAAACGTCAAAAACGAAAAATTGACGTTTTTGCAATATATTTAATAACTTTATGGACGCCATACATCCTACCGATTTGAAATTTGTGCGCAGACATGTAAACCCGATAACAATAGTTGATTCAATCGTTTTTTGAATTAATTAGTCAAATAATTTCAATAAATTAATGTTTTAATAGTACAAATTTTTAAAGACCAAAAAGAACTACTAGCTTAAGCAACGAATAATTCTAGATGGAAAAGTCGAAAGCAGAACATTTGACTTAGGAACTTTGTTTGGACTAGTTAGGAGATAAACATACTAAAAGTCCTTACCCCTCCGAGGTACGCCCGAAGGGGGGGAGCACAAAGAAGGTCCCGTTTTTTGGTATTTTGCTTTCATCTCGAAAACGGTACATCGTACGAAATTTTGTTGGAATACATAATGAAAGCTGATAAAATTCTCTACAACTTTAGTTTTCACACTTTTTATCTATCTCCAATCTTTGCCTAGCTATGAGCTGCGGAAAATGGTCGATTTTCAAAAATGTGTTAAATTCTCTGTAGCACATTGTAACAATACGAATTTGTCAAAATCATTTCGTATCGCTCATCCACACTATTAAAAACACCCACACACTATTAAAAAATAACATAAGCTGGGAGTACCTCCACACAGGGCCCTCTTTCCCACTGGGCACTCTGGCACGTGCC
Organism: Xanthostigma xanthostigma; assembly: GCA_963575645.1. Taxonomy (NCBI): domain Eukaryota; kingdom Metazoa; phylum Arthropoda; class Insecta; order Raphidioptera; family Raphidiidae; genus Xanthostigma; species Xanthostigma xanthostigma. The sequence goes on from OY754467.1 coordinate 19,276,062, forward strand.
CAGGGCCCCGCGATCGATAGGGACCCCCTAGTTTAATGGTATACTAAGTACCTAAACTGTTTTAAACAAAAATCATCAGTGAACTATTTTTCATATACTTATTTTTTTTGTGTCCTTCATGTTAAAATTGGGAACGTGATCCTTTTAAATATATGCATTTTATATCACATTCCTCGACTTAGAATCTAGAACCTTGTTTATCTATTTTCTTTGTCTATTCTAACAAAATAGTGCTCTGTTAAGGTCATAGGGGCCCCATAATCCTAATGTGCCCAGGGCCTTCAATAGGTTAAAGCTTATGTTATTTTTTAATAGTGTGTGGGTGTTTTTAATAGTTTGGATGAGCGATACGAAATGATTTTGACAAATTCGTATTGTTACAATGTGCTACAGAGAATTTAACACATTTTTGAAAATCGATCATTTTTCGACCATTTTTCGGAGCTCATAGCTAGGCAAAGATTGGAGATAGATAAAAAGTGTGAAAGCTAAAGTTGTAGAGAATTTTATCAGCTTTCATTATGTATTACAACAAAATTTCGTACGACGTACCGTTTTTGAGATGAAAGCAAAAAACCAAAAAACGGGACCTTCGTTGTGCTCCCCCCCTTCGGGCGTACCTCAGAGGGGCAAGGACTTTTAGTATGTTTATCTCCTAACTAGTCCAAACAAAGTTCCTAAGTCAAATGTTCTGCTTTCGACTTTTCCATCTAGATGCCCCTTATGAGCACTCATTGACTAAACTATACCTAAATAAAATATTAGTAAAAAAAAATTTAAAGACAAGCTTTTATTGAAATGTAGTAAAGAGGAAAAATAATGTTTTATTTAGGTTCATAATTATTATGAAAGCATGGGTTGTGACTAATAAACGATCATAGAGTTTACAGCCCACGCTTTTGTAATTATGAACCTAAATTATTAAAAAATAATTTTAAGTAAAAAAAAAAAAGTTAAAAATTAAAATTATTTTGATCCTTTCAGTGCATTTCAATAAAAGCAATTGTCTTAAAAAATGTTTTCTACTATGTTATTTCATTATTTATAAACTTTTATTTGTTGTTACATCAATATAGACCAGGCCTGGGCAAATAGCGGCCGGCGGGCCGGATTCGGCCCGCAGTAGATTTTTGTACGGCCCGCGAAGCATTTTAGAAATGATTATATTAAGAGCAAAAATAGTTTGGTAATATAATTTGGTGCATAAAAAAAAATAGAAAAATAGTAAATAACAAGGGCTACAACAGACGAAAAAAGATCTTTTTGTTGCGGAAATGAAAGGACCTTTTATTTGCTCTCCAAATTTTTGGACCACGGTCAAATTTTCATCAGCAATGTGGCCCGTTTATCAAAAGATTTGCCCGCCCCTGATTAGATCTATTGATTTTTCAACTATTATTTTTTCTCAAATTATAAATGTAAATTATCACTATAATATTGTTGTTGTTTTTACCAGGAAATCCATGAAACTGTAAAAACATACCTATGCTAATTTTCATTTCAATTTTTGGACTCATTTGAAAGCAGTTTAGAATAGAAAAATTAATCTCCATATATTATGTATTTTCCCAGTGTATGCCTGTCTATCCACCCGTCTGTCTGTTTATCTGTCTGTTCGTCGATCTGTCTGTTTATCTATCTGTCTGTCTTTCCAGAACCTCCAGGAGGTCGTTGACCTTGGAAGTTTAAAGACTTATAGTATTGAACAACGAGACCGAACCTAATGTTGAGTGAGATTATAGATTTTCTCTCCAGGAACAAAAAAGGTGGGATGTCTTCTGAAATATATGTTAACTTCTTTATTATATATTATGTAAAATAAAGACGTTATTTTCAATATTTGAACTTTAATCACTCCTGACGGAGAAAGGCTTAACAACTAGTGTGCACATAAAATTTTACTTGGATTATGAGCAATGTATTCAATCATGATGAATATTCAAAATAAACAATATAGTGACATTAATATTGAAATTTTTTCAGTACTTGGCTTTTCCGACGAACAGGCGTATTCCAATGTATCTGCCACAAGTTATGTTCTGTAATTTTGTTTTGTGATTTTCCATGTAGATATTTTTCAATCAAAAAAATAACCATTGAAAGAGTGAGAGCTGCTAGTATAAAAGTAATTAATGAAATTATGGACTGTATATTGATGGGAACAAAGGATGTGATTTCATTTTGTAACGGTGTTTGTATTGTAGTCTTGTAAATTCTTTGAAGTACACCTACTTCTTGCATTCTTACCATCCTAAATAAATACAAAGAAAAAAATTAAGTTTTATGAAAAAAATCGTTCCACATAAAATGCAACATAGAGCGATTTTCTGTAATGCATTAATCATTTCTATAGCTATCATATCAATCGGTAGGTGTTTAATAAAATTAAAAAAAAACTAAATTTTTATTATGATTTATCTTGGAAAATATATTGGCCTGAAATAATAACAAATTTTAATTTCACATAAGATATGAAGATACAAATTTTGAAGCATGGAATAATTAAGGCGTTTATTGTTTCTAATAACAAAAATATAGGTATCAGATAGATTTACTTTTTGTTCGTATATATAGGTATTTAAACTTTTTCAAGTACTGCAAAAATAAAAAAGTAAAATAATTAAAAGTCTAACTACATATCTATAGAAGAAACGTCGTATAATAAATAAATCTATCTAAGTAATATATTTTTGTCCACATATCTGTGATTTTTCATATTATTATTATCGCGATGGACATGATATCTAATAAATGTGAATTTTAGTACGGTATAGTGCGTACTACTATTTAATAACTTTAAAGAATAGCTTCTGTTGCTACATTGTTGAAACACCCATTGTTACATGTCTATACTAGAAAAATTTTTATTTCTCAAACAATGTCACCATCGGGATACGAACCCCGAATCTTTCCACTATCGCGGCGGACTGGAGTCAGTCCGCCGCGATAGTGGAAAGATTCGGGGTTCGTATCCCGATGGTGACATTGTTTGAGAAATAAAAATTTTTCTAGTATAGACATGTAACAATGGGTGTTTCAACAATGTAGCAACAGAAGCTATTCTTTAAAGTTATGATATCTAATGCACATAAAGTTATTGTTTCTATTTTTTTAAAAGAAACTTACGTTTGACCGAGTACATGTTTGTAAGGACTTCCTTTGGCAATCCCTAGACCCCTAATTTTGTTCACGCCGGGGATAGGAATCGCTTTTATTTTACAGGGAGGATTGTTAATTATATAACCGGTTAGAAACGTATATTTAGGGGTCTCACATACTTTCTCCAATCCTTGTTCATTTGATGTTAGTACAGTCGTATCAAGAAAATCACGATCGATTTTATTATACAATTTGTTTGTTGAATTCTACAAAACATACAATGTATCTGCAATGACTACCCAGTGTATCAGAAATGTATCGTATTTTTAGTAATACGATGGTATCCATGACCGTGATTCAGAAAGTTAAAGAAAAATAAACCTTCTTCAAGAAAAGCGACTAAAATGCATAAAATAATATCTATGCTATTTATAAAAAAAAAATGTTTTCATAAATCATACGATATTCATTAAAAACTAATAAATACATTTTTTTACAATATCGGATGAAAACATTTTTTTTACATAAATAGCAATGTTTAAGGGGTTAGGGACAGTCAGGATTTTGAAAAAAACGATTTCTATTTTTTTTAATTTTCTTGTAGTACGATGTGTCGAAAAATATTCCCTGAAAATTTCAAGTGAATTGAATGAATAGTTTCCGAGATATTTATTATATGGCCCAGGATCAGGTAAGGCGAAAAATTTAAATTCGTTTTTCTCGAAACTATGTTTTCGAAGTCGGTGACCACTGAAGTTCAAGAACCACTCGATGGATTTAAATGACATGTTTACAGCTTATTGAAAGCATAAAAAACTAGAACTTGATCGAAGGATTTTTGTTTTTGTTGAAAACTTCGACTTTATTCTTATTTCTTTCCTTGAAAATTCGGGTGTAAGCTTTTAGAAGCCGCCATTTTTAAATTTTCAAAAAAAAAATCTTCGTCCTAGATTTACTATTAAACTAGACTTTTCTTTGTTTTAATGATTTTGGATGAACAAGCACAAAGTTAGATGGTCACCGCAAAGCATTACCTACTTGTGAGAGGAGTATAACAAAGATGGCTATAACTGGGTCGAATTTTTTTTTTTTTTTTGAAAATTTACTGAAGTCAAGTTGAAATATACTACTTGTTTTATAAAATAAATTAAATTTAATCGACAAAAAATTATTAAATTTTTTTTCATGCCTCTGACTAGGTACTCCTAACCCCTTAAACAATATAAATAATTAATTTGTTCCCCGCCTCAAAATGTTTGCGATTTTCAATAATATAAAAAACAAAATTTTAAAAAAATCATTAAAATCGAAGCTGTTCTTGCGGACTTCGAAGTAAAAGGCTTCATTGACTCGACTACTGGTCTTTCCTCTAAATGCCAATTTTGTATCTAATTAATCCGAACTAGAACTGATCTTACTGTTCTCAAAGAATACCGTTAAGAAATGAAATGTACTTATTTTAATGTTATTACCTTTATTAACTTAAATAATGCACTTCCAGGAAACACACCGAGTGTGTAGGATCCGTCCTCTACCATTTCCTCCAACGAGGTAAACGGCATCTTAGGTGTAGAAGCTGTCAGAAAACTTATAATTCCACAACCGTATGCATCGTAAAATACATAATATGATAAATAGATAGCAAAAAATAAAATACGTTTTGATGTTAAATTGCAGAATTGTACATCTAAAAATAACATTTTTCTTATTAGAATAAATAAATTTAATTGTAATAAGTATGTCGTTTGTTTCTAAGTCATTTTACAGTTTGTGTCACCGGGTTACGGAAATCCCTCAACTTGGCGGTACAACTTAACAAAAGTTATTTTTAACTCACATACTAGTCCAATCAATGAATAGCTCAAAAGGGGGTGTAGAGTGCGTGAGCAGGCCCCTTAGCGATTTCTTCAGAAACTTGTTCAGGGTCCTTAGGGAGTAAACATATCAAAAGTCCTGACGTTTAGGAGGTGAGCCTGAGGGAGGGGAGCACCAAGAAGGTACCACTTTTGGGGTTTCAGCTTAGGACTCAAAAACGGTACGTCGCATGGAAAAAAATTTTATCGCTCTTTCTATTAGTGAAAACCGTTTCAAAATCCGGAACGTGGTTTAGAAGAAGTAAGCGAAAAAAAAGACAGATGCAGACAGCGACTCTATTTTCTAATATGTGGTCTTTGACAAAACACCGTCGTAGTTCAGCAATATTGTAAAAAATATTTAAAAATTATATACACAAACCTTCCTTGTTTATCGCTCTTTTCATTGGTGAAAACCGTTTCAAAATCCGGAACGTGGTTTAGAAGAAGTAAGCGTAAAAAAAGACATATGCAGAGAGCGACTCTGTTTTTTACTATGTAGTCTTTGACAAAACACCGTCGTAGTTCAACAATTTTGAAAAAAAATATTTACAAATTGTATGCACAAGCCTTCCTCGGTTATCGCTCTTTCTATTAGTGAAAACCGTTTCAAAATCCGGAACCTGGTTTAGAAGAAGTAAGCGGAGAAACAGGCAGAGGCAGACAGCGACTTTGTTTTATACTTTGTAGTGGTTGTTTTCATTTCTTTTCTAACATATTGTAACAAAACTGCTGTAGTCTGTGGCGGAAATTATTTATTTACAATATTAACTGTTTAACAAACGGTAAAAACACACAAACGAAAACGTATAACGTTAACAGAAATAAACTAATAGTCCTAGATTATAAAACAAAAGACTAAATAACAGAGAATAAAGAGTCGCTAAATTATGTACAAAGAAATATTTACAACACACAACACAGAGTTTATCAGCGCACTTGTCTATTCAAACACACAGTAACAGAACACGGAGTTTATCAGCGCAATTGTCTATTCACTATAAGTTATTTATTTAGAATCACTCACTAGAGTTATATTTATTTGCACAGATTAACGGAATTTATGTTGTAATGCCAGAGCAAGCACAATTTATGTAACACAGTTATCTGTAACCGACTGTACATCCACCCACTGTTAACACGCTGTAACTGACTGCCCCGGTTCCGTCCTCTGTCCGCCTTTTTATAGATTTTGGTCTATGTTCCAGAACGTTCTAATTGAGATTTCCTGTCCTCTCTACTCGTTCGGGTCTATACGGCCTGGTGCCGGCTACCTGCATTCATTGTTGCTTTGTCTTTACATGCGTGGGCGCCTCTAACGGTCGTATGTCCGTTACCTGCGTTCATTGTTTGTCCGTGACCTTCGAGCGTTTAGTAGACTTTTCTAGAAATTCCATAGGCGTAACATTGTGGGGTAAAAATGCGCAACAATATCAAACTTGCCGGAATCTTTGGGTGGATATTCCGTCTATATTCGTTAAATGGGCCCATCAATTAACAATAAATGTTCACCCATTAAGCTCTGTCTTCTTGGTGCTCCCCTCCCTCCGGCTCACCTCCTAAACGTCAGGACTTTTGGTATGTTTACTCCCTAAGTACCCTGAGCAAGTTTCTGAAGAAATCGCTCAGGGGCCTGCTCACGCACTCTACAATTTATTTATTCAATGGACTATACGGAAGTAATGAAAACAAATTCCCAGAGATAGGTATCTTTCACAAAAAGATATTCCCAACTAGATCGCGTTCAAACGATTATATATTATATTATATTCGTCAGGATAAATAAATCTCAGCTACAAAAAACTTACATTTCACACTGTTATGTTTTATGTAGCACCATGCAGAAATTACTCCAACTGTTGTTACAATCACTAATGCGAGAATGTTAAGCCAGAGTTTTACTGAAAATGGTTCTATATAAACCAACCATTTAAAATCTTCACCACCATCTTTGATAAGGAGAACTACGCTGAAACGTAAACATTCAAAATAATTTCCATTGTTACATGTGAATTTAAACAGCAGATTATGCTTTTTTCATATAAGTACAGTATAAACTCTGTATAGCGACACTAGTTCGATTCGTCTCCACGCAGAATAACACCTACGGTCGTTCGATTTTTGAATTTTGGCCCCAGAGGGGAGCAATACAGAAAAAACGCTTATTACTCGCTCAATTCAAATCAGATCTGTTCGAAACCTGTCTTGAACGAAAGAGGAGAAAATTTTACATAGATTTCGTACAACAGAATCTGGCGAAACAGTTTTTTTACACTCATTTATATAGAAAAGTAGCTGTATAAATTCAATTTTGTCTAATACATCGCGCACCGCGAATCGGTCGTTTTTGTCTGCCACACAATGTAACATGGAAATTAGAAGATTATGTCCAGTCTTAAAATGAAAACGGCTGCTATTTTTAACATAGTAATTCAGTTTTTTGACATTACTATTTCATGAAATGCAACGCCTTCTAACTTAACAATTTGAATAAGTAATTATTAGAATAGAACATAATACTTTGACAGATGCAAACGTCATTTTTGACATTTTTTACAATTCCAACAACACGGATGATCGGATTGAAACCAAATTTTGGGAGGATGTTTGATATGCAAATATAAAGAGCCCTATTGTTTTTGGGGAAAATTACCGCATGCGTAGAAGATATATATATATATATATATATATATATATATATATATATATATATATATATATATATATATATATATATTTTTGCGAGTTTTGTAATTTTTTTTGAGAAAAATTGGCGCATGCGCAGAAGAGATATTTGCTATCGTGGATTTTTTTATATAATAATGATGTACTTTTAATAATGGTTTCTTATTGTATTTTACAAGAAAGTTTAATAAAATGTTTTTTAAGGGAAAGTTGGCGCATGCGCAGAAGATGTATATGTTAAAAATTGTTTTTATATAATACCTAATGGTACACTTTTCATAACAGTTTATTTTTCTGTCTACATTTACAAGAGTTTTGTAAATTTTTTGGGGAAAATCGGCGCATGCGCAAGAAACATTTATACCATCGTTGTTTTTTATATAATAATGGTGTATTTTTTATAATGGTTTATTATTCTATTTTACAAGAAAGTTTTCGAAAAAGCTTTTGGGGAAAGTCGACGCATGCGCAGAAGAGACATATTCCATAAAGTTGTTTGTATATAATAATTAATAATGGTATACGGTTTATTATTCTATCTATTTTTACAAGAGTTTTGTAAATCTGCGCATGCGCAAAAGGGATTTATGTCATCGTTGTTTTTTATATAATAATGAGAAGGTTTTATAATGATTTATTATTCTGTTTTACAAGAAAGTTTTTTGGGTGTTCGTATGTAATAAATTTGGTAAAATTTTACTGAATTAACGCTTCCGATTTTGGCGTTTCGGGGGACTTAACGGGGTGGTGTCGATACGATGGCGTTTTTTTTGCGCAGTGAAAAGGGGAGGTCGTTTCGGGGGAGTTCTTTAAAACAACGATAAAGGGATGGATTTTGCGTTTTAAAATTCGCCAAAAGCAAAGCGTTAATTTAGTAAACTGTTAACATCAATTTTGCAGAATTTTTCAATAACACAAACTATACGTTATCTATCGCATCCGGGTGAAACTAATAAACTAGGTATTGGACTTTATAATTTTTTTTTTATTCATTTTATAAGTTAATAAAATCCTAAAGTAAGTTTAGCTAAAAGTTAACACAACATTCATTGACTGTTAGGCGGTACGAAGTTCGCCGGGTCAGCTAGTTGTTAATAAATTAAATGAATCATTAAACTCTTTCGCCGAAATCTACGTCGGCTGCCTTTTAATTAAATTTGTATTTATGTAAAATTATAATATATGTATGCTTATTACTTATTGTCTCTGGTCCAGAGCTTGACTCCCCCCAAAGTGAATTTCTGGCTACGGCCTTGCGGCACTTTCAGTAAACATGTTTTCTGATAGGGTACCTATAAACTTTAAGTAAACTCACTCATTCTGTATTAAGCCATGTAGAAAGTCGGCCAAGGAAAATCGAAAGCTTGTAATTATCACATGTGCTCCAATAATATCACTAAATCCATCATTCATTAAAACAAACAAGTCATCATGTGTCTTAATTGATTTGTTATTCACAATTGCTCGGAACTCTATCCTAAAATACATATAATTATCATTATATCAATTACTAAGCCCATTATTTTTTCGACAGGATTTTTAGAACCTACAGACATGATGCAGTTTTATGAAAGATTAAGAAATTGTATTTTTTGCTCTTTTCAATTCTCACTGCTCGCCAAAAGATGTCAAAAAAATTTGAATTTGATCAAAAGGCTCTAGTTTTCTAAAATTCGATCATTTTTCGTGACTATACAGTGACTGAAAATCATAAAATTTGTGACAATTTTTATCTGATGCTGTAGTTAAGTTTAGCAATGTATTAGATAACAATCTCATTTATTGCTCAAGAACATAACGGGGACCAAACTTGAAAAGAATATTTGACGTACAACTTAAAAATAGGAAGGCTAGGAACAGATAAGGATAAAATAGGAATAGAATAGGAAAATAATAGAAATATAATTATTAAAGGTTTGGAATGAATATGTTAAACAAGAAGATATTGGAAGCTCAAATACCTTACCGAAAATTCAAATGATGTCGTATTTCATTCAAAACGCAGTTACTATATTTCTCAGACGGCCGAGGTTTCTGTCTAACAATTTTTGCTGCGTAGATAGTTAAATTATTTATGCTGGTTTGTAAATTAAAACATTTACTGATATTTTTCAAGTAACCCATACTGTCCTTTATTTGTTTTTGCTGATCATTAGAAGAACATAAATCACATAGTATATTATTTGAATCAAATACGAAAATATGGTCACTAAATGAACGTATTTCATATTTATCGAAGTCAGTATTATCCTCATTGATTTTTTTAAAGAATATCCACCTTATGTAACGGGATTCAGATATTTTAAGCCCCTAAAATAATATTTATTTGGAGCATAAGAAAAGTCAACAGACATCGGATCAAAGTATGAAAAAACCCAAAAAATCTGATGATTCAAATTTCAAAATTGTACTCATTTTGTACAGTTCAACTAACAAAAAAAAATGTTTAAAGACATATGTTCTTGGTTTTGGTTACTTGAAACTGTACACTAATAATATTTTAAAAAACTGAAGAGATCCGTGTCATAATCCCTGAGCACGAGAAGTACAGAACCGATTATTCTACGAACTTAAGGTCGGACTTTACGTTTACGATTGTCATTCCTCAAAAAATGTGACCCATGCAGTGATGGAGTTACACCATAAAACGAGAATACTTTTTTCCTAGAGCTAGAAATATTTCGTTTATTATAGACTTCTAATTATAAATGATATGTTTGCACCGGACTTATAGCATTTATGACCACTTCATAAAAATGTAAATGACGTTTCTTCTGAATCAAATATTATAAAAAATACTGGATTTCTAAAACGTGAAATGAACATATTAAAAGAAGACGATGTTAATAAGTCCTGCGCTATGAACCAAAACAAAAAAAGAGACAAAGTAGGGCACCAAAAAGTTATATTTGGCGCTGGACCCATGGAATCAAATTGTGTGTGTTATTTTTAATTTGTTGCTCTAGCTCAACAGAAAATTGTTAAAAATGGTAGTGTTAATAAATCGACATATTTATATTAATAATAATACTTTATGGAGTTTAATCGAAATCAGAGCAATTTTCAGAACTGTATGTGTTTTTCCGTCTAGTGAAAAAAATACCCTAACGTTCTGTCATAAACTAAAATCCCAGACCCGCCAGACCTATGTTATTTCAGCACTGCTAAGATTTTATCAGTAAATGTAGGTACAATATTTAGTTAAAAAACTATGCCAATTTGCTAGTTTGAAAGTGCGGGGGCTTTTTAGAGTTAACACGTTCTTAAGGTACATATGAGTGCAAGTGAAAGCATTAGATGCTTTTTTTTTACAGCTTCATGAAATGTAGGTTGTTTATTGGTTTCCATGGAGTTTTTCTCTATTAAAATCGTAGACTACTCTCTGTGTGTGTAATTTTTTCAGTCACACTCATATGGATGCATACCATTGCGTACGTAGGTAAGCACGTGTTTTATGTACCTTTAGAACCTGTTATCTCCAAAAGGACCTCGTTTTCAAGCTAGCAAATTGGCATACGTTTTTAACTAATTATTGTACATTTATTGATAAAATCTTAGGAGTACTGAAATGACGTAGGTCTGACGGGTCTGGGATTTTGGTATATAAGAAAATAAAACTATAGGCAGATCTCGTTACTGTTTTTTATACCAATGTCTGTGTCGGATATTTGTTGTAAAAATTCGGTCCTAGATTTTCATATAATGTCCCATGTCTAGTCATCAATCATTCATTACTAATGCTTTTTAAACTCACCTTGCATACATTATGAAATAGGGTCGTTGTTGATGATGGAAATACAACGTACAAGCACTGATTGCATGGTTTATATTTTAGAAGTGAATCGTTTCTTTTTATGAAAGAATGTTCATTGATAATTGAGATAAATGTATTCTGTTGTAGTAAGGATTTTACAATATGACTTTCGATGTTAAAAAATGCTTTAAAAAATACAGTAAGTATTATTATTGTTATTATTTTTAACTATACATTATTTTCGTGCTTAGGTAATGCTAAATTATTTGCAGAATAAGTTAAACGAATAATAAATGGATATTTACATTTTTTCTGTTTGTAGATCTATTCAAAATTAGAAATAAATTGTCCTTTGAGTTATTATAAATAAATTGAAAAGAAACGACTATATAATAAAATTATTTATTTGAAAGACAAGTGTGTTATCACATTTTGAGTATAGTTATGCTACTGTAATAACAACTTAAAATTTACTAAGAGTATTCGTCCCTACAAATACCCCCTGCACCCTTCATCTCAAATCTTTTCCCCTCGCCTAAAAACGGTTCGCGCTCTCCAGACGCTATTTTTAAAGCTAGAGGGTTCTGGTAAACGCCAAATGAAAGACAAAGAATCAGACTACAGACCATTCAGGCGAATTTTTTGAAAAAAAATTCCTGAAACAACTTACAACCTTTTGAAAAAAATAATAAGTTACGTAATCTTTCACACGTAGGCGAAACTGTTTTTCAAAAAAATCGCCTGAAGGATCTGTAGTCTGATTCTTTGTCTTTCATTTGGCGTATACCAGTACCCTCTAGCTTTAGAAATAGCGTCGGGAGAGCGCGAACCGTTTTTAGGCGAGGGGAAAAGATTTAACATGAAGGGTGCAGGGGGTGTTTGCAGGGACGAATACTCTTAAGGCGATCTCTATTAATTTTTTTTTTAATTCGTTGAACGTCCAAGATCCATATTAAATAGAAGACCACTGATCAATTACTAATATCAAAGAAGTATTATACGATTACAGAAATTTGAACACAACTCAAATGCAAATGTAAATTTTTTTATAAACAGTTCCAAAAATATGTATTAAAATAATAATAAAGAATTTTAATAAATATTTTTGGAATTGTTTTTCTATAACAGTTGCTAATATTATTATACACAGAAAAAAAACGGTAAAGTGGAATCTATTCTTGCACAATTAGTGTTCCGTATTATCATTTATGTGTTTAGCACTTTGCCTCTGCGGTTATAAAGAAGTAAACAATTAATTTTTCGCGCTGAAATGTTTCAATATTCATAATATTTTTTTCCTTTGTAGGCTGTCAAGTTATGTACTAAAAAAGATATTTGAAACAATAAAGAAAAAATGAAAACAAAAATACATTATTGCCCAACGTGGGGCTCGAACCTAATATTTAATTATTATTCTCGAAAAATGTTGAAAAAAACATACATTTTATCCAGTTCGCGCTTCAATATGCTTTCAACTGGCAGCTTACACGTTGCCCTTAAAAATGTTTTTTTTTTTCATTTCCTAATTTATTCCCTGAAATTAACATTTCAAAGGTTTACATTAAATAGTTTCAAATAAAATCGCTTGCGACAGACGGACGCAAAAATGATTCCATTTTGGACGGAACACTAAAATGATAATATATTTTGACTATAATAAAAAAAAATAGACACAAACCTGGCTGGGAGTCATTTCGCAATACAACAATTCGTTTAATGTCAAATTTAGTTTGAACTGACAATATTACGTTTACGTACCACAAATGCGTTAACATTTTTTTTTTTATTTAGATAAAAAAGAAACGAAGAATTATAAATAAAAACATATTATAAAACTTGAAACAATAACTAACATTAATAATAAAATAAGTAATAAAAACCAAAAAATTGATATAGAATTGTTGGAAAGAAATGTATTTAAAGTTTTGGTGATACTACAATTTTCCGCGTGTCTTTAAAAAGATGTTAACAAATTAACAAATGCACATTAAAAGTTTTAACTCATAATAATATTAAACAGGACTCTTTGACGTTAGAATTATACTAACATGGTTATATCTTTGTTTTTTACAAAGTTACGGTGATTCGGCTATATCTATAATCTATATAATATAATGAAAACTACTGGCATGTTCTGCAGACGGAGACGCAGCCCTACGTCTAAATATATCACTTGAGACAATACTATAACTACTAAATAAGGCGAAGAAGGATAAATAGTTGTTAAAAAAATGATTAAAAAAATGTAATTACTAGACGCAAATAACACGTAGAAGTTTATGATATTTTTATAGTAAAGCTAAAATATATTCTGGATTGATTATATATTAACTAATTAAGTTCAGTTAGTTATTGTACAGGTATCATTTATTTTATAATATTTTGTACTGGACTATAGTTAAAACAACATAAATACATATTATGTTTTCATATAAAATGAAAAATGATCACGATGATTGTCAGTTACAACCTCTTTGCCTTTGTATTATTTTGAAAATATAATACGTAATTAGTATTTAAATACTTCAATAAATAAAATTATCGACCAATTTTTCAGACAATATATTAACAAAAAATATAAAATTAATACATTAATTTTATATTTTTTGTTAATATATTGTCTGAAAAATTGATCGATAATTTTATTTATTGGAGAGTTCTATTCAGACGTTAATCAAAGATTTTAGTATTTAATACGCCTTAACTGTTTATTAACGTTATTCGCCGAAGCTATGATGTAATATACAATAAAATAAAAATAATGCGTAGGTAATTTTGAATCTCTAATTACAAATTAATAGTGGCTTATGTACCTATCTAAAACACAATATAGGTTATTGACTATTGTGTTACTAATTGTGACATTATAGTAAAATGAGCAAATTTTAACAGTCAAATAAGTGACATTTTTTGCACGTACCTCGTACAAAATAGTTGTTTTAGGAAATACACTAATAATATTACAGAAGAAGAGTTTCAGGTGAAAACCAAAGACGTTCAAATACAAGTGTCAAAAAATGTATTCACAAAAAAATTTGTGAATTTTATAAACAGTGATGTGAAATTAAGTACAGCATGTGGACTTGGATACTTGAACATAAAGAACAAAAAAATAATAAAACGAAGCTAAAACAGAACTTGTCATATTCTTTCTTATCAGTTCTTTTTATTGTTATACATCAAAACATTGTCAACGGATTTTTCAGGATGTGACAAAAATGTTATCCGAAAGTCTTAAACAGGCCTGGGCAAAGGGCGGCCCGCAGCACAATTTTGTCCGGCCCGCGAAGCATTTTATAAATTTTAAAAAAGGACGTAAGGACCTTTTTTTTGCTCTGCAAATGTTTGGCCCGCGGTCAAATTTTCATCAGCTATGTGGCCCGCGGTCAAATTTTTATCAGCTATGTGGCCCGGCGATCAAAAGATTTGCCCGCCCCTGGTCTAAAACCTGCTATTACCTACATGGCCATCAAGAGAAGTCATATCAAAAAACATGTTTCAAGGAATTACAGATGTACGCGTTGTACTTGATTGTACTGAGATTTTTACTCAATAATAAATAATGTCGTCCTTTTTTAAAATAATTTTTACTAATTTGTTTTAAATATAAACTTTAAACACACATTAATCTTGTATTATCATTAAAATTAGTGATGAGCAAAATCGGCCTTGGTCTTGCAGTCTTGGTCTTGGTGTTGCATTTTTGCAAGACCAAGACCATACTTACACTAGCAAGACCGAGACCAATACTGAGTATGCAACATGGACATAGTATGTCCATGGTATGCAAGAACAAGATCAAGACCAAGACCGGGTATGCAAGACCAAGACCAAATGCGCAAGACTTAAACTAAAAGTTATAACTTCCGTAATAATTATGATATTATGAATATTTGTCATCATTTCAATATATGAATTTCTTAGAAGAAAACAATGTGTGTGTTTGAAACTTACGGTTTGCTTAGCTATACTTTACACAAAATTTAAAAAAGGTTACGAAGATAGTAGGAATGTGGACAAAATGATGAAATCATTATACTAATCATTAATTCAGCGACGTTTCGGTCATATATTTGACCTTCATCAGGCATCTAAAAATGACCGAAACGTCGCTGAATTAATGATTAGTATAATGATTTCATCATTTTGTCCACATTCCTACTATCTTCGTAACTTATTGTATTAAATATGGACACAACAACTTCGAATTTAAAAAAGGTTTTTACAATTGTCTGAGAAAAAGTATTCTTCATGGACAACAGCTGGTTTTCTTTTTAAATTTTTACTTTCATTAGGTAGGTTTAAGTGTACACATTGTCTTTTTATTATTGTATATTTCGTATAAGACAGTCAGATTTATATGCTCTGAATAATAAATATATCTATCTATCTTTTTTTGACACAAAATAGTTTATTTACGCATTTAAGTATTTAAACGGTAGATTTTCGAGTTTACATAACTGTATAATTAATTGCAATTTACATGATTTTTCATTCGGCACTTGGTAGAACATGATTAACAAACAAATAGTAAAAACACGTGTTTATTTTACTATTTGTATTACTTAATTATAGTATTTAATTTACAATTTATACCTATCAGAAACCCTATTGATGATAGTATAGTCGAACCTCTGTAAGTCGAACTTCAAGGGAGAATATTATTTTCTTGTTTTATACTTTTCAGTAGTCGGGGTTTAGTTTTTGAACTTATTTCATACACACACAGCCCTACGGACATCATCGCCAAAAAATCGGAAAGTTATTTCACGCCGATTTTCGAAAAACGAGGTTTCGTCAGATTTCGATATTTTGAGGTCCTAGAAAGCTATTATAATAATAATAATAATAATAGCATCTTTATTAAGAACCAGAGTAGGTATAATAGCGTTAAGAACAAATGCAATATAATATCACTTAAAATCAAAGTTTAAAATTTGAACACTATCATAAAGGACATAGTCATTAAAAATTACAATGCACCATTTAAAAAGTTTAACAAAAACACAGCTTTAACATAGTTAGAGGTTAAAAAAAATAATCTGTCAGAGAATAAAATTCCGCATCAATCAAAAAATTGAAAACAGCCGTTTTAAAAGAAGAAAAAGATTTAATTGATCTAATTTCCCTTGGAAGTTTATTAAAAAACCTTGTACACATATATCTGCAACTGCCTTCGAACATAGTTAGTGAATGTTTTTGGTATTCATATTGAAGATTTCTGGTGCTGCCTAATGCAGAAATATTAATGAAACCTATATTTTTACGAAAAAAGCAGAGGCAGACATATATGTACAAGCATGGTAGGGTTAAAATTTTAAATTTTTTAAAAACACCTCTACAAGAAGTAGACTGCGGAATACCAGCAATTATGCGAATGACACGTTTTTGTATTCTGAACAGTTGGGTACTGTCTACAAATCCCCAAAATAGGATACCGTATCTAAGATGCGATTGAATGCAGCCAAAATAAGCTGTTCTTAAAACTTCCATACTAACTACTGGTTTGAGCAGTCTAAAAGCATAACATTGCTTACTAAGTTTAGAACAGAGATGTTCAATATGTGTTAACCATTCAAAGTGTTCGTCGACAAAAACTCCCAGAAATTTGCAGTTAGCAGAAATTTTCACTTGAGTATTATGTAAAACAATGAATTTAGGTTTAAATACACTACTTTGGCTGGTTTTAAACATAATACAGTCTGTTTTGGCCACATTCAAAAGCAACCCATTTACGGCAAACCAATTATTTGCCAGATTAAGCACCTCATCGGCACATTTCGAAATTGTATCAATCGATTTTCCTTTAATTAGTATGCCTGTGTCGTCCGCATAAGAAACAGTTAAAATTTGATTAAAATGTTTGGTTAAGAAACTTGGGAAGTCATTGACATAAATGAGAAAAGGCAGAGGCCCAAGTATGCTCCCTTGCGGAACACCTCGCCTTAAAACTAAGAGGTCACTAGTTTGAGAAACATTATTCTTAGAAATGGCAGATTTCTGTTTCCTGTTGTGTAAATACGACTTAAACCATTTAAGCGGAGTACCTCTGATCCCGTGTAAGGCTAATTTATTAAGCAAAATATTAAAATCAACAGAGTCGAATGCCTTTGAAAGGTCTAAAAATAGACCCAAAACAACGTTGCCTTTATCCAAGGCATCGTAAATATATTCGGACAAGCTGAATATAGCAGTATCAGTACTTCTATCACTTCTGAAGCCATGTTGAGACTTGTTTAATAGATTGTGTTTATTAAGAAATTGTAATAAACGATTACACACTACCATTTCAAAGATTTTAGAAAAAGGAGATAAAATACTAATGGATCGATAATTTTCAACAAGAGAAGGGTCACCTTTTTTAAGGATCGGTTTAACGAGTGCAATTTTAAGCTTGTCCGGAAATACCCCTTCAAAGATGGATTCATTTACTACGTGAGTTAAGGGTTTAATAATAAAAGCAATTACACTTTTTAAAAGACTATTAGATATGCCGTCATCGGCATAAGACTTTTTATTTTTCATTTTAAGAACGATATTTAACACCTCCTCTTCAGTGACTGGGAAAAAGAAAATTGAGTCTGTAGGGGAATCAACGACATCTAACAACTCAGCCTTGTCCTTCTGACTATATTGGCGATGATGCCCGTAGGGCTGTGTGTGTGTGTGTGCACGTGGCAGTGTATATTGTGTGCATGTTGACCTCATATATTTTGAAAAAAGTGTCCGATTGAAACGCGGTTTACGGCATCTACCGTAACCTTGTTGAGCTTAGATTTCCTGAAAATTTGGAATGATTCGGCCCACTAAATTCTGAGAAATGTCAAAAATACAAGTTCCAAAAATTTTTAGAAATTTGTCTTTTTGGAATATTTTCTAAACTACTAACCTATTAATTCAAAAATCTAATCAGGTCTTCTCCTTAAAAAACTGCGTCGAATTCCACAAACTGCATTAAAATTGGTTCATTTGTTCACGATATATCGAGAACAAAAATTCGTAAAAAACTGTTTTTTTTAATTACTCGCAAAAATTCTTATCATCACAATTTTTTTGTAATAAATGACTTTCTTACGTTTAAAAATCTGCGTTGATTGCTGCAAACCGCATCAAAAGCGATTCATTTATTCACGAGATATCGTGAACGATATATTTGTAAGAAAGTGTTTAGTTTTGAGCTCGAAGAGCTAAAAAATAAACTTCTTGCTACATTTTATATATTTTTGAACGTTTTGAACTCGAAAATAGCGGGAAGTTTCAGGGATGGTCTGCAAGGTCAAACTTCTTTTCAATTTTTTTGTCTGCCTGTCTGTCAATCTGTCTGTTTATCTATCTGCCTGTCTTTTCAGAACCTCCAGGAGGTCGTTGACCTCTGAAGTTTAAAGACTTATAGTATTGGACACGAGACCGAACCTAATGTTGAGTGAGATTATAGATTTTCTCTCCAGGAACAAAAAAGGTGGGATGTCTTCTGAAATATATGTTAACTTCTTTATTATTATGTAAAATAAGTAAAGACGTTATTTTCAATATTTGAACTTTAATCACTCCTGACGGAGAAAGGCTTACCAACTAGTGTGCACATAAAATTTTACTTGGATTATGAGCAATGTATTCAATCATGATGAATAGGTATTTAAATAAAAAATATAGTGACATTAATATTGAAAATTTTTCAGTACTTGGCTTTTCCGACGAACAGGCGTATTCCAATGTATCTGCCACAATTTATTTTTTGTAATTTTGTTTTGTAATTTTCCATGTAGATATTTTTCAATCCAAAAAATAGCCATTGAAAGGGTGAGAGCTGCTAGTATAAAAGTAATTAATGAAATTATGGACTGTATATTGATGGGAACAAAGGATGTTATTTCATTTTGTAACGGTGTTTGTATTGTAGTCTTGTAAATTCTTTGAAGCACACCTACTTCTTGCATTCTTACCATCCTAAATAAATACAAAGAAAAAAATTAAGTATTAGTACATAAATCGATTTTCTGTGATGCATTAATCATTTCTATAGCTATCATATCAATTGGCTGGTGCTTAATAAAATTAAAAAAAACTAAATTTTGATTATGATTTATCCTGGAAAATATATTTAGTCCATTGAAAAGTCTAAATACCTATATAGACGAAACGTCGTACAAAAAGTATATCTGATACCTATATTTTTGTTATTAGAAACAATAAACTCGTTAATTATTTCATGCTTCAAAATTTGTATCTCCATATCTTATATAAAATAAAAATTTGTTATTATTTCAGGCCAATTAGTATATTGAAATGTTACATATTTTTGGGCTAAAATTACATTTGTCAGAGGACGCAATTTTATTTTTTATATATCAAGAAGGGGATAGTGTAAAGTTAAATTCAAGTTTGTGGGGTCACAATCCTTGTCCCACGGCTGCCATTTTGAAAAAAGGGGTGCAAGTGGTTTCCATGGTTTATCTCACGAACTATAGTTCTCACAAAAAATTTTTTAAATATTTTTTGTAGAAAATATAATTTCCTACAACTTTGGTTCGGTAACTTTTTGTCGTAGATCCTATACAAGGTCAACAAGATCCTATAAATGTATACAATGTTGGCTTTCATATATAAGATCTTGAGCCGCAGCCTGGTCCATCAAAAAAAGCGAGGACAGAGTAATTATGTCATTTCTAAAATGACCGTGGATTAAGCCTATTGGGAATACTACGACAAAAAGTTACTGAACCAAAGTTGTAGGAAATTATATTTTCTACAAAAAATGTTTAAAATTTTTTTTTGTGAGACCTATAGTTCGTGAGATAAGCCATGAAAACCACTCGCACCCCTTTTTCCAAGATGGCGGCCGTGGGACAAGGGTTGTGACCCCACAAACTTGAATTTAACTTTACACTAACCCCTTCTTGATATCTAAAAAATAAAATTGCGTCCTCTGACAAATGTAATTTTAGCCCAAAAAAATGTAACATTTCAATATAGGTACTAATTGGCCTGAAATAATAACAAATTTTAATTTTACATAAGATATGGAGATACAAATTTTGAAGCATGGAATAATTAACGAGTTAATTGTTTCTAATAACAAAAATATAGGTATCAGATAGATATACTTTTTGAAGGACGTTTCGTCTATATAGGTATTTAGACTTTTTCAAGTTACTGCAAAAATAAAAAAGTCTAACTACATATATCTATAGACGAAACGTCGTATAATAAATAAATCTATCTACTATATTTTTGTCCACATATCTGCGATTTTTTCTTATTATTATTAACGCGATGGACATGATATCTAATGCATATAAAGTTAGTTTCTATTTTTTTAAAAGAAACTTACGTTTGACCTAGTACGTGTTTGTAAGGACTTCCTTTGGCAATTCCAAGACCACTAATTTTGTTCACGCCGCAGATAGGAATCACTTTTATTTTACAGGGAGGATCATTAGTTATATAAGTGGTTAGATACGTATATTTAGGGGTCTCACATACTTTGTCCAATCCTTGTTGGTATGATGTTAGTGTCGTATCAAGAAAATCACGATCGATTTTATTATACAATTTGTTTGTTGAATTCTACAAAACATACAATGAATCTGGAATGACTACCTAGTGTATCAGAAATGTATCGTATTTTAGTAGTACTTAGTAATACGATGATATCCCCGACCGTGATTCAGAAAGTTAAAAAAAATAAAGCTTCTTCAGGAAAAGCGACTAAAATGCATAAAATAATATCTATGCCATTTATGTAAAAAAATATATTTATTCAAAATAAATATATTTTTTTACAAGTTTTGAATGAATATCGGACGAAAACATTTTTTTTTACATAAATACCTAGCAATGTTTAAGGGGTTAGGGACAGTCAGGATTTTGAAAAAATCGATTTCTTTTTTGCATTTTCTTGTAGCATGATGTGTCGAAAATATTCCCTGAAAATTTCAAGTGAATTGAATGAATAGTTTCCGAGATAATTATTATATGGCCCAGGATTAGGTAAGGTGAAAAATTTAAACGCGTTTTTCTCGAAACTATGATTTCGAAGTCGGTGACCAAATTCAAAAACCACTCGATGGATTTAAATGACATTTTTTCAGCTTATTGAAAGCATAAAAAACTAGAAATTGATCGAAGGATATTTGTTTTTGTTGAAAACTTCGACTTTATTCTTGTTTCTTTCCTTGAAAATTCAGATGTAAGCTTTTAGAAGCCGCCATTTTATTAATTTTCAAAAAAAAATCTTTGTCCTAGATTTACTATTAAACTGAAGATTTTTCTTTGTTTTATTGATTTTGGATGAACCAGCACAAAGTTAGATAGTCACCGCAAAGCATTACCTACTTGTGAAAGGGGTCCAACAAAGATAGTTAACTGGGTCCAAAAAATTGTTTTTTTTTTTTTGAGAATTTAGTGTAATACTATTAGTTAGCCCTTAAACAATATAAATAATTTGTTCCCTGCTCCAAAAGGTTTCTGATTTTCAATAATATAAAAAAACTAAGTTTGAAAAAAAACATCAAAATCGAAGCTGTTCTTGCGGACTTCGAAGTAAAAGGCTTCATTGACTCGACTACCGGCCTTTCCTCTAAATGCCAATTTTGTGTCTAATTAACCCGAACTAGAATTGATCTTACTGTTCTCAAAGAATACCGTTAAGAAATGAAATGTACTTTTTTTAATGTTATTACCTTAATTAACTTAAATAATGAACCTCCAGGTAACACGCCGAGTGTGTAGGATCCGTCCTCCGCCATTTCCTCTAACGAGGTAAACGGCATCTTAGGTGTAGAAGCTGTCAGATAACTTATAATTCCACAACCGTATGCATCGTAAAATACATAATATGATAAATAGATAGCAAAAAATAAAATACGTTTTGATGTTAAATTGCAGAATTGTACATCTAAAAATAACATTTTTCTTATTAGTACAAATAAATTTAATTGTAATAAGTATGTCGTTTGTTTCTAAGTCATTTTACAGTTTGTGTCACCGGGTACGGAAATCCCTCAACTTAGCGGTACAACTTAACAAAAGTTTTTTTTTAACTCACATACTGAAGTAATGAAAATAAATTCCTAGAGATATCTTTCACAAAAAGGTATTCCCAACTAGATCACGTCCAAACGTTTATATATTATATTATATTCGTCAGAATAAATAAATCTCAGCTACCAAAAACTTACATTTCATACTGTTATGTTTTATGTAGCACCGTGCAAAAATTAGTCCAACTGTTGTTACAATCACTAATGCGAGAATGCTTAGCCAGAGTTTTACTGAAAATGGTTCTATATAATCCAACCATTTAAAATCTTCACCACCGTCTTTGATAAGGAGAACTACGCTGAAACGTAAACATTCAAAATAATTTCCAATGTTATATGTGAATTGAAACAGCAGGTTATGCTTTCATATACAGTATAAACTCTGTATAGTAACACTCAAGAGACTGTGCACTTTGTGGCGTTATACAGAGTTGTCGTTAAACGGAGAGAAGAAACAAACCATTAATAATTTTTACTATAATATGTAATTTACTCAAATATATAAAATTTACAACTGATCAACAAACATTCATACTATCACATATTACAGCTGAGGTAAACATATGAAAGATAATTCCAACAAACAAAAAAACGAATTTTTTAGAATCTTCGGTACACATGATACCGACAACAGGTTCGTTTCAAGCAGCCAGCGAACGGTTTCGAAACCGTCACCTGCATGCGCAGTAGGTAAAACGTGTTCTAAAATCGCCACTAACAGCTTCGTTTTACCTACTGCGCATGCGGGTGACGGTTTCTAAACCGTTCGCTGGCTGCTTGGACGAACTTGTTAAGTTCGTTCCAAGCAGACAGAACCATGAAATTATTAAAATGATTTTTTCCTTTTTGTGTTTCAATATTTTCAAAGCTCCAAGTGTCGTTAAAATATACACCGATTTTCAAACTTAACGCCGCGGTATATTATGTAAAATTTCGTGCTTTGTAATTCTTGAATTACTTGCACATATACTCCCACTGGTTTCTTTATAGATTCATATAAAATTTTCATAAGGTTACGTGAAGAAAATATTCGAGAAAAACGTTACCAATTTATTAAGTAAATACACAGTAGGTCATAATTATTTTTCATAGCACCCACACATGTGTAAATTATTAATAATAATAATTATTACTGTGTATTTAATTAACAAGTTGATAACGTTTTTCTCGAATATTTTCTTATGTAACCTTATGAAAACTTTACATGAACTTTAAGAAAAAAATAGAGATTTCGAAAATGTAAAAAAGTCAATCCCTTTACAATCAATTCTATACGGCCATGACAATCGACATATTTTTTTTGCCGCGAAACATTAATTTTTGTGAACGCAACCGGCTTCGCACGGTTATTTCGTGCGGGTTATTTTCACAGTTAATCAGGGTTACACAATTTTTTCACTAATTTTTCTAGGTTCTTTGGTCTCTAAATAATCAAAAAAAGTTTCGCCGGTTGTAAAGGGATATGTTCCCGTTTGGAAAAAAAATGTAATATGTAATTTTCCGTGTAAGTCTGAAGTACAAAAAAATATACCTCAGCAGTTTCCGACAGCAAATCTCGAATTGAACAAAAAACTATTTAAACTTTCTTTTTATCTAGTAGGATACACGAATTATTCACTGTTACCACTTTCACTAAACATATTGTATGATATACCTATAAACTTTAAGTAAACTCACTCATGCTGTATTAAACCATGTAGAAGTCGGCCAATGAAAATCGAAGGCTTGTAATTATCACATGTGCTCCAATAATATCACTATGTCCATCTTTCATTAAACCAAACAAGTCGTCATGTGTCATAATTGATTTGTTATTCACGATTGTTCGGAACTCTATCCTAAAATTTATATAATTATCATTACAGTAGAACCCCGATTAACCGAGATAACATGGGGAACACACTACTCGAATAACTGAAAACTCGGATAATCCGGATTAATTTTTTATTCATTAAAAAAATAAACACAAATGTACTTTAAACGGTTTATAAACGTTTTTACCATGTAAATTTTTTATTAATAAATTATTTTATCGCCCCGACGATTTTAAATGGAAATATGTACATTACATACTATATTTTAGAAGCTCGGTTAATACGGATATTGGGTCTTTAGTGACTTGATTAATCCGGATCATAGACGCGCGTACCTGCATTAAATTGGCTCGGTTAATCCAGAGCTCGGATAATTGCGACTCGGATAATCGAGGTTCTACTGTATATCAATTACTAAGCACATTATTTTTTCGACAGGATTTTTAGAACCTACGAACATGATGCAGTTTTATGAAAGATTAAGAAATTGTAATTTTTTGCTCTTTTCAATTCTCACTACTTGCCAAAAGATGTCAAAAAATTTTGAATTTGATCATTTTTCGTGATTATACAGCGATTTGAAAATCACAACATTTTTATCTGATGCTGTGGTTAAGTTTAGCAATGTATTAGATAACAATCTCATTTATTGCTCAAGAACATAACGGGGACCAAACTTGAAAAGAATATTTGACGTACAACTTAAAAATAGGAAGGCTAGGAACAGATAAGGATAAAATAGGAAAATAATAGAAATATAATTATTAAAGGTTTGGAATGAATATGTTAAACAAGAAGATATCGGAAGCTCAAATACCTTACCGAAAATTCAAATGATGTCGTATTTCATTCAAAACGCAGATACTATATTTCTCAGTCGGCCGAGGTTTCTTTCTAACAATTTTTGCTGCGTAGATATTTAAATTATTCATGCTGTTCTTTAAATTAAAACATTTACTGATATTATTTTTCAAATAACCCATACTGTCCTTTATTTGTTTTTGCTGATCATTAGAAGAACATAAATCACATAGTATATTATTTGAATCAAATACGAAAATATGGTCACTAAATGAACGTATTTCATATTTATCGAAGTCAGTATTATCCTCATTGATTTTTTTAAAGAATATCCACCTTATGTAACGGGATTCAGATATTTTAAGCCCCTAAAATAATATTTATTAAAGGCACAAAAAAAGTCAACAGACATCGGATCAAAGCATGAAACAGCCCAAATAATCTGATAAGATTCAAATTTTAATATTGTACTCATTTTGTGCAGCTCAACTAATACGAAACAAATGTTTAAAGACATATGTTTTTGATTTTGGTTACTTGAAATTTTACACTAATAATATTTCAAAAAACCTTAAGGCCCTTCTCACACGGAGCTACTCAAACGAAACCAATTACTAACTCGAGCTACAAATCAGTCTCTAGCACTAGTATTTCAATGGAGGTTCGCACACGGCGCTATCGGTTAGTAATCAGTTTGTGACCGGTTAGTGATCAGTTTCAAGCGACGCGGCGTGCTGGTCGCCACGCTACTAGTTACTAACCAGTTACCAATAAAACAACAAAAATGGCTGATCCAATCCAAAATTTAAAACTGGTAGAAGCTGTCGAAAGGCATCCTTGGCTATATAATTACACGTTAAGTGATTATGCATACGTACAATGTTCAAGAGTAATTTTTATTTTGTAGATTCTGAAATATTAAAACATTGTAAAAACTTGCCTGAGTGTTATTAAAATTCTCTCCTTAGCGCTGACACATTCACGCATTGTAGTATTCTTTTTGTGAATAAAAGGAGACAGTATTTCCACTAAATTTAAAAATGTTTCTTTGGACATTCTATAGAATGCCAAAAATTTCGCATCATTTCCCTGTAGCTCTTTGGCAGCAACAAATGCCCTACAATTTAAATTTTTTTCTATATAAGGATGAATCCAATATTGGCGTTTTTTCATTCGTCGTTGCCTTTTTTGATTATAATAATATAAAATAATATCCTCATCACTTGATTCAGATTCAGAAAACATTATGACAGCTCAAATGAAACAAGTGATTAAACAATGATTTGAGTAGCATCGTGTGCAAAGTTTGGTTACTAACTAGTTAGTGATTTTAGTTAGTAATCAGTTTAGTTTCATTTGAGTAGCTTCGTGTGAGAAGGGCCTAAGAGATTCGTGTCATAATCCCTGAGCACAAGAAGTACAGAACCGATTATTCTACGAACTTTTCTTGAGGTCGAACTTTACTTTTACGATTGTCATTTCTCAAAAAAATGTGATCCATGCAGTGATGAATATACACCATAAAGCGAGAATACTTTTTTTCTAGAGCTAGAAATATTTCGATTATTAGACTTCTAATTAAAAATGATATGTTTGCACCGAACTTACAGCATTTATGACTACTTCATGAAAATAGTGGAAAATGAACATATAAGAAGACGGTGTTAATAAAAGCCAAGATTCTGCGCTATGGACCAAAATAACAAAAAGAGAAAAATTAGGACACCGTTCACTATAAAAACCTAGGACACAAAAAAGTTATATCTAACGCTGGACTTATGGAATAAAATTGTGTGTTATTTTTAATTTGTTACTCTAGCTCAACAGAGAATTATTAAAAATGGTAGTGTTAATAAATCGCCATATTTATATTAATAATGATAGTTTATGAAGTTTAATCGCAATCAGAACAATTTTCAGAACTGTATGTGTTTTTCCGTCTAGAGAAAAAAATACCCTAACGTTCTGTAATAGCCTAAAATCCCAGACCCGCCAGACCTATGCTATTTCAGCACTGCTAAGATTTTATCAGTAAAGCGGGGGCTTTTTAGAGATAACACGTTCTTAAGGTATATAATACATGTGCTTACCTACGTACGCAATGGTATTATGCATGCATATGACTGCAAGTGAAATTCCAACCCACAAGTGGGAAATGGTACTAGTTTAGGTCAAAAATCACTTTCCAAAAATTTTACAATATTTTCCCGTTTTGAGGTCCCCCGAATCCAAAAAACATAATTTTGAAAAAACTCTGTGCGTCTGTTAGTCTGTTTGTCTGTGAACACGATACAGGTCAAACGGATGGTCGGATTGAAACCAAATTTTGGGAGGATGTTTGGTATGCAAATATAAAGAGCCCTATTGTTTTCGGAGAAAATCGGCGCATGCGCAGAAGAGATATATGCTAAAACTGTATTTCTTATATAATAATGGTATACCTTTCATAACGGCTTATTATTCTATTTATTTTTTCAAGAAAGTTTTATCAAAAAATTTTTTTCTAAACTTTATAGTTTCGGAAATATTTTGAAAATAAAAAATAATCATCCGTTCTTTTGTTTTTTGGATCTGTCAGAAATAAACTAGTTAGGCATGTAGGTAACCATGGCAACGAATAGTTAATATCATATAGAATACACGTCATTACCTTCGTCACCTCACGCGATATCAGAAATTTTATTTTCTTTATTATAATCAAATGTCAACACTTTTGAAGTTGGAATGGTCCCGTCGCCCAATTGACTGGCATTTTTTTACAGCTTCATGAAATGTAGGTTGTTTATTGGTTTCCATGGAGTTTTTCTCTATTAAAATCGTAGACTACTCTCTGTGTGTATAATTCTTTCACTCGCACTCATATGGATGCTTAATACCATTGCGTACTTAGGTAAGCACGTGTTTTATGTATTTTTTGAACCTGTTATCTCAAAAAGGCCCCCGCTTTCAAGCTAGCAAATTGGCATACGTTTATAACTAATTATTGTACATTTATTAATAAAATATTAGCAGTACTGAAATGACGTAGGTCTGACGGGTCTGGGATCTTGGTATATACTAAGAAAATGAAATTATAGGCAGATCACGTTACTATTTTTTATACCCGTGTCTGTGTCGGATATTTGTTGTCAAAATTCGATCTTAGATTTTCATATAATGACCCGTGTCTATTCATGAATCATTCATTACTAATACTTTTTAAACTCACCTTGCATACATTATGAAATAGGGTCGTTGTTGATGATGGAAATACAAGGTACAAGCACTGATTGCATGGTTTATATTTTAGAAGTGAATCGTTTCTTTTTATGAAAGAATATTCATTGATAATTGAGATAAATGTATTCTGTTGTAGTAAGGATTTTACAATATGACTTTCGATGTTAAAAAATGCTTTAAAAAAATACAGTTCTATTATTATAACTCTTTATTTTAATTATTTTCGTGCTTAGGTATGCTTTATTATTTGCAGAATAACTTAAACGAATGATAAAAAATAATGTGTACATTTTTACTGTTTGTAGATCTATTCAAAATTAGAAATAATTATCTTTGAGTTAATATATAAATTGAAAAGAAACGACTTTAAATATGATAAAATTATTTATTTGAGAAACTAGTGTTGTCACATTTAAAAAAATTAAATTTAAAATTGATATTAAAGTAGCATAACTAGGCTACTTTAATATCAATTTAAAATTTATTAAGGCCTCACTATTTTTTTTTTATTTGTTGAACGTCCAAGTTCAATATTAAATAAAAGACCACTGATCAATTACTAATATCAAAGAAGTATTATACGATTACAGTATTTGGACACAAATGTAAATGTGGAATTTTTTATAGAAAAACAGTTCCAAAAATATATATGTATTAAAATAATAATAAAGAATATTAATAAATATTTTTGGAATTGTTTTTCTATAACAGTTGCTAATATTATTATACACAGAAAAAAAAACGGTAAAGTGGAATCTATTCTTGCACAATTAGTGTTCCGTATTATCATTTATGTGTTTAGCCCTTTGCCTCTACGGTTATAAAGAAATAAACAATTAATTTTTCGCTCTGAAATGTTTCAATACTCATATTTTTTTTCCTTTTTAGGCTGTCAAGTTATTTACTAAAAAAGATATTTGAAACAATAAAGAAAAAATGAAAACAAAAATACATTATTGCCCAACGTGGGGCTCGAACCCAATATTTAAGTATTATTCTCGAAAAATGTTGAAAAAAACATACATTTTATTCAGTTCGCGTTTAAATATGCTTTCAACTGGCAGCTTACACGTTGCCCTTAAAAATGTTTTTTTTTCTTTTCCTAATTTATTCCCTGAAATTGACATTTCAAATGTTTACATTAAATAGTTTAAATAAAATCGCTTGCGACAGACGGACGCAAATATGATTCCATTTTAGACGGAACACTAAAATGATAATATATTTTGACCATAATAAAAAAAAAATAGACACAAACCTGGTTGGGAGTCATTTCGCAATACAACAATTCGTTTAATGTCAAATTTAGTTTGAACTGACAATATAACGTTTACGTACCACAAATGCGTTAACATTTTTTTTTTATTTAGATAAAAAAGAAACGAAGAATTAAAATAAAAACATATTATAAAACTTGAAACAATAACTAACATTAATAATAAAATAAGTAATAAAAACAAAAAAATTGATATATAATTGTTGGAAAGGAATGTATTTAAAGTTTTGGTGATACTACAATTTTCCGCGTGTCTTTAGAAAGATGTCTACAAATGCACATTAAAATTTTAAACTCATAATTAAACGGGACTTTTTGACTTTTGAATTATATTAACATCGTTATATCTTTGTTTTTTACAAACTTACGGTGATTCGGCTATATCTATAATCTGTATAAAATAGTGAAAACTACTGGTATGTCCTGCAGACGGAGACGCAGCCCTACGTGTAAATATATCATTTGAGACAATACTATAACTACTAAATAGGGCGAAGAAGGATAAATAGTTATTCAAAAAAAAATTGATTTAAAAAATGTAATTACTAGACGCAAATAACACGTAGAATTGTTTATGATTTTTTTATAGTGAAGCTAAAATACATTTTAGATTGATTGTATATTCACTGAAGTCCAGTTATTGAACAGGTATCATTTATTTTATAATATTTTGTACTCAACTATAGTTAAAAAAGTCATTAATACATATGTTTTCATATAAAATGAAAAATGATCACTATGGCTGTCAGTTACAATTGCTTTGCCTTTATTTTATTTTGAAAATATAATGCATAATTGGTATTTAATACACCTGAACTGTCTATTAACTTTATTCGCAGAAGCTACGATGTAATGTACAATAAAATAGAAAATATACGTAGGTAATTTTGAATCTCTATAGGTAATTACAAATTATTAGTAGTTTATATGTGTCTAAAAATCAACATAGGAATTATACTTATTAACTATTCTGTTACTAATTGTGACATTATAGTAAAATTAGCTTTAACAAGTTTAACAAGTCAAATAAGTTACATTTTTGCACGTATCGAAAAAATCCTCAGAATCGTTTCATAATTGAAATTTAACTCATTAGTAAAGATAGAAATGTGCTGCCAAAATTTTATTAAAATCGGCCTGACAGGACCGAACTTAAAATTTTTTATGAAAACGTTAGTTTGTAGTACATAGTGAAGGGTGTATTTAATAAGGTATGAATTGATAATAATATTGAAATTAAGAAAAAAATGTAATTTTAAGGACTGTATGAAGGGGTTTTGTCCAAAAACAAAAAAGTTAAGTTCACATAACAAAGCCACACTGCATTAGCAAATACACTATATTGTCGGCAGGGTTTGGCACTGCGACCCGAGTTATTTAAAGTTGGTAACACTATTTTATCTCGCCTACAAAAAACCATCAGACCTGTGGCTTTACATTGTTCATTAGACAGTAGCAAGCAGCCTAATAATAACAGTGCCATCTTGTGGCATTAGAAATAACCTCCAAGTGAATATACATATTATCCTTTCTTTAGGTACACCAATATTTGTTTGTGACAAATAATTCGGTATCATTATGTTTCTGAGAACATTTGTACTTAAATGTTCGACACTGCTAAAACCTGAAACCAATAATCTTAAAATGAAATTGAGATATAAAAAAAATCGCCTTCTATCGATGAAACAAAAAGATAAAACATTTAATACTTGAATGAAAACAGGGAAGCACAATGTAAGATTCTATTTTATAGTTTTTATCGTAAGCAATCTCCGGCCTGGTTTCTATCGATTATCTTATGTCGATAAACTTCAAACTGTTATTCAGCGAGGCGAATGATAATGTTTATTAAACTTTGAATATTTGTTGACATTACTGAACAGAAACAATAAAACATTATAGAATGGTAAATAAAATAATTATTATAGGAATTTATAATTCCTATAATAATTATTAATTAGCTTAAAACTGTACATTTTTTATTCTTAGTATAAAAAATATAGTTAGAGTATGGCAACAGAAATGATAGCAGAAACGCTCTCTTTCGTGTAGTCTGAGTCCCTCTCTACAAATTCGCTTAGTGGAGTGGGAGTCTAGCGCGTTGCGATACGACGCTGGGGCACTTTAAAAAAAAACGGCAAAATCTAAATTCAAATACTAAATAGCAGAAAATGACTGAAAGGCATGTGGGAGGACTTCCTAATTGCAGAAAAATACTTTCTGTCAATTTACCTCCTGCAGAGACTGTAAGTATAATAAATAAATACAAAATAAATAGATTTTTAAAGAAAAAACTCTTCTTGTAGAGAATCCCAAGGTACTGTTTTCTGCCAAAATCGACCGTGCAAAAACGCGTCATGTTCGCGGAAAGTTTAACATGGTATTCAGGTAAAGCATTAATAACAAGTACATTAAATTGACAGATTGCGATCTAGCAGTGACAAAATTGGCAGATAATATTTTTTTAAAACTTTTTGGGTACTAATAGAAAGCCTGGTGTTAATGCGAATTTTTTCCTGTGCAAGTTTTGAAGAATCATCGAAAGGAAATGAGGTTACTTGGAGCCACGAAATTTTTTTCTCGTATTCCGGGCCACCCAATCAATCATTCCGTCAAATTAAAATTTTTCTAAAATTCTATTAACATTTTTTTTTTTTATTTTTGAAAGGATTTTGAAAGTCTCTGCAGGGAGTAAATTGGCAGAAAATATTTTCTTCTGCAATTAGGAGATCCCCCCAGATGCCTTTCAGTCATTTTCTGTCATTTAGTAGAGGAATTTTGAATTTTGCCGTTTCTATTTAAAGTGCGTCATATCGCAACGCGCAAGACTCTACTAAGTGTATTTGTAGATGAGAGCGTTTCTGCCACCAAGTGCTCCTTGACCATTTCTGTCACCGTCTCACTAATAACTGTACTTTTCATTCATTTTATCAAACGTTCGAAATGATGCTCCTAGCATCGGCTAGAGATGCTTATCCCTTAACCGGTGACGTGGTATTTGTGCCACACAACTGGTGACTTTGGGTCTGTCAGACCCAGTAAAAAAAAACAGTTTTTTAAGTGCTTTTTCAACACACAACCAAATGCAACTGGCTATATTATCATTGTTTAAGGTATTTTTCAATTGTTAAAATAGAGTTATATGGCATTAATTAGAAAATAGGTAATTATACATGAAAAAATATAAAATGAAAGAGAAAATCCTAGTAGTTTGTATATAGCCTTTATTATAACTTTTTTATCATTAACCAATCTTTTGTAACACATTATGGTTTTGGAAACTGAAACTTTAATGATTAAAGTACAAAATAAAATCAACGGAAAACAAGAAAAATATATATTATGAAAAACTGCAATGCCTGAAGTCAATGAAAAATCGTAATTCCAAAATATCACTCTCTAGCACAATGAATGCATATTTTTTCTACGCATGATAAACAGACTGGTTTTTTGCATCTAACGCAGCGCAGATTCGTTTTTCTGTCATTTTTGTAGCTGCATATAAGACACCTTTTTCTTTTATAAGGTTCAACTTCCTCAGTTTCAGGAGAAGGTACAGGTTTATCTAAAAATTTAGATATACCTGTACGAAGTTCTCTTGGAAGTCTATTGTTAGCTAGTCTCGCATTTAGATGTTGTATAGTCACTCTCTAATTCATCATACCACTGTAGCACTACTTTTTCATAATCTGGATCCGTAGATCGTACAGTTTTACTTCCAGAAGCCATTGTACAAATGTTACGTATATGGTGACAATGGGTCTCACAGACCCTGTAGAGTTTTTAACTATTCGCTATAAATCTATGGTTACAAATAATAACACATGCTTTACGGCATCTAACTAACAACTGAATAGTAGGAGGGTATCTGACTAGGCGGATCGACGCGTGCAACAGTTTAAGACTTACGAGGGTTTGATTATATCAATGGGTCTCATAGACCCAGGGTCACCAGTTAAGGGTTATGAATTATGATAACTTATCAGTTAGTTAGTGTCACTGAGTGAATGTAAATAATGGTAATTTTTTGACACTCGTATCTTAGAGAAACTATTCCACCTAGACGTATGAAATTTGGAATACTGCTTCTATATGGTAACCTCAACATCCCTGAAGAAATTCAGTTCGAAATGAAAATGGTTCGTGTAATAATATAGCACAATGCCTTCCGAGAACTGGCGTACCCCGTGCGTTATGATAATATTAAATACATACTGTATAATAACTACTAAATTGTCTACTTCGTTTTTATTTCACGTATTAGAATCGTTCCCTGATCTCTTTTAATTTAAATTCAACTATAGTTTCAATCAATAGTTATATTTTTAGGTAGGTACATTATAAATTTTTAAACGAGTAGAAATGTTCTTTGCCATTTTAGACTGTACATATTGATATATTGTACTAAAATATCGAAGGTAAAATATGTTTCCAGTCAAATGAACGGCCCTATGGCAATATTTTCTTCGTTTCTGTTTCCGTTGTATGTATGTGATAGGATGTATGGGTCGTACGCTTGGTCAAAAGCTCAACAAGTTATATGTAAGCAATTCCCCGCGAGCTTTATTGATACAGAGGTCGTTTTGGTTGGCTGCATTAGCGGCACATTATATTTTATTTTTACTGTTAGAGTACGCTATTCTTTCAGTATGAAAAAAAAAACTCATAAAGAAAAATTTTTACGATGAAAGCATCAAAAGCAAAATAATCGGCTTTACTTGTCTATATAATATGTAGTAAGAAAATAATATATTTATTTTGTTCATAGGTTCATAGCGCCGCATAATAGATTTACACATCAAAAACTTATTATAAAATGTGTGTATGTAAAAAATTACAGTAGGTATTTTTTTAACTCTATACTTATATAAACAGTTTTCATGTTGATCAATATATGAAAAGAAATCAATTTAAAATTCTAATTTAAAAAATTAGATCCTTAACAGAAAGTTAATTAACTTCAGGTAGTTTTGTTACAAAAGTTTTCAAACACAATTTAATAATATCAATAAAACAAACAAACAAAGGGTATAAAGTCAATTGTTTAATTCACTGTTGTGTGACCGTTAGACATTGGAGCTGGTAGAATGTCCGTTCAACAGAACCAGAGAGCATTTAATGTTGCCCTTGGGAATTGCCCCAACTCCCTGACTAACGAAACATATTTACTGGTTGACAGGTGGGGACTGACTCTTAAATTAACAATCTGTTGATTCGATGAAAGTCAAATAGTTTGCTGCTAGGCGAGTTGCAAGAAGTGAGTTAATGACCGACAGTTTCCATGTTCCTGAACCCTTTAAATTCGTGGTATATCCCATGAATGTTTAATTTTATTGCTGTATTATTATTATTCCTTAGACCACAATCAACTAAATAGTTAGGTATATATTTATATGTTAAAACTGAAACTTATAAGCATTCGTTGCTTTGTTTACGCGAGATTTAACATTGACTTTAAGATTGTAAGATTCAAAGTTAACAGCACTTCATGTTCGCATTGAGGTTAAACCTAACTAAATATTATGATTTTTAACTACATTTGGTAAGCCTAAGGACTACACTGTAACCAATGTTAAGGACACATGTGAGCAAAAAATTCCATTGAAAAAACTATATTGAATCATAATTTTCTTGACCTTACACAAATCGAAGTTGATCAAATAATAAATTTAAAAAGTTTTAACGGCGCGATTAAAAAAATTACAATTAACATTAATCGGATACAGTGTTGTTTAATGCTGACCAGGAAAAAAATTTTGACAACTTTTAAGACCCAATTTGGAATATTATATTTCGTTATATTTTCTTTCTAATACTTTTACTGAAAGTTTTAAATTTGGAGTTAAATATGAAAGTAAGAAAAGGCAGAGAGCAATATTATTATATTTGAAGTCTTGATTTATTCATAACATTTTAATGTAGAAATGAAACGTAAGAATAAAACATATCACACGCATGGATAATTCAGGAAATTAAAAAAGTTTCTTATGCACCTTCTTTGTATATTTTCTTTTCAATCTTCTTAAACCATAAATTATTTACACAGGGTACTTGAATACACAATACGTATGAAATAAGCGTATTCGCATTTGTTTATTTTTTTTTGTAAATAATATTTTTTGTAATTTTTTTTAAAAGTCTGGAAGATATCTTGAATTTTTCAATAGTTTTTTACTATTCTAACCGACAAATGGGGAATGGTACTAGTTTAGGTCAAAAATCACTTTTCAGAATTTTACAATATCTTTTCGTTTTGAGGTCCCCCGAATCCAAAAAACATATTTTTGGAAAAACACTGTGCGTATGTTTAGTCTGTGAGCACGATATGTAACTGTTACCCCAGTTATTTATTTCCTAACCCGAGCGGAAGGCTTGGGTTAAGTTGAGTTCGACGGGATGGCGTTCAGGGATGATGGGTGCACTGAGAGAGAAACACTCATAATCTTAAATAGTATAATATTATTTACACTACAAAGATAAGTCCCCAAATGGGACTGGGTTGAAGACCCTAATATATACAAAAACACGAAACATTTACAAAATGGACTTACCGAACATGACTGCGCCGATCACAGGGTGAAGATCGAGGACACACACACACCGTCAAAACTAACTTACTATCTGACTGTATTCACTATCTACTATCCACTATCCACTGCCCATCATTATCCACTGTCCCCGCGCGCCGCGTGCTACGCTATTTAAATAGCCCGATGTATGACCATCCCAGCTGTATACAGCGGTCATTCACTTAGCGTAATCAGCTATTAAGCAGCGCGTGCGGCGGACATATCAGATTTCACCCGGTACACCTGTGAGTGCTTAGACAGCACACAGTGCTCACAGTACACAGGTGGCTCGGAAATCTATGGTTAAGCCTGTTACATTGCTCTCCCCTTAGAACAAACCAACTCGGTTTGTCCGAGTTTGTTTGTTTAAAAAATTCAAATCGTCGTAGTGTGTGTGTATCTCTCCCTCCATACTGGTGACGCAATCGATGCAAGGTTTACAAAACCCCAAAATTTTTCTAATAAAATTTTTCTATTAAAATTAATAACATACCAACTAATTCTGGTAGAGTTTTAAATTTTTATTCTTAAGATAGTTATGGTTCATAATCTAACGGATAATTCTGTTTCATTATTAAATATTTATTTACATTATGTAAACCAAAATTCCACATAAATATTCTTTACTGATTTCGTCAAATTCTACTTGATAATTTTCTTATCCTTTCAAATTCACTAATAAATCCATCAAAATCATAAATTAACAAATTCACAAAAAAAAATCATACTTCACAAAACAATGTTAATAATGTTGACTGTCCCTTTATATAAAATTCTTTATAAAATTCAACGCATTTCTCGAAATTAGCCATAAATATTAAAAATAAAATAGGGAAAGCGTAAATGGCACTCTAGGATTTATTAAGCTATTATATCGGCTTGTCTAACACCCACGGGTGGTCAGATACCCGTGCTCGTGCTCTAGTGCGATAGCGGACACGCTCGCCCTGCGGCTCTTCAGCCGGCAGTCCTTCTTGTACCCTTACGGTGACATCGCCATCATCATCGGATTCGTCCGATATCTCACGCTCGTCCTCCGCGGTGAGGTCTTCTATGGGTTGTTCGTTTTCGTCACGTGGGGTCTCTGGTTCAGGCAGACCCTCTGGCGCTATTTGTATAGTGAACCATGTATCTTCATTTTCATCACGTCTCTCCTTCAAGTCATTTTCCCTTTCATCAGACTCACAATAATAAATTCTAATGTTTATGTTACTGTCTTTAAATACATCAATAATTACATCTTTCACATCTACCCACTTAAGCTGATCCAACCCTGTACCGATACGCGGCATGGCTAGCTTTTGAAGTGCGTTTAGATGCATATGTTCGCGAAGAAATTCCAAGCTTTTTCGCAACGCGTTAAGGGTGGGTTTATTAGCACTAAATCGTTTAGTTACCAAGTAGTACAAATATCTACCCTCATGTACAAGATGCGCGATTGTACCCACTTTGGCGTTCTGAGCCTTTAACTCTTTTACCCCATGAAATCTTTCCTTGAATTGTAACGCGATACCCTTCCCCATCCGAAGGTCTTGAGCTACGCAATGCGCCAGTGCGTACTCGGGTGGTGCTGT
This sequence comes from Xanthostigma xanthostigma, assembly GCA_963575645.1. Lineage (NCBI taxonomy): Eukaryota > Metazoa > Arthropoda > Insecta > Raphidioptera > Raphidiidae > Xanthostigma > Xanthostigma xanthostigma. Next base: position 19,313,748 of record OY754467.1, read on the forward strand.
AAATAAATCCCCTTCTACTTCCTCAATTCTAAATTCACTCTCATTTTCCCCTTGAGGTTCGTCGTTTGGATGTTCGTCCTGTGGTCCCTTATAATGTTTCAATTTATTCGCGTGAACTACTACAGTTTTTCTCCCATTAATTTTCGAAATTTTAAAAGTCACTGGTCCTTTAACCCCTATAATTCTGTATGGACCAGTCCAAGGTCTAGTTAACTTCTTTGTTATCCCCAGTTTTGCCGCGCTATCATAATACCATACTCGGTCACCTAAATTAAAGTTAACAGGTTTTGATTTCGCATTAAAAGTTTTGTTCCGGATTTCCCTAGTTCGCTCTAAATTTTGTTCAGCCCTAGTGAACGCTTGGTGTAAACGTTCCATCATTTCCGCCGCGTAATTTTCCGCGTAGTCATAACGTCTACCTTGTGGTTGTATAATGTCGTCATATGGTAAATTCATGTCTCTCCCATGAACCAGAAAAAATGGACTTTCGTTTGTCGAACTGTGAACACAGTTCCGGTAGGCCATACATACGTACGGCAACCACTCGTCCCAGTCTGTCTGTCGCTCGTCAATAAAATGTGCTAACATATCCTTTAGTACGCGATGCGTCCTTTCAATTACCCCGTTCCCCTGCGGGTAGTAAGGTGTCGTGTGAATCTGTTCAACCCCTAGTAATTTACAAATATTCCCCATAAGTGATGACAAAAAATTTCTCCCCTGATCAGTTATTAATTGTTTGGGTACCCCATGCCGTGTTACAAAATGTGTCACGAACGCTTTAGCTACAGTCTCCGCGGTTTGGTCTTTTAACGGAATGGCTTCTAAATATTTTGTCATATGGTCCTGAATAGTCAATATATATTTATTGCCTGAGTCAGTAGTCACTAATTTACCCACAATATCCATTGCAATTCGGTCAAATGGTCCGTGTGGTGTCGGAAAGGTTTGCAAGGGAGCCGGTCTTTTGTGTGGAGAAGTTTTTCGTTGTTGACATGAAATACAATTCTCACAGTAGTTTTTAATATCAGTATTCATGTTAACCCAGAAAAATTTTAACTTAATCATGTCAGCGGTTCTCTCCCATCCCTGATGTGCAAAGTACGGTAGGTCATGATAGTCATGTATGAGTTTGGTAGTCATTGTTTTTGGTACAACTAACCTATCGTGGCGCTCATTCCCTGTTCGCGATCTATATAAAATTCCGTCATTATCTATGAAATACTTTCCGTACTCAGAATTATTTTGTATGTTCTCAAAAATATTCAATAAACTGCTATCGTTTGCCTGTTCTCTCTTAATGAGGTCTCTATTTAAAAATGGTTCATACCTGTCAGTGGCGTCATTGTCAGTAACCTGGTTGATTGTCAGTCTCGACAAGGCATCGGCGTTGCCATGTTTACTCCCCGACCGATGAACTACTTCATAATCGTATTCAGCTAATGTTAATACCCAGCGCGCTAACCTGGACGTCGGTTCTGTCCGAGTCAATAACCACTTTAACGGTCGGTGATCAGTGACAAGTTTGAACGTCCGTCCATATAAATAACATCTATAGTGCTTTACTCCCCAAATTACGGCCAAACATTCTCTTTCGGTGGTGGAATAATTTTGCTCGGCTTTATTTAATTGACGACTTGCGTACGCTATTGGTCGTTCATGTCCATTATAGTTTTGACTTAATATTGCCCCTATAGCCGTGCCTGAAGCATCGGTAGATAGAATAAAGGGCTGTGTAAAATCTGGATATTGTAGGACTGGTTTGGTGCATAAAGCGGTTCGCAAATCGTCAAAAGCTAGTTGCGCTTCCTGTGTCCAAGTAAAAGTGATGTTCTTTTTAGTCAGTTGCGTTAACGGTTTGGCTTTTTGCGCAAATTGATCAATAAACCTCCTATAGAATCCTACAAGCCCCAAAAATGCCCGAATATCTTTTACCGTTTTTGGTATAGGATAATTTTGTACAGCTAAAATTTTGTCGGGATCAGGTCTGACCCCATCTTTAGAAATTATATGACCCAAATATTTTGTTTGATCTACCAAAAACTGCATTTACTAGGTTTCAATTTTAAGTTAGCTTCCCTAATGCGCTGAAATACTTCCCGTAATCTATTTAGATGTTCAACAACCCCGTTAGAATTATAGACAATTATGTCGTCTAAATACACTAGACATTTGTTACCTGTTAACCCCATTAAAGCTGTGTTCATGAATCTTTGAAAAGTGGCCGGCGCATTTACCAGTCCGAACGGCATGCGTTCAAATTGGTAATGAGCCGTGGGCGTACTAAACGCCGTCTTTTCCTTATCTTCCTCCGCGACCTCTATTTGCCAATAACCCGAGGCTAAATCTAAAGTTGTAAACAGATTAGCTTGCCCTAACTGATCAATTGTCTCCGTCATATTTGGTAGTGGATAAAAATCTCGCTTCGTAATTTGGTTTAAACCCCGGTAATCTATACAAATTCTAGTTTTTACCTCCCCATTCTCAGCTTTTTTAGGCACCATGACGACTGGCGCTGACCAAGGTGACTGTGAATGTTTAATTACCCCTTCGTCTAACATTTGCTTTATATTCTCGTCTAACACATCCCTTTGTGCATACGGCACTCTATACGGCGGTTTCGCAATAGGTGGTATATTTTCGGTTATGATACGGTGTTTTATTCCACGAGCCTTACCCAGTTTCGTATCCCCTAGTAGAAAAATATCGCGGTACTCGGTTAGTAACGATATTAAGCGCGTTTTATTTTCGTGAACTAAGTGTTCCAAATTGAAAATTTCCTCAAAATCCCATATTAAACTTTGCCCCTTATTATAACGTTGTGAACGAACCATTGCACATTGCGCCGTTTCATCATAACTTTTAATTTCACTTTGGACTGTACTATCCAACTTTTCACCCATCCCTATAGGTGTTCCCTTCCTTAAAGTGATATCTTTAGCACTAACATTTACAAGACATATTTGTATTTCCCCATATTTATTTGCTCTCGCTACAACTCTTGCACTCATTATCCCATATTCTAAAACTTCTAGTGGTTCAAGTAACATTGTTTCCCCTGGGTTGATCAATCCCTGAGTTACCCCACAAATGACTTCGCTTCTCCCGGGTATTTCTACATCATCACACAAACGGATCACGTGGGAGCCATCCTCGTGACCTCGTCTGGGGGGCGCTAATGGCTATAGCGCACCCCTAGTGCCTTCATCCCCTATAGCATAATCATTTGGCGTGCATTCCCTATGCACTAAAACATCTTCCGTTATACTTATATTTCCCCACTTTACCTTATTTTTCCCTTTTAGTTTATTTTTTCTACCACAAGTTACCTTTAGTACACCCATCCCTGGTGCCTCAACTTGGTTACCTCTTATTACTTTATTATCGATAGCTTCACTTTCTATCACGCTACCGTCCCTATTTACGGCTATCCCAACCGTTTCATCCCTGTTGCATTTTTCCCTAATGCTAGAAGTACATTTTTCCTTACGATTTACCCCTGATAACTCAGCTTCCCTTGATAAATTATGTTCGCGTATCTCATCTAATTTTAATTCCCGCCTCATTCTTTGTGCTACATCACGTACTAAGTTTTCCCATCCCTGATTGGGAAACTCCCGGCTTGATAAAACCCTTATTATTTCATCACTTTTATTAAAATTACTCTTGCTCGCTTTATTATTAACAGATTTCTCAATTAACCGATTTCTAACTACCCCGCCCTGTCCATTCACCGGTTCACCATCAATCGTGCATTGTACCCCAATTTCACGTGTCGTATCAGTTTGCGTCATTTGATTCCGATAAATTTTATTTATTAACCTTTTCTCCACTAATCCCGAATAACAATGATTTTGAGTTCTATTTACTCCCGGTTCCATAGATATTTCATTCCCCTGTAAAGTTACTGTATTTGTATTATAATCAATAATAGCCCCATATTTGTTCAAAAAGTCGCCCCCTAATAGCCCGTCTGTTACCATTGTAGCATCCCTACTGACAAAAAACTCATGTACATAAACACGAGTTCCAATTTCGACTGCGATTTTTGTGACACCCAGTATATCTAAATCGGTACCTGTTATACCATGTAAACTGATATTGGTCTTTTGAATTGTTGACGCAGCAATGGCGTCTGCCTTGATAACCGATAAAACTGCCCCAGTGTCTACTAATAAAGATACGATTTTTCCCTGAAATTTAGCCCTGATTATACTTGAAATATCCCTTCTTCGGCACGCTTGATGAATAGTGAAAGGTGTTTGGTTACGAGGTTTTATGCGTTTAAATGATTTGTAGTCCCCCGTGGCCCCTGTGTCGATCTACCCCGTGTTGGTGGGTGTGTGTATACCTGACTCCGTCCCCTCATGGCTGCATTGAATTCCAAATTTCGTCCCGAATTAACCCGTTGCCCGTTATTATTGAACCGTGTTTGTGGTTGTTGCCTGTATTCGCCCCTATTGTCGTTAACCCGCGCCCGACAGTCGCGTGTTATATGTCCAAATTTCCCACAAAAATGGCAAATAATTCTACTCCTGCACTCTACAGCCCGATGACCCCTCTGCTTACAGTTAAAGCATTCTAAACCCGTTGTCACGTAGGTTTTGGAAGACACAACCCGTTTATTTGTTCCCGTTACATTTATGTTGGTGCTTGATCCCTCAAAATTCCCCGAATTTTCTATTAACCCCAATATCCCTTGCCCACGCTTTAGTACATTTTGATTCGCCTCCTCTAATTGCGCTAATTGTTGTGCCTTGTCTATGGTTAAATTGTCTTCCCTCATTAACATGGTCCCTATTCCCTTCAAGATATCCCTATTCAAGCCTACTTTGAACTGGTTTAAAAGTGCGTCTTCGCAGAATTTTTCGATTCCCGGTGCATTGGTTGGTGAAGCGTTACGTAAGTTTTCTGTTAATACCCTCTGGCCCACTAATTTCAGTCTGGTTATAAACTGGCACACTGTTTCCTCCCTTTTTTGTATGGTTTGGAATAATTGCAATTGCGCGACCCCCGGTATAAATTGTTTTTCGAATCTCTCTATAAATTTAGTTTTAAAATTTTGATAGGTTAAATTATCTAAAGATGGATCGCTTTTAAAATATTCGTACGCGTCACCCTGAAGCCTAGTTTTGATTATTTGTAACAATTCTCCCTCTGATACGTTGTCTAGCGCTACTCGTCGTTCAACGCGTTCAAAATAACTATGTGCATTTCCCTTTCCATCGAACGGTTCGATACTATTCGCAATAACGCCTAGTGAAGTACGCGTCGTTACGTTGATCACCGGCGCATTTACAGCTGGGTCAGGCATTTTGATTATAACAAATAAAAATTTTTTAAAAAGAAAGAAATGAACTAATTATATAAAAAAAAAAATCCCAATCAAAAGAAAATGAGCATTTCCCGACGGGGCCCCTTATCCCCAAAAACCATCCCACCCCGCTGCCACCATTGTAACTGTTACCCCAGTTATTTATTTCCTAACCCGAGCGGAAGGCTTGGGTTAAGTTGAGTTCGACGGGATGGCGTTCAGGGATGATGGGTGCACTGAGAGAGAAACACTCATAATCTTAAATAGTATAATATTATTTACACTACAAAGATAAGTCCCCAAATGGGACTGGGTTGAAGACCCTAATATATACAAAAACACGAAACATTTACAAAATGGACTTACCGAACATGACTGCGCCGATCACAGGGTGAAGATCGAGGACACACACACACCGTCAAAACTAACTTACTATCTGACTGTATTCACTATCTACTATCCACTATCCACTGCCCATCATTATCCACTGTCCCCGCGCGCCGCGTGCTACGCTATTTAAATAGCCCGATGTATGACCATCCCAGCTGTATACAGCGGTCATTCACTTAGCGTAATCAGCTATTAAGCAGCGCGTGCGGCGGACATATCAGATTTCACCCGGTACACCTGTGAGTGCTTAGACAGCACACAGTGCTCACAGTACACAGGTGGCTCGGAAATCTATGGTTAAGCCTGTTACAGATACAGGTCAAACGAATGAACGGATTGAAACCAAATTTTGGGAGGTTGTTTGGTATGCAAATATGAAGAGCCCTATTGGGGAAAATCGACGCATGCGCAAAAAAGATATATGCTATAACAGCCTTTTTTATATAATAATAGTATACTTTTCATAACGGCTTATTATTCTATTTATTTTTTCAAGAAAGTTTTTTTTTCTAAACTATAGAGGCTAGGAAATATTTTGAAAATAAAAAAAGAATCAGCTATTCTTTTGTTTTGTAGATCTGTCAGAAATAAACTAGTTAAGCATGCTTTGATTAATTTCTACATGACGTGGAACATAATTATGTAGGTAACCATGGCAATGAATAGCAAATATCATATTGAATACTAGTCATTACTCGCGTCACCTCACGCGATATCAGAAATTTTATTTTCTTTAGTATACTGGATATCAAATGACAACATTTGAAGTTCGAATGGTTCCATCGCCTAATTGACTGGATTTTTTTCTCTTAAGTTCGAAATCCTGTCTGATAGGTATTGAAATTTGACTCACTTCTCGTTAAAATTTTGTCCACACAATGTGTTCTCGATAACATTACATGATTCAATCTTTTTTGAAATTTATTATTATTAAAAAAAAACCTTTTTGGGATCCCCGAGAAGGCTTTACTTATTTTCTCCCTACTCCCCTAAATAAGGCTAAGATACTGATGAACAAGCAAAAAAATCTATTCAATAAATAAAATTATCGACCAATTTTTCAGACAATATATTAACAAACAATATAAAATTAATACATTAACGTTTCAATCCGGATTTGGATCTTCTTCAGAATTGATCTAAAAAATATAAAAATAATTAATAATTAAATATAATTCGCTTTTTTTTTTCTTTTTTTTTTTTTTTTTTTTTTTTTTTTTTTTTTTATTTATTGAAGAGTTCTAATCAGACGTTAATCAAAGATTCAAAAAAATCTATATTATGTTTTTAAGTTTTTTTAGTCACACAAGAATACTCACGAAGAGTCAAGGAAAATACTGATTCCCAAACCAAATTTACTAATTTTTTTCAAGAAGTTTTTCTAAATTTAATTATTTAGCCAGGTATTCTTATAATTTTTAGTTTTATTTTTTATTATTTTGATCCTGAGGGGGGTAATTACCCCTTTTCCCCCTTTATGTACGCTCTTGGTATTTGTTTAGAATGTAATGGAGGTTAGTGCCTATATGAGGAGTTTTTTATATTGTGAAAAAGCGATCTCAGCGATTTTAACAGTCACACGAGTCATAATATTATTATGTTCAAAATGCATTCTATATTAATTGCACTTATCTCCTAAAAATAACTATAGTTTTCACTTAATTATCAGTTTTCAACATTGTTGACAGTTCAAAATTCACAACTGTTTGGTTGTTTTTGAAAATTACGCCCGTCATTTACTTTTAATGGTAACTAATAGGTCGTTGAAAATTACTGTTGAATTGGTGAAATGCATTCTTTGGTTTAACTTTACTCACTAGTATTTATTTGAAGAGTTCTATTCAGACGTTAATCAAAGATTTGAAATTTACTCACAAGTGCTAAATAGACATGAAATGCAGCAATTTTATAGGAGATTTAGCGAAAATTAATATTTATTTGTTTGGTGGGGGATTCACAGCCTACTACTACTGTTGCTAATAATAATAATAATAATAATAATAATAATAAACATGAGATTGGGTTTGTCAATGTTTACTTTAATTATTATTGGAAGTTATAGTCCTTAAATCGATATATTGATTTTTTTAAATAAAATTAATAATTAGCTAAAATAATTTTAGCAATACATACTTTCGATTTTTATATCCTTATTTTTTCTTTTATAAGAACATTCTTTCTGAAACCATCTGCGAAAAATTTGTTAGGCAATATATTTTTCGTTATTGATTGGAAACACTTTTTGTGTGTCATGCCTATAAAAAATAAAAATAAAAGTAACATAAAAAGTTAGTGGAAAAAGTAAAAATATGAATGCCTCTACGACATCTTTTGTCTTTCATATTATCGATGGTCGAATATAAAAAACAAACAAAAGATTAACAATAAAAAGTTTCAAACAATAGACAGATATGCAGTCAACTACGAACTCCACTTGTTATAGTCTACCGTGATATACTTTTATTTCTGTTATTGAAACAATATCTAGGTTGATCTACTTCTTTCATATTCTAAAAATAACGTGAAAATAGTAGACTGTATAACTAGTGTCGTAATGGGTTATATTACGACGAGTTGCAACATTATGTTTTAAACGAGAGTCAACAAATTTTAACAGTCATACGAGTCGTAATACCATTGCGCACGAATGTATCTGGTATTTTTTTTAACGTATCTCTATAAAATATTTCACTTCATTTTCAAATTTATTGACAGTTCACTTTTGAGAAAAACGTCATATCTAATAGTAGGTTATAAAAAAAACAATTGAGACACAAACAGTGATTATCTATGGAATTCGTGTAGCGCAACAAATTATGTTTTACTTTGCAGCACTAGTGTCGTAATGACCACTTTACATGCTTGCATACATGTAAAGCAGCGATTTTGTAGGGGGTAGTGCAAAACAGTAGTTTATGTGTCTAGAACCTAAATGCAGTTTTTATGTACGAGCTATGACAACGTGTTAAAACGAGAAACCATGAGCCAGTTTTAACAGTCACACGAGTCATAATAGCTTTCGAGATACTTAGCTACTACATTTTTTGTATGAACCTCCTATAAAAAAACTGATTTTTACATCTTAATAAGACGTGTATAATTTTAATTTTTATTTCTGACAGTTGAGTGTTTGGTCATGTTGATATCTATAAGTGAATTGTTTACGAAGATTTCGCTTACTTTGCTGTCTCTATTGCTAATACGATTTTAAATGACAGTAATTAGTAAAATTGCATTTGTTGTTTTACTTTACGCACTAGTTTGAAATATGGGTCATTATACTACCGTTATACAAGCATGAATAGCATCTTGTGAGTCGTGCAAAAAAGTTTTATCAATTTATAAATATAGGTATGACTAATCACGAGAAATGCTGAACGAATTTTAATCCGGTTTATCATGTAGGTATATTACATATAGCTTATTTCTTCAGGAAAGCTGAGAATTTAAATCCCTAACTGTCTGGCCTGGCTTCATTCGAGCAAAAGTCGAATTGAATTCGCCATACTGAACAAATTTCAATGAGGTTTTTACCATTCAATATTTTTGAACAATTCACTGCAAATTAAAATCTTTGATTAACGTCTGAATAGAACTCTTCAAGTAAATAAAATTGTCGACCAATTTATTTTTCTCAGACCATACGATATATTGACAAAAATGATAAAAATACAAATCAATATAACATAAGATGACGTTTCGATCCGGATTTGGATCTTCTTCAGAAAAATCTAAAAATATAAAAATTAATTAGTATTAAATTATTAATTATTATTTATTTACACGAATGATGAAGTTTAAAGAATCAAACAAATTAATGAAAAATTAATAAGGTTATTTAATTTTTCATTAATTTGTTTGATTCTTTAAACTTCATCATTCCTGTAAATAAATAATAATTAATATTGGTTATTAATTTTTCATTAATTTGTTTGATTCTTTAAACTTCATCATTCGTGTAAATAAATAATAATTAATAATTTAATACTAATTAATTTTTATATTTTTAGATTTTTCTGAAGAAGATCCAAATCTGGATCGAAACGTCATCTTATGTTATATTGATTTGTATTTTTATCATTTTTGTCAATATATCGTATGGTCTGAGAAAAATTGGTCGACAATTTTATTTACTTGAAGAATTCACTGCAAAGGTGACACGCATCGATAAAAAGTGCAGTGACATCTTATTTTCTTCAACGAGTCACGTACCACTCCCGTTGGCGTTTTATTCCGGTAGACAACTGTAACCTTTAGTCTGTTGGGACTGAAAAACATTTCTTTTTTTTCTCTTTGTCAAAATCTACAACCTTAAATATAGAAACAGGGCAAACATAATATATAACATTATCAATAATTTAGTTATCGATAAACAGCAAGTTAATAATAAATTATACCCTACCATAATATAATAAATAATCTTCAATAAATAAAATTATTGGCCAATTTTTCAGACAAATATATTAATAAAAAATATATAAATTCAATACATTAACGTTTCGGTCCGGATTTGGATTTTTTTCAGAACTGATCTAAAAAATATAAAAATTAATTTTTTTTTCAATATTTCGATATTTAAAAAACTTGAAGCGAATTTTTATTATAAACTAATTATTAATTAATTTTTATATTTTTGACGTGATAACGTCTTATAAATTGATGAAACACCGGCTGCACGCACGAAAAAGTGTCACGTTCCGCCTGAGCCTGAGAGTGCAAGCGAGAGTGCGGTATAAGCAATAGAGAGGCACGATCGGCCCAAGCGTCGGCTTGTACGCATTTCTCTCTCTTCTCGCGTGACGTCAGAGAGTTCATCAATGTTTCTTTATGACGTTATCACGTAAAACTATCGTCCGTAAACCGACTTTACAGACAACCAATTTTTTTTTTAGATCAGTTCTGAAGAAAGTCCAAATCCGGACCGAAACGTTAATATATTGAATTTATATATTTTTTATTACTTAATATATTTGTCTGAAAAATTGGTCGATAATTTTATTTATTGACGAGTTCTAATCAGTGTTAATCAAAGATTTGAATAATAAATAATCATCTTGAACTTATTCAAACTTTCAACTCTTAAAAACCACCTCTAAACATGCGGTTATGGATTCCAATATGTGGACCAAATTTAATTAAAATCAATTAAGTTGTTCGAGAAATTATAGTCCGACTCCTAGGTCCCGCTATCCGACCGACATCAATCTTTATATATAAAAATTACGTGTCACATGTTTGTCCGCGATGAACTCCTAAACTACTGAACCGATTTTAAATTTGATTTGCACACCGTGTGCAATTCGACCCAACTTGAAAGATAGGATAGCTTACATTTCAATTTATAGTCGCAATATTATTTTATTGCAAATTATTTGTCTATTCCTTGACAGTCATAATACAACCATATAAGATGACGATACCTGTTGACTGGATTGAGTGAATATTCAATAGATGGCGCAACGAACTTAACAACCATATAAGATGGCGATACCTGTTGACTGGATTGAGTGAATATTCAATAGATGGCGCAACGAACTTAACAACCATATAAGATGGCGATACCTGTTGACTGGATTGAGTGAATATTCAATAGATGGCGCAACGAACTTAACAACCATATATCTAGATCGAGGATGTAAAAAAACTGAATAACGTTTAAAACAAATGCTTTTTTTTTCGAGCACGACGGCGCAGCCGGAGTGAACCCTCGAAATAGAGCAAGTGTTTTAAAGACCAGTTATCCACGAATACTTTACGCTATTGTTTTATTATTTCACTTTATACGTAGCGAAGCACGTACAGGGCCGCTAGTAGTATATATACGCCATATGGCAAATACACCAGTAATATAGTAACCGTAAATGGCAAGCACATAAATGTGTTTCAAGTTTTAGTTTCATCAGTTTTGTGGTAGTGTTGTCTTTCCAGCTACTAATATGTCGCATCTATATTTATCTTTATCTTACATAACAACTGTACTCACACATTAGTAACATAAAAGAGACAGAGTAGTATATTTTTTCTTTTCTTCTTAAAATCAAATGGTATACTACCCCAGAGTTAACAAAATTCTGCGTAGACCCTTCCTTGTAGGTAGGTAAGCTATTCAAAATTTAAAGTCATATACTTACGCTTCACAATTTAACGTAAGTGGCATAGTTTTTATACATGAGGCGAGTATGCTTTACATTGTTTCATTGCTTTGCCGTTCCATTAAGCGATTCGCACTATAATTTTGGTATCTGACAGAGGTACTTTTTGTACTACACCAATTCACTTTTAGAAACTGTTCTGACGTTTACAAAAATTGCATCTATTTTAGTGTGAATTCAAGATTTATTTAAACGTGCTCTGAAAATATTTCAATCTTTATTGGTACAGATGAAAATATAATTATTTTGGAAAGTGATAATCTATTTAAAAGAAAGTTTTTTTTTAAATATAAATAAATTAAAATAATTGGAAACGAATAACAGTGCTTTAAAAAGTGCCAAACAAAATAAAAGTAATTATTCTCTAAGATAAATATAGTTTTGAAAATTGGTGAAAATAATGAACATTTTTAAAAATTGACATTCGGAGTAAACGGAAGTTAAATAATAATTTTGATATCATTGAACACGGTTTCTCACAAGGAACAATGCCTATTGAATACAAGGTACCAACTTTACACAGCTCAGTGAGGAATGTGATAGCCGCGAATTTGATTAGTTCACTTGTGTTTAAAAATGATTGTCAACAATTATTATCGACATATAGAAGTCGTGGTGCACCAATATTTCACATTTTTATGAGGATGGCAGTAAAAAATATTAAAAAATTATCGTTGCCTGACTCACACGTAAAAGATATAATATTAACTGCAAGTGTCATGTATCATGATTATCGTAAATTTATGCTTGAATTTGACAGTGTATCGGGCGAAGACAATTATTATTATAATCCGATATATTGGAAAACTAATGGAGAAATTAACATAGAAAAAACTATTAAACAATATTTTTTAAAAAACAAATCATTTGACGAAGAACGACGTTGCAATATTGCGCTTTATTTCAATTGTCATTCGATTTTGTCTGAATTACGTAACAAATCGAAATGTCCTACAGCAAAATTCTGGACAGACTGTATGGCCAGGAAAGCAAAGATGGACGATTTAATAAAACAAGGCGCTATCGAAAATCTTATGCGTGAATGTGGCTGGTTTCGAAATTTAGGATATTATCTCAATAACATCAATTCCGATAAAAAAAACAATATTGTAAACATAATTGTTTCAAAAATGCGTAAAAAATGCCGGTGTGAATTCCATGATACATATTATTTACAAACATGTGTTCATGTTGCACTTATCAAGTACGGAAGTTATTCACAAATTGAGGACATTATCAAGAACTCTGTAAACAATCTCGATATTTTAATGGCAACTCTAACTAATAACGCCGTATTGCATCTCTTCCCGATTGTGTTAAAAATGGTCGTTGCCAATAACGCCCTAAGTAACAAAGACCTTAAATGCGTCCTTGATAGAAAAGACAAGATGAGTGATCCAGAAAAAATAGTTGCGGCGTTTTTACTGCACACACCGGCAAAACCAAAAACTGCCTCTCGCAAACATCGGCATTGACTTAACTGTGTCAGCCGGTATAGTAGGTACGGTTCTAAAAAATACATAATTAGCAGTGATGTCACAATAGTACATTTTGCACCATGTAAGAAAAAATCTAATAATGCATATTCTTGATAGATTTTATAATAATTATAATAATTTTATAATTCAATAATTTAAGAATTGTAGTTTTTAATCTGTTCTTCAACAAAAGTATAAAACATTGTTCGCCATGTTGGATTCCGGCGTGCCGTCACTTCGTTTGTAAACTATAGACCTACGTTTATGTTGTGCTGTGTGTTATTTTGAAGTTATTTCAAATTTCTATCCCGTATTTTATTGATTTCGCAACTTGGAAGACGGTTTCGTAAAAGCAGAAAGTACTAATCTACCAAGGATAAATACGTTTAATAAATAAATAAAGTTTATTAATTTGTATATTACTTACACTGGTAATGTAATAATCATACCGATCTTAAATATTTTTAATTGTACAGTGATAATATGGTTACTGAGCACTATCGTTACATATTATTTACAATCATAGTGACGTCACGAGTTCGTATCCTGACAGTGACATTGTGTTAAATATAAATTTTTCTAATATAGCGATGTAGCAATGGGTGTTTTTTAACAATTGTAGCAAACAGTAGCTACATTTTAATGTATTATTAGTACAAACTATATAGGTACCGTAAAAGAATTCATCTTTTATTCTTATTTTTTATTAGAGTTGCAAATCATACGATTAATTTTTGTTTAATAATCATATTATATTATAAATAAAATTTTCGAATAATCTATCAGACGTAAAAAATTATCTGAAATAGCAAAAAGAATTTCGTTCCAACCGGGTGTTCCACGACACCTCTCGTATTTTTTATAACACTGCGGTAAATATACACAGCACAGTTTTTATACACGGGATAGATATTTTAATACCCGTTCCATACATAAAAAATGTGCCGCTTATATTGTATTGTAAACTGTAAAAGTGATGTTACTGCCAATTATTTTGAAACTTTACTGTAGTTTGTTTTCGGGCGTGCTGAAAGGAAGATCTGCTATCAACAGACGTTATCTCCTTGGGTTATTGTACCGTATAGACAACGTACATGGTATATCCCCTTTTAACTGTCGGATACTTAGAAGCCATTTTTACACGTTCTTTGGTAAACTTAGAGAGGATCAGTTTAAATTACTTTCGGCTAATAGATTTGGTTTCCTAAACAAGGATAACTTTCTACTAGTTCCATTAAACTCACAGCATTGTGTAATTTTCAGAACAAACAGAATAATGACTTAATAGTTTCATTGCGGAATAAGAAAGTAAGGTTATACCTAAATACACAAATAAATAGCTGTAGTTTGCTACATATTATATTATGAAACAGCCATTGTTGAAGTCACAATACTGAATTTTACAAAATAAATTTAATCTCTCGCTATAGTGAAAATTTGCTCTCGCATGATGTGGAAAAGATGCTGTAATATAAGAAAAGTTGACTGTTTGGATATGTCACTGCGGAATAAATGATAATTCAACCGCCGCGATAGTGGAAGATTCGAGTCCTGACAGTGACATTTTTTAGATAATAAATTTATCTTATATTGCATCTTCAACAATGGGTGTTTCATTATATTATGAGTATTTATAAACAGAATAATTTTCGAATATCTATAAAACAAGAAACTCACTAGTCGTTACACGAGTATTCGGTTTGATTAAATTCTCCGACACCAATGTGATGACTTAAGGCTGTCGGAACGCTCTGAGATTACACATAAAATAGGGCTTCGGCTCCCAATTGATTATTGACTTATTAGTCAACATTTTGCAAAAATTATTTTTTTATAAGGAAGATAAAAGACCAATCTCGGTTCCTAGCGAAGTACTTTTTTAATTAATGTATTATTTTCTAGAAAAAAATTGATAATAATTGCGCGAAAAATGCTAATTTTCAAAGTCACACTACAGCTTTATTAATACTTATTTGATAAAACTGTTCCGTGAGAAACCGAAAGTGAACCTTCCTTTTTCGAAAAAGCTCAAAAAATTTTCGAATATGTCCAAAAAAATGGTGTAATCTATTGGGAGCGGTACCCTTGCAATGGCTTTTTTTTGCATCGTGGTGTAGCGGCAACTGGTGACAATATTTCAAACTGATATTTAACCCCGCCTGCAAATACAAAATTACGACAAACGCTTTTGTAAATAGTAGAGGAAAGTGGTGTCAAACATCGAATAATATGTATTTATATTTCTATATTCAGATTTTATATTTAAAAAAAAGTCAATCACATGTTGGGAACGCACATGCTAGGGTTTCGTTGTATTCGCACGACGATAATATATTTATAAAAATATTCTCACGAATAGTTGCAAACTGTTGTAGTTGATATCTGTCAAAATTTGATACATTTTAACATAAAGATTTGCTTGTGTTAAAAAATCCTACCTCAGGACCGTTTTGTTTTCATATCGTGTAATTTTGATTGAAAGTAGTAACTAAAGAATTTTTCTATAATTTTTTGTATGGATAGTTTAGAAATTGGAGGTGGGGCTTTTGGATAAAAAATTTTAAAGCAAATTCTTCGTTTCTTATAACATTTCTATTGCATTTTAAGAAATACACCCCACTCAATTAAACTATAAGGCGGAAAAAAATATTTTGATTACACTTTCAACTCATGAGAGAGGGTTCAAAAAAAATGTTTACAAAAGATCATCATATCTTTTTTTAATAACTATAAGAGGAGATAAATATAAAAATTAAATAATATAATTGAATTAATCAATAAATAAAATTATCGACCAATTTTTCAGACAAATATACCTATTAACAAAAAATATAATAAAACCGGTCAAGTGTGAGTCGGACTCGCACACGAAGGGTTCCGTACACTATGTACTTTTCAAATACTTTTTTAAAAGAAACAAGAGAGGCGCTATAACAATATGTAACCAGTGGGAGTATGCAAGTAGTTCAAGAATTTCAAGGCGTGAAATTTTATATAATACACCCCGGCGTTTTTATATTATAAACACTTTTTTTTACAAAAATTTCTTGTAGAATAAAATAATATAAAGTTTTGATAAATATACCATCATATCAAATAACAACGTTATGGCAAATATCTCTGTTGCGCATGCGCCGATTTCCCCAAAAAAAAAAATACAAAACTTTAGAATATTAAACCATTATGAAAAATATACCATTATTATATAAAAACAATGTTATAGCACATATCTCTTCTGCGCATGCGCCGCCTTTCCCCCTAAAACTTTTTACAAAACTTTCTATTAAACCATTATGAAATATATACCTACTATCATTAAATAAAACAACGTTATTGCATATATTTCTTTTGCGCATGCGCCAATTTTTCCCAAAAAAATTCCAAACTTTTGTAAACACAGATAGAATAATAAACCGTTATGAAAAGTATGCCGTTATTATATAAAAAACAGCCTTATAGTATATATTTCTTCTACGCATGCGCTGATTTTTTTCAAAAATTTATTTTACAAAACTCCTGTAAAACAAAATAATATTATGAAAAGTATACTATTATCTTATAAAAACAACAATATAATATATATTTCTTTTGCGCTTGCGCCGACGTTTCTCAAAAACAATAGGCCTCTTCATATTTGCATATTAAAAATCTTCCCAAAATTTGGTTTCATTCTGTTCATCCATGGTGTTGGAATGGTAAAAAATATCAAAAATGACGTTTGCATCTGTCAAAGCAATATGTTCTAATAATTAATTAATTAGTTATTCAAATCGTTAACTCAGAAGGCGTTGCATTTCACAAAATACTAATGTCAAAAGACTGACTAATATTTGAAATGACATTCATTTTTGAAAAAATGCAATCTTTTTTTAAGACAAAACATACGCAATTTTTAAATTCCCATAGTACACTATGCAACAAACGAAGACAGACGATCCCCGTGTATGCTATGGATTAGACAAAATTGAATTTATACATTATATTTCTATATAAAGCTGTATAAAAAAAGTGTTTCGACGAATTCTGTTATACAAAATCTATGTAAAATTTTCTCCTCTTTCGTTTAAGACAGGTCTCGAAACGATCTGATTTAAATTGAGCGAATTATAAGCAAAAAACTTAGTTTGCTCCTCTTTTGGGAGTTTTGGGGGGTTTTTAATTATTTGTTGTTCTAGCGGCAATAGAAATACATACTCTGTGAAAATCTCAACTCTCTACCTATTACGGTTCTTGAGATACAGCCCGCTGACAGACAGACGGACAGACAGACAGACAGACAGACGGACAGCGGAGGCTTAGTAATAGGGTTCCGTTTGAGCACCCTTCGGGTACGGAACCCTAAAAATTAACGGATTTGGATCTTCTTCAGAACTGATCTAAAATAAATTATAAGAATTAATTAATAATTAGTTTCTAATTGGTTTTTGAAAAAAATTTATAAAAAAATGTTTGTTATTATTTTTTCAATATTTGATAATTAAAAACTTTAGCGAATTTTATTCAAAAACCAATTAGAAACTGATTATTAATTAATTTTTATATTTTTTAGATCAGTTCTGAAGAAGATCCAAATCCGGACCGAAACGTTAATGTATTCATTTTTATATTTTTTGTTAATATATTTGTCTGAAAAATTGGTCAATAATTTTATTTATTGAAGAATATCATCCCTTAACAACCGGCGAAACTTCTTTTGTTTTATGTTGTATGAATTGTATATTCTAATTATTTATATCTTACTATTATCGTATTGAAATTATGTAGGCATATTTCACATAATACTTCGAACATTTTTAAGCAAAAAAAAAAAAAAATACATATTTTTCCTTTTGAAAATTTGCTAAATGTGAATAATAAGAATTTGATGTACGTTTTGCATTTCAGCCGATGATTATTGACACAGTGCAGCTATTTGTATGCATTCCATACAATTTGTTTCTTTCAAATCTTATATTACTTATCATGCGTATACAACATACATATATATTGTGATTGTGTGTCGTATACACACACACTAACGCAATTACTCAGGTTATACGTGTGACGGGATGCTCTGAATGTCGAACCAAAAGGTACATAAAAAATATTGTAATAGCTACAATTTGCAAATAAAACAATAGTCTGCTTTTAGTATTTTACAATTTTAACTCTGCGAGTGGGCAACGGTACTAATTTAGGTCAAAATTTAATTTTCAAAATTTTACAATATTTTTTGGTTTGAAGCTCAAAAAGATATTGTTCATCTGTACGGTCTGTTAGTTTTATTTGGGAGTTATGCTTTCACGATACTACTAAATAACAGTTGTGGCAGTATTCGCATTGCACTCATTAGGGTCCCAAAGAAATTTACATTGCAAAAAGAAATGGAAGGGTCTTTTGAGATCCTCTTTGATACTAGATCCCGGGCATGCGCCTTTGCTAGTAGGCAACTCACTTATTAAAAGGAAATATTACCTTATCAGTATCTACCAGGTCATAATTTATAACATTTTCATTCCTTTGTTTAACAACTACGTCTCCGTCATTTTCCTAAGCTGTATTTAAATAAACCGCCTCGTGCTGGATTTCAATTCCTATATTATTTTAGAAACAGAAGCAAAGTTTTTAAACTATTACATTTTCAAATAATTATTTTTTTTTTATTATACCTAAAGAAGATTTTTTCATGTTTGCTATTTTTTCTGCGAAAACCTTTCCTCGCTTTCCGAGGAACCCATAACCTGAGTCGTTTTTTATTTCCCCGCCTGTATTCTCAGAGCGTTCCATAATACGTAGGTACTAATGCACAGAGATGTTTACTTCAATAATATGATTGTTTTCGCTTGCCTATCTAAGTACTAAATAAAATCATATTTCACGGTTTTACCCTATATCATAAGAGCAGTATGTGTGCAAAATGAGACGAGGCGATGTCGGAGTGAGACATCGCAATAAAAGTATCCGCCCAAAATATATTTATCGTCTACCTCGTCTCTCACCGCGGAACCCCTGAGAAACTTTAGGAAAGTGATCCAACAGCGTTAAGCGTCGCGCTCGGCTACATTTTTGTCGACTCCGGCAGCCTAAGCGGCAAAGCCGTGCCGGTGAATATGTGTGAAAGCGTTCGTCACGGCATCTGGCATCGGTTTTGCCGGTGTGTATGAAACGCTTTTAGTCAATGTTTATGTGATAACGATTTTGGATGAACACGACATACAACTAAGATACTAGCTAATAGTTATACCTTCGTTTATACATATTTTTTCATTTATGTTGATTGGTGATAGACAATAATTCCATAATTAATGAAAATCTTAGATTTATCTATACTTATCAAATTATATGAAATACAAGTCCTGTTTATTTTTATGACAATAAATCATAATGTTTATTATAAATATTGTTCTAGAATAAGTTTTGTAAAAAAGTAATTGTATCAAATTATTTAATTTTTTGTAGTCGTAAATTGTATTTCAATATTTTTCCTACAAAAATAAAAAAAAAATATTTTCCTAAGCCGCTGTACTGCAATACAATATAATTTAATGTTTACCTAATTTTTTTATTATTACATGCAATACGTATTTTGTGTTCATAATATTTTACAGTGTTTTTCCTAGTTCTAACTGATTTACATAAAAGTCAATACGCTATCTAAATTATATTCCCACTGGATGCATTTATTTTGTCTGTCATTTTTGTCTGCGCTCTACAGAGACCTATTGAAGAAGGCGAGAACTCGGACAAACAATAAGTGTGGTAGCCGAAGAAATTGAAATTTATTCTCAAAGTTTGCGTAGAAATACGGTAGTAAATTTTCCATTTCCTTTAGTATACCCACAAAAATAATAAAATAACAAATCAATATAACACAAGATGACGTTTCGATCCGGATTTGGATCTTCTTCAGAAATATCTAAAAAATATAAAAATCACGAAAGATTGAAAGTTTCATAACATTTATGAAAAATTAATAACAAATTTTTCATAAATTTTTTGAAACTTTCAATCTTTCGTGATTTCTATTAGATAATAAATAACATAATAATAATTAATTTTTATATATTAGAAATCGTGTCCATTGAGACAATTATTAATAAGAATCGCAGGATTGTGGACAAAAAGTTCTTTATTCAGTGTACGACGTTTCGTCTATAAATTTAAACGTCGTACACTGAATAAAGAACTTTTTGTCCACAATCCTGCGATTCTTATTAATAATTATTTTTATATTTTTTAGATATTTCTGAAGAAGATCCGAATCGCAACGTCATCTTATGTTATATTGATTTGTTATTTTATTATTTTTTGTCAATATATTGGTCTGAGAAAAATTGGTCGACAATTTTATTTATTTGTAAAATTAACAATATTAAAGGATTTTAAGGTCTCAAAAAATATTATTAACCGATCTTCTAAAATCACAATATTATAAATAATCTATTTTTTAACCCCCGTCTCAAAAAGAGTGAACCGATTTTGATTCTGTTTTTCTTTATGTATGATATTTGCTGGGAAAGTTTTACAGGATAAAATTTTTAGTTTTTATATTTTTTGTACGTAGATTTTGTCATAGCGATAGGAAGTTCCCTTATATCTAGTTGGGGGACTTCCTATCGCTTTTGAACAAAATCTTTATATTTAAAAATTTTTTTTTACTTTTTAGTCCACATTGCTATACTTAAAAGTTTTTATTAAATTTGTTTTAACTCTAATTTTATTGAAAACCAACACTCAAATGACTATGTTTATACTATAAATTATTTATATATTTATAAAAAATAATTATATAAATTATTATGTATTCTCAAAGGTTCTTAATACGTGTGCAAAATTTCAAATTAATAAATGGAAACATTCCAAAATTCCACGTAGGCATAATCCAATCACTCGCGGCGAAATCAAAAATATTTGTCGAAGGGGGGGGGATACTAATAGGCGGGAGAAGTGGAGCTACGCCTATAATGCAGTCACAGTTGCGCGGACGGGCATCATATGCAGACTTATTTTATGAGAATATACAAAGGAATTCAATATTGTGTATACTTATCTAGTAATAAATTGGTTATTATTAATTTATTTAATAAGTGCTATATTTAATTAATTATTATTAAAAAACAACACCGGGCAAATAGAGCCATTTTTCTACAATAAAGTTCGCTACAGCATATTTCTATCTTCAAATTTACAAATCCGGATTTAGCCGGACCGGGCCGCTAGTATACTGTTATTAATTGATTTACATTTTAGATAGCTCGATAAACTGTACTGTATTTAATTAATTAGCCGGCATTTTTTTGATCAGAGTGTACAAATTGGTTTGATGCAAATGACGCTAAAACTAACAAAAATGACGAATAGAAAGCATTCATTTAAAAAACAATTAAAGTATATAAAAATACATTATATAAATTGAAAAGGAGTCGTTAATTAGCATCTCCTAAAAGGAATTCCAATTTATAGAGCGACGGCTGTGTCCGAAACAGTATTAAAAATAAACGGAAAAAGAGAAAAAAACAAAACACAAAAAACACATAAAGACGAAAACTCGTGTCTGCTTTGTCATTGCAATGTCACCCGCGATGGTAGATAACGTGAAAAGCATGAGTAGTATATTCAAAATGACAAAGTCTCCACGGCTGACTATACCAGTGTTGCCAAATCAGATACATACCTGTAATGTTTATAAAATTATTTAAGAGTATTCGTCCCTGCAAACACTCCCTGCACCCTTCATCCCAAATCTTTTCCCCTCGCCTAAAAACGGTTCGCGCTCTCCCGACGCTATTTTTAAAGCTAGAGGGTTCTAGTAAACGCCAAATGAAACACAAAGAATCAGACTACAGATCCTTCAGGCGAACTTTTCGAAAAAAAATTCCTGAAAAAACTTACAACCTTTTGAAAAAAATAATAAGTTACGTAATATTTCACACGTAGGCGAAACTGTTTTTCAAAAAATTCGCCTGAAGGATCTGTAGTCTGATTCTTTGTCTTTCATTTGGCGTTTACCAGAACCCTCTAGCTTTTAAAATAGCGTCGGGAGAGCGCGAACCGTTTTTAGGCGAGGGGAAAAGATTTGAGATGAAGAGTGCAGGGGGTGTTTGCAGGGACGAATACTCTTAATACTCGTGTACCTATAGTCTATACTACCTACATTGCAAATGCGTGGAAGTTATTCCACGTTGATTATTTTCAAAGCTGGGTTTACGTTGCTAGTGATTTTTTTGAAGTTATTTTTTTTGTTTGTTTTCACAGATTTGCACTCGATCTTATTTTGGGATAAATGTTTTGTTGTTTAAAAAAACTGGAAGGTTAAATAGTGTATTAACAAATGATATAAGTACACCGAAAAATTGGGCAACGGGACCAATCCAACTTCAAAATGTTGACATTTGATATGGTATAATAAAGAAAATAAAATTTCTGATATCACGTGAGGTGATGCGGGTAATGACTAGTATTCAATATGACATTTGCTATTCGTTGCCATGGTTACCTAAATAATATGTCCACGTCATGTAAAAATTAATCAAAGCATGCTTAACTAGTTTATTTCTGACAGATCTAAAAAACGGTTGATTTTTTTCAAAATATTTCCAAAACTATAAGTTCAAAAAAAAAATTTTAAACGAAACTTTCATGAAAAAATAAATAGAACAATAAGCCGTTATGAAAAGTATACCATTATTATATAAAAAACAACGTTATAGCATATATCTCTTATGCGCATGCGCCCATTTTCCCAAAAACAATAGGGCTCTTCATATTTGGATACCAAACATGCTCTCAAAATTTGGTTTTAATCCGCTCATCCGTTTGACCTGTATTGTGCTCACAGACTAACAGACCAACAGACAAACAGACGCACGGAATATGTTTTTTGGATGCGGGAACCTCAAAACAAAAAAATATTGTAACATTTTGAAAAGTGAATTTTGACCTAAACTAGTATCATTCCCCATTTGTGGGTTGGAATGGTAAAATATTTGTTTGTGCAGTATATTGAGTCGTATAATGCATTTGGACCAAACAATATTTTTTTCTCACTTTTTTTCTCAGTGTAAGAACTGAATTTGCGGACGTTTTTGAGGGATTGGTTGTTCAGACATACCATATTAATCCCTCATACAATGCAATCCGATAAATCAACCGTTAGCAATTGAGGATAAATTACAACAAGAAATTGATAAATTAATAAAACAAAAAATTAAGGTCTATAAAGTTAGCATATCCACATCAAAAGCCCACGAAGTTAATAGTACCATAATTTGTTGCTATTTTGTTGCTAATTTGTTACCCCAAAACTGATTTTGTTGCTCTGACCGTTTTCGAGAAACAATGGATACGGTAGCGTTATATAAAGATGGCATAGCCAGTGGTTGTATCTCTTATTGTTTCCTGTGCACAGCAACAAAATAAATTTTTATATAATCTCAGAGCAACAAATTAGCAACAAAATCATGCGCAATGACTGAATTTGTTGCTGTTGATTTGTCGCTTCGAGCCGTACTGGCTAATACAAGTATATATAGTTATTGTTTTTTTTTTTTTTTATTTATAATTCTTAATTTTTTTTCTCAGAACGTAGCAATAAAGTGTTTGTTTCGTGTCATAGGCTTTTCTTTAACCTTATGAATTTTCTTGTTTTTAACATTTTTTTTTCGATCGGTTTATATCCTACCGATCTCTTATCATTTAGCCAGAAAGTGATTACACCATTCAAAAGCAACAAATTAGCAGCAAATTATGGTACTTTCATAATGAGTATATCTAAGCTACTTATAGAGATACAACCACTGGCTATGCCATCTTTATATTATAACGGTACCGCATCCATTGTATCCATTGTTTCTCGAAAAGTTTATATCCTACCTTACCGATCTCTTATCATTTAGCCTGAAAGTGATTACACCATTCAAAAGCAACAAATTAGCAACAAATTATGGTACTTTCATAATGAGTATATCTAAGCTACTTATAGAGATACAACCACTGGCTATGCCATCTTTATATAACGCTACCGTATCCATTGTTTCTCGAAAACGGTCAGAGCAACAAAATCAGTTTTGGGGCAACAAATTAGCAACAAAATAGCAACAAATTATGGTACTATTAACTTCGTGGGCTTTTGATGTGGATATGCTAACTTTATAGACCTAAAAAATTATATTTATAGTACTGAACCTATATAGGGAGATAATAACTTAACTCACTTACGTAAATAAAATGGTGAGTTAATAAATCTTACAGCTTTGCACCCGAGTGTAACCGGGACGGGCCGCTAGTATAATATTATAAAAGTTACTTTCTCCAAATATTTAAACAAAGAACAACAATTGGTCTATTTTCATTTAGTTAATATTTCAGGTCTGCCATGAATGTGAATGTGAATACGGCTTCAGAGTAAGCAAATCGCATAGGGACATTTTTGTTTCAAAATGAAGTTGTCTTCGGGCGTTTCACGAACGCATGTTCTAGTTACAGTCTGTTCATAATACGAATGAAATAAACAACAGACTGACAAGACAAAAGATGTTTTATAAAATTTAAATTTATCCTTTTCAGTGTATTTCCAACGCCCACTCGTTTTAACTTGAAAAATAATTTAAATATTTTCTGAGCAAATCTTCAATTTTTGTAAATAAATTATATTATGAAATATAAATGAATTACCTTAATATGCTAATACTTCTTAAAACCGTTCCATCATAAATGATGATTTATAAGACTTCTATTGAATAAAGAAACAGGATAATAAAGTGTCAGAATGCTTTATTTCCGACAGTTTATGATGTATTTTATATGTTCATATTTTCATCTTTGTGTTTGGCATAATATAATATAGCGAATGGTTAAAAATAGTTCATATAACATTGGGCTGTTTTCTAAACTACAAACATATTTTAATTTTGTGGTTTTTAAAAAGAGTTTGCAAAGTTTGATTTACGCCAAATGCCAATACTAATATGCAAAATGGTAATTGGAATTTGTTTATAATTTAGTTGTCTTGTCAATTTTTTGATGTTAGCGTTTTCACATAATCTTTATCAACAAACTACTGACGGGATTAAGACAGCATTGAAGAAACTTTTAAAAGTCAAATAATAAAAAAGAATTTAAAAACTTCTTTGTTAATGATTTAATTAAGGTAGTACGAGCACCAAGGCAACTTTAAATAAAAGGCTTGATTTTTTTAATATTTCGGTAGATGGATGATAAATATGTTTTCATTGATTTCTCCAAAACTAGTCGGTGGAAATTAAAAAAAAAAACTTTAAATTAAAGTTAAAACCTTAATAAATTATTGAAAACAAAAAAAACCGTTGTGCCCGACTAATTCAAAAGATATTTAAACTTTTTAATTAAATATCTTTTTAATTAGTCGGGCTCGTTTTTTTTTTTGTTTTCAATAATTTATTAAGGTTTTAACTTTTTTTAAATAGTTTTTTTTTAATTTCCACCGACTAATTTTGGAGAAATCAATGAAAACTTATCATCCATATACCGTTTTACCATAAAGTCAGTGTTAAATATGCCTACTTTTGAAGTCATTTATTTATTTAAATAATCGGGCAGCCCCCCCTAAAATTTTCACAATTGGTTTAGACTTAGTCCAAATTCATATAAAAAATCAAGCCTTTTATTTAAAATTGCCTTGGTGCTCGTACTACCTTAAAACCATGTTAATATATTATTCTTATCAACAAAGGTACTGATTGAAAGCATTGAATGTTCTGTAGATAAGATAAAGAGTATCGAAACGTTAGTAAATATAATAAATACAATTTTAAACATCAGCAGTGGTTCATTTATTTATCCTGTGTCACGGAAATCTACCTTCAAATTTCACAGCATAATAATTATAATTATCAGAATATTTCTTTCCAGAAGACTAATAATAACATTAATCAGAAAAAAAATATCATTGGTACATGCGGTATATAATCTAAGCCAAAGCAGAATAATATAAAGTGGTGTCTTGTATTTTATGAAGTCGACAAATGCACTTGGACTTTATCAGATACAACATTTAGAGTGCATCAGACATCTAGGTGGTATACGAATGATCTAGTAAAAGATTTATGTGGAAGTGCTACAAATTTCGTTATCTGATAAACAGAGATTCAAAGGGAAATCAAATCATGACCGAAATCAAAACTTTAAAAGTATTAAAAATCGTAATAACTGTTAACGTAATTCGGAACTAATAGTAAACTATTCTTTGCACACTCCCTACAAAATAGCTGCTTTTCCATGCCTGAAGAGCGGTTGTAAAATGACCTATTTAATACTAGTGCTGTAAAATAAACTTAGCGTACTACTATTTCTATTATATAACCGCATGAGAATATTCAGATACAAAGTACCCAAAAAGCTTATACTTATAAATCAATACTTGAATATATGCAAATTTCAAAATGAACTCACTTGCAAGATATTATATTATAGTGTAGGTATACACCAAGAAAAACAAAACATGTAACCTTAGAATCTTTTATCGAATTTTCTGTGTAACAACACACGGGACGTACAAAACCACATGAAATCAATTTTGGTGATAAAAATTTCATTTACTATCAGCAAATTTTTCTGATTGCAATAAGACTGTAAAAAATAAAATAATATCCCTAAAGGTTAACTATTTACGGAGATACATAGATATTTTTTTTTTAATCTAATACCTACTTGTAACTTACGGCACTTTAGAGTCAAAGCGCGTTCGCTACAAATGTTATGTACTCTATAGTCTGTATAACCAAACCATCTATGTTAAAGTAAAATCTTTTATATAGATGATGGTAGCAAGGTGATAAATCTGCGTAGTAAGAAGAATGGGAACAGTAGCGGGGTGATTTGTAATTTCAGAGGCAAAATACGATGATGACCAGGAATGTAGATATTCCGTGAAGCGGCTGATCTGTACGTAGGTATACCTAATAAAGGCCAAATAAATTCAAGTTCAGTGAAATCTGAAAATCTTTTTGTGGTGCCACTTATGGTGCAGTAGCAGAACTAAGAGAAATTAAAAAGCAAAAACTAAATTGATGGACAGCTAGAGAAAAGTTCTCTAATTAATTATGAACACAGCTTATTTCGATTTTTTATTTTAAACAATAGTTTGCCTAAACAATGAAGTCGCGAGAATAGAGAGTACTAACAGAAATATTAATCTGAGGACAGCTTGCTGGTCTTTGGATCAAGCTATCGTGAACTCATGGATGTTTTGTGATATCGTTTAGTTTTAATTTATTTCCCGCTACAAAAAATCAATGATTGTTTAAAAAAATTCGGCAAGTCTTTGTTTTCACCCCGGTTTTCGTCAGATCTGGACGTTTTGAGGTCCTAGGAAGCTATTCTGACTATTTTGGCGAAGATGTCCGTAGAGCTGTATGTGTGTATGTATGTACGTGTGTGTATGCAAACCTCTTTATTACTTTTGAACGGAGTGTTCGGTTGAAACGCGGTTTGCAGCATCTGACGTAACTTTGCTGAACTTAGATTTTTTGAAAATTTGGAATAATTCGGCACAATAGATTTTGAGAAATTTCAAAAATACAAGTTTCAAACATTTTTTAGAAATTTGTTTCTTGAAATGTTTTCTAAAATACTAAACCGATTAATTCCAAAATCTAGTCAGCTCTTCTTCTCAAAAAACTGCGTCGATTGCCGCAAACCGCATCAAAATCGGTTCATTTGTTCAAGAGAATACGTGAACGAAATATTCGTAAAAAACCGTTTTTTTAACATTACCTACTCGTAAAATTTTAAGCAAATCGATTTTTTTGTAATAAATTACTTTCTTAGGTTGAAAAACTGCGTCGATCGCTGCAAACCGCATCAAAATCGGTTCATTTGTTCACGAGATATCGTGAACGAAAAAGTCGTAGGAAAATGGTTTTTTTTTGGGCACGAAGAGCTGAAAAATAAACTTCTTGCTATATTTATATATTTTTAGCGTTTTGAACTCAAAAATAGCGGGAAGTTTCAGGGATGGCCTGCAGGGCAAACTTCTTTTCAATTTTTTTTTTATTTAATTAAGGCGCTAATGAATGAAGCTGCTAATAATTTATAATCCACGATAAATAAATAATTATGGCAATTACACCTAAAAAGACAGTAGCCTCCCTAAATAATAAGCTACCTAAGTTCACTTGAACGAAGTCGCGGACACAGCTAGTTCTTTTATAAAATATTCAAGTCAAGTCAATACCGCGGTTACAGCTTAACTGTCGAGCCAACTCTGACTGGTATTTTGCATGTCTACCACTTTTACAGATAAACCACAGCAGAATATAAAGTGTGTTTTCGTGTTATAACGTTTTTATTCGGCGTGGTCTGTTTTATTGCTAAGTTTTATGTTAACTTTTGACGGTTTAGGATGAGTACGATAAGTATCAAATCAAAGTTACTTTTATAGAGTATGTCAACGCGTAAGTTGATATCGTCAGCTTTTGACCTTATCTTTAAGGTTATGTTTATGATTATTCAAATCAAATTTACAAATTTATCACGAACATAAAATAGAAAATTTAAGCACATGCTATTATGATAAAGAAATTGGAGTACAAAAACTCACATGATTTAAAGTTATCAAGAGTAAAGAGTCGTTAACATATTTTGCACATTCCCGTGTAAAAAATAGTTGCCTTTCATGTCAGCATAGGGATTGTAAAATGGCCCCTTCTGTACTAGTGCCGTAAACGTAGTCCTAACACCATCTCCATAACAAATCATAACCATGACGCAGCCTACTATTAAAAGTGAAGTTTACTCAAAAATCACATGTCAAAAATTGAGTTTATAGAAGTACGTGCAATAATATAATTCTCGAATGTACTGGTATTATGACTCACGTGACTTAAAACTCACTAACGCTCATTTGCTCGTCATAACCGATATTACAACATATTATGTATACCTACAATAAAAAGAAACCGTGACTGATGAGATGACTAATCTATCACAGCTCAAATCACTGACCGGATTGGGCTGGCACACAGATAGTTATTATGACGTAGGCATCCGCTAAGATCGGATTTTTGAAAATTCAACCCCTGAAATAATAATAATAATAATTTATTGATCATAGAAATCAATAGGATAATTAAGATCAGCAACAAAACTGCTGTTTTTCAACTCTTTATAAAAATACAAATATTTGTGAATGAAACATATTAAAACTTACTATGAATATATAATTTCTAATTGTGGCATCTTTCCATATCAATAAATAAAATTATCGACCAGTTTTTTAGACAAATATATTAACAAAAAAATATAATTAATACAATAACGTTTCGATACGGATTTGGATCTTCTTCAGACTGATCTAAAAATATAAAGAGTAATTAGTGTATTTGCCATAAGGCACTTACACTATTGGCGTCGGTCGGATGGCGGGACCTAGGGGTCGGACCAAAATTTCTCGACGTTTCATAGCCTCCTAAACACTTTGGCACCATTTTTGGAAAAGTATGTTTATATATGTATATATATATATATTATAACGGGTTAGTGCCAGTCGTAAGAACGAGGTCCGGACGACCCCTAAGCGTAGCGACCACTTCCGTGAACTTACAATGTAAAATGGTAGTAAAAAGTCCACCATAAAATTTTGAGTGTGTGTGGACCCCTTTAACCGATTGAGTTTGGCTAAGGTTATAAAACATGTTGCGTCCGGTTAGGTTGAATGTCGACTAGTAAGGATTTTTTGAATAGCGAGATTGAGATTCGTCTGCCGGCAAGCGCTGTGAAAGTATCGTATTGTATTGCCGTTGTGTATTGTTTGAGTTTCGGGGTTGGTTTTCGAAGTTACCGAGTACGGTGGCTATAAAGTTAGAGCCATCCGGTTATTTTTCTGTTGGAAAAGCTGTTAGTGAATTGCGCATTATTATTGTGTCTGGAGCTGTATTTGATTAGCACGTGGCGTTCGTTCAGCATAACACACGCTGTGATTCTACGACCATTGACAAGAACCACGTACCGAGGCTTGGAGCATTGCTGGGTCGATCACTTCAGCGAGCTGAATCCTGTCCAGCTGTTTCAAAAAGGGGCTACGAGTCCTGGAATACCTTCACTGCATCCCACAGGTAGTGTGAGAACGCTAAATGCTATATTACGTAACTGTTCAATGTCAAATCATAATTTGCGTTTGAATTTTACAAATTCTTTACCAAACGTACGTCGCATCTTAAATTCAACTTTTAATAAAATGCACGTTTCTTGTCGACGTACGTCGTAATTGTGAAATAAGTCTGCGCGCGCCAGCACCAGTCATTACGTTGTTTTTTGGATGCCATCTAACTTTATGCGAATTGTTCATCAAATAATTCTCACGGTCTGAAATCATTATTTTGTTATTTTGTTTCTGAATTTGTGCTTAGACTGCGTTGGATCATAGTTTCTATCATACAGATACTGCGTTTGATGTTAAAGCTTAAGATTGCGTTATGTCAATTCATCAGTGGCGTGCTTAACTTAACTGAATGTAACATTTACAGTGTTTCGACAGCCCTTCAGGTTAAATTAAAGCTTAATATTGTGTTATGTCAATTCATCAGTGGCGTGCTAAACCTAACTGAATTTCATATTAACAGTGTTTCTCGGCCCTTCCGGCAGAACTATTTTTAATGATTATGATAGTATGAACTATTAGCTCTGTTCAAATAAAATTCAATTCACATTGAGCTTGTCTGTTGCTAACATAGGGCTAAATGAAGTTAGCCGCGTGTTAAAAATTATTGTGCCACTTGTGGTTAATATTGTTGACCTTTTGTAACGTCCGAATCTTCGTTTACTTGATTGTCGAGAATATAAAAAAAAAAAAAACGAAAACAAAAGATTTATATTGAAATTATTTCGGCAATATATTTGTCTTATTTTAATGTGTTGTAAAATGTATATTATCGAGTACCATGGTATTTTGTATTGTTTATATGCGCTTTTAGCCTACGAATGAGATTCGCCCGATCGTCGCTAGTAGTGTTGCGGTACGTATACGTTGCCGGTTTTGTGTGTAATTTTGACGGATCATTTGTTAGACTTTGAACCTCATTCGTGGGCGATTTGAATTATTGATTTTTAGTGGATAGTTTATTATTATTATTGCGTTGCTAAATTTAATTTAACGAGGGATGGTCAGTCCGGAAGTGTCACGTGTCGTCTTAAAAGATAAAAAGTAATTATTAATTGCAGTGGCGTACCTTCTCATATTTCTCTCCGTCACACCAGTGACAGACAAAGAAGTAGCTTTGAAGTACGGCCTTCTGAAACCGATACTAAATTTAGTGCATTTTCAAATTCTTTGGCAAGTGAGGCCTGTGTATATTTTCCGATATCATTTTGTGATAACCAAGAAAGTATTTTGCTTCACTCGCCGTTTAATCACATTTCTAAATAACATTCTGATCATTGTTGTATCAATTCATTTTTTTTGAAAAGTAACATCAACGTTTTCATCTTATGCTAGTATTCCTTGTCTGTCTGTAACTTATTACTTTCGTGAATAACTGAAGGTTTTGGGGTGTACGACCACCGACGCGGCCTTAAGTTGGCCACCGTTCAAAGCGTGACAATTCCGTCTTGAGTGTCAGCTCCATTGTTATTGTGTGCCACCTGGTATTTCAAGTGGAAACTACTGATCACCGCTTCTCGGTACGAATTTAAACATTTATATCGTCGCTACAATAATCAGTAGCGTACTGATTTGGGCATTTTGCCAAAAGTTTATATGCTAATCACCCTTGTTAACATTATTAATTATTTTATTAAATTTTTGATTATTACGTTAGAGTTGTTATTTTTGCTGGCAGGACCCTTAAGATTTATTTACAGGAGTGATCGACCCTGCATTGACTCAAGCTAAGGTTCAAAATAGATCTGGCGCCCATTTTGAACATCTTTCACTTTCCCTACCGCTTAGTAGTTGGGTGACCTTGGTTTCGATAACATCTCTAAAGGTAAGTGCCTGCCACGTCAGTTTCCGACCCACGCCCCGCGCCGATGGAAAGAGCTAGCCATTATAAATTGGCGCCTGTCAACGTGGGGCCTTTCGTGCTGACAACAGTCTAGTAGTTTTGTTTTTCAGTTTTTTTGGTGTAAAATTTTTTTTGCGAAAATGGCAGCTATAGGACTCAAGCGAGACGAGTTATTATATGAATTACGGTTGAGACATGTTCATGGTGTTGAGCACATGAATTTGACTCTGTTACAGAATGCATTGTCCTCCCTCCTGTCGGAAAATGTTGATTTAGATTTTCCGGACGTTGAGTTGAATTTCGAAAATGAACTGAGTATTTGTCAAAATAAATTTACCGAATTACGAGAGCTAGTAAATGATTTTTCGGACCATT
Source organism: Xanthostigma xanthostigma (assembly GCA_963575645.1). Classification (NCBI taxonomy): domain Eukaryota; kingdom Metazoa; phylum Arthropoda; class Insecta; order Raphidioptera; family Raphidiidae; genus Xanthostigma; species Xanthostigma xanthostigma. The sequence continues at coordinate 19,346,410 of OY754467.1, forward strand.
CTTTAAGTATGGCTTATTCCGTTCTTGACCATCGAATCCTGCACGTGCTGAGTCGTGCCCGTCGACTCAAGAACCGTGCTCCGGCGGAGTCAGCATTTCAAGTTGATGAGTTATTAGAGCATATTTTCAGTCTTGATGAGGAACTAAATGTTCGTTGTTTGAATTTTAGTCCTGTTTCTAGGGTCGACCTGTCCTCTCCGGTTACGTCATCTCCCCGGAATAATAATGCCGAGGCTTCTAACGCTTCTAATGATTCTGATAATTGTTTGAATACTAACTGTTCTTCTGTGCCGAATTCAGCTTTTGTACATAAGTGGGGTGTGACCTTCGACGGTACCCAATCCGTAAGTGAATTTTTGGAGAGAATTGAGGAACTTCGTATTGCTCGTCAAGCGAAGAAATCAGCTTTGTTTAATGCGGCTGTGGAATTGTTTACTGGAACGGCTCTGTGTTGGTTCCGCGCGTCTAGAAATACCTTTACGTCATGGGACGACTTGGCGGCTCAGCTAAAAGCTGAATTTCAGCCTTTTGGATATGAAGAAGATTTGTGGCAAGAAATAATACATCGCCTACAAGGACCGGATGAACGAACCAACCATTATGTAGCCTGCATGCAAAATCTTTTTTCGAGACTGTCCGAGCCCGTGCCGGAGTCTAAACAGTTGAAGATCATGCTACGAAATTTATCGCCGTACCTTCTGGAACATATCGGTCTCACGAAAATTAATTCCATAAAGGAACTCAAACAAAGCTGTAAGACTCTTGAAGAGAATAGACATTTAGCTATACGAAATGCGAAACCCCGTTCTGATTCCGTCCCGCTGGTTGAAGCCAATTATGCGTATCGTCCGGCTGACGTCGCTGTGAAGAAGATTTCACGTCCTGCTGTTCAGAGTGCCGTCGCTTCTGCAGTATTTTTGTGTTGGAATTGTCAGCAGCCCGGACACTTGTACCGTCAATGTACTAGTGATAGAATGCGATTTTGTTTTGGTTGCGGTAGTCGTGAGCACTTGCGGCCCTCGTGTCCCCGCACCCAGCGACTCTACGGTTCCCCAGTCGGAAAACGCCGAGGGCGCAAGGTTATAAGGAGTCGAACCTTTCGCAGCCGTGTTATGACTCCCACAAAACCAAAATTTGATATGCTGAAATGGAAAATTTGGCTGAGGACGGTCAATGAATTTTGTAAGTCTTCGTCCCCTTTGCCCGTAACTAAACCTACTGTTACTCCTGTCCTCGCGTCCCGTCCTGGAGATAATCGGCCCTATGTCACGGTTAACATATTTGATCGTGAAGTCATTGCCCTCTTAGACACTGGTGCTAACCGTACTATTCTAGGTAAATCCGGATTACCTCTTGTTGACTTACTTTCGTTGGAAATCCGGCCCGTTAATATTGCTATCACCACTGCCGATGGTGCTACCCAATCCGTTACTGGATCGGTCCTGCTGCCTATTGTCGTTAATGGCGATGTTAAACTTTTAGATGTTTTGGTGGTCCCTTCTGTAAAAACTACGTTGATTTTAGGTATGGATTTTATTGATGATTTTGATTTCGTTGTTGACTTTCGTAATAAATCATTTTCGTTGAATGATGTCGAGTTTGAACACCGGAAAGGTGCTCTTCATGTTGTCCCCGATGCTCTGTCACGATCACCTCTCGAAATAGCCGCGATAGAATTGGACATGGAACATTGCAACGCGGATCAGTGGTACCAAAACTTGGCTACTCGGATTCTTGATCAACCACAGAATTTTCACAACTGGAGTGTGATAAATGGTCGCATATACAAACGACTGCCTCTTTCGATCCATCAAGGTCCAAACTTAAACGAGTGGAAAGCACTGGTACCGAAAGGAGCTCGTCGTGAAATTTTGGAATCGTGCCATTCACCTCCCACTGCTGGTCATCTCGGTGTGGCTAAGACACTTCACCAGATTAGCGAAGAATATTATTGGCCTCGGATGAGACGTGATGTATGTCGTTTTGTTGGGCGTTGCCGTGTTTGTGCCGCCCAGAAGGTCGATCAAGGTGGTCGGACCGGATTCATGGGACAGCCCAAGAGAGTTAATCGCACTGTTGGAACAGCAATTCGCTCCTATTTGTCTGACTCTACCCATCATGAGTGGAATTTAGTCGTGCCGAAAATTGCGTACGCTATTCGCACTGCCGTTCACGAGTCTACTGGCTTTGTTCCGACTTTTGTAAATTTTGGAAGATTTGTACCCCGTAATGGACATTTTTACGGTGAACTACAGGACAAGGACTTGTTGGAGTTGGATTGGTCCAATGATCTATATGCCAAGGAAATGCGTGATCTTCCCGCTGTCTACCATGAAGTGCAGAGACATTTATCAATGGCCTATGAAAAGCACGCTGTAGCATACAACAAAGGAAAGCGGCCGGCAGTCATCTTTAAGGTTGGTGAGCGTGTCTGGAAGCGACATTACATTTTATCTAGCGGCGCTCATGGATTCTCTTCTAAATTGGCTCCTCGGTTCGTATTATGCGTTGTCTCCCAGGTGATCTCCCCATTAATCTACGAGTTAACTACTGAAGATGGTCGTAAGGTAGGCCGTTGGCACGTTAAAGACATTAAACCGTATCGAGGCGAAAATGACCCGGAACATATTGATGAAGAACAGGAAGACTCTTCCGCTACGGCCGAAGAAGATTCAGAAGCTGATAATGACCGCATCGAGTCCGATAACTCGGGGTTTGCTTTGTTTGACTAACCGCCCATCTCTGCGCCCTCATGTCAGCCACACTTAGATATTTGTCTTTTGCCACTCTTGTAATTCGGTTTTCGACTTGTGGTTTTGTACGAATGCTAGATAAGAAAAGGTCTGCGTCCTTTTCTTTTGGAGGAAAGGGGGGTGTTTAACGGGTTAGTGCCAGTCGTAAGAACGAGGTCCGGACGACCCCTAAGCGTAGCGACCACTTCCGTGAACTTACAATGTAAAATGGCAGTAAAAAGTTCACCATAAAATTTTGAGTGTGTGTGGACCCCTTTAACCGATTGAGTTTGGCTAAGGTTATAAAACATGTTGCGTCCGGTTAGGTTGAATGTCGACTAGTAAGGATTTTTTGAATAGCGAGATTGAGATTCGTCTGCCGGCAAGCGCTGTGAAAGTATCGTATTGTATTGCCGTTGTGTATTGTTTGAGTTTCGGGGTTGGTTTTCGAAGTTACCGAGTACGGTGGCTATAAAGTTAGAGCCATCCGGTTATTTTTCTGTTGGAAAAGCTGTTAGTGAATTGCGCATTATTATTGTGTCTGGAGCTGTATTTGATTAGCACGTGGCGTTCGTTCAGCATAACACACGCTGTGATTCTACGACCATTGACAAGAACCACGTACCGAGGCTTGGAGCATTGCTGGGTCGATCACTTCAGCGAGCTGAATCCTGTCCAGCTGTTTCAAAAAGGGGCTACGAGTCCTGGAATACCTTCACTGCATCCCACAGGTAGTGTGAGAACGCTAAATGCTATATTACGTAACTGTTCAATGTCAAATCATAATTTGCGTTTGAATTTTACAAATTCTTTACCAAACGTACGTCGCATCTTAAATTCAACTTTTAATAAAATGCACGTTTCTTGTCGACGTACGTCGTAATTGTGAAATAAGTCTGCGCGCGCCAGCACCAGTCATTACGTTGTTTTTTGGATGCCATCTAACTTTATGCGAATTGTTCATCAAATAATTCTCACGGTCTGAAATCATTATTTTGTTATTTTGTTTCTGAATTTGTGCTTAGACTGCGTTGGATCATAGTTTCTATCATACAGATACTGCGTTTGATGTTAAAGCTTAAGATTGCGTTATGTCAATTCATCAGTGGCGTGCTTAACTTAACTGAATGTAACATTTACAGTGTTTCGACAGCCCTTCAGGTTAAATTAAAGCTTAATATTGTGTTATGTCAATTCATCAGTGGCGTGCTAAACCTAACTGAATTTCATATTAACAGTGTTTCTCGGCCCTTCCGGCAGAACTATTTTTAATGATTATGATAGTATGAACTATTAGCTCTGTTCAAATAAAATTCAATTCACATTGAGCTTGTCTGTTGCTAACATAGGGCTAAATGAAGTTAGCCGCGTGTTAAAAATTATTGTGCCACTTGTGGTTAATATTGTTGACCTTTTGTAACGTCCGAATCTTCGTTTACTTGATTGTCGAGAATATAAAAAAAAAAAAAACGAAAACAAAAGATTTATATTGAAATTATTTCGGCAATATATTTGTCTTATTTTAATGTGTTGTAAAATGTATATTATCGAGTACCATGGTATTTTGTATTGTTTATATGCGCTTTTAGCCTACGAATGAGATTCGCCCGATCGTCGCTAGTAGTGTTGCGGTACGTATACGTTGCCGGTTTTGTGTGTAATTTTGACGGATCATTTGTTAGACTTTGAACCTCATTCGTGGGCGATTTGAATTATTGATTTTTAGTGGATAGTTTATTATTATTATTGCGTTGCTAAATTTAATTTAACGAGGGATGGTCAGTCCGGAAGTGTCACGTGTCGTCTTAAAAGATAAAAAGTAATTATTAATTGCAGTGGCGTACCTTCTCATATTTCTCTCCGTCACACCAGTGACAGACAAAGAAGTAGCTTTGAAGTACGGCCTTCTGAAACCGATACTAAATTTAGTGCATTTTCAAATTCTTTGGCAAGTGAGGCCTGTGTATATTTTCCGATATCATTTTGTGATAACCAAGAAAGTATTTTGCTTCACTCGCCGTTTAATCACATTTCTAAATAACATTCTGATCATTGTTGTATCAATTCATTTTTTTTGAAAAGTAACATCAACGTTTTCATCTTATGCTAGTATTCCTTGTCTGTCTGTAACTTATTACTTTCGTGAATAACTGAAGGTTTTGGGGTGTACGACCACCGACGCGGCCTTAAGTTGGCCACCGTTCAAAGCGTGACAATTCCGTCTTGAGTGTCAGCTCCATTGTTATTGTGTGCCACCTGGTATTTCAAGTGGAAACTACTGATCACCGCTTCTCGGTACGAATTTAAACATTTATATCGTCGCTACAATAATCAGTAGCGTACTGATTTGGGCATTTTGCCAAAAGTTTATATGCTAATCACCCTTGTTAACATTATTAATTATTTTATTAAATTTTTGATTATTACGTTAGAGTTGTTATTTTTGCTGGCAGGACCCTTAAGATTTATTTACAGGAGTGATCGACCCTGCATTGTCTCAAGCTAAGGTTCAAAATAGATCTGGCGCCCATTTTGAACATCTTTCACTTTCCCTACCGCTTAGTAGTTGGGTGACCTTGGTTTCGATAACATCTCTAAAGGTAAGTGCCTGCCACGTCAGTTTCCGACCCACGCCCCGCGCCGATGGAAAGAGCTAGCCATTATAATATATATATATATATATATATATATATATATATATATATATATATATATATATATATATATATATATATATATATATATAATATATATATATATATATATATATATATATATATATATATATATATATATATTTATATATATATATATATATATTTATATATATATATATATATAGGTACGGGCAATGACTTTCGAAGGAGTTAATTGATTTTAATGAAATTTGGACCACATGTTAAAATCCATCACCGCACGAAGCCTATTTAAAATGGGCCCAATCGGGCCACTTTAAGGGTGGGATTTAGGGGTTGAAAAATATTTTTGGGCCCAAAAATACCGAAAAATTTCTTCGAATCGTTTCAAAATTGAAATTTAACCCTTTAGTAATGATTAAAATATGCTACCAAAATTTTATTAAAATCGGCCCGACAGGACCGGACTTAAAAATTTTATGAAAACATTAATTTGTAGATATTGATTTAATTAGTGCAGGGTGAATTTAATTTGGTAAATTGATAGTAATATTGAAATTAAGAAAAAAAAATATTATTTTAAGGGATGTATTAAGTTAAAATTTTTATTTTGTCCAAAACCAAAAGGGTTAAGTTCACATAATAAAGCCACACTGCCAGTGTAAGCAAATACACTATATTGTCGGCAGGGTTTGGCACTGCGACCAGAGTTTTTTTAATATTTAGTTTCTATTTATTTTTAATGAAATTCGTGAAAGATTTTTTAAAATTGAAATATTGAAAAAATAATAATAATTTCACTTTCATTAAAAATAAATAGTAACAGTTAGAACACCAAACAGTTGCACTATCCGAGAAACCTAACTAATAGTTGATGATGAATCCTGTCGAATGCTATATTAAAATCTATTTGAGTTAGAATTGAGATTTTTGAATCGTCAATTGCGCGAACTAAATCGTCGCAGATATTCATTAGACTTAAAAGGGTGTAACGGGGGTTCAAAGTTTGCATGGAGACATCTAAGATAGATGTATCAATTCAAAAATGCTCAGGATTACTCCTGTAAACAAATAAATAAACACGTGTTTCATGCTTTTTCAAAAACAACCCCTTCAGAGGGTGAAAAGGGGTAAATAGTCTAAAAATCAACATGGGTGTCATTTTCAAGGTTTGTCAGGTCGTTGATTACGTGAATGTCATTAATTTTGAAATTTATTAGGGGGGTCTACGTCGAGAAAAGAGTAACTGTGTCAAATAATGGAAATGCATCCGTGTTTTTTCACAATCGGGTGCGAAGCCGCGGGTAACGGCTAGTAGTATTTACGCTATTATGCGTGATTTTTTTAAAAATAACGTTAAACTTTCGGTAATGACTACGCCATCTGATTTCTTGACAGTGACAAATGTTAAATTTTGAAGAATGTATAACGTCACTAGAAATATCGAGTTAATAAAATAGAGACGCGACATTTAAAAAAAAAATCGGGTTTTAACAAATAAAGTTATTTGGTTTAAATATCACATTGTATTTAAAGAGAATGTTAAGTGAGAGAGCATCAAGGCATTTAAGGGTGATGGGTGTTTCAGATCTCAATGGTGTGGGTAAGGCACTGCACTGGTGGGTGAGAGATCCCGTTAACAAACAGAAGTGTATAGGTGTCACATTCCTTGGATGCCAGCACACATTCCATTGTTAAACGGGGGCTCGACGGAGAGAGTTCTTGTGTTACGTTACACTGAATAAGTATTAAGTATATTGTTTTGTTTCAGCAAGGAGGCAACTCTACACATCTTTAATAACTTATTCGCAGTAAAAATTACAGGAAACTTATAAACAGCTATAATTTCCTATAATACTATAGCAAACTTTAGTTATTTAACTGTGTATTTATCTTACGTGAAGACGCCACTAAATTATTAGTGACAATTTCTTGTAGCAATGCCATAATAGTCTTATTATATAGTAAGCAGTAAAGACTTTGTTTAAAATCAGTACAGTACGTAATTTATTTTCCCTATTTTAAATGTAAGCCATTTAAGGGTTACGTAGCCACATTTTCGCGCACACCATTGCATGGGGTATCTTTAAAAATGCAATAAAAGTTATTGAGTGACTTTTTAAAAGAATATTTCTCGAGATGCAAGCTCCTAAAGTCGCTAATATTGTGTCCCCCTGTCCTCACCTGATTAAAAAACCTGAAGAAAATCAAGATAGTAGCAATTGATAAATACTTTCAACGAATATTATTTTGAATAAGGTATATTAACGAGCGTTAGTTCAGCTGATCTTTTCTTACAGTATTTTTTATGATTGACATCTAACAGCGGATACAAAGATCACGGTTATAAAAAATTAATAAAACCGCCCGATGTCACAAGTGTAAATATCAATGTTTGTTAGAACTACTTGGTTTTTGGTAGGCTTTACAGTGACTTTAATGGTTAATAACTCATGGAAGCTCGACGTCTTTTTAATTAATAATCCACGAAACAGTATCAACAACAACTCATTTCAAGGTAAGGTATATTTGACAAGCAACGAACGCAACCAATAAGATCATAAATACGTCAAACGAACACTACGGACTCCTATCTTGTGTATGCCTAACACGAATTTAGCCGATTTTTAAAGATTATTTTACTTTAATAATAATAATAATTATTATTATTATTATTATGCGTTTAACGTCCCTTTCTCGACTTTATGTCAAAACAGACGCTATTCACACCATTACTATTTTTCGATCTATCAGACTTTCCGTTATTTTTTTAAACTTCTACTTAATAACAATGGACGAATGAAGGAAATTTAGGATAAGGTAGGCAAATTTTGAGCATAGGAGTTTGGCAAGTAATCAGCCATGGCCTTGAATAAAGAACCATCTCTCTATTTATCTGGAATTATTGAGGGAAACCATAGAACAAGATGGCCGGTACAAAAATTACCATTTCTCGGCGAAAGGCAGTAGGGAAAAGGCCCAGCCACATCTGATTCGAACCCGGTACCTCCCGAATGCGAATCTAGTGCTCTCACCACTACGCCAAAAATAAATATTTGTCATTCTGTACTTGGTCGCCATTTTTAAGCGACGCGTAAATAAATATATAATTTATGAACATGTGTAAAAGTTTGAGTTATGTTCCTACACAGACCACAAACTATGTGTACTAAAATGAAATATCATTTGTGAAAACACAAACTGACGAGACAGAGAAGGAAGTTAGGAGAAGAGTATAATACGCGTATAGGTAACCTAACAGTGATCTCTTAGGCGACCATCATCTCGTCCCTTGACGTAGGTCCTCTACCTCCAAATGGAGTCAAGTAATGAATTAGGGTTCCCTCAGGAAATAACATATAACGAGACCTCACAACTACCTAGCCACGTTGGTCCGATCGTCTCTGCATGCGTACCATATCTTTCATTTCTATCTACTTATGTCCCTCTCTGTCTTGTCACCTTAGATGTTATCAAGAATAGATTTGATTTAAGAGCAAGTGATGCAATCTGATTGCTTTAAATCACAAATCCATTAAGATTGAATTATTCATTACTCCACTGTAGAGCTATGGTGCATTTCTGGTAAAACTTTCAGTCTTAAGTCTACGTTTAAGAATGTAACTAATTGTCCCTTTATAGTTGAAAAAAACAAGTAACATTCTTTAATCTAGATTTTAAGCGGAAAATCATACCAGAAACTCGCCATTACTCTGTAATGCAAGTGTTCATGCTCATACATATAAAAATAAAATATATATATTATCAAAGTATTACCCTTGTTAACAAAAAAATGTGCTTACAATTAATAAAATTTATTAATAAAAAACTGAGCAGACAAATCATACTTTCGTTAATTTTTACACGTAAAATTTTCTTATTGTACTTGAAAAAGTCTAAATCTATAGACGAAACGTTGTACAAAAATATATCTAACTTTTTGTCCACAATTATGCGATTTTTCTTATTAATTATTATTATCTCAAGGTACACGATATCTAATACATGTTTAAATTATTATAAATATTTTTAACTTATCGTTACCTACAGCGTCACACGCGTTAAAACAAACTTTATTTGCTTCCTACAATGTACTGGGAAATTAACAAACTTTTCACGGTCACTTTTTATACTATTTTCGAAAAGATGTCTATGTTAGTGTATGTATGTACGTAGATAGGTACGTACGTGGTCATTTCTTTCTAAGACAAAATCTCGAGATTAAAAAAATCATATTGACTACGTTACGGTGCCTATCGAAGCGTATTAATGTAAATATGATCTAAAAGGAATTTTGTCTAAATCGGTCTAATCGTTCTTTTTTTAACCAGAAAGACTAAAAAAAGCAGATATTACACAATATTTCGCGAATAACAAATGATATCGACTCTGTTAGGGTTCCAATTGAAGCTTATTAACGTTAGAATGATCCGAAAGAATTTTTATTAAAATCGGTCCTGACGTTCTTTTTTGTTTAAACAAAAGACTGCAAAAATTGTAATTAAAAAAAATCTCGGATCTAATTTGTTAATTCCATATTTAATATTAATCATACTGGGAAATTGGATCGCACTTGTACCTAGAATCTTAATAAACGATCCATTTTTGGAGTCGAAATGTTCGCGTTGTTCAATTAATCGGATTTTTATTTTAATTTCAGTATTCATTTTATCTCTTACTAGCGGTCCCGCCTGGTTTCACCCAGGTGCAAAAGAACGACTGTGTGGGGAGGGACATGAGTATGCACATTCATCTTAGTTTACCGAAATGAATATTGTGTCCTAACTTCATGATGATCGGAGTTACCGTTCAAACGTTTTTCTCGGACGGACACATTTTGAGTTACATTTTAAAATTTTTCATTGATGCTCCGCTCCTATTGGTCGTAGCGTGATATTATATAGCCTATAGCCTTCCTCGATAAATGGGTTATCCAACAAAAAAAATTCAATTCGAACCAGTAGTTCCTAAGATTAGCGCGTTCAACCAAACAAACTCTTCAGCTTTATATATTAGTATAGATTTGCAAATTGAATTGATGATCTACAATCGTAGCCTTTATCTGTGGTTAAAACAGGAAGCGTGCGTTGACTGCTTTCCGGCCGATGTTCATACAACGTGGGTCCTTATTAAACTGCACCATACGGAACTTCATTCATACATAATAGACACTGGACGGTCTTGTATATGTGCGTGTGTTTGGCTGTGTATAGGAGTCACGTACGCGATAATGGGGGGAAGGTTCACATCTGTGCGGTGGCAGAATCTCCGACACTGTACATTATTATACCGTAAAGTTCTCTTTGCTTAATGCTAATAAACCAAACTAATAATAGACCGGCTTATTAACTCAGAAATGCATAATGAGAATAATACGTCACATGCAAATCCTTATGTATGTGTGATTTAGTGCAAGACAGAATATCATTCGCTTTCACAGATATGCGGAACTACCCAATAAAGAAGGAATAATAGAACATCACACATCTTGTATCTGGGACGTGTATTCCAAAGGGGCGGGCGGAGGAACAAAATGCAAGTTTTTATTTGCCAGCTCAACGTTTTTAAGTTATGCTTCTTTTGGCTCGATATGAAAAAAATATGAGAGTGAATTTTTACAATGCGTGCGCCTTAAGGTGTCTTTTTTATTCTTTTTTCCAATCCCATGCGCTAATGTGTCAGCATTAGACCTAAAATAAATTCTCACAAAATTTCAGCTTCCTAGATCAAACCTGTGAATGTTAATTAAGATGGGATAAACGACGTTGCTACTCAAATATGGATAGCTGGTAGATTTTTTTTATTAATTTTTGAAAACAGGTTCTTAGTACTTATTCCTGAATTAATTATTTACAAAGTTATGTTCGTTTAAACATTCTCATAAAAATCGAATTTCATTTAATCAATTAATTGTTATTATTGTTTAAACGAACATATCTTTGAAAATAATGAATTCACGAATTTAGTACTAAGCACCTCTTTTGTGGGAAATTTAATTCTTTACAAAATGCTATCAAAAATAAAAAAAATCTGTGAGCGATGTTTTCCTTCATATACGCGTACGTTTTATAAAAATGATAGCTTGAGTATTCTTTCAAGTTCGCCACTGCGTTAACCCTACTACGACCGTATACCCGGAAAATGAGCCCAACAAGATGTCGAACGTTCTAAGTGACTAGGAGGCAATGAGACCACGACGTCGACTGTCCATATAAGAATACGTCTCAATGTTCACGTAAGACAAGGGTGTAGATTTTTTCTCTGGGAAGGGGGAAAACAAAAAAAAAACAATATAATATAATATAATAAGAATACTCACGAAGGAAGGTGAGCAAAATATTAATTCCCAAACAAATTATGTTACAAAATACGCTGTTGCAATCTTGTCTAAATTTTGTTTCTTTAGTTAGGCGTTCGTAATATTATCAGTTTTATTTTCTATTATTATGGTCCTGGGAGTGGGGGGTAATTACCCCCTGTACTGCCCATATTTCGTTACGACTCAGAAAATAGTTACGTTTATTTTCATTACTCCACAATCGCCGAGCTAGTAGGAATCTTCATTGAGTTATGACAAGTAATTGTCACCAGTCGGTAAATGGCTATTTAGGGTTCGGTTTTTAGGCATGATAAAACATGAATAACGCGCATGAGTTGAATAAAAAAACAAATATATTAAATATTAGCTATTCACCCCGGCTGCGCTCGATGACGATTCCCTCTGCTTGGAACGAAGGCGTTGAACGACAATGCGCACGTAGCGGCGAAAGATAGCAAACCTTCTGCTCGTGTACCATTGACATAAACCTAAGGTGAAGACTTTTTTGATATTTTTCAAGAGTTTGAAATTGCTATTTTTTAATAAAGATCTTTTTGTTTTTATCCAAAAGAATGGATATACGTTTTTGATTTGGTTAACAAAAACTTTTAGTATTTTGTTATATTTGTTTTGTTTTTTTTTAATTTACCTATTAATAGATTACAGAAGACTGACCATTTTTCACTTCATCAATATCATAGGTATAAATACAAATGATAATAATAGGTGCGTAGAACTGTTAATGTTGTTAATTTTATAACAAATCTGTGATTCACATTAAATAATTAATAAACAATTTTATTACGAACCTAACTGAGTTTTTTTTATTTTAAATGTGATGTTCGGCTTTAAAAAGGTGTGTTTGACTTTTAAAAAATGTATGTCCGGCTTTTAGGGCAAAATGTCCGGCCTAATACAGCGCCGAATCCGGCTTTTGAATTTTAAGGCCTGGCAACTCGAGGTACGCCTCAAAAATAGTTTGTCGAATGTCGATACAGCAGTTGAACCTGATTGTGATGTACAATGAATTTGTTGATGATTCAATTACTTTTCAAGGAACAGTTACAAATGATTAACAGCTAAGAAATCTTTCTGGTGTATCATTTGAGACTTATAATTATTTTCTGAACAAATTGACAGTTTCACAAAAAATTCAAATATCTAAAAATTAGACTATTTATTTTTCTTTTCAAGATGAAAACTGCTTTGACATTTACAGGAATAGGTGCAATATTTTCCGTACACAGGACAACACTGTCTAGAATTTTTATTCCACTTTAGAAAATCTAGCTGAAACAACATCAATTACACAGCGATAGCTTTACCCTTTGGCACAGTTTGAGGGTGAAAATTTAAAGAATGATTTATTTTTTCAAAACCCGTTTTTAATATAGCATCCATACTTTTCACTTTTATCATTAACTTTAATTTTAATTCACGTTTTACTTGTTGTCCCATTTGACATAATGTATTTTAGTAGCAGTGGGTTCGCCGATAAATAACGCTAGATGTCTCCGCTTTGATGTTGCACATAGCGAAATGTAAAGACTATTAAACAGTGCAAGAATTTATCAAGTCGGTTTATTAGTTTCTGGGATTAGCGTAGGGCCGTAAACAAACACACTTATGGAACGTTATTAAATGAATAAATGCAGAACTTTAAAGCACTTTTAATTGACAGTTTTTGTGAAAATATTCGTGTTAATGTGAATGTCAGTTACAACTTGGTAAATAGTAAAACTATTCATAATCCAGAATGTTTTGTGAAATAGATTTAAATATCCTTTTTCATAATATGTTGAATGAATAATAATACTCGACGTGGTAAATTCACAAAAACTTCTCTTAAAGCGACTAAAGATATGAAACCGAGGTAATTTTTTATCAAAATAAATTGGCGTTACTAACGAAAAGACAGTAAAAACTTCAACAAAAAGTCGGTAAGTAAAAATGCAAAAATATGTATACAGCGCGTAGTGACGAAGCCATTTGCAGCTGCGTTTACTTTTCTGACAATATAGAGTCCCTTCAAAATTACGCATAAAATATTAAACCACAAAATGTTGTATACAGCGCATAATGCAATTAATAATTGCCAATACAATTCTGCCTAGGGTCGTACCATAATATATCAAAATTTGTTATTTTATTCCTAATACATAAACAAACAATGTCAAATACCTTTTTCGTTCTTATATTTTTTGTCTTATTTGCAAGAATAAAAAATGTACTTTTGGCTGCCTTTAATACGCCATATGAAGATGCAGTGAATTAACACAAGGTTACTTATTCTTACTATTGTTTAATATATTTCTGCGCACAAGAACTCTAACCTAACACGACCTGCTACCAATGTAAATGGAATTTTATTCAGCATAGGAATAAAATCGCAATCGAACCATTAGGGTGCAAACATATACTTTTGTCTTTTTTTACGCCGTAAGCACTGGCGTATCCAGGAGGGCAAAACAAGCACATGGGACGCGGCTTAAAAAAATTCTAATTTGCTCCCTCCTAGACCAAAAGCTGAGCACGCCCATGTTAACATCATAGAAAAAGACAAAGTTTTTGAAACAGAGATACATCATTCAATTTGAATGCAAGTACATCAACCAATCCTATCATCGGAGAAATTAGGAAATTACATCGAAGAAAGAGACGCAGATATATTTTCGATACGCTTTTTTGCCTTCACTCACCGCACATTGAGTAGATAGACAATGATAAATATAGTAAATTATTAAATATATGGCAAATAGTCTGCTTTCTATATCACTGGTCAAAGAGAGGGGCATTAGATATAGTCAACTATGATTGGCTGACCATATTTCGCATTACTTCCTTGACAGAATGTTTAAAATTGCATTGCATAATACACACTTTCGGCATTTTTTTACTATAAAATAAGCTTCCGAAAAAATTTCAAAAAAATCTTATAATCTATTTGTTTTGGAGACTCTAATCTCAAAAAATGTGGAATGATCCCATTCACGTTTGTTTCTGTACCCAACATATTACTAATTTAGCTTGAAGTAATCGTTTAATTATACAGTGTAACATCTTTATAACATCCTTCGTTATAACGAAAAACTCCCTATAACGTACAAATGTTTACAATTTGGTTGATTTACCTTTAATGAAGATGATTCCACCACATCCCAACACATGCATAAGATACTTAATAAATTACAAAACAAATATTGGCATAGCAAAAAACGTCAGGCAAAGTTAACAGACTATATGTGATTGGAATATATTATTTAGGTGAAATTTGGTTATTTTTCTTTCTTCCCTCCATATAACGAAAACTCCTTATTACTAGCGCAGTTATGCGACCATTATAATTTCGCGTCTATATCTGGTGAGAGAAATTCTGTTTGAAATAACGTGTAGAAACTAGAAAGTTTCAAATACGTACCGATCTGGTGAAACCGTAGTCGCGTGTTACTTTAAGAAAGCGGTCTTAGGGACCCTTCACGATTACGTAAGTATTCCTCGGTGGCGAAGGATTGCGTGAAAAGAAATACTAAATGATGTATAAAAAATATATATAAGAATAATTGTTAATTTTTTCGATATTAATAATAATAATAATAATAATAATAATAATAATAATAATAATAATAATAATAATAATAATAATAATAATAATAATAATAATAATAATAATAATAATAATAATAATAATAATAATAATAATAATAAATTTATTGTGTATATAAAGATTTACAATTTTCTTAACACTAAATGATGTATAAAAAATATATATAAGAATAATTGTTAATTTTTTCGATATTATTTAAAGGTGCTCTTGCGATCAAGCTCCTATTTTATTTATCATTTAACTTTAAAGTTTTTGAATTGTTTTAGGGTTTGGTGATATTTCAAACAAATTAGCAAAAAACTTGAAACAGAAGTTTGAAAATACGTACTTAGATTTTATGTTTGTCTTTTTCTGAACAGTGCAAGTGTTATCTTTACATTTTGTTTGTAGTAGTTAGACTGTGTGATACGAAACAGCATTTTTCACAGAAAACAAAGACTAAACATTCGTTATAAATGTGTGTTTGTTCTTCAGTTTCGTAGTGTAATTTTTCATTTTCCTCTAAGCATGATTTTTTCAGAATGAAATATTTTCTAATCATTTCTTCTCAGAAATAAATTTAACTAATGATGTATAATTCATTTTTTTTATTGTGTATTTTGAAAGTTACTTTTTAATTCAAAAGTCAGCACAGTTTTTTGAAGACAGTAATATTATAATTTAATTATAAAAAACATTTGAATAGCTGCCTTTCGATTACTGAAATATTTTTAGGTTAGAGTGCAATAACTAGATGTGCAAAATATCCATTGAAAATACACAATATTATTATTTTATATAGCATATAACAGTGTTATTAGCCGTTTTAAGTGCGGATTTTTTTCTAAATTATGTTCTTTTGCAAAGTGAAAAGGGGAAGAAGGCGTTTCGAGGGGAGTTCTTTAAAAAACTATTACGGGGTCGTGTCGATGCAATCACTTTTTTTTGCGCAGTGAAAAGGGGAGAGCGTTTGGGGGAGTTCTTTAAAAAAATATTACAGGGTCGTGTATACAAAGTGAGATAGTACTACAGTAATTCTACCCCAGTTGCTATGATGTGTAGATGTGATTTCTGATTGGTTAAATTAAAAAAATGACAGTGAAAGACGAAAAGTTTTTACGTATTTTTGAGGTTTGTGAATAATCCACAAATTATTTTTTGGAACGTCAAAATTTAGCGTTTTCTATGACAAAAAAAAAGTCAAAATTTGGGCACATCGAGTTATCGAACTGAACCCAATATTTCAATTATTCCCAAATCTACTTTTTAGCGTAGGTGGATGGCTACAGAATGTGACATGCTCTGAACCGGCAGATTATGCCTTAGACTAGTTAAAAAAATACAGCGGATTATACTGTTCGTTAAATAGTCAAGAGACGGATAAAAAAAAGAGAGTACAATATTGCTCCATGTACGAAGACTTAAAATCGCTGCACCCTAGGCTAATTTTGCCGCTAGATTCTTTGCTTAAGTTCGCTGCTTGACTTCAAGCGTGAAGTGGCGCCAGATTTCGTGATTGTTTTTATGTGTTCGCTTCACACAATGCGTGTTTTGAAGCTAGATTTGTTGATGGTTTTGGTAAGCGCGCAGTGACAGGGCGAATGTAAACAAAAGTGAACATTTACTGTCTCTGAACAGAACACACACTATGACGTCATGTTTGTTTATGACGTTTGAAAAACTAATATGGCGGTTTTATGATAAACACGTATTGAATGTCAGTGCATCAAAGTAAGTGATTTATATAGTATAAAAGGATTAGTTTATTGATTTGCATACAGTGTCAGATAAATTAAGAAATTCCGTATTTAATGATGTCATTTTATAATACAAAAAGTGGAAATTTTAATATTTTATACTGAATTGAAAATTATAATCTTGGTTAATAAAATAAAAACGAGAATTACAGAATTATATAATCGTCTTACGAATAAGCCATCTAGGAATAAAATTAATAATTATATTTATCAGTATATATAATCGGAGCCACAAATCATCAGGGAGTAAAATAAATCTGTTAAATAAAATGGAAGACAAGATTGATAAATTATGCGGCCTAGTAGAAAAATTAACAAACGAGATTACAGACATGAAAACAGACTTATCGGGATTCAACTTAAAAATTAAAATACTTGAAGAAAAAGCAGTCAGAGACGAACTAGTTTTAACCCAACTTGGAATAAAGCTTAAGAACATGGAGGAGTTTAAGAATCAAACGATAAGGGAATCGAAGAGAAATAATGTCATACTATTTGGATATGAGGAAAGTCCAAATGAAAGTAATAACTCGTTGATACAAGAAGTGTATGAATTAATATCGAGACGTTTGAACATTGATATCAGAATTTATGATATAAATTATATTAGAAGAATCGGGAAAAAAGAAACGAATGAAAGAAGTAGACCAATCGTGGTAGCATTTACTTCTAGACTGGTCAAATATGATGTACTTATGAATGCGAAAGCGCTGAAGGGGAGCAACTTATGGTTAAGTGAAGACTACACGAAAGAGGTGCTACTGGAAAGAAAAAGATTAACACCATTTATGATAGAAGCGAGAAAGCAAAATAAAAAAAGCTATTTAAAAGGAGATAAACTAAATATAGATGGAACGCTCTACGGATTTGAAGAACTCAGCGGCAAATCAGAGGAACAGGCAATATACAACAGTGGAGAAGTAGAAGATACAGAAGAGAATACTTCTAAGAAGAGAAAGATTAATAAAAGTGCAGGGCAATCGTTAGACAAGTTTTTTCGTCCCAGAACTAGAACTAACTCTGCAAGCAGCTTCGCAAGTCAAAAATAAGAATAACCGGTCAAAATGCGACAAAGTGCCATACGAGATCCCAAACAGCGAGGGCACCACCTTTAGACATACTGATGTCAACAACGTGATGGTGACGTCACATCATGGCGGTCAATCAAAAACAGATGATCTTGATAAATACTTCACAACATGTGATTTATGCAAACTTCTTAAAGTAGTGATATGGAATATAGAAGGTTTAAGTGGTAAGGTTAAGAATAAAGATTTTATTAGTTATATAAGTAAATTTGATATTATATGTTTGATTGAAACATGGATGAATGAACAATACAATATAGTGATCAAGGGTTATCACCAAATAAAGAAAAATGCAGTGAAGTCGAAGTTGGGAGGAAGAAACTCAGGTGGCATAATAATAATGATCAAAGATATACTATACACAGATGTTGAAGAGATCAATACGAATATAAAGGAAATGATATGTTTTAAAATAAAATCAGTAGGAAATAACTTAATATTTGGAGTAATATACAACCCCCCTGAGTGCTCATCCTATTCCAATCATGATTTCTTTAACCAGCTAGAGGTAGAGACTGAGCAATTAAAAGAAAAGTTCCCCACAGATTGTATAATATTAGCAGGAGATTTCAATGCCAGAATGGGAAACTTACAAGAGTTTGATATAAATGAAAATGATTATAACATATCTATATGCGAAAGAAATAGCGAGGACAGAAATACGAATAGATATGGAGTTAAGATGGTAGAATTTTGCAAAAGAGTAGATATGGTAACACTGAACGGAAGGGTGATAGGAGATCGTAGAGGAGAATACACATTTATAGGAAATAGAGGATGTAGTACAATAGATTATGTATTAATACCAGTAATATACTTTAGTCACAGTTTTAGGCTAAATGTAGGAGAAAGAGGTGAATCTCAACATGGACCATTGGAAATGACAATAAACAGATGGAAACCAAAAGCAAAGAAAGAAAAAAAGGAGAAAAGAAAAATAAATGATAAATTGGAATGGAGGAAAACAACAGAAGAAAAATTTAAAGACTACTTAAGAAGTGAAGAATTTGAGAAGTATTTAATAGGGGCAGATACTTACATTGGAAATAACAATATTGATAAGGCAGTCAAAACATTAAATTGGGGATATGAAAGGATACATAACATAACAAACAAAATCAGTAAAGATAGATATAAACAGAAAAACAAGTGGTATGATGAAGAATGCGCGCAAAGAAAAAAAGAAGCAGTAAAAAAGCTAAGGATATTCAGAAGAGGACGAAAAGAAGTAGAATTAGTAGAGTATAGAAAATGCAGGAAAGAATATAAAGAAATATGCACCGCAAAGAGGAAACAAATGATAGATGCATGGGAAGAGGAACTAGAAGAGGCATGTAAGGAAAGAAATGACAAGAAAATGTGGAAAATGATTAGAGGAATAAAAACCAAAAATAATGTAAACGCTGTTACAATGGACCAATGGAAAAACCATTACTGCGAATTATATATGAGCAATGCAGAAATAGAAGAATACGAATGCAAGTGGGAAGACAATAAAACCTACGATGAAGACTTAGATCGCGAAATATCAGAAATGGAAATATATGAAGTTCTAACACATTTAAAAAATGGGAAAGCACCAGGGATAGACGGTGTAATAGCAGAATATTACAAACACTCTAAAGATCAAAAAGCAACTATAGAAGTAATAAAGAAAGTGTTCAATACAATACAAAAAAATAAAGTAATACCAGAGGAATGGAACACAGGAATAATAGTAAACATGTATAAAGGTGGAGGAGATATCACTAAACCAAATAATTATAGAGCAGTGACACTACTACCGGTCTTGAGCAAAGTATTTACAAAAATATTAGCGAACCGATTCAGAGATTGGGTAGAGAAGAATAAAATACTAACCCCATACCAAGCAGGATTCAGAAAAGGCTTCAGAACGGTAGACAACGCACTAGTATTAAAAACACTAATAGACAAAGAAATAAAAAAGAAAAGAGGTAAACTATATTGCAGTTTTGTAGATATGCAAAAGGCATTCGATTCGGTTAATAGAAATTTACTGTGGTACAAGTTATCGAAAACAGGAATATCACAAAGTTTCTTGAAACTAATAAAAGCAATATATAAGAATGTGTCTTTCTGTATAAAAGATAGAGACGAGATTAGCGACAACTACAAAACAAACATAGGAGTTAGACAGGGGTGTCAATTATCCGCATTACTTTTCAGTCTATACATCAATGACATCCCAGAATTCATGACAGAAACAAACACACATGCCCCTAGTATAAAAACAGAAGAAATACAAGTGTTAATGTACGCCGATGATTTAATAATTATTTCTCAATCGATAATTGGACTACAAAGAGGCTTGGATAGACTAAATAACTACTGTGCAATATGGGAACTTCACATAAACACTAATAAAACAAAAATCATGATTTTCAGTAAAGGGATGAAACGGAGTTTATGACGTTTTGTGATTGATTTTTGCTAAAAGACAGCACATAAACAAGCACGAAAAGTATCTCCAGTTCTAATTTTGAAATTCATTTTGTCACTACGCACACGATCTCGCCGTGACTTCATTTTTATCCTCGCAGCTAGCACGGCAGCCAGCACAATTCCTAGCAGTGATTCCAACGGAAAAACCAGCCTCGTGTGCAGCGGCCTTTACATAATATACTAGTGGCCCGTTCCGGCTTCACCCACATTTGTAGACTTCCACCGTTTTTTCGTCGCCTCATGTTGCAAAATTGGTATCCACGAAAAGCGCTTTCATTTTAATGAGATAATATACAGCCTATGTCCATCCTAAAGGTTTATTCTAAATAGTAGTGATAGAATTTTTCAAATAGGTGCAGTGGTTTCTGAGATTACCCTCTACACACACAAATTCACAAGATTCGCACTATCTCTTTATAATATTAGTATGTATATAGATTGAAAATCTATTGTGCTGAAACGTACACATCCCATAAGTACACAACTAGGACAAAGCTACGTAATATAATAATAACATTTACCTTCCACAGATATATTTATTGTTGATTATCACGCATCTACGTGTTGTGATGCTTGATACGTGTACGAGGTAACGAACAAAGGACCGGCGTGTGAAAATGAATGATGACCTCTATTCTTTTTGGAAGCGACACGCGAAGTAGGCCTAAAGCACAGAGCCACGCATACCAACCAACCAGCTTTATTAATACAATGCCCAAATTATTATAATCATGCTGGATGCCAGTCAATGAAAACATATTCCCTTATTTCTTTATAGATCATATCATTTAGCATTGGAAATGTTTATGCGTTAAGAGTCCCAGTTTTCGATTCTTGATTATACAGGGTGTTTTCGCTCTAATTTTTTTTTTTCAATTTTAATGAGTAATGGTTCAGGTTAAAGAGAATACGATTAGTGTTCTTAATAAAAGCTATATATTATGCTAAAAGAGGATAATTATTGTTATCAGGGGACATGGTAGTACCCTCGCCAAGTCGCGCATTGCCGTGCCATCCTTTTCTCGAAGTAACTCACGGCACTTTTGACACACGTGCAACTTCGTTGTGGATAAAGCAAGAAGTTTGAATTTTTATTGATCAAAGGACATACTGTAACTGGCTATATTTCCAATATATCTAATAAGTAATAATTATACCTTGTAGTTTACATATTATCGCTAGTCAAAGCTCTTTAATTTTGCCACTGACTCACACGCTGATTATCAAAATGCTAAGGTACTTCTAGCAATCTCATAAACTTAAAAATTTTAATTTTAGTTAGCGTTTAGCCTATAGAGGAAGGAAAAAAAATCTCGAAATTTCATTATTAGAAAAGTCAATAGGGACAAGGAGTGGGCTTTAAGAAAATCAGTATTGACGGGCAAGATCTATTACCTGAGAAAGTAAAAGGAGGATGCTGGATGACCTACAAAAATAAATGAGATCAGAAACATAAAATAAACATAAAATTAAAAAAAAATGCCAAGTCTCGCAACGCAGTTCTTCCGCTACAAAAAGTTGTGAAATCTCATGTAAAACCAAGTCAATTATTTTAGTTAATGCCTATGGAAGCACCTGTCCAACAACTTTGTTATAAATTGTTACCTAATCAATTGCCTATCAACATTTATAAAGACCGTATGAATATTACACATCTTTATTTCTATAATATATAATTATAATGACTTGACAATTGCATGGCACCATAATTATTAAAGAATAATCTACTATTTACTAAGTAAATCTAAACAGGGCACTTAAGAATAAAGTATTTTAATTAGTAGAATATCGTGCCGTGCAATTGCCAAGTCATTATAATTATTATAGAAAAAAAGATGTCTAATATTGATACGTCATTATAAATGTTGATAGTCAATTGATTAGATAACAATTTATAACAAAGTTGTTGGACAGGTGCTTCCATAGACACAAACTAAAATAACCTACTAAGTTTTACATGAGATCTCACAACTTTTTGTAGCGGAAGAACTGCGCTACGAGACTTGGCATTTTTTACATATTATGTTTTTGATGGGATCTAATTCTTTTACACCATTTGGTTATAATAAAACCTATATTATCAAGTCTGCAAGTTGGGAGTAGTACTAATAACGATTAAAATTTACTTTACAAAAATTGGTTGTCTGTAAAGTCGGTTTACGGACGATAGTTTTACGTGATAACGTATTCCGCTCGAATATCATATTTAATAATACATTACTGCGCTCTCGCTTGCACGCACAGGGTCAGGCGGAACGTTACGGAACGTTCCACTTTTTCGTGCGTGCAGCTGGTGTTTATCAATTTATAAGACGTTATCACGTCAAAAACTTAGTCCGCCATCTTTAGAAGTCCGCCATATTGGTATTAAACTAAAGTCACTTTACTTTTCGAGTTATTCTCAGCAAGCCCTTTCATTTGATACCCATATTGTAGGAAAGCATAATAAAATTAGTCCACCATCTTTAGAAGTCCGCCATATTGGATTTAGAGTGACGTCACTATATTTTTCGAGTTATTCTCAGCAAGCCCTTTCATTTGATACCCATATTGTAGGAAAGCATAATAAAATTAGTCCGCCATCTTTAGAAGTCCGCCATATTGGATTTAGAGTGTCGTCACTTTATTTTTCGAGTTATTCTCAGCAAGCCCTTTCATTTGATGCCCATATTGTAGGAAAGCATAATAAAATTAGTCCGCCATCTTTAGAAGTCCGCCATATTTGATTTAGAGTGACGTCACACAGCTAACCATGCATTGTCATTCAAACTAAACCTGTATACAAATTTTCATCTCAATCGGTTGATGATATCTGCTTCAAAATTACCGAAGGCATTTCCGCCATCTTTAGAAGTCTGCCATATTGGATTTAGAGTGACGTCACACAGCTAACCATGCATTGTCATTCAAACTAAACGTGTATACAAATTTTCATCTCAATCGGTTGATGATATCTGCCGCTCGAATATCATATTTAAGTCAGGCGGAACGTGACACATTTCGGAACGGGACAGATTTTGGAACGAGACAGATTTCGGAACGTGACACTTTTTCGTACATGCAGCCGGTGTTTTATCAATTTATAAGATTGGTGTTTCATCAATTTATAAGACGCTATCACGTCAAAAAGTTTTCGTGATGAGGTCTCCCAAGTACAGAAAACATATTTTTCAAAAAGTACTCTAGTTAACGAAATTTAATGGTTTTGAACGGGTTGACTTGGCATAGGTTGCACGGTTTCATTATCGACGCACCACTAGTTACATCAGACAGTTTGGTTTTGAACGGTAACCAACTGAAATTTGAATCTGAAACTCGGTTTTTACAAATAACAAACATCTCTGGATGGCTTCCAGTTCCAAATGCTAACGCCACAAATACTGTTGGCGTTGATTTTTATTGGAACTGCGCAGTTTAAACAAAAATAGTAAAGATTTTTTAAATGCGAATAATTTTCTATAATAAAGCTATTCACATAAGATTGACGCTGGTGAATGCAGGAACATAGAAGTCAGGTGTTATTCTCCATACAATTTCTTCGGAGAACAATACCGGAGCTACAAGTTGGAGACTCCCGGAATGTGGCGACAACATAGTTGTTGACCTACTTTAGATGATAAATGTTATCAATGAAACGTTGTAATGATCAGAAAAGTTCAGTTTCAAAGACATTCTCTTTGTTTTTAGAATGCATATGAAGATAATATTATTATCTTTTTTGTATTTTGCACAGTAAAGTTTACTACAATAGCAAAACGAATATTAAAAATAAGACACGAATGCTTTTCATAATCCACAGTTAGCAATGACTAATGCAGCAATATGACCTACGAACGTTCTTATCGGCTTTTTCCGGTTGATCGGCTTCGAACAATTCAGCTTCGATGGCACAATCTGTGTTCAAGAGAGAATTTGTCGGAAGCGTTTATATGAAGTAATACATCACGCTACTTGGCAGTGAGTTAAAATAACATAGGTACCTGTCACGTTCGGCGCATTTAAAACTATGGTGCAGGGTGGCACAGAAAAGTTCTTTTGTACTCCTTTGTTTGAGTCTTCCCTGTTTCTCGGGATGCATGTTTGGCGACTAAAGTCCGCTGCTCTCGAGGCTGGATTTGTCGCTAGATTCCTTGCTAGATTTCATTACTAGTTTTCTAGCGCTGATTTTCTTAATTGCTATTATGTGCTTGCTTCGCACTGTTATATCTTGTCAAAAAATAACGTTTATTTTTGCATATAATTTTATTAATTGTCAGTTACAATATTACTCAGATTAGAAATGTACAAGCTTTGCTATAAATAGAAATATTTTGTTACATAATAATAGATAGCTTATGCAATTCTAAATAAAGCCTGATTCACACTTTAACATCTTTTCCTTCCTAACAAAAAAAAAAAACAAACAAATAAAAATATATTCTACAAAAGAAAACAAAATATAATTATTATTATTAGAACTTGAAAAAGTCAGGGGGTCGTCGTTGTCTTTCAGAACGCCTGATCACTACGGGGCTTTCAGAGGCGACTTCTGGCGACGTTGTGCCTTGTTGTTCAGGTTCATTATTTTTCTGATTTGAAGTTATTGGTTTCTGTTGGTGCTGAGCCGACATCACTAAATCCGCTTTAAGGTTTAATGGCATAGAAGGTAGTGTTTGGCAGTTTGTCCCGGGTGATTGACTTTCCATTGTGGATTTTCGAATATGATCTGCATGCGCAAAGAGATTTCGAAATGTTGTCTTTACTAAATATGTCACCGGGCTTATCTGTTTTACCACTACTCCTGGTATCCAATTTTCCTGTTCACCGCGTAAAGTTTTTACCCATACCTGTTCTTTTTCGTCGAAACTTCGCGATGTTCCACGATAATTATCAGCGGTTTGTTTTTGTCGATTTGACGTTTTCTCCAATGTTTTATTCAAATGTGGTTTGAGTAGGTCGAAGCGCGTTCTTGGCTTAAAACCTAGAAATAATTCAGCTGGAGTGTTCTTCGTAGTAGAATGAGGCGTATTTCTATATGCAAATAGAAAATTGTTAATTCTATGCTGTAGAGTTCGTCCTTCTTTATACTTTGTATCTTCCAACACCTGACGATTGAAAGCTTGTTTAAAAATTTTGACAAATACTTCTACTTGACCATTTGATGAAGGATGGTAGGGCGGGCTATAAACATGCTGACAGCCGTTGCTTAACAAAAACTCTGAAAAATTCGTCGAATTAAATGGTGGTCCTCCATCTGTCACGATTATTTCTGGACATCCATATGCGGCAAAAATGCTTCTTAGCACTTCGACAATTTGATCGACGTTAATTGATTTTACAATCTTCACCTCTGCCCACTTTGAATAACTGTCAACAAGTAGAAGAAATTTGTGACCAGCTTTGTCTCCAAAATCTAAATGTACTCTTTGCCACCGTCTTTGACTTAAAGGCCATGGATTTAATGGAACCTTCGTTACATTTTTTTGTGTGGATTGGCAGATTGTACATGACTGTACTAGGTCTTCAATAGCAGTATCCATGCCTGGCCACCATATATAGCTTCTAGCAAGTTCTTTCATGCGAGTTATTCCAGGATGTTCCTCATGGAACATCTGTAAAATCGAATTTCTGAGAGTCACAGGTACCACTACCCGATTTCCCCATAAAAGGCAGTTATCTTCAATCGACAGCTCGTGTTTTCGTTTTAAAAAGTTGTGGTCAGCCGTTTCATCCCAGTGACCTGTACGTGTCATGTCCATAATTTTTGAAATTACCGGATCTCTTCGACTGTGGCGGCAAATTTCGATAGCCGTAATTGGTAAATCATTATATGGTGCAAAGAAAAATATTTCTTTTTCATTGATATTTTTCTTTGATGGTAGACGTGATAGCGTATCCGCCTCAATTAATTCAGTACCTTTCTTGTATTTAATTGTATAATAGTATGCAGACAAGATTAATGCCCACCTTTGCATTCGAGATGCTGCCATCACCGGAACTGCTTTTGAGGGATTAAAAATATATGTCAGAGGCCTGTGATCTGACAATAATTCAAATTTTCTGCCATAAATATATTTATGAAATCTCTTGGTGCTGAAAATAATGGCCAACGCTTCTTTTTCTATTTGCGGGTAGTTTTTCTCGCTTTTTGATAGAGTCCTAGATGCGTAGGCTACTGGACGAACAGTTCCATCAGGAAGAACGTGCGACATAACCCCTGCTATACCGTACTGAGACGCATCTGAGGCAATCTGAATCGGCCATTTTGAATTAAAAGGAACCAATGTTTCACTTTTCAACAACATCTTCTTTGTTTCTTCAAAGGCCTTTTGATGCTGCAGGCTCCATTGCCATTTAGTTTGTTTACCTAGCAAGTCGTGCAGTGGATGTAGTACACTTGCTAGATTGGGTAGAAATTTGGAGTAAAAATTTAATAAACCCAAATAGGCTCTCACTTGAGTCACGTGTTCGGGAGCAGGAGCATCTATTATCGCTTGGGTTAATTCCTCGGTAGCTTCAATTCCTCTGTCACTGATCTTATGACCGAGATATATTAACTCTTTTGTAATTAATGTAATACTGCCTCCGTTCGTTCTGTGATTTCTTTTATAGATCGTCCTTTTATTAAGATATCGTCTATCGCGCAAGATGCCCATTCCATGTTTTGAAGTATTTTATCCATCGTCGCTTGAAACAAAAATGGAGCATTTTTTAAACCATATAAAAGTCTTCGAGATCTGTAATAGCCTTTATGCGTTACTATTGTTAATAAATGTTGCGAATTTTCATTAACTTTCAGTTGAAGGTATGCTTTGGTTAAATCAATTTTAGAAAAATAACAACTATCTGCTAAATTTGCAAACAAATCTTCTTGAGTAGGCAACGGATAGTGCTCGGTTTCTACGTATTTGTTTAACGTAACTTTAAAATCAGCACATATTCTAACTGCTTGGCCGCCCGCTTTCATGACATTCACGATTGGTGTAGCCCATTCTGATTGTTGTACCGGATAGATTATGTTCTGCTTTTCTAAATTTACCAATTCATCTTCAACAAGCTTACGTATTGCGTAAGGTACAGGTCTTGCTTTACAAGCAATTGGTGCAACATTTTCTTTTAGCACAATATCCACCGCCATACCTTTAATTTCATCAATCGGACCTTCAAAGACTGTTTTATATTTTTCCATCAACTTTTCGCCTATTTCCTTTATATCTGCATTCGGTTCCTCCATGCTGGCTATGTTGTATATTTGTTTTGGGATAACATTAAATTTGTTAAGCCAATCCCGTCCCATTAACACGGGTTGTTTGCTCTTTGTAGATTTCACTACAATAATTGGGAGCAACTTTTCCAGTTTCTTATAGCAAACTGTTGCAGTGAATTCACCCATGACCGACAATGCTTCTCCCCCATATGTAGAGAGGTGTACCTTAGATCTTTTTAGGGAATTGTTTGAGAATTTTTGTTTATACAACTTCTCGGGCATAATGGAAACACCCGCTCCAGTATCTATTAATGCCTCAACATCAGTACCATCAATATTTATAAGTAACTTCCATTCTTGATCAGAAGTCACATTATTAATTATATGGCATAATTCGTATTCTTCTGCGCTTTCAACTTCTTCTTGTGTATCTTCCTCTTCTATCTCGTGAACTTGTGTCTTCTGTTTACAGGCCAGTGATATGTGGCCCTTTTTCTTGCAGACGTAACATTGCGCATCTTTATAAAAACACTTGTCTGGATTGTGTCCTGGTCTATTACATCTATAGCACGGTTTATTTTTTTCCGTAACCGCCTCTTGGTTTCTCTTGGCTTTCAGGGAGTGTTTTACATGTGAAACCGTTTCTAGAGGTGATTCATGCAATGATTTTACATTTTGTGTAGCTAGTTCAAAACTGATAGCCATATCTAATGCTGTTTGGAATGTCAGTTCCTTTTCTGCCATCAATTTCCTCTGTATATCTTCATTTCTTAAACCACTTACAAGGCGGTCGCGAATTGCATCTTGCAAGAATGCGCCATATTCACAAACAGCCGCCATTTTCTTTATTTCCATTGCATATAAAGCGATACTTTCATTCTCTTTTTGAAATCTTTTATTTAGCTTACATCGTTCGGCAATGATAGATGTTTTTGGAGAATAATATGCCTTTAATGCTACTACTATTTCTTGATAATTTTTGGTTGCTGGCAGGTCTGGAACAAGCAAATTCTTCAGTACGGCGTATGGTTTCTTGCCGATATTGTTCAAAAGCAATAGCGCCTTTTTCTCGTCACTTATTTCATTAACTTTAAAAAATAATTCCAGCCGTTCTAAATAATTATCCAATGTTTCTTCCTCTTCCACGAATTCTTGAAATTTTGTTGAATTATTATTATTCGGAATGACGTAGTAATTTATTATCTTCATTCACTAGATACGTCCACTTTCTGTATTTTCTATTACCTCCTAATCCTCGTCGCCACTTTGTTATATCTTGTCAAAAAATAACGTTTATTTTTGCATATAATTTTATTAATTGTCAGTTACAATATTACTCAGATTAGAAATGTACAAGCTTTGTTATAAATAGAAATATTTTGTTACATAATAATAGATAGCTTATGCAATTCTAAATAAAGCCTGATTCACACTTTAACACGCACGAGACGTCTTTACAAGCTTGATCTGCTGGTAGATTCTTGTGCACGCGCAGTGATAGAACCATAACAAAAGTGCATGCTTATTGTCTCTGAACAGAACACACACTATGGCATAGTGTTTGTTTGTGGAGTTTGTTCAAGTCGTCAACGTACAAGATACTGCTTCCAGATTGGTTCTTCCTCATACCTAGCAAGAAAAATAGCCCTTGTTGTAATTTTAAAACCTATCTTGTGAGCCAGCAGGCGAGCCCGCAGTGACGTCATTAGCAGCTTCGTACCCAGCCTACCTGCCAGCAGAAGTTCAAGCAGTGTTTATAGCCTCGAGTGCAGCGGCCTTAACTTTATCGCACGCCATTTCTTCAATATAAATTAAAATACAGGTTCTGGCAGGAAGGTATGGTGTTTTTGAAATGACTGCCATGCGCTATGAAGTTGACTAAATGTATTTAGAACGATTAATATCTTCTCATTGGAAGTCGCCATTACAATGGAGCCGTGGTCCCATCGCTTCTTTGTTTACAAAGATTTCATTGAAACGGATCGTTCTGTAGTGGGGATGTGGAATGGCCTCAACTTTCACCGAAACTCTCATCTTGTGACTACTTTTTATGGGGCTACCTAAATGCTTACGCAGACAAAACTACTTACTCTTGAAACTCTTTCCATAACACGAGAAATTCAAAGAGTTCTACCTGCCATGCATGAAAGGATTATGTAATATGTATAATTTGGCAACCCGTCTACAAGAATGCCTCGACAAAAATTGACACTTATGTGATGTGATTTTTCGCTGCTCGTTATTTTACTACTCAAATAACAATGTCCCAGTAGTACAGTCGAAAATAAGTGTATGACAGTTTTTTTACCATTCCAACCCACAAGTGAGGAATGGTACTATTACCATTCCAAACCACAATGGAGGAATGGTACTAATTTAGGTAAAAAATCACTTTCAAAAATTTACAATATCTTTTCGTTTTGAAGTCCCCCGAATCCAAAAAACATATTTTTGGAAAAACTCTGTGCGTCTGTCAGTCGGTTAGTCTGTTAGTTTGTGAACACGATACAAGTCAAACGGATGGATAGATTGAAATCAAATTTTGGGAGGATATCTGATACGTTAGTATTAAAAGCCCTATTCTGTTTGCGGAAAATCGGCGCATGCGCAAAAGAGATATATGCTATAACGTTGATTTTATGCAATAATAGGATACTTTTCATAACGGTTTATTATTTTATTTATTTTTTCAAGAAAGTTTTGTTAATTTTTTTTTAAACTTTATAGTTTTGGAAATATTTTGAAAATAAAAAAGTCAGCTGTTTTTGTATTGTAGATCTGTCAGAAATAAACTAGTTAAGCATGCTTTGATTAATTTTTACATGACGTGGAACATATTATTAGGTAACCAAGGCAACGACTAGCAAATTATATCATATTGAATACTAGCCATTACCCGCGTCACCTCACGTGATACCAGAAATGTTATTTTCTTTATTATACTAAATCAAATGTCAATATTTTTGAAGTTGGAATAGTCCCGTCGCCCAATTGGCTGGAATTTTTAAAAATACCTCACCTTCCTGCTGGACCCTCTATATTTTCGTCTTACCTTAGTCTGCTACTTTTCTTTTGGAATTTTATGTTTGACATATCTCTTTCATTGAACTTTTTGAACCCCTGTCGTTTTTTATATATTTCGTGCTGAAAAATATGAAACTAAGAGTCAAAAAATAATGTCACAACACAAACTACCAAAAAATATAAAACATTTTTTTATATCATGCCAAATTTGAACTCTCTAGACTAGATGTACGTGTGGTGGAATCTCATTATAAGAAATCGTTTTTTACCATTTTGTTATAGAAAAATATAGCGAGTGTCAAAACTGACACATTTTCTGATCACCATGTAAGCTACGTTTTATCCTTGATATGGGTATTTCAAGAGAATTGAATAAATGTCGATGACGGCTTCCGTAACAAAAACAGCTGTTGCAGGTTGTGAAAGCCATATGAATTTATGGCCCAGTCATACGTCCGTACATACATAGTACAAGCAGTGAATCGTACAGGGGAATCCCTGATTTATTAGGCCAGGATTATTATTATATTATATTGGCTTCTTACGTTTTCGACGTATTGATTTAGTGTATGATATTTTCACGAGAGGGATTTTCTCTTCCTGTTATCTGCTGTTGGAGAGAACCGCCTCAAATCCTCTTCAACATCCTTGTTTACGTCTTCAACGTCATTTTGTTCTTATGTAGGATGATTATAAAATAATGGGTAGGATCTAAGGCAGCATTTCCAGACATCCCCGACTTTTTAGCTTAAATTGGATGTTGCGCGCGCGACAGTCAATTCTACTGTTTTTCAAATTAAAATTACTTGTTCAACTTGACATGGAAAACTTATGTTCTGGGTGTTATTTCTACATATTAACAAGCAAAAAGAACCTCTGCAAGAGATTCAATTTTCAGACAGTGAATGTGATTGTTTGAAATAAATAATGTAAATAGTTTGCACTGATTTAGACATATTGTATTTCTTTCGTTTCGGAAAACATTCTCAACTCGCTAGAAAAAGTAAAAAAAAATGTGTAGGTGTACAGACACTACAAGTATCGGGTGTAATTTTTTTAACTTCCCGCTTTAAAAAAAAAAAAAAATTTTTCAAAAATCGGGAAGTTATTGGTTTCACCCCGATTTTCGAAAATCGAGTTTTCGCCAGATCTCGACGTTTTGAGGTCCTAGGATGCTATTGAAACTGATTTGGCGATGATGTCCGTAGGGTTGTGATGGTGTGTGTGTTGGTGTGTGGGGGTGTGTGTGTGTGTGTATGTATGTATGTAAACCTTTTATATCTTTTGAACGGAGTGTCCGACTGAAACGCGGTTTGCGGCATCTGAGGTGAACTTGGTGAACTTAGACTTCCTGAAAATTTGAAACGATTCGGCCCAAAAATGTTTGAGAAATCTTAAAAAAACAAGTTTCAAAAATTTTTTAAAATTTGTTTTTGTAAAATATTTTCTAAACTACTAAACCGATTAATTCCAAAATCTAATCAGCTCTTCTCCTTAACAAACTGCGTCGATTTCCGCAAACTGCATCAAAATCGGTTCATTTGTTCACGAGATACCGTGAACGAAAATCGTAAAAAAGTTTTTTTTTTTAAATGACTCTTAAAATTGTTATCAGATCGATTTTTTGTAATAAATTACTTTCTTAGGCTAAAAAAACTGCATCGATCGCCGCAAACCAGATCAAAATTGGTTCATTTGTTCATGAGATATCCTGAATGAAAAATTTGTAAAAAAGTGTTTTTTTTTTAAATTGCTCGTAAAATTCCTATGAGATCGATTTTTCTGTAATAAATTACTTTTTTAGGTTAAAAAATTGCGTCGACTGCCGCAAATCGCATCAAAATCGGTTCATTTGTTCATGAGATATCGTGAACGAAAATTTCGTAACAAAGTGGTTTTTTTTGAGCTCGAAGAGCTAAAAAATAAACTTCTTGCTATATTTTATATATTTTTGAGCGTTTTGAACTCGAGAATAGCGGGAAGTTACAGGGATGGCCTGCAGGGTCAAACTTCTTTTCAAATTTTTTTTTAAAGTGATAGAACTTTCGATCGGGATAACTGTGATGTGACAGAAGATAGAAGCCATGTTGTTTTGACATTTCTGTTCAGTAAGCATTGACAAATTATCATGGAAAGAGTTACGCCGCAACAACGTTTAGAAATTGGTGAAATTTGTTGTCAAAATCAGGGTTCTATTCGCCAAACTTACAAAGCACTTCGTGAAATTTATGGTTTACATAATCGTCTATCAGAGCAGCTTATTCGTCGAACTATCGAAAGATTTCAGGCAACATTTTCTCTACTCGATGCAAACATAACAAGATAAAGAACTGTACATACAACAGAAATAATCGGTACTGTATGTACTAGTGTTAATGAAGATCCAAATTTGTCTATTCGTCGACATTCACAACAATTTGGACTCTGTGCATCCACCACATGGAAAATTTTTCGTAAAAATATTGGTCTACAGTTATACAAGATACAATTGTTTCAAAAACTAAAGCTACTTGACCATAATAAGCATCGTTTGTTTGCTGATTGGGCCCTAGAACGGCTTAAAGTTGATCCACTTTTTTTTAAAAAAAATTGTGTTTAGTGATGAAACTCATTTCTTTGGAGTTATGTGAAGTCATTGGTTTATTTTTAAAACTAAAATGTCATAAAATTATCTTTCAAATAAAAAAAATGGCCTCAATCTTAATTTAATTAAATGTTTATTTCAATTTAAAGTTCTATCACTCTAAAAAAAACCCCGATACTTATGTTTTTTTCAATTTTTTATCAAAATCCTGTCTGTAAGCCTCAAATTCAACATTGAAATTTGACTCATTTTCCTTTGACTGATTGAGTATATACACATGTGTATTCCCGATGCGCGATGGCAATACATGAATCAATCGTTTTTAGAATTAAGTACCTATATTAAAAATAATTAATTTTTTTTCAAATTCACGAATGAACGCGAAACTGATATATAGGAATACGGAATCATAGTAGCAAGTCGTGCTAGTTCAGTCGGTAGAGCGTGTCTCAGAATCACTGGGCCGTGGGTTCAATCCTGACTTTGGGAGAATGTAGGTACTCTTTTTCAATGGTTTTCTTTTTTGTAATATTGAATTTTCCAATCGTATGAAATTAATCTAAATGAAGATTGAAAAGTAAAAAATAAGTAAAATAAAAAATACCTTTTTTAAAGTAAAGGTTTTATTTTGCAATGAAAACAAGAAAACAATTTTCATCAAGAATAATTTTTAACATTTGAAAAAAGTACACCGTTCAGCGCTTATAAAAACATCAACAGTAATATTTTATGAGTACCCAATGGTTTTTCTTTACAAATGTTGAAAATCGGTCTAATAAAATATATTTTGTACTTTTTAGTGCAAGAGAAAATAATTGTTTTTCATTTAAAACTATTTTTTTTATTCATTTTATTCCAATTGCGTTAATACTCACATATAATTTATCCCTTTCCCGGTTAGGATCCACGAAACGTATCGGTGTGAGCATGGAAGTGTGAATCGTGTTTTATCAAAGTATGCGTGCATTTTGAGGGTATTAGTATGAACGTGAGATTTTCACTCTGCCCACTGCCTTCACTTTACGCAGAGTCGAATCATATTTACGATAGAAACCTAACTCGTCAATAATGCAGTTTATTCATTTAAAAATGTTTGTTTTGGGAAATAACCAATTGTTTCAATTGCTTAATTTATTTTGACTATTATATGTTTGCCACACACACTCTTGTTTCGTTGTGTTCCGCCTAACTCCAGAATATGGATTCAAGGCCAACTGGGAAAAGATTAAATAATGAAATATTCATGGTGTTTGTATTTTACTCACAATTTTAATAGAATTTTTATAAAAATAATTAGAAGATCATAATATTTACTAAACAAAACGGTAAACAAAAAAACGTTAGCTTCAGGCGTATAGACGATGGAATATATAAATAAATACATTAAAGCTCATAACACTGTTACATTGTAAAAGGGTAAAGTCAGCTATTGTTGACTTCCTTATTATGCTTCGTTGCGGAAATATTTTCTCTCGAAATAAAATACTAACTTCCATATCCCTACTGATATATAAATAAAATATTAAAAACTTAAACGATTACAACAAACCATTCATTTAAAAACCATAAAATGTTTTTTCTTTCGATTAGCTGTCACCTTCCGTGTCTACGATCTAAATAGAATTCGGTGCAAGTATTTTCGCCAAATTCCACAAATGTACGATGGCATTCTGACTCCATTTTATTGGAGGTCGGTTCATTTTTTTTATTGTATATCACACTTTTTAGTGTTCTTGAATTTTGTTTTATTTCAAGTTGCCCGTTCATTAGTTGCAATAGGATTCACGCTGAAACAACTTAATCATTCGAAAATGAGCATAGATAAATGTGGTGGAAGCGCAGATATTAATCACAGTACCTCCACCGTATACTTTTAAACAGACCCAGGCAGTGCTAAGAACTTAGCGCTCGCAATATTGGTTTATTTAAAGCACTTTGTAAATCAGGTGCTCGATGCTTAAAGGAATAGCATAAAAGCTTGCGACTTATTAAGCACGTAATGTTTAATAATGCGTTAAATGCTTAAGCACAGTCAATGCTTAATAAGACATATTTTGTTTATCTATACTAATATATAAAGCTGAAGAGTTTGTTTGTTTGATTGAACACGCTAATCTCAGAAACTACTGGTTCGAATTGAGAATTTTTTTTTGTTGGATAGCCCATTTATCGAGGAAGACTATAGGCTATATAATATTACGCTACGACCAATTGGGGCGGAACATCAATGCAAAATGTTGCAAGATGTATCTCAAAATTTGTCCGTCCGACAATTAATATTATCAGGTGAAATGCCTTAACTGAATATTGCGATATTAGCGTGTGAAGTTTACAAGCCCAAATAGCTCAGTCGGTAGAACGTAAGACTCTTAATGCCAGGGTCTAGGGTTGAAAGCCCCACGTCGGCGAATATATTTTTATTTTTTTATTTTCTACATTGCTTTCTTCTAAGGCTTACATTTCAATTTTTTTAAATTTTATTACGACTAATTAAAATTAAATAAATCTAATTAATAGCTCATTTGAAAGCTGTTACAACTATACACCTATATAAAAATAATTTTCCTACAGTGTTTTCAATTAATTATTTATTATATTATAAAAGAAAATTATTTATTACTTAAAAAAAGTATAAATACTGCTTTTTAACGACAAAAACTTTTGAACCGTAACGCCGATCATTATAAAGTTTGGACACAACATAAATCTCGGTAAACTAAGATGAATGTGCGTACTCATGTCCTTTCCCTCCCCATTCGTTCTTTTGCACCCGGGTGAAATCGGGCGGGACCGCTAGTAATTTATAATTCTCATTTCGTTTAATGATAGAAATCAATGTCTTGTTTGTTTATGTCTAGCTTTCCCCGCGCCATTTTCAATAATATAATTAGAAAAAAAGGTCATCTAAAACTTAACTTTTGATGTTTTTTAGTTGTGTAGTCACTGATAGCGAAAAGGCAACGATTATTTAAAATAACAATAATTATTCAAAGAACAAACAAAAATTATACCTATTTAACGCTCGACGAATCCTTTGTTGATTTGTCTTTCCACAAAAAACTTCTAAATTATGTATTTTCTGTTTTATAATTATAAAATTACTCGTGAAAGTCCACAGATTTGTTTAATTAATTGTTGTACGTTTTCTTCTAATTATGATCATAACATGCTTCAAAGAGCTTCTTCTCTTTTCCACGAAAGATTGTAAGTAGGTAAGGTGAAACTTAGAAATAATGGATGTCAGAAAAAACAGCACTGAGCACCCGTGTTTATACAATGAAAGTCTGTTATAAAAAGGATCTCGGTGAACTTGCATTGCTTTGAATGAAAAATAAAGTGGATTTTACCTACACTTGCATAGGTACAGTCAAGGTACCGGTTTCAAACTCTTCACCTGTGATAAACCGTTTCTGCTTCCCATCTCTATTATGCAGGGTCGGTCTGGGACCTAAAAAATTACCGGGAAAATTTGCAAACGCCTCTACGAGACCGTGTAACTAAGAAGAAAAAAATCCGCACCGGACTGGACCGGCCAATGGAGGAGCAGCGGCTCACCAGGAAAAGTCTC
Source organism: Xanthostigma xanthostigma (assembly GCA_963575645.1). Lineage (NCBI taxonomy): Eukaryota > Metazoa > Arthropoda > Insecta > Raphidioptera > Raphidiidae > Xanthostigma > Xanthostigma xanthostigma. The sequence continues at coordinate 19,383,350 of OY754467.1, forward strand.
GATATTTCCTGAGTCCAAACCGACGCTACATTCTATATAATAATAATAATAAGTTCCTCTAGCCCAGAGGTCGGCAACCTGCGGCTCGCGAACCTCATGCGACTCTTTTGATGTAAAGTTGCGGCTCTCCACTTCCATACGCAAAAAATGACTATTTTATTATATAAACCGTTAAAGATCGATCCATGATTGAGTACCATGTCTATCTCTCATTTCCACTCGCGTCTCACCCGCACCGCCCCCATCGCGACGTGTCGTCCTCGGATATATATATATATTATACCTATATAAGTAAATACTATAATACTGAAACAAAAATGTTTAGTGGCTCTTTAAAAACAGAAATTTTGTAAATTGTAACTTTTGGCTCTTCCGTCTCAAAAGGTTTCCGACCCCTGCTCTAGCCCCTAAGTGGAGCATAAGGGCCTCTACGAAAATTCTGAATCTAGCTCTATCTTTTGCCATATTTTTGAGTTGAAGCCAGGTAGTTCCTTGTTCTATAACTTCTTCACGATATTTTTGGTCTTCCTTCTTTTTGGTATCCCTGTGGGTTCCAATCCAAGGCTCTCTTCGCTATGTCATCATCTGTCTTTCGCAGCGTGTGTCCTATCCAATTCAATTTCCTACGTTTTATAGTTATACAGATTTGTTCAAGACATGCACGTTTCCAAAGTTCGTTGTTCGAGACATGTTCGTACCATTTCACCTTGAGGATTGCTCTGAAACATTTGTTTATGAAGATTTGCAGTTTAGTTGTTATAGCTTTCGTCACTTTCTAGGTTTCAGATCCATATAGAAGGACTTTCGAGTTAAAAATATAACTTTGTTTTTTTCAAAAATCATGCTTGAATGCCAAATACGATTTAAACTTTCGAACACTTGGGATGCTTTTTTGATTCTGCTGTCTATATCTGTTTCTGTCCCTCCATCATTGCTGATTATACTGCCTAGATAACAAAATTCTTCCACTTCTTTAACAGGTATATCGTTTATAACCAGCTGTTGTCGACTAACCTTACTGACTTTCAGAGCGGCTGTCTTATCTATATTGATACGAAGACTTGCGACTTCTGCCTATTCCTATATAGTTAATATAGTTAATATTAAATTCCAGATGGGGGGATCATCTTCAAGTAGCCTGAAGCGACACTGAATTTAAATACGCCGCTGTGCACAATATATTACATTATGCATTATGTAATAATCTATTCTATCTGCAGCTATAGGTATGAAAGCAGTCGATCACAAGATAATGGTCGAGAAACGATGCTTTACCCTATCGCACTATATAACAGTAAAAGTAAATAAAATACCTACTTATAACTACAATAACTTTGTTTTGTACTGATAAGTTAATAAAGTGCAATAGTACCTATAATATCCGACGCACTTGGTGGACCCCTCATTCTTTTCCCAGACGAATATTTTTTTTGTACAACATAATGTAATACAACTTAGGGGGGTTGCCACTATATATCTGGTCCAGGCTATTTTTATGGGGGGCGGTAAGGTTTTTTTTTTCATTATTTTTTATGTTAATGTACAGCATATTAAGATTATTGTGTCAAAATTTAAAGTCGATTGACATGAGGTTATAAGTCTCCGCCTCATTGGTTCGATTCATTGAAAAAAAAGCAATTGGTTTAGCAAAACTAGGTTTATTTAAAAAAAAATTTAACAAGTTTATTTTTTGTACTATCAAACCATAAATACAAAGCCATAAAACATATTTACATGAATTTAAAAATAAGTTCCGATAACGCGCCAAAAAACGCTTATGACGCGTTTTTTGGCGCGTTATCGGAACTTATTTTTAAATTCATGTATAAACATGTTGTATATTAATAAAAATGAATAAAAACCTTACCGCCCTTCTTAAAAATAGCCTGGACCGGATATAGGGTGGCAACCTCCCTAAATTGTGTTTGTTTAAATACATTGTGTTGTATAAAAAGATTATTTCGTCTGGGAAAAGAATGAGGGGTCCACCAAGTGCGTCGGATTTTAAACTGTAATATGTTAATATTTTTTTGAAATATGTATCTACTAGCCGGATATCTGTATTTGCGGATATCCGAGGAAGAAAAAGATCTGTATCCGTATCTGTATTCGTTACTTTTTGACGGATCTTGAACGGATCTCTTACGTTATTAAATTTATGTATGTGAAGTTCTTAATATAGGTAGGCAATGAAATAGATACTATTACGTTCCATTGTTCCATTTAAATTAATTTTTATTTCAGAAAATCACATATTGCTATTTGGCACATTTATATTTCAAAAGTTAAATATTTAAACATTAATTCAAGTGAGTTACCAATAGTACCTGAGTAAAAAAATTGACATCCGTATCCGTATTCGCGGATCTGGACACTAATGATCTGTATTCGTATCCGTATCCGCGGATATACATTTTTAACGATCCGGAACATCACTAATACCTACATATTTTTTTAAGCTTGGTACCAGGTTTTTAATATGAAAATACACTTATTTCGTTTTCATATAAAATATAGAAATAAAACCACGTTTCACAAATTTATCGTTCATTTTGTTTCAACGAGTTTTAAAACGGATTTTTTTCTGCCAAATAAATTAGTGCAAAAAAAGACTAACACAATAGTTAATCAGTATAGAATAAGAAATATTCAGAAAGCTGGATAAATTAATTAAGCTCAATTAATGTTATTCAGAAAAGTTTCTCGTTCTCGACGTATTAATTACGACACTTATTATATATGTAAATTTTAAAATTCCGTTCAATGGTAGGTGGTACCCTACCGTTTTCTTTGCGATAGTATTAACGTTACAATGCCAACAGCACCACTGCTAGTATGCAGCGACATCATACGAACGATGCAAATTTTCAAGTCATTAAACGTACCTACCGCGTCTGGTAATAGCACCAGAGGATTGTTAAAAATCCTCTGGATTTCACTTTACAAATTCTGTAGCCTCGTGTGAATTACACCACAGGGATTTTCTTATACTAAAGAGTTGTCGGCTGTAATGAAGCCACTGAACTCAAAGTTAAAGGAATTTAATTCCCTTTAGTTAGTATACGTCTGTACATAATAATTTATTTCAAATAACAATTATACTGGGTTACTCGTATGTTTCTAGTGCGTGATGCCATATATTTTGGCTCGTGTTAAGGCTCACTGTCTCTCGTTTTTAATATCATCAAGCACGAGAGGAATACATATAGTATTTTTTAACTGATTTAATTTTTAAATAAATGACAGATCAGCTTTGAGAAGTTCACTTATAATTGTAGGCTGCGTTTAATTTTCATACTTTTACTATTAAAATGGTAGTACGACTACGTGTCATATTATTGATGTAAAAAATGTAAAAAAGCATGGCCATCTTAAGGTCGTTGCGCACGAGGCTGGTCGTGCCGCTTGACTTGCGCTGGATGGCGGGCTGGCTGCGAAGAGGGAAATGACGTCACCGCCAAATATAGCCCCGGTTTTGAGTAAGAACCAATCAGGAAATAGTATTTTGTCACGTGAGCGACGTGGGCAAACATGGCATCATAGTGTGTGTTCTGTTCAGAGACAATAAGCGTTCGCTTCTGTTAACTACAGTCACTGCGCGCGCACCAAACCCATCTACAGAAGCCAGCCTGAAAACAAGCATTGTGTGAAACGAACACAAAATTAATCACGAAATCCTGCGCCAAAGTACGCTTAAAATCTAACAGCCAAATCTGATAAGGAATCTAGCGTCCAAACGAACCTCGTGTGTGACGTTTATTTGTTTATTATTGACCTACTAAACATCAATTAATATCGCAAACAAAGGTGATTCAGCGCAACATTTTTTGGTAAACATTTTTCTCGAAATCTAGATTTTATAAAAAAACTGATTAAGATTTTATCGATATATTTTAAAATATATTTTTGGCTCATGTTAATTCGTAACATTGATAACATTTTTTTTTATTATCCTAGGATCCACTGACTCGATTTTGTTGAAAATCTAAACAGATCTAAGTCAAATGCTTACAAATGCAATATAAATTAAAATTAAGGATTCAGTTAGAAACAAAAATCGAGATTTTAATTGTGACACCCTAGGAATCATTTGAGACTATTTTCTTATTGTGATTAGTGTACCTATATGTTTCGAAAAGGTGAAAATTTTCTCCTTCTTTATTTTAAAAACGGAGCAACATGCGACTTGTTAAGACTCTCACAGACTTGTTAAGTCTTTCACAGACCAAGGCGGCCGCGGTAGATAACATAAAACATGTTTTAATGCACGTGTTCAGACAGAAGTGCGTTCGCGGTCATTTTGGCGGAAATTTGCAGCGTTCAGTCTTGCGGCTACTACGCGGTGGCTGCCAAACGCTTCGTGTCGTATTTGGCCGCTGAACGCTGTGTTAGCTGTTAGTTGCATACACGTTATTGAAATGTCAAGTAATACGGAAACAATTATTGAACACGTTAAAATGTATAACATTTTATATGATTTGTCACATCTAGATTATATTGAGACACTAATAAGACAAAATAAAAAAACTTACTCTTCTTTTTCGTTATCTTCTAAAATGGCTGCTAAAAGTAAAAATTCTTCTAGTTCACAAGTCATATTTATTAAGCTCATTTAACTTGTTTTATTATTTGTTTTGCGTATTTATATGTGCGCGATCAGGCGATAAACTCGCTTTGGTGTGTCTGGACCTGATCGCAACCACGATCGCCACCGCGCCGCCTTGGTCTGTGAGAACCTTAACAAGTCGCATGTTGCTCCGTTTTTAAAATAAAAAGAAGGAGAAAATTTTCACCACTTAGAAACATATAGGTACACTAATCACAATCAGAAAATAGTTTCAAATTATTCCTAGGGTGTCACAATTAAAATCTCGATTTTTGTTTCTAACTAAATCCTTAATTCTTATTTAATATAGTAGAGGTGGGAGGTATTAAAAATAAATCCTTTTTTATTTAAAAAGAAAGTACAGTGTTGTCTGGCTCAAGTATATGTACGGAAGCGCTACTGATGCTGGATTATTTTGTCAACGAACAGTTTTTTCATAAGTAATTTACTTTGTAGTACAATGAGATGCGGTACTTAATGATAGGTATTAACATATTTGTAACACCAAAGGATTACAGCTTTAACATTAATAATTCACACTAGAATGAAACACCGCGCCGCTGCACGCGTTAAAGTGAATTTTCTAAACCCCTCTCTACGCCCAACTTCTTATCGTATGCTTTACTTGATTAGTTAAGACGTATCAGTCAAAATGCTGTGTGTGGACAGACACATACGTTATTTTATTAGCTATGGCGCATCAACATCAAAGGTCATTAGTGTCCGGAACTATAAATTATGGATCTATTAAAACTAAACGAGTGTATTCTTCAATAAATCAAAGATTTAAGCGAGTGTATAGTGTAAGAGTCTCAGTGAAAGCTCTATGTAGATTTGGCATCCCAACTACTTCCAATACCTGAAGGAAAGAAAGCACAGAAAACAGAACAGACGTATTACAGATAAGGATATCTGGCACGGCTGGATAGTTTAATTTGCTGGGCCCTTTTTAGGGTTCCGTACCTGAAGAGTGCTCAATGGGACCCTATTACTAAGCCTCCGCTGTCCGTCCGTCCTTCCGTCTGTCTGTTCGCGGGCTCTATCTCAAGAACCGTAATAGGTAGAGAGTGTGTATTTCTATTGCCGCTGGAACAAGAAATAATTAAACACCCCCCCCCCAAATAATGGTAATAACGGTTTATTATTCTATCTATTTTTACAAGAGTTTTGTAATTTTTTTTGGTGAAAATCGGCGCATGCGCTCGAGAGTTATATGCCATAACGTTGTTTTTTTTATAAAAAAATGGTATTTTTTCAAAACGATTTATTATTTTATTTTACAAGATATTTTTGTAAAAAAAATTGTTTATAATATAAAAACGCCGGGGTGTAATATGTAAAAGTTCACGCCTCGTAATTATTGAATTACTTACATACTGGTTACATATTGTCATAGCGCCTGTCTTGTTTCTTTTACAAAAGTATTTAAAAGTACAGTGTTATATCTTGTACGATTGTACGGAACCCTCCGTGTGCGAGTCCGACTCGCACTTGACCGGTTTAATTGTAAGCTGGTCCTGTATTCTCATCTGTAACTTTAGGAGAAAAAGAAAAAAAATGTGAACAACAGAATCAGTTTTAGATTATTTATTATAATGATATCAAATGATAATATAATATATTAATGGATGTAATAAACAGTTTCAGAATTCATGTGAACGGCTTAATTATTCAAACAGATGTTTAAAAATATATAGTAATCGCACCGTTTGGACTTATTCTAGTATTTCGGAAGGAGCGTCTAGCATAATCTGTGATTGTTCTTTTTTAAACGTCAAACAAATTTTATTCGAAACGTTATTATGAGAATATAAATAAGATTTCTTAAAAAATTAGTATTAATTAAGTACGCTAATTTACATTATAGAAGGTTAGTTGCCCAAATAAGTAAAGGTATAATAATTCGTTACGTATTTTGTTTGTTAGCGACAGAACAGAATTTAAATACTAAAATTGTAATACAGACCAACTCAAACGGAGAACGGATAGTATTTTATTTGTTTTGATAAACATATTATCAACGAACAGCTAGAAACACCTCCGACCTCAACCCGGATGGATCCCCGAGAGAAAAAAAAAACAAATCCCGTCTTTAGGGTTATTCCTTCTCTTATTTTACTTTCAACAATATTATATTGTCACTTAATATTATTATCCACCGGCTAAACATATCTGTAGCTAAAAATCTATTGAATAAATAAAATTATCGATCAATTTTTCAGACAATTATATCGATAAAAATATATAAATTATAATTCAATAAATTTACATTTCGGTCGGGATTTATATTTTCTTCAAATAATTGTCTGAAAAATTGGTTGATTATTTTATTTTTTGAAGTGTACCTACTAATCAGACGTTAATCAAAGATTTAAAAAACTATTGGCTTTTAGGCTATATGCCCATGGACACTTCTTCTTAGTGACCTTTAAAGTATAAAGTAAAACCATTTTTGATCAATTTAACCGAGAACCAAATTCCATAGGCCATAAGGTTTGTGCGGGGTGAAAAATAATAAACAGTCCGCGATTATTCATAAATGACATAAATATAGGTTTGTGCATTCGACAATATCATAAATATTGGGTAGTACTGAGACAAAACATTTTCTCACAAAAGCCTATTGATTTGCATATGCTTATATTGGGTGTCCCAACAAAAGCGCCGGATTTAATTTTAAAGAAAAACACATTTATTTTTTGAATTAAGCAAACATTTTTATTTCAACATAAAGAAAAATAGTTCCGATTAAACGTGAAATACAACAGGCAAATGGCCACCACGAAACATCTGCACGCAGGGTTATTCTTTTGTTGAAATTTTTAATAACGTTTTCGCATAAATGTGGCTGTATTTCACCAATAATGCGCCGTATTTCCTCTTTAAGATGTTCAATTGTTTCAGGCTTATTCGCATACATCTTTTCCTTCAGATAGCCTCAAAGAAAAAAGTCCATCGGCGTTAGATCGCACGATTTTGTTATGGTTAATGTTGATCGCCAAATCGAGAAATGACAAGCCTGGAAATTTGGTTTACAGTAACAACATTGTTTCACGTGCTGCGTGGAAGGTCGCACCGTCTTGTTGAAAAAACTTGTCCTCCACATCAATTACATCCAATTCGGGCCACAAAAACGCCGTTAACATTTCGCGATAACGCACACCATTAACAGATATAGCGCATTTCCAGCAGCATTTTCAAAAAATTACAGATTCTCTTTCTGTGGCTATATTTTCGAGTGACCGTCAAGAACGACGACGAATAATGGTCTTCTGATCCATCAGCGTAAATTTGGTCTGAAATTTTGCAAAACGCCTCACTGTCGATTCAATTGGCGCATAATTGCGACCGCAAACTTGACGTAATTGGCGAACTGTTTTCGCAAAACTTTCACCATTTTTGTAATATGTTTTTATAATAATATAAACGTTGTTCGTTTGAATACTTCTGCATATTCTTAAATCGCGTGGTCTGTACGTGACAACTGTCAAAAAAAATCGCCGTATAACTCGTATTAACAAAATGGCGGCAAATTTAAATCCGGCGCTCTTGTTGGGATAGCCTTTATAAATTGAACTTTAATCAAAGTTTGTACATTTCAAAGTTAGTGTGATTTAATAATTTATGCAAAAGCTAAACAAGTGTACAAAGTAGTGGTAATCAGATTTAATTTATGCATCATTACCTCGGAAACTGCTCCAGTTCAGATATGACGTAGTTTCTGATGCACCGGAACTGACTATTTGGTACATCGAGGCTGCACATTGCACAAACTCTAGTACTGTTATCAATTTCAGTTGGCTTGTTCATTCTTCAAATAAACGTAATATTTTCTTCAATGAACATGAACTATATTGACATCCCATTTTGTTCAACAACCAAAAGTTACTAAATAGAATTCATAGCGCGGTGGCGGGCCCGGTCGCGAAATATCAAACATATGGTATAATACTGTACGTGTTCACGTACAAAACGTAGGTGCGGTAGAAGTAGCGGACAAATTCGCGACTAGTGCGTGAGGTGCGCTCGCAGCAATATCAAACGTGTGAAGTAGTTTGTGTGTGTTCACGTTAACTAGCGGCAGAGCGCGCGATTCGCACGCGACGTCAGGTAAAGGCCCCTGCACACGATTCTGGTAATACTGTTTCGACTTCTGCTGGCCGGCAGGTTGGGCACGAGGTTGAAAATGACGTCACTGTGGGCTCGTCTGCGAGCTCTCAAGAGAGATTTCAAAATAAGAACAGGGGCTATTTTTCTTGCTAGGTCATCTGCTTGCTCTGAGCAAGAACCAATCCGGAAACAGTATCTTATCACGTGGGCGACATGAACAAATATCCACAAACTAACATGGCGTCATTCTGCTCAGACACACACGTTTTGCTCTGTGTTTATATTTGAACTGTCACTGCACCAGATCCATCCACAACACAAGCTTGAAAAGACGTCTCATGTGAAGCGAGTACATAAAAGCAATTAAGAAAAACAGCGCTATAAAATTAGTAGTCAAATCTAGCGGCAAATCCAGCCTCGTGGGCAACGGCCTTACGTTTGAACTTTTCGCTCGAGACGACGGGAATGATGTCGCAAACGCCTGGCGGCAAATGTGAGCACGAACTCACTGACCGCCGCGTCCGCACTCGCGTGCTCAACGTGAACAAGTACGCAGAGTCCCAATAAACGACTCACCTCGCGACTTGTTTAGTTTAATTTTGACTGATGTATGTATATCCTTGATGTGCATCGTACTAAACAATGCTCAGTGTAAGCGCATTAGATTTGAATATAACAACAATCACACCATTAATTCATTGAAAGATTTCTATAATTTATAATCAGAAAAGGGAAGTGAGGTAGTATAATGGGACGGCTCTACATTTTTTATTACGTCATCGGGGAGTTTATACTCAACATCGAATATGTTATAATAGTTGGCAAAACCAAAAATGCGCTTCCCGCAAGTTTTACACTGATCATAAAAATTAAAAAAAAAACGAAAAAATATTATAAAAAATTTAAAGAAATAAATGATTAAAAATTGGAAAAAAAATAAAAAACTTGAAAAAATGTTTTTTTTAAGTTTGAAAAAATAAGAAATATATATATATAACATATAAGTATCAAGTGGAATAGAAAAAAAAAATAAAAAAAAACAAATATTTCGGCAGGAATCGAACCCACTATCCACTACGCCCCGAAGTCTGATAGCTTTGCGGTTGTTATTATGGTATAGAAGTGTAGCACTTATTTTCTGATAATTTACACAGTAGTTATTATATTGTTTTTGATTAGTTTTTATCACACTGCCTTCTTATATTGGGCATTTTTCAAACTACTCGCGCATTATGAATAATTTATAGCGTGGTCCACAACATATACACAGTTTAAGAAAAATATCGTTTTAATCACTCAATTATTTATTGAGCAGTACCGATTTCAGGACTATTATGCTTTTTATATGCTGAAATATATGTTCACAATTTAAGGTTATTATCAAATAAAATGTTTTGACAACCCTTTCTGCAACCAAGCATTAGGGTGGCATTTATCAATAAGTAATGACTGATGCAGCTTTCCTGATAATAAATGAACACTCAGTAATGGTGGTGCAGTAGAATACGACGCCGTGCTCTGCAGCCATATGGGATGATTGATATGGACTAGTATTGTGGAGCGTGTGCTACACTGCAGTGTATTCTACTTTTATGTTAAGTTGATTTATGTCTGTACTATGTCCATTAATAACAAAAATTTAGTGGCAGCTTTTACTAGCCCACTCATTTTTAATGCTCATGAAATTATACTTTTAAATTTGGCACCATAAAGTTTTTTTTTTATTCTACATAAATTGTTTTTAATAGCTACTTCATACAGTTTAGCGAGGTTTACATGTTAAAAATATTTATTGATAAACATTTTTTGTGACAAGTCATTAGTAATTATAATAGTTAGCGGAATGGCGACAGAAATTCTCAAGAAGCACTAGGTGGCAAAAACGCTCTCTTTCGTGTAGTGCGAGCTCCTCCCCTCTACAAATCCGCTTGGTGAAGTAGGGGTACGTCTTGAGGTACTTCAAAAAACGGCAAAATTCAAAAGTCCCTTACGAAATGGCAGAAAATGATTGAACAGCATCTGGGAATCCTCCTAGTTGCAGAAAAAATATTTTCTGCCAATTTACTCCGTGCAGAGACTGTCAGTAAAATTAAATAAATACAAAATAAATAAATTACAAACTTTTTGGGTACTAATAGAAAGCCTGATATGAATTTCTGCCACGACGCGAATTTTTGCCTTAGCAAATTTTGAAGAATCATCGAAAGGAAGTGAGGTTACTTAGAGTCACTAAAATTTTTTCTCGTATTCCGGGCCACCGAATCAACCATTATGTGAAAATTCAACTTCAAATTCATTTTTTTTACTTTTTTTCGATTTTTTAAAGGATTTTGAAAGTCTCTGCAGGGGGTAAATTGACATAAAATATTTTTTCTGCAGCTAGGAGGTATTCCAGATGGTGTTCAGTCTTTTTCTGCAATTTTGTAGAGGATTTTTTAATTTTGTCGTTTTTTTAAGCGCGTCAGCAGCGTATTGCAACGCGCTAGACCCCTATTCCACCAAGCGGATTTGTAGATGGGGGGCTTAAACTATCCGAAAGAGAACATTTCTGCCACCGAGTGCTCCTTGACCATTTCTGTCGCCATCTTTTCTAACTATAATTTCTTACTTTCAAGTAATATATCGCGTCCTAGTAAGACAATTGTTTTGAAAGAGCTACTTATATCAAACTTTGATAGCTTAAATAGTAGATTATTTTAGTTTTAACAAATACTGCCAACTGAATTAAAAAACAATGGTAAAGCAACGGCGGGTGTCCGATGTATAAACATTAAAAGCATCTTTATTCAGTCCTATTCTACTAACGATAACCACGGTGATTACCAAGTGCTTCGCAAACTAAGCATTTCGGGTAATCACTTTTGTTTGTTTTATATTCTGCTAAGCAAAGTGACTATTTAAATAGCATGTCAAATATTAGATGGTTATTGATAGTGCTTATAAATTTTGTAATCACTGTGATTATGTAAGGACAGTAATTAGAACACAAATAGTTCATTCTATTCTGCTTAGAGGGAGAGTTACGCTCACAAAATTAAAATTAAAAAAAAATTTGATGTATTCAAAACAATATTATCAGGTAAAATTATCACAAACATATTAATGAATTAATACTTTATCTTCCAGTTCTGAAATTCTGGACTGTGACTACAGTCCCGGATCTAGAGGGGGCAAACCGGGGCACTCACCCCGGGCGGCTGTTTCAGGGGGAAAAACACACCCAATCTGCCCTTTTTCCGATTTACTCAACTTTTTTAAGTAATTTAATTTCAAACGCTAAAGAGAGGAGGCGTCATTATTGAGTTACTGCCCCGGTTCAAAAAAATCGTAGATCCACTTAGACAGTTCACAAAACAATATAAACGGGACAATTTTTATTCATCAGAAAACTAAGAATGGATGTGCTTTACATTGTTTCATTGATTGCCACTCCATTAAGCTTGCTAGTAACATGCCTTAGTCACTTACGTACTGCATACTGTAACCTGAATCAATATATATATATATATAATATGTATCATCAATATGTATCATAATAATTTATGGAATTTGAATGTGCATAATAGGTAGTATACTTATCACGGTTCATTTAATTGTCAATAGCTAACGCATTATTATTTATGACTTGACTATTAACAAAATATATATTGTGAACGATGTGACGCGAAAGTAGCGCGACGCAACAAAATTCTACGCTTATACGTCGTTTCATGAAATGTGCGAATGAACTTTTTCCTAAAAGCAGTGCCTCCAATAATTATTCACGAGAGACAGCATTTGTGGTAGGGATAAACATTGTTTATTTCTCTTTTAGCAACGTGCTATTTCACTGATAAAAATGTATTATTATAAATAATAATTAAAAGACAAAAATAGAGCACATACCGTTAGTTTAGCGATATGTGCAAAATAGTGACGATTGCAAACAGAACATTAGAGTTTCGCTAGTTGCACTTCGGATAATCGATATACAAAGGAAAATGTATTTTAATCGAGTAGAGTTGCCTTAACAAAAGAAATAATATCAAAATTAGTATACTACGGTGTATTGATTAAAACTATCAATTATTATCTAAATATATAAAAAGAAACCACGACTGACTGACTGACTGACTGACCTATCAAAGCCGAGGTCAAACTACTGAACGGATTGAGCTGAAATTTGGCACATAGATAGTTATGATGACGTAGGCACCCGCTAAGATTGGATTTTTAAAAATTGAACCCCTGAAAAAGTGTAACGGCGGTTCAAAATTTGCATGGAGAAAGCATAATATAAGATGTATCAATACGAAAATGCGCAGGATTACTCCTGACAACAAATAAATAAACACGTGTTTCTTGTTTTTTCAAAAACAACCCCTTCAGAGGGTTAAAAGAAGTAAATAGTCTATAAATCAACGCATAGGTGTCATTTTCAAGGTTTGTCAGAACGTTGACCACGTGAATGCCATCAATTTTGAAATTTATTAGGGGGGGGGTCTACGTTGAGAAAAGGAGTAACTATGCCAAATAATGGGAATGCTTCCGTGTTTCGTCTCAATCGCATGCGAAGCCGCGGGTAACGGCTAGTAGGTCATATTTTACATTGGTAGTAAACTAACTTGATAAATGCACATTAATTGAATAACGTAAAGTGTATATTTTAATGATTAAAATTCATTAATTTATTATTATTATTGCACATACCGCTAAACTAGCGGTATGTGCTTTATTATCGCTTTGTGCATCAGAGCTGACTTTCGTTCAGATAAGAAGTTATATCTAAGTTAATATCACACGAAATCCATTCAAATTGAAACTTTTTGAAAAGAGGAGATTCTAATCTATAAAACAGAACCATTTTTAAATCAATTCGAGTTCATAAATACTATTAAAATTGTAATTGAAAATCACAAACAGCAGTTGTCGGTTGGTCTGTACGTATGTACGTACGTATGTACGTACGTATGTACGTACGTCACGACTCTACAGATCGCAATTTTGGTCGGATCCCCTTGGGTTATATTTTCTTCACTTTGTTTACTATCAGACCAGAACCCTATTTAAATTCACTAAAATGTGTTCAGTAGTTTAATTTTTATAAACAGTTTTATTTCTTATTATTTTTGACAGCTAATACTTTAAAAACAATATAAATATAGTGTAATCCATAAAACAAGTGCTACACTTGTATACCGTGATAACACCAATATACGTATTAGGCCGCCGTGGCGTAATGGTTATGCCGTTAGATCCCCAAGGGCAAGGTCCTGGGTTCGATTCCTTACGAAATCATTGATTTTTTTCTTTTTTTTTTCTTTTTATTTTGTTTTATTTTATTCCACTTGATATTAGTTATATATTATATTATGTATAGTTCTTAATTTTTTTTATTTTTGCAAACTTAAAAAAAATATTTTTTCAATTTTTAATTATTTATTTCTTTAAATTTTTAAATCTTTTTAAATTTATTAAAAATATTTTTTAATTGTTATTTTTTTATCATACAGTGGAAAACTTGCGGGATGTGCACTTTTGGTTTTGCCAACTATTTATTATTATTATTTTTCTGAAATAAATTTTACAAAAAATCTATAAATATTTAAAACTTTCGGTGTAATACATTTTAATATGCTTCTATTAATTATGCCAGTTTTGCGTACCAGTCAAACAATTCATTTTTTCTCCGTGAAATATTTATATTACGATTTACGACAAGATAGTCAGCGTTTTATTTTTGCTACAGTATTGTTTTTCAAAGTTTGAAAATTTAAATTTCGCACCGCCTACGTCGTTTTCTGACAAAAACATTTTTTGCGTTCATATTTATACGTTTTCAGTGTTTTAAAAATGTTTCTCTCTACCGTATTTTTTGTGGCTCATTTCAGTGTAAAACACGTCAGCAGTCAAAACCATTGGCGTTGGCGATCACAACCGTATTTATAAATTATATCGCCGACAAATCGCAACAAGTATCTACCTATAAACGACTTGTTTACTATAAAGACGAGAGATCGCATAGGTGTGTACACCGCTTTAGTTTTTGATATTCAATTTCAAAACCAAGCTGCTTAATTTTCTGCTAACAAAATGGGCAGCCTGTAAGAATTTTTAACGTTGACAATTAGTTTTACAGATACCGTATTGCTATAGAATGAGACTAATCCCACCTTTCATTTAAAATTGAGGTGGAAACCAATTTGAGAATGATTTAAGTTTAACATTTTAAAATCGTCATGTGCATCCGAAACATTAAGCTTGTATCTGAAATTATACGTCCGTTAAGTAAAGGCCGCTGCACACGAGGCTAGAAACGCTGCTATATTCCTTGCAATATTTGCCTACTAGTTTTCGAGCGCCGGTTTTCTTGATTGTTGTTATGTGCTCGCTTCACACGAGACAAACTTTCAAGCAAGTTTTGTCAATCAATATGGTGCGCACGCAGTGACAGTTCATATATAAACACAGAGCAAAACGTGTCTGTTGTCTGACTCTGGACAGAATGACGCCATGTTGGTCTGTGGGCGTTTGCTCAAGTCGTCCACGTGACAAAATATTGCTTCCTGATTAGTTCTTGCTCATACCTAGCAACGGACCTAACAAGGAAAATAGCCCCTGTTCTAATTTTAAAATTTATCTTGTGAGCTAGCAGGCGAACCCGCAGTGACGTCATTTATAGCTTTGTCCCCAGTATATCGGCCAGCAGAAGTTCAAGCAGTGTTTCTAGCCTCGTGTGCAGCGGCCTTTAGTAAAGAATAGCGGAAGTGATAAATTTCCGAGCAACTCGACACAACTTCACTACAACTGCGGCAGTTGAGTCAGTCTCTGTCTTTATTGAGACTGTATATTGCATAGTATTTACATGGTGGCAGCAAGCACATACGTTGTAAAGCAGAAAAATAATGTTTCAAATCGGTGTCGTAATTTTTGAGATTAGAGTGGACAACATTACAAAAAACAAGTTAACCAACTTCACCTCTATACTGAGTAATATTCGCTAAAAGTTTCGTAGCGAATAGCAAATATAATATTGAATACTAACCATTTTCACGTCACTTCACGCGATATCAGAAATTTTATTTTCTTTATTATACTACATCAAATGTCAACATTTTGAAGTTGGAATGGTCCCGTCGCCCAATTGGCTGGAATTTTTACATAATATTATATTTTAGATGAATTTAGTTACAGTTAGTAATTATAATAATATTTTTTACAGAGTAGCTACTGTTTGCTACAATTGTTAAGAAACACCCATTGTTACAATGCTATCAACATAGAAAAATTAGTTTATTTTTTCAAACAATGTCACCGTCGGGATTCGCGAGAGTGGAAAGATTCGGGGTTCGTATCCCGACGGTGACATTGTTTGAAAAAATAAACTAATTTTTCTATGTTGATAGCATTGTAACAATGGGTGTTTCTTAACAATTGTAGCAAACAGTAGCTACTCTGTAAAAAATAATATTATATAGTTGGTCAGTGCTTTAAGTCCATAAAAATGCTCAGCTTTTCACTCTCATAGGCCCATGACGAATAGATAGATAAAATACGATGCCAGGTATTGTGTAAACTCTCATTTATTTGATGAGCAGACCGCAGTTTGACTAGTCCCAGTACTTCGCATGCAGTAGTTGTACACAATGTACATAGGTACCATTACCGTCCGACCGTCTGTCAGTCGGCGGGTCTGTCGTAGAATGCGTCCCAACAGCGCTACGAAGACTATCGCAGCGCGTTGCATTAAAGATAGCCTCTGTTTTGACCCCAGCATTCACCATCAATACGAACATATGGAGCTAAAGTGGTATTCACACTGAACTGATGTCGATTCTGTTTACCCGATTGGGCAAAAAGGAAAGGGTTCCGACTTTAACAATCTATGTATGTTTGTAATATGTGTGTTCACTCGCAGCTTCGAAACTACTGAACCGATTTTGACAAATGAGACATTTATCGACAATGTGCGTGATATAGGATATATTACGTCAGCGCGGATACTATATGGCGGACGATATAATGCAATATGTCGAAAACGTAAACAGAATATAGAAATGAAGATCGTGTAGGAAATAAAATCAAATGGATTCCTAAACTAAAAAATTCTATATAAAACTGAAAGTTTAAAAAACGAAAACCAGAATACGAAAAAGTAGAAATAAACTTCCATTATAAACAGTGCTTTTGTACTGATTAACAAATTTAAACACGTTTTAATATAAAGATGATTTTTTTAAGAAAAACAATTCCAAAATTAATTCATACTTCGACCGAAAGTACATACTTTTGGCATCAACTGTAGGTAAGGCAGAAAGTCTAACATTTACGCATTGGTGGGATTCCACGCACTAATGCAGGAAGTACGTACGTTCGGGCGGCAGTTAAAGAAAAAATAACCTATCAACTGTTGTTTAGATGTCGTTTCCATAGCAACTCTATTATATTTTAGCTAATAGTCGCGAACAGCTGTCATTCGTGTTTTTACGTATAACCTCAAAGTTGATTGCTTGGAATTTATGTTATGTAATTAATAGTCTGTGCCTGTGTTTGAAGTCAAAACTTTTTCTAATAAATACTCTTGAAAATTACATTTTGAGCATTCTAGTAACACACAAACAAGAAAGAATTTTTGCCATTTTTAGATGCTATTCTATTATAATATAAAATAAACAAAAAAATGGTGAACAAGTCCATATTTGTGCGCAGAATAGAACTTTGGAAAAATTAGTGCGCAGCTTGGAGGGAAATTTGCTCACCGGTTTCGCGTCCTCTCTTGTTCACATTCACCAAAAACAATGCTTTAAGTAAACTTCATCTAGAACACTTTATTGAAAGAGAGGAAACGGCTTTCATTTATTTTTTTACTACTATAGTGCCCGCGGTGAGAGTTGAATCCAGATACGTCATCAATAATAGTATGGTAGTGAACGCCTACTTTCCCGCAGATAGTGGCGTGTGGAATAAATTCGACATATCCATTAATAACGGTAGAATAAAAATAAACTGCCAATAGCAAGCTAAAATCACTCCATTAGCGAGAGTAAATCCCCTATACCGCTGTTGTTTTTATTCCTCTTTACCCCTACCATTACGACTCTCACGAATTTTTCTTACACTGTCGATCGGATTCACTCATATTTTCTGCGCTGAGAAAAGTTTCACTTTAATATTTTGGATTAATATTTTACGAGAGTACTTATTTTAAAAAATTATTCAAAACTGATATTTTGAAATACTTAATAATATATTCTGTTAAAAAATAATTAACGGTTGTTTCTTAAAAAGAAAAAATACATTATGACTTTATTCTTTGATCTTTGATTTCTTTTCAAACCAGTGTGAACACAAGTCTAACAAAATATATGTACCTACTAGTTACAGACACCGAGGGTATTTCTTATCTTCTTTAAGGGAGAGCGTGTACTATTGGTACTAAAACTTTATAGAAATATTTTTGAGATTGTGTCTGAGCGATTTTAAAGTATTTTTAAAGATAGTTACCTTCCAAATAAGTAAGTACATAAGTAAAGTGTTTATAACACGTTTATATTAGCTTTATTATTTACTTATTATATTTATTTGATTTCAACTTCTAATTATTTCAAATGTTCAATTGACGTGAAACTTTGCAGTTATGTGTAGTTTTGATGACAATACAATATTATAATATTATATAACAAGGTAAAAAATGAATCAAAATAACAGCTGGTGGCAGTCACGGTATTGGCGGTGAGAAAACGTATATCTAGTCGTTTAAAATTTAAAATATACTATACTATAGCGGCCCGTCCCGGTTTTACTCGGATGCAAAACTGTTCTGGAACTATCAGAGTACCTACATTGTTTTGATGTATCTCTATAAAGATTTGGCCAGCGTTAGCAATGTAAGCGTACGAAAACAATTTTTTTTGACAAAACGCTGTCATAGTTCAGTACAAAATACTTATAAATTTGTTATAATTAAAAAAAAATGTATTACTTTATTGCTTTATGACTGTAGTTAGGTATTTCGTAGAATTTAGAAAAATGGACAAAATAGAATCGGCCACATGTTGACAATATTCAAGAACTTGAGATTGATAATTTAACCCTTAAAAGTGATTAACTGCTTTAAATTTGTCACGCTAAAGCAATTAAAAAAGGGTTCTAAGAATTATGTATGAAAGAGTGACAATTGCAATGTGTTTTGGTATGATTGGTTGAGAGAGAATGATAGATAGTTGAAGGGTTTTTGAATGTGATTGGTCATCGTAGGTGTGTGCGAGAAAGGATTGAATGAGTGAAGATGATTTTTTAAGATATTGATAGTCAGTAAGTAAGTGATGTTTGAGATAGTTGGAGATAGTTGAAGTAAGGATGGTTGAGGTTGAAGTTGAAGATTGGAGTTGGAAATGTAAGCTGAGAGTTTGAAATTGTAAATATTGTAAATAAAGTTGTACAAGTCGAGATTGTTTATTTCAATTTATTTCCATCCTGACAAGAGAAATAAATTAGGGATAAATTCAATTAATAATTATCAGAGGTGGAGATAGAATTGATTCTGCATCAATTATCAGAAGTAGGATAAATCAATTTTATTATTCTATTTTCTCTATATAATAAATTATATACAGAAACCTTCCTCGTTTATCGCTCTTTCTATTAGTGAAAACCGTATAAAAATTCCTTCGGTTTGAGTTTATCATGTATAGACAGATAGGCTGATTTTTTTCAAAATATTTCCGGAACTATAAAGTTATGAAAAAAAATACTTAACAAAACTTTCTTGAAAAATAAATAGAATAATAAACCGTTATGAAAAGTATATCATTATTATATAAAAAACAACATTCTAGCATTAATATCTTTTGCGCATGCGCCGATATTCCCCAAAAACAATAGAGCTCTTAATATTTGCGTATCAAACATCCTCCCAAAATTTGGTTTCAATTCGTTCATCCGTTTGACCTGTATCGTGTTCACAAACAGACGCACAGAGTTTTTCGAAAAATGTGGTTTTTTGACTCGGGGGACTTCAAAACGAAACAA
This sequence comes from Xanthostigma xanthostigma, assembly GCA_963575645.1. NCBI lineage: Eukaryota > Metazoa > Arthropoda > Insecta > Raphidioptera > Raphidiidae > Xanthostigma > Xanthostigma xanthostigma. Next base: position 19,403,076 of record OY754467.1, read on the forward strand.
TATTGTAAAATCTTGAAAAGTGAATTTTGACATAAACTAGTAACATTCCCCACTTGTGGATTGGAATGTTAAAAAATACATCAGTAAAAATTAATATACTGAAAAATCCGTGAAATATCTTTATATTGAAAATAAAAGCGGAAATGTTTTTATTAAATAATGTAAATGGAAAGTATATTGTTCGGTATCTTTTTGACTACAGTCCATTTCCATTTCTGTTTATAGTAAACAATTGCATTGTTATCTGTGAAATTTTTCAAGTTCATATTGTTTGTGAAACTTTCAACAATAAAACCGCACCACGTCACGTTAGATATTGAGTACAAGAAAAGTTAGACGATCATCTTAACTTTGTATGTAACAATATAAACCGGACAAAGCCTACTGTCTTTATCCCGCTGCGAAGAAAGAAAGGAGAATTAACTGTTTTTATTTTGTTTTATTGCGACTAACAAAGAATAGGTAGACTTATCGTAAACCGGCTTGCCAACCTTACAGAAAAAATAATAAAAACTTCGGCTATTTAACATTGCAATAAAATGAAAATTTTAGGAATCCATCTATAAAATATCTTCAGACGAAAGGCAGCAAATTAGCTTGAATTAAAAAATAATAAGCATGTTACTGTTATGGTTTTTTCTCATGAACTACCAAAATCTAGCCTCTTTCAACTGTGGACACATTCAGATTAAAAAAAAAAAAAACAGTTCAAAAACTAAAACCCGACTACTGAAAAGTATAAACCAAGAAAATATTCTCATCTGAGAATAAACGTGGTCATATGCCATCTACTCTAACAAAACATTACATTTTAACAATAGTAAGCGATCATAAGCTCTAGGGCAAAGTGCATCACGCTATATATCTAAAGGGGTCTCATATATATGAGATGACATACGACCACGGCTATCCTCAGATGAGAATATTTTCTTGTTTCATATTTTTCAAAGATTTGAGTATTTTTATTTAAATTGTTTTTTATTTGTTTTCAATTTGCTCTCCTTTGGGACCGAAATTCTAAAATAAATGGAACTCATGTTACTCAGGCCATAGTAACGAATCGATTGACACCTTATTTATCAAAATCGGATAAATAGTTTAGGCGCTACGGTGGAACATCCGTAAATACAAACATACATACATACATAGACTGCTAAACTCATAACCCTTCCTTTTGGGCTTCGCCGTAGTCGGGTAAAAATAATGACAGTTGTACATAACCTAATTTAGTTGGAGATAAAATCTATTTGACAGTGGAAATGATTCACTTCCATGATAGATTTCGATATTATTTCACCTAGTTACTCTCTCAGAAACTAAGGAGTTCGCCAGTAAAATGATTACGGATCAGAAAATAAAATTAGTATTAGTTTTTCGAGATCGTTTAATTTAGGTTTTCACATTTTTTACTTTAAAATACTGTCACTAAGGAGGTAGATCCACGAACACATTCTTGGAAGTCAAATTTCCATTTTAAGTTATAGACTTTTCATTCGACTGTAAAATCTTTTAGGAATTAAAAACAGAACAAACAAGAATTTAAAGTCGTAATTAACCTCGACTCAATATTGAAAATGTTTTTTCATTACAATATTTTAAATTTTTTGTAATCTCATCTTTGTTCAGAAAGTTTAGATAATTACAAATATACGGACATGAACTCTTTTTCTAAAGATTTATTTGTTTAATAATGTTGCGTGCCCTTGATGGGACGACTATGGAATTCGGTAGAAACTACTAGAAACAACAACAATGGAAACAGGTAAAAACATCCGACCTGCAGCAATCGCTTGGAGAGATGCCAACACATGTAAAGGAAGGGATCTCGATGCGTGGAGAACATTCTAGAGCATGGACCAAAAACTATAAAAGGCGAGCAGAATGAGCAAGTCAGGCAGTCAGTTATTAGAGCTGTTCGTGAGTTGTTTTGACACAGTGCTCTGGCATTACTACATAAATTATTCAGTTATACTGTAAAAATAAATAACTTTAGTGAGCGCAATTTATATAAATCTGCTTAGATAACTTTTTGTAAATACAAGTGTGAATCAGCTACTGTACTAGCTAAACTTTGTGCTGTGTTCCTGTGTTGTAAACATTTTGTGTATATAATTTAGTGACTATATTCTCTGTTATTTAGTCTTTTATTTTTATTATTTAGAACTATTAGTTTTGTTTCTGTTAACGTTATTATTTCTGTTAAGTTAAAGAAGTACGCTTTCTTTTGTGTGTTTAACCGCTTTGTTAAACATTTATTATTGCAAATAAATAATTTCCGCCACGGACTACAGCAGTTTTGTTACAATAATAATTCACGTTATTTATTATTTCGGTTTAATGAACGTCCGCAGAAGTGTTGTAGATTTTCGTAATTTTTAATGTTGTTATTGATCATCATAAATATTGTAAAACAAAGTCCCCTCTCCGCGTCTGTCTATCTGAATGCGATAAACTCAAAAACTACCGAACGGATTTCCATACGGTTTTCACCAATGGACAAAGTGATTCAACAAAAAGGTTTATGTATATAATTCATTAACGTTTTGTGTAAATTGGTTGAAATATGACGATAATTTTTGAAGATTTCGGAAAAAATCAAGCCGATTGAGAGCTTGCATCGAAAACACTGCCTAATCCCTTTGAGATAGGTATAACAAAACAATGTATGGTGGAATTGTTCCTCTTTTCTAGGTCTACAGAAAAGTCCGGGATGGCATATGCCTATCTTTTAAGGATAGATTACTATACGCATTTTATTGTTAAGCGCTTTTCGTGGAAAACGTATTTCGACAAAAAAACGGTAGCAATCTACAAATTCGAGTAGCGCCGGAACGGGACACTAATTAGAAAAATATCACTGAAATTAACTTACAGTGAATAATTTTAATTACAGTGTTGTGTTTTTCGTACCCTGAAAAATAAAAAACTACACAATTGATCAGAAGAACATCATAAGTAAAATTATTTATTTCAAAATTAGAAACTAAATTATTATTTCCAGGCAACGTGCAGATTCATTATGTCTTGCATTTTCACAAAAACTATCAAAGTAATATTGTTACATCACTTATCTAATTATTAACATAACTGAGGTCAATCTGAATTTACAAACTAATAAATTAAATATATCAAAAAATTATACCCACGGCACTGAAAAGACCTTCAGAAGTTATCAAAAAATGGTTAAAGAAATTTTCAAATATCTTCAAAAATAAAAAAAGTTATAGCCAGTTTTTAAAAACGGCAATTTTCACTATTTTCCAAATAAATTCAATTGTTTTTTCGACGGGACGCTAATGAGCCTAGTTTTCTGCACTACTTTGCCTATTTAACCGACTTTCTATCTCCACTAATAACAAAGTTACCCCTGTTAGCCAACGTTCATTTGGACACCCTGTAATATATATACAAAATAATAATGAGCGCGACAAACAGATAAGCTCAATTCATCTCAATTTATGACAATTGAACCCCTTTATAATCACAGGCATAACGAGATTTCGGTTATAAGAAAAAAATGTATGTGGACATTAAAACATGTGTAAATAACGAACAACTCAGACGTCTTTGCAAATACAATGTTCTAATCTTTTTTTTTGAGCTGATGAATTGAAAAAAAAAATTTTATCGTGTATATTTTTTCTGTTTAGATCTCCATATATTAGGTATATATGTATATTTGCTGGCAAATAAATTTGACATTTTTGAATAAATATTTTTTAAGTTTTATTTTGTAATATATTTAACATTTTTTTCATTTTTCACAATTTCGGTTATAACGAACATTTTCCTCCTTCTCTTGACATAGTATCTCAGCGAAGTGTTACTGTTTTATCAGGCCCCGAACAAAAGATAAACTGCTTAAATATAGATTATAGACTAGGGTGTAAATCCGACAAATTTTTTATCTAAATGCTGAACACATCCGCCGCTTAGGACATCAAATATTCTTTTCATTTCACATATCAATAAGAGACCTAAAATACAAAAGAAGCAACAAGACGTCTACAATGTCTACATGCTTGTTTTTTATGCGTCGATGCTTACGTTGTATACATAAACGGCTTCCTTTCTCGAGAACACAATGCATTCCATAGTAAGTTATGTACCAAAATACTTTGTAGACTTTATTAAAAATTCAAGATGTCTCCGAATTTTAAATGAAAGTAGCAGAACCGATAGAATACATTTTTTAAAAGTCAAACACTTCAGCAAATATTCACATACATTCAATTTGAATACTGAAACTGTTTAAGCTTCAATTACTTCCAAAACAAATATTTGATTAACTATTATCATATTTTTGTAACGTCAACGCCTTTGTTGTTATTCGAGAAGAATATGTTGACTAAAGCTCTCCATACGCGATCAAATAAATTGCACAACAAAGGTTTTTGCATAAACATCAACTATTTATATCTGATGGTCGTATTCAAACTTCAGAACGTTAGATTGTACTCACAAAGAAACAAATAATTTTCTATTAGGAAAAATACCGCTTTTCAAGCTAAATTTTGATCAAATTGGATGGAAAAACGTTGTTTCAAAGTAGAAACTGTACAGAAAACGATGCTAAATACATGTATACACGGTTTAAGAAAAATATCGTTCAATCGATCAATTATATTATTTCAAGCAGGATCAATTTAAAACTGTACTATGCTTGTCATAAGGAGAAATATATACGTATGTTTTCAATCTAAAGTCATTTTCTAATCAAATTTTTTGACAATTTTTTTGCAATCCAGCCAGGGCGGTACCGACAATCGGGCAAGCGGGGCGGTGACCTGGACCCCCCGACGAAAAGGTCCCTTTTCGTTGTCTACTTTTTAGGGGTTCAAAAGTGTCCACACTCATTTTTATTTACTTTTTGAAGCCCTTCACAAATTACCTCTGGAATTGTATATAAAAAACCCATTAAAAAAAAGCACTTTTTAAATTCTACGTTGGGGGCCCCAATTTTACTTGTTGCCCCGGGGCCTCCGAGGTTCTAGCTACGGCCCTGAATCCAGCAAAAGTCACTTAATTAAATGTGTACAATTTTTTATGAGGAAAATTAGTTAGCCCTTGACAACCAATGAAACTTTTTTTTTGTTTTTGATTATTTAGGGACCAAAGATCCTAGAAAAATTAATAATTAGAATTGTGTATCCCTGCTTAACTGTGAAAATAACACGCACGAAATAACCGCAAAAATTTATAACCTACCAAAATTATAAATATGAACAAATGGTCCGAATTCTCTTCTACCAGCTTGTTATATGATGTTATATGATGGCACACTCTAAAAATGTAATTTGAAACATATTTCTGAAATTTTAAGCTAAAAACTCCACAAACCTGGAAACTTACCGAGTAAACGCTTGAAGATATGACACTTTATGAACATTTCGGAAAATTGTTTCAAGTTTAAGATAAAAACGGAATTTTGCACCGTTTGTTATTTCAATTTTTTTTTTGTGGCTGAAAAACCTAGCGCAAAGAATTTAGACCAATTTTTTACATTTTTGGTTGGTTGAAATATATTTCTTCTACTACCTATTTCCTATATTTTTCTATTGATAATAGAAAGTATCGATGCTTTTCTTTCAACGCGATATTGGTATCGATGTTTGAAACATTCAAATATCGATACTTTTCCAGCATTGCATAATGCATATTCTTAGCTATCTGGTACATAAACATGTTATAAAGTCGTGAGATTATGTATTCTGCAGGTTGTTTTCAATTTCCTTTTGTATTTTGTAATCCGACTACAACGCGGATGTGCGTATCTGAAGGTAACTGCAAAAACAATAAATAATAATGAAACGTTTCTTAGCTCAGCATCCACGTCACTGAATAATGTCTGTGGGTTACGTAAAATAGTAGACTCAACTTGTGCGCGTGTATCTAATCATTATTGAAACAATTCGATTACATCCACTGTTTTATTCAGAAGGTTAATATGTCGCACAAAGGTCTACTTGACAACACTACTAAAATTTTATTTTTAATTTAACAGATGATGAAAAAATCAAATTGGTGGCAAATTTCTTTTTCTTTTTTTTAATATAAATAAAAAAATTTAATGTAATTTTAGGTTCCAAGGTTACTACGCTATTTTTGAAAATAATATTATTTTTGTATGTGTGTGGGTGTGTATACGTACGCATAATACCTAATAATAATACATGTTTATTGCTCTAAATGTACAAATTTTGCCAATAGAGGCAGGATCAAACTAAAGTTTAATCTCCCTCCTGCCCCTGAACAATCAACATTTTAAAACATGAGCAATACAGTTATAAAATGATATTTTTAAAATTTTTAAATTTACTTGGTTAACACGGGCATGCAGGAAATTTGTTGGTGTTAAATTGCCTTTTGTAAACAAATTGTTTTATTAATATTTTTATTTTCGGTGGTTACAAATTCAAAATTTTATTTGTTATATCTCCCAAGTCTGGTGGTTGGGAGTTGGGACATGTCATAATATAGCGTGGTTATTTCTTTTTAGAACGAAATAAAATTATATCGACTACATTAGGGTACCAATCTATGTGAATTAACGTAGATATACATAATCTGAAAAGACTCTTTTCAAATCGGACGAGCCGTTTTTATTATTTAAACAAAAATACTGTAGAAAATACTATATTACATCACAAGGGCCGAAAGTTGAATTTTCGGTCCTGCGCGTCATGAGCCCGAGGCGAAGCCGAGGGCATCATGACGCGCAGGGCCGAGATTTCAACTTTTAAGGCCCGTGTGGTGTATACGATTTTTTTTCATATCCGCTCGAAAGTAAGTACTTTCGTCAGCAGGGACGAAAGATTGACATTTACTCCTAGTGAGAACAGCGGGAGGAAAAAATTTCTCATACGTATTTATACTCGTAACTAGGGTTACCGCTGTCATTTAATATAATAAATAACAGGGAGGAAATGTCAAACTTTCGTCCCTGCTATAAGGGACGAAAGTACGTACTTTCGATCGAGGTATGAAGAAAATGTATTTTACAGTCTCTCCCGAATAAAAAAATATATCGACTTCGTTAAGTTGTTATTTGAGACTTGTCAACGTCATATTGCTCCAAAAGAAATATTATCAAAATTGCTTCTTTTTGTTCTTTTTTTGTTTGAATAAAAAAAAACTGCAAAAAAAGGTTTAACATGAAACTTGCGAATAAAAAATGATAACGACTTTGTTGGGATACCAATTGAAGCCTAATTAGGTCAGTGTCTTATTCTTTCGTTTGCTCGCAAATTAAGGCATTCTAATACACATAATTAATACCAAACTGCCTTAAAATTATTTCCACATTCAATGTGCATTTGAACGGACTATAACAGCGTTAGTGCACGGGGATCAACAGTAGGTACATACTAGTGACGTAACGAATGTCAATTTTTAGACATTGCGAATGTCTGTCGCCGATATTCGCGACTGTGAATGCGAATACACTCAAACCTAAGTGAGTAAGAACCGGGTAAGCGAGAAAACTCTCTAAGTGAGATTAATTGCCAGGTACCGTCTTTGTAACCCTCTAAAACCTCTATAAGTAAGAAACAGAAACCTCTATAAGAGAAATACGTTTTTCACTCATGAATCTCTACAACCGAGACTATTACTTGCCTGTACCTCTATAAGCGATAGTCGAACGTATTAATAGTTCCACGAAATTTAAGAATGAGTCACAAATAGCTGAAATAACTAACATTGTTTTTTTTTGTAGACCTCTCTAAGTGAGAAAGGCAACTCCTGTACCTCTATACGCTAGAAACTCGGGTTAGTGAAAAACTTCCATAAGTGAAAAGAAGATCGCGATCTCTTGAACTCTTGCTTATCCAGGTTCGACTGAATTCAATCTTCAAATCTGACTAAATTTGTTCAAGGTTATAATTTGATAACTGATTGGCCACGAAAATCGCACGCACACGTTTGTAGTGGTTCTGAATACTAGATTAATTATTATTAATACTATGTCTAAAGCTTTATCATATCATATTATAATATTATAAATGCGAATGTAAGTTTGTTTGTTACGCTTTCACGCAAAAACTACTTAACCGATCATCATGAAACTTTGCACATACACTCTTGAAGGTATTAGAAGTAACATAGGATACTTTTTATTAAAAAAAAATAAAAATTTTTTACGAAAAATAAGAAAATTGTTTGTCAAAATATGTGCAATACCTCAACCCCTGATATGCATGTCAAAAGTCGATTTCCATCTCAATCGCGGGCGTAGCCGCGGGTAGCGGCTAGTTATCTATAATGTTAAAGTAAAGGCTGATAAAAGATATAAGCAAGTTTACTTAAGCGAAGGAACGTACATATTTTTTAAAAAGGGAGTAAGAAAATACCTTTCTAATAAAAATACTAAGAAATTAATATTTTGGTATTATTAATTAATAGTTTTCAAATCAAATAAATTAGTTTCAGATTATATATTGACAAAAATTATAATTCAACAGAGGGCGTATCGGTTCAGAGTTGGGTCTTCTTCAGAATTAAGCTAAAAATATAAAAATGGCAAAACCAAAAGTGCACATCCCGCAAGTTTTCCACTGTATGATAAAAAAATAACAATTAAAAATTGAAAAAATATTTTTTTTAAGTTTGCAAAAATAAAAAAAATTAAGAACTATACATAATATACCTAATATATAATTAATATCAAGTAGAATAAAATAAAACAAAATAAAAAGAAAAAAAAAGAAAAAAATCAATTATTTCGTAAGGAATCGAACCCAGCACCTTGCCCTTGGGGATCCAACGGCATAACCATTACGCCACGAAGTCTACTAGGTGTAGCGGTGTTATCACGGTATAGAAGTGTAGCACTTGTTTTATGGATTACACAATATTTACACAGCAATTATATTGTTTTTTTAAACTATTAGCTGTCAAAAATAATAAAATAAAACTGTTTATAAAAATTAAACTACTGAACACATTTTAGTGAATTTAAATAGCGTTCTGGTCTGATAGTAAACAAAGTGAATAAAATATAACCCAAGGCAATCCGACCAAAATTGCGATCTGTAGAGTCGTGACGTACATACGTACGTACATACGTACAGACCAACCGACAACTGCTGTTTGTGATTTTCAATTACAATTTTAATAGTATTTATGAACTCGAATTGATTTAAAAATGGTTCTGTTTTATAGATTAGAATCTCCTCTTTTCAAAAAGCTTCAATTTGAATGGATTTCGTGTGAAATTAACTTAGATATAACTTCTTATGTGAACGAAAGTCAGCTCTGACGCACAAAGCGATAATAAAGCACATACCGCTAGTTTAGCGGTATGTGCAATAATTAGTAATTATTTTCTAATAGAATTAAGTTTTTTATAATATCGGAATATTAATGAAAAAAAAAACTCGGGTCGCAGTGCGAAACCCTGCCGACAATATAGTGTATTTGCTTTTATAAGCAGTGTGGCTCTATTGTATGAACTTAACTTTGTTTTTGGACAAAATAAAAAAAATTACCCTCTAATACACCCCTTAAAACAACATTTTTTTACTTAATTTCAATACTACATACCAATTCAACATCTGTACCAAATTATATACACCCTTCAGTATGTAAATCCATATCAGTAAACTTGCGTTTTCATAAAATTTGTAAGTCCGGTCCTGTCGGGCCGATTTTATTTAAACTTTAGCAGCACATTTCAATAATTACTAAAGGGTTAAATTTCAAATTTGAAGTGATTCTGAAAATTTTTTCCGTATTTTTGGGCCCAAAAACATTTTTCAACCCCTAAATACCCCCCTTAAAATGGCCCGATCGGGCCCATTTTAAATAGGCTTCTTGCGATGATGGATTCCAACATGTGGACCAAATTTCGTTTAAATCGATTAAGTCTGTCGAGAGTTATCGTGGTCACACATATATATATATATATATATATATATATATATATATATATATATATATATATATATATATATATATAAATATATAAATATATATATATATTTTAATGTTGTACGTTCGGGCGGCCTAGACGGATCCCACTTGTTCAACCTGTAGGAAAGAAATGGAAGCAAGGAGAAACGGAACACACTTAAGACCCAGGCGCGACTCGATGTTTTGTGCTGGGCCCTTTCTTTGTTGATGTTAATTAAGTGTGAGCCGGCCTGCGACTCGTTATGTGAATCGTTTTATATGTTAAATAAAATAAAAAAATCAATTGTTTCACTTTAGCCGAATATATTTTTAGAAATTATAAACCTTTTATACCACATATTGCACAAACATGAAAACAGTTTATTGTTTCAGACTAAGACAGATTAACAAAATACCGGCCAGATTATTTACAATTATATACTAATTAGAATAGATTGCACGGACAAGACAGCTTATTTTTACAGACAGGACAACAGTAACAAAATACAGACCAATTTTACAGACAGGACAAAAATAACAAAATACAGACCTTTTTTTTACAGACAGGACAAAAGTTACTAAATACAGACCTATTATTTACAATTATTAACTAATTAAACACAGAAAATCAGAACAAGGAAAACGGCTTAATTTTTACAGAACGGACAAAGTATCTTTACTCTTCTTCAGAAAATATCATAATCCAATCCTGTTATTTTCCGCGTCCCTAACAACCACTTCTTTAAACAAAAAACACGGCACTCCTTGTTCACAACACGCCACCTTGATCCCAGTCAAGTTTTCTCGTCACATATATTTTTATAGAGAACGCAATAGAATCACAGACGCTTATAACAATTCACATTATACCAACTAGGTGCAAAACCGTGGTCAGTAGCTGCTGGCGTACTCTGTTGGCCAAAAAGGTGAACTTTGGCGCTTGTAAAGTTTAGGAGAAATAAATGAAAATAGTAAACTAAGATTATTATAATATTAAACTTGGCGCTTGTAAAGTTTAGGAGAAATAAATGAAAATAGTAAACTAAGATTATTATAATATTAAACTTGTGACAATAATGTCACAATTTCCCACCAACTGGGGGACGACCGGGGGAAGTTCTCAAATATGCCTACAATTGGCAACACTGAATTGTCAGTATAACGGTCAACTACAGACTCAGGTCGACAACAGTATTTTAACGGTGCGAACACGGGACAAGACAAGGTTAACTCTAAATAAAATCTAACTTAAAATTACGATGTCGGAATGATTTCTTAAAGTTTCTTTAAGTGCTCAACGTGAGCTCGGAACAATTTATCAGTGACGGGATCAGATAATTCTACACTAACCGGTGACAAAAATCTGACAATAGTACGAGGTTCGCTATATCGCGGGAGGAATTTTAATTGAAAGTTTGGCCTCATCGTTTGATAATGCAACCTTTGTACAACGGTATCACCAACGTGAAACTTCGATTCAGGAGTTCGATTGACATTATAATAACTCGCTTGACGATCATGTGATTGTTTCAACATGTTACTGACAATATCTGGAGTTAACGGATCTGATTTTTCCCAAACTGCAGGTAAATTCCACTTGAGATCCAGCGGAAATTTTATTTCTCTACCGAGAAAGACTCGACAAGGTAAGTCATTGATACTCGTATGATACGTAGCATTATTACACAAAGTTATATTGTTTAAAAGCAAATCCCAATTTAAATGATTGTTAAATTTTTGATCTAACAGAATCGCTAGGGCTGCACGCACATTGCGAATAACGCGCTCAACGGCGTTTGATGCGGGGTGGTACGGCGAAGAATTTATTGGGCGGGAGCCCCACGAAATGCAAAAGTCTCTGAATTTCTTGGACTTGAACGGCGTCGCATTGTCAGATACAATAGAATCAGGAGGACCGTACATAGTAAAAACTTTATGTAGACATTTGACAATCGAAGCAGAACTGGAGTCCGGAATAGCGTAAGTAATAAGCCATTTGCTAAAACCATCTAATATCAGTAACACATACTTGTTGCCGGAACTGGTTGTTACAAGCGGTCCCATTAAATCAATGTATAAGCGGTTCCAAACCGCAGTAGGAGGACTGGACGACATAATTACTTTGTCGGGGTTTTGGTCACTTTTATGACGCAAACATAGCTGGCAGGTTTTAATGTGTTGTCGAACTTCTATAAACATCTTTGGCCACCAAAATCGTCTGGCAATAGAGCGATATGTCTTGTTAATTCCGGGATGAGCACCAATTTCCGAGTTATGAAACTGCTCGAGGATGCTTGGCTTAGCTGCACTAGGTACAACAATACGGGCTTTATTATTGCGCCCCACTAGACGCACTAAAAAATTGTCTCGAACGGCAAAATGTCTTACGTTCACACCTTGTAAAATTTGTCTTTTTATTGAACTTAATTCAACATTTTTATTTTGCATGTCTCTGAGTTCACTGAACTGAGTACTGACGTCCACAATTGGACACACAAGATCGTTCACTTCGGTATCAGGCACGATCGGATTGGGATCGGAGAAAAGTCTGGATAGACAATCGGCAGTGGCGTTAGACGTTCCACGGATGTGTTCGACGTCGAAACGGAAACGGCTTATTCGCAGTAACCAGCGTCCAACACGGCCTAGGTTACGCGGATGACGGATTAACCAGGTCAGACAGGAGCTATCGGTCTGTAAAACGAATTTACGATGCAGCAGGTACGACTTGAATTTTTCCATACTCCAAATGCATGCCAATGCTTCCTGTTCATAAGTACTATATTTACGTTCAGCTGTAGTAAGTCGCCGACTCGCATAGCAAATCGGGTGTATACCATCTTCAAATTTTTGCAGGAGGACACTTCCTAAGTGTGTCTGACTGGCGTCAGTCTGAAGGATAAATTCCTTTTCAAAATCCGGGAATTTCAAAATCGGACTTTTGGATAACGCATCTTTAAGCACGTGAATGGCCTCCCGATGCTTATCAGTGATGCAGAACTTGGAGCCTTTCTTACGGAGATCATTGAGAGGCGCTACTATCTGTGCGTATTCAGGTATAAATTTGCTGTAATATGACACCATACCAATGAAAGTCATCATTTGTTTTAGGTTCTTGGGCACAGGTAAATCGGTGATTGCTTGAACCTTTTCACTGTCCACAGCGAGACCAGACGGCGAAATTCTGTGACCCAGGAATTTCAGTTCAGATTTCGCGAACTTCACTTTACTAGGATTGACAGTCAGATTTGCGTCTCGAAGACGCCGCAACACTTCACGCACATGGCTCATATGAGAGTCCAAATTGTCACTGTAAATGAGCAGGTCATCGAAAAACACAATTACGTTTTTATATCGTAAATCGGAAAATAGTTCACTCATTAATCGATTAAGAGCACTGGGCGAGATAGATAACCCAAACGGAGCTTTATGAAACACAAATTGTCCTTCCGGGGTTACGAATGAAGTCAGTTCTTTCGATTTCTCGGACAGTTCAATTTGATAAAACGCACTGTTCAGATCCAGAGTAGTGAATATTTTGGCCCCTTTTAAGCATTGAAAAACGTGCTCAATTGCAGGAACCGGAAACGCGTCCATACGGACCTTCTGATTTAGCTGACGGTAATCGACGCATAATCGGAAGTCACCATTCGGCTTCTTCACTAAAAATGCCGGTGCGGCGTACGGTGATTTACCCTTTGAAATCACTCCCTTTTTCAGGAGGTCGTCGATATGCGCTCTCATCACTTGCGCTTGGGGAGGTGATAAAGGATACGGTGAACGACGTACCGGAACATCATCAGTCAGTTGAACGGTGTACTTGTAATCTCTAGCTTGACCTAAGTTTTCCGTCAAGACATCCGGAAATTCTGAACATAATCGATCAAATTTTTCAGTAGCGGAATCCACGGCCATAATCGGAACCAATAATTCGACTGGGACGGAAGCGGGCAAGGAAACATACGGAACCGACGAATCCCGGTCAAATTCAAACGATACATATTGTCGGCACAGTTTAATATGGCCCTCATCATGCTTTTCAAGGACTTACTACCTATAATTACGGGGTACGAAATATTTGGCAGCACAAAAAAGATAAGTTTCCAAGTTTTATTATTGATTTTAACGACTAATGTCACCGAGCTATCGGAACGGGTCGTTTGACCATTGGCCACGCGAGCATATTGTTCGCATTTCTTATAATTACCTAACTTAAGAGAAACTAAATAATCGGCCAGGTTAGCGCTAATATAATTTAGCGTGGAACCCGTGTCGAGTAGAGCGGAGGCCTTAACATTACCTAAACTAAGATTAATTATAGGGACAGACAAGGACTTATCGACTAAATTATTTGAATTGGCGGTTGCAGCGAAATAATTCGAAATAGCTGCAATCGGAATCTTATCGAATAATTTTGGAGACGGGGCCGAAACGGAGGAAATTGTTAAACTATCACTATCAGTTGAACAATTATTACTAAAAATTTTGGGGGGTGCTTTTCAAGAACTAGATTCTAAAATCGCTCGGGGCGGAGTGCGAGACGGACGGACGGGGCACTGACTTATAATATGTCCCTCCTGTTTGCAATAGAAACAAGCTACGATACGGTTTCGGTTTTCGGGACTCGATGGGGAACTAGATGTGCTATACAGAGATTGTTGTCTTTGCACAGCTCTCAATTTTTTGATAATGACCCGGAGTTGGGCCACATCCTCTGGAGGATCGCGATACTGCAGTTGATCAAAGGTCTTTTTGTTTTGATTTACCCAAATTTTGGCAACAATATCTGTTTCGGAATTCTGAGAGTTTAATAGCCTGGCATATTTTAGAACCTCCTCCGCATAATCCGGAAAACTTTCAGAGGGGGTCTGTTGGCGGTTCACAAATCGTTCCGACAATATAACGCGATCAATAGGAGTAGTGAACTCGTTCACCAGGTCTGACTTAATTCTATCCCAATCCTCCTGTAGGGGGAATTGGCGAATCCACCACTCTCTGAGTGGATCCTCGAGCTTAAATGTTAAGTAACTAAAAATAGATTGACGGGGAATAAACGGAACGGACATGAGAGAATCTACTTCTAAAATGAATTTAACCAGCTTATCTAAATTTACCCCGTCAGTTGAAGAGACCTGAGTTAGCATTTCTCTAACATCTGAATTCGTTATAGGCACTGACAACTGAATTGCGTTCTCCGGTAACATATGTGACTCACCGGAAACACCGGACACTGGAACACTTGGAGGCTGCGTCTCCATGACGACGACCGGAGGATTTGCCGACTGCGGAATGGACTGGACGGTTCTGGATTTAGGCATCAGGATTGCGGGCACGTACAGGACAGGTTGAAGCAAGACTCAGGTTTCCCAAACTACGCTCTGCTACCAATTTAATGTTGTACGTTCGGGCGGCCTAGACGGATCCCACTTGTTCAACCTGTAGGAAAGAAATGGAAGCAAGGAGAAACGGAACACACTTAAGACCCAGGCGCGACTCGATGTTTTGTGCTGGGCCCTTTCTTTGTTGATGTTAATTAAGTGTGAGCCGGCCTGCGACTCGTTATGTGAATCGTTTTATATGTTAAATAAAATAAAAAAATCAATTGTTTCACTTTAGCCGAATATATTTTTAGAAATTATAAACCTTTTATACCACATATTGCACAAACATGAAAACAGTTTATTGTTTCAGACTAAGACAGATTAACAAAATACCGGCCAGATTATTTACAATTATATACTAATTAGAATAGATTGCACGGACAAGACAGCTTATTTTTACAGACAGGACAACAGTAACAAAATACAGACCAATTTTACAGACAGGACAAAAATAACAAAATACAGACCTTTTTTTTACAGACAGGACAAAAGTTACTAAATACAGACCTATTATTTACAATTATTAACTAATTAAACACAGAAAATCAGAACAAGGAAAACGGCTTAATTTTTACAGAACGGACAAAGTATCTTTACTCTTCTTCAGAAAATATCATAATCCAATCCTGTTATTTACCGCGTCCCTAACAACCACTCCTTTAAACAAAAAACACGGCACTCCTTGTTCACAACACGCCACCTTGATCCCAGTCAAGTTTTCTCGTCACATATATTTTTATAGAGAACGCAATAGAATCACAGACGCTTATAACAATTCACATTATACCAACTAGGTGCAAAACCGTGGTCAGTAGCTGCTGGCGTACTCTGTTGGCCAAAAAGGTGAACTTTGGCGCTTGTAAAGTTTAGGAGAAATAAATGAAAATAGTAAACTAAGATTATTATAATATTAAACTTGGCGCTTGTAAAGTTTAGGAGAAATAAATGAAAATAGTAAACTAAGATTATTATAATATTAAACTTGTGACAATAATGTCACAATATATATATATACATATATATATAAACATTTCCAAAAATGGTGCCAAACTTCTTAGAAACTTATGAAACGTCGAGAAATTTTGGTCCGACCCCTAGGTCCCGCCATCCGACCGACGCCAATAGTGTAAGTGCCTTATGGCAAATACACTAATAATAACAAAATATAATAACTGAAGAAGATCCAAAACCGTCATCTGTTGAATTATAATTTTATGTTTGTCAATATTTAGTCTGAAAAAATTGGTCGATAATTTTATTTATTTGAAGAGTTCTATTCAGCCGTTAATCAAAGATTTGTTTATTTAATGTTATTAAAAAAAAATATGAACATTTTTCTGATATTGATATTCGCATGCACTTTGAGAATGCGAAGGCGATTGTCAAAAAATATACGTATATTCCCGAATGCTAATTCGTAACATCACTAGTAGGATACATCCTGTGTGAGCGAGTAGCGAGCGCCGGTTGCGGCAGTGATGCAACAAACGCGCGAGCCACAAACATTTTCCCGCACAATGAATATTTTAGTACATACACTCTATACGTACTATACGTAAGTAGATACATACATCACAGAATAACTACGTATAGTAGGCACGTGTTTAGAGGTAGTAGCAAAGCAATAGCGAAATGTTGCAGACCCAGGCTACACCTGCTTATGTGATTGAATAATTATCAGTTATTTTCCTTAAATAATAATAATAATAATAATAATAATAATAATAATAATAATAATAATAATAATAATAATAATAATAATAATAATAATAATAATAATAATAATAATAATAATAATAATAATGCGTTTAACGTCATAACAGACGCCATTCGCAACATTACTATTTTCCATTTACCACACTTCTCGTTATTTTCTACATTTTTAAACTTCAACTTAATTAATAGCAATGGGCGAACGAGGGGATTTTTAAGAAATTAGGATAAGGTAGGCAAATTTGAGTATCAGATTTTGACAGGTAATCGGACATGGCCTTGAATAAGGAACCATCTCGATATTTATATGGAATTATTGAGGGAAACCATGGAAATTCTCAACAAGATGGCCGGTACAGGAATTAGCGTTTCTCGGCGAGAGGCAGTAGGAAAAAGTCCCCAGCCACATCTCCCCGCCGGAATTCGAATCTGGTACTAGTGCTCTGACCACTACGCTACACCACTCGGATATTTTCCTTAAATTACGTTCAACCAAATCTTGTCAAATTGCCTTTCAGAATTGACGGTCATTACAGGAGGCAACGATACGCGATAATTCCAATAATTTCAGAAGTATCAATTGAGAGGGATAAAATAGAAATCATTTCAAATTAGTGACCTAGTCACGCAATAAATTGGCATAGATTGCGCATATCCCACCAAAAGAATTAAATCATCTTAACTTTTCCATCTTCAAACTTTTTCCAAGAGTATAATAATATTACGTAAGTCAAATGGCATTTGGTTTTTATTATATTGATGTTTTTAACCGACTTAAAAAAGAGAATATTAATTTGACGTGTGACAGGTGTAGGCTTTACATTGTTTCATTGCTTTGCCGTTCCACTAAGGGAACCGTACTATAATGATGAGTAGCTCTTAAAATTTCGGTACCTTACTATCGTTGAGTTTGAGTTATATTTTTTGTAGTTTTTTATATTTGTCTCTCATTCTGTGTATATACATATCCCAGTTACGGCTCCTCTATGAGCGCTGCAGAGCTACAGAACAACCAAAATAATAATTCATAATTTTTATATCAATTATGTTTTCCATATTTAACTAATATTTAATTGATGCCTGCGGTACAAATTCGCCGAGGGATACCGAGACTAAGCGAACGCGAATGTGTACTGGGAACGTTCGCCTGATCTTGTAGCACACTGTCTCGCCTCGCCAGCGATCCGTAATAAAGTCGTTTTTTTTTGCCGCAAGTCAAAGGAACCGAGCGGCGAGTACGAGCACAGTCAGTACCCGCGCCGTTTAAATGGACAGTGAATCCGAGCCACGCCGAGTGTGTACACAGACACATTCGTAGACGTTCGCTTTACCTAATCTCACGGCGAGACCTCTTGGCGAGCGCGATCGGCGAATGTGTACTGCAGGCATAATAGCTACCCGATAAGCACTAAAGTTTAACAGTCATTGACAGACCACAAAACAAAGCATATGCTAGAAGTCATGTTCACTGAATCTACCTCAATCAGTCAATATCTTTGAGGGCTATATAATTCGACGATGCGTATGTCATACATGATACACGACACACGGCTTATGACAGTAGTGACTAGTGTTGCAGTGTACATTGTAGTTTGTTGTTAGTAGTGTTTGAAAAAGTTAATAATTAAAACATCGTCAACATGGATTTGATTCATAATTTAATTAGCCCCCCCTCCCTTATTCATCGCCCGTGTTAGGAGGTACTTCCGGTTGGCTCTGCAGAACACCTATTTAAAATGTTCACGCGCCGCCACTGACATCCCATTAATGGGACTTCTTTGAGTAATTTGGGGGTTTTATACCCACGATGCGATATGTCGTTGTCTCTGCCATGGTTAATGTTTCGAAAGACTACCTTAAAGTTAAATTAAATTTTACGAGACAAGATCCTCTGTTATGGAGCTTGTAGGTCGACAACAGAGGACATTCATGTCAAAGGGTCGATTTAGCATCCACGCAGGTCTTTGCAATACCAACATCAAAAGTACTTTGTTTGCTTTTTTACACAGAACTGCTACCAATATTATTTTAAGTATTAAAAAATTAATAAATTGATGTTGCTCAAAAATAGAGCACATTGATTTTTATTTCACTTTCATCATCCAATGTTACTTTATTTTATTTTTATTTAAGCTTTTAACTGACCACGCTTTGATCAAAAGCGTGTCATAAATTTATTATTATATGTATACCGCGCCAATTAAAAAAAATTATCCATACCTAGAAGTGTTTTGATGCAGCAGTCTAAAGCTAGTTGTAATCAATTAAGGGAAATAATTTTCCAGGCGACTAACAACTTAAGGAGCGACTAACTATTTACAATTAAAAAAATAAAATGTATTATTTTTTTTGTATAGTATGTATTTGTGGATGTTATAGTGATAAAATGTCATAAATCCATTAAACATTTAATTAAAAAAAAAAAAATAATAACTTGACAGCGATAAAATATTTTAGCAATAATTCTATATTAGATGAGCTTCAAACGCAAGGTATTAATAACAACTAAATAATGGCTGCCACTATAAGGTAGCGAACATATTATACAAGTCAATTGAAATCATAGGCGAGGTACTATAAATAATGACATGACGACTAATATTAACAGTGTGGTGACAAATATTGTATTATAGCAACTAGTGAAAAGGGGAGGGCATTTGGGGGGAGTTCTTTAAATAACAATTAAGGGGTCATGTCGATGCGATGGCGTTTTTTTTTGCGCAGTTAAAAGGGAAGGGCATTTGGGGGGAAATCTTTAAAAAACAATTACGGGGTCGTGTCGATGCGATGGCGTTTTTTTGCGCAGTAAAAAGAGGAGGGCATTTGGAGGGAAATCTTAAAAAAAAATACGGGCTCGTGTCAATGCGATGGCGTTTTGTTTTTGCACAGTGTAAAGGGAGGGGCGTTTGGAGGGAGTTCCTTAAAAAACAATTGCGGAGGTTGTCGATGCGATGATGGTTTTATATTACGGTTCTGAATGTTGTTTCTTTGTTTATTATTTCATTATAATTTATAAATTTAAAGTTATGACAGAATATCAATTGTATAATTTAGGAATACCCATTTCCTATTTTCCCCGAATCCAAAAAACATATTTTTGGAAAAACTCTGTGTGTCTATTAGTCTGTTAGTCTATTTGTCTGTGAACACGATACAGGTCAAACGGATGAGCGGATTAAAACCAAATTTTCGGAGGATATTTGGTATGCAAATATGAAGAGTCCTATTGTTTTTTGGGGAAAATCGGCGCATGCGCAGAAGAGATATATGCTAAACGGTATTTTTTATATAATAATGGTATACTTTTCATAACGGCTCATTATTCTATTTATTTTTTCAAGAAAGTTTTGTTAAAATTTTTTTTTCTAAACTTTACAGTTTCGGAAATATTTTGAAAATAAAAAAAATCATCCGCTCTTTTGTTTTATTGATCTGTCAGAAATAAACTAGTTAGGCATGCTTTGATTAATTTTTACATGACGTGGAACATACTATGTAGGTTACCATGGCAACGAATAGTTTTAATATCATATTGAATACTAGCAATTACCCGTGTCACCTCACGCGATATTAGAACTTTTATTTTCTTTATTATAATCAAATGTTAACATTTTTGAAGTTGGAATGGTCCCGTCGCCCAATTGGCTGGAATTTTTTTTTCATATAACCAAAGAAACTACGAAATTAAGAGTTCTACAATATTAATCTAAAAAATAATGCAATTTTTCAATTACATTTCTTTAAGAATATCTGATGGTCTAGTTACCTGTACGAAACGTGTAGGATTACAATTCATGAACATTTTCATGAATACGGAAAGGAATCTACTGATATTGTCATTTTTACTACTAAGATTTTCCGACAATTCACATTGTCTGTATTTGATGCGATTCAAAGAAGTATATGAAAGTAAAAGTTTTTTTAACAATAAAAAAAATATTTTTCAATATTAAGAAAAATCGCAGGTATCTATGTGGAGAAAAATATATTAGGTAGATAAATAAATAAATCTAATACCTATAACTTTGTCTACATACCTGCGATTTTTCTTAATAATATTATCACGGTGGACACGATATCTAATATAAAAAAAGTATTTCTCAATAACTAATTGAAAATTAAAAAAAAAATTTCTGGTCGTTCCCTTTTCTGGTCGATCATTTTCTGGTCGTTCCCTTTTCTGGTCGATCATTTTCTGGTCGTTCCCTTTTCTGGTCGATCATTTTCTGGTCGTTCCCTTTTCTGGTCGATCATTTTCTGGTCGTTCCCTTTTCTGGTCGATCATTTTCTGGTCGTTCCCTTTTCTGGTCGATCATTTTCTGGTCGTTCCCTTTTCTGGTCGATCATTTTCTGGTCGTTCCCTTTTCTGGTCGATCATTTTCTGGTCGTTCCCTTTTCTGGTCGATCATTTTCTGGTCGTTCCCTTTTCTGGTCGATCATTTTCTGGTCGATCATTTTCTGGTCGTTCCCTTTTCTGGTCGATCATTTTCTGGTCGGTCCCTTTTCTGGTCGAACATTTTCTGGTCGTTCACTTTTCTGGTCGATCATTTTCTGGTCGTTCACTTTTCTGGTCGATCATTTTCTGGTCGATCATTTTCTGGTCGTTCCCTTTTCTGGTCGATCATTTTCTGGTCGATCATTTTCTGGTCGTTCCCTTTTCTGGTCGATCATTTTCTGGTCGTTCCCTTTTCTGGTCGATCATTTTCTGGTCGTTCCCTTTTCTGGTCGATCATTTTCTGGTCGTTCCCTTTTCTGGTCGATCATTTTCTGGTCGTTCCCTTTTCTGGTCGTTCCCTTTTCTGGTCGATCATTTTCTGGTCGTTCCCTTTTCTGGTCGATCATTTTCTAGTCGTTCACTTTTCTGGTCGATCATTTTCTGGTCGTTCACTTTTCTGGTCGATCATTTTCTGGTCGTTCCCTTTTCTGGTCGATCATTTTCTGGTCGTTCCCTTTTCTGGTCGATCATTTTCTGGTCGATCATTTTCTGGTCGATCATTTTCTGGTCGTTCCCTTTTCTGGTCGATCATTTTCTGGTCGTTCCCTTTTCTGGTCGATCATTTTCTGGTCGTTCCCTTTTCTGGTCGATCATTTTCTGGTCGTTCCCTTTTCTGGTCGATCATTTTCTGGTCGTTCCCTTTTCTGGTCGATCATTTTATGGTCGTTCCCTTTTCTGGTCGATCATTTTCTGGTCGATCATTTTCTGGTCGTTCCCTTTTCTGGTCGATCATTTTCTGGTCGTTCCCTTTTCTGGTCGATCATTTTCTGGTCGTTCCCTTTTCTGGTCGATCATTTTCTGGTCGTTCCCTTTTCTGGTCGATCATTTTCTGGTCGTTCCCTTTTCTGGTCGATCATTTTCTGGTCGTTCCTTTTTCTGGTCGATCATTTTCTGGTCGTTCCCTTTTCTGGGTGATCATTTTCTGGTCGTTCCCTTTTCTGGTCGATCATTTTCTGGTCGATCATTTTCTGGTCGTTCCCTTTTCTGGTCGATCATTTTCTGGTCGTTCCCTTTTCTGGTCGATCATTTTCTGGTCGTTCCCTTTTCTGGTCGATCATTTTCTGGTCGTTCCCTTTTCTGGTCGATCATTTTCTGGTCGTTCCCTTTTCTGGTCGATCATTTTCTGGTCGTTCCCTTTTCTGGTCGATCATTTTCTGGTCGTTTCCTTTTCTGGTCGATCATTTTCTGGTCGTTCCCTTTTCTGGTCGTTCCCTTTTCTGGTCGATCATTTTCTGGTCGTTCCCTTTTCTGGTCGATCATTTTCTGGTCGATCATTTTCTGGTCGTTCCCTTTTCTGGTCGATCATTTTCTGGTCGTTCCCTTTTCTGGTCGATCATTTTCTGGTCGTTCCCTTTTCTGGTCGATCATTTTCTGGTCGTTCCCTTTTCTGGCCGATCATTTTCTGGTCGTTCCCTTTTCTGGTCGATCATTTTCTGGTCGTTCCCTTTTCTGGTCGATCATTTTCTGGTCGTTCCCTTTTCTGGTCGATCATTTTCTGGTCGTTCCTTTTTCTGGTCGATCATTTTCTGGTCGTTCCCTTTTCTGGTCGATCATTTTCTGGTCGTTCACTTTTCTGGTCGATCATTTTCTGGTCGTTCACTTTTCTGGTCGATCATTTTCTGGTCGTTCCCTTTTCTGGTCGATCATTTTCTGGTCGTTCCCTTTTCTGGTCGATCATTTTCTGGTCGTTCCCTTTTCTGGTCGTTCCCTTTTCTGGTCGATCATTTTCTGGTCGTTCCCTTTTCTGTTCGATCATTTTCTGGTCGTTCCCTTTTCTGGTCGATCATTTTCTGGTCGTTCCCTTTTCTGGTCGATCATTTTCTGGTCGTTCCCTTTTCTGGTCGATCATTTTCCGGTCGTTCCCTTTTCTGGTCGATCATTTTCTGGTCGTTCCCTTTTCTGGTCGATCATTTTCTGGTCGTTCCCTTTTCTGGTCGATCATTTTCTGGTCGTTCCCTTTTCTGGTCGATCATTTTCTGGTCGTTCCCTTTTCTGGTCGATCATTTTTGGTCGATCATTTTCTGGTCGTTCCCTTTTCTGGTCGATCATTTTCTGGTCGTTCCCTTTTCTGGTCGATCATTTTCTGGTCGTTCCCTTTTCTGGTCGATCATTTTCTGGTCGTTCCCTTTTCTGGTCGATCATTTTTTCTGGTCGTTCCCTTTTCTGGTCGATCATTTTTTCTGGTCGTTCCCTTTTCTGGTCGTTCCCTATTCTGGTCGATCATTTTCTAGTCGTTCCCTTTTCTGGTCGATCAGTTTCTGGTCGTTCCCTTTTCTGTTCGATCATTTTCTGGTCGTTCCCTTTTCTGGTCGATCATTTTCTGGTCGTTCCCTTTTCTGGTCGATCATTTTCTGGTCGTTCCCTTTTCTGGTCGATCATTTTCTGGTCGTTCCCTTTTCTGGTCGATCATTTTCTGGTCGTTCCCTTTTCTGGTCGATCATTTTCTGGTCGTTCCCTTTTCTGGTCGATCATTTTCTGGTCGTTCCCTTTTCTGGTCGATCATTTTCTGGTCGTTCCCTTTTCTGGACGAACATTTTCTGGTCGTTCACTTTTCTGGTCGATCATTTTCTGGTCGTTCACTTTTCTGGTCGATCATTTTCTGGTCGTTCACTTTTCTGGTCGATCATTTTCTGGTCGATCATTTTCTGGTCGATCATTTTCTGGTCGTTCCCTTTTCTGGTCGATCATTTTCTGGTCGTTCCCTTTTCTGTTCGATCATTTTCTGGTCGTTCCCTTTTCTGGTCGATCATTTTCTGGTCGTTCCCTTTTCTGGTCGATCATTTTCTGGTCGTTCCCTTTTCTGGTCGATCATTTTCTGGTCGTTCCCTTTTCTGGTCGATCATTTTCTGGTCGTTCCTTTTTCTGGTCGATCATTTTCTGGTCGTTCCCTTTTCTGGTCGATCATTTTCTGGTCGTTCCCTTTTCTGGTCGATCATTTTCTGGTCGTTCCCTTTTCTGTTCGATCATTTTCTGGTCGTTCCCTTTTCTGGTCGATCATTTTCTGGTCGTTCCCTTTTCTGGTCGATCATTTTCTGGTCGTTCCCTTTTCTGGTCGATCATTTTCTGGTCGTTCCCTTTTCTGGTCGATCATTTTCTGGTCGTTCCCTTTTCTGGTCGAACATTTTCTGGTCGTTCACTTTTCTGGTCGATCATTTTCTAGTCGTTCACTTTTCTGGTCGATCATTTTCTGGTCGATCATTTTCTGGTCGTTCCCTTTTCTGGTCGATCATTTTCTGGTCGTTCCCTTTTCTGGTCGATCATTTTCTGGTCGTTCCCTTTTCTGGTCGATCATTTTCTGGTCGTTCCCTTTTCTGGTCGATCATTTTCTGGTCGTTCCCTTTTCTGGTCGATCATTTTCTGGTCGTTCCCTTTTCTGGTCGATCATTTTCTGGTCGTTCACTTTTCTGGTCGATCATTTTCTGGTCGTTCCCTTTTCTGGTCGATCATTTTCTGGTCGTTCCCTTTTCTGGTCGATCATTTTCTGGTCGTTCCCTTTTCTGGTCGATCATTTTCTGGTCGTTCCCTTTTCTGGTCGATCATTTTCTGGTCGTTCCCTTTTCTGGTCGATCATTTTCTGGTCGTTCCCTTTTCTGTTCGATCATTTTCTGGTCGTTCCCTTTTCTGGTCGATCATTTTCTGGTCGTTCCCTTTTCTGGTCGATCATTTTCTGGTCGTTCCCTTTTCTGGTCGATCATTTTCTGGTCGTTCCCTTTTCTGGTCGATCATTTTCTGGTCGTTCCCTTTTCTGGTCGAACATTTTCTGGTCGTTCCCTTTTCTGGTCGAACATTTTCTGGTCGTTCACTTTTCTGGTCGATCATTTTCTGGTCGATCATTTTCTGGTCGTTCCCTTTTCTGGTCGATCATTTTCTGGTCGTTCCCTTTTCTGGTCGATCATTTTCTGGTCGTTCCCTTTTCTGGTCGATCATTTTCTGGTCGTTCCCTTTTCTGGTCGATCATTTTCTGGTCGTTCCCTTTTCTGGTCGACCATTTTCTGGTCGTTCACTTTTCTGGTCGATCATTTTCTGGTCGTTCCCTTTTCTGGTCGATCATTTTCTGGTCGTTCCCTTTTCTGGTCGATCATTTTCTGGTCGTTCCCTTTTCTGGTCGATCATTTTCTGGTCGTTCCCTTTTCTGGTCGATCATTTTCTGGTCGTTCCCTTTTCTGGTCGATCATTTTCTGGTCGTTCCCTTTTCTGGTCGATCATTTTCTGGTCGTTCCCTTTTCTGGACGAACATTTTCTGGTCGTTCACTTTTCTGGTCGATCATTTTCTGGTCGTTCACTTTTCTGGTCAATCATTTTCTGGTCGTTCACTTTTCTGGTCGATCATTTTCTGGTCGATCATTTTCTGGTCGTTCCCTTTTCTGGTCGATCATTTTCTGGTCGTTCCCTTTTCTGGTCGATCATTTTCTGGTCGTTCCCTTTTCTGGTCAATCATTTTCTGGTCGTTCCCTTTTCTGGTCGATCATTTTCTGGTCGTTCCTTTTTCTGGTCGATCATTTTCTGGTCGTTCCCTTTTCTGGTCGATCATTTTCTGGTCGTTCCCTTTTCTGGTCGATCATTTTCTGGTCGTTCCCTTTTCTGGTCGATCATTTTCCGGTCGTTCCCTTTTCTGTTCGATCATTTTCTGGTCGTTCCCTTTTCTGGTCGATCATTTTTTGGTCTTTCCCTTTTCTGGTCGATCATTTTCTGGTCGTTCCCTTTTCTGGTCGATCATTTTCTGGTGGTTCCCTTTTCTGGTCGATCATTTTCTGGTCGTTCCCTTTTCTGGTCGTTCCCTTTTCTGGTCGATCATTTTCTGGTCGTTCCCTTTTCTGGTCGATCATTTTCTGGTCGTTCCCTTTTCTGGCCGATCATTTTCTGGTCGTTCCCTTTTCTGGTCGATCATTTTCTGGTCGTTCCCTTTTCTGGTCGATCATTTTCTGGTCGTTCCCTTTTCTGGTCGATCATTTTCTGGTCGTTCCCTTTTCTGGTCGATCATTTTCTGGTCGTTCACTTTTCTGGTCGATCATTTTCTGGTCGTTCACTTTTCTGGTCGATCATTTCCTGGTCGTTCCCTTTTCTGGTCGATCATTTTCTGGTCGTTTCCTTTTCTGGTCGATCATTTTCTGGTCGATCATTTTCTGGTCGTTCCCTTTTCTGGTCGATCATTTTCTGGTCGTTCCCTTTTCTGGTCGATCATTTTCTGGTCGTTCCCTTTTCTGGTCGATCATTTTCTGGTCGTTCCCTTTTCTGGTCGATCATTTTCTGGTCGTTCCCTTTTCTGGTCGATCATTTTCTGGTCGTTCCCTTTTCTGGTCGATCATTTTCTGGTCGTTCCCTTTTCTGGCCGATCATTTTCTGGTCGTTCCCTTTTCTGGTCGATCATTTTCTGGTCGTTCCCTTTTCTGGTCGATCATTTTCTGGTCGTTCCCTTTTCTGGTCGATCATTTTCTGGTCGTTCCTTTTTCTGGTCGATCATTTTCTAATCGTTCCCTTTTCTGGTCGATCATTTTCTGGTCGTTCACTTTTCTGGTCGATCATTTTCTGGTCGTTCACTTTTCTGGTCGATCATTTTCTGGTCGTTCCCTTTTCTGGTCGATCATTTTCTGGTCGTTCCCTTTTCTGGTCGATCATTTTCTGGTCGTTCCCTTTTCTGGTCGATCATTTTCTGGTCGTTCCCTTTTCTGTTCGATCATTTTCTGGTCGATCATTTTCTGGTCGTTCCCTTTTCTGGTCGATCATTTTCTGGTCGTTCCCTTTTCTGGTCGATCATTTTCCGGTCGTTCCCTTTTCTGGTCGATCATTTTCTGGTCGTTCCCTTTTCTGGTCGATCATTTTCTGGTCGTTCCCTTTTCTGGTCGATCATTTTCTGGTCGTTTCCTTTTCTGGTCGATCATTTTCTGGTCGTTCCCTTTTCTGGACGAACATTTTCTGGTCGTTCACTTTTCTGGTCGATCATTTTCTGGTCGTTCACTTTTCTGGTCGATCATTTTCTGGTCGTTCACTTTTCTGGTCGATCATTTTCTGGTCGATCATTTTCTGGTCGTTCCCTTTTCTGGTCGATCATTTTCTGGTCGTTCCCTTTTCTGGTCGTTCCCTTTTCTGGTCGATCATTTTCTGGTCGTTCCCTTTTCTGGTCGATCATTTTTTCTGGTCGTTCCCTTTTCTGGTCGATCATTTTTTCTGGTCGTTCCCTTTTCTGGTCGATCATTTTTTCTGGTCGTTCCCTTTTCTGGTCGTTCCCTATTCTGGTCGATCATTTTCTGGTCGTTCCCTTTTCTGGTCGATCATTTTCTGGTCGTTCCCTTTTCTGTTCGATCATTTTCTGGTCGTTCCCTATTCTGGTCGATCATTTTCTGGTCGTTCCCTTTTCTGGTCGATCATTTTCTGGTCGTTCCCTTTTCTGGTCGATCATTTTCTGGTCGTTCCCTTTTCTGGTCGATCATTTTCTGGTCGTTCCCTTTTCTGGTCGATCATTTTCTGGTCGTTCCCTTTTCTGGTCGATCATTTTCTGGTCGTTCCCTTTTCTGGTCGATCATTTTCTGGTCGTTCCCTTTTCTGGACGAACATTTTCTGGTCGTTCACTTTTCTGGTCGATCATTTTCTGGTCGTTCACTTTTCTGGTCGTTCACTTTTCTGGTCGATCATTTTCTGGTCGATCATTTTCTGGTCGTTCCCTTTTCTGGTCGATCATTTTCTGGTCGTTCCCTTTTCTGGTCGATCATTTTCTGGTCGTTCCCTTTTCTGGTCGATCATTTTCTGGTCGTTCCCTTTTCTGGTCGATCATTTTCTGGTCGTTCCCTTTTCTGGTCGATCATTTTCTGGTCGTTCCCTTTTCTGGTCGATCATTTTCTGGTCGTTCACTTTTCTGGTCGATCATTTTCTGGTCGTTCCCTTTTCTGGTCGATCATTTTCTGGTCGTTCCCTTTTCTGGTCGATCATTTTCTGGTCGTTCCCTTTTCTGGTCGATCATTTTCTGGTCGTTCCCTTTTCTGGTCGATCATTTTCTGGTCGTTCCCTTTTCTGGTCGATCATTTTCTGGTCGTTCCCTTTTCTGTTCGATCATTTTCTGGTCGTTCCCTTTTCTGGTCGATCATTTTCTGGTCGTTCCCTTTTCTGGTCGATCATTTTCTGGTCGTTCCCTTTTCTGGTCGATCATTTTCTGGTCGTTCCCTTTTCTGGTCGATCATTTTCTGGTCGTTCCCTTTTCTGGTCGAACATTTTCTGGTCGTTCCCTTTTCTGGTCGAACATTTTCTGGTCGTTCACTTTTCTGGTCGATCATTTTCTGGTCGATCATTTTCTGGTCGTTCCCTTTTCTGGTCGATCATTTTCTGGTCGTTCCCTTTTCTGGTCGATCATTTTCTGGTCGTTCCCTTTTCTGGTCGATCATTTTCTGGTCGTTCCCTTTTCTGGTCGATCATTTTCTGGTCGTTCCCTTTTCTGGTCGACCATTTTCTGGTCGTTCACTTTTCTGGTCGATCATTTTCTGGTCGTTCCCTTTTCTGGTCGATCATTTTCTGGTCGTTCCCTTTTCTGGTCGATCATTTTCTGGTCGTTTCCTTTTCTGGTCGATCATTTTCTGGTCGATCATTTTCTGGTCGTTCCCTTTTCTGGTCGATCATTTTCTGGTCGTTCCCTTTTCTGGTCGATCATTTTCTGGTCGTTCCCTTTTCTGGTCGATCATTTTCTGGTCGTTCCCTTTTCTGGTCGATCATTTTCTGGTCGTTCCCTTTTCTGGTCGATCATTTTCTGGTCGTTCCATTTTCTGGTCGATCATTTTCTGGTCGTTCCCTTTTCTGGCCGATCATTTTCTGGTCGTTCCCTTTTCTGGTCGATCATTTTCTGGTCGTTCCCTTTTCTGGTCGATCATTTTCTGGTCGTTCCCTTTTCTGGTCGATCATTTTCTGGTCGTTCCTTTTTCTGGTCGATCATTTTCTAATCGTTCCCTTTTCTGGTCGATCATTTTCTGGTCGTTCACTTTTCTGGTCGATCATTTTCTGGTCGTTCACTTTTCTGGTCGATCATTTTCTGGTCGTTCCCTTTTCTGGTCGATCATTTTCTGGTCGTTCCCTTTTCTGGTCGATCATTTTCTGGTCGTTCCCTTTTCTGGTCGATCATTTTCTGGTCGTTCCCTTTTCTGTTCGATCATTTTCTGGTCGATCATTTTCTGGTCGTTCCCTTTTCTGGTCGATCATTTTCTGGTCGTTCCCTTTTCTGGTCGATCATTTTCCGGTCGTTCCCTTTTCTGGTCGATCATTTTCTGGTCGTTCCCTTTTCTGGTCGATCATTTTCTGGTCGTTCCCTTTTCTGGTCGATCATTTTCTGGTCGTTTCCTTTTCTGGTCGATCATTTTCTGGTCGTTCCCTTTTCTGGACGAACATTTTCTGGTCGTTCACTTTTCTGGTCGATCATTTTCTGGTCGTTCACTTTTCTGGTCGATCATTTTCTGGTCGTTCACTTTTCTGGTCGATCATTTTCTGGTCGATCATTTTCTGGTCGTTCCCTTTTCTGGTCGATCATTTTCTGGTCGTTCCCTTTTCTGGTCGTTCCCTTTTCTGGTCGATCATTTTCTGGTCGTTCCCTTTTCTGGTCGATCATTTTTTCTGGTCGTTCCCTTTTCTGGTCGATCATTTTTTCTGGTCGTTCCCTTTTCTGGTCGATCATTTTTTCTGGTCGTTCCCTTTTCTGGTCGTTCCCTATTCTGGTCGATCATTTTCTGGTCGTTCCCTTTTCTGGTCGATCATTTTCTGGTCGTTCCCTTTTCTGTTCGATCATTTTCTGGTCGTTCCCTATTCTGGTCGATCATTTTCTGGTCGTTCCCTTTTCTGGTCGATCATTTTCTGGTCGTTCCCTTTTCTGGTCGATCATTTTCTGGTCGTTCCCTTTTCTGGTCGATCATTTTCTGGTCGTTCCCTTTTCTGGTCGATCATTTTCTGGTCGTTCCCTTTTCTGGTCGATCATTTTCTGGTCGTTCCCTTTTCTGGACGAACATTTTCTGGTCGTTCACTTTTCTGGTCGATCATTTTCTGGTCGTTCACTTTTCTGGTCGTTCACTTTTCTGGTCGATCATTTTCTGGTCGATCATTTTCTGGTCGTTCCCTTTTCTGGTCGATCATTTTCTGGTCGTTCCCTTTTCTGGTCGATCATTTTCTGGTCGTTCCCTTTTCTGGTCGATCATTTTCTGGTCGTTCCCTTTTCTGGTCGATCATTTTCTGGTCGTTCCCTTTTCTGGTCGATCATTTTCTGGTCGTTCCCTTTTCTGGTCGATCATTTTCTGGTCGTTCACTTTTCTGGTCGATCATTTTCTGGTCGTTCCCTTTTCTGGTCGATCATTTTCTGGTCGTTCCCTTTTCTGGTCGATCATTTTCTGGTCGTTCCCTTTTCTGGTCGATCATTTTCTGGTCGTTCCCTTTTCTGGTCGATCATTTTCTGGTCGTTCCCTTTTCTGGTCGATCATTTTCTGGTCGTTCCCTTTTCTGTTCGATCATTTTCTGGTCGTTCCCTTTTCTGGTCGATCATTTTCTGGTCGTTCCCTTTTCTGGTCGATCATTTTCTGGTCGTTCCCTTTTCTGGTCGATCATTTTCTGGTCGTTCCCTTTTCTGGTCGATCATTTTCTGGTCGTTCCCTTTTCTGGTCGAACATTTTCTGGTCGTTCCCTTTTCTGGTCGAACATTTTCTGGTCGTTCACTTTTCTGGTCGATCATTTTCTGGTCGATCATTTTCTGGTCGTTCCCTTTTCTGGTCGATCATTTTCTGGTCGTTCCCTTTTCTGGTCGATCATTTTCTGGTCGTTCCCTTTTCTGGTCGATCATTTTCTGGTCGTTCCCTTTTCTGGTCGATCATTTTCTGGTCGTTCCCTTTTCTGGTCGACCATTTTCTGGTCGTTCACTTTTCTGGTCGATCATTTTCTGGTCGTTCCCTTTTCTGGTCGATCATTTTCTGGTCGTTCCCTTTTCTGGTCGATCATTTTCTGGTCGTTCCCTTTTCTGGTCGATCATTTTCTGGTCGTTCCCTTTTCTGGTCGATCATTTTCTGGTCGTTCCCTTTTCTGGTCGATCATTTTCTGGTCGTTCCCTTTTCTGGTCGATCATTTTCTGGTCGTTCCCTTTTCTGGACGAACATTTTCTGGTCGTTCACTTTTCTGGTCGATCATTTTCTGGTCGTTCACTTTTCTGGTCAATCATTTTCTGGTCGTTCACTTTTCTGGTCGATCATTTTCTGGTCGATCATTTTCTGGTCGTTCCCTTTTCTGGTCGATCATTTTCTGGTCGTTCCCTTTTCTGGTCGATCATTTTCTGGTCGTTCCCTTTTCTGGTCAATCATTTTCTGGTCGTTCCCTTTTCTGGTCGATCATTTTCTGGTCGTTCCTTTTTCTGGTCGATCATTTTCTGGTCGTTCCCTTTTCTGGTCGATCATTTTCTGGTCGTTCCCTTTTCTGGTCGATCATTTTCTGGTCGTTCCCTTTTCTGGTCGATCATTTTCCGGTCGTTCCCTTTTCTGTTCGATCATTTTCTGGTCGTTCCCTTTTCTGGTCGATCATTTTTTGGTCGTTCCCTTTTCTGGTCGATCATTTTCTGGTCGTTCCCTTTTCTGGTCGATCATTTTCTGGTGGTTCCCTTTTCTGGTCGATCATTTTCTGGTCGTTCCCTTTTCTGGTCGATCATTTTCTGGTCGTTCCCTTTTCTGGTCGATCATTTTCTGGTCGTTCCCTTTTCTGGTCGATCATTTTCTGGTCGTTCCCTTTTCTGGCCGATCATTTTCTGGTCGTTCCCTTTTCTGGTCGATCATTTTCTGGTCGTTCCCTTTTCTGGTCGATCATTTTCTGGTCGTTCCCTTTTCTGGTCGTTCCCTTTTCTGGTCGATCATTTTCTGGTCGTTCCCTTTTCTGGTCGATCATTTTCTGGTCGTTCACTTTTCTGGTCGATCATTTTCTGGTCGTTCACTTTTCTGGTCGATCATTTTCTGGTCGTTCCCTTTTCTGGTCGATCATTTTCTGGTCGTTTCCTTTTCTGGTCGATCATTTTCTGGTCGTTCCCTTTTCTGGTCGTTCCCTTTTCTGGTCGATCATTTTCTGGTCGTTCCCTTTTCTGGTCGATCATTTTCTGGTCGTTCCCTTTTCTGGTCGATCATTTTCTGGTCGTTCCCTTTTCTGGTCGATCATTTTCTGGTCGTTCCCTTTTCTGGTCGATCATTTTCTGGTCGTTCCCTTTTCTGGTCGATCATTTTCTGGTCGTTCCCTTTTCTGGTCGATCATTTTCTGGTCGTTCCCTTTTCTGGCCGATCATTTTCTGGTCGTTCCCTTTTCTGGTCGATCATTTTCTGGTCGTTCCCTTTTCTGGTCGATCATTTTCTGGTCGTTCCCTTTTCTGGTCGATCATTTTCTGGTCGTTCCTTTTTCTGGTCGATCATTTTCTAATCGTTCCCTTTTCTGGTCGATCATTTTCTGGTCGTTCACTTTTCTGGTCGATCATTTTCTGGTCGTTCACTTTTCTGGTCGATCATTTTCTGGTCGTTCCCTTTTCTGGTCGATCATTTTCTGGTCGTTCCCTTTTCTGGTCGATCATTTTCTGGTCGTTCCCTTTTCTGGTCGATCATTTTCTGGTCGTTCCCTTTTCTGTTCGATCATTTTCTGGTCGATCATTTTCTGGTCGTTCCCTTTTCTGGTCGATCATTTTCTGGTCGTTCCCTTTTCTGGTCGATCATTTTCCGGTCGTTCCCTTTTCTGGTCGATCATTTTCTGGTCGTTCCCTTTTCTGGTCGATCATTTTCTGGTCGTTCCCTTTTCTGGTCGATCATTTTCTGGTCGTTTCCTTTTCTGGTCGATCATTTTCTGGTCGTTCCCTTTTCTGGACGAACATTTTCTGGTCGTTCACTTTTCTGGTCGATCATTTTCTGGTCGTTCACTTTTCTGGTCGATCATTTTCTGGTCGTTCACTTTTCTGGTCGATCATTTTCTGGTCGATCATTTTCTGGTCGTTCCCTTTTCTGGTCGATCATTTTCTGGTCGTTCCCTTTTCTGGTCGTTCCCTTTTCTGGTCGATCATTTTCTGGTCGTTCCCTTTTCTGGTCGATCATTTTTTCTGGTCGTTCCCTTTTCTGGTCGATCATTTTTTCTGGTCGTTCCCTTTTCTGGTCGATCATTTTTTCTGGTCGTTCCCTTTTCTGGTCGATCATTTTTTCTGGTCGTTCCCTTTTCTGGTCGTTCCCTATTCTGGTCGATCATTTTCTGGTCGTTCCCTTTTCTGGTCGATCATTTTCTGGTCGTTCCCTTTTCTGTTCGATCATTTTCTGGTCGTTCCCTATTCTGGTCGATCATTTTCTGGTCGTTCCCTTTTCTGGTCGATCATTTTCTGGTCGTTCCCTTTTCTGGTCGATCATTTTCTGGTCGTTCCCTTTTCTGGTCGATCATTTTCTGGTCGTTCCCTTTTCTGGTCGATCATTTTCCGGTCGTTCCCTTTTCTGGTCGATCATTTTCTGGTCGTTCCCTTTTCTGGTCGATCATTTTCTGGTCGTTCCCTTTTCTGGTCGATCATTTTCTGGTCGTTTCCTTTTCTGGTCGATCATTTTCTGGTCGTTCCCTTTTCTGGTCGATCATTTTCTGGTCGTTCCCTTTTCTGGTCGATCATTTTCTGGTCGTTCCCTTTTCTGGTCGATCATTTTCTGGTCGTTCCCTTTTCTGGTCGATCATTTTCTGGTCGTTCCCTTTTCTGGTCGATCATTTTCTGGTCGTTCCCTTTTCTGGTCGATCATTTTCTGGTCGTTCCCTTTTCTGGTCGATCATTTTCTGGTCGTTCACTTTTCTGGTCGATCATTTTCTGGTCGTTCCCTTTTCTGGTCGATCATTTTCTGGTCGTTCCCTTTTCTGGTCGATCATTTTCTGGTCGTTCCCTTTTCTGGTCGATCATTTTCTGGTCGTTCCCTTTTCTGGTCGATCATTTTCTGGTCGTTCCCTTTTCTGGTCGATCATTTTCTGGTCGTTCCCTTTTCTGTTCGATCATTTTCTGGTCGTTCCCTTTTCTGGTCGATCATTTTCTGGTCGTTCCCTTTTCTGGTCGATCATTTTCTGGTCGTTCCCTTTTCTGGTCGATCATTTTCTGGTCGTTCCCTTTTCTGGTCGATCATTTTCTGGTCGTTCCCTTTTCTGGTCGAACATTTTCTGGTCGTTCCCTTTTCTGGTCGAACATTTTCTGGTCGTTCACTTTTCTGGTCGATCATTTTCTGGTCGATCATTTTCTGGTCGTTCCCTTTTCTGGTCGATCATTTTCTGGTCGTTCCCTTTTCTGGTCGATCATTTTCTGGTCGTTCCCTTTTCTGGTCGATCATTTTCTGGTCGTTCCCTTTTCTGGTCGATCATTTTCTGGTCGTTCCCTTTTCTGGTCGACCATTTTCTGGTCGTTCACTTTTCTGGTCGATCATTTTCTGGTCGTTCCCTTTTCTGGTCGATCATTTTCTGGTCGTTCCCTTTTCTGGTCGATCATTTTCTGGTCGTTCCCTTTTCTGGTCGATCATTTTCTGGTCGTTCCCTTTTCTGGTCGATCATTTTCTGGTCGTTCCCTTTTCTGGTCGATCATTTTCTGGTCGTTCCCTTTTCTGGTCGATCATTTTCTGGTCGTTCCCTTTTCTGGACGAACATTTTCTGGTCGTTCACTTTTCTGGTCGATCATTTTCTGGTCGTTCACTTTTCTGGTCAATCATTTTCTGGTCGTTCACTTTTCTGGTCGATCATTTTCTGGTCGATCATTTTCTGGTCGTTCCCTTTTCTGGTCGATCATTTTCTGGTCGTTCCCTTTTCTGGTCGATCATTTTCTGGTCGTTCCCTTTTCTGGTCAATCATTTTCTGGTCGTTCCCTTTTCTGGTCGATCATTTTCTGGTCGTTCCTTTTTCTGGTCGATCATTTTCTGGTCGTTCCCTTTTCTGGTCGATCATTTTCTGGTCGTTCCCTTTTCTGGTCGATCATTTTCTGGTCGTTCCCTTTTCTGGTCGATCATTTTCCGGTCGTTCCCTTTTCTGTTCGATCATTTTCTGGTCGTTCCCTTTTCTGGTCGATCATTTTTTGGTCGTTCCCTTTTCTGGTCGATCATTTTCTGGTCGTTCCCTTTTCTGGTCGATCATTTTCTGGTGGTTCCCTTTTCTGGTCGATCATTTTCTGGTCGTTCCCTTTTCTGGTCGATCATTTTCTGGTCGTTCCCTTTTCTGGTCGATCATTTTCTGGTCGTACCCTTTTCTGGTCGATCATTTTCTGGTCGTTCCCTTTTCTGGCCGATCATTTTCTGGTCGTTCCCTTTTCTGGTCGATCATTTTCTGGTCGTTCCCTTTTCTGGTCGATCATTTTCTGGTCGTTCCCTTTTCTGGTCGTTCCCTTTTCTGGTCGATCATTTTCTGGTCGTTCCCTTTTCTGGTCGATCATTTTCTGGTCGTTCACTTTTCTGGTCGATCATTTTCTGGTCGTTCACTTTTCTGGTCGATCATTTTCTGGTCGTTCCCTTTTCTGGTCGATCATTTTCTGGTCGTTTCCTTTTCTGGTCGATCATTTTCTGGTCGTTCCCTTTTCTGGTCGTTCCCTTTTCTGGTCGATCATTTTCTGGTCGTTCCCTTTTCTGGTCGATCATTTTCTGGTCGTTCCCTTTTCTGGTCGATCATTTTCTGGTCGTTCCCTTTTCTGGTCGATCATTTTCTGGTCGTTCCCTTTTCTGGTCGATCATTTTCTGGTCGTTCCCTTTTCTGGTCGATCATTTTCTGGTCGTTCCCTTTTCTGGTCGATCATTTTCTGGTCGTTCCCTTTTCTGGCCGATCATTTTCTGGTCGTTCCCTTTTCTGGTCGATCATTTTCTGGTCGTTCCCTTTTCTGGTCGATCATTTTCTGGTCGTTCCCTTTTCTGGTCGATCATTTTCTGGTCGTTCCTTTTTCTGGTCGATCATTTTCTAATCGTTCCCTTTTCTGGTCGATCATTTTCTGGTCGTTCACTTTTCTGGTCGATCATTTTCTGGTCGTTCACTTTTCTGGTCGATCATTTTCTGGTCGTTCCCTTTTCTGGTCGATCATTTTCTGGTCGTTCCCTTTTCTGGTCGATCATTTTCTGGTCGTTCCCTTTTCTGGTCGATCATTTTCTGGTCGTTCCCTTTTCTGTTCGATCATTTTCTGGTCGATCATTTTCTGGTCGTTCCCTTTTCTGGTCGATCATTTTCTGGTCGTTCCCTTTTCTGGTCGATCATTTTCCGGTCGTTCCCTTTTCTGGTCGATCATTTTCTGGTCGTTCCCTTTTCTGGTCGATCATTTTCTGGTCGTTCCCTTTTCTGGTCGATCATTTTCTGGTCGTTTCCTTTTCTGGTCGATCATTTTCTGGTCGTTCCCTTTTCTGGACGAACATTTTCTGGTCGTTCACTTTTCTGGTCGATCATTTTCTGGTCGTTCACTTTTCTGGTCGATCATTTTCTGGTCGTTCACTTTTCTGGTCGATCATTTTCTGGTCGATCATTTTCTGGTCGTTCCCTTTTCTGGTCGATCATTTTCTGGTCGTTCCCTTTTCTGGTCGTTCCCTTTTCTGGTCGATCATTTTCTGGTCGTTCCCTTTTCTGGTCGATCATTTTTTCTGGTCGTTCCCTTTTCTGGTCGATCATTTTTTCTGGTCGTTCCCTTTTCTGGTCGATCATTTTTTCTGGTCGTTCCCTTTTCTGGTCGTTCCCTATTCTGGTCGATCATTTTCTGGTCGTTCCCTTTTCTGGTCGATCATTTTCTGGTCGTTCCCTTTTCTGTTCGATCATTTTCTGGTCGTTCCCTATTCTGGTCGATCATTTTCTGGTCGTTCCCTTTTCTGGTCGATCATTTTCTGGTCGTTCCCTTTTCTGGTCGATCATTTTCTGGTCGTTCCCTTTTCTGGTCGATCATTTTCTGGTCGTTCCCTTTTCTGGTCGATCATTTTCTGGTCGTTCCCTTTTCTGGTCGATCATTTTCTGGTCGTTCCCTTTTCTGGTCGATCATTTTCTGGTCGTTCCCTTTTCTGGACGAACATTTTCTGGTCGTTCACTTTTCTGGTCGATCATTTTCTGGTCGTTCACTTTTCTGGTCGTTCACGTTTCTGGTCGATCATTTTCTGGTCGATCATTTTCTGGTCGATCATTTTCTGGTCGTTCCCTTTTCTGGTCGATCATTTTCTGGTCGTTCCCTTTTCTGGTCGATCATTTTCTGGTCGTTCCCTTTTCTGGTCGATCATTTTCTGGTCGTTCCCTTTTCTGGTCGATCATTTTCTGGTCGTTCCCTTTTCTGGTCGATCATTTTCTGGTCGTTCCCTTTTCTGGTCGATCATTTTCTGGTCGTTCCTTTTTCTGGTCGATCATTTTCTGGTCGTTCCCTTTTCTGGTCGATCATTTTCTGGTCGTTCCCTTTTCTGGTCGATCATTTTCTGGTCGTTCCCATTTCTGTTCGATCATTTTCTGGTCGTTCCCTTCTCTGGTCGATCATTTTCTGGTCGTTCCCTTTTCTGGTCGATCATTTTCTGGTCGTTCCCTTTTCTGGTCGATCATTTTCTGGTCGTTCCCTTTTCTGGTCGATCATTTTATGGTCGTTCCCTTTTCTGGTCGAACATTTTCTGGTCGTTCACTTTTCTGGTCGATCATTTTCTGGTCGTTCACTTTTCTGGTCGATCATTTTCTGGTCGATCATTTTCTGGTCGTTCCCTTTTCTGGTCGATCATTTTCTGGTCGTTCCCTTTTCTGGTCGATCATTTTCTGGTCGTTCCCTTTTCTGGTCGATCATTTTCTGGTCGTTCCCTTTTCTGGTCGATCATTTTCTGGTCGTTCCCTTTTCTGGTCGTTCCCTTTTCTGGTCGATCATTTTCTGGTCGTTCCCTTTTCTGGTCGATCATTTTCTGGTCGTTCACTTTTCTGGTCGATCATTTTCTGGTCGTTCACTTTTCTGGTCGATCATTTTCTGGTCGTTCCCTTTTCTGGTCGATCATTTTCTGGTCGTTTCCTTTTCAGGTCGATCATTTTCTGGTCGATCATTTTCTGGTCGTTCCCTTTTCTGGTCGATCATTTTCTGGTCGTTCCCTTTTCTGGTCGATCATTTTCTGGTCGTTCCCTTTTCTGGTCGATCATTTTCTGGTCGTTCCCTTTTCTGGTCGATCATTTTCTGGTCGTTCCCTTTTCTGGTCGACCATTTTCTGGTCGTTCACTTTTCTGGTCGATCATTTTCTGGTCGTTCCCTTTTCTGGTCGTTCACTTTTCTGGTCGATCATTTTCTGGTCGATCATTTTCTGGTCGTTCCCTTTTCTGGTCGATCATTTTCTGGTCGTTCCCTTTTCTGGTCGATCATTTTCTGGTCGTTCCCTTTTCTGGTCGATCATTTTCTGGTCGTTCCCTTTTCTGGTCGATCATTTTCTGGTCGTTCCCTTTTCTGGTCGATCATTTTCTGGTCGTTCCCTTTTCTGGTCGATCATTTTCTGGTCGTTCCCTTTTCTGTTCGATCATTTTCTGGTCGTTCCCTTTTCTGGTCGATCATTTTCTGGTCGATCATTTTCTGGTCGTTCCC
Organism: Xanthostigma xanthostigma; assembly: GCA_963575645.1. NCBI lineage: Eukaryota > Metazoa > Arthropoda > Insecta > Raphidioptera > Raphidiidae > Xanthostigma > Xanthostigma xanthostigma. Next base: position 19,442,068 of record OY754467.1, read on the forward strand.
TTTTCTGGTCGATCATTTTCTGGTCGTTCCCTGTTCTGGTCGATCATTTTCTGGTCGTTCCCTTTTCTGGTCGATCATTTTCTGGTCGTTCCCTTTTCTGGTCAAACATTTTCTGGTCGTATCCTTTTCTGGTCGAACATTTTCTGGTCGTTCACTTTTCTGGTCGATCATTTTCTGGTCGATCATTTTCTGGTCGTTCCCTTTTCTGGTCGATCATTTTCTGGTCGTTCCCTTTTCTGGTCGATCATTTTCTGGTCGTTCCCTTTTCTGGTCGATCATTTTCTGGTCGTTCCCTTTTCTGGTCGATCATTTTCTGGTCGTTCCCTTTTCTGGTCGACCATTTTCTGGTCGTTCACTTTTCTGGTCGATCATTTTCTGGTCGTTCCCTTTTCCGGTCGATCATTTTCTGGTCGTTCCCTTTTCTGGTCGATCATTTTCTGGTCGTTCCCTTTTCTGGTCGATCATTTTCTGGTCGTTCCCTTTTCTGGTCGATCATTTTCTGGTCGTTCCCTTTTCTGGTCGATCATTTTCTGGTCGTTCCCTTTTCTGGTCGATCATTTTATGGTCGTTCCCTTTTCTGGTCGATCATTTTCTGGTCGTTCCCTTTTCTGGACGAACATTTTCTGGTCGTTCACTTTTCTGGTCGTTCACTTTTCTGGTCAATCATTTTCTGGTCGTTCACTTTTCTGGTCGATCATTTTCTGGTCGATCATTTTCTGGTCGTTCCCTTTTCTGGTCGATCATTTTCTGGTCGTTCCCTTTTCTGGTCGATCATTTTCTGGTCGTTCCCTTTTCTGGTCGATCATTTTCTGGTCGTTCCCTTTTCTGGTCGATCATTTTCTGGTCGTTCCCTTTTCAGGTCGATCATTTTCTGGTCGATCATTTTCTGGTCGTTTCCTTTTCTGGTCGATCATTTTCTGGTCGTTCCCTTTTCTGTTCGATCATTTTCTGGTCGTTCCCTTTTCTGGTCGATCATTTTTTGGTCGTTCCCTTTTCTGGTCGATCATTTTCTGGTCGTTCCCTTTTCTGGTCGATCATTTTCTGGTCGTTCCCTTTTCTGGTCGATCATTTTCTGGTCGTTCCCTTTTCTGGTCGAACATTTTCTGGTCGTTCCCTTTTCTGGTCGAACATTTTCTGGTCGTTCACTTTTCTGGTCGATCATTTTCTGGTCGTTCACTTTTCTGGTCGATCCTTTTTCTGGTCGATCATTTTCTGGTCGTTCCCTTTTCTGGTCGATCATTTTCTGGTCGTTCCCTTTTCTGGTCGATCATTTTTTGATCGTTCCCTTTTCTGGTCGATCATTTTCTGGTCGTTCCCTTTTCTGGTCGATCATTTTCTGGTCGTTCCCTTTTCTGGTCGATCATTTTCTGGTCGTTCCCTTTTCTGGTCGATCATTTTCTGGTCGTTCCCTTTTCTGGTCGATCATTTTCTGGTCGTTCCCTTTTCTGGTCGATCATTTTCTGGTCGTTCCCTTTTCTGGTCGATCATTTTCTGGTCGTTCCCTTTTCTGGTCGATCATTTTCTGGTCGTTCCCTTTTCTGGTCGATCATTTTCTGGTCGTTCCCTTTTCTGGTCGATCATTTTCTGGTCGTTCCCTTTTCTGGTCGATCATTTTCTGGTCGTTCCCTTTTCTGGTCGATCATTTTCTGGTCGTTCCCTTTTCTGGTCGATCATTTTCTGGTCGTTCCCTTTTCTGGTCGATCATTTTCTGGTCGTTCCCTTTTCTGGACGAACATTTTCTGGTCGTTCACTTTTCTGGTCGATCATTTTCTGGTCGTTCACTTTTCTGGTCAATCATTTTCTGGTCGTTCACTTTTCTGGTCGATCATTTTCTGGTCGTTCCCTTTTCTGGTCGATCATTTTCTGGTCGATCATTTTCTGGTCGTTCCCTTTTCTGGTCGATCATTTTCTGGTCGTTCCCTTTTCTGGTCGATCATTTTCTGGTCGTTCCCTTTTCTGGTCGATCATTTTCTGGTCGTTCCCTTTTCTGGTCGATCATTTTCTGGTCGTTCCCTTTTCTGGTCGATCATTTTCTGGTCGTTCCCTTTTCTGGTCGATCATTTTCTGGTCGTTCCCTTTTCTGGTCGATCATTTTCTGGTCGTTCCCTTTTCTGGTCGATCATTTTCTGGTCGTTCCCTTTTCTGGTCGATCATTTTCTGGTCGTTCCCTTTTCTGGTCGATCATTTTCTGGTCGTTCCCTTTTCTGGTCGATCATTTTCTGGTCGTTCCCTTTTCTGGTCGATCATTTTCTGGTCGTTCCCTTTTCTGGTCGATCATTTTCTGGTCGTTCCCTTTTCTGGTCGATCATTTTCTGGTCGTTCACTTTTCTGGTCGATCATTTTCTGGTCGATCATTTTTTGGTCGTTCCCTTTTCTGGTCGATCATTTTCTGGTCGTTCCCTTTTCTGGTCGATCATTTTCTGGTCGTTCCCTTTTCTGGTCGATCATTTTCTGGTCGTTCCCTTTTCTGGTCGATCATTTTCTGGTCGTTCCCTTTTCTGGTCGATCATTTTCTGGTCGTTCCCTTTTCTGGTCGATCATTTTCTGGTCGTTCCCTTTTCTGGTCGATCATTTTCTGGTCGTTCCCTTTTCTGGTCGATCATTTTCTGGTCGTTCCCTTTTCTGGTCGATCATTTTCTGGTCGTTCCCTTTTCTGGTCGATCATTTTCTGGTCGTTCCCTTTTCTGGTCGATCATTTTCTGGTCGTTCCCTTTTCTGGTCGTTCCCTTTTCTGGTCGATCATTTTCTGGTCGTTTCCTTTTCTGGTCGATCATTTTCTGGTCGTTCCTATTTCTGGTCGTTCCCTTTTCTGGTCGATCATTTTCTGGTCGTTCCCTTTTCTGGTCGATCATTTTCTGGTCGTTCCCTTTTCTGGTCGATCATTTTCTGGTCGTTCCCTTTTCTGGTCGATCATTTTCTGGTCGTTCCTTTTTCTGGTCGATCATTTTCTGGTCGTTCCCTTTTCTGGTCGATCATTTTCTGGTCGTTCCCTTTTCTGGTCGAACATTTTCTGGTCGTTCACTTTTCTGGTCGATCATTTTCTGGTCGAAAATTTTCTGGTCGTTCCCTTTTCTGGTCGATCATTTTCTGGTCGTTCCCTTTTCTGGTCGATCATTTTCTGGTCGTTCCCTTTTCTGGTCGATCATTTTCTGGTCGATCATTTTCTGGTCGTTCCCTTTTCTGGTCGATCATTTTCTGGTCGTTCCCTTTTCTGGTCGATCATTTTCTGGTCGTTCCCTTTTCTGGTCGATCATTTTCTGGTCGTTCCCTTTTCTGGTCGATCATTTTCTGGTCGTTCCCTTTTCTGGTCGATCATTTTCTGGTCGTTCCCTTTTCTGGTCGATCATTTTCTGGTCGTTCCCTTTTCTGGTCGATCATTTTCTGGTCGTTCCCTTTTCTGGTCGTTCCCTTTTCTGGTCGTTCCCTTTTCTGGTCGATCATTTTCTGGTCGATCATTTTCTGGTCGTTCCCTTTTCTGGTCGATCATTTTCTGGTCGTTCCCTTTTCTGGTCGATCATTTTCTGGTCGTTCCCTTTTCTGGTCGATCATTTTCTGGTCGTTCCCTTTTCTGGTCGATCATTTTCTGGTCGTTCCCTTTTCTGGTCGATCATTTTCTGGTCGTTCCCTTTTCTGGTCGATCATTTTCTGGTCGTTCCCTTTTCTGGTCGATCATTTTCTGGTCGTTCCCTTTTCTGGTCGTTCCCTTTTCTGGTCGTTCCCTTTTCTGGTCGATCATTTTCTGGTCGTTTCCTTTTCTGGTCGATCATTTTCTGGTCGTTCCCTTTTCTGGTCGTTCCCTTTTCTGGTCGATCATTTTCTGGTCGTTCCCTTTTCTGGTCGATCATTTTCTGGTCGTTCCCTTTTCTGGTCGATCATTTTCTGGTCGTTTCCTTTTCTGGTCGATCATTTTCTGGTCGTTTCCTTTTCTGGTCGTTTCCTTTTCTGGTCGATCATTTTCTGGTCGTTTCCTTTTCTGGTCGATCATTTTCTGGTCGTTCCCTTTTCTGGTCGTTCCCTTTTCTGGTCGATCATTTTCTGGTCGTTCCCTTTTCTGGTCGATCATTTTCTGGTCGTTCCCTTTTCTGGTCGATCATTTTCTGGTCGTTCCCTTTTCTGGTCGATCATTTTCTGGTCGTTCCCTTTTCTGGACGAACATTTTCTGGTCGTTCACTTTTCTGGTCGATCATTTTCTGGTCGTTCACTTTTCTGGTCGATCATTTTCTGGTCGTTCACTTTTCTGGTCGATCATTTTCTGGTCGATCATTTTCTGGTCGATCATTTTCTGGTCGTTCCCTTTTCTGGTCGATCATTTTCTGGTCGTTCCCTTTTCTGGTCGATCATTTTCTGGTCGTTCCCTTTTCTGGTCGATCATTTTCTAGTCGTTCCCTTTTCTGGTCGATCATTTTCTGGTCGTTCCCTTTTCTGGTCGATCATTTTTTGGTCGTTCCCTTTTCTGGTCGATCATTTTCTGGTCGTTCCTTTTTCTGGTCGATCATTTTCTGGTCGTTCCCTTTTCTGGTCGATCATTTTCTGGTCGTTCCCTTTTCTGGTCGATCATTTTCTGGTCGTTCCCTTTTCTGTTCGATCATTTTCTGGTCGTTCCCTTTTCTGGTCGATCATTTTCTGGTCGTTCCCTTTTCTGGTCGATCATTTTCTGGTCGTTCCCTTTTCTGGTCGATCATTTTCTGGTCGTTCCCTTTTCTGGTCGATCATTTTCTGGTCGTTCCCTTTTCTGGTCGAACATTTTCTGGTCGTTCACTTTTCTGGTCGATCATTTTCTAGTCGTTCACTTTTCTGGTCGATCATTTTCTGGTCGATCATTTTCTGGTCGTTCCCTTTTCTGGTCGATCATTTTCTGGTCGTTCCCTTTTCTGGTCGATCATTTTCTGGTCGTTCCCTTTTCTGGTCGATCATTTTCTGGTCGTTCCCTTTTCTGGTCGATCATTTTCTGGTCGTTCCCTTTTCTGGTCGATCATTTTCTGGTCGTTCACTTTTCTGGTCGATCATTTTCTGGTCGTTCACTTTTCTGGTCGATCATTTTCTGGTCGTTCCCTTTTCTGGTCGATCATTTTCTGGTCGTTCCCTTTTCTGGTCGATCATTTTCTGGTCGTTCCCTTTTCTGGTCGATCATTTTCTGGTCGTTCCCTTTTCTGGTCGATCATTTTCTGGTCGTTCCCTTTTCTGGTCGTTCCCTTTTCTGGTCGATCATTTTCTGGTCGTTCCCTTTTCTGGTCGACCAATTTCTGGTCGTTCACTTTTCTGGTAGATCATTTTCTGGTCGTTCCCTTTTCTGGTCGTTCACTTTTCTGGTCGATCATTTTCTGGTCGATCATTTTCTGGTCGTTCCCTTTTCTGGTCGATCATTTTCTGGTCGTTCCCTTTTCTGGTCGATCATTTTCTGGTCGTTCCCTTTTCTGGTCGATCATTTTCTGGTCGTTCCCTTTTCTGGTCGATCATTTTCTGGTCGTTCCCTTTTCTGGTCGATCATTTTCTGGTCGTTCCCTTTTCTGGTCGATCATTTTCTGGTCGTTCCCTTTTCTGGTCGATCATTTTCTGGTCGTTCCCTTTTCTGTTCGATCATTTTCTGGTCGTTCCCTTTTCTGGTCGATCATTTTCTGGTCGTTCCCTTTTCTGGTCGATCATTTTCTGGTCGTTCCCTTTTCTGGTCGATCATTTTCTGGTCGTTCCCTTTTCTGGTCGATCATTTTCTGGTCGTTCCCTTTTCTGGTCGATCATTTTCTGGTCGTTCCCTTTTCTGGTCGATCATTTTCTGGTCGTTCCCTTTTCTGGTCGATCATTTTCTGGTCGTTCCCTTTTCTGGTCGATCATTTTCTGGTCGTTCCCTTTTCTGGTCGACCATTTTCTGGTCGTTCACTTTTCTGGTCGATCATTTTCTGGTCGTTCCCTTTTCTGGTCGTTCACTTTTCTGGTCGATCATTTTCTGGTCGATCATTTTCTGGTCGTTCCCTTTTCTGGTCGATCATTTTCTGGTCGTTCCCTTTTCTGGTCGATCATTTTCTGGTCGTTCCCTTTTCTGGTCGATCATTTTCTGGTCGTTCCCTTTTCTGGTCGATCATTTTCTGGTCGTTCCCTTTTCTGGTCGATCATTTTCTGGTCGTTCCCTTTTCTGGTCGATCATTTTCTGGTCGTTCCCTTTTCTGTTCGATCATTTTCTGGTCGTTCCCTTTTCTGGTCGATCATTTTCTGGTCGATCATTTTCTGGTCGTTCCCTTTTCTGGTCGATCATTTTCTGGTCGTTCCCTGTTCTGGTCGATCATTTTCTGGTCGTTCCCTTTTCTGGTCGATCATTTTCTGGTCGTTCCCTTTTCTGGTCGAACATTTTCTGGTCGTATCCTTTTCTGGTCGAACATTTTCTGGTCGTTCCCTTTTCTGGTCGATCATTTTCTGGTCGTTCCCTTTTCTGGTCGATCATTTTATGGTCGTTCCCTTTTCTGGTCGATCATTTTCTGGTCGTTCCCTTTTCTGGACGAACATTTTCTGGTCGTTCACTTTTCTGGTCGTTCACTTTTCTGGTCAATCATTTTCTGGTCGTTCACTTTTCTGGTCGATCATTTTCTGGTCGATCATTTTCTGGTCGTTCCCTTTTCTGGTCGATCATTTTCTGGTCGTTCCCTTTTCTGGTCGATCATTTTCTGGTCGTTCCCTTTTCTGGTCGATCATTTTCTGGTCGTTCCCTTTTCTGGTCGATCATTTTCTGGTCGTTCCCTTTTCAGGTCGATCATTTTCTGGTCGATCATTTTCTGGTCGTTTCCTTTTCTGGTCGATCATTTTCTGGTCGTTCCCTTTTCTGTTCGATCATTTTCTGGTCGTTCCCTTTTCTGGTCGATCATTTTTTGGTCGTTCCCTTTTCTGGTCGATCATTTTCTGGTCGTTCCCTTTTCTGGTCGATCATTTTCTGGTCGTTCCCTTTTCTGGTCGATCATTTTCTGGTCGTTCCCTTTTCTGGTCGAACATTTTCTGGTCGTTCCCTTTTCTGGTCGAACATTTTCTGGTCGTTCACTTTTCTGGTCGATCATTTTCTGGTCGTTCACTTTTCTGGTCGATCCTTTTTCTGGTCGATCATTTTCTGGTCGTTCCCTTTTCTGGTCGATCATTTTCTGGTCGTTCCCTTTTCTGGTCGATCATTTTTTGATCGTTCCCTTTTCTGGTCGATCATTTTCTGGTCGTTCCCTTTTCTGGTCGATCATTTTCTGGTCGTTCCCTTTTCTGGTCGATCATTTTCTGGTCGTTCCCTTTTCTGGTCGATCATTTTCTGGTCGTTCCCTTTTCTGGTCGATCATTTTCTGGTCGTTCCCTTTTCTGGTCGATCATTTTCTGGTCGTTCCCTTTTCTGGTCGATCATTTTCTGGTCGTTCCCTTTTCTGGTCGATCATTTTCTGGTCGTTCCCTTTTCTGGTCGATCATTTTCTGGTCGTTCCCTTTTCTGGTCGATTATTTTCTGGTCGTTCCCTTTTCTGGTCGATCATTTTCTGGTCGTTCCCTTTTCTGGTCGATCATTTTCTGGTCGTTCCCTTTTCTGGTCGATCATTTTCTGGTCGTTCCCTTTTCTGGTCGATCATTTTCTGGTCGTTCCCTTTTCTGGACGAACATTTTCTGGTCGTTCACTTTTCTGGTCGATCATTTTCTGGTCGTTCACTTTTCTGGTCAATCATTTTCTGGTCGTTCACTTTTCTGGTCGATCATTTTCTGGTCGTTCCCTTTTCTGGTCGATCATTTTCTGGTCGATCATTTTCTGGTCGTTCCCTTTTCTGGTCGATCATTTTCTGGTCGTTCCCTTTTCTGGTCGATCATTTTCTGGTCGTTCCCTTTTCTGGTCGGTCATTTTCTGGTCGTTCCCTTTTCTGGTCGATCATTTTCTGGTCGTTCCCTTTTCTGGTCGATCATTTTCTGGTCGTTCCCTTTTCTGGTCGATCATTTTCTGGTCGTTCCCTTTTCTGGTCGATCATTTTCTGGTCGTTCCCTTTTCTGGTCGATCATTTTCTGGTCGTTCCCTTTTCTGGTCGATCATTTTCTGGTCGTTCCCTTTTCTGGTCGATCATTTTCTGGTCGTTCCCTTTTCTGGTCGATCATTTTCTGGTCGTTCCCTTTTCTGGTCGATCATTTTCTGGTCGTTCCCTTTTCTGGTCGATCATTTTCTGGTCGTTCCCTTTTCTGGTCGATCATTTTCTGGTCGTTCACTTTTCTGGTCGATCATTTTCTGGTCGATCATTTTTTGGTCGTTCCCTTTTCTGGTCGATCATTTTCTGGTCGTTCCCTTTTCTGGTCGATCATTTTCTGGTCGTTCCCTTTTCTTTTCGATCATTTTCTGGTCGTTCCCTTTTCTGGTCGATCATTTTCTGGTCGTTCCCTTTTCTGGTCGATCATTTTCTGGTCGTTCCCTTTTCTGGTCGATCATTTTCTGGTCGTTCCCTTTTCTGGTCGATCATTTTCTGGTCGTTCCCTTTTCTGGTCGATCATTTTCTGGTCGTTCCCTTTTCTGGTCGATCATTTTCTGGTCGTTCCCTTTTCTGGTCGATCATTTTCTGGTCGTTCCCTTTTCTGGTCGATCATTTTCTGGTCGTTCCCTTTTCTGGTCGTTCCCTTTTCTGGTCGATCATTTTCTGGTCGTTTCCTTTTCTGGTCGATCATTTTCTGGTCGTTCCTATTTCTGGTCGTTCCCTTTTCTGGTCGATCATTTTCTGGTCGTTCCCTTTTCTGGTCGATCATTTTCTGGTCGTTCCCTTTTCTGGTCGATCATTTTCTGGTCGTTCCCTTTTCTGGTCGATCATTTTCTGGTCGTTCCTTTTTCTGGTCGATCATTTTCTGGTCGTTCCCTTTTCTGGTCGATCATTTTCTGGTCGTTCCCTTTTCTGGTCGAACATTTTCTGGTCGTTCACTTTTCTGGTCGATCATTTTCTGGTCGAAAATTTTCTGGTCGTTCCCTTTTCTGGTCGATCATTTTCTGGTCGTTCCCTTTTCTGGTCGATCATTTTCTGGTCGTTCCCTTTTCTGGTCGATCATTTTCTGGTCGATCATTTTCTGGTCGTTCCCTTTTCTGGTCGATCATTTTCTGGTCGTTCCCTTTTCTGGTCGATCATTTTCTGGTCGTTCCCTTTTCTGGTCGATCATTTTCTGGTCGTTCCCTTTTCTGGTCGATCATTTTCTGGTCGTTCCCTTTTCTGGTCGATCATTTTCTGGTCGTTCCCTTTTCTGGTCGATCATTTTCTGGTCGTTCCCTTTTCTGGTCGATCATTTTCTGGTCGTTCCCTTTTCTGGTCGTTCCCTTTTCTGGTCGATCATTTTCTGGTCGATCATTTTCTGGTCGTTCCCTTTTCTGGTCGATCATTTTCTGGTCGTTCCCTTTTCTGGTCGATCATTTTCTGGTCGTTCCCTTTTCTGGTCGATCATTTTCTGGTCGTTCCCTTTTCTGGTCGATCATTTTCTGGTCGTTCCCTTTTCTGGTCGATCATTTTCTGGTCGTTCCCTTTTCTGGTCGATCATTTTCTGGTCGTTCCCTTTTCTGGTCGATCATTTTCTGGTCGTTCCCTTTTCTGGTCGTTCCCTTTTCTGGTCGTTCCCTTTTCTGGTCGATCATTTTCTGGTCGTTTCCTTTTCTGGTCGATCATTTTCTGGTCGTTCCCTTTTCTGGTCGTTCCCTTTTCTGGTCGATCATTTTCTGGTCGTTCCCTTTTCTGGTCGATCATTTTCTGGTCGTTCCCTTTTCTGGTCGATCATTTTCTGGTCGTTTCCTTTTCTGGTCGATCATTTTCTGGTCGTTTCCTTTTCTGGTCGTTTCCTTTTCTGGTCGATCATTTTCTGGTCGTTTCCTTTTCTGGTCGATCATTTTCTGGTCGTTCCCTTTTCTGGTCGTTCCCTTTTCTGGTCGATCATTTTCTGGTCGTTCCCTTTTCTGGTCGATCATTTTCTGGTCGTTCCCTTTTCTGGTCGATCATTTTCTGGTCGTTCCCTTTTCTGGTCGATCATTTTCTGGTCGTTCCCTTTTCTGGACGAACATTTTCTGGTCGTTCACTTTTCTGGTCGATCATTTTCTGGTCGTTCACTTTTCTGGTCGATCATTTTCTGGTCGTTCACTTTTCTGGTCGATCATTTTCTGGTCGATCATTTTCTGGTCGATCATTTTCTGGTCGTTCCCTTTTCTGGTCGATCATTTTCTGGTCGTTCCCTTTTCTGGTCGATCATTTTCTGGTCGTTCCCTTTTCTGGTCGATCATTTTCTGGTCGTTCCCTTTTCTGGTCGATCATTTTCTGGTCGTTCCCTTTTCTGGTCGATCATTTTTTGGTCGTTCCCTTTTCTGGTCGATCATTTTCTGGTCGTTCCTTTTTCTGGTCGATCATTTTCTGGTCGTTCCCTTTTCTGGTCGATCATTTTCTGGTTGTTCCCTTTTCTGGTCGATCATTTTCTGGTCGTTCCCTTTTCTGTTCGATCATTTTCTGGTCGTTCCCTTTTCTGGTCGATCATTTTCTGGTCGTTCCCTTTTCTGGTCGATCATTTTCTGGTCGTTCCCTTTTCTGGTCGATCATTTTCTGGTCGTTCCCTTTTCTGGTCGATCATTTTCTGGTCGTTCCCTTTTCTGGTCGAACATTTTCTGGTCGTTCACTTTTCTGGTCGATCATTTTCTAGTCGTTCACTTTTCTGGTCGATCATTTTCTGGTCGATCATTTTCTGGTCGTTCCCTTTTCTGGTCGATCATTTTCTGGTCGTTCCCTTTTCTGGTCGATCATTTTCTGGTCGTTCCCTTTTCTGGTCGATCATTTTCTGGTCGTTCCCTTTTCTGGTCGATCATTTTCTGGTCGTTCCCTTTTCTGGTCGATCATTTTCTGGTCGTTCACTATTCTGGTCGATCATTTTCTGGTCGTTCACTTTTCTGGTCGATCATTTTCTGGTCGTTCCCTTTTCTGGTCGATCATTTTCTGGTCGTTCCCTTTTCTGGTCGATCATTTTCTGGTCGTTCCCTTTTCTGGTCGATCATTTTCTGGTCGTTCCCTTTTCTGGTCGATCATTTTCTGGTCGTTCCCTTTTCTGGTCGTTCCCTTTTCTGGTCGATCATTTTCTGGTCGTTCCCTTTTCTGGTCGACCAATTTCTGGTCGTTCACTTTTCTGGTAGATCATTTTCTGGTCGTTCCCTTTTCTGGTCGTTCACTTTTCTGGTCGATCATTTTCTGGTCGATCATTTTCTGGTCGTTCCCTTTTCTGGTCGATCATTTTCTGGTCGTTCCCTTTTCTGGTCGATCATTTTCTGGTCGTTCCCTTTTCTGGTCGATCATTTTCTGGTCGTTCCCTTTTCTGGTCGATCATTTTCTGGTCGTTCCCTTTTCTGGTCGATCATTTTCTGGTCGTTCCCTTTTCTGGTCGATCATTTTCTGGTCGTTCCCTTTTCTGGTCGATCATTTTCTGGTCGTTCCCTTTTCTGTTCGATCATTTTCTGGTCGTTCCCTTTTCTGGTCGATCATTTTCTGGTCGTTCCCTTTTCTGGTCGATCATTTTCTGGTCGTTCCCTTTTCTGGTCGATCATTTTCTGGTCGTTCCCTTTTCTGGTCGATCATTTTCTGGTCGTTCCCTTTTCTGGTCGAACATTTTCTGGTCGTTCCCTTTTCTGGTCGAACATTTTCTGGTCGTTCACTTTTCTGGTCGATCATTTTCTGGTCGTTCCCTTTTCTGTTCGATCATTTTCTGGTCGATCATTTTCTGGTCGTTCCCTTTTCTGGTCGATCATTTTCTGGTCGTTCCCTTTTCTGGTCGATCATTTTCTGGTCGTTCCCTTTTCTGTTCGATCATTTTCTGGTCGATCATTTTCTGGTCGTTCCCTTTTCTGGTCGATCATTTTCTGGTCGTTCCCTTTTCTGGTCGATCATTTTCTGGTCGTTCCCTTTTCTGGTCGATCATTTTCTGGTCGTTCCCTTTTCTGGTCGATCATTTTCTGGTCGTTCCCTTTTCTGGTCGATCATTTTCTGGTCGTTCCCTTTTCTGGACGAACATTTTCTGGTCGTTCACTTTTCTGGTCGATCATTTTCTGGTCGTTCACTTTTCTGGTCAATCATTTTCTGGTCGTTCACTTTTCTGGTCGATCATTTTCTGGTCGATCATTTTCTGGTCGTTCCCTTTTCTGGTCGATCATTTTCTGGTCGTTCCCTTTTCTGGTCGATCATTTTCTGGTCGTTCCCTTTTCTGGTCGATCATTTTCTGGTCGTTCCCTTTTCTGGTCGATCATTTTCTGGTCGTTCCCTTTTCTGGTCGATCATTTTCTGGTCGTTCCCTTTTCTGGTCGATCATTTTCTGGTCGTTCCCTTTTCTGGTCGATCATTTTCTGGTCGTTCCCTTTTCTGGTCGATCATTTTCTGGTCGTTCCCTTTTCTGTTCGATCATTTTCTGGTCGTTCCCTTTTCTGGTCGATCATTTTTTGGTCGTTCCCTTTTCTAGTCGATCATTTTCTGGTCGTTCCCTTTTCTGGTCGATCATTTTCTGGTGGTTCCCTTTTCTGGTCGATCATTTTCTGGTCGTTCCCTTTTCTGGTCGATCATTTTCTGGTCGTTCCCTTTTCTGGTCGATCATTTTCTGGTCGTTCCCTTTTCTGGTCGATCATTTTCTGGTCGTTCCCTTTTCTGGCCGATCATTTTCTGGTCGTTCCCTTTTCTGGTCGATCATTTTCTGGTCGTTCCCTTTTCTGGTCGATCATTTTCTGGTCGTTCCCTTTTCTGGTCGATCATTTTCTGGTCGTTCCCTTTTCTGGTCGATCATTTTCTGGTCGTTCCCTTTTCTGGTCGATCATTTTCTGGTCGTTCCCTTTTCTGGTCGATCATTTTCTGGTCGTTCCCTTTTCTGGTCGATAATTTTCTGGTCGTTCCCTTTTCTGGTCGATCATTTTCTGGTCGTTCCCTTTTCTGGTCGATCATTTTCTGGTCGTTCCCTTTTCTGTTCGATCATTTTCTGGTCGTTCCCTTTTCTGGTCGATCATTTTCTGGTCGTTCCCTTTTCTGGTCGATCATTTTCTGGTCGTTCCCTTTTCTGGTCGATCATTTTCTGGTCGTTCCCTTTTCTGGTCGATCATTTTCTGGTCGTTCCCTTTTCTGGTCGAACATTTTCTGGTCGTTCCCTTTTCTGGTCGAACATTTTCTGGTCGTTCACTTTTCTGGTCGATCATTTTCTGGTCGTTCCCTTTTCTGTTCGATCATTTTCTGGTCGTTCCCTTTTCTGGTCGATCATTTTCTGGTCGTTCCCTTTTCTGGTCGATCATTTTCTGGTCGTTCCCTTTTCTGTTCGATCATTTTCTGGTCGATCATTTTCTGGTCGTTCCCTTTTCTGGTCGATCATTTTCTGGTCGTTCCCTTTTCTGGTCGATCATTTTCTGGTCGTTCCCTTTTCTGGTCGATCATTTTCTGGTCGTTCCCTTTTCTGGTCGATCATTTTCTGGTCGTTCCCTTTTCTGGTCGATCATTTTCTGGTCGTTCCCTTTTCTGGACGAACATTTTCTGGTCGTTCACTTTTCTGGTCGATCATTTTCTGGTCGTTCACTTTTCTGGTCAATCATTTTCTGGTCGTTCACTTTTCTGGTCGATCATTTTCTGGTCGATCATTTTCTGGTCGTTCCCTTTTCTGGTCGATCATTTTCTGGTCGTTCCCTTTTCTGGTCGATCATTTTCTGGTCGTTCCCTTTTCTGGTCGATCATTTTCTGGTCGTTCCCTTTTCTGGTCGATCATTTTCTGGTCGTTCCCTTTTCTGGTCGATCATTTTCTGGTCGTTCCCTTTTCTGGTCGATCATTTTCTGGTCGTTCCCTTTTCTGGTCGATCATTTTCTGGTCGTTCCCTTTTCTGGTCGATCATTTTCTGGTCGTTCCCTTTTCTGGTCGATCATTTTCTGGTCGTTCCCTTTTCTGTTCGATCATTTTCTGGTCGTTCCCTTTTCTGGTCGATCATTTTTTGGTCGTTCCCTTTTCTGGTCGATCATTTTCTGGTCGTTCCCTTTTCTGGTCGATCATTTTCTGGTGGTTCCCTTTTCTGGTCGATCATTTTCTGGTCGTTCCCTTTTCTGGTCGATCATTTTCTGGTCGTTCCCTTTTCTGGTCGATCATTTTCTGGTCGTTCCCTTTTCTGGTCGATCATTTTCTGGTCGTTCCCTTTTCTGGCCGATCATTTTCTGGTCGTTCCCTTTTCTGGTCGATCATTTTCTGGTCGTTCCCTTTTCTGGTCGATCATTTTCTGGTCGTTCCCTTTTCTGGTCGTTCCCTTTTCTGTTCGATCATTTTCTGGTCGTTCCCTTTTCTGGTCGATCATTTTCTGGTCGTTCCCTTTTCTGGTCGATCATTTTCTGGTCGTTCCCTTTTCTGGTCGATCATTTTCTGGTCGTTCCCTTTTCTGGTCGATCATTTTCTGGTCGTTCCCTTTTCTGGTCGAACATTTTCTGGTCGTTCCCTTTTCTGGTCGAACATTTTCTGGTCGTTCACTTTTCTGGTCGATCATTTTCTGGTCGTTCCCTTTTCTGTTCGATCATTTTCTGGTCGATCATTTTCTGGTCGTTCCCTTTTCTGGTCGATCATTTTCTGGTCGTTCCCTTTTCTGGTCGATCATTTTCTGGTCGTTCCCTTTTCTGTTCGATCATTTTCTGGTCGATCATTTTCTGGTCGTTCCCTTTTCTGGTCGATCATTTTCTGGTCGTTCCCTTTTCTGGTCGATCATTTTCTGGTCGTTCCCTTTTCTGGTCGATCATTTTCTGGTCGTTCCCTTTTCTGGTCGATCATTTTCTGGTCGTTCCCTTTTCTGGTCGATCATTTTCTGGTCGTTCCCTTTTCTGGACGAACATTTTCTGGTCGTTCACTTTTCTGGTCGATCATTTTCTGGTCGTTCACTTTTCTGGTCAATCATTTTCTGGTCGTTCACTTTTCTGGTCGATCATTTTCTGGTCGATCATTTTCTGGTCGTTCCCTTTTCTGGTCGATCATTTTCTGGTCGTTCCCTTTTCTGGTCGATCATTTTCTGGTCGTTCCCTTTTCTGGTCGATCATTTTCTGGTCGTTCCCTTTTCTGGTCGATCATTTTCTGGTCGTTCCCTTTTCTGGTCGATCATTTTCTGGTCGTTCCCTTTTCTGGTCGATCATTTTCTGGTCGTTCCCTTTTCTGGTCGATCATTTTCTGGTCGTTCCCTTTTCTGGTCGATCATTTTCTGGTCGTTCCCTTTTCTGTTCGATCATTTTCTGGTCGTTCCCTTTTCTGGTCGATCATTTTTTGGTCGTTCCCTTTTCTAGTCGATCATTTTCTGGTCGTTCCCTTTTCTGGTCGATCATTTTCTGGTGGTTCCCTTTTCTGGTCGATCATTTTCTGGTCGTTCCCTTTTCTGGTCGATCATTTTCTGGTCGTTCCCTTTTCTGGTCGATCATTTTCTGGTCGTTCCCTTTTCTGGTCGATCATTTTCTGGTCGTTCCCTTTTCTGGCCGATCATTTTCTGGTCGTTCCCTTTTCTGGTCGATCATTTTCTGGTCGTTCCCTTTTCTGGTCGATCATTTTCTGGTCGTTCCCTTTTCTGGTCGATCATTTTCTGGTCGTTCCCTTTTCTGGTCGATCATTTTCTGGTCGTTCCCTTTTCTGGTCGATCATTTTCTGGTCGTTCCCTTTTCTGGTCGATCATTTTCTGGTCGTTCCCTTTTCTGGTCGATAATTTTCTGGTCGTTCCCTTTTCTGGTCGATCATTTTCTGGTCGTTCCCTTTTCTGGTCGATCATTTTCTGGTCGTTCCCTTTTCTGTTCGATCATTTTCTGGTCGTTCCCTTTTCTGGTCGATCATTTTCTGGTCGTTCCCTTTTCTGGTCGATCATTTTCTGGTCGTTCCCTTTTCTGGTCGATCATTTTCTGGTCGTTCCCTTTTCTGGTCGATCATTTTCTGGTCGTTCCCTTTTCTGGTCGAACATTTTCTGGTCGTTCCCTTTTCTGGTCGAACATTTTCTGGTCGTTCACTTTTCTGGTCGATCATTTTCTGGTCGTTCCCTTTTCTGTTCGATCATTTTCTGGTCGTTCCCTTTTCTGGTCGATCATTTTCTGGTCGTTCCCTTTTCTGGTCGATCATTTTCTGGTCGTTCCCTTTTCTGTTCGATCATTTTCTGGTCGATCATTTTCTGGTCGTTCCCTTTTCTGGTCGATCATTTTCTGGTCGTTCCCTTTTCTGGTCGATCATTTTCTGGTCGTTCCCTTTTCTGGTCGATCATTTTCTGGTCGTTCCCTTTTCTGGTCGATCATTTTCTGGTCGTTCCCTTTTCTGGTCGATCATTTTCTGGTCGTTCCCTTTTCTGGACGAACATTTTCTGGTCGTTCACTTTTCTGGTCGATCATTTTCTGGTCGTTCACTTTTCTGGTCAATCATTTTCTGGTCGTTCACTTTTCTGGTCGATCATTTTCTGGTCGATCATTTTCTGGTCGTTCCCTTTTCTGGTCGATCATTTTCTGGTCGTTCCCTTTTCTGGTCGATCATTTTCTGGTCGTTCCCTTTTCTGGTCGATCATTTTCTGGTCGTTCCCTTTTCTGGTCGATCATTTTCTGGTCGTTCCCTTTTCTGGTCGATCATTTTCTGGTCGTTCCCTTTTCTGGTCGATCATTTTCTGGTCGTTCCCTTTTCTGGTCGATCATTTTCTGGTCGTTCCCTTTTCTGGTCGATCATTTTCTGGTCGTTCCCTTTTCTGGTCGATCATTTTCTGGTCGTTCCCTTTTCTGTTCGATCATTTTCTGGTCGTTCCCTTTTCTGGTCGATCATTTTTTGGTCGTTCCCTTTTCTGGTCGATCATTTTCTGGTCGTTCCCTTTTCTGGTCGATCATTTTCTGGTGGTTCCCTTTTCTGGTCGATCATTTTCTGGTCGTTCCCTTTTCTGGTCGATCATTTTCTGGTCGTTCCCTTTTCTGGTCGATCATTTTCTGGTCGTTCCCTTTTCTGGTCGATCATTTTCTGGTCGTTCCCTTTTCTGGCCGATCATTTTCTGGTCGTTCCCTTTTCTGGTCGATCATTTTCTGGTCGTTCCCTTTTCTGGTCGATCATTTTCTGGTCGTTCCCTTTTCTGGTCGTTCCCTTTTCTGGTCGATCATTTTCTGGTCGTTCCCTTTTCTGGTCGATCATTTTCTGGTCGTTCACTTTTCTGGTCGATCATTTTCTGGTCGTTCACTTTTCTGGTCGATCATTTTCTGGTCGTTCACTTTTCTGGTCGATCATTTTCTGGTCGTTCACTTTTCTGGTCGATCATTTTCTGGTCGTTCCCTTTTCTGGTCGATCATTTTCTGGTCGTTTCCTTTTCTGGTCGATCATTTTCTGGTCGATCATTTTCTGGTCGTTCCCTTTTCTGGTCGATCATTTTCTGGTCGTTCCCTTTTCTGATCGATCATTTTCTGGTCGTTCCCTTTTCTGGTCGATCATTTTCTGGTCGTTCCCTTTTCTGGTCGATCATTTTCTGGTCGTTCCCTTTTCTGGTCGATCATTTTCTGGTCGTTCCCTTTTCTGGTCGATCATTTTCTGGTCGTTCCCTTTTCTGGTCGATCATTTTCTGGTCGTTCCCTTTTCTGGCCGATCATTTTCTGGTCGTTCCCTTTTCTGGTCGATCATTTTCTGGTCGTTCCCTTTTCTGGTCGATCATTTTCTGGTCGTTCCCTTTTCTGTTCGATCATTTTCTGGTCGTTCCTTTTTCTGGTCGATCATTTTCTGGTCGTTCCCTTTTCTGGTCGATCATTTTCTGGTCGTTCACTTTTCTGGTCGATCATTTTCTGGTCGTTCACTTTTCTGGTCGATCATTTTCTGGTCGTTCCCTTTTCTGGTCGATCATTTTCTGGTCGTTCCCTTTTCTGGTCGATCATTTTCTGGTCGTTCCCTTTTCTGGTCGATCATTTTCTGGTCGTTCCCTTTTCTGTTCGATCATTTTCTGGTCGATCATTTTCTGGTCGTTCCCTTTTCTGGTCGATCATTTTCTGGTCGTTCCCTTTTCTGGTCGATCATTTTCCGGTCGTTCCCTTTTCTGGTCGATCATTTTCTGGTCGTTCCCTTTTCTGGTCGATCATTTTCTGGTCGTTCCCTTTTCTGGTCGATCATTTTCTGGTCGTTCCCTTTTCTGGACGATCATTTTCTGGTCGTTTCCTTTTCTGGTCGATCATTTTCTGGTCGATCATTTTCTGGTCGTTCCCTTTTCTGGTCGATCATTTTCTGGTCGTTCCCTTTTCTGGTCGATCATTTTCTGGTCGTTCCCTTTTCTGGTCGATCATTTTCTGGTCGTTCCCTTTTCTGGTCGATCATTTTCTGGTCGTTCCCTTTTCTGGTCGATCATTTTTTGGTCGTTCCCTTTTCTGGTCGATCATTTTCTGGTCGTTCCCTTTTCTGGTCGATCATTTTCTGGTCGTTCCCTTTTCTGGTCGATCATTTTCTGGTCGTTCCTTTTTCTGGTCGATCATTTTCTGGTCGTTCCCTTTTCTGGTCGATCATTTTCTGGTCGTTCACTTTTCTGGTCGATCATTTTCTGGTCGTTCACTTTTCTGGTCGATCATTTTCTGGTCGTTCCCTTTTCTGGTCGATCATTTTCTGGTCGTTCCCTTTTCTGGTCGATCATTTTCTGGTCGTTCCCTTTTCTGGTCGATCATTTTCTGGTCGTTCCCTTTTCTGTTCGATCATTTTCTGGTCGTTCCCTTTTCTGGTCGATCATTTTCTGGTCGTTCCCTTTTCTGGTCGATCATTTTCTGGTCGTTCCCTTTTCTGGTCGATCATTTTCTGGTCGTTCCCTTTTCTGGTCGATCATTTTCTGGTCGTTCCCTTTTCTGGTCGATCATTTTTTCTGGTCGTTCCCTTTTCTGGTCGATCATTTTTTCTGGTCGTTCCCTTTTCTGGTCGATCATTTTTTCTGGTCGTTCCCTTTTCTGGTCGTTCCCTATTCTGGTCGATCATTTTCTGGTCGTTCCCTTTTCTGGTCGATCATTTTCTGGTCGTTCCCTTTTCTGTTCGATCATTTTCTGGTCGTTCCCTTTTCTGGTCGATCATTTTCTGGTCGTTCCCTTTTCTGGTCGATCATTTTCTGGTCGTTCCCTTTTCTGGTCGATCATTTTCTGGTCGTTCCCTTTTCTGGTCGATCATTTTCTGGTCGTTCCCTTTTCTGGTCGATCATTTTCTGGTCGTTCCCTTTTCTGGTCGATCATTTTCTGGTCGTTCCCTTTTCTGGTCGATCATTTTCTGGTCGTTCCCTTTTCTGGACGAACATTTTCTGGTCGTTCACTTTTCTGGTCGATCATTTTCTGGTCGTTCACTTTTCTGGTCGTTCACTTTTCTGGTCGATCATTTTCTGGTCGATCATTTTCTGGTCGATCATTTTCTGGTCGTTCCCTTTTCTGGTCGATCATTTTCTGGTCGTTCCCTTTTCTGGTCGATCATTTTCTGGTCGTTCCCTTTTCTGGTCGATCATTTTCTGGTCGTTCCCTTTTCTGGTCGATCATTTTCTGGTCGTTCCCTTTTCTGGTCGATCATTTTCTGGTCGTTCCCTTTTCTGGTCGATCATTTTCTGGTCGTTCCCTTTTCTGGTCGATCATTTTCTGGTCGTTCCCTTTTCTGGTCGATCATTTTTTCTGGTCGTTCCCTTTTCTGGTCGATCATTTTTTCTGGTCGTTCCCTTTTCTGGTCGTTCCCTATTCTGGTCGATCATTTTCTGGTCGTTCCCTTTTCTGGTCGATCATTTTCTGGTCGTTCCCTTTTCTGTTCGATCATTTTCTGGTCGTTCCCTTTTCTGGTCGATCATTTTCTGGTCGTTCCCTTTTCTGGTCGATCATTTTCTGGTCGTTCCCTTTTCTGGTCGATCATTTTCTGGTCGTTCCCTTTTCTGGTCGATCATTTTCTGGTCGTTCCCTTTTCTGGTCGATCATTTTCTGGTCGTTCCCTTTTCTGGTCGATCATTTTCTGGTCGTTCCCTTTTCTGGTCGATCATTTTCTGGTCGTTCCCTTTTCTGGTCGATCATTTTCTGGTCGTTCCCTTTTCTGGTCGTTCCCTTTTCTGGTCGTTCCCTTTTCTGGTCGATCATTTTCTGGTCGTTTCCTTTTCTGGTCGATCATTTTCTGGTCGTTCCCTTTTCTGGTCGTTCCCTTTTCTGGTCGATCATTTTCTGGTCGTTCCCTTTTCTGGTCGATCATTTTCTGGTCGTTCCCTTTTCTGGTCGATCATTTTCTGGTCGTTTCCTTTTCTGGTCGATCATTTTCTGGTCGTTTCCTTTTCTGGTCGATCATTTTCTGGTCGTTTCCTTTTCTGGTCGATCATTTTCTGGTCGTTCCCTTTTCTGGTCGTTCCCTTTTCTGGTCGATCATTTTCTGGTCGTTCCCTTTTCTGGTCGATCATTTTCTGGTCGTTCCCTTTTCTGGTCGATCATTTTCTGGTCGTTCCCTTTTCTGGTCGATCATTTTCTGGTCGTTCCCTTTTCTGGTCGATCATTTTCTGGTCGTTCCCTTTTCTGGTCGATCATTTTCTGGTCGTTCCCTTTTCTGGTCGATCATTTTATGGTCGTTCCCTTTTCTGGTCGATCATTTTCTGGTCGTTCCCTTTTCTGGACGAACATTTTCTGGTCGTTCACTTTTCTGGTCGTTCACTTTTCTGGTCAATCATTTTCTGGTCGTTCACTTTTCTGGTCGATCATTTTCTGGTCGATCATTTTCTGGTCGTTCCCTTTTCTGGTCGATCATTTTCTGGTCGTTCCCTTTTCTGGTCGATCATTTTCTGGTCGTTCCCTTTTCTGGTCGATCATTTTCTGGTCGTTCCCTTTTCTGGTCGATCATTTTCTGGTCGTTCCCTTTTCAGGTCGATCATTTTCTGGTCGTTCCCTTTTCTGGTCGATCATTTTCTGGTCGTTCCCTTTTCTGTTCGATCATTTTCTGGTCGTTCCCTTTTCTGGTCGATCATTTTTTGGTCGTTCCCTTTTCTGGTCGATCATTTTCTGGTCGTTCCCTTTTCTGGTCGATCATTTTCTGGTCGTTCCCTTTTCTGGTCGATCATTTTCTGGTCGTTCCCTTTTCTGGTCGAACATTTTCTGGTCGTTCCCTTTTCTGGTCGAACATTTTCTGGTCGTTCACTTTTCTGGTCGATCATTTTCTGGTCGTTCACTTTTCTGGTCGATCCCTTTTCTGGTCGATCATTTTCTGGTCGTTCCCTTTTCTGGTCGATCATTTTCTGGTCGTTCCCTTTTCTGGTCGATCATTTTCTGGTCGTTCCCTTTTCTGGTCGACCATTTTCCGGTCGTTCACTTTTCTGGTCGATCATTTTCTGGTCGTTTCCTTTTCTGGTCGTTCACTTTTCTGGTCGATCATTTTCTGGTCGATCATTTTCTGGTCGTTCCCTTTTCTGGTCGATCATTTTTTGGTCGTTCCCTTTTCTGGTCGATCATTTTCTGGTCGTTCCCTTTTCTGGTCGATCATTTTCTGGTCGTTCCCTTTTCTGGTCGATCATTTTCTGGTCGTTCCCTTTTCTGGTCGATCATTTTCTGGTCGTTCCCTTTTCTGGTCGATCATTTTCTGGTCGTTCCCTTTTCTGGTCGATCATTTTCTGGTCGTTCCCTTTTCTGGTCGATCATTTTCTGGTCGTTCCCTTTTCTGGTCGATCATTTTCTGGTCGTTCCCTTTTCTGGTCGATCATTTTCTGGTCGTTCCCTTTTCTGGTCGATCATTTTCTGGTCGTTCCCTTTTCTGGTCGATCATTTTCTGGTCGTTCCCTTTTCTGGTCGATCATTTTCTGGTCGTTCCCTTTTCTGGTCGATCATTTTCTGGTCGTTCCCTTTTCTGGTCGATCATTTTCTGGTCGTTCCCTTTTCTGGACGAACATTTTCTGGTCGTTCACTTTTCTGGTCGATCATTTTCTGGTCGTTCACTTTTCTGGTCAATCATTTTCTGGTCGTTCACTTTTCTGGTCGATCATTTTCTGGTCGTTCCCTTTTCTGGTCGATCATTTTCTGGTCGTTCCCTTTTCTGGTCGATCATTTTCTGGTCGTTCCCTTTTCTGGTCGATCATTTTCTGGTCGTTCCCTTTTCTGGTCGATCATTTTCTGGTCGTTCCCTTTTCTGGTCGATCATTTTCTGGTCGTTCCCTTTTCTGGTCGATCATTTTCTGGTCGTTCCCTTTTCTGGTCGATCATTTTCTGGTCGTTCCCTTTTCTGGTCGATCATTTTCTGGTCGTTCCCTTTACTGTTCGATCATTTTCTGGTCGTTCCCTTTTCTGGTCGATCATTTTCTGGTCGTTCCCTTTTCTGGTCGATCATTTTCTGGTCGTTCCCTTTTCTGGTCGATTATTTTCTGGTCGTTCCCTTTTCTGGTCGATCATTTTCTGGTCGTTCCCTTTTCTGGTCGATCATTTTCTGGTCGTTCCCTTTTCTGGTCGATCATTTTCTGGTCGTTCACTTTTCTGGTCGATCATTTTCTGGTCGATCATTTTCTGGTCGTTCCCTTTTCTGGTCGATCATTTTCTGGTCGTTCCCTTTTCTGGTCGATCATTTTCTGGTCGTTCCCTTTTCTGGTCGATCATTTTCTGGTCGTTCCCTTTTCTGGTCGATCATTTTCTGGTCGTTCCCTTTTCAGGTCGATCATTTTCTGGTCGTTCCCTTTTCTGGTCGATCATTTTCTGGTCGTTCCCTTTTCTGGTCGATCATTTTCTGGTCGTTCCCTTTTCTGGTCGATCATTTTCTGGTCGTTCCCTTTTCTGGTCGATCATTTTCTGGTCGTTCCCTTTTCTGGTCGATCATTTTCTGGTCGTTCCCTTTTCTGGTCGATCATTTTCTGGTCGTTCCCTTTTCTGGTCGTTCCCTTTTCTGGTCGATCATTTTCTGGTCGTTTCCTTTTCTGGTCGATCATTTTCTGGTCGTTCCCTTTTCTGGTCGTTCCCTTTTCTGGTCGATCATTTTCTGGTCGTTCCCTTTTCTGGTCGATCATTTTCTGGTCGTTCCCTTTTCTGGTCGATCATTTTCTGGTCGTTCCCTTTTCTGGTCGATCATTTTCTGGTCGTTCCTTTTTCTGGTCGATCATTTTCTGGTCGTTCCCTTTTCTGGTCGATCATTTCCTGGTCGTTCCCTTTTCTGGTCGAACATTTTCTGGTCGTTCACTTTTCTGGTCGATCATTTTCTGGTCGAAAATTTTCTGGTCGTTCCCTTTTCTGGTCGATCATTTTCTGGTCGTTCCCTTTTCTGGTCGATCATTTTCTGGTCGTTCCCTTTTCTGGTCGATCATTTTCTGGTCGATCATTTTCTGGTCGTTCCCTTTTCTGGTCGATCATTTTCTGGTCGTTCCCTTTTCTGGTCGATCATTTTCTGGTCGTTCCCTTTTCTGGTCGATCATTTTCTGGTCGTTCCCTTTTCTGGTCGATCATTTTCTGGTCGTTCCCTTTTCTGGTCGATCATTTTCTGGTCGTTCCCTTTTCTGGTCGATCATTTTCTGGTCGTTCCCTTTTCTGGTCGATCATTTTCTGGTCGTTCCCTTTTCTGGTCGTTCCCTTTTCTGGTCGTTCCCTTTTCTGGTCGATCATTTTCTGGTCGATCATTTTCTGGTCGTTCCCTTTTCTGGTCGATCATTTTCTGGTCGTTCCCTTTTCTGGTCGATCATTTTCTGGTCGTTCCCTTTTCTGGTCGATCATTTTCTGGTCGTTCCCTTTTCTGGTCGATCATTTTCTGGTCGTTCCCTTTTCTGGTCGATCATTTTCTGGTCGTTCCCTTTTCTGGTCGATCATTTTCTGGTCGTTCCCTTTTCTGGTCGTTCCCTTTTCTGGTCGTTCCCTTTTCTGGTCGATCATTTTCTGGTCGTTTCCTTTTCTGGTCGATCATTTTCTGGTCGTTCCCTTTTCTGGTCGTTCCCTTTTCTGGTCGATCATTTTCTGGTCGTTCCCTTTTCTGGTCGATCATTTTCTGGTCGTTCCCTTTTCTGGTCGATCATTTTCTGGTCGTTCCCTTTTCTGGTCGATCATTTTCTGGTCGTTCCCTTTTCTGGCCGATCATTTTCTGGTCGTTCCCTTTTCTGGTCGATCATTTTCTGGTCGTTCCCTTTTCTGGTCGATCATTTTCTGGTCGTTCCCTTTTCTGGTCGATCATTTTCTGGTCGTTCCTTTTTCTGGTCGATCATTTTCTGGTCGTTCCCTTTTCTGGTCGATCATTTTCTGGTCGTTCACTTTTCTGGTCGATCATTTTCTGGTCGTTCACTTTTCTGGTCGATCATTTTCTGGTCGTTCCCTTTTCTGGTCGATCATTTTCTGGTCGTTCCCTTTTCTGGTCGATCATTTTCTGGTCGTTCCCTTTTCTGGTCGATCATTTTCTGGTCGTTCCCTTTTCTGTTCGATCATTTTCTGGTCGTTCCCTTTTCTGGTCGATCATTTTCTGGTCGTTCCCTTTTCTGGTCGATCATTTTCTGGTCGTTCCCTTTTCTGGTCGATCATTTTCCGGTCGTTCCCTTTTCTGGTCGATCATTTTCTGGTCGTTCCCTTTTCTGGTCGATCATTTTCTGGTCGTTCCCTTTTCTGGTCGATCATTTTCTGGTCGTTCCCTTTTCTGGTCGATCATTTTCTGGTCGTTCCCTTTTCTGGACGAACATTTTCTGGTCGTTCACTTTTCTGGTCGATCATTTTCTGGTCGTTCACTTTTCTGGTCGATCATTTTCTGGTCGTTCACTTTTCTGGTCGATCATTGTCTGGTCGATCATTTTCTGGTCGATCATTTTCTGGTCGTTCCCTTTTCTGGTCGATCATTTTCTGGTCGTTCCCTTTTCTGGTCGATCATTTTCTGGTCGTTCCCTTTTCTGGTCGATCATTTTCTGGTCGTTCCCTTTTCTGGTCGATCTTTTTTTCTGGTCGTTCCCTTTTCTGGTCGATCATTTTTTCTGGTCGTTCCCTTTTCTGGTCGATCATTTTTTCTGGTCGTTCCCTTTTCTGGTCGTTCCCTATTCTGGTCGATCATTTTCTGGTCGTTCCCTTTTCTGGTCGATCATTTTCTGGTCGTTCCCTTTTCTGTTCGATCATTTTCTGGTCGTTCCCTTTTCTGGTCGATCATTTTCTGGTCGTTCCCTTTTCTGGTCGATCATTTTCTGGTCGTTCCCTTTTCTGGTCGATCATTTTCTGGTCGTTCCCTTTTCTGGTCGATCATTTTCTGGTCGTTCCCTTTTCTGGTCGATCATTTTCTGGTCGTTCCCTTTTCTGGTCGATCATTTTCTGGTCGTTCCCTTTTCTGGTCGATCATTTTCTGGTCGTTCCCTTTTCTGGACGAACATTTTCTGGTCGTTCACTTTTCTGGTCGATCATTTTCTGGTCGTTCACTTTTCTGGTCGATTATTTTCTGGTCGTTCACTTTTCTGGTCGATCATTTTCTGGTCGATCACGTATTATTATTAAAACTATTTTTCAAACATTAAAATATTAAAAATCACATACGTAACACTTTTTCTCATTTTTGACTGTCTGTTATCAGATGCCCCAAGTCAACGAGGTACACTAGATGATTCAAATACTGTTGTAGTCCCCGAGTATGAAACCCAGAACGATATTAATTCTGAATCAGAGGAAGGTTGCGTATGAATGATCACCGAAAGTGCATGAACCACATAAATCTCTGTTGAAATTTAGAATTTTGAAAAATAATTATTGCTTACAGGTACATAAAGTTTATTCTGATATAGGTACAGAGTGTCACAGACATGACTTATTTTTGAAGATAATCCCATTAAAATCTATATACCCTGTAATATCCCGAATTACGCTACTCCAAATTGCGCGAACTCGAAGTTATGCGATTTCTGTAGACTTGCAAACTTGACAGAACAGCTTAAATCACGTTAAAATAAAATTAATAATCTTTGTATTATTAATACGAAAATTCGAATTCTTCTTACGCTTATTTTTTACAGAAACACCACGCAAAAAGGAGAAGAGTAAAGTAAACACAGACAAAAAAAATTGCCTTGGATCATGGAATAAACAGCAAAAATCTAAAATGTTACAATTTTTCAAAACTCATATAAAAAAAACTCTCCTAAAAAAGCAGAATGTCTAAAATTACGGGAAAAATATCCAGATTTATTTAAGGACAAGAACTGGGTATAAATAAAAGTATTAAATTAAAAAATATGTAATAAGTATAAATCTTTGATTAATGTCTGATTAGAATTCTTCAATAAATAAAACTATCGACTAATTTTTCAGACAAATATATTAACAAAAAATTTCAATTAATACCGAAACGTCAATGTATTAATTATTATTTTTTGTTAATATATTTGTCTGAAAAATTGGTCGATAATTTTATTTATTGTAATAAGTACAGTTTCAGTTTAATAAAAACTTATGATAATATTTTTTTTATTTTTTTTTTTCTGGAAATATCTACACTGTTTGCTTCCTGCCTCAAGCCATTACTCCTTTATTATAAATAAACGAACAACTAAAAGAAATTATTGTAGAAATATTGATTATCTATTTTTTTTTACTTCAATTTGAATATCATAGCATGCTCAACTTTTTTTTCAAATACTCATATAATATGTAGATAAATCAATTATATTTAACCGCTAGCCTTTAATCTTACGCTTACCTATTCCGACGGTTTTACTCATTAACATGATCATTATAAAATGCAATGTTACAAAATTCCAAAGTTATGAATTTTATTCACTCGGTTTGAGGCTTGAGCTCCGAAACAAACTTAGATGATATAACATAAAATAAATAAAGGCGTCTGTGTGTATGAAAATATGCGACGCAGTGTTGCCGATTATACAGGATCTCAGGTTGTGCACGAAATGTTATATACAAGTTTGGCACAGCAGTGACCTCACTAGTGCGTTTGGTTGAACTACTCGTGTATAAAAATTGATAAAAATGGGAAAATGGAGATCCGGACTAAAATTTAACTGCGCATTCCCCACACCCATATTAACCGAAAAAAATTGATATACACATAGAAACACAACGAGATCCGATTCGGATCTCGGCTTGTCAAAACGGATCTCCCTTTGTATAGCATTTATCACCAAATGATCTCACCTTGTATAGAAAACATATCTATATATTTTAATGTTGTACGTTCGGGCGGCCTAGACGGATCCCACTTGTTCAACCTGTAGGAAAGAAATGGAAGCAAGGAGAAACGGAACACACTTAAGACCCAGGCGCGACTCGATGTTTTGTGCTGGGCCCTTTCTTTGTTGATGTTAATTAAGTGTGAGCCGGCCTGCGACTCGTTATGTGAATCGTTTTATATGTTAAATAAAATAAAAAAATCAATTGTTTCACTTTAGCCGAATATATTTTTAGAAATTATAAACCTTTTATACCACATATTGCACAAACATGAAAACAGTTTATTGTTTCAGACTAAGACAGATTAACAAAATACCGGCCAGATTATTTACAATTATATACTAATTAGAATAGATTGCACGGACAAGACAGCTTATTTTTACAGACAGGACAACAGTAACAAAATACAGACCAATTTTACAGACAGGACAAAAATAACAAAATACAGACCTTTTTTTTACAGACAGGACAAAAGTTACTAAATACAGACCTATTATTTACAATTATTAACTAATTAAACACAGAAAATCAGAACAAGGAAAACGGCTTAATTTTTACAGAACGGACAAAGTATCTTTACTCTTCTTCAGAAAATATCATAATCCAATCCTGTTATTTACCGCGTCCCTAACAACCACTTCTTTAAACAAAAAACACGGCACTCCTTGTTCACAACACGCCACCTTGATCCCAGTCAAGTTTTCTCGTCACATATATTTTTATAGAGAACGCAATAGAATCACAGACGCTTATAACAATTCACATTATACCAACTAGGTGCAAAACCGTGGTCAGTAGCTGCTGGCGTACTCTGTTGGCCAAAAAGGTGAACTTTGGCGCTTGTAAAGTTTAGGAGAAATAAATGAAAATAGTAAACTAAGATTATTATAATATTAAACTTGGCGCTTGTAAAGTTTAGGAGAAATAAATGAAAATAGTAAACTAAGATTATTATAATATTAAACTTGTGACAATAATGTCACAATATATATATATACATATATATATAAACATTTCCAAAAATGGTGCCAAACTTCTTAGAAACTTATGAAACGTCGAGAAATTTTGGTCCGACCCCTAGGTCCCGCCATCCGACCGACGCCAATAGTGTAAGTGCCTTATGGCAAATACACTAATAATAACAAAATATAATAACTGAAGAAGATCCAAAACCGTCATCTGTTGAATTATAATTTTATAATGTTTGTCAATATTTAGTCTGAAAAAATTGGTCGATAATTTTATTTATTTGAAGAGTTCTATTCAGCCGTTAATCAAAGATTTGTTTATTTAATGTTATTAAAAAAAAATATGAACATTTTTCTGATATTGATATTCGCATGCACTTTGAGAATGCGAAGGCGATTGTCAAAAAATATACGTATATTCCCGAATGCTAATTCGTAACATCACTAGTAGGATACATCCTGTGTGAGCGAGTAGCGAGCGCCGGTTGCGGCAGTGATGCAACAAACGCGCGAGCCACAAACATTTTCCCGCACAATGAATATTTTAGTACATACACTCTATACGTACTATACGTAAGTAGATACATACATCACAGAATAACTACGTATAGTAGGCACGTGTTTAGAGGTAGTAGCAAAGCAATAGCGAAATGTTGCAGACCCAGGCTACACCTGCTTATGTGATTGAATAATTATCAGTTATTTTCCTTAAATAATAATAATAATAATAATAATAATAATAATAATAATAATAATAATAATAATAATAATAATAATAATAATAATAATAATAATAATAATAATAATAATAATAATAATAATAATAATAATAATAATAATGCGTTTAACGTCATAACAGACGCCATTCGCAACATTACTATTTTCCATTTACCACACTTCTCGTTATTTTCTACATTTTTAAACTTCAACTTAATTAATAGCAATGGGCGAACGAGGGGATTTTTAAGAAATTAGGATAAGGTAGGCAAATTTGAGTATCAGATTTTGACAGGTAATCGGACATGGCCTTGAATAAGGAACCATCTCGATATTTATATGGAATTATTGAGGGAAACCATGGAAATTCTCAACAAGATGGCCGGTACAGGAATTAGCGTTTCTCGGCGAGAGGCAGTAGGAAAAAGTCCCCAGCCACATCTCCCCGCCGGGATTCGAATCTGGTACTAGTGCTCTGACCACTACGCTACACCACTCGGATATTTTCCTTAAATTACGTTCAACCAAATCTTGTCAAATTGCCTTTCAGAATTGACGGTCATTACAGGAGGCAACGATACGCGATAATTCCAATAATTTCAGAAGTATCAATTGAGAGGGATAAAATAGAAATCATTTCAAATTAGTGACCTAGTCACGCAATAAATTGGCATAGATTGCGCATATCCCACCAAAAGAATTAAATCATCTTAACTTTTCCATCTTCAAACTTTTTCCAAGAGTATAATAATATTACGTAAGTCAAATGGCATTTGGTTTTTATTATATTGATGTTTTTAACCGACTTAAAAAAGAGAATATTAATTTGACGTGTGACAGGTGTAGGCTTTATATTGTTTCATTGCTTTGCCGTTCCACTAAGGGAACCGTACTATAATGATGAGTAGCTCTTAAAATTTCGGTACCTTACTATCGTTGAGTTTGAGTTATATTTTTTGTAGTTTTTTATACTTGTCTCTCATTCTGTGTATATACATATCCCAGTTACGGCTCCTCTATGAGCGCTGCAGAGCTACAGAACAACCAAAATAATAATTCATAATTTTTATATCAATTATGTTTTCCATATTTAACTAATATTTAATTGATGCCTGCGGTACAAATTCGCCGAGGGATACCGAGACTAAGCGAACGCGAATGTGTACTGGGAACGTTCGCCTGATCTTGTAGCACACTGTCTCGCCTCGCCAGCGATCCGTAATAAAGTCGTTTTTTTTTGCCGCAAGTCAAAGGAACCGAGCGGCGAGTACGAGCACAGTCAGTACCCGCGCCGTTTAAATGGACAGTGAATCCGAGCCACGCCGAGTGTGTACACAGACACATTCGTAGACGTTCGCTTTACCTAATCTCACGGCGAGACCTCTTGGCGAGCGCGATCGGCGAATGTGTACTGCAGGCATAATAGCTACCCGATAAGCACTAAAGTTTAACAGTCATTGACAGACCACAAAACAAAGCATATGCTAGAAGTCATGTTCACTGAATCTACCTCAATCAGTCAATATCTTTGAGGGCTATATAATTCGACGATGCGTATGTCATACATGATACACGACACACGGCTTATGACAGTAGTGACTAGTGTTGCAGTGTACATTGTAGTTTGTTGTTAGTAGTGTTTGAAAAAGTTAATAATTAAAACATCGTCAACATGGATTTGATTCATAATTTAATTAGCCCCCCTCCCTTATTCATCGCCCGTGTTAGGAGGTACTTCCGGTTGGCTCTGCAGAACACCTATTTAAAATGTTCACGCGCCGCCACTGACATCCCATTAATGGGACTTCTTTGAGTAATTTGGGGGTTTTATACCCACGATGCGATATGTCGTTGTCTCTGCCATGGTTAATGTTTCGAAAGACTACCTTAAAGTTAAATTAAATTTTACGAGACAAGATCCTCTGTTATGGAGCTTGTAGGTCGACAACAGAGGACATTCATGTCAAAGGGTCGATTTAGCATCCACGCAGGTCTTTGCAATACCAACATCAAAAGTACTTTGTTTGCTTTTTTACACAGAACTGCTACCAATATTATTTTAAGTATTATAAAATTAATAAATTGATGTTGCTCAAAAATAGAGCACATTGATTTTTATTTCACTTTCATCATCCAATGTTACTTTATTTTATTTTTATTTAAGCTTTTAACTGACCACGCTTTGATCAAAAGCGTGTCATAAATTTATTATTATATGTATACCGCGCCAATTAAAAAAAATTATCCATACCTAGAAGTGTTTTGATGCAGCAGTCTAAAGCTAGTTGTAATCAATTAAGGGAAATAATTTTCCAGGCGACTAACAACTTAAAGAGCGACTAACTATTTACAATTAAAAAAATAACATGTATTATTTTTTTTGTATAGTATGTATTTCTGGATGTTAGTGACAAAATGTCATAAATCCATTAAACATTTAATTAAAAAAAAAAAAATAACTTGACAGCGATAAAATATTTTAGCAATAATTCTATATTAGATGAGCTTCAAACGCAAGGTATTAATAACAACTAAATAATGGCTGCCACTTTAAGGTGGCGAACATATTATACAAGTCAATTGAAATCATAGGCGAGGTACTATAAATAATGACATGACGACTAATATTAACAGTGTGGTGACAAATATTGTATTATAACAACTAGTGAAAAGGGGAGGGCATTTGGGGGGAGTTCTCTAAATAACAATTAGGGGGCTGTGTCGATGCGATGGCGCTTTTATATTTATATTTTTGGAAAAACTCTGTGCGTCTATTAGTCTGTTTGTCTGTGAACACGATACAGGTCAAACGGATGAGCGGATTAAAACCAAATTTTCGGAGGATATTTGGTATATGAAGAGTTGAAGGAGATTTATTTGGTTGAGGAACAATTGAAAATAAGCTTTACCAGTGTATCGCTTGTGGCCAACGTTTCGAAAAATATATTTTCATCATCAGGGTCTCAATGCAAGTTAGGCCCTGATGATGAAAATATATTTTTCGAAACGTTGGCCACAAGCGATACACTGGTAAAGCTTATTTTCAATTGTTCCTCAACCAAATAAATCTCCTTCAATACATATTTTGGAACAAAACTTCTACTAACTATATGAAGAGTCCTATTGTTTTTTGGGGAAAATCGGCGCAAGCGCAGAAGAGATATATGCTAAACGGTATTTTTTATATAATAATGGTATAATTTTCATAACGGTTCATTATTCTATTTATTTTTTCAAGAAAGTTTTGTTAAAATTTTTTTTTCTAAACTTTACAGTTTCGGAAATATTTTGAAAATAAAAAAAATCATCCGCTCTTTTGTTTTATTGATCTGTCAGAAATAAACTAGTTAGGCATGCTTTGATTAATTTTTACATGACGTGGAACATACTATGTAGGTAACCATGGCAACGAATAGTTTTAATATCATATTGAATACTAGCAATTACCCGCGTCACCTCACGCGATATCAGAACTTTTATTTTCTTTATTTTAATCAAATGTTAACATTTTTGAAGTTGGAATGGTCCCGTCGCCCAATTGGCTGGAATTTTTTTTTCATATAACCAAAGAAACTACGAAATTCAGAGTTCTAAAATATTAATCTAAAAAATAATGCAATTTTTTAATTACATTTCTTTAAGAATATCTGTACGAAACGTGTAGGATTACAATTATTGAACATTTTCATGAATACGGAAAGGAATCTACTGATATTGTCATCATTATTACTAAGATTTTCCGACAAATCACATAGTCTGTATTTGATGCGATTCAAAGAAGTATATGAAAGTAAAAGTTTTTTAACAATAAAAAAATGTATTTTTCGATATAAGAAAAATCGCAGGTATTATGTGGAGAAAAATATATTAGATAAATAAATAAATCTAATACCTATATTTTTGTCTACATACCTGCGATTTTTCTTAATAATATCACGGTGGACACGATATCTAATATAAAAAAAAAATATTTCTCAATAATTAATTTAAAATTATAAAGTAATAAACAAAAACGGCAGAATAATGTTCCATCCGTATCAAGTAGTTTGTTGCTTTTCAAATCTTTCTGGTATGGTTGACTTTCATTTATTTACAGCCAGACAGTAGACTTCCTTCTCGAAAAAGTGCAAAAACACTGTAAACTAAAATATCTTCCTTTACTTGTAAATAACTAATATTATTTTCTCTGACGAGTCGCGTTTATGCGAGACAAGCAAAGTCAAAAGTTAAATGACTGTTGACTGGGGCCATTCAACAGACAACTGTTAGTAATTATTTGGTGTGATCGTAACATGGCTACAGTAATTAACACAGACACTTCTTTTTAACGCAGTTTTAAGCGTTAAACCGTTCCTGTTTTGTGTCAACAGTTAAATTACAGCGGTTTGAAACACTCTTTATGTAATTAATGCGGTCGATATACACTTATGTAAAATAGGATGTTGTACAGAACACACATAAATGTAGGTAGGATGTAGATACGTGAAAATGCCATAAACACACGAGGCTCGACCGGGACGCTACGCGCCGATGTGGTTGTGGCGGTACACCGATGCTAAAATGGAAAACACAATGCTTTTTATGAACGGAGTGTTTACATGAAAAATATTGGGATATAATTTTCCAAGTGACCAACAACTTAAAGGGCCACTAACTATTTGCAACTAAAAAAATAACTTGACAGCGATTAAATATTTTGGCAATAATTATATTAGATGAGCTTCAAACGCAAGGTATTATAGCAACTAAATAATGGCTGCTACTTTAAGGTAGCGAACAGTTAAACAAGTCAATTGAAATCATAGGCGAGGTACTATAAACAATGACATGGCGACTAATATTAACAATGGGTTGACAATGATTTAGGGGGAATTATTTAAAAAAACAATTACGGGGTGGTGTCTATTAGTGATGTGCCGGATCGTTAAAAATGTATATCCGCGGAAACGGATCTGAATACGGATATTTGGTTTCAAGATCCACGGATACGGATACGGATCTTAACTTTCTTAGAGTACGCGGCGGTAAATATTTGCACATCGACCTTTCCGCTCAACAATAAATTCAGTTACCTAAACAAAAACTCTATGCCAGTTTAAATTAAAACAAAGCTTACAACTGATTATTAAGCTGCTACTTTAGTAGTATAGTATATAGTATATTTATAGTATATTTATCATCTTACAAGCTGTACATATTTTACAGATAAGAATTGTCAGTACAATAAAATAGAAAATACAAGAAAGATTTACAATTGTATTGATTAATATAGTTACACAAAATCGTTCACACTATAAAAACATTTGGTAATTAAAAATACTTTCAAATTTTTGCAGAAAATTTTAAAATTTCTTTCTTTACTTAATACTATCCTCCAGCTGCCAACCTACTATTTTTGCTACCCACTTTAATTTTTTTTTAATCCCTAATTCAGATTAATTTGTCGTTGCGTTAAATACTAACCAAAATAATCACTCTAGAATACATTGTTAAATTCGGAAATGCAAATTAAGTTTGGACAATGCCAGTACAGTAAGGTGTCCTCTAACGGTTAAAAAGACTGTCAGAAGATAGCTTGGTGTAACTTCGCGGAATGACTCGTTCATCCAAGGTTGGTCAATGCCTTTCGACAAACCCCGAAATAGATTCCAATTTCGGCCTTTGATTGATATATTTTTAGTCAAACCATAAAGTATCTAACTTTTTAATCAAACATCGAAAGTAAAATGAAATGTTTTGGGCTTTGCCTAGTCTATCTTAGAAGCAACTAAGGCTGAAATAGTATTAGGTTCGTTCCAAGCAGCCAGTGAACGGTTCCGAAACCGTCACTGACTTTCCACTCATACAGAGTAGGGACAAAACACAGAATAATAAACGCACTTTTTGATAAGAATCAGATACAAGAATGCAAAGAGAAATTTTTTTTAATTCGAAGATATGCCCGACGTTAGACTGTCTCTAAGGGAGATCAGTATAAACGATTCTAAGTTTGGAGGCCAAGGCTTTATAAAATGCCACTGCAATAAAAAAGATCAAACGTGTTGTGCTTGAGTTGCACAACACGTTTGATCTTCTTTGCTACATATTGTCAAAATAAAGAGTAATTTTTTTATTAATTATTGTCAATACAAAATAACAATAACAAATTGAATTACTTATTCTGATTATTTGTCAATCCATTCTTATAATATTGAAACAATAAACATTAAAATTAAAAAATGTGTTTTAATTATAACTAATATAAACAAACTAACACATTCCTATACCTAATTTTTAGGTCTGATTGGTCAAACCCCGATTTCATCAAATTGAGTTCCGGCGTTTGACTATCTTTCCAAGGATTAGACAAAAATTCGTTAGTCAAAGGTAGAAAAACGCTATTGATTTGGACTTTCACTAAGACTATATGTCAGATCTGACGTTTGACTAGGCAAACCTAGGAGCAGCATTGGTTCGAATCCCATACTCGCCCATGAATGTTTTGTCATGTTTAATTTAAATTGATGTAATTTTATGTAATTTGACGCTTATGACCTTAGTTGCCGAGCGCCTGTACTTTATAATCTATACTGATATTATAAAGAGCTAAAGTTTGTAAGTTTGGATGTAGATAGGAGGTAATCTCCGAAACAACTCATCCGATTTCAAATATTTTTTCACCCATATTTAGAATGGACCTTCAGGATAGACATAGGCATATTATTGCGTTAAAATAAAAGCGTTTTTCATGGAGATCAATTTTGCAACGTATTTCGGAAAAAACGATGACAATCTACAAATTCGAGTGAAGACGGTCCGGCCCCGCTAGTCTACAATAAATAAATAAAGTAATCTCAGCGTGTATTGTTTGTTAGTATATTTGCCTATACATACCGATGTCGGTCAGATGACGGGACCTAAGGCTCAGACCATAATATTTTGACATTTCACATTATTCTGAATAATTTGTTAAACTCGTTTTTTCTTTGTTCGTCAGTGTATTTTGTAATATTGAAAATTATGACCTAATTATTGTATCAACATATAAAAACCAATGTTTGTTACATAGATTATAGGGTGAAAATAACAGTTCAAAATAATACAGTTTCATTATATTATGTCCCATTCAAAATTTTGTATTACAAAAACAAAAGTTGTTATTTTAACATCGGGAAATCACAAAAGTTCGAATAAATTTGATCAACAATTTCGAAATAAAGTTCGTATATAAATATGTTATTACGCCACAGCTAATCTACACTTATAGTTCACAAATAAATGAAATTATACCGGATGTACTGAAAATTTTATATTAATTTTTACACGCTATTAATTTTCTATTTGAATTTCTTGTATAAGTATTCCGAATGTGAACAATAAAATTCCAAAACTTCCCAATGTCACGAAAGTATTTATCAAACACTGTGTACACAATACACATTGATTTAAAATAATTAGTGGAAATTGATATTCTATATTAATCGACCATATTTGAAGTTCCATTTACGCTTTGTACGTATATAATATATTATGTACTTCGCTATGTATAATAGTACCCTAATATACTTTTACACGAGTGCTGTATTTATGTGAAAACGATACACGAATAACAAGAGGTTACAAGTTACTGTTTTAAGAGCGTTTTTTACAACGCAGTATTCGACATTGGCCAAAAAATGAGGTTCTCGATTTGTTATCACGTGGAACAACGTATAAAGTCACCTTAAAAACTACCGTCAAGTGAATCGATTTTAGAGTTTCTAATCTAGTTTAGGTTCAAAAAGTAAGAAAACAAGTCTGGAAAAATATATGTTTTCACTTCACTATTGAAGACATTGCAAAAATCGGTCGTTTATTTATTTGAATTGCTTACCTCCGTAGAAAGATGATTTAAATTGCTAGAAAATCTGTTTAGGTACTGTTTGGAGTAAATGAGAATCACCTTAAAACTTGAAATATCAATCTACGTAGGGAATATTGTTGGTGTATATACATTTTACTGCGTGACTCCTAATTTCTGCTAATATAATAATAATTGTTTTATTGTACATAATAAACGTACAAAAGGCACGGTTCAATTTTAAGTTGATCTTCCACCTAGCCCAGTTACATAACCAAAATTTTTTACAAAAAAAAAAATACTGAAAAAGAAGTTGTTTTGTCAGTAGTTTGTTATAAATAAATTTTTGAAAAATTGTTTTTATTATAATTTTTAACATGAACAGGCAGATCATTCCACATATTGGATGCAACGTATGTCAAACTATATATTATATGACTCGGTGATTAATTCCGGAAGTCATACAAGTCCCTTTCATCGGATATATTTAAACTTTGATCAGTAGTCAACATTTGCCTAGTGTTTTACATAATAAATTCGCTTATTTAAAGTTTTCGCAAGTATCCCGGTAATGAGTCCGGAATTTTGGGTGGATGATATGATAATATATATTATTTATTTTGTCACTTGAGATATACATCTATTTGCCACGTCAACGAAATTATAAAATTTTTCGCAACATAAAAATTCATCAAAACTATGAAACGTACGTTGTATTAAATAAAGAGTTGTACTTGATAAACTGAGTGGGTATTATTTTGTAACCTTTCAGGTACCAGGTTTATTATAAATATGTGGCCCAGCCGAGTTTCGCCCGAATTGGTCTCCACGAAAAGAGGTTTTATTTTAACTCAATATAGCCTATGTCCATCTTCAACGTCTAATCTAAATATTGGCAAATAAATCGGAAGAGTAGTCTCGAAGATTTCCTCCTATATCCACACTTACAAACTTTACCTTTTTATAATATTAGTTTTAATATAGGCTGAATAATCCTCTGAGCAATACTTATATGTCTTTTGTAGTCAACGCGAACGCAAGTTGTATGGATTTTTACCGCAAGTATCAAAACCATATCTTTCTCCTGCCAAGGCATATATCTTGCCATATTTTTGAGAGCAATGAGCAAACAGCAAAAGAGCATAATCCATGGAGCTGCCATAACTTTTTCTTGGGGGCAGATATCCCTACATAACTGTATTCTATTCTAAGGAATTATTTTTTCATAAAAGAAAAGTAACATTTAGCCGTTCTCTTAATTTTAACGTCGGTTTTAGCTTTTTAAAAATTTATAAATGAAATGCTAGGTACGTAAACCATACTTCATAAGCACAGTAGGTAGTTAATATTAAATATTAAGAAGTACGCGTATTTGTAAACAAGGAAATGAGTTACGTAACAAAGACGCTTCTTTAAAGGTCACTTGAATTGTTAAGAATCATTAAACGCGTATAATAAATTACCATTTCTTTTATAAAATCATGGAACAATAATCATAACAGCGGTGTGGTACTACTCTGTAAACAATATATGTGGTGGAAGTACGGGTATATAGCCAAACTTCAACTATTAAAATCTACACTTCCGCCATCAAGCGTTTTTTCCACTTTATTATTATTGTAAGAATAGAATATAAGTAATAAGTTGTATTTTGGGTGAAATGACGGTTTTAAATTAAAACACTTTATTTATTAAATAACCTAATAAATAAAGTGTTTTAATTTAAAACCGTCTATTTACTCAATAAACAACTTATTACTTAGATACCAAGGACAACATATTAACAAAATAGAATATATTGGAATTGAATGATTTTACTTGTGAATTTGCTTAATTATTAAATCGTCAAAGCGAAACGAAGCATATGCAATTAATTATGAAAAGTCTTTATATTGATATGGCGATTGATTTCTTTTAAAGAAACATTAATTGGTGTAATTCGTTTGGTAAAATAAACTTGACTAGTGTACCCGTGCAAAACCTTTTGCATGTATTTTCATATTGTTTTCAAAAATCGATATTTTGATACAGACCTACGACAATAATTTTATTCCTCTTGCATTAGTTTCCATTTACAGTTATTTTTCTTTTGATTTAGCTTGATCCATCAAATTGTCTCTATATTTAATTGGTTATAAATTCAAAGAAAATGTATGAGATCTGTTATGATGCTTACCCCGAAAGAGCTGTCACAATTCATTTTTAGAAAATCTAACCTCATTTGATACATTTACGATTTTCACTATTTTTTTATGATCTGAGACTAAATTTTAGACTTGGTACAGTCCATGTAATATTTAAAAACTCTATTTTGGCATTAAATTAACTAGAACTTACACGTTCTTAAATTGTTTGGAAAATAAAATAAAATTTATTTGTCTATTAATATTTGGAATATTTGCGCTAAGAAAGTAACTAATTTAAATGTACACTTCAATTGTCAAAGTCGACTTGTCAAACTGTTTGTAAAATCTCCGACATACGTACATATTTGCATTTCTCTCACACTCATGTCTCGTGAACATCGAAGGATTTTCTCTCTTTACGTTCCTCTTCACCCCGCTACTCCCTCGTCTTTTTTACTATTATCGCTTGAAATCCCCCTTTTAAAGAAATTTCACCAAAAAAAAAATAGCGATAACATATCTGTGGACTAAAGGCTTCAGTTTAAAATTGTGTCAATCGGTTTAGTAGGGATGGCTGGCGGATTGTCTAGAGATTTAGGGCTTGTGTTTTAAATATATAGATTATACAAATTAAGTGATAAATAGTTGGGTCCATTTGTTACCTGGTTGCGCTTAAAAAAACACTTGAATATGTGTATTGCTTCTGACTCAACCAACTAAAAATTAGAAATATTTTGTGTTGCGGAGAGCAAATTTTCGTAAACAAAGTGGAACGCTAAAATTAAAATACTCTCTTGTTTAAACAAAGATTTTAAAGAATCTCTCGAAGTACCTTTCGTTATTATTCTTAAATATTATTATTTATTTATATATAAATATCTACGTGAAGAAAAAACTCTGTACCCCTTTTTAAGCACATTGCGCGCACGAAGGAGTATGGGATTTGGCATAGTTAAAGTTCATGTGGATAATGATTGGAGAAAGATAAAATTTATATATAATATGTGTTAAAACTACATTAAACTAAACAAAATAAAGTACGTTCATACACTGTAAAAAAATAGCGGAGTGAATTACGTTCGAATTTCGACCACAGACTGGGCAGATAGTTATTATAATTTTATAAGAGGTAAAATCATTGATAATGCTAGACAATAAACATTTTGATTTGAATTTTAGTAGAAACACTTTCCTCTGACAAAATAGGTACACGGAAGAATGTAATAGCGACGATGCGTTATATGTTAAATGGTGGAAGTGCCGATTTGTATGGTGGAAGTACGGGTACATGCGATAAAATACTCGAATATTTGACACTTGCGGCCCCGCCCGGTTTCACCCGGTTGCAAAAGAACGAATAGGGGAGGGACATGCGTACACAAATTCCTCTTAGTTTACCGAGATGAATGTTGTGTCCAAATTTTATGATGATCGGAGTTACCGTTCAAAAGTTTTTGTCGGACGGACAAATTTTGAATTTATATTTTGTGACATTTTTCATTGATGCTAGGCTATTATATAGCCTATAACCTTCCTCGATAAATGGGCTATCAAATTTTTTCAATTCGAACCAGTGGTTCCAGAGATTAGCGCGTTCAACCAAACAAACTTTTCAGCTTTATATCATATTTGATTTGACAACTTGAATTCAATATAATTCAAACGGAGAAATTTAACATGTAAAGTTAATAAGTAAAAACTGAAAATGAAGTACAATCAAGAGGCACGTTTCAATAGTCACGTTGTCATCAAAGGACTGTTTGAAGCGGTCGCGGTCGTTAAAATCGCCGCACCAAAACATAGTCTCGATCGGTTTTACAATTTCAAAATATTAAATATAAAGCGGTGCTAGAACGCCCTTAACAACGAATCAATTTAACAGATGAACATTTTACAGTTTAGTCAGTGAGCCATACGTAACACAACCCACATTACCTATAGTGTATATACAGTTACTACATCAGTATTACATAACAATATTATGACTACATTGAACGAGTAGCGCACCTGATTTTATACCGGGTTACATATGTCACTAAATATATAGCTTTATGTATAAATGTTGTTATTTGTGATAGGTAGTGTCCGACCAAAGGTCGATTTCTATCCAAAGCCGAAAGCGATTAATCGGCTATCGCCACAACATTTGGCCGGAGCCGAAGCCGAAGACTTAAAAACCCTAAGAAATTTAGCAATTTAGTAATGGCATAACATACTAACAGTAATAAACCACTTGCTGTATTCCAAACGAGGTTACAAACAAACATACATACAAACAAACTTACAAGTGAAACTAATATAAAGCGTGCAAAAAGGTAATTTTAATCGTCTCTAGAAGTCGCCACGTTCATCGCGCTCTCGCTCATTCGTAACAGTTCGTAAAATTTCGTCGCTTGTATGAAACCTTCAGCGTTGGCCAAAACTTTGGCTCATTTTGGCCGAAGCCGAAGGTGGGTTTTTTGGCCGAAGCCGAAGCTTCGGTCGTACACTAGTGATAGGATATTTCAAGTGAAAATTATTCAACTATTCTATTGTTAAAATAGTAATAGTATTTTATTCATTTCGTAATACTTACAAAGTATGTAAAACACGCCAAACATAGAATAATTTGCGAGAATTAATATCAGCCACTGAACAGTGATCGATTAAAAACTCTTGTTACGTTATTATTTTTCTTGTGGGGGTTGGTTGGGTTTTTAAATAAACAGGTTCGAGCATTAAAGTTTTAACACGTATAATTTAATATATAAAAATAAATTGACAAATTATAACAATACACAAAATATATAATGGAAATAAACAATAGGTTCAAATGGCTAATTTACTTTCATCGGTCAACAGAGTACTTTTAATTAAATACTCCCATCAGTGCAAATAACGATATTATTTGTACGGTCACATTCAATTTTACATAATAATAAAGTTAATGAGTCTAGCGGTCTGAAGAACCCTAAACCCGGGCGGGACTCTAATTATATTTAACTCGGATCTCTAGGTCATTCCTACGTTGTGTTTTTTTATTAGGTCATTATTTGTATCCTCGGCACGGTCATTGAATTTAATACGGTCGTTGCGGTCGTGGGTCGATTTACGCTAAGGTCTGGAACAGACGAAATCCCGATCATGAACCAGAACCCTCGCGGTGGTCAAGCAGTGTGCTATTAGAAGACACCGGGAAACTTATCGGAGCAGACGACAGCACGATCGTACTTCAATAGTTTCCAGATCTTCGGCAAGCGAGCTGAGAATGAATCCACAAAATGCTGGAATAGACGTAACACGATCGTAAACCAGCACTTAAAGGGCTATTCAAAGCTTTCCCCGTTAGACTAGATAGGCCATACTAGAATAGACGGAACACGATCGTAAACTAGCAAGCCACTGAGCCAACAGGGTGGTCACTGAAAGACCAATTTTTATGCGCACTGTTGCTTGACACCAATAAATGTCGAACCGCAGTAGGTACGACCGCTAATCATTTTTAATAAGAAATATTAATTAAAAAGGAAATTAATGAGTAGCCATCTATTG
The DNA here is from genome assembly GCA_963575645.1 of Xanthostigma xanthostigma. Taxonomy (NCBI): domain Eukaryota; kingdom Metazoa; phylum Arthropoda; class Insecta; order Raphidioptera; family Raphidiidae; genus Xanthostigma; species Xanthostigma xanthostigma. The sequence continues at coordinate 19,484,267 of OY754467.1, forward strand.
GCGGACAACATAATATTAATTACAAAAATATAAGTTCAATTAGACGCGGCGCTAATACGTACTCAATACCGGTCTCTGCTTAATCATAAACGCGTCTGAACACAATTTCGTGTACCTATTACTGTACACGAATATAAAGCAAACTAGATTTTACCGTGATATTAATATTATTAAATTAATATCGTTACACTCTTCAATAGAGCAGTAGGCATTTTTTATTAAATATTTACTTGCAGTTTTTTTTTAAACTGAATCTTTCAGTTCAACAATGCGTTGTGGAAGTTTATTTGAATGGAATTTTTAACTTGCCGCAATTTCTGATATTGTAACAATTGTTCACAGTGTTAATTCTGACTGAACATAAAGATTTAAATATGTAGAGTGATAGAGTGAGTAACGACTTAATTAAATAACACAATCTCCAGTAAGTAAGGTATTATACAACGCTCTTTCTTTATAGATTAAAACACCGCATGTAATTGTCTCTCTCAGATTGCATTTCATAGTATTATACGCATAGGTTTTTCAAAAAATATGTGTTTTGGATTCAAGTGACCTCTAAAAAAAAAATGTTATGGAATTTTGAAAAGTGAATTTTGATCTAAAATATTACTCTTCCGTACTTATGGTGTGGGAATAATAAAAGTGGCCATATGGTTTTAAAGAATTTTTACGTTTCTTTTTTTTTTGTAAATGACTTGTATCCCAACTAGGCTATCAATAAATTCAAAATGATGTCGAAACACCTCTATACCTTTAAATAAAAAAAAAAAAAAAAAAATTCAAAATTGTATGCAATTGTACTACTTTCATTTATTCTCAGAAAACATAATATAAACAATGACAGCACGAGCTCGATAAATTAAGAAAAAAGTAATATGTAAATTTCAGTATCCCATGAGAGACGTGCTCCCTAATGTGTCATACATTTTTAAATCACTTTAAACATCTATGTTATTATAGCGAATGTAATGTGGACAAAAGTATTTTAGATTTATTTATTGCACGACAATATGTTCAGTAATTATTGTTGATTTTTATAATTATTGTTATTTATTTTTCTGTGCTTGAAAAAGTCTAAATTCATAGACGAAATGTAGTACAATAAATACATATCTAATAGAATTTTTGTCCACAAACCTGAGATTTTTCTTAATATTGTTATCACGATTGACACGAGATCTATTATAAATAAAAATGACGACAGTGTACTAAGCAATCATTTTTAGTCGATTTCAGTTAATGTCAAGTTTCGAATTAAAGATATTATAATATAAACTACGATAAACGAGTTATTGAACAAGTTCTACGAAAAAGTTGTAGGCAGATCATATATTTAGCAGGAACAGTATTATCTAAATTGCTTTTATTTAAGGTTTTAAAGTTTATGAGCGTGGAAGCCAGTGTTAGTAGAAAATATATTATCATAGAATGATCATCACTTTTAATTCTTAAGGACAAGCAAAACTATAAAAATATTATGATACAAGCGGTTCCGTCAGGTATCGCCCGAATTTGTAGATTACCACCGTTTTTTTCGTCGGCTTTCGTTGTAAAATTGGTCTCCACGAAAAGCGTTTTGATTTTAAAGCGATAATATATAGCCTATGTTCATGCTGAAGGTGAAAAAAATGTTTGAAATCGGATAAGTAGTTTAGGAGATTACCTCCTACATCCAAATTTACAAACTTTACCTCTTTTTAACCGACGAAAAACAAAAACGGAGGAGGTTCTCAATTCGACGCGTATATTTTTTTTTTTTTTTTATTTTTTTTTTTTTTATTTATGTATGACCACGCATAACTTTTTACAGAGTAGTCCGATTTTGATAATTATTTTTTTGTTTGAAAGGGTATACCCCGAAGTTGGTCCCATATAAATTTCGTAGAAAAATTCCAACCCTAAGGGTAGGAAAACAGGGGATGATTGATTGTTCACTCACTGATTGTAATGTATGACCACACATAACTTTTTACAGAGTGGTCCAATTTTGATAATTATTTTTTTATTGGATAGGGTATACCTCGAGGTTCGTCTCATATAAATTTGGAAAAAAAACTCCTACCCTAAGGGTGGGAAAATAGGGGTGATTTATAGTTCACTCACAGATTTTCATGCTGAGTTGTGTATTACAATTATAAATTATATAGCCACAAAAAATTATAAAATAAAAACTTTTTAACAAAAAAATTAAACCGCCGAAAAACTGAAAAGCAAAAAATAATACTATCTAAGTAGTTGAACGTATGTGACAGTCTAGTATATCTAAGTAATTTTGAGTCGGCGTCAAACCATCAATGAACAAAGATCACTAAAAGAAATAACTAAATCAAATTAACAATGATACGTGAAATCTCCAGCGATAAACATTAACATTCCAAACATGCGCTCTCCACACGACCACTCGCAAAGACGTATGCCCTCAGTGTGCCCGTTCGGGTTGCTCTGTCGCTGACATTAACTTCGTGAACGCTCAGAGATTTCCGGCGAAGGATTGTTGACGCCGACTCAAAATTACTTAGATATACTAGACTGTCACATACGTTCAACTACTTAGATAGTATTATTTTTTGCTTTTCAGTTTTTCGGCGGTTTAATTTTTTTGTTAAAAAGTTTTTATAACATTAGTATAGCTATAGATTTTACAAATATAACATTACTTCTCAAATTACCAAATTTGGTTTGATTTTCATATGTAATTAATTGTTTTCTTTTAATAGAGTAATTATATTCCCTCTCGTTTCATTTATATTGCCTATATGAGTTAAACAAACAAATTCAACAGAAATTGAACAATAAGTACGCTCATACACGTGCCTATCTTTGAACTGTTATAGTGCGTGTTAAATCTCAGACAAGGTGTAGTAAAAAGAGTGTTATTTCTTAAGTTTTTATGGGTTCACGCGAAATTACAGAGGTGATCACATTCGTGAATTTGTCCTTTGGGGCAGAACACTCAAATTGTAAATGTTAACCAACTGTTATATGAAACACTGCTTAAGGGAACCGTATTGTGGATATCAGTATTTATATACGAACATTACCCACGGTTTCGCCCCATTTAATGCCAATTTTGACATGAACAATGTTTTTTGGGTTACACAAAGTATTGTCAAAAAAAATGATTTGACAATGACATCACATTGTGATCATATAACTACAGTTTTATACATGCAGGGGCAATCTAATGCTGTTATGAAACTCCCTGTATTCGGGGGTCCTCGACTACTTTGCTAGTTTACTTAGGGGTCCACGATTACCTGTTATTTGGGAACCACTGCTATAGAGTACCTAAGGTGTAACAAGTAAGACACATTTACAAAATTTCATTAAAATCGGTTCAGTGGTTTTGGAGATTAGCGCGGCCTAAATTGTGACACGAGTATTTTATATACCGCATGTTTCAAAAATCTCGGAACGACTTGATATTTTCTATCGGGCCTTAAGGTTCAAAATCGAGCTTTAGAGATCTAAAAAGTATCGATTACTGAAATTTCTCCTCAAAAAAGAATATTTTAGGTAAAAGTAAGTCAATCATTCCAAATTTAGATATTTTCTGTACAGGACCTATTTTTATGTCCTCCTTAGGGACTCTACTAGCGACCTGACGATTAAAAAAAATACTGTGACGTATTCGTATGTAAAATTTTCCGCAGAATCCAAATACGAAATTAAAAGTATAGTTTCCATTTAAAATTTCAAATTTGGGCCCTACGGGAGTCTTTTAGGGTACTCGGACCCAAAATCTAATTTTGCCATTCTATAGAAAAGAAAAAGTTATTAAAAAAACGATTTTGACATTTTTAGTCCGTCTTTCCCGATAAGAAATATTAAATCGTTCCGGGACTTTTGAAACACCGGTATATAGGTAGATAGATATGTTACAGTACCGCTATCTTAGGATACCTAGGCTTTAGGAAACTGACTTTAGTGTTTCGGACTACATTGTATTAAAAAAATATACAACCTTAAGAGATAAATTCTCAGCAAGAATAAAATGCAGTCGAGCTTATGTTTATCGTAATCCCGGTCGGTCGTATTACCAACACTAGTTATAGAACTGTGAACGTTTACATATAAAAGCGACGAGCTTTTTAACAACTTTGTGAGCCTTTTCACTGCTGAGATTTATATGTACACATTCTGTATACTTCTCCACTGTACCGTTTACATACACATATTATGCTTGTTTTATTCCAAATAAAATGAATTCGAAAAAAAAACAGGATGTTGATATCATGTGTCACAGTTGAAGAATTTGTAACAATGAAAATTTTGTTGAGACACGATTTAACTAATAATATTTTCAAAATTGATAAGGTCATAATTCTATATCAAAATACACAAGTTTATTCAATGTGTTAACGCTGATACTTAAAAGTAACGGAGATATTAAAGGAAATAGACTATTTTCGTCACTAATTGTTAATTATAAAATCAAGCACACAAACAATTTGCAAGCAAACTTAGGGGGTTGAACTACACCCTAAAACGAAGCGATTCCAACAATAATCTCGCCTGTGCCCGAATAATACACTGTTTAATGTTTTTACCTCCTCGCCGTCTAGCCTATCAAATATGTTGAACAATTGCGAACACTTTAAATTCGAAAAAAATTGTTTTTTGAACTCGAGGGACTTCAAAGCGAAAAAAACATTCCATAGCAAATTGGGCAACGGGACCATTCCAACTTCAAAAATGCTGACATTTGATATGTATAGTATAATGAAGAAAAGAAAATTTCTGTTATTGCGGGAGGTGACGCAGGTAATGGCCAGTATTCACTATGAGATTTGCTGTTCGTTGCCACGGTTACCTACATAATATGTTCAACGTCATGTAAAAAGTAATAAAAGCATGCTTAACTAGTTTACTTCTGACAGATCTACAAAACAAAAGAATAGCCGATTTTTTTTAATTTTCAAAACTATAAGGTTAGAAAAAAAATTTTTTACGAAATTTTCTTGAAAAAATAAATAGAATAATATGGACCGTTCAGAAAAGTATACCATTATTATATAAAAAACACCGTTATAGCATATATCTCTTCTGCGCATGTGCCGATTTTCCCCAAAAATAATAGGGCTCTTCATATTTGCGTATCAAACATCTTCCCAAAATTTGGTTTCAATCCGTTTATCCGTTTGACCTGTATCGTGTTCACAGACTAACAGACAAACAGACGCCCAGAGTTTTTCCAGAAATATGTTTTAATAGATTCGGAGGACCTCAAAACGAAAAGATATTGTTAAAATTTGAAAAGTGACTTTTGTCCTAAACTAGACCCATTGCCCAATTGTGGGTTGGAATGGTAATTGTAAAATTAGTACCATCCCACATTTGTGAAGTTGGAATTATAAAAAAACAATACCTACCCAAAAGGCACCGCTGGCCCTTTTTTTTGTCTATTTGCACTATTAATAAATCGATACGTGCTTACATTATAACCAAATAATATAACGCATATAGCCACGCTGCTGCGCGTTTACTAAATAAAAAAAAAATAAATAAATCGATACAAATTAAAATATAAAAATATCTTTCAGATGAAGAAAACTTTTAGTTTAATATTGATTTAAAAAATATATAAGGTCTAAGGGGGAAATAGTATATTATTTTAAAACACATAAGATGAACGATAACAACGTTTAATATTGATTTAAAAATCGTGTATATTCCATATTCATATGAAATATATTTTTTCGTGCAGTAATTATTTTTCTAATTTAGTTGTGCGTTCATTCGAAAAAAAATTCTTTCAGTTCTACAAAAACTCATTATTTTGAAGAGAAATTCAAATTGGAGGAGACTTCATTTGACAGTATAAAGCATGTGCTTATGGAAACTTCTTTACACTTTTATGTGAAAAAAATATAATAGACTTTTGCTTGTTGTGTATATGTTACAGTCTATACCCGAATTCGGAATTCAGACAGTAGTACTAGTATGGCATTGGAATCTTCTTTGCGTTTTTTAATTAACTTTTCCACATCAATGATTCTTATTATATCAAAGCGATTTATTCTTCTGTATTGTTTAGCAGTTTTAATTCAGCTTTCAACAAATTTGCTTTCTTAACATCATTTAGTGTAGTAAGGTAATTATATCATAAAATTATGTTTCAAATGTTTCCAATAAGCGAACTAGTTGAGATTCGAATTCATCTTGCATTTTTACTTAATTATTACACTGAATATCTCACAATTCTATTAATTATAACATTCAGGAGAACAATTCAATAGATATAGGTACTGAAATAAGAACATAACCGTACTTTTGTTCGGGTTCGGACGTTGATTGAATGAAACAAGCAGAACTAGTAGGTACTGTCCATTCAGAAGTAGTTTTGATCAATTGAAAATGAGCGAAACTAGTTTTGCTCATTTTATAACACTCAATACCCGTTTAAATGTAAGATTTCGGGTTTGGACAAATTTCATTGGTTAAAACTAGTTTTGCGCATTTATTTCGGTCATTGACCGAATTCGGGTTTCGTATACATGAAAGTTTTTTTTTCCTTTTATTCAGTATAGGTATAATATTATGTATTGTCTGAAAAATTGGTCGATAATTTTATTTATTTTTGTTTATTAATAAAAATTTTCAAAAAAAAAACAAGATTTAAAGTTTTAAATTTTTATAACCTGCACGACCTCTACAGCATGGAGCAAAACAGCCTATTCGTGAAAGTTCCCATATTAATTAACGAAGTAGTGCACATTAGACCTACGCCTGCAACCAGCAACAACAATCAAATCAGTCGTGTGCAATTTCTGTCTAGCCATGCTGGATCGATAAAACTGTTTGAAAACTGTAAAATATCTACTACACATTATGAAACTTGCGCTAAATTTTACTAGTTGCTGCCGGTTTATGCGTGGTCTTTAAAGATCTTAACACAATTAATAAATATGTCGCGAATGTGCATTGTGCGCCTTTGTTTTGTGACCCTCGCTCACTGGTTTTCTCGCAGTTGACTGCCAGTCTCGAGGTCTGCGTTAAGAAGTATGATAGCTTCAAAAATCATAAACATACTATAATTATATTTTATATGGGGTCGTGCAAAAAATATTTTTCAACTGTATCGCAACTGCGTTCAACTTACAATAATTAATTAACATTTTCATTATACAGTACCTTTTATTTCGTTCAAAGGTGACAAAAGCGCATTTATAAATTCAAAAACACTATTCCTCTTAATAAAAATGGCAGACTATACGTCTTATGAAGTTTTAAAAAAAATTTACTGCGATAATTTTCACTCAGTTTTAACATATGGTATTATAATATTATGGGGTTCATCTGCAAAATCAATTAACATCTTTAAGTTACAGAATAGAGCCATTAGAATTTTAACAAAATTACCGGCGAGACCTTCTTGTAAAGAATATTTTAAACAAAATAAAATTTTAACATTTATTGATATTCAGCAATCTAGATTCTCAGCGAACAAATATAAAAATACGGAGAAAATTATTTAAATAAATAAAATTGTCGACCAATTGTTCTCAGACCAATATATTGTTTTTTTTAAATAACTCTCTCTTTATGGGTACTTTGATATCCATGACTACGTATTAAATTTTGTTTGTTATTAATTTTTCATTAATTCTTTTGATTCTTTCAAAAATTTCAATCATCGTACATAATATTAAATAACTAATACTAATAATTTTTATATTTTTTAGATTTTTCTGAAGAAGATCCAAAGCCGGATCGAAACGTCATCTTATGTTATATTGATTTGTTATATTTTTATTTTTTGTCAATATATTGGTCTGAGAAAAAATGATCGATAATTTAATTTATTTGAAGAGTTCTATTCAGACGTTAATCAATGATTTGTACGGAGCAAATTATTTGGCAATTTCATTTTATAATAAGCTACCTCAAAAAATAAGACAGTTACCAATAAATAAATATAAAAAAGAAATTAAGGAAACTTTACTAAATAGTGCTTTATATGATTTTAAACAATTTTAATTCAATGTCTTTTTTGTCAATATATTGGTCTGAGAAAAAATGATCGATAATTTAATTTATTTGAAGAGTTCTATTCAGACGTTAATCAATGATTTGTACGGAGCAAATTATTTGGCAATTTCATTTTATAATAAGCTACCTCAAAAAATAAGACAGTTACCAATAAATAAATATAAAAAAGAAATTAAGGAAACTTTACTAAATAGTGCTTTATATGATTTTAAACAATTTTAATTCAATGTCTTTTTTATATTGTATCGTAATAACTTTGTATTGACGTGTTTACTTAGTGAACAAAATAAATATTATTATTATTATTAACTATTTTATAGAATAATTTAATAAACGAGTTATGTTCAATTTAATTAAAAGACTTTGAACGTTTAGAAATCGCTTAATGTAAACGTCGCGTCGCTTAATCTAAACAAATTAGAAGACTTGTAAAGCTAAGCGACAACCGCGTAGGTACGTAGTTTTAAGAGACAAAGTTTTTAACAACTTTACAGGTGTGAACTACGTACTTTAGTGTCGATGCTCAACTTGTCGGTTATATATGTAATTTTTATTTAACCTGTATTCCTTGACAACAACGTTAAAGTTGCAAAGTGTAGTTGAAAAGTTTTACGTACATAACTCATCGTGTTTATGCAACTTTATTTAAGACCTTCATCGTAAACAAAAAAAATGAACACATAAAGTCTATTTTTAACATCAGCTGAGACGAAATACTTATATTTTAAAACGTTTTTGAAAATCATTGAAAACTGGGGTTCCATTATTTTTATAGTGAGATCATCACCCATTTTTTGCTATTGAGAGATAGAATCCTTATTGTCTAAAAATAGATTAAAAAATACTTTTTTGGCAGTTTTAACTATATGTGTAATACTATGTTTTCAAAAAGTGTATTTTAGTTTAGTTTAGGCCAAAAATCACTTTTAAAAATTTTACATCTTTTCGTCTTGAGGTCCCCCAAATCAAAAAACATTTTTTTGGAAAAACTCTGCGCGTCTGTTTGTCTGTTTGACTGTGAACGCGATACTGGTCAAACGGATTAAAACCAAATTTTGAGAGGATGTTTGGTATGCAAAATGAGGACCCCTATTATATTTTGGAGAAAATCGACTCATGCGCAAAAGAGATATATGCTATAAAACGGTGTTTTTTTTATATAATAATGGTATACATCTCATAACGCCCTATTATTCTATTTATTTTTTCAAGAAAGTTTTGTAAAATTTTTTTTTTCTAAACTTTATAGTTTCGGGAATATTTTGAAAATAAAAAAATCAGTTGTCTTTGGTTTTGTCAGAAATATTATTTTTTTTTGTTATACTATATCAAACAATATTTTTGAAGGTGGAATGGTCCCGGCGTCCAATTGGCTAAATTTTTTTTTTAATAAAAATATTTTTCTGCGCAATTAACGCAAACAAGGACCAATAAATAAAAGTTGATGACTAATTTTTCAGATTTATTTTATTAATATTTAATTGACGTTTCAATGTTTAGTTATTTAAGTAATAAATTCAGACGAGAATTGTTAATTCATGTTCAAAATATACACCTTACAGAGTGTTTTTATTGCGTCATAAGCATACCAAAACTTTTTACACAAAACTGTTTTATAGCCTATATTTTGTAAGATAGTTTCTAACCGTCAAAAGAAAAAAATGTGGGACAATCCCAGTGGATCACAATAAGACGTGAAGGTATAAAAAAAATAAATGCCTCAATCATTATTTGTAGTAAATCAACAGGGGTCTTTTTTGCGCTTTGACTTTTCTCGTATTTAGACGCCCTGCCCCACATTTATTGAGCCGGATCTGCTCATTTAGATTCTAATTTTTGTCTAAAATATTATTTCAACTTGTCATCAAATATATGTTGCTAAACATATAAACAAACGTTCAAGTTTGACATGTTAGTAAAATGTTCACGCCGATGAAATTCGTAAGACTAAGTAATAACAGTATAGGATAGCTACAGTTAGCTAGAATTGTTAAACGCTCTCGCATGATGTGAATAAACTGTTATGAATATACTTTAAATATGAGAAAGATTAAGTGTTTGGATAAGTCACTGTTGAGTAACTAATAACTCATTCCGCGGCGATAGTAGAAAGATTCGGGTTACAATACTGACGGTGACAGTATTTAAAAATAAAGTTTCCTTAATGGCATTGCAACAATGTGTATTTCTTAACAATTGTATCAAACTGCAGCTATTCTCTCGAGTGCAACATTCAATAGAATATCAATTGCAGTTAATGGTAAAATTTTAATTTAAAGACACGAATTCAGTGTTTCTTTGTAAATTTTCCTATGGTAAAAAAAAATACAATTTTGACTCATTTATATTTATACTATATCTATTAAATTGCGGTGAGCGTGTGTTCGTAATTCTTCTCTTTTTAAACGACTTCACCGATTTTGATAAATTTTTTTCGTACTTATGGGGTCACTTGGATGGTTCTTAGCTATAGCTAGACCCAGTAGGAGACGCTGTTGTCGAGATCCAGGATTATTTTTTTTTTAATTTTCTGACCAATTTTTTTCTATATTTATTTGGATTTCTTACATAAAAAAAACTTAGAATCCCAAATTTTCAGCCTCCCAGTACCTCTCAATATATTTTGTGAGCGAGGTCTGTGGCAGGACAGCCTGTGCTTTCCAAGTCCGCTAGTATATTTAAAAAAAAAAACAAACAAAATAGAACAAATAAATTCCAATGACATATTAATATGTAGTAGGTGCCGGTTCTAGATTCATATTTTATATATTATTACACTATGGAAAAAAGAGAAAAGAACATTACAAAATCGAATATTCCCTCAGGTTTTTATATCTATAAAATGAAACATATTTGGTATCTATATTCTATTATTTTATTTTATCTTTCGTATTCAAAATGTTCTCACATAAAATTACTGACTGTAACAAAACTTTGGGAAAAAATACATTTCACAGACTCTAAAATCATTTTTTGTTTAAGGTAGTATTGTCGGTTAGAGAGTTACTGTTCAGAATTAAAAATGAAACTTGGTATTTGGTAGATTTCAATAAGATAATATAAATCATCAAAAAGTTCAAAAAGCTACAGAGAACCAAAAAAAAGTAATTAATATTAAACTTTTTTTACATTTAACATTGAACCTTAAGAGAAATCACATATTTTATTAAATTTTACAAAAAGTACTGTTCAGATTTCAATGAATTTTGTATCGACAGAAAGAAAAAATTTTTTCAAACATTTGGATATTTTAAAAATTGATGTTCAGAGCATGTAATAAGAGTAATTAGCAATAATGTATTTTTTATCTTGTTATTTATTATTATATGTGGCAACTCTGACATTTTTAAAACACACGTATAGCTTTTTATATGCAAATTCTAATATTTTGAGTGAAACGGAGTTATTGTTAGTTACATACTTTTATTCCATACTGAGCATAGGAATAAAATCGCAGTCGAACTATTAGGGTGCAAACATATACTTTTGTCTTTTTTTACGCCGTAATCACTGGCGTATCCAGGAGGGCAAGGACAAGGTTAAAAAAAAGATGTTTTATAAACATGAAACGCTGACATTTGATTGTATCTTTATCATGACAAGTTATCATTAACCCTTTATGAGAAGAATATATTTTTCAGCCTTCTATTACAATTATTGATAATTGAGACCACGTATAATTTGTTTCCACACATTTTATTTATTTTAGTGAATACAAAAATATAAAAAGGCATTACTAATATAAATAATTATATTTTTTATATGATATGAGCAATAAACAATATATCTCAACGCATTAAATTTCAGAACCTTGTCCGATTTCGGACATTGCCCGATGTGGCTCGGGCATTGTCGACATTGCCTGGATTCCCGACATTGACCGTAACCTATAGATATAGATTATGGTATACGCGCATAGAGTATCTTAAGAATCTATTTCAACCTACCGTGCCAAAAGAAGTTATACTTCTCTAAATGTTTGAGGCGTGTTTTAGTGGCATTCTGTGTATGCTCAGGCGCAATACTAAAGCAGATGGGTACTGTCAACGAAGTGAATTATTGAAACAAGCAGCAGTAATGGATATTTAAATAGAATATATTCATACAGACGTCCATTAAACAGTAGTCGTTGCGAAACAAATTAATGTTGTCATTTCTATGCGACATAATACATTTCTATGGCCGGAAGACAAAATCGCTTATATCGAAAATTTAATAATAATAGGTCTGTTTGATATATTAATGCAGCAAGGAATTCACTTGGAGGGTGGGGGGTCGAACTCTGGATCAGAGACAATAAGTAACAACTTTATTTATGTAAAATTATAATATATGCTCAACGAGGAAAAAGTACGCTCTGGTGTCGCCGTCGACACAGGTAGCGTCCGATTATTGACAGTAGGTTGTGAATCATCGGAAACATTACTGCGTTACAGCTGTCCAGCGCTTCTAGTGGTGTAGTGGGCCATTCCGCAGCAACTATTTTTGACCACTTTGTTCGCCACACCGATAACACCTCTTCAAAACTTATTTGATTTGACAAGTTAACTAAATACTTTCATGACTCCGTATTGTTTGTAAATGTAATTGTTAGTTACGAAAAAACTTATTTCAGCTTGTACTGACTTGCGATCAACGCCCAAGCGACTTATGATATGAAATTAAACAATGAAAGATGAGTGAGAGAGATGGAGCAGTTCTGTCACTCATCCTTCATTGTTTCATTTCAGGTGGATGCCGAAAAACGTGGAATCCTCAGATCCGAAAAAAGAGTCGAAATTTTTTTAATAGTACCTATAAAACGGTGGATTGGTAAAAAATTTCGGGGAAGGGTGAACCCCCAACCCCCCCTGTCTATGGCCTTGCAATGCAGTATAGAAATTTACTCCAAAAAGTGTACGTTAGGTTTACCAAAATTATTAATTATAGCAATATAATTGTTTCGCCGAAAGTGGTAACAGTAAATTATTCGCGTATCCTACTAGAGAAAAAGTTTAAATTGTTTTTTGTTCAACTCCAGATTTACTATTAGTTCAAGAAATAATGGCAAAAAATGAGATGAAAGTTATATTATTCTAGAAGGCCGTCATACTGGACCATCCTATTTTTTTTTGGTGGAAGCGTTGAAGCTACATCAAGATCACCTACACTTTTTTAACTAGAAACTCATATTTTTTGTCTCGGATTATTGTTATTTGGGTCAAAGAAAATAACTTTTATTCCAAACATTTTTCGATCGGATTAAAATCCGAGACGAAAAATATGGGTTTCTAGTTAAAAAAGTGTAGGTGATCTCGATGTAGCTTTAACACCTCCACCGTAAAAAAATAGTAGGGTCTAGTATGACGGTCTCCTAGAACAATATAACTTTCATCTGAAACATTTTTGGATATCATCAATAGTTATTGCTCTATAACAGCTTAACTGCTCCAGCCTGTATATGTTTATAATCATTTAAATTGACAAAGAAGCCATTCATAATTTCGATAATCTGACTTCAGATTTGTATTCAGCATACTCAGAAACGTCAGTATACAGATTTTCATAATTTTTAATCGATCTCTACTCTAGATATTCCATTTTGTAGTTTGTTTATCAGTTATTTGTTCATAAATAAAAAAAAAACAATTTGCCGAAAAAATCGAAGGTGACATTTTTTGTTAACACAATTTAGAAGGTATAGCAATTATTGTCATCAAAAAATATGTAGGGGAGAATTATTCCGAATATAAGGCCTGTTTTCGGCTAATTTGACTCCACTATAACTTTTATAGAAAAAATAGTGGTTGTCAAATTTGTAGCTTAGAAAATTGCCAAATTTAACTTGTAAGATTTGATTACACACAGGACAGGTGAAACTAAATGAAAGCTTGTAAAAAACGACCAATTCATGAATATTCTGAATAAAATGACGTTGAAATTTTTCAAACTGATTCACAACTGACGGAGATATCGCGAACACAGAAATAAGCGTGTTGAATTGTATTGCCTCAATTTTTACGGTTAAAAAATTGAGAACTTAATGAATTGACGTAGGTGATTTTACCGTATGACCATAGATTTATTTCGTGTACATTGCAGCCAATATTAACAGCGGATTATATTATTTCTACTTCACAGTCTCCACGAACACACTGCAGAATTATAAACAAATTCAGTTGAATAAGTTTGACTTACATTTTATAGACATTTATCAGTGCTACAACATAATTCGAATTAAAAAAATTCTAGCCAATTCTAACTTCAAAAATATTCACACTTGAATTATAATAAAGAAAATAAAATATCCGTTAACGCGTGCGGTGACGCGAGTAACGGCTGGTACTAATATAATGATATTGCTATTCATTTGCATCGTTACATGTAAAAATTAACGAAAGTGTGCTTGTAAGCAATCTAGCTAATTTCTTTGTGACATGTCTACAGAACAAAAGAAGACAAGTTTTTTTTTTTATTTTCGAAATATTTAACAAAACTGTAAAGTTTAGAAAACTTTCCTATAGAAATAAATAGAACAATAAACCGGCATGAAAAGTACCGTAAAACGGGGCTACTTTGGCAGGTTTTGACCTATTTTGAACGCGTAACTACAAGACGTGTCGTAATATCTAACTTTTTACAATTGCATCGTACCAAAGGACCCTCAGGGAGTCGATCGCCCCAATTTGGACCAAAAATGCCCAAGTATAAGTACTAAGAAAAATCATTTTTATAGGGTGCCAAAGTAGGCATAATTTTGGGGTTACTTTGGTAGGTTATCAAAATTATATTTACTCGAAAGTAAAAGCTTCTGTAAGTCTTCTTTGGCATGAAAAAAATAATGTAATGTCCAGGCTACATGTTGCCGTTTTCAGATTACAATTATTTTTATTCTAACTGGTTCAAATTAAATGTTAAACTTTTAAACGTTTTTTATTAAAATGAAAGTGTTTTCTAACAAACTTAACATATGATTCTGCAAATAAATTAACAAATAAACCATAAAATGATAACAAGCGATAATAAAATTAAAATATGTTTCCTGAAAATATGATTTTGGAAGTAAATTACACTTCAAAGTCCTTGTCCTTTGTACTGTCGTCCGAGTCAAATTTGTTAATGCAAAAGTCACACTGAAAAGCTGGGTCGTCACTTCCTTCGTTACAGAATCCACAAACCCACTTTTTGCAGTCCACACAAGAAATCCAGTCTGGTCCACGATAAGTTTCCCATTCTCGCCAGCAAATTACACAAACGTCATCAGTCTTCTTATTCTTTTTGGCCCTCTTTGGCTGGGTCCTAGATAAGAGTGCTGGAACTGTTTTTTTAGTGACAGTAGGAACATCATCGTCACTTTGTTCATCGTTACTATTAAATTCCTGTATTCCAGATGGTCCAGCCTGCTGTGTTTCATAAGATGTTCCAGCTTGTGGTTCCACGGCATCGGGTTCATTTGCATGAAGTTGTTTTCCTGGTTCCACCTTCTTACCACGCTTACGAACAACTTTTTTCTCTTTATTTGAACCGCGCATATCTTGTAAAACATCAATTAAACTTTGGTTAATTCTGTCTTCGACTTGTTCGTCTGGTGGTAAACCGTCAGGAATTTTCTTCAAAACTTCTGTAGGGTTAAAAGGAGACAGGCCAGTGGCCCTGAAGCCCGAAATTAGATTATTTGAAACATTCACACTTACAGCTGTCCACAATCTGTTTAGAAGTGTTGGAAAATGCTCCTTTGGAATTGAACCAGCCGATCTACTTTCTTTGCGCCATTTGTCGAGAATCTCTCTCCATTTTTTTTTCATCGGTGCAAAGACTGCAACATCTAGTGGTTGCATTAAATGGGTGCTGTTGGGTGGCAAGGGTGTCAAATAAATGTTATTCTCTTCACATGCCTGGATTACAGTCGGTGAAAAATGCGAAGCCAAATTATCCCCGATTACAATTTTTTGATCTGGACTGTCAAGTTCTCTAATTTTGGGCAATAAAATTTCAAAAAACCACTTTTCAAATAGAATCATATCAAACCATCCACTAGCACTATTTCCATAAATTGTTCCCGGAGGTCCCCCTCTCATCCAATTTTCGTACAAATATCCTGATTTATAGACCACCATTGGCGGTAACAAGTTGCCTGCAGCATTTCCGCACACCATTATGCTTATCGAGGCTTTCGAGTGCTGTTGGACTCTTTCTACTCTCTTCGTTCCTCTTGGAACGATGACCTTTTTTGCACCGGGGTCATCCTGGACATTAGTCTCATCATAGTTAAAAACGAGATGAGGATAGACATCTCGCAAGGCACCTTCAATGTTGTTAAAAAACTCGCGAATATCGTTTGGTCCAATCGCTGCGCGAGCTCGTTTTATGTTGGATGCCAAACGGGCACTAAGGTTGTTTCGTTTTATAAAGTTCTCAATAAAATCGTGTCCAGGAATATTGTTATGGAATTCGCGCACTACGCGACCTTGCTTTTCAACATATTTATTCAAAACATCGCGAATATCCGCTTTTGTTAATGGGAATCCCCAATCACTCACAGTCGCCAAAGTTTTTGTTAACAATTGCTCTTCAGTGGGTTCAAAAACAGTTGGGTGACCCGGGGGCTTGTTATGGGTACCATTTAGTTTATTTTGAAGAGTCCCACGTGGTATATTCCACCGCCTGCTTGCTTCTGCTTGTGACATGCCCATTTTTATAGCAGCGAGCGCGGACTCCAAAGTCTCATCGCTGTAATTTTTGTAATTACGCCCGCCTAGCTTCTTCTGGTAATGTCTCGGCATTTTTACTTACTTAAAACCTGCAAAAATGAACTAAACCTGAAATAAATTAAAAAAAATATATAAATTTTGAAAAAAAAAATAATAATAAAAAAGTAAGATGGGTGCCAAAGTTGACCCTGGGTGCCAAAGTAACCCCGTTTTACGGTATTGTATAAACAACGTTACAGCATATATCTCTTCTATGCATGCGCCGATTTTCCCCAAAAACAATAAACTCTTCATATTTGCATATATTTGCAATATCATCTCAAAATTTTGTTTTAATGCGTTCACCCATTTGATCTGTATCATGTTCACAGACAAACAGACGCACAGCAACTTCCAAAAATATGATTTTTGAATCCGGGAACCTCAAAACGAAAAATATTGTATTATTTGGAAAAGAGAGTTTTGACCTAAATTAGTATCATTCTCCACTTGAGTTGGAGTGATAAAACGCAGTACGAACCTAGTGCTCTCCAGAAACATGACAGCTACATTTGAAAAGCTCAAAGACCAAAGTAATTAAAATATAGCATAGGTACGCTTTAGAGACGGTAGTGTCTGTAGAACTGTTTGAAACGCCCGCCACAACCGTTCCTTTCGTGAAGCTTCCGTAATATTTTGCAGAGAATGTCGAAGTAAAGATTTATTTAAATAAAACATTATGTCTGGCTTAAAAAAGCTTCTTAAAATACTATGACAATTTACAATTTTTTATCAAATATTTTTTACATTTGCTATTTTTGTAAATCCACGAATAGGGTATTTTGCATCATGTAAAAAAAATTTAATAATACATATTCGTGATAGATTTTATAAAAAGCAAAAGAGAAATGTCGCCTTCTATTCATAATAATACGTTATAAATTTTATAATTCAATTTTAAAAATTGTATTTTTTAATCTGTGCTTCAAAAGTCTAAAACGCTGTTCGCCATGTTAGATTCCGGCGTGACGCCACTTCGTCTGTAAACTACCTACGTTTAAGTTGTGTTGTGTGTTATTTTGAAGTTCTTTCAAGTTATTATCGCGTTTATATATTTCTATCCCGTATTTTATTGATTTCGCAAAATGGAAGACGGTTTCGTAAAAGCAGAAAGTACTAATCTACCATGGATAAATACGTTTAATAAATAAATAAAGTTTTACTATCTTGCATAATTACTTATACTGGTAACGTAATAATCATAGCGATCTAAGATGTTTTTAATTGTAAAGTGTTACTATGGTTACTGTACACTATCGTTATTATTTACAATCCTAGTGACGTCACGAGTCGTTTTCGCGCGAAAATTCATAATGATAAATTAAAAGTCATTTTTATGGCACTATGCAGTTATAAAATATTATTGTAAAATTGTAGTGCTTCTTTATCACTTTTGGATTCATTTAAAATACTTTTCAAAAAAAATTGGTTGTCTGTAAAGTCGGTTTACGGACGATAGTTTTACGTGATAACGTATTCCGTAATACATAACCTAAATTTATATAATAATTATAATAATTCGAATCTATAATATTGCATCTTTCGCTTCAAATTTAGGTAAATTTTATTAAGTAGAATAATAAAACACTATAAAAAGTACACTATTATTATATAAAAAACAACTATGGCATGTATCTCTTTTGCGCATGCGTCGATTTTCCCCAAAAAATTTACAAAAATTTCTAGTAAAAATAGATAGAGTAAAAACCGTTTTAAAAACTATATTATTATTATATAAAACATCATTATAAGAGATATATTATTTTACGCATGCGCCGATGTTCCCCAAAAACAATAGGCCACTTCATATTTGCATATCAAACATCCTCCCAAAATTTGGTTTCAATCCGCTTATCCTTGGTGTCGGGATGATAAGAAATGTCAAAAGTGACGTTTGCAACTGTCAAAGTATTATGTTCTAATAATAATTAGTTATTCCAATAGTTAACTTAGAAGGCGTTGCATTTCACAAAATACTAATGTCAAAAAATTGAATTAAACATTAGAAATGCAGCCGTTTTCATGTTAAGACAAGACATACGTTATTTTCTAATTTCCATGTACGGCAAACAAAGACGACCGACCGCGTCGCGCCATGCATTAGACAACATTGCATTTATACAGCTATTTTTCTATATAAATTTGTATAAAAAAACTGTTTAGGCAAATTCTGTTATACGAAATCTATGTAAAATGTTCTCCTCTTTCGTTTAAGACTGGTTTCAAACCGATCTGATTTAAATTGAGCGAGAAATTAGCAAAAAGCACGCACAGGGTCAGGCGGAACGTTACGCGTTACGCGTTACGAACGTTAGGAACGTTACGTTACACTTTTTCGTGCATGCAGTCGGTGTTTTATCAATTTATAAGATTGGTGATTCATCAATTTATAAGACGTTATCACGTCAAAAACGGTGTAATAGCTTATTGCTAGTAATAATAAAAATTATAGTTTAAAAAACAAGAAGTCTAACAATCAATTTATTATGACTCTTTAATTTGGAATAAGATTATAATCTTATTTCAAATTAATTAGTTGTTCTTTTTTTCCTTATTGAAGCATATAGTCCGGGGGCCAGTAACAGGTTTTTCTTACCAATTTCCGCATGCCTCAAAGACTCGTAAAAAGCTTTAGACAGTTGGACTATGTAGCATCGTGGCCGTCAGCTGCGGCACTATCGGGGGAATAGGTAGCTTTATAGCTTCGGAAATATTTTGAAAATAAAGAAATCAGCCGCTCTTTTGTTTCATAAATCTGTCAGAAATAAACTAGTTCGGCATGCTTAGATTAATTTTTACATGACGTGGAACATAATATTATGTAGCTAACCATGGCAACGAATAGCAAATATCATATTGAATACGATCCATTACCCGCGCGATATCAGAAATTCTTTAATATAATAAAATGTCAACATTTTTGAAGTGGTCCCGTCACCCAATTGGCTGGAATTTTTGTGTATTTTGTCAAAAGAAAAATTCAACTTAAAATTAATCAACGAAGATTTGTGCAAGTGCCGTAATATACTCACTATTCGAAAAAATTATAATTTAGCAGCAAGAGATGTAATACTTCCTGAACAACCTAATGATTTTCAACTGTATCATAGCGATTGCTATCGACGCTTTACAGTTTTACCGCCAAAATATCGACGTTCCCAACTTTCTCTTCTACCACACCCTTTTTTGTATCAGCTGACAATCTTTCCCCCAATATACAAGCAGCTGACGATTTTATTTATTTTAAATATTATAAAAACTACCTTTTGACAAAGTTTCATGTGATAGGGAATGACTGAATTCATATTAATTTCGTCAAGTTCGTAAGATCAGCTGACGTAACATCCACCATCGTACAGCCAGCTGACGTTTTTTTTTTTATGAAAGATCATTAATAACTATCTTTTGACAAGTTTTCAATCGATAGGTAATGATAAAAAATATTATTCAAATAAATAAAATTATCGACCAATTTTTTTTAGACTATACCTATATTGACAAAAAATAATAAATTATAAATCAATATTTCACTAGATGACGTTTCGAAATAATCTAAAAAATATATAAATTAATTAGTATAATATCTACTTTCTAATAGAATGGAGTTTGAATTATGTATCGAATTTTAATGAAAAATTAATAACGAACAGTTTTTTGATAAGTAGTCATGGATACCTATGTACCTAACAGACGTTTGTCAAAGATTTGGATATAAAAAATATTATCTTTTTAACCGTGCGTGGGAGGCTATTCCACCGATACTGGCGCAGCTGACGGCCACTATGCTATATGGTACTACTGTCTGAGCATTTTGCGAGTTTTTCAGCCGCGCGGAAATGGACGACCTAAATAGGTCGCTGGCCCCCGGACCAATAGTTCTGTTGATTGATAAATAATTAAATAAATAAATTGTGTGTTTCAAAACATAACGGAAGCGCAGAAGAGACCCTTCTGATACGCACTGTATACTTTACGGTATACCTACGTAATTAGTACTCTATACAGGCGGTGTCACAGTGGTATCTAAATTCTAAATATAACTCACAACACATTCATAACCCACAAAACATACTTACTATGGTCTTTGATACTGGGAGTTCGGAGTACTTCTACTTATAAAATAACTCCGAATGACAAGCTTATATTCTCAAATTTTAAATCTTCCGTCAAACTTGAATAAGCTGGTACTTTTTAGAAAATTGAGGTTAAATAATGGATTAAATCATTTGGAATTATCAATTTATTTTTAATTACATACTACAAACAAATTTATTTCCATTTATCTACATAAAAATTATATACAGTGAATTTCATGTAAGACGCTATATATACATGAGTTTTGTTGATATGGTAGCTATGGAAATCATTAATACATTAAAGAAAATCATTTCACATAACGTGCAACATATACCTAAGGGAGGTTCGTATCCATTTCATGTGGAACAATTTTCTGTAATGCATTTAAAATTTACATAGCTACTATATTAACAAAACTGATGCATACATTTCGTCTTAAATCAAATTCACTGTATAGCTTCTTACATGAAATTCACTGTACAATGAAATAAAACTATAATTGATATTTAGCTAGTTTTAAGCTGTACGCGTCAAAAGCTTTTGAATGGCATTGCAGATAATAACGAAACAACGGGAACTAAAGTATTACTTGCTGATTCAAAACAAATTAATGAGAGACTGAGATTTTTCCATAAAGTATTTGTCATTATTTATAATTTCTAGCTATAGGAAACATTTCAATAATGTAAGCGAACGCAAAATAAATAACTTTTATTGGCAATTTCCGCCGGTGATCGGTGGGTACTATAAACTAACCAGTGAGCATTTTAATAGATAATTCAGTATCGCATCAATTGATAATTATTGGATAGTGGTCAGATAAAGTCAAGCATTATGTGAAATATTTCAATATTAGTGATACAAATTGTACGTATAGCTAAATGATTGTTTTATAATTTACTACAGCAGCTTGATCCGGCTTCGGCCGAGTTTGTTGATTGTTAAGAATAAACATTATATGTGGAGTTTTGGATTTTCCGGAAAATTTTGAAACAGAAAATTTTCTAAGCTACTCTATACGGTATTGTAAAAATAAACTCCCGTTCACAAGAGGCTACAAGTATACAAAACGAGTATTTTCATCAGCTCTGGATGTGATGCCCTTTTGAATTTTGTCCTTCCAACAAAACACAATAATCTAATGCTGTTTAATTTCAGCAGCCAGTACAGTGATGCCATCTTCTGGCCTCTGCCACTACCTCATTACTATCACATAACAAGAGAAATAGGTAATTCATGTTCTGCATATATTTAATAATTCACTATATGAATCACTGTCTATCTACTCAATGTGCGGTGAGCGAAGGCAACAAAGCGTATCGAAAATATATTTGCGTCTCTTTCTTCGATGTAATTCCCTGATTTCTCCGATGATAGGATTGGTTAATGTACTTGCATTCAATCTGAATAAAGTATCTCTGTTTCAAAAACATGCCTTTTTCTATGACGTTAACATGGACGTACCCAGCTTTTGGCCCAGGAGGGAGCAAATTAGAAATGTTTTAAGCCGGGTCCCCCGTGCTTGTTTTACCCTCCTGGAACGCCAGTGCTTACGGCATAAAAAAGACAGAAGTATATGTTTGCATCCTAATGGTTCGATTGCGATTTGTTTCCTATGTTCAGTACTTATAGAATAAAAGTAAATGATTTTCTGTGTGCTCTTTTATTATGAAATAGGATGCATTGACTTGTTATGAGTTTCAAATTACACAATACGACAAATCAATTATGCCCTATAAAATATTTACTAAAAAATTGCATTTCGACATTGAAAATTTCCGAAAAAACAGTAGAAAATGTATAGTATATTTAGTTATATGCCGTCATAAACTATTTTAAAGAATATATTAATATGATCAACAAATTGCATCGCATCAGAACACATTTTACACATTTTTCACTAGACGGCCTAATAGCTCGAGAACGATATATGTCTACTATAAAATGAGACGAAGAGATGAGGGTAATTAAAAAATTGTCACATTAAAGCATTGAATAATCAAATATTTCTTGGGTTAATTTATTATCACGCCTAGTCTAGCCAGAATTTTCAACAGGAAATAATTCAGTATCGAATATCAACTAATTTCAACGCAAACTACATAAACTTGTCGCTCGCCTTAACCTATAAAAAGTAAAAACATCACACAGAAAACGATTGTGCTTCTCTGCTACAGGATAACGCGAGCAGAGTCGCTGAGCCGTGATCGGCGGCAGGTTATTTTATGCATTGCATCGCATTATTATATTATTACTAAAGGTTCAGGCAGCGTATGCCAAGAAAACTCTACTTGCGATGAGCTTTTCGTCGACTTGTCTAGTTTAATTTCTCTATGTTATATACTTATCGTAACAAAAACTAAAAACTGACCAATTTTTTAATTTAAAAAACGTTCAAGTGCAAGCCGGACTCGCACACCAAGGGTTCCGTACAAACGTGGTATGTAAATCGTTCGTCCATCACGGGAATCGAGTCTCGAAGATTTTTCCCGCTTTGCCGTTGTCTCCATACATCGACATAGGTCGCGGCCAGTTTACCAACTGGAAATAAGTGTATAAACGCAAAAAAATATTTTTTCGTGATGTAACTACACGGTTTTCGATATTTTCCTTAACTTGTGCTATAAGACATTGCTTCTTGCCAAATTTCATGATTCTAGGTCAACGGAAAATACCCTATAGGTTTTGATTCCTCTGCGAGTGTCAAAATGTGCGACATAAAAGGCCGTATCTTTTGATTTCGTTGACTTAAAAGTTTGATTTTTTTCACAGCTCCAAGGGATTGCAGACCTTAGTATTTGATACTAATTTCAACTTGATATCTCCACGCGCTCCTGGGAAAAATAGTTTTGACAGACAGACAGATAACGAAGTGATAAAAGTTTCTTTTTTTCCTTTTGAGGTACGGAACCCTAAAAAGCATGTAACTGAATCGAATCAGTATTTCTCAAGATATAGGTGTAAGTATTGAAAATTTAAATACACTACATTTTATAAGCTCTAAATATTTTTTTTTGGGTTTGGGCGATCAAACTATAATAATATGTAAAATATAGATACGTCAATTTCATTCTTGTAACAATTTAGGAGCTAGAAGCAAACAGACGAAATAGAGAGAACAACACGTTTTCGCCCTAAAAAAATTGGTTGTCTGTAAAGTCGGTTTACGGACGATAGTTTTACGTGATAACGTATTCCGTAATACATAACCTAAATTTTAGTAGCTGTCAAACTTGGGCCGAAGCCTACTGCGCTCTCGCTTGCACGCACAGGGTCAGGCGGAACGTTAGGAACGTTACACTTTTTCGTGCGTGCAGCTGGTGTTTCATCAATTTATAAGACGTTATTAGCAAAATATTCATTCAAGTTTCGTTTATTCGCAACAAACGTAGAAACAATGTAATTGACGAAGTGTTATATAAACAGTTTAGAATTCATCAAAATATTACGAATCAATGTGTACTTATATTTAATAATAATGAAGCTTGTTATAAATAAAGTAATAAATAATTGAGTTACGGTTTTCGTCACAGCTCGAAAGCATCGTTCGGTATATCAACACTGTCGTGATGTATGAGTGCTCACAGTTTTATAAAACCTTCACAAACTCAGACTTTACTGTAGTTAATATCAACAACAGAAAAGGGTACACGCGATAATAATATGTATGTAGCTGGTACAGTTAAAGAAGTGTTTCCCAACTGGCGGACCTTGATTTCATTCTGAACTACAAGTAAACAGATCCATTCGTAGGCTGATAAATTCTATTTTTTATTACCCGACTGCGGCGACGCCAAACGGAGGGGTTATGAGTTTAGCAGTCTATGTATGTTTGTATTTACGGACGTTCCACCGTAGCGCCTAAACTATTCATCCGATTTTGATAAATAAGGTGTCAATTGATTTATTATCATGGCCCGGGTAATATAGGCTACATTTATTTTTGAATTTTGATCCTGGGGGTGAGCAAATTGAAAACAAATAACAAGTAAGTTAAAAATATAATTTACGAAGATTTGAAAAATATAATTTAAATTAAAAATAAGTTCAACAAATAAAACCCGACTACTGAAAAGTATGAAACAAGAAAATATTCTCATCTAAGGATAGCCATGGTCGTGCGCCATCTCATATATATGAGGCCCCTCTAGACGTATAGCGTGATGCACTTTGCCCTAGAGCTTATTATCGCTTACTATCGTTAAAATGTAATGTTTTGTTAGGGTAGGTGGAATATGACTGCAGCTATCCTCAGATGAGAATATTTTCGTGTTTAATATTTTTTAATAGTCGAGTATTAGTTTTTGAACTTATTTTTTTCTTGATTGTTAAGTTTATTTTGCATTAAGTTTTTTCAAACTTTATTAAGGGAAGGGTAAGGTTAAATCGTACAAAAGTAGGCGCATTTTTGTGAATTTTTTTCCCCAACACAGTTAAAACCAATGGTACATCAAAGTATAACATTTCAAGAATATTTTGTAAAATTTTCATGTAGAAATATTGAAAAATACGGCAATGGCAGCAATTATTTGATAGCGTTTCAGAAAAAAGTAGAATTGCGGTGCCCCTCATAACTCGGTGCTGGATCATCTGAAATCAAAACGGAAGTTTTGTCGTTAGATAATCGCTTTCCCCAGGTAATACTGGAAGAGTTTTCCGAAATTTCAATTTTCCAATTTTTGGGAACACTTTGAAGTAAAAAACGCAATTTTTGCAAAAAATCTGAAAATTATTTATTATAAAATAAAAAATTTGTAAAAAACTCTCCATCGTTACCTCGTAAATTATGTAAAGAAGTAGTGTTTAAAATTTCAAAAGAATCGGTGCAGTAGTTTTGAAATTAAGAGGGGCACCGACTTTGAAAGCGTGGGATGTGGGAAAATCGTTTTAAAGTTTAACACCAAAAAATTTAGAATAAAAGGCATAAGCGAGTTTTATCGGCTTACCTCACACTGAATCATCGATGCCAGGTTCATAAAGGATGTTGTCATCATCCATAATGTCTAAAACATCTTTTTGCTCCTGTCTCCGACGAATTCTTCCTTCTTCCAGGTAACAATAGCGCGCTCGGACCGGGCAAGTAAGTCATCATTCATATGTGTACTCCTGAAGATGGACTGATTGTCCGAAACGATCGTCAAGAGAGAAAATATTTTGTAGAATTTTAAGTATTTTATTATTACTTTTTTTTATTAATCACGTCCTACCAAGTACCGAGTAAATACCAGTTTATACCAAGTATCATCAAAACGTATTCAGTCGTTTTCGATAGATGAGCGTACAAACACAGAGACAAAAATTCTGGAAACATATTATCCCGTTTAATAGGCAACTAATTAATTATTGTTTTGATTCCAGTTATGTAGAGCATTCTATCACAATTATTTCACTCTTGAAAATTATTAATATAGAGGGTTTTCTTTATACCAACTATCGTTTTTTTTATATTAAATTTTTTTAATATCACAAAATAAAGTTGAATTATCCAAGAAGTAGATTCCATATCTTAACCTAAAATAATAATTTGAATAAACTAACAATAATAATACCTGCAATTTTTCTTATTGGTATTATCAAGATGAACACGTAAACGAATTTTTTTTATTATAGATAGTTTCGGCCGAATTTGTAGATTACCAGCGTTTTTTCATCGACTTACGTTGCAAAATTAGTCTCCGCAAAAAGCGCTTATAATATGTAATAGCACTATATATAATATATAACCTATGTCCATCCTGAAGGTGCATTCTAAATAGTAGTGAAATATTTTTCAAATAGGTGCAGTGGTTCCGAAGATTACCCTCTTCATACATACTAACTCACAAAATTCGTCCTCTATAATATTAGTATAGATTTTATTGGCCTTTGTTGTGTAAAAAAGTTAGCCACGACAAATATTTAATTTAACCATTCATTTATTCACTTCCTTACAAATTCATTAAAAAATTTTTGAAAAGCCAAAACTATGTAATGTATTGAATTTTAACGTTTTTGTTTGCTATAGTTGTTCTTGAACTGTCTGTGTAAAAATAAACTGATGGATCGGAATCCTAATGGAAATATTAGATCAATAATGTCAAGCTATCGGTCCATTTATTAAACTGACAGTTCTGGGACAACTGCGTGTACTAAACAGAGCCGAATATGATATGTTTATAGTAGCGAATGAGTCATCTAAAAACTACCCAAATATTTTTACTCTCACTGCTAACTTGCTGTGAAACACCGTAATATGTTCCTCGATATGTAAGGTATATGATGTATTAAATTGAGAAGTTTCTTCCCGTGTATGATGTATAACATATTGTAACAAAACTGTTCTAGCTCGTGGTGGAAAATATTTATTTACAATAGTGAAACGTTAACAAAACAAATAAACAAACGTAAAGTAATTCTTTATAACGTAATAGAAACAACTAACAAAATAAAAGAATACAAAGTCATTATTTATGTACACAAAATATTTACAACACAGGAACACACCGAAATTTATTTAGCACACTTGTTTATTAACTATATACACACGATTATTTACACAGCTCATTTATTTATTTATCTTAGCAGTTACCTCAGTACTGTTCACTGTACTAACTGTCAATTTATGTCGATTGTTCACTCGATGAAACACCATGTATGACTGCCTCTTATTTATTTATCTCTGCAGTTACCTCAGTACTGTTCACGGTACCGACTGTCAATATATGTCGATTGTTTACTCGATGAGGCACATGTATGACTGCCTCTACTGAGCTATCGGTATATGCGCTGGATAATTCTTTCTTTTTCTTGCATTCATTGTTGTCTCGAATTTGGCAACAAATCCTTTTTACTTACACATATTGTTATTGTTTGAACAATCAAGTTGTTCCACAACAATCCGTGTATCATTATAAAACTCTCAAAGACCCAACTGTTGAGAAGCGCTGAGTTTGAGAAACGAGTACAAACTAAATATTATATTCAATGAAGTTCGTACCTACGTCCTATATGTACCTACGCCCTATACACCTACGACTGTATGAATTACTTGCGTAGCAGTTACAGTATCGGCTAACTGCGAACTGACTCAGTTAAATCTAAACGTGTGTACCGGATTGAGTCAGTTTGTCTTGAGAAGTGCACCGAACGCAGTGATTACAAATTACAATCATTAATAATATTTTACTGTCATGCTTCACGCGCACCAAAACAATGTCAACACAGTCGAGGGGTCAACGAGAGTGGTTTGAGGAATTTACAGACATTTATCGAAACGAATATTGTCTCTGGAAAATAGAGTCTATACCACGACTGTGCGAAAAGAGATACTGCATACTCAAAATTAATTGATAAATTAAAGGAAAAAGAACCCCTGGTGAACTTAGAAACAGTAAAAAAAAACCTATTGTGAAGTGATAGCATTTCGCATGACAGTTATCTTTCTTTTCAATAAATTGTTTAACTATAGAAAGAAGATAGATAGCTATTCTCATCCATTCTTAGGTAATTATGCCAATCTTTGGGAGTAAATCTCAATTCATTTAACAAATTCACATGTGAATAGTGGCTCCCTTTTGTTTAACCACTCTTTACACCATACCCTGCGTCGTTTTTTATGAGTCGTTTTCATGGCAAATATTAATCCGATCACCGTTGGAACGTTGTCCGTAGCCGAGGTCATATTATTGAAAACTGCAGGTAAGGGACTGACAGATTAATTATCTCAACGTGTGTAGGCCCTACGTTTAACTGAACAATTTTAACTGTACAGGTATAACTGACAGTTTAACTTACTGACCGTGTGCCTTAACATACCCGGGTTTCCTATGATATATTTGAATAAACTGTCAATGAAAAATTCAAGTGTATACTATTCTCAGCCAAACAAATAAAACATTAAACGCTTTATAAAACAATGAATTTATGTTTCGTCGTCAATGATTTTGTTAATTATATTTTTACTGCGCTAGTGATAAGTCTTGACAAGTTGATATCAGTTATTTTAGTTGTTCAATTTGCACTCATTAACTTCAAGCTAAAACGAAAGTAACAAAACTGTGACGTTTCTGATACCGTTCTCTGCTGCTCGGAACAAACCTATTGTAAATGATTTTTTTAGGGTAAAACAATTACAATTTACTGAACTCTCATTTTGTAAGTATATTTTTGTATGCTCCATTAAACATAATAAAAGTTTTGCCTAAGCTGTATAGTTTTACATACAGACCGGGTGTTCATATAAAGCAATAAAGTTACTTTATTTGCACTTTTATAGGTAAAATGTAAAATGATTAAGTCCTTTTGGTAGGACTTTTATGAGTGGGTGATGAATGAAATTAGCTATGTTCAACAAATTTTAATACCGTTAATTGATAATTTTGAGCTAATTATTTTTAATATGAAATAACTTTAAAATGTCAACAGAAAATTGCTGGTTATGAAATTATAATTATAAAATAGGTATATAATAAGATAACTTTTCAAATTTTTGCTACATAAATAAATAAATTATTATTTTAGAATTTTACTTAAACGCCCAGTCTGAAATCGGTCGTTTTATGACCGGTTTAAATATATGAAAAAGAGCCAACTTACAATGGGTAAGACAAAAAAGTGTATAATATCTTACATAAACGTTGACTTCGTATAGGGAACAAAAAGTTTAAGTATAGTGGGAAGACGAATAAACCTAAAAACTATCAATATATTCAATTCAAATTGAATCTTTGCCAAACGTTTTTTTGTTTAAGCAATCGAGAACTTAAAATCTTTCTACTCAACTGAAATTCAATTTATACTGAAAGTTTCAAACTTAAATGTCAATTTTCACACACTCAAATGAAAGCTATTTATGTTGTGGATTTCAGATCCGATGACAAATAATTTATATTAAAAAAAAAACTGTATTTTTATGAAAACATATTATCTCTGAGAGCCTCGGAAGCCAGGTTTATTTTTATTGTAATAAAAATAAATTGTAAAAACACATTTTGCACAGCATCCGAGAGAAAAAAACAATAGTATAAACATAAAACAGAAATCGATTGGAAGCGCAATATACTTTATTAGCGCCTTTTTTTATAAAAAGGTAGTGGTATATAAGGATGAGAAATCTTTCAGTTTTTTTATTTATTTAGGCGCACCGACTTGACACCAATTTACTACCTAGCCTCAACTTCATAATATATATTACCGTGCGGAGGGGCGTAGTGGTGACAGCACTAGACTCGCATTCGGGTTCGAATCCCGGCGGGGGCAGATGTGGCTGGGACTTTTTCCTGCTGCCTCTCGCTGAGAAACGGTAATTCCTGTACCGGCCATTTTGTTGAGGTTTTCCATGGTTTCCCTCAATAATTCCAGATAAATATCGAGAGGGTTCCTTATTCAAGGGCCATAGCCGATTACCACAAAATTTGCTTACCTTATTCTAATGTCCCTAAAATTCCTTCATTTGCCATTGATTTTATTTAAGTTGAAGTTGAAAAAATGTAGAAAATAACGGGAAGTGTGATAGATGAAAAAAATAGTAATGGTGCGAATGGCGTCTGTTATGACATAAAGTCGAGAAACAGGCGTTAAACGCATTATTATTATTATTAAGTTCATAAAATATATGTGAACTGTTAAGGGTCGTTTTCTTAAGACACTGAAAAAATGTCAAGCTTTTATCTTAAAGTATTCAGACGTTAGGAACTACATATTTCGAAACTACCCAACAACTCATCACAATTTATCTTTAGGTTAATGAAGTTTGAAAATGTTAAATGTGACAATTTTACAGGCTTTACTTGGAAAGTTTTAATTTTTAACTAAAAACTGAAAACCTATTGAGTAAAAGCTTAAACAGGTGACACTGTAATAAATTTATTTCGAAGCTTATTCCAAATCCCATTTATTAAATCTCAAGTATTATATTTATATTCAGTTAGAGATCCAAAAAAGTACACAAGGTTTTTAAGCCGTGGCTAATACAGTAGATTAAAATAAACAAAAAATAAAAAACCGACCAAGCACGTGTTAGGCACACTCATGATAGGGTTCCGTAGTGTTTGTATGTCATATTTATATGAGCAAATTTTGTTGCATTCGTTGGTTAACAAATATGATACCTTAACATAGAAATGTGTCTTTGCAATAATATGTTGACAGTGTTTTGTAGATTATTAATTAAAAAGAAGTCGAGTATTCATGAGTTATTATGTGCATTATACAAAATCACATTGGAACCTTCCAAAAACCAAGTAGTTCTAGCACATATTGACATGTACACTAGTGACACCGGAAGCCATTTTTTTTTTAATTTGATTTAGCCTTGGTTCTCCTCTTCGATATATTCATAGAAATATGACTGTTGAAAAGATCAGCTGAAGCCCTGCAGCTGCTTAATATACCTATATCTTTTTCAAAATAATTTACGTTGAAAGTATTTATAAAGTGCTATTCTCTTGATATATTTCAGATTTTTTAATCCCATAATTGCACAGCTAGAGGTGGGGGGCACGACTAAACTTTCACTTCAGAAAACATTATTGCATTTTTAAAGACCTGTCCAACGATACCCCATGCAATGGTGTGCACAAAAATACAAATTTTCATACCTCATCCTTCTACGTATGGAAAGCTATCCTAAATTGTTTTGTTTTTTTTTGTAATTTCATTACACGATTGTTTGATGGATCACATAATACATCTGTCTGTAAAATTTCATCTGAATCGATGGCGGAGTTATAAGGCTGTGACATGCCGACAGACAGACGGACGGACGGAGTTGAAATTATAAGGGTTCCTATTTTTACCATTTGGAGCCTCACTCACATAAGATCTCCGGTAATGGAAAGTTCCTTAGAATTATCGACTCGCTTAATTGATTATTTATTTTGCGTTACCAAGTTTTCTGTTATATTTCCCCGCCGTTGAATCATTTCCCCTTTAACATTACAGAAAATCTCAAACAGATACGTCTCATCCAAGTGTGTAGGCTTTCACGGCCAGTGTTGATCCAAAACTTCTTGGTTTCCGGGCTTGTACGCCGTGGTCCATTGGAATTACTACCTGACGTTTCTTCTACAACTGCGGTAGACATTATCGCTACCACATCGCCTTTGATAATGTCTACCGCAGTTGTAGACGTAACTTCAGGTAGTAATACCAATGGACCACGGCGTGACGGCATACAAGCCCGGAAACCAAGAAGATTTAGATACGTCTCACTTCGAAAAATCGAATAGTTGAGTTTTGACATTCTATAATAAATTATATTGTGCATAAATGTTTCGCATCATACACAGACAAATTAGATACTAATATTTATAAAAAAATAAAACACTTACAGCAAAATTTCCAGAAGAATGTCATTGTTTCTAGTGTTTTCTATACAGTTTTTTTTCTCCACGTAAACTCTCCTACAATCTTTCCCGAAAAATAGATGGAATGTTCACAGCACAACTTAAAATATGAACCCTGAGTACTCCAAGATTTGTTCAACTGCTAAAAATACCTCACTAAAAATATTCGATCTGTTAACCCGCAAAAAATAAATTCCATTCGCTCTGTCCACTTTAAAAAAATAATTATTATACTGTACTGTGGCCTGATGAATAGCGTTTCAAATTTACACTAAATAAAACTACAAAAATCATTATTTGGATACATCGTTCGACCAAAAAAGCACTTTAATAACTAACAACTAAAAACCATAATAATTGTTTCAAAACGATTTTTCTTGCACAAAATTATGTAACTGATACTTTCAATGACGTATTTAAAAAATATAATTTTGTGTAATAAGGGGCTCATACACAAACATGCATGTTGCTTTATCATGGTGATTTCGCAAGAATTAAAATTATCTACTAGTAGTCCCGCCCGGTTTCACCCGGGTGCAAGCGATATATTTTGTGTTAACATACATGGTATTATTTATCTATGAAACACGTGTTACGTGGAATTAATTGTAGTAACAAGGAAATTTAAACATGGCTCCATCTATTGAATACTTAGACAACTTTACCTAGATAACACAGATATCAGTAAGTTAACTTACTAGTAATATTATAATGTAATGTAACGTAACGTAACGTAACCCAACGGAGCGCAACGCAATACAACATAACATAACAACATAATATAATATAATTTTTAGTGTATTTGCCATAAGGCACTTACACTATTGGCGTCGGTCGGATGGCGGGACCTAGGGGTCGGACCAAAATTTCTCGACGTTTCATAGCATCCTAAGAAGTTTGGCACCATTTTTGGAAAAGTATGTTTATATATGTATATATATATATATATATATAATATATATTTATATATATAAGTGTACGGGCTATAACTTTCGAAGGAGTTAATTGATTTTGACGAAATTTGGACCACATGTTGAAATCCATCACCGCACGAAGCCTATTTAAAATGGGCCCAATCGGGTCACTTTAAGGGTGGGTTTTAAGAGTTGAAAAATATTTTTGGGCCCGAAAATACCGAAAAATTTCTCCGAATCGTTTCAAAATTGAAATTTAACCCTTTAGTAATGATTAAAATGTTCTACCAAAATTTTATTAAAATCGGTCCGACAGGACCAGACTTAAAAATTTTATGAAAACGTTAGTTTGTAGATATGGATTTATTTAGTGAAGGGTGAATTTAATTTGTTGTATTGATAGTAATATTAAAATTAAGAAAAAAATAATATTTTAAAGGGTGTATTAAGGGGTAAAATGTTGTATTTTGTTAAAAAATAAAGTTAAGTTTATATGAGGGAGCCACACTGCCTATAATAGCAAATACACTATATTGTCGGCAGGGTTTGGCACTGCGACCCGAGTTTTTTTTCATGGTAGAGATAATTTTTAAGGCTACAAAAAATTAGTGTTATTTGAGTCAAATATCACTTCATAATTTCAAATTACCATATTTTAATAAGAGTGTAGCTTGTCTATGAAAAACGACAACCGTGAAGCATTACTAGTATACCTACTATTTTTGCAGTAACATGTTTGCAAGGCATGCTTGACTGTCTATGAACCGCTTAAACCGTTTCTTAAAAAACGATGTAGGATAATTTGAAGGTCAATGTAATACACCAATCTATATTATGCAGAGTTGAATAATGTTAAACGCATTTCGATAAAAAAATTATTTATTTATGATAATATACGTACGATACCACAGATTAGTGTACCAATTTATGATATATTTTATTCCATCTGAAGCTTTATATATTACGGTTATTATTAAATGGGTAGTATTTAAACGAGTGACTGTAAATTACAATTTTGGGTGACAAAAATAATCAATTTGGGTTACTGTATTACTAAATGAGCGACTGACTGCGCGTGACGAAAAAATAATAGTTGGGTGACTAAATTACTAAGTGAGCGACTGACTGCGCGTGACGAGAAATCAACAGAACAGCAACTTACAAACATCCATTTGAGTTACTTAAAATACAAATTGGGAAACTTCATAATATTTGAGCGACCTAATATTTGTTTGAGTGTCAACGTTACGTCCTGTATTTTTTTCAAAATTTGGCAAATGATTTATTTATTCTGAGCGACATTTTGTTAATAGTTAATTGTTTGAATAGAACTGCGTTTTCTAAAAAATATATATTTAATTGACTGTCAACTAAATATACATTTTTTAAAAAACGCAGTTCTATTCAAACAGTTAACTTTTTAATTCGCATACCCCGTTATCGTTCACCCCGGAATTGTTTTTTTAAAAACTCCACCTTTGCATGAAAATGTGAGTTTTAAGTTGTAGTCTCAAAGTGAAAAAAAAAATAAAAATAAAAACAAAAGAAGATATCTGCTTCAAAATCACCGAAGGCATTCTAGTCGCTCACTTAGTAATTTAGTCGCTCACTTAGTAATTTAGTCACCTAACTAATATTTTAATATCTCAAGTTATTAAATTAAAATAGAATCTCATCATCAGTCACCAATTTTATTTTTATTAGAGCGTTTTATAATTTCCCTTATTAAATTCTGATTATTTTTGACTTTTGATTTCTTTTATTTTTGCACATTTATTTATCTTTAGCATTCAACTTAGCTTACTGACATAGATTATATATTATACTAACACGATACCTCCTGATATCAAAGATACACAGAATCTAGACGTTTTTAAAAGAAAAGCTAGAACATTATTAATAAACGGTTGTTCGTACGATTCGAATTTTATTTTTTTAATTAATAATCATTATTTTATTGAAAGCCATTGTATATTGTATTGACGTATTGCACCCTTTTATTTTGGAAATGCAGAAAAATGAATATCTACCTATCTACTAGTTCTATTTTATATATTTATATTATTTTTTTTTTTTATATATTTTATATGATTAGAGAAGTGAGTTTTAACAGTCACTCGAGTCATATCATTACGAACAAAATACATACTACATTTTTTTGCTAATTTTCACCTAAATTTGGAAACTTTGACAGTTCAATTTTGAGTAAAAACAATTTCTAATCGTAGGCTGCGTTCAATTCTGATGCGGTTAGACTATGATTCACTATGAACTACGTTTATTTTACTTTACGCAACTTCACAGCACTAATGTTAGGAGCTATTTTAGAAGAAATTGAGCAATAAAAAATGTCTTGTACCAGTATATTTGTACCTTCCTAATTAGAAGTTTTACAACCTTTGCGTTAAGCGAACCCGCTGGTCCAAAATAGTATCTTTTTTAGTTGTGTTTAAAAAACACATTTTAATATTGATTAATTGTACATCTTTACTTACATTAGAGGTACGTTGGGCTGCGTTATTTTTTCCTCAGAATTTCTACGATAAAATAATTACTACTTATGTTTTGTTTGTTCGTTATGAAAACTGTAAGAAAATTAATTTTAATAATTTTTGATTTCAACTCTAAAATATTTAAGAATCAAGCAATTTACAAAGATAAAAATGTTTAATTTATAATCGTTTAATAAAATTAAGTATTTATTTTTAAACCTTTCCCAACCATCGTTTTTTATAACATAAATGTACCTAGGAAAACATATAGCTTGCAATCGGATGCGGTCATGCACTCAAATAAAACAAATTCTATTGCCGCAGTTTCCGATAAACGTACGGCGGCACAAGCCCTAAACTATAGGACGAGACACACAGCATTCGATGGATGATTGAATAATGGCGTAAAGTAGTGGTGAAATCAAATAGACGAACAAATATTTTAACTTTTTATCAAAACCAAGAAATAAGAGAGAAAAGGCCTTTCAAAGTTTAATAATTACATTTTTCAAATTTTATTTAATTAATTTAAAAGCCCGGTTAACACACTCGAAGAAATGATAACACGAATCGTAAATGCATCCCAAATAATTCGCGCAAGGCCCTTATTGCTACTACAAGCATGTACAGAATAGCCCAAGATTCCATAGCCGCCAGACACAACCTATTTTTAAATAAATGAAACCTTACGTTTTGAGTAGTGTGAAAACTTACGTTTTGAGTAGTGTTTTAGAACGCTTGGCGTACCTCCATCATTGAGTCTGTGACAAATGTACAGATACCAGGTGAAAAAGGTGAGTAAAAATAAGAGTCACTTAATTTAAATTTAAATGGCTGATATTTATATATGTTTTGTAAAATATCACTATAAATTAGTATCCAGTATCGCCAGCTGCTTTCCGCTGACCACAACTTCTTACAGACGCTTTAAAGCTCAGAGAAAAATTAATGAACTTCACATAATTTTAAATGCTTGATTTTTATATATGTTATTCAGACACCTATTGCAAAATTATATTTCAACAGCCAGACAAATTGTAATGACCAAACATCCCCCCAGACGTAAAATCGAAGACGGTTAGTATTTTGCTCTAAAACGCATACATAAAGTTCTCGCGCTTATACTAACAGCTGACTATTTTTTACGTCTGGGGGGATGTTTGGTCATTACAATTTGTCTGGCTGTTGAAATATAATTTTGTAATAGTTGTCTGAACAACATATATAAAAATCAAGCATTTAAAAATAAGTGAAGTTCATTAATTTTTCTCTGAGCTTTAAAGAGTCTGTCAGAAGTTGTGGTCAGCGGAAAGTGACTGGCGATACTGGATACTAATATATAGTGATATTTTACAAAACATATATAAATATCAGCCATTTAAATTTAAATTAAGTAACTCTTATTTTTACTCACCTTTCTCACCTGGTACCTGTACATTTGTCACAGACTCAATGATGGAGGTACGCCAAGCGTTCTAAGTACATAAAACACTACTCAAAACGTAAGGTTTCATTTATTTAAAAATAGGTTGTGTCTGGCGGCTCTGGGATCTTACTCTAGAAGCATGCATGGCTACGACGCACGCATCTTTTTGTCCAACAAAACGGGGACAACAATTTCAGTGAATACTTGATAATGTCATAATATATTTCAATAGTGACATACATAACGCCAGGACCGACCTCAAATTTTGATATTTAATAAAACTTTAAAAGCCCGTTTCTCTCATTCTTGAGTTTTGATAAAAAGTATTTGTTCGTCTATTTAATTTCTACACGCTGTTAAAAAAAGAATCAAATTAAAAACACCTATAGTAGTAATACGTAAGAACTACGATGTTTTTATCAGTGTTACATCAAAACTCGAAACCACTAAACATAATTTAAAAAAATGTTTTACTATTTTAAAAGCTACTTCTTTAAGTCACCTAGGAAAATAGTGGTTTGTGCCCGCTCGAGGTAGGACTGGGCGCTAAATATTTTAAAATTTAAAAACATTTTTTAGTCTATTTTGATTTAAAAATAATCGACCGTTGTTATCTTTTTTAAAAACATTCTCACCCCTCTTTTGAAATCGGTTTAATTATGTAAAAATGGCTTTTAATTTATTTTAAATTAAACGGTCACCATCAATATCAGATTTACTTAATGCATTCGCCTGCGGTAGCTGCTATAGTCGTGAAAATGAAAATGCTAGAATGACAATAAGGCATTAGCCGTATTTACTATAATGTTTATAAAATCAATATCTATCAATATCTATAGTGCTGTGATACTAGAACGCATCCTACATATCCAAGTTGCAGTTCTACTGGCGTAATACAACACTGCTTCTACATACACTGCATATATAGAAATTTAGTTGGTGTTAATACTCCTTGGAGTACTTGATATGTTATTGTACGTTGTGTAGAAGAGGAGTTATGACAGAAATAAATCTAGAAATGTCCATGCAAAACGTATGAACGGATTTTTTAAGCCGTATAAAAATACATTAAACCCAATTTCTAGATTGTAATCCGAGAGCTGTTAAAAGTGTCAATTGGATTGTCAGTTAACTAAAACAAAATATTAATGGTCCAAATAATCTTAGTTGCTAACGACCTTAAAAAAACATTGGATGGTTAAAATATTATAATACCCTACCATTCTAGAAAATATGTTTAACGCCGTGATAAACAACACAGACTATATAATATGTGCATGTAATGTAAGCTTTAACCAACACCACAAAAGTACGCCATTGCTACACAGGGGTGGCGTTCGGGGGTGAAGAGGGCGATTTTGTGGTAGACCTGGATCGCGAATTGTCTGACACTATAATGGGTGCCACCTTCTACAAAGTTTACCGTTTGTTAAAATGTCAGATATATAACGATTGTAATTCATAAGAGAATCCACAAAATTCTGTTATTATATATCTCATCTTTTTTAACTTCAATCAATAAAAAATCGGGAAGTAATTGTTTTCACCCCGATTTTCGAAAATTGAGATTTCGTCAGATCTCGACGTTTTGAGGTCCTAGGAAGCTATTCTGACTATTTTGGCGATGATGTCCGTAGGGCTGTATGTGTGTGTGTAAACCTCTTATTACTTTTGAAAGGAGCGTCCGATTGATACAAGGTTTGCGGCATCTGACTTGATTTTGCTGAATTTAGATTTACTGAAAATTTGGAATGATTCGGCCCGATAGATTTTGAGAAATCTCAAAAATACAAGTTTCAAAAATTTTTAGAAATATGTTTTTTTTGGAATAATGTCTAAACTACTAAACCGATTAATTCCAAAATCTAATCAGCTCTTCTCCTCAAACCGCTTCAAAATCGGTTCATTTGTTCAAGAAATGTCGTGAACGAAAATTCGTAAGAAGGTTTTTTTTT
Organism: Xanthostigma xanthostigma; assembly: GCA_963575645.1. Taxonomy (NCBI): domain Eukaryota; kingdom Metazoa; phylum Arthropoda; class Insecta; order Raphidioptera; family Raphidiidae; genus Xanthostigma; species Xanthostigma xanthostigma. The sequence goes on from OY754467.1 coordinate 19,523,179, forward strand.
TTAAAAAATTACTCGTAAAATTTTTATCAGATTTTTTGTTATAAATTACTTTTTTAGGTTAAAAAAACTGCGTCGACTGCCGCAAACCGCATCAAAATCGGATCAATTGGTCACGAGATGTAGTGAACGAAAAGTTCTTAACAAAGTGTTTTTTTTTTTTTGAACTCGAAGAGCTAAAAAATAAACTTCTTGCTATATTTTATATATTTTTGACGTTTTTGACTCGAAAATAGCGGGAAATTTCTGGAATGGCCTGTAGGGTCAAATTTCTTTTCAATTTTTTTTAAAATCTTTTACCACTATAACTTCACAAATTTCTAAGTGTAGTTTCTGACAATATTTCTGAACCCAGCATTAGTGTAGTTACCTACTAATATCTACAGAGTTCAAATCCCAACGTCCTTAACTATAACACAGGATTTTTGACGTGATAACGTCTTATAAATTGATGAATCACATCAATATAAAAAGATGAAACACCGGCTGCATGCACGAAAAAGTGTAACGTTCCTAACGTTCCGCCTGACCCTGTGCGTGATTATTAAATATGATATTCGAGCGGAATACGTTATCACGTAAAACTATCGTCCGTAAACCGACTTTACAGACAACCAATTTTTTTACGTTTCTTTCCATTTATTTTTTATTAATTTGACTTTTTGTATTTTCAAAATTACTCGAACGAAAAATCAATATCTACTGTTTTACATTTACTATAAAAAAATCAGTAATTTGCGATTTTATAGGGTATATAAAAAAAAAAAACAAAGTATAAATTTGTATGTTGAAGTTTGATACTGCGCTTACAAAGTTAATATTCAAAACATGCTTTTAGATTGCTAGTGCACAAACCGCAAAATAAGGATTAATAATTCAATAGACTGTAATCATAAAAGCGGCGATTATATTAAAAATGTATTGATGTTTGTATTAAATCCGGACTTTAGTTATAGAGCAGACTGTTGTAGTACAGTCAATATAAAACACACGCTGTATACCTATAGATTCGCAAGCTCTCTAATCATATCATGAAATAATCAAATACAACAGACAAGATTTATTATGGCCAGTGCTTCGAAAAGCTTTAAAAATCACTTTTAAAGTAACCGAATCACCACCACTGTCTATATAGGGTGTATCAAAATAACAACTTTGTATTTTGGACACACAAACAACATTTTTCACATATAATACGGTAAAATAAATAATAGATTAGATAATTGGCAACTACTACACAAATTATAAAGCAAAGTTCCCCTGCCGTATCTGTCTGTCTGAATGCGATAAACTCAAAAACTACCAAACGGATTTTCACACGTTTTCACCAATGGACGGAGTGATTCAAAAGAAAGATTTATGTGTATAATTCATTAATGTTTTGAGTAAATTGGTTGAAATATGACTATGATTGTTGAAGATGGCGGAAAAAATCAAGCCAGCTGGGAGCTTTCATCGAAAACGCTGGCTTAACCACCTTGAGATACAACTAAACTATTATATGTATAGTGGAATTGTTCCTCTTTTATAGATCTACAGAAAAGTCTGCGATGGCATATGTCTATCTGTTAAGGCTAGCTTTTTTTTCATTTACATAGGTGGGTCGACATATTATGCAATAATATTACAAAACAAAACAGGAACAAGATTACAGAGTTCGTTAAAAGCTAGCTTACTATATCCATTCTAATATTAAGAGCTTTTCGTGGATATCAATTTTGCAACGTGAGTCGACAAAACAACGGTGGCAATCTACAAATTAGAGCGAAGCCGGACTGGGTTACTAGTTAGATAAATGAATTAATCCCTGATTTACACAACTTTTTTGTAAAATTAGATTCTTAAGGCCTAGCACACATGAAGAGCGTTCAACGCGCGTTGGGCTAACGCGCGTTAAACGCCTCTCATATAAACTAGGCCTTAATCTTCAAAGATATTAAAGTTTAAAGTAACCTTTACGCCCGGTTGAAGTAAAACATGTAAACAATACATGCATTGTTAGCGACAAGGAATATTCATAGCCGAGATACCAAAAAGATTTACTTCGTTTACTTCCGGCTCTTAGTTCGACTCTTAGAGTGAAAATACTATACTAAGTTACAGATTAGATTCAAGATTATAGACGCTCAAAATCTAAGACTGTCAGCGTCTATTACTAAGCTACCTACATGCATTTTTTTAGCTTATATCTATACTAATATATAAAGCTGAAGAGTTTGTTTGTTTGTTTGGTTGAACGCGCTAATCTCAGGAAGTACTGGTTCAAATTGAAAAAAAAATTGTTGGATAGCCCATTTATCGAGGAAAGCTATAAGCTATATAATATCACGCTACGAGCAATAAGAGCGGAGCATCAATGAAAAATATTGCAAAATGTATCTCAAAAATAAGCTTCTATTTAGGTGAAATGCCGTAACTAAATATACCAATATTAGCGTTGCACATTCAGAAGCCTGGCTGGCTCAGTCGATAGAGTGCGTGACTCTTAATATCAGGGTCATGGGTTCGAGCCCCACGTTGGACGAATATATTTTTAATTTTTTTTTAATTTTATACGTTACTGTCTTACATTTAAATTTATTTTAATTTTATTTACGACTAATTACAATTAAATAAATCTAATTAATAGCTCATTTGAAAACTGTTACAACTATAGGTACATATTATATGGAAATAATTTTCTTACAGTGTTTTCAATTAAATATTTGTTATATTCTATTAATTCCAGTAATTATTGATTTAAAAGAAGTTTATTATCTATACTTATTAAAAGTATAATTTACCTACTGCTTTTTATCGACAAAAATTTTTGAACAGTAACTCCGATCATCATGAAATTTGGACTCATCATTCATCTCGGTAAACTAAGATGAATGAGAGTACTCATGTCCCTCCCTTCCCCATTCCTTCTTTTGCACCCGGGTGAAACCGGGGAGAACCGTTAGTACCATATACAATGTGACAGCAATTCACGGAGGTTTTTATATACTAATGTATATCTACATAAAATTGGATTATCAATTCTGAGACACCTGTCTATTTGAAACAGTGTAGTATTGGTACACAATCGCAAATCCAAATTATAAATTTATGAAATATAACTGGGAAATCGTAGATTTTAAAATTGAAAATCAAAGCGTTGCCTTTATAAATGGTCTGTTACCCAAATGAAATTTTTAAATTGTGAGCGCTGTTTTTGAATCGCAAGTTATGTAATATAATTTCGAACATTTATTTATTTGTAGAATTAATTTATTTTACGCTACATGTCTTTCATTAGAAACATAATATAAAGGTAACCCAAAAGTAACGCACAAAACTAATATCTGTTTCTTGTTTAGTTTAAAAAAAAATTGTAAAAACACGGCACTTAGAGAAAATGAAAACTTTTACTACTTTTTATGGCCATATTCACCGAACGTAAGTAGTTATTTATTCGGTTCATTTATTCTTTAGGTAACTATTCCTTCGAATAAATAGCGATAATTCAATTCACCAACCATAATTATGTTTACCGCAGATATAAATCCATCCTGCCTTACTTCCAGAGTATAAATATTTATTCGTGTGATAAAATAATAATGACCGCCACATAGATCATAATACCTACCCTATAAACAGGGAGTATTATATTATTTTACAGTTGCTCTTGTGAACTTATTTATGTGCTGTTTGTTAACTTTTTGTGAAGTGTATAGTTGTAAAACATTAAAGTTAATGGAAGTTTTGTGTGTAATTGGTTTAGTATAAAATATTATTATTTTGTGAAAGTTTTTTGACGTTTACACTAACGCCATCGATCGGATTTTTAGGAGAACGTCACAATATTCAACAAAAAGAGCACTGAGTATAGTACAGTGTATAGTTATTCTTTAACTAACTTTTCTATCTGATATTTTGCTTGGTGAATAGAAAGTGAATTTTATTCAAGCGAATAAATTTGTTCTAAGCTTAGTAACTTCTATCTTTAGTAGTGTTCGATTAACATGGAGAAATAAAAGTACTTTAAAAAGATTTCCTTATTTCTTAATAATTATGTTCATGGTTTAAAAGGTAACATAATTTAATCGCAATAATATGAGGTGTAGAATGACGACATAAAAACATGATAGTTATAATGTTTGTCTGAAATCATAGACATTTTTACGGCAATAGTCTTATAAAACAAGAAGCGCGCATTTTAAGCGTCAGTATCAGTGGGATTTAAAAAATTCGAAAAAGAATATTAGTTTGTTAATTGTTAATTAATTAAAAATATTTTCAGTTTGAAAGGTAGCCTAAATGTCTATTAGTGTCGGGATCTAAACTCAAGAGCCTTCGATTAAAAGTCTAGTCTTATATAACTGGACCGCTGCATTCGGGTGCAGATATAATTTTTTATTACATATTCTGAAGGTTAATATTCTGCTTCGTGTTTGTAATTGGCGATGCTTTCATATTATGTGTGTGAATTGGGTTGATATTCAGTTTTATTTGGTGACCCTTGAAATTAAGGTCGACATTTAGCAATTATTTTAAGAGTAATTTGTATGATTGTAATACCTCAGCTGAAAACAGGTAAAATAAAATAACTAAAGATCACAAAAAGTGATCTTATATTAAAATGAAAGTAGTCCTAAAATTCAACACATTTCTAAATTACAAGAGTGTATTTATATAAGCGATAAATATTTTTTTTTCGATTCTGTTGTAATATATATGTCCTAATTTAAGGTTTCCTTTTCTAACTGTCCCATCTAAATTTCTAAATGTCCCATCATGTTCTCAATATACAGCCCCTGACAAAGGCAAACATTGTAAGCGAAAAATGAAAATTTTAGTTATGTTACGATGTCTAGAATCAAAATTTATCAATTTCAATAGAAACAAAAAAAAATTTTTTTTTTTACCTCTGTAATATGGTGCACTGATGGGCAAAATCAAATTTAAAACTGATAAAAATTCATGGTGTCAGAAAAAAAATTGGTTATTTAAGTCATTAGAAAATTGTTATTCTGGATATACTGATGCCGACATTGCACTTTCATCGTAATTCTTATTAAATCTAATTTTGTTGTTTTATTGGTGTCCTGTATTGAACTTAAAAAATTGAAATTTGAAATTTGGTATATAGGTATTATTATTATATTTCTTTTTAATTAATAATCTACAACAGTGGTTTCCAAATAACAGGTAATCGTGGACCCCTAAGTGAACTAGCTAAGTAATCATGCTGTAATACTTCTCTTTTATAAACTTATTCATAATATGGTCAATGACAATTATATATTAAGTAAAGTTAATTTTAAAGTTTCAAGTGTACCAACTAGGCCAAAACATCAACTTTTGTCACGTCCTCAAGCTTCAACACAACATTTTGACAATTCAGTATTGTGTAGGATGGTGACACTAGTGAATAGTCTGCAAGCTAACAAACCATTTTTAGACTTTTTACAGATTAGTTATAAGGCTATAAGAAAATTAATAAGATCATGAATTTATGATTTAGATATTAGAAATATTTTTATAACGTGTTTTTCTTTTCTTTTTTTAACATGTATTCATTTTCTGTAATTTGTAATTTCCCTGTTATTGGAGTTATATCTGTTGGGAAATAAATATTTATTATTATTATTAATACCGGGGGGTCTGGGGGAAAATTTTGCAAAATTACACTTAAATTGGCACGTTTTTAGCGTATCTGAGCATGTTTTTTGAAAATTTTTTTACTATTTTATTTTTTACTGGCTAGCCTCGGACCCCTTGCAAACTTTTGGGTACCACTGATCTACAAAACATGCAATGACGCATTTCTAGGTTAGAGTAAGATAATATGTCAACCAACGAATGCGACCAATAATTAGCCTATATAAATACGTCATACGAACAACACCAGAACCCTATCATGTGTGTGCCCAGCATCGCTTGGCCATCCTCCTGAATGTGCGGTCTGCGTGCAGTGCATACCCTCTTACGGCAGTCCTCGTGATAGCCGTCCAACAAAAGTTAAATATATTTAGATTTAAATCAAAGCAAAACGTTCTCACAATACAAAATATAAACGAATATCAACAATAATTATTCAAGCGTGGATATCTACGTGCATGAATATTGAATATTCAACAAATATACAAAATGCAGTGCATATTTACATATAAATTATGTTTGTAGATTTGATAATAAAAATAGAAAATCGAAATTTGTTCAATTAATAATATAATAATTTATGATCCTCAACCAAAACCTTCCTTCATCGTAACATTCTACTGGATCAACACTACTTTATGCTGAAGACTTAAGGTAGTACGAGCACCAAGGCAACTTTAAATAAAAAGCTTGATTTTTTTATATTTCGGTAGATGGATGATATGTTTTCATTGATTTCTCCAAAACTAGTCGGTGGAAATTTTAAAAAAACTATTTAAATTAAAGTTAAAATCTTAATAAATTATTGAAAACAAAAAAAAGGACTGGGACGTGAGATGTAAAATAAAATAATTTATGAATGGAAGCCGAAGTGAACTAAAATATATACCAATAAAATAATCAGGAAACATAAAATACAAGAAATTAAAAATATTCGAATTTTTGAATAGTTATCATTTATTCATAAATATTTCCAACAAATAATTTAGTTTAAGAAGTTACAGGAAAGACGGATGAATCGCGCACTTCTGGCTAGAAATGCATTTTTAGCTAAAAATGCCAGTCAGGCGACATTAGTTAATTCCTACTTAATTACTTACTCTATATTATGAACGCTGTGAAAAAAATGATTTATATATTATTACAAATAAAATTCGAGCGGAATATACAATTATACAAAAATTATAAAATTTTAATTCAGTAAATCAATACATGACGTTCCGGTCCGGATTTGAACCTTCTTCAGAAATAATCTAAAAAATATAAAAATGGAATAATATCTACTTATTTTCTTAAGATTGATTTTTTTATTTTTGAAATATTAATAAAAAATCCTGAAGAAGATCCAAATTCGAACCGAAACGTCATCTATTGATTTATTGAATTATAATTTTATAATTTTTTTGTCAATATACAGTCTGAAAAAATTGGTCGATAATTTTATTTATTTGAAGAGTTCTATTCAGACGTTAATCTAATATTTGAAAAACTAGAAAAATTCAAATAATTGATAATTTTTTCGTATTTTAAATTTTGACATTTTAGACATTTTCTTAGCTGTGGAAATATTGAACTTTCTGTTTTTATAATTTTTTATTAGTTTGTGATAATAGGTGTGGAATTATTTTTAAAGACTTTTTCGTGAATAATTATCTCTTTTACAATATTATCAATAAAAATATGGCTAGTTCTAACTGTTCTGGAGATACAAGCAAAAAAACTGATAAAACACAGTTTTTTAACTCTTTTTTAACAAGTTCCAGTCGTCGCTCGAATGTACAATTTTGACAGATTGTGCAGTATCATACATAGGTACTTGTAAATGTTCTCTAAAATTTGTATTCTTTTGCGATTTTGTGGAAATGTTTAGGGTCAAAGCATCTGCATTTTACTGGCCTAGATAATTGTATTGCTTTTTATTTTCATATATTCAATTTTGGTGAACTGACACGAAATAAAAATATATGCTGACTCGTTGCAACCCTTTAAATATTTCAGTTTACATAGGAAGTAAAGTGCAACATTTCATGTCCTTCGGGAACATTGTATATAGCATTTTCCAGAAAAGCTTTATAACTCACTTCCGTGTCATTTGCATGCATATGTAAGATGCAGTTTCCCAGACGTCGTATGAAACATTATACCTACGGACTTGTTACAAAACTGGTTCAAATGTAGAAATACAACACTGAGTGGGTGATAGAGTTGTACAGCGTCCTGCTGGAAGAATCGCTGCGACGCACTCGAAGTCGTACGAAATCTTCATATTGTAGTGTACCTACTTCCAGAATGGCTATAGCATGACAATTTTAGAAGGCGATATGTTAAGAAACTTATGAATTATCGACGCAATTTTTAAGCAAAATTGTACTGATATGAAAACAATTTAAAAAAAATGCGTAGTCAATCGTTATGAACAAATTCTTTTTTTTTTCAATTTATTTATGAAAGCTTATTGAAACAGGAATTCAACAATACCTACATATGATGAATTTGATGCACTTGAACGATTTTTATTTTTAAATTAAATCGGAAGGTCAAATTTGAACACCAGTTATAATAATATTATTCTAATCTGAAAATAACTGGCAAAACTATCCATTTATTTAAAAAATACCTAAGAATAAACTGAAAAGATGAATTTGTAAATAAAGAAGTCTTACTAATAATACAAAGAATAGAGACCTTTCAGAGTGGAAAGGGGAAAGCTGGATTTTTCCATGAAGCTTCCTTTCGTGGTTCTAAATAATATATCAAAAGTCCCTTCAGACACATGTGCCGCTAAAAATTTTACGCGGGATAAAAGGTCACAAAAAACGAGTTTTCGTGAAAATCTCGTTAACGGTGGCTTTTGTGAAAAAATAGTGGTAATCAAATATATAGATTAGAAAATTTCCTACAAAAAACACAGTTTTACTTTTTTTTGTAAGACTAACGGTTCTCGATAAAATTTGAATTAAAAAGTTGTAACGTGTATGTTTCTTATGATACGTGCACTCCTTTCCACATCATCTTTGAGAAGAATTGCTCAAAAGGGGGTGTAGAGTGCGTGAACAGGATCCTAACCGATTCCTCCAGAAAATTGTTTATTGTGCTTAGGGGGTGATTATATTAAAAGCCTTGACGTTTATAAGGCAATATCCACCCAAAGAATTCCGACATCGTTGATATATTAGGGAATAAAGGAAAACAATCACTACATAGTCTGTTTCTCCTTTAACTTCTTCTAAACCACGTAACGGATTTTGAAACGGTTTTCACTAATAGAAAGAGCGATAAACGAGGATGGTTTGTGTATATAATTTGCAAATATTTTTTGCAAAATGGCTGAACTACGACGATGTTTTTTCAAAGACTACATGGTAAAAACAAAGTCGCAGTCTGCCTCTGTCCTTTTCTTTGCTTACTTCTTCTAAACCGCGCAACGGATTTTAAAACGGTTTTCACTTATACAAAAAGCGATAAACGAGGAAGGTTTGTGTATATAATTTGTAAATATTTTTACATTTGTCGTATATCGATGTCAGCTCGATTCTTTTGATAGGGTTAAAAAACGAATACAATGCATAATACGAAGTACATCATGCGGATGCGTGAACCGGAATGGTTCACCCAGCGATTGAATGAATGCGAGGTGACAGAATGAGCATCATGGCGCATGCGTCGTACATCGTACGTAATTGGTAAAATTAGTCTTAAGGAAAAAAATATTACCATGTTTTATAGGCAATTTTCTAAGCTACAAATTTGATAACCACTATTTTTGCTTTAAAAGTCACCGTTAACGAGATTTTCGCGAAAAGCCGTTTTTGTAAACTTTGACCCGCGTAACATTTTTAGCGGCACATGTATCGGTGGGGACTATTGGGATATTGTTTAGAACCACAAAAGGAAGATTCATGCAAAAATCCAGCTTTCCCCTAATTTTTCTGAAGTTTGACTTATTTCTTGTCCTTATTCCCTGCACTATAACTATAATTTAAATAGGGAGATTGACGGTTTGGAACTTACGAGAAATTACACTTACAGAGAGGCACACTACAAACTAGTCAGAGCTAAAACAGACACGTCTAATTCACCGCACATTACACAAGAGAAAGAATAAAGTTCACAATGTGTATAATGGAAACTATAGTACTTTCAGAAGAACCGACTATACGTGTTTTCCATAAACATTTTGATAATCACTGTCGTATAGATATCTGGAGATTAAGCCTCCGGTTTACTATAGCAAAGTGTGTAAATACATTACCGTCTAGGTAATGGCAACGACGTAATAATTAACTAACTTACCGCAGTTTCCGCAACCGGCATCCGTGCTGCCGTTAGCAGGAACCTATTGTGCAGTCTGCGAGTTTAATAGCCGTGCGTCTTTAATTTTTATCTCATCACCATAGTTATTTTTGAAGCGCAACTTCTTATGTGAATTCAAGCCGTTTATAGTTTTCGTTAAATATCTAACTAATGGTGTAAAGCAAATGATGTAATTCAAATCTTTGATTAACGTCTGAATAGAACTCTTCAAGTAAATAAAATTGTCAATATATCGTTCGGTCTGAGAAAAATTGGTCGACAATTTTATTTACTCAAATGATGTAATACTATTCTGTAAATTTCAGTTTATGAGTTTCACTTCTATAGCGAACTATATCATCAAAAAATATTGAAAATAAGTTTGACCCTGTAGTTCACCCCTGAAACTTCCCGCTATTTTTGAGTTCAAAACGCTCCAAAATATATATAATATAGCAAGAAGATTATTTTTTATATTTTCGAGCTCAAAAAAAAAATACTTTCTTACGATGGAACCGATTTTAATGCGGTTTGCGGCAATCGACACAGTTTTTAACCTAAGAAAGTAATTTACTACAAAAAATAGATCTGATAAAAATTTTACGAGTAATTAAAAAAAAAAAACACTTTTTTACTCATTTTACTTTCACGATATCTCTTGAACAAATGAACCGATTTTGATGCGGTTTGCGGAAATCGACGCAGTTTTTTAAGGAGACGAGCTGATTAGATTTTGGAATTAATCGGTTTAGTAGAAAATATTCCAAAAAAGCAAATTTCTAAAATTTTTTTAAAACTTATATTTTTGAGATTTCTCAATCCGAATCAAATTTTCAGAAAATCAAAGTTCGGAAAAGTCATGTCATATATTGTAAACCGCGTTTCAATCGGACATTCCGTTTAAAAATAATAGGAGGTTTACATACACACACATATACAGCCCTACGGACATCATCGCCAAAATAGTCAGAAAAGCTTCCTAGAACTTTAAAACGTCGAGATCTGACGAAAACTAGATTTTCAAAAATCGGGGTGAAAACAATAACTTCGAGATTTTTTATTGATTGCGGGAAGTTAAAAATATTTACAACATTAACTTGAAGTTCGTAAATGCGACAAAAATGACTGATATCAAGTTTCGAGAATGTAGTAATTAACAGAACCATTAAAAACATTAAATTTTTCGAGGGTGTTAGCCGTGTAAATCAATATCGCGCAATAGACAGTAAGAACAAGCGAGAGAGATAAATACAACGCTGTCAAGGCCGTCTTTAGATATGGGCCGACCGGGCCCGGGCCCCCAGACCCAAGACCTCTAAAATATGCTAAATTTAATGGAGAAATAAAAAATTGTAACAAATCAAAAAATATGTTTGATAAATATTGAACATTACGAATTCCTTTAGAGGGCCTCTAAGCTTTTTTCAGTCCAGGGCCTCGCATGTTTTAAAGGCGGCCCTGACAGCAGCTCATGTTGAAGGAAAAAGTTGACTGGTGCGCGCTTCGTTCTGCGCATTGTTGTGGCAGCTGCAAAAACCTTATAGGCGGAATGTCCATATATTTTAACGTGCTCGACCAATAGACCTATCCAGTTCGAGCAAGCGAGTGAGATAAATACAACGCAGCTCGTGTTAAAGGAGACAGTGAACTAATACGCGTTTCGTTTTGCGCACTGTTTTGACAGTGAAGCAACTCGTCCGGATAGGTGTATTCGAGTATACCATCGTGTAAATCGAGGATTAATTGTACAGTAGGACGTAAGCTAAACATATGAAAGATAATCCCTACAAAAAATAGAACGAATTTCTTAGAATCTTCAGTACGCATGATGCCGACAACAAAGCAACAAAATAACAAACAAGTACTGTTTATTGCTTAATGTTAACGTATTGTTGTCGTTATTTAAGGTGTATCATTGTATAAGCAACAAGGTAAGCCAACTAGAGCAACGTAATTTCGACGTTTTAAGGAGTTTGTCGTTATATCGAGTGACGTTAAACAGAGTTTATACTGTATTTAAATTTCAATGAAATCTAAGAAGTTATAAACTAAAATAAAAGCTGTCATAATAATTGTAATGATATAATAGAATTGCTCCAGCACTGGAAAGTGCACACCCCAATCATAAATAGAGATGTGAGCGGCTTAAAGTAGTCGGTGATAAAGGAAATAAGAAACGGGAATTAGTATGTGCCGCACGTGTCTTGAAGCAGTACGTGGGCGGTTGACACGTGGCATGGAAGCACGTAAACCTTTTACATACAGCCTCGCACACCAACATGACGACACACATACACACACAATACACACGTCTAAACATAAAGGTACAGTTCTGTTGCCTTCACGTCCAGGAAACTACCGCGCGAGTAAAGATTATCCCACGGGATGCTTTTTCTGCGATCCGCTGACAAGATTTCAGTGTGGGTACAAAACAGTGCCGGATTTAACAGGTGCACCTTGATAGTTGATACAGGTCCCAATTCGTTTCTAGGTTGGGCTCGTAAAATGAAAACTCGTAAAGCGGAAATTTGTACTGATGTATGAATTTTTATTATTTATTTAAGGCTAGTATTTAACGCGATGACAAATTAATTTGAATTAGAGATTTAAAAAATATTAAAGTGTGTACCAAAATAGTAGCAGTTTAATAATCAGTTGTTAGCTTTGTTTTAATTTAAACTGGTATCGAGTTTTTGTTTTGATAACTGAATTTATTGTTAAGCGGAAACTTGACGGCGGATAAAAAATAGAAAATGGGCATTCCTAAATTATACAATTGGGATTCTTCATACCTTAAAAGTTATAATCAAATAATAAACAAAGAAACAACATTTAGAACCGTAATATAAAACGCCATCGCATCGACACGACCCAGTAATTGTTTTTTAATGAACTCCCCCCGAACGTCCTGCCCTTTTCACTAGTCGTTATGATACAATCTTTGTCACCCTACTGTTAATATTAGTCGCCATTGTCATTATTTATAGTACCTCGCATATGATTTCAATTGACGTGTTTAATATTATGTTCGCCACCTTAAAGTAGCAGCCATTATTTAGTTGTTATAATTAGCCCTATTCTGCTATTTGAGTTCTAATCACTGTGCTTAGGTAACCAGAGTGATAAAAAAATATATAAACACTGTCTGTAATCACTTATGTTTAAGATGGGATTCAGGTAAAGCATTAATGACAAGTGATTAGGCGAGTGTTAACAAATCTTTTTTATCACTGGTTTTCAAAAAAAACGCACCTATAAACTGTCATTTCTGTGTGGCTACCATGGTTATAGTGGTCACGTGCCTTCTTCTATGTCAGTTTATCGTTATCAAGTGACAAGTTCACGCTGTACGTTTGTATTATTATAGGTGCTTAAATAATTATTTCTAATAATGGCGATTAAAATTGCGAAAAAAAGACAAAAAATGCCAGTTTATCAATACAAATTGATCTTAGATTATATGGACGCTAATTAAAAATATGTTGTGTGGAAAACTCTAACCAACAGAATCAATCATTGTGAATAAAAAATGGAAAATAAGAGCGCTACAATTTGAGTTTTGAAACAACAAAAACCTGTTTTCATTCTGTTTTAAATCCAAAATAATTGAGTGAAATATTTCGCCATCCGTTTTGTTCAAAAAACTACTATAGTGACAGCTAACAACACCCATTTACCGGTTACAATTTATCCACTCTTATAAACACGTCACGTGATCAATTTAAACACTCGTGCTAGTCACGTTGCTTAGCAGAATACGAAACATACAAAAGTGATTACGCAGAGTGTTTATTTTGATAAACACTTGGTAATCACGGTGATTAAATTAGCGGAATAGCCCTGATTACCTTGCGTTTGAAGCTCATCTAATATAATTATTGCCAAAATATTTAATCGCCACCAAGTTATTTTTTTAGTTGCAAAAAGTTAGTCCACCTTTAAGTTTTTAGTCGCCTGGAAAATTATTTCTCTTTATTTAACGCAACTAATAGTCTAAGAGATGGTCATATTGAAGGAAATTTATTTGGTTGAGAAACAATTGAAAAATAAACTTTACCAAAGTATCGCATGTCATGTGGCCAACGTTTCGAAAATTATATTTTCATCCTCAGGGCCTCAATGCAAGTTGAGATGGTAAATTGTGCAGATTATTGTAGTATACATATTATGATCATTTAAAATTATGTATTTCAACAAAAAAATTTTCTATTTTAATTTAAAAATATCGTAAAACAGTTTTTTAGATAAAATTGTTCTGTCCAATGTACAATATTTATGTTCACATTGGACAGAACAATTTTATCTAAAAAACTGTTTTAAGATATTTCTAAATTAAAATAAAAAATTTTTTTTGTTGAAATTCATAATTTTAAATGATCATGTATACTACAATAATCTGCACAATTTACCATCTCAACTTGCATTGAGGCCCTGAGGATGAAAATATAATTTTCGAAACGTTGGCCACAAGCGATACTTTGGTAAAGGTTATTTTTCAATTGTTCCTCAACCAAATAAATCTCCTTCAATATTTTGGAACAAAACTTCTACTAATCTCAGTCATATGAATTTTAGTTGACTAATCTCAGGTAGACTGAGTCATATCGGTCAATACGGAAATGTATGGGTTGTAAGACCGGACAAAAAAAGCTACTTTCACCCCCCCCCCCTCGTAAAAATCACTTTTGTCGCCCATGTATTAAAAGCATTTTTTTTTTACTTGAAAGATATTTTCTTATGCTAATGTACGGAAGGTTGCTTGACCTTTCTCCTTCCTTCCTCTTGCCAGCCGCGCTTGAAAATTTGCGCGGACGATGAAAACCCTACCCCATGGATTGGAAGATAAAGCAAAATTAAAATGAAGGATTTTCATTTTTTTGTTTGACTTTACGTTCAGTTGGCAGTTGGTTGGCGGCCTATTTTTAATGTACTTTTCCTATCACATCAGGAGTGGCCTTCTTCTCTCGCTATGTTAGTAAGTTTATTATGACGAGTGACTGTTTTATAACGAGGACAGCGAGTTTTAACTCACTGTCCTCGTTTTAACATAATGTCACTTTTTAGTCAAAATACCTTCATTTACGAACAAGATAAAAACTACAATAATTATTATTAGTCTTGTTTTTATTTTCAAAGATAACAAATGTTATATTGAAATTAAAATTTTTAATCGTTTTAAATATATATCAATTTAATACTAAATTGTTATAGTATCACCTCGTATCTTCAAATGAATTCAAACACAGGATTTGAGGCAAAAAGATAATAATGTTTATTTGAGGATTTTGAGGATGGCACAAAATTGATGCCGAGACGTTGATCAAAAAAGTAAGTAAATAACAATTGTTATCTTTTTGCCTCAAACCCTGTGTTTGAATTCATAAATTGAATATTTGATAAAAAGTCTGGATGCATGTTTATTAAATTTTAACTGGTTGAAATACATAGTATATTATAATAAAAATGGTACAAATTAATACTAATTGATAAAATTGTCTTTTAATATTATCGTACTGATGACATCCAACAACTGGGACCTTTTTAAGTGTCATAAAAATTGTATTTAACTCGAAGTTTTACGGCTCGTTTAAAATGGCTATAAATTTTTAATAATGAAAAGTTTAAAACTTTCCCTGTCCTAATAGGTTCCAAAGAGCAGACACGAGATAATAAACGAAATGAATAATAAAAAAAAATATTTATACTGCCATAGGTATAGATTAATTAAATATTTTATCGCATATTTACGTTGCAATGAAGATAAAAATATTCGAACCCTTTTTAATAATATTCCGTACAGATTTTCATTACTATATTTACATAATTTAATTGGATAAACATTTCTGTTATCATTTTATTAAAGCTTTGTTTACTTTTCAGTATTGTATAATTATGTTAGTGATTAATAAATTCAGTATCTTATATTACAGAATGAGCCATGTCTTTTCACAAATTCATAAGGGGCAATTAAAATGTATAATTATTAAAAAGTCTTATACGTTAGAAATTGGCGTTTAATATTTCACTTCATTAAAAAAAGCAACTTCCACGATATTATGTACGATAGCAGAAAAATTGTCTGAGAGAAGCAAACATTAAAAAAATATTGATTGAATAAACAAAAAAACTTCAGTTTTAATCATACTTTAATTCAAGAAAGTGATACTTTTGACGTGATAACGTCTTATAAATTGATGAATCACTAATCTTATAAATTGATAAAACACCGGCTGCATGCACGAAAAAGTGTAACGTTCCTAAATCCTAACGTTCCTAACGTTCGTAACGCGTAACGTTCCGCCTGACCCTGTGCGTGCTTTTTGCTAATTTCTCGCTCAATTTAAATCAGATCGGTTTGAAACCAGTCTTAAACGAAAGAGGAGAACATTTTACATAGATTTCGTATAACAGAATTTGCCTAAACAGTTTTTTTATACAAATTTATATAGAAAAATAGCTGTATAAATGCAACATGAAAACGGCTGCATTTCTAATGTTTAATTCAATTTTTTGACATTAGTATTTTGTGAAATGCAACGCCTTCTAAGTTAAGTATTGGAATAACTAATTATTATTAGAACATAATACTTTGACAGTTGCAAACGTCACTTTTGACATTTCTTATCATTCCGACACCAAGGATAAGCGGATTGAAACCAAATTTTGGGAGGTTTAGGTTATGTATTACGGAATACGTTATCACGTAAAACTATCGTCCGTAAACCGACTTTACAGACAACCAATTTTTTTTCATCTGCAATTGGTTTCATATCATTTGCTTGTCTCAGTCAAAGTTACAGTCATTTCCGTACAGCCGCTCCCACAAGCCTATTGCAATCTGAGCAGTCAATTTGTGATCTTAGTTAACAAATTTCTGCTCGCTCGAATTTCATGTGTAAAATACATGTTACAGATGTTTCTTTCGTAAAATGATCCGTTCTTTCCAATGGCACTATTCGTATTTTTCTGAAAATGAGTCGGGAAGGAGATATTGTCAAAAAAATGTTTTTAGGCGTCATTTTTTCAATATGGTGGCGCTAGCGGCAAAGATACAGGATGGCCAAGTAGAAATTCGGAAAGAGCATATCGAAATCTATAAAATCACCAGTTTTCAAAACTCCCGGAAAACTTTCCAAGCAAATGACTGTACTATAATAATAAATATAAAAAATGTTTAGGTCTCAAATTTTGAATCCGTTTGGTAGCTATCAAAGTAGAACTTCTGTAAGTCGAACTTCAAAGGAGATGCCAAAAAATTAGCACTATTTTCTAAATAAAAAAAATCGAGTTATAGAGTTTTTGACCTATAAGGATTTTGTAAGGAAATATTCGTTTTGTAGAGCTTAACATTCATTCTAAATTCATTCCTCGAGTTGTAAATGTTGTAAAATCATTCTGCTATGTTCGAGGTACAGAGGTCCAATTTATTTTTTCGAGTTATGGAAGAAAAATATGTACCAAAATGAATGGTAGGGATACACTGATAATTTCGACCTATAGAGTATTGAGATTTCGAGTAATGGAGATTTTGGGGCTTGAAGGGAAGAGAACAAAACATTTTTTCTACGTTTGGAGGTTTTCGACTTATCGAAGTTCGACTTATGGAGGTTTTACTGTACAAAGTAAATATATTTCAGATTATAATATACGCTCAACGGCTGAGGTCATCAGAGTCTATTTGTCTTAACAACACAAGGATTAAGGAAGCAATCTGACTACCTCAGCAGTATGCAAGTTTGATGCAATGGCCTCTAGATCCGGTGATAGTTGGCATCATATATTTTGTACTAGCGGTCCCACCGGGTTTCACTCGGGTGCAAAAGAACGAATGGGGAAGGAAATGACATGAGTACGCACATTCATCTTAGTTTACCGAGATGAATGTTGTGTCCAAACTTCATAATGACCGGCGTTACCGTTCAAAAGTTTTTGCCGTTGAAAAGCAGTATTTATACTTTTTTTAAGTAATAAATTTCTTTTAATATAAAAAATATTTAATTGAAAACACTGTAGGAAAATTATTTTTATATAGGTGCCTATAGTTGTAACAGTTTTCAAATGAGCTATTAATTAAATTTATTTAATTTTAATTAGTCGTAATAAAATTTAAAAAAATTGAAATGTAAGCCTTAGAAGAAAGCAATGTAGAAAATAAAAAAAAAATTAAAATATATTCGCCGACGTGGGACTTGAACCCTAGACCCTGGCATTAAGAGTCTTACGCTCTACCAACTGAGCTATCCGGGCTTGTAAACTTCACGCGCTAATATTGCAATATTTAGTTAAGGCATTTCACCTGATAATATTTGTCGGACGGACTAATTTTGAGATACATCTTGTAACATTTTTCACTGATGTTCCGCTCCAATTGATCGTAGCGTAATATTATATAGCCTATAGCCTTCCTCGATAAATGTGCTATCCTAACAAAAACATTTTTTTCAATTCGAACCAGTAGTTTCTGAGATTAGCGCGTTCAACCAAACAAACAAACTCTTAAGCTTTATATTATATTAGTATACTAGCGGTCCCGTCCGGTTTCACCCGGGTGTAAAAGAACATGAGTACACACATTCATCTTAGTTTACCGAGATGAATGTTGTGTCCAAATTTCATGATGATCGGAGCTATCGTTCAAAAGGTTTTGTCGATAAAAAGCAGTATTTATACTTTTTTTAACTAATAATTTTTTTAAATTAATTTTATAAAATTAAAATAAATTTAAATGTAAGCCTTAGAAGAAAGCAATGTGTAAAATAAAAATAAATAAATTATATTCGCCCAACGTGAGGCTTGAACCCACGACCCTGATATTGACAGTCACATGCTCTACCGATTGAGCCATCTGTCGTTGTGTACTCAAACCCTAATATGAGTATATTTAGTTAGTGTATTTCACCTGAATAGAAGCTTATTTTTGAGATACATTTTGCAGCATTTTTCATTAATGCTCCGCTCCTAATGGCCGTAGCGTGATTTAATATAGCCTATAGCCTTCCTCGATAAATAGGCTATCCAACAAAAAACATTTTTTTTCAATTTGAACCAGTAGTTCCTGAGATTAGCGCGTTCAAACAAACAAACAAACTCTCCAGTTTTATATATTAGTATAAATAGATTGTCAGCTCTTGTACATTAACACTTACGGTTTACAATTTAATGCAAATGTAAACAGCCGTTCAACTATTTGTACTATTCCGACCTTATTATTGAATTTAATGAGTCTGTTTTGATCTTAAATTAAAGCTGATACAGGATGCATTTAGGTGCAATATCGGATATTTTTTTAATATATTGTATCAGAGTTTGTTTTCCTCCGTTTTCGTTTTCAGTGATAAGTGCAACTTTTACGTATGTAACTGTGAAACTGACTATTTTGCATCAATTTATTCCTATATAAATTACGGAATTCTGTTGTGGGGCAAATCGTCATATGCCAACCGTATATTTTTCTTACAAAAAAAATCTTTAAGAATAATTTTTGAACTTGGGTATTCTGATTCTTGTCGTCCAATTTTCAATAAATACAAACTTTTAACAGTTCGAGCAGTGTATATGTTACGGTCTATACCCGAATTCGGTCAATGACCGAAATAAATGCGCAAAACTAGTTTTGACCAACGAATCAACGAATATTGCCCAAACCCGAAATCTTAAATTTAAACGGTTATTGAGTGTAATAAAATGATTGCGCATTTTCAGTTGGACAAAACTAGTTCTGTCTATTTCTGAACGTAAATATTAAATTTGTCTGAAAAATTGGTCGATAATTTTATTTATTGAAGAATTCTAATCAGACGTTCATCAAAGATTTGAATTATCAATCAACTTCAATTTCAGACATAAAATCTCTCGTCGCATCAAAAATATGAACGGGAACGTATTAAAATCTTGAATGGCTAAGACAGCTCTGTTAGGTTGACATTTTCCAGATATAAAATTAATAAATTATACCGATTTAATTATTCCACTGTGAATATTCGATTCATATATTATTATTTTAAAAAAATTGCAGTAAAAATTAACGAAAAATGTTTCAACAGGTGCATCATAAAAATCAGTTCAAAATGTCAAAAGGACGCACAACGGTGACCAAAGAAATTATTTCATGAAAGCATTTTTCTTAATTGCACACTTAATTGGCTCTTTTAAAATTTTTAAAAGCTTTCTACTAAGGTATTAAAATAAGTATTAAAATAAGTTGATAGGGGGTGATTCATTTCAACAAACACATTGTAGAAATTTTATGACATCAACGTCAGTGTATGCGAGTTTATCCTAAAAGAGGTTCTTTTCAATGAATTACAGGGTTTACAAGCATAATGGCCACATAAATTAAATATTTGTGTGTATTTATTAGTGTATTTGCCATAAATATATTATTTTTTAGCACATTTTTTAACTCTTTGATATTTCCACCAGCATATTTATCATTAAATTAATTTCTTTAAAATTTTGTTACATCGCTGCCATGTTATGCAAATAACTCCCAACCACACAAGCGGTATTTTACGGAAACGATATCGGACAGCCCTAACAAAATTCGTCCGCCATATTGAATCCGCCATATTTAATTTTTATAAAATCGGGAGCTTTATAAAATTGTGAAGTGCAAAATTTCTACCCAGATAAAAGCTATTTGAAGTAATGCAGAATACTCCTGGGAGTGTCTAAAAGCACAGTACGGGGCCACTTAAGGGAATTGATCAAAAATCATCACAAGACATACTAGAACCAAATTTCCGGGCAGCAACATGGCAAGACTTTTATTAAAAGACCATCCCGAAAGTTGAATGAAGAACTACTACAACTTAGTAAGAACAATCTTAGTCTCGTGGTAGGCCTCCTGAAAGGACACCTCCAAAGAATCGGACTGTTTAACGGGGATTTAAAGTGCAGACAGTGCAATAAGGAGACGGAAACAGCGTATCATATTCTGTGTGAATGCGAGGTTTTGGCTCGTAGAAGACAGATAATTTATGGACAATGTATAATAAGTCCAGAAGATTATATCAATCACCCAGTCCACGGACTGCACAAGTTAGTGTAAGGAACAAGGATACTGGATCGAGTGATATAAGAGATTAGGAGATAGCACAATAAGCCCAAGAAGCTGCGGTGTTCCCGGTGACAAGCCGATTCCCATTAATTAAAAAAAAACAGAATACTAAAACATCCACATAAGCAACTGTGCCTTGAGGTCATAGACATAAGGTAGAAAAGAAATAAATTTTAACCTACGCAACTAATAGTACTTAATAAAGTTGCTTTCTAATCAAGTGATTTGTCAGCTGTTTTATTTTATTCTTTACTCTTAAATATACATAAATTGATAGATACTCGGGAATTTGTATTTAGAATGCAGGCGTACCTGAATACAGACGAACTTTTATCGAGAGGAAATAAAACTTTAACGATGGTTAAAGTCTACATCATGTGCCACGGGCGATGTGTTCAATGAAATTGGCTGCAGAACTTTATTGATACGAAAACACACCAAATGTTTAACTACAGTTGAACTAATTTAACATCTCTCAGTTTATATTGATATTTTACCATTTCAACCCACAAGTGCGGAATGATACTAGTTTAGGTCAAAATCGGCGTATGCGCAAAAGAGATATATGATATAACGTTGGTTCTTATATAATAATAGACTTTTCATAACGGTATTATTCTATTTATTTTTTCAAGAAAGTTTTGTTAAATTTTTTTTTCTAAACTTTATAGTTTCGGAAATATTTTGAAAATCAGCAGCTATTTTGTTTTGGAAATCTGTCAGAGAGAAATTAGCTAAGCGTGCTTTGATTAATTTTTACACGATGTGGAACGTAATATTATGTAGGTAACTATGCCAACGAATTGCAAATATCATATTTAAAACCAGCCATTACCCGCGTCACGATATCGGAAATTTTATTTTCGTTATTATACTCTATCAAATGTTAATATTTTTGGAGTTAAAATGGTCCCGATGTCCAATTGGCTGGAATTTTTAACAGGTGTATCCAATACTTACCGCTGTTTCACATGCGGTTTAGATGAAACTCGGCAGGGACAACAGTAAATGAAGTTTTCGGCTCCACGGTATTACATTCTTGCCTAACGGGGCTGTACCCTGCTCGGCAGCGACCGCATTGTGCAGTATTAGAAATTAGAAAGTTGCTTTTCCTTTTATTTCCAAAATTTTAAATTTAGTTCACTTTTGAACAAACGTCACTTCCAATTGACCTAAACTAGTATTTTTCCCACTTGTGGGTTGGAATATTATAAAAATAACTGATAGGCACACAGAGACTTACTATTGAATTGAAATACCGCGATCATTTTTGTTTTAATTTATCAATTTATCTCACCAGTGCGGTGAAATTTCAAGAGCAATTGACACTGTTATTGATTTATTCAGGGTAAAAATAACGATGTGCTGTCGACCAGCTGGAAATGTGACAGGGAAATCCATAATTATATTAAAATAAAGTTTTCTCTGCGCAATATAGTTTCAAAATGTTTAGTTCTGTGAATTTTTATTATAAAAAAATACCCTCTAATTACCTATAGCAAAAAAAAATATAAAAGTGTAACATAACCTGTTTATTCTGTTTTTTGAAAGGTTTTCTTTTAAAATGTGACCCGTTCTTTTGAGCAAAGTGCAGCACATTTGTCACATGTAAACTGTACCTGACTAAAGTTTTACCGAACAATATGCGAACACCGCACCATGCAATCTGGAGGCGCTACAGACAAGCCTTGATACTTTAGTTACTTTGTATCAAACAATAAGTTATTGTCAATGGCGTACGATAAAAAATTGTAATAGATAAAGTACCAACTCTATTTGTATACTACGATTCATAATCATGTTTCTCTGATTATAGTTGTAAGTTTCGCAACCAGATAGAGTAGTCCATACAAAGGATCCCTATTGACAACAATATTTCTAAACACATAGCACATATGATAACTTGATAGTCCAAGAGACGGCTGCAGAAAATGTGTCGTCATAAGGTGGACGAACGAAAAAATTAGAGATGATAGTTAAGACCATAATTAAGAAAGATCGCTAAGGTTGCCTGCGAAATTCCTGCCGAAACTATGTTTTTTTTAATTTGTTTATCAGTTAGTATACCATTGAAGTTAGCTTTTGACAAGGACAAAATTAATAACAGAAAACGAATGATGAAATATTCAAAGAAATATTAAAAAAACCGTGTTTTTTGTTTTTAATTTTTTTTTTCGTGAAGTTTTCAGGAGACTTACCTTTCTATGTCCTAAATAAGCTGTAATTTGCAGGAGAAAAAAATTAAAAACGAAAAACACGGTTTTTTCAATATTTCTTTGAATCTTTAAGGTTATGTGAAAAAGTTATATTCATAAAAGTTGTAGATCCTTTTAATACCTACAACATTGCCATACAACATTTTTCGATTGGAGGTCAACTTTCGCCGGAAATAACGAAAAACCGCGTTTGACCCCTAAAATGCACCCCCACAGCCCTCCGGCCTTTTACGCATTTGAATTTTTGGTTTCTGTATTTCTGACGGCAGTTTCTTCCCTTCCTCATCATTCGTTTTCTGTTATTAATTTTGTCCTTGTCAAAAGCTAACTTCAATGGTCTATTAACTGATAAACAAATTAAACAAACATTGTTTCGGCAGGATTTTCACAGGCAACCTTAGCGATCTTTCTTGATTATGGTCTTAACTATCATCTCTAATTTTTTCGTTCGTCCACCTTATGACGACACGTTTTCTGCAGCCGTCTCTTGGACTATGATAATAATGTAATTAAAAATTGTGGTAGTCAAGGTAATAGAATTTTGTAGAGTTTGTTTGAATAAAAAAGGATGTCAGTTCTTGATTTCTTGAGTTTATCGGTTTTGTAGTTTTTGGTGAAAAAATATTTGGAACAGACAACAGTGAATAAAGTTAAAAAGTGCATCGATTTGGTTGTGTATTAACCAACAGTCAGCGATCAGAGAAGATATTGGTTCTCCGTAATATTAAAAAAAGTATCACGTTATCATTATAAGCAAACATTAACGTTTTGACATATAAATATTATTTTAAATGTGTTTAAGGGACCTATGCAAATAATGATCTTCGTAAAAATAATATTGTTTGTGCAATATATATAATTGCAGTGTTGAGTTTCAAGTATTATTTCTCTGTACATTTTGAACTGTTTATTAAAATTAATGTTAAAAATTCATTGCGTATTATTTTTATCAACGCATCGTCTACAAGCGAATTCCGCATTTACAGACGTCGATCAACAAGACGAATTCGGAATCTTTCTCGAGCTTAACATCCCCGTAAAAGAGTAGCTTGATTAGATTGCTGTGCGAACACCAATAAGTGCGTTGAAAGTCAAGAATTAAGCCAATTCACTATATAAAGCTTAACACAACCTCTTGGGTAGTTTTCAATTTTCATCAAACCCCCCACAATGCCGACGAGCTACGACGTGCCTCGTTGGGTTCTTTGTTGAGTCCGAAATTTTCTAGGGGTTACATGTTTTAATATAATTCGTTAAATTACATGCATTGTAACACAAACAGTATTTTATTATTAATAAAAAAAATCATAGATTTGTAATTCCCATGAGCAGACGTTTCCTTCGTGCCAGCGGCTATGGTTGAATGTTATTATTTGACATGGATGTGAGCTATTCTCAAGTGACGACTATGCATTCGATCCGAAGTTACATTCTGTCAGAAATACTACGGTCTGTTTTGTTCTCAAGCTCTCGCTCTCTAGCTTCCATCTTAATATACAGTCTGCGGCAATCTACCAGTTTGGGTGTTGACCTCTTATACCCGTACATCAACCATTTATACCCGTACTTCCACCATTTATACCCGTACGTCCACCATAAACATACTAATATTTCTTCCATCATCCATAAATTATTAGTTTACTGAAAATTTCACGGCTAAATTATTCATAACTTCATTTTTAGGCGCGAAAAGCTTATGCTAAAGCGCCTAAACACTTACTTTGTCTGTCAATCTGTAAATCTGTGAATCTTTATGACACTCCTTTTGGTGCTCAGTGCCTTAATCGATTTTTAAATATCAAGCTGTTTGTTAGCTAGTTTGTGAGCACGATACAGATCAGACAGCTGGTCGGATCGAAACCAAATTTGGTAAGATGTTTGACATGTAAATATGAAGAGCGTTACTGTTTTTCGGAGAAAATTGGTGCAAGCGCAGAAGAGATCTACGCTATTTTACCATTACAACCCACAAGGGGGAATGGTACTAATTTACTTCAAAAATCACTTTTCAAAATTTTACAATATCTTTTTGGAAAAACTCTGTGCGTCTGTTAGTCGGTGCGTCTGTTAGTCTGTGAACACGATACAGGTCAAACGTATGAACGAATTGAAACTAAATTTTGGGAGGATATTTGATACATAAATATAAAGAGCCCTATTGTTTTTGGGGAAAATCGGCGCATGCGCAAAAGAGATATATTCTATAACGTTGTTTTTTATATAATAATGGGACACTTTTCATAACGGCTTATTATTCTATTTATTTTTTCAAGAAAGTTTGTAAATTTTTTTTTAACTTTATAGTTTTGGAAATATTTTGAAAATAAAAAAAATCAGCCGCTCTTTTGTTTTATGGGTCTGTCAGAAATAAACTAGTTAAGAATGCTTTGGTTAATTTTAGATAACATGGAACATATTATTAGGTAACCATGGCAACGAATAGTAAATTATATCATATTGAATACTAGTCACTGCCTGCGTCACCTTACGCGACAGAAATTTTGTTCTCTTTATTATACTAAATTAAATGTCAACATTTTTGAAGTTGGAATTGTCATGTCGCCCAATTGGGTGGATATTTTCAATTATCGTGGTATACTTTTCATAACTATTTATTATTCTGCTGATTTCTGTGCATGCGTGCGTGTGTTACCAGCTTTACTTCTTTAGCGTGTGGTGTAAAATGCACAGTCTCTTTTTAGCCACCTCAAACGTTTACAATTGTTGAAAGTTTCGGGTTTGAGTTCCCACGATGACTTGTGTAAAAAAATATTTTTCTCCCGATATTTCTTTCAACGTAACGCCATGGGGTGTTTCTTAACAGTATTATTTACAGCTACGAGCGCTTCTTGTAAGTGATTTAATTTATTGTAACAAAACTGCTGTAGTCTGTGGCGGAAATTATTTATTTACAATGTTAACTGTTTAACAAACAGTAAAAACACACAAACGAAAGCGTATAACGTTAACAGAAATAAAATTAATAGTTCTAAATTATACAATGTAAGGCTAAGTAACAGAGAATAAAGAATTATGTACAAAGAAATATTTACAACACACAACACAGAGTTTGTCTATTCACTATAAGTTATTTATTGTAAAACCACTCACTAGAGTTATATTAATTTTATTAGATTAACGGAATTTATGTTGTAATGCCAGAGCAAGCACAATTTATGTAACACAGTTATCCGTACGTCCACTCACGCAGTAACACGCTGTAACTGACTGTACTGAACTGACTAAACTCAACCAAACCTCTGGCCGCCTTATATACCTTATATAGATTTTGGTCTATGTTCCAGAACGTTCGAATTGCGATTTCCTGTCCTCTCTACTCGTTCGGGTCTCTACGGCCTGGTGCCGGCTACCTGCATTCATTGTTGCTTGTCGTTACATGCGTGGGCGCCTCTAACGGTCGGATGTCCGTTACCTGCGTTCATTGTTTGTCCGTTGACCTTCGAGCATTTTATAGACTTTTCCAGAAATTCCATAGGCGTAACATTATGGGGTAAAAATGCGCAACAATATATTGCTGTTATGATGAGTAACAGTTGGTTATTTGTAAAGATGAAATTTTTTTTTATTATATTATGCAGCCATTTATTATTTTTTTAATTACAAAGAATAAAATATACTTTGTTAGTTAATAATTACATATTATGACGTTTCGTAAAGATATATTTGCATCTTCAGATAAATACTATAAAAATAAAAATAAGGAAAATATTGTACATAATAATTATTAAAATGAAATGTGAATAAATGAACATATAAGAATATATAAACTACTTCAATTTAAAAAGGAATGATGATAAAATCACATGATTGAAAAACTTAAATAACCATTTTGAAAATGTAGGTATTCAAAACTTAATTGTAATGAAATAATTGTTTTGTAATTTCAGTATAAAAATGTTATTAGAACGGTGTTGTAAGACGTTGGTAATTTGAATATTTTGTATTTAGTCGCGACGAAAAATAAAGATCTTGAAAAACTATATATATTATTTACGTTTGTAAAATCTACGAAACTTTACGCCACTGTACCTACATAAAGTACTTTATTCCACCAAAATATTTTCTTTTATCTGAGGCTTATACTTTAAAATGCGGTTAGGGTAAATCTTGTTTTTGGGATTTGTTGTAGCGCATATTGACTAAGTGAAGAGTTTTTAAACAAATTTGTCAGACTATAACATATATTATACGAAGTTTATTTTCCTATAGTGGAGTTGTTTAAATCATACAATACAAAGGACTTATTTATTTATCTTAAGGATGAGATATACAGTCACAAACAAAAGTATGTTCATTACCGCATATTATAAGATAGTAGTCAAATTGCAGTATCAAAACTTCTATTTCTGTAAAACGTGTCTTAAGGCCGCTGCACACGAGACTAGAAATGCTGCTAGGAGTTCTGCTAGCTGGAAGGCTGAGTACGAAGCCAGAAATGACGTCACTGCGGGCTGGCCTGCTAGCCTACAAGATAGATTTTAAAATTAGAGCAAGGGCTATTTTCCTGCAAGATTTGCTGCTAGGTATGAGCAAGAACCAATCAGGAAGCAGTATCTTATCACGTGGGCACTTGAAAAACGCCCACAAACCAATATGGCTTCATTCTGCTCAGAGTCAGACAACAGACACGTTTTGCTCTGTGTTTATATTCGAACTGTCACTGCGCTCGCACCAGATCTATCCATAAATCAAGCTTGATAAATAATCTCGTGTGAAGCGAGCACTTAACAGCAATCAAGAAAACCAGCGCCAGAAAACTAGTAGGCAAATCTAGCAAAGAATCTAGCAGCGTTTCTAGCCTCGTGTGCAGCGGCCTTTAGACAGCAATACCTACAATCTACATATATACAAATTATAGTATATGTAGACATGAGTTAGTAACTAGCCTGGAAGATATAATAGTCTAAGATCCCGATTTGGCTCGATCTTCACCCATCGAGTTTTCTAATGAAATTTGATAATATAATGTATTAATAAAGAAAAATTGATTTGGTTGCCATTCAATTTTTTGGCACTGCTATTTATAATAAAATATTCCAGCCAATTGGGAGACGGGACCATTCCAGCTTCAAAAATGTTGACATTTGATTAAAATAAAGAAAATACAATATCTTATATCACGTGAGGTGACGCGGGTAATGGCTAGTATTCAATATGATATTTGCTAATCGTTGCCATGGTTACCTACATAATATGTTCCACGTCATGTAAATATTAATCAAAACATGCCGAACTTGTTTATTTCTGACAGATCCATAAAACAAAAGAGCGGCTTATTTTTTTTATTTTCAAAATATTTCCGAAACTATAAAGTTTAGAAAAAAATTTTGTTAACGAAACTTTCTTGAAAAAATAAGTAAAATAATAAGCCGTTATGAAAAGTATACCATTATTATATAAAAAACACCGTTACCCAAGTCTAGTTGTTCTCAAATTATACTTTTTCAATAAAAAACTAAACTTCTCTAATTAAAAAATTATAGTATACGACAAAATTGTTAATTTTGTTTTAAAAAATGCACATATAGGTATGTTTTATTTGTGATAAAAAATGTTTTCCGTATTTTAAAAATAAATTTTGAAAATATGCCGTTTCACTTTAGGAAATTTATATGAGATCTGTCTTCATACTGTGTGTTTTATTTGCGGAGCCAACCCTGAAAATAAGAGTTTATAAAATTTTCAAGAGTTTAAGGTACTTCATTATGATAATCCAGCTATTTGTGGCGCAAAACGTTTGTGATGTTCAGCACCAAAGTTAAATCTACATATACACTACCGTGCAAAATATGATATGAAAACGATACTAGCGTTCACTCGTGAGATAAATAGGTATGATATAATATATACGTATAGATTACGTATTTTCACTCGCGGGTAAAAGTTACTTTTTAACCGACTTCAAAAAAAGGAAGAGGTTATATGTCCTCGGGCTGTATCTCAGGAGCCGTAATAGATAAGGGGTTGAAATAATTTTCAGAGTGTGTATTTCTATTGACACTAATTTTACTTCCGGTGCTTCAGTCCTATTAACAATATACCAAAATAAATGAAAAAAAGATGGCGGATTTCAAAATGGCCGACCCTTAAATTAAAAAAAAAACTCCGATTAAGCTGATATTGGGCATGCGTTTCAGTCGTATTAAAATTACACGAAAATGAAAAATAAAATCACGATGGCAAATTTCAAAGTGGCTGTCATGTAAATTAAAAAATAATTCCAATTAAGCTGGTCATGTGTGTAAAAAGTAGGTACATAGTGTTATATCTTGTACAATAAACCCTTCGTATGCGGGTATGACTCGCAATCGACCGGTTTTTATTTTGTACGTGTGTCCGTCGATATCTTCGCCGGCTGTGAAGAGTGCATTAAGTTTGTTAACTTTCTTTTATTTATTTTTAATTCATCGTTGAATATAATGTTTCTTTTCCGCATAAAATGTCGATTTACCGCACCCTGTGCTGTATAATTTGGTGCTAAGATATTGTCTACTTAGTAAACGCCACGTATCGACGTAAAAATGAACTTTCGAAGCACGGATAGCATAAAACGGTTTATTTCAAAACCGAACCTTACTGTTCTGTTTAGTTGGTTTTTGTTTGAGACGCTACTATTATTCAGCATCTTATTAAATTCTGTATACCTGCATTATGTGAACGTATAAAGACAGAATATATACGTATTATTAAAAGCCCGGGCTTTAAGATAAATTTATTGGTATATTATACCCTATAATATGGTGTAGCAATATGTTGTCGGCGATGTAATTTAAAGGAAAATAAGGATATATTAATTTATGTTTGTGCGCTGCGTTTACTGGTATCTAAGTCTGAAATACGAACACTAATTGTAATAATAATGGTATAAAAATGTACTGAATGCGTTTAACATACTAATTGTCAATTTAACCAGTGCCAACAATATATTGTCCCGCGTGTGGCTTTTTTGACATACTTACCTGAACTTTTATTAAAACTGTTAAGTTTAGTTTCTTAAATTTTGGTTCAATATTATTGTCTTGTGTATTTTATATTTTTCAGGCGTCCAAAACTATAAATTTTGTGGGAAAAAATTGAAAACTTTCTTGTAAAAATAAATGTAATAATAAACCGTTATGAAAAGTATACCATTATTATATAAAAAACAACGTTATATCATATATTTCTTTTGCGCGTGGGCCGATTTTCCCTAAAAACCATTGGACTTTTCATACTAGCATATCAAGCATCCTTCCAAAATTTTGTTTCAATCCGCTCATCCATTTGACCCGTATCGTTCACAGACTAACAGACGCACAGACTTTTTCCAAAAATATTTTTTTTTGGATTCGGAAAAAAGCATAGTAAAGTTTTGAAAATTTTGACCTATATTAGTACCATTCCGACACTTGTGATGTTGAAATGATAAAACATTAAAGAAACCTCTAAAAACAAGTTTAAAACTTTCAATTTTAATGAACTTGAAAAATATTTTCATTCATATTACCTAAACTAAGAGACTTTTCAGAATATGATAGATGACTTTTTGTAAATAAAAAATACTTTTTGTAAATAAGAAGTAAACAAAAGTGAGTTATTTAAATTATTAAAGTTCACTTACGCACGGATTTGTTTTTCAAGACGGAAATTAAATTATGCGTAGTATAAATATTATCCTGTGTTTTATTTTCAGTTGACCTATTCTCTGAAAATATAATTAAATAAAAAAATCTTTCAAAATATCACGCAGACTTATCGAGCACGAACCAGCACGACCAGCAAAGCACAAACCTGATGCACGATGTCGCAGACTAGATCAGCACAAACCAGCAACTTTCAGTGCAAGTCCACGAACGACACATCGCTAATACACTAGATCGGTCCAGCACGGCTATACAGAAATAACTGTGCGAATTTTAAAAGAAGACTGGTCTATGGAATGTACTATGACCTTATTGCAGAAGAGCGCACATGCATTTTATATTAGTAAAAGGTAATGATCCTGGAACCGCTTCTGTGCATTAAGGGACTCAATGGTACACATCAGCGGCTTCTCGCCCATTCCCCACCGGTCTTCTTTAGCCGAGCGCACTGTACAGGTGCCCGACTGATTGTCGTTGCTGGTTGCAGGTGCTGGTCTAACATGCGCTTCCCCATTAAATAACGTGGGTACATTCAAAACCAGGCTTTTCTTGTCCGTGCGTGATAAGCACAAGTGCTGATCTACATAGGGACTATTAGGGTTTAAACCCTGATTTCCCGTATAGTAAAAAATAGTTAATATTATTAATGATTTACTATCATTATCAGGGGTGAAGTTTTTTGGGTAAGTTTGACATTTCTGGGTAAATTTTGAGAGTTTTTTTTAGGGTAAATAATAACAATTTTTATGTTGAATTTTGAAAAAAAATTTGCTGAATTTTGACGATATTTTTGTGGGTGAATTTTTGACAATTTTTTTGTGAATTTTGACCATTTTTTGACTCATTTTATGGAATTATTTGCTTGATCAGGTCACTAAATTTTAACCCTGATTTTGATGTTATTAAAAATTAATTTTAATTTAGTTTAAAGATTCTTAATCTTACAAAAAATGGGGTCCCATTAAACTTCAATAAGCCCTAGACTCCGAAAAACCTAGATCGGCCCCTGGATAAGCGTGCCCGGTTATTAAAATTTTAATACAGCAAACATATTTTATAGCAGTGTTTTAAGATATATCTGTGGCAGGCCTTTGATCGAAACAACTCTCAACAGCTTGTCTGTCCTATGTAGTATAGACTACAGCAGTGATTCTCAACCACTGTGCAGCGCCAATTTTGTGTGCCGCAAAATTCTTAAAGTGTGACGCCAAATTTTAGAAATGTAGGTATATGTGAAAATTATAATTCTTTTATAATACTTGTGTATTTGAATTAATTTTGAATGAAAATGAAGAACTAATTTCGCTTTCTATTAATCGAGATTTAATTTTAAAATAATTCGGAAGAATCAATTAATTCATTTTGGATTAACATTAGATGCGAATATCTCATGATAGCCAAAAAGGTGTTAAAAATATTTTTACAATTTTATACATCTTATTTGTGTGAATTCCGATTTTCAGTATTAATTAACCAGCATAAAAACGAAAAAAAGATAGAGGACTGGTAAATGTAGAAGACGATATTATGAGAGTAGCATTGTCATTTTTACGACAAAATATAAATGAAATTATCAAAAAACATCAAGCTCAATTTCTCATTAAGAGTATTCGTCCCTGCAAATTCCCCCTGCACCCTTCATCTCAAATCTTTTCCCCTCGCCTAAAAACGGTTCGCGCTCTCCCGACGCTATTTTTAAAGCTAGAGGGTTCTGGTAAACGCCAAATGAAAGACAAAGAATCAGACTACAGATCCTTCAGGCGAATTTTTTGAAAAAAAATCCTGAAAAAACTTACAACCTTTTGAAAAAAATAATAAGTTACGCAATATTTCACACGTAGGCGAAACTGTTTTTCAAAAAATTCGCCTGAAGGATCTGTAGTCTGATTCTTTGTCTTTCATTTGGCGTTTACCAGAACCCTCTAGCTTTAAAACTAGCGTCGGGAGAGCGCGAACCGTTTTTAGGCGAGGCGAAAAGATTTGAGATGAAGGGTGCAGGGGGTATTTGCAGGAACGAATACTCTTACAAGCATTCTTATTATTAACTTGTAATTAATCCCTTAATAAACGTACTGTTGTTTTTGTAGTACATATTATTTTATTTTACATTCAAAATTATTGTCATAAACTATTTTTCATAGTTGTATAATAGGTAAGTATACAACTTTTAAACATATCTTTTTCTTTGTGTGCCACGACAAAAAAAGTCTGAGAATCACTGGACTATAGTAATACTATAAACCAGGCATGTCAAACTAATATGATATTGCAGGCCACATTATCTATTTTGTACTAAGTTGGAGGCAGCAGATTTTTAATCTTAAAAAATATTAATAAAATATGATTGTTAAAATGATTATATTATTAGACTCAGTGTTTTTTTAACGTCTCGGCGGGCCGCAATCGCTGTATTGGCGGGCCGTATGTTTGACATCACTGCTATAAAGCGTACTTTACATATATTTGAAATATAGTTAACTATCGGAGCACAATTATGGACTGTCTGTTGTGGTCTAATCTGTGAACGTTAATTACACGGTTAATTGAACGTGGCATCTCAATTAACCACCACTATAACAGAGTGCCCCTACTACAGTACCTACATGATATTGTCATTAACTATAGCTAAATCACTCGGCGTTAATACGGTAAGGCTTTGATCACCCAGACCAAAATAATTAATGTTTTCATATTTATTGACAACAAACCTGCATCTACTTAGATTAAATAGCACAAAGAATTTTTGTTCAGTAGAAGCAAAAAGGCAGTAGTTGTTTATTGGATTTTCAGCTTAAGAAAATATGCATGCATATACTTTATTTAAATTCCGTTTAAAACAAAAACTAGCCCTGGCCAATTACTTATCAGAGTAAAGGCCATTTTGTTAATTAAAAAAAATTGAAAAGAAGTTTGACCCTGCAAGCCATCTCTGAAACTTCCCGCTATTTTCGAACCGATTTTGATGCGGTTTGCGTCAGTCGACGCAGCTTTTTTAACCTAAGAAAGTATTTTATTAAAAAAAAATGATCTGATAGGAATTTTAAGAAAAATTTAAAAAAACACTTATTTACAAATTTTTCGTTCACGATATCTCGAACAAATGAACCGATTTTGATGCGGTTTTCGAAAATCAACGCAGTTTATTAAGGAGAACAGTTGATTAGATTTTGGAATCAATCGATTTAGTAGTTTAGAAAATATTCCAAAAAAACAAATTTTAAATAATTTTTTGAGGTTTCTCAAAATTTATAAGACCGAATCATTCCAAATTTTCAGGAAATCTAAGTTCAACAAGGTCACGTCAGATGCCGCAAACTGCGTTTAAATCGGACACTCCGTTCAAAAGATATAAGGGGTTTACATACATACATACACACACATGCATATACAGCCCTACGGACATCATCGCCAAAATAGTCAGAATAGCTTCCTAGGACTTCAAAACGTCGAGATGTGGCGAAAACTCGATTTTCGAAAATCGGGGTGAGAAAAAATTTGATTTTTTTTTTATAGCGGGAAGTTAAAAAATATATATAGAAAATAATGACGAGTTGAAAATATCAATTAGATTCAGACCCTCATAACTCTAGCAGTAGCACTGCTACCAGATTTGGTAAAAAGTGTGATCTATCTATATTACTAATTTCGTCGAAAGTTACGATAGACTTGATTGAAAAATATCAAAAATTACTAATATAAGCATAAAAAATATTAATTTCGAATCAATATATAACTGTAAAATTAGAATACTCGCGTTATTACAATAATAAATGATGATTATTTCATATCCACACGTCGTGACAACTTGCCCGTCCGCGTTCATAAAATAGTTTACTGTCGAATGCTGTTGTATCGTGAATAATAAGTGGTTCATAGATGACGCTTCGGCACGATATACTTGCTTAAATTCTATCACAAATTACTATTCTCTTTATCCGTAAATGAATTACCAGGATGTTAACAGCCAGCATATTAACTGGAATTGTATCCGCACAGAACTTTACCCGAGCAATATCGGGTTTGCAGCTGTAAAACAAATATAAAATGATCACCAACAGTTTAATCAACAGTTGTTATATGCAAGAAACTGAATTACGCTAGTGCAATGCAGCGGATTAAAAGGAATACCTAATGATCATCAAATATGCACGTATCATTTCAACTACACAAACTGCCAAGATTTAAAAAGTAGTATCAGTATCACTGTTCGGGTTCATACTGTGTTAGTATCGAGTCAGCATGGCAGTCGAGCAGCAAGCAGGTAAAGCAACGAAACGAAATTAATATTTAATGTCTGACTAATTTCTCGGGTGACTCGGAAAACACTCCCTTATTCATATGTAATAGAATCAATTCTCTTTAGTGCGCCTTCAACCCGGTTTTGCTTAATGTAGGTTAGACTGAGGCTACGCCACCATTATCGGCACCTCTCAGCTCTAGACAACAAGCATTTATAGTCTAGATATCTCCATCGCATGGATGCCACTGTGAAATTGAAAAACGAAACGAACAGTTTTCATAACTTCAAGATTTTAATGTAAATAATAACACAAGTAAGCGCTGGAAACCACTATCTATAAAAAAAAGATTAAATCGAAATTATTTTTCCAAAAAAATAAAAAAGGTACAAAACACTAATGCAATGGGGAAAAATGATACTTCATGTGCAACTAGCTTCAAATCTAGGCTTCAACCTAGCTCCGACACACAAGTGTATTATATCTGAGATGGATTACTTTGAAGGGGACAAAATAGATATTGATGAATGAATAAATACCTATTTTTCGAGAAAAATAAAAAGCTACCTTTTTTGGAACAAACCTCTATATGACATTCAAATGTTAAATTACAATGAACATAATCTAAAGGTGGCACTTCACTTTCACATGGCTATTTGTGTTTGCTATTGGGTGTTTTTTTTGTATTTGGCAAAATATATGACGTTCAAGACAAACATGCAAATAGAGGCAAATACAACCATCCACACTTGGCAGTCAAATAGCAAACACACAAACATTAGGCAGCAGAACGCAAGGTTCAAAACTCCAGGAATTTTAGCACGTTTCATTGTCCAAATTCATTTTCAGTAGTAATTGTTCGAGTTCTCGATCACAGCACAGACACAAAAATATTGCACGTCCGTACAGGTTCACGGCGCGTGCGCTTCTGAATATAGCCATTGTGTGGAAGGTTTATTTGCCATATTTGCCTATTTGACTCCTTTAATGTGCCTCGAAAAACCGGCAAGCGCACGGTAACGCGTATTTGGTATTGGCCTTATTTGTCATATAGGCAAATAAGGCCAACATTTTGTCAAATAGACCCTCCACACTTGGTAATTATTTGCCAAATACACAAATACAAATAGCCATCTGAAGTGTCGGCATAAAGCAAATTTGTCACATTAAGACATTGATAAATATATAGATACCTATTGCGCATTTGTATATTCGTGCCTGAGTTACAACATTGCGATTTGGGGTAACAATAGCCAATATACCCGGATCTTTGCATTGCAAAAGCGCATTATTAGAGCAATTTTCAATATTGGCAGAAGGGTCTCATGTCGTCCGTTTTTTATTAAACATAATTTGTTGACCTTTACGTGCATCTATATATTTGAAATTTGTAAGTACATTAAATAAAATATAACTTCCTTTAATTCCGTCAACAGTATTCATTGTCACCAAACGCGTCACAGCAATGACATATACGAGTATATTCAAAGCAACCGCGGAATATAATTGTACGGCAGAAGACTACTAGGTTCCGGGTCAAAAATTTATAATAAGCTGCCTGCATTGATCCGAGACAGTAATTACAATCATTTTAAACGTACCTACATTGAAACATTTCTTAACTATAAATTGCTTTTATAATTTGTATGAATTTTAAAATTACTGTTAATATTAATTTCTGACTTGTCACATACATACTTGTTAATGTCTGCAGTGACCAATAAATATCTATCTATCTATATATATATTATATATTTAAAATTCTCGTGTCACAATCTTGACCGCGCTAATCTCCGAAATCACTGAACCGATTTTAATGAAATTTTGATAATGTGTCTTGCATGGTACAACTTACGCTCAGGGATAGTTTTTGTTCAATATTTTGTACAAAATTACGGTGTATTCTCAAAAAAACTGTTTTAGTAACATGTAACGACATCTGATAGATTTTACTCAAAACTATTAGTTTGGAAACAAAAAAAAAATATTTTAGTACCGAATAGAGACATCTGTTAGAATTTGCTCAAAACTATTTAGTTCAGAAGTAAATCTGGTAGAATTTGCTCAAAGCTAATTAGTTCAAACGACGACTGGCCGCAAACGAAATACATTTTGCAGAATTATATCTATCACACCCGGGTGAAACCTGGACGGACCGCTAGTATATTATATTTAATGAAAATATTACAAAATATATTACTGTCACTTCATTTTCCATAACCGACAGCAACAAATATTTCTTACATAAATGTATCTGAATGCATTAAAGTGAAGCCATGGAAAATCTAAACCTATGTATACTGTCAGTTCAAAGAAATTCAAGGAAGGAAAACCCGTGTCACATTTATCCTTTCTAGGATTAAATTTCAACAAAGATCAGCTATAGTAAAGTTTACGTCGTAAAGTATTGTAACATCCCGCTTCATAGAAATAAGAATCTACATACACATGCAAATATCTTTGCACCCAAATAAAAATTGTAACATAACTGTACATAGGGCGGCCCTTAGATGTTCACGAATTCAACATGAAATATATAGTCTGCAATAGTCTCAAGGGACACAGAATTTACTGTACGTATTCTAACATTACGAACATTTTTTTTTCTCATCAAAAATAATACGAACTAAGATACCTACAACGAAGTCGGTAAAAATGATGTTTGTTATTTTACTATATAACCGCTACAAGAATGAAAATCCCAGTCGGCAGTACTAAGGAGCTTGTATGAATTTTTATTTTACTATTAAATAATTTATTTTTTTTTAATATTACGTGTGGTTTAAAAATAATGGATATTTGCCTGCTTCATTTTGAGGTATAACAGACAGTAAGAGACGACCTGTTTTTTTATCACTTACCGATTCGGCATCTTATTCTATACCTACTAGAAATATAAAGTGTTTACTTACACACGGATAGCCAATCAAAAGTTTCGATATATAGCTTTAGGCATTAGTCATGCATAGGAGGACAACAAAAGTACATGTGTACTAGGGTGGAACGAAAACCACCATTGTAGGTAGCGTTTTTTGACATGTCAAAAAAATACTATTTTAAAATTGAAATAATAAATTAACCTGGAGTTTTTGTGAATTTCGATAAATTATTGTATTCACATAATAGAGCTGGCTACGGAGAAAATGGGTGACTCGGTGCAGAGCTGAAAATTTGCAGAATAATAGGAGATGGTACAAGTAAGTAGGGAAAAAATTGCCAGAAGGTTAGGTGGAAGATAAAGAGCCGCCAGAAGGCGCTAATGTTGCGAAAAATCAGTGCACTTCTGGCAATTTCTATACTTATTCTGTAATTCAAAACTAGATTATATATTATATAGTTATAAGGGCATACTGAAAATTCAAACATGTTATAATAATTACATTCGACAAATATTCAAAATTATTAATGACATTTTGATAGAAACAAAATTAATCGTCATATATTTTCATTAATAAAATGACGTTGTTATAACAACGTAATTTTATTAATTTATTCAAATGTAATTATTATATCATGTTTGAATTTTTAGTATGCCCTTATAACTATATAATGTATAATATATATAATATGTAATCTTGTTTTGAATTACAGAATAAGTATAGAAATTGCCAGAAGTGCACTGAAGGAACATTAGCGTCTTCTGGCGGCTCTTTATCTTCCTTTTGGCAATTTTTTCCCTACTTACTTATACTATCTCCTATTATTCTGCAAATTTTCAGCTCTGCACCGAGTCACCCATTTTCTCCGTAGCCAGCTATTAGTCCATAATTTAATCATTAGTTTTTTATAGTGCCAAATACTCCATATAGAAATGCATAATTTTATTGAACTATTACGACTTGAAGAAAGAGGGTAAGCAGTGGGTTTTAGAATAATAAAAGTAGATACCAACTAAATAGAAAATGTATTACGTATGCTTCATATCTATACATAATACATAAGTACAGACGGTCTGTAGTGCTTAGACTATTCTGAAGCCCAGTTTATGACATTTCAGAGTATTTTAAGCGTCACTAATGTTACATATACATTTTTTATTCAAACCTATTATATAAAGTAAGGTCTGCCTTGCACGTTTGTCTGTAATAGTACTCTGTGCATGGAAACTGCTAGACTAATTTCAATATTGTATCCACGATTATCATAACGCACTGAGTTCACCGACCAAATTCTCGTAAAACACCGCTATATTCCCACGAACCATTTCTAGCCCTTTTCGATCGTCCTTTATCTCTAAGGCTAAGTTAACGTTACAGTACTAAATTTTTTCAGGTGAGTAGAGGTCACTATAAAGAGGCTGTATTCCAAATTTCCTACCTCTACGTAGAATAGTTTCCAAAATGTGAGTTTTCAAATATCACGATTTTGCGCATTCATCGACTGACCGACTAACTGACCTATAGATCATCATAAAGGCGAGTTTTTATAAATGACTCGTTTATGTAAACTTGCCAAGTGAAAGCTTTCCAACAACTATCATATTATATATTAATACGCTAAGGTTAAAGATGTATTGCCTCCCCTTTTAGAAAAAACCTCACAATTTCTCCACATAAATTATATATCATTTTACAGATAATTGCTTGCTCTACTGACATCGACAACTAAAAAATTTATTATTGCTTTTGTTTTTGTAAATTAATTAAAATACAGCAACGCTGAACGGCGTCTGCCATCTGACGGTTTTAATTTTGAAACAACGTCAACACTTCGATCTGTCATCTGACCTTCATATTGTAATACAACAGACACAATACTGCATACTGCCATCTGACGGCTATAATTTTGAAACAGCGAGCAACGCTGAACAACGTCACAGCAATGCTGCATGATGCCATCTGACGGCTTAGCTGAACGTTTTTGCTACTTGTGCCTCTTTATGACAATTTTAGTAAAATATTTCTTCGATCTGTCACCTGAGCTTCATATTGTAATACAACAAAAAGAAGAACGTTATAAGCAGTGTTCAATATTAGAAACGAATTGAATACTTGCAATCATATTTAAAAAATTGGTTGTCTGTAAAGTCGGTTTACGGACGATAGTTTTACGTGATAACGTATTCCGTAATACATAACCTAAACCTCCCAAAATTTGGTTTCAATCCGCTTATCCTTGGTGTCGGAATGATAAGAAATGTCAAAAGTGACGTTTGCAACTTACAAAGTATTATGTTCTAATAATAATTAGTTATTCCAATAGTTAACTTAGAAGGCTTTGCTTTCACAAAATACTAATGTCAAAAAATAAACATTAGAAATGCAGCTGTTTTCATGTTAAGACAAGACATACGTTTGCTTCTAATTTCCATGTACGGCAAACAAAGACAACCGACCGCGTCTAGCCATGCATTACACAACATTGCATTTATACAGCTATTATTCTATATAAATTTGTATAAAATATTTTTCTATATAAATTTGTATAAAAAAACTGTTTAGGCAAATTCTGTTATACGAAATCTATGTAAAATGTTCTCCTCTTTCGTTTAAGACTTGTTTCAAACCGATCTGATTTAAATTGAGCGAGAAATTAGCAAAAAGCACGCACAGGGTCAGGCGGAACGTTACGCGTTATGCGTTATGCGTTACGCGTTAGGAACGTTAGGAACGTTACGTTACACTTTTTCGTACATGCAGCCGGTGTTTTATCAATTTATAATATTGGTGATTCATCAATTTATAAGACGTTATCACGTCAAAAAATAATTTTGTAAAGTGATAATTATTAGGTATACTTATTTAGTGCGAATAATTCGCACAGGTTACACTAGTATAATATAGTCACCTGTGAAAATAATTAAACAAAATTAACCTAAAATCAAAACCAACATATATTAGTGTATAATTGGTGTTTACACGTTACCCGTAAAGTTTCACTTCAGGCGCCTGTTTTTTTAACTGCACAAAATAACTCAATTTTCTTATGTTGTTTCAGAAAGTCGTAGAGAAGAGTGTGAATCTCAATCTAGCGGAATTATCTTGTCCTTGGCACCATGAACAAGAGCCGTGACAGTTTTCAAACGTGGTGACGCTACGGAATGGGCTGGCTTGTGTCGGCCGTCATTGTTTTAACGGTCATCGTACTCATGGGTAAGCAAGTCTGTTATATTCATAAAAACTAGCGGTCCGGTTCGGCTGCGCCCAAATTTGTAGATTGCCCTGCATTAATGGTAGACCTATTATGCTGCAGCGGTGTATCATGATAGTAGCCGAATTATCCCGACTTTTTTTTTATTTATTTATGATTCATTTATTATAGTTAATTAAGTTATTAAATATTAATTTATTAATAGATTGTTATAAATAAAATTAAATTTGAAAATTCTCATTAAGAAAAAAAATGCTTCATTCATATTTCATAGAAAAGTTACACATAGGATGCTCG
This sequence comes from Xanthostigma xanthostigma, assembly GCA_963575645.1. Lineage (NCBI taxonomy): Eukaryota > Metazoa > Arthropoda > Insecta > Raphidioptera > Raphidiidae > Xanthostigma > Xanthostigma xanthostigma. Next base: position 19,564,637 of record OY754467.1, read on the forward strand.
TCCGCGCGTGCATGCCCGCACGACAGCAGCTACATTATACAGACGTAGCTCCGTTTCTCCCACTTATTACTATACCCTCTCCGAGCAGTAATCTTGAACCCACTCCGGGCTATCCGAATATGCATGAGTAGTAGAGCAATGGATTTTAGTAACGGCTCAAGTAATAGCAATTTCAATTAATTAATTAACTCAAAATTAATTTAAATAGTGAAATAAAGCATAGCCTCCAGCATTAATTATGGAATCATAAGAAACATTTAGGTAATTAAAATTCGTCAAATAGTTAAAATCCCTTCAAACATACATAGATCATCACATACATACGAAGAATTTTGTAAAATATTACTCAAGTAACTGGGTAGAATCAAATTTTATGTTCACGATTTCAAGACCCGTCTGATCCGGTTTCTGGTACGATTTTCATAGTTTCAAAGTTCTCTTAGCATTGAATTACCGTGTAAAATACTGTGGAAAAAGCACTTTTATCTTAAATCTACTTTCAGAATAGTATATCAAAAATCAAGTACAATTTTATTTTGAAAGTATAATATGTAACGGCAATGAAACGGGAAGATTTCGTAAATAATTTTATTGTTGAAAAAATATTTTTTTGTAATTATTAATACATTAATGGGAAATAAAAGAGTAGCCATTTGATATACAATGTTAAAAAAAAAATTTTTTTGAACACTACATCTGCCAAATGTCCTCCGTTGAAACCTATGCATTTATGGAGTCGAGCCTGAAAGTTCTGCAAAACTTTGAGAACCGTAGGTTCTCTGGGGAAGCTTCGCTTCCCTTTGTGGAGCCTACTGTAACATAGGTGAAGACGTAGGCTCCACAAAGGGAAGCGAAGCTTCCCCAGAGAACCTACGGTTCTCAAAGTTTTGCGAAGAGTTATGCAGAACTTTCTGGCTCGACTCCATGAATGCATAGGTGTCAACGGAGGACATTTGGCAGATGTAGTGTTCAAAAAATATTTTTTTAACATTGTATATCAAATGGCTACTCTTTTATTTTCCATTAATGTATTAATAATTACAAAAAAAATATTTTTTCAACAATAAAATTATTTACGAAATCTTATTATTATTATTATTATACTTATTGAAATTCGTACCAGAAACCGAATATTAATCTAATCATTATACCCACCGATAACTATCAAACAGAAAATTACTCTTTAATTGACTGCAACAATGCGTTGTGATTTTTGTCTATACGTATACTCAATGCCACATTCACTATTGGCGTTGACCTCTCAAAACTCAACATTTCATATCATTAAATACTTAGGACTGGTTTCTAGTAGTACTTTCAAAGTTAGATTTATATTCAAAGTACTTTAAGACTTGGAAACTATTGCAATATTCAGTACTTTCGTGTTTTGAACTTGTACTTTCATCTTAAATTTACTTTCCAAGCCGTATCAAAATTCGAGCGTTAATAGATTTAAGCGAAAATTGTATTGGAATCTATTACCGTACGAGGCTTATGTAAAATTGCTACAATTAAATCATTTTGAAAGTTTTTGCAACCAAAACACCGACGAGTTTGCTAAATTTCTCCAAAATCTAAAAAAGACCCAAATGTACCCTTAAAATGTTAACAGAATCATTTGTACAAGCTGGACTTATCATGAAAAACACTGATTTGCGATTATTAAATTACTCACTGAATTATTTATAATTAATTTATTTCTAATATTAAATTGCTAAAATGAGTACTGAATATTGAAATTAAGAAAAATTTTAATCATAAATAATGCACGAGTTCTGAGTTTGTTATAAATAAAATGTTATTATAGAAAAGAAACGAAACGGTTGATTTATGAGTCAAATTTGTTTATTGTAGGAAGACTACGTTTCGACACCTGTTTTGGTGTCTTCCTCAGGTCTTTAATTAATTGACATTAATTGACCATAACATCACAAAATCTAATTCATACTTTACAAACGTAGTCTTCCTACAATAAACAAATTTGACTCATAAATCAACCGTTTCGTTTCTTTTCTATAATATACAATTGAGTGATCATGATTATTAAATAAAATGTTATTATTATTAGTAAACTTGCAAAAAAATGCTCCCAGAAATGTTAATGATATATAAAAATTTCATTGAAAGAATCACAGAATATACATTTTAGTGACAGGGTTTCCATCACCTCAGGGGGGAGTACACGGACAGCCTCAAGCTGGAGGATCTGTAGGAATATTGCCCAGTACGCCAAGCCCGGGTGCAGTACCAGGACCTTTCTCATTCAAAGGGCCAGGAGGCGGTGTGGGAGGCGTAAGAAGGACACGTGCCGGATACAGAGAGTGGAAAAGAGGTGATCCAACACTGTTTAACGCATTGTGGAAAAGTAAAACGCCTCCGGGAATCAGAAAACAATTAGGTGAGCTAATTAACACACGTTTTTTTTCATGTCTACTACCATTGAAAAAGATTTTGGTACAGGTGCAGAGATTTTAATGAGCATAACTGCTATATTGGGATTTTACCTGGAAACAGTACACCCATTTCAAAATATTCAATTTTAACGGTCAAAATATTCAATATAGTCCAGTCACTTTAGAGTTTCACCTCGGAATGAAACGGAATAAATTGAATATTTGTACAAACCTTTATTTTGGCATTCTTAATGTTGTCTCAAAAGTCTCATAAGGTTACGTGTGAGCATCTTTAGATATTCAAGGTCAAAGATTTAGAAAGTCAGTTTTTTGGAAATAATATCTCGCTTCCTTTGCCTCAAATCGTATTTGCATTTATTATAAAAGTTATAGAGTATAAGACTCTCTACTTTCGTCTTAATCAATTTTACCATTCCAACCCACTAGTGGGGAATGGTACTAGTTTAGGTCAAAAATCACTTTTCAAAAATTTTATAATATCTTTCCGTTTTGAGGTCCTTCGAATCCAAAAAACATATTTTTGAAAAAACTCTGTGCGTCTGTTAGTCTGTTTGTTTGTTAGTCTGTTTGTCTTTTTTTCTGTTTGTCTGTTAGTCTGTTTGTCTGTGAACACGATACAGGTCAAAAGGATGAGCGGATTGAAACCAAATTTTGGGAGGATGTTTGGTATGCAAATATGAAGAGCCTTATTGTTTTTGGAGAAAATCGGCGCATGCGCAGAAGAGATATATGCTATAACGGTGTTTTTTTATTTAATAATGGTATACTTTTCATAACGGCTTATTATTCTATTTATTTTTTCAAGAAAGTTTCGTTAAACAAATTTTTGCTAAACTTTATAGTTTCGGAAATATTTTGAAAATAAAAAAAATCAGCCGGTTTTTGTTTTATGGATCTGTCAGAAATAAACTAGTTCGGCATGCTTTGATTAATTTTTACATGACGTGGAACATATTATGTAGGTAACCATGGCAACGAATAGCAAATATCATATTGAATACTAGCCATTACCCGCGTCACCTCACACGATATCAGAAATTTTATTTTCTTTATTATAATCAAATGCCAACATTTTTTAAATTGGAATGGTCCCTTCGCCCAATTGGCTGGAATTTTTTATATACGTTTAATCGTTCTTGAGATAGCCAAATCTGCATAACGCAATGTCAGTGGCGATTCCCAGTCCATAACCTTAAATATAAATATAGATTATATTCAGGCCTGGGCAAAGGGCGGCCCGCGAGCCGGATACAGCCCGCAGCACAATTTTGTCCGGTCCGCGAAGCATTTTATAAATTTTAGAAAAATAGTAAAGAAATAGCAAATGCGGAAATAGAATATGAGGACCTTTTTTTTTTGCTCTGCAAATTTTTGGCCCGCGGTCAAATTTTCATCAGCTATACGGCCCGCGGTCGAATTTTCATCAGATATGTGGCCCGGCGATCAAAAGATTTGCCCGCCCCTGTTATATAATTATAAATATAATGTATTAAATAGCTAATTAACTAATATTTAACAAATAATTAAGTTCAAAAAACCGTACTATGGACTGGGATTCGCGATGACATTGCGTTATGACATGTATGGCTATCTCAAAAACGGTTAAAATAAAAAAAAATTGGTTAAAACGAAATTTGTGAAGAATCTTATACTCTATAATTTTCATAATAAATGCAAATACGATTTGATTCAAAGGAAGCGAGATATTTCCAAAGAAGTTTCGCGATCTTTGACTTTGAATATCTAAAGACGCTCACACGTGACCTTATGAGACTTTTGAGATAACATTTAGAATGCCAAAATAAAGGTTTTTACAAATATTCAGCTTATTCCGGTTCATTCCGAGATTGTCCCCTTTTTTAGTTTGTTTGACTGCACTTATATGGCCGGCTTATACAAAGCGTTGGCAGTATACAAGATTTCGACGTTTTATTTAAAATGTATATATCTGAGGAAGAAATTTGTCATTGGGGTGATACATATCCTTTAAAACGTAATTATATTAAAGGGAAAAAAATCGCAAGTGCTGGTCACATCGTAAAATGTGGTAGAATTATTGATGCAATCTGTGGTGATAAGGTTAGCTTTGTTTCTTTCTGAATGCACACGTCAAATTTGAAAGAGAAACGGAAATGAAACCAACGGTGTATAATTTACCAACCTACAACTGTTACTGCTAACAAAATTAGGTACTGCACAACAGATATTATGTTTCCTCTTCGATTTTTCAATGACGTGCGTAACTTCCATAATTGTACATAATAATAAGTATTTACAAAATTACGCAGGGCACAATTATCTACTACATAAAATTTTTTATAAAAACTAATATTCCTGTTGACGTAGAATTAGGTAGAAACTGTTCAAATTATTTTCAAAATATTTCAGAAACACGAGTATTCACTGTTTATGCTCAAAAGTGAATAATTGGGTTTTTTGGAACTACAGTAGAGTTTAAATTTTGACACTGTTTTCCATGTTTTGAAAGCAAATATTTCAAAACCTATATAAACCCAATTTAAAACTTCAGCTATTTAATATGATAATATTTAAATGTTTCAGGTAACGCCGAAGTGTACATAATGTTAGCACTGTTAATTGGCTTCGTCACAGTGGTAATAGGTTGTTGGTTATCGGACAATTGCTGGTCACCAGAACCAGAGAACGACGTAGTAACGGTAGCATGACCCAGCAGGAGCCCCAGTCCTCCGCCACCACCGCCGCAGTCAACAACACTCCATCGTGCGGGGGGTGGTTCTGGTCCATTCCTGCTCAATGGAATCACATCCAATACCAACAGTCATCACCATCTCCTGGCACACTCCACTTCCGTCACCAACAACACAACTATCGACAACAGTGTCACAGCGACCAGTAGTGATTCTTCAGAATCATGGCCCGTTGATATGTCCGATGTGGACTCGATGAATTTGTGACCTCCGGAGGATGATTCGGTTATCGATGGTGAAGAGCCAACTACAACTGAAGATCACGATGATTCCGCATATCTTCATGGAAGGACTGCAGGTATTTGTTTTGATACTGTGAAAACACAAATGGTATGTTATTATACATTAATAATCAAAAGGTTTGCTTTAAGTAAAAATATATCTTAAGAAATAATAATAATGCAAGTGAGGCTAAATTTTAGTAACGCTGCAAACAATTTTATGCAAGGCCATTATGAGTTGCAATATTCTGCGTCTTTGATGTGAAAATATTTATTTAGGACAAAATTGAATAATAACATAAATACAAAATATCATATTAAAAAAAACAAAACATTTTCAGGTAAAGAATGCCTAATTCATGGAGACGCAAGCGTGGAACTAGAAGAAGAAAATTTAATTTCAGAGGATTGTCTCATTCATGGTGAAGAATGTTTAAGATCCGAGGATAATTGTCTGCTGACAGGGCTTGATCATTTAGCAGCGATGGAAAATCATTTACTTAAATTAGAAAGCAATCGAGTGACAAAGGAATATCATTTAGCACCCGAATCACTGAAAAATGGACAGAAATTAAGTCCTAGATTAAAGAAAGTACATTCAATTCATGTGGACGATCATTCAAAACTGAAAAAGGAAAATCGTCCTATTTTGAAAAAAGAATATTCTTTGCATGCTGATGATTGTGCGAAGTTGAAGAAAGATCACTCGTTCCATTTAGATGAGCGGACACTGAAAAAAGAAGGTTTGTTCCATTCCGAAGACCGCGGTATACTAAAAAAGGAGAGCTCTGTTCATTTAGATAGCCGGCCGAAATTACAGAAAGATATATCGTTTCAAATCGATGAAAATATAATAATTAAGAAAGATAAAGTTCATGATGACGATTGCGCGTTATTTAAAAAGGATAATTTTCTTCGCGTAGAAAACAGACCGTTGAAAAAGGAGCATTCGTTCCACGTTGAAGATCGTGCAAAACTAAAAAAGGATTCTTCATTCAGTATAGATGAACGAGCCAAGTTACAGAAACATAGTTCGGTGCAAATCGATGATAATGTCAGGTTAAAGAAAAGCCATTCAGTATATGCGGATGATCGAATTTCATTTGAAACAACCAAAGAAAGCTTAATTCAGATGAGAGATACTCTGAAAAATTATCCTAGATCAGGAAAAAGTGATACAGATCCAAGTTCTCAATTACTGAAAAATAATTTTCTGTCTCTCGATGAAAACGCTACCTTAGGTAATACTAATTTGTTGTTCAATAGCAGTAGACTAAATCCCGAAGGAAACGATGAACCCGATAGATCTGACGATCTTTTGTTTTAGTGTGATACTCAAATTATTTTATATGACGTATTATTTCATTTAGTGTGAAAATAACAATTTATTTATAAGTATTTGTAATTCTGTTTGTGAACTTTAAAATTCTTTTGTGAACTGCGATGACACATAGTTTAAATTATATACATAATATATATACATAAATATTATGTACGTGTATTACTTAAAAATTACTATAAACAAATTGAATATATAATATAGTGTATTTCATAAAAAATAAATTAATTTAATCTCAAAAAATATATAAATAATTTTAATATGCAGAATGTCGCCTCAAAGCAAAATACTACTATGATTCAGTGTGCAAAAATGAAACTGAAAAGTTTTGTACTGATTAAAAGATTATAAAAACAAAACGATTAAGTTATTAAGTAAATCAAATTTGAAATAAAATCTAAAATTTGATATTTGCATATCAAAAAAGGTGAATAACAAAGTGATAATACAAAGAAGCATTATTTTATAACGTATATTACAATAAAATATGGAAACTTCGCACCAGAAATGAAACTATGGTAATCTTATTTGGTGCCTTTAAAATTGAAAAGCTCGTTTATCAAACATTTAATTATTATTAATGTTTATTATGTGATAAACTTATTTCCGGATAGTTTAGAATCAGGGGGTGACTGTAGGACAGGTGCTAGAAGTGGCATTCAATAACATTTGGCTGATACGTGAACGAAACACGAGAATAACGTGAACATGGAAAATATTTGTCTCTCTCATACCAATGCTATTTTTTAGCAAAAGTTTGACATTCCTTATTAACAATTTATCCAGTACGTCAGCAACTCTGGATTTTTTTTACTTTTGGAACGCCACCCGTGGTACAGACTGCTGCAAGTTTTAATTAACATGTTTATCAAGCCCATGTAATTCAGTTGCGATCAAGATTTCATCCTTGTACTGTTTTATTTTCCTATGAGTCTAGTGTACCTTTGAAATGGAGGATTTTATTTGTTTTTTATTTTACAAACGAATGTTGCAATCACGTGAAGCCTTATTGAAGTAATGTATGTCATCTAAATTTGGTAGGGTTTTAATATATATTTCAATATATATAATCTACAGGAAACTTAGAAATATGGCCATACCCACGTGTTGGAAGTTTCAAGAAATAGAACGAAATAGTAGTTTATGTATTTAGAACGTAATGAATATTATTATGACGAGTAAGTGACAATATGTTACCGAGTTTTAACAGTCACACAAGTCATAATATTATTACATTCGAGATATATAACACATTTTTTGCACGTACTCCCTATAAAATAACTGGCTTCCTCTTAATGTTTAGTTTTCAACATTTTCAAAACAAACTCCATATTTATTTGGATGTTTATGAAAATTACGGCTCCTTTGGATCATTTCGTACTTTAAGCGTATGGAGGGTGGAGGTAAGGAGCACAATCTTATATGGGAGATAATTTGAAAAAGTGTCCATCAAAATGTACTAAATAACAGTTCAAAAATCGTTCGGAATGGCGCTAGTGCGGCACGGGGGTATTTGTCACAGACATGTTCTCTGGTCAGAGACAATACGGTATTTGTAGTGATTAGAATCGTATGTAATGCTGTGAGAATTTTTTAGTCATTTTATACTCTTAAAACTTTTTAAAATATTGAACAATAATGGAAAAAGTTTGGGTAAAATTTTACTTATTCGTCGCTTTCGATTATGGCAAATTTAGAACGCACCTTAATAGTTAAGGTGCGTTCTAAATTTGCCATAATCAAAAGCGACGAAGTAAAATTTTACCAGTTTGTGCTGTGAAAAGTTGCTCAAGTGGGCGTAAAATGAAAAATAATACACCTCAGTCTGTGTCCTTTTTCCAGTCAACAGTATGTAAAACAACTTTATACAAAATATTTATTCATTTAGCACTTTTAAACTAATATATTTTTTTTAATAAATTAAAAAATCAACATTTTTTGTTTATATAAATTTACAGACACCCGCAAGATTAGAAAATTGGAAAATATATTTAGGAAACCGATTATATTTGTTCATATCGGTATAATCGTTTATTTATTACTAAATGCATAATAGCACGTTTAAAAATGACATTTAAATAAAAAATTATCATATTGTTTTCTTATTTTTGTTTTACTTTCGAAAAGTGCGCTATGAAAAAGCGAAAATTTTTCATTCTTCCTTTACTTTTCTATCTTACTCTAATCATTTTTGCCCTCCATTCTATGCTCCATACGCTTGCTTTAAAATATCCTCCATACTTTAAAATTTACCCTCTTGCAATAGTGGCGGTCCCAATTTAGGGCATTTTGATGGACACTTTTTCATACACAGAGATGGTTCTCCTTAAAGTTCTACCCTCCATATTTAAGCGATAGCTGAATTGTAACTTATGGATAATACCGTTGGATTGGTTGCGATCACATTTTTTTGTTTTACTTAACGCACTGGTGTTAAAAGAGTCATTTTACGACCGCTATACAGGATTGACAAGCAGATATTTTCTGGAGGTAATGCAAAAATACTTCTTTGTCATACCCCTATAAAATAACTTGTTTACATGCACGTCTGCGGACATATAACGTGAAACATTACGCACTAGTGCTCTAATGAGAAATAGAAATAGTCAATCTAAACAACTTAAAAGTAATTTATCTTGACGTCTACTCAATGTAATTAATTAAAAGTGAAGTTTGGTATACAAATGAAATATTAAAAATTTTGAAAATATACAGAAAAATAAGTGAAAGGCAGCTATTTTATAGAGGGTATGAGAAAAAATATCACACATATCTTGGGTGCAATAATATTCTAACGCGTGTGGTTATTAAAATTCGTTGATGTTAATGTCACTATTCGTCTTTAATATGCATCATATAACGCCACTAAATATACAAACTATTATTTGATAATCTTTGGTGCATAAGGTTTCCCCCTGAAGGCATTTGGTTATTGTCAGAAAAGATATTGTAGCACGGTTCATTTTGTTTTTTTTCAAACTGTAAAATGCACGTTGGCAATTATTATTTAATTTCCAATGTGAATTTTTACCCAACCTGAGCTACGCTACTCCCAATTTGTAATACCTACACATTTTCAACCTGTTCAGCGTTAATGTTCGTAGCTGTGTCATAAATCATATTTATAACAAAAAAATCATTGCAAAGTATATATCATCTCCTCTGTACAGTAAAAGAATGAAAATGGTGAAAACTGGATTATGTACACTGTAATAATCTAAAGTACAATATTTAAATTAAACGTCGACATTTTCAGTATGTTGAGTCGATGAGAGAGAGAGAGTGAAAGAGAGAGACGTTATTTATTCAGTTGGAAATACAGTCCATAATTATTTAAAAGTAATAATTGTTATTAATGTTTTTGTTTTTTACCTAATTTAAACTGGAACTAAAGTCAGTTTATAAAAGATCTAAATTGGTCGATATTTACTTACACAATAAGTAAACAAATTATTGAAATAAATTAATCATGAGCGCCGTTAAGTTAAAGTGGAAGATTGTTTGCAATTGTTACAATTAAGAAATCATATAATCAGTATCCCACAGCCGTTTGATAGCCAAAATAAAAACAATCTTGACATTTCTTTCAAATGGCGCCCATGATTTAGTATTAGGTACCTACATAAATACACAAGAACAATGCTCAAAATATTTACTTATTAATGGGCAATATGAATGCCAAAATTTTAGAGGATGTCCTATTTCATTAAACGTCAATTATTAATCGTATATATAGTTATACATATATTACAAAAACTCTACTTCATACTATATATTTAGCCCCATCATGTAAGAAGAATTATTCATTTTTATTTCACAATGAAACTCAATAACATAGTTATTAAAACTTTACAATTTTTACCCTCAACAATTTTTTTTACTGGATGTCCATTTAAAAAGTTATGTTCCCAATTTAAGCAAACACTATTTTTTACTTAAGATAACTTTCGAAATATATATCCAATAATAAAGTTATGTTAAGATGTGATTCATTTATTTTTATTTTTAGTTTCTAACATCGGTTCTCTTATCATTATTTATATTTTGAATTTTTAATTTTTAAACGAGTGTGTAGAGAATTGTAATACTTTTCAAATAGGGCGCAACATAACCCCCCTTGCTATAATCAAATTTTTATTTGATGGTGCCCCTAGCGCCATTTAAAAATTAAAAAAAAACAAATTTATTTTTTTAATATCATTTATCTGATATTTATCTCTCTTATTCAGTCCGTTCAAAAGTAAAGATGGGGGGGGGGGGCACTTAATAACCCCGCGCTCAGAAGTAATGATTCTAAAGGCCGCTGCACTCGAGGCTGGTTTTGACGCTAGAATAGTTGCTGAGACTTGGGCTGGCTGCCGTGCGGGTACGAAGATGGAAATGACGTCACTGCGTGCTTGCGTTAGTGGTCACAAGACGGATTTCAAAATTTGAACCGGGTCTACTTTTCGTGCTTGCTTGTCTGCTTGTTTTGAGCAAGAAGCAATCAGGAAACAGTATCTTGCCACACAGACGACATGGGCAAACTCCCACAAACAAACATGGCGTCATAGTGTGTGTTCTGTTCAGAGACAATAAACGTTCACTTTTGTTAATGTTTCAACTGTCACTGTGCGCGCACCAAACCTGTCTGCAAAGTGCAAAGCCAGTTTCAATACACGCATCATGTGAAGCGAACACATAAAATCTATCACAAAATCCAGCGCCACAGCACGCTTGAAACCTAGCAGCCAAATCTAGCGTCAAAACCAATTTCGAGTGCAGCGACCTTAAATTAATGCATATAATATAATCAACAGATACAGCGCAAGTTACAATACATGTGTAATCATATAACGAAAATTATTTGTTGCTCGACCCTCTATAAAATAGTTGATTTTCACGATTCTATAGCGGTAGTAAAATGACCCATTTCACCCTAGTGCGTAAAGTAAAACAAAATAAATCGATTTTGGCAATCCACTACAGTAGAGTCACACTAATCCGGCACTATTAAACACTAGGGGGTGCCGGATTATTGGTTTGTATAGAAAAATTATACTGATGCCGGTGCGCGAGCGAGGAACGAGAGTAGGGATACGTGAGCGGATGTTGCCGGATTATTGGACGGTACCGAACTACTGAAGTGCCGGATTAGACTCTGTTGTAGTTATTTCTCTGTCATTTAAATTCATATGAGCAACAGAGACTGCCAAGTAAGCGTTGTCATCGTAAACAGAGATAGATTGTAGATTATTGACGCTCAACAGCTCAGGTCATCAGCGTCTTTGTCATCGTAAACAATCCACATAGATGCTAATATGACCGAACAAGAACTGTCGAATACCTACTTATTATAAAGGGAAAATCAGCTGTTTTATAGGAGATACGTGCAAAAAAAGCAATATGTATCTCCATTGAAATGCTTCTGAATCTTACGTGACTGTGAAAACGAGCGATGTACATAAAAAAATGCATTACAATTTAGATACATAAACTACAGTGGCGTAACAATAGGGTGGCAGAACGTGCAAAATGCCAAAGGCCCCTAGCCTGAGGGGACTCCCGGGCCGAGAGACCGTTATAGGACAGGAGGAACAAAATTTGGTTAAATTAAATTTTATATTTAATAAATTTAAGTTAGGTATTAGCTCAAGAACATTCACGAATTATACAAATATAGTACTACTTTACTTCCTGATTTATAAAGATGCAATCACAACGGGAAGCTTCTTTATAAGGGTCTCAGGTGGTATAGTTACGCCACTGATAAACTAATATTAATATATTTCGTCAGCTGTAATTTAGCAAACCAAAATGATGTTATTGCAATTTTTCAATTTAAGTTTCTCTTGTAAAACAATTACATATAAAACGCTAAATTAAATGTAGGTAATTGTAACTTTGTCAGGCACTACTACACAAAAAACATTACGTGTCTACTATTTTATTGAAATTATGTTCCTTGAACAACTGACAAAATATACATTCTCACGAAAAATTGTTGGTGGATTTGTTGTTTAAAATTCATAACATGATATTTCGTATTGATTTGCTTCATATTTATTATACAATTTATGTTTTACGTAAATTAGCACTATGTATCAATATTAAAATTTATTATTATAGGTAGGCATTATATAAAAATTATCACAGAAAAATGGGATTTTACAGACATTGATTAAATGCTTTAGATTATTTTCTGTTTTTCAACAATAATCAAATATATACTACTTACTTACTTTGTTGCTTTGTCAGTTATAATAAATAAAATAGAGATTAGAGTATTAAATTTTAATTTTCAGTCTTTTTTATCACTTCAAGATTAAGATTTAAGTTATAATAATTTAACTACAAATTAATAAGGAACCTGCAAAACAAAAATGTCAGTGCACAAAATTCAATTTTCATTTATTTAAAAAATTATAATAATAACTTGGTACCTACAATAATTTTTCTAAATGGGGTGTATATGTCACCGGGATATTGTCAAATCCGTGATATTGTAATTTCACTAGTGAAATTACAATATCACGATTGACAAAGAGTCGTGATATTATAATTTCACTAAGTGAAATTATAATATCACGGGTTTGACAATATCCCGGTGACATATACATGATGAAGTAAATATATGAGTTTCGAAACGTTCGCCACACATAAAACATCGGTATTATTTTTTATTGCTCCTCAACCAAACTTTCCCTCAACGGCTTACATTCTATTGGAACAAAGTAACTACGTATTATTTTTTTAAATAATCTGAACACAGTAAAGAACTTACTAAATTCCATAAAGTAGGCGTTTGAATTTAAAGAATATAGCCATAGATACACCATAAACCCAAAAAATAATAATTGCCTTTATAATAAAAATTTTCAGAAAATCGATTACTGGCTGGGTTGGGGTATTACAAAAAAATAAAGAAAATTGTTAAATTTCATGACCCGACGTACGGTTACGTTTTATCATATTAACACTCAATGTGAATGAAACATTGTAACTGCTGAGTAAGTGAACGGAAGTCTGTTCTGCAATTCATTAAAAACAAATCGCTAACTAAATAATATATTACGAATGAAATGGAACATGTATTTCTTTTTAACAAAGCAAATATTTTATATATGTTATTCGCAATAGCCGAAATCGGCCACTGCCCTAAATTTTTGCCCACAACGCTTTGCGGGTAAGTAAATATACTCACAAAGCGTTTTCTGTTAGTTTTTGCGGAGCATGGGTAAAATTAAACACCCACAACGCGTTGTGGGTATGCGCCCGTACCCACTACACGAATTAAAAGTTTTTGAAGCGTCGCATCAGTTTGTGGGCATTCAAATCCACCAACGTCGCGTTGTGGGCGTCTCTTTACACACGATGTGTTTTAATAATAATAATAGCAATTTTTCTAATAGCTTTTAATAATACCATTAATATCATATATTATAATAAAAATAAAGTTTTAACTCCAAAAAACATGTATAGTATCTAAATGCCTAATAAACACTGAGTTTATTTAAATATGAAAGTATGTAAAAAAAATTCACAACAGTTTTTCTTCCACGCTCTACTTATTCTTGCACCGATTGCTTTTGTGACATTTTGAGTTGCACTAACATTTTTTTTCTGACACAAGAACATGCCTTTGTTCCGCATGCTTTAAAAGACTGGCAGTGAAGAATTCCTTGTTTTGATCCCGAGGAAACCATAGCAGGTTCAACGCATCGTGTGTAAGAAGAGACGCCCACAACGCGACTCGGGTAGATTGGAATGCCCACAAACCGATGCGACGCTTAAAAAACTTTTAATTCGTGTAGTGGGTACGGGCATTTACCCACAACGCATTGTGGGCGTTTAATTTTACCCATTTCCCGCAAGAACTGAAAGAAAACGCTTTGCGGGTATATTTCCTTACACGCGACGCGTTGTGGGCAAAAATTTCGGGCAATGGCCGATTTCGGCTATTGCGAACATATACAAAAATTAATTTAACTTACTTTTCAGACTTAAAAATTACATTTTTTTTCACTCTTTTAAGATTCTGTAAGAAATTTTTCGTAACGAAATGAAATAAAATATAAAGTTGCTCTGTGGTTACTATAATTTGTTAATTCAAGTAGTATTTCAGTGATTTAAGTCCCTCTAAAATATTAGCTATTAAAAATCATTTTTTTATTGTAAAATATATTTTTATTTTAAAACAACTCAAGATAATACAGACTGGAAAACTTTGATAATCTAGGGGTCAGGGTTTTTTTTATAGAGATCACGGAAATTATGAAAATGTCAGAAAATATTTTATTAGAAGTGGAAAGTTACCAAAGTAGGCAAATCTTTTTCTGATTCAAACGTGCAGCGAGTTTACTGTAAGCTAAGCTCTAGCGACTGCAAGAGCTATAATACTCGTACGTGTAGTTTTTTTCCTGCTCATAATCAGTCTAAGATAGGTTTTAAACTTTTAAAATTTTTAATAACTTCATAAATAAAAGTTTTTTTTTGTATAGTGGACACTCACACACTTAGTTCTAAACTCACCGTTCTATCATCTCTTTTTAAGGTGCGTCACACCAAACGGGACACTATCGAAAATCAAATTTGTACGACAAAAATTAGTGTTATATTTGTGCAGTATACTGTTAAAATTTTTTATACTTTTTTTATATTTTTTCATTTGTTCAAAACTTTTTTTGAAACTATTATCGGACTTACGGTAACGCATACAGGCCTGCCAGAAAAAAGCGCACTGCAACTTTCAATCGCGATTTCGCGAAAACTAATAATCCGACAGCACCCACCTTTGGCACATATAAAGAACATTATAACCCCTACTTTCTCTCAAAATTTTAGCGCTCCGGCTCAAAAAATGATGGAGCTATAAATTTTCGAAAAAACGCTTAATTTTCTGGTTTTTCCTAAATTTTTCAGGACCTAATTATCCGATTAAGACATTCGACCTCTCATTCTGTAGATATTTCAATTCTCTACAAACCATTTCATTGGGGCATTCCGATTGCTCAATTAGTTTCAAAGTTACAAGCAAAAAAAGACAAAAATCGCAATAAACTGTTGATAACTAACAAATGGACCGGAAACTCGAGTGAAAAACACATACCTATTCATCTGCTTATTATCTTTTATATCATCGCACAATCGGTTTGCTACTAGTCTTTATGTCACGAGAACGCTTGGCCTATGTTAAAATTTCAGCGTTGTAGCGGAAAATTCTGGAATATATTGGTGTCCCATCCAGTTTGACATCAAACCGGATGAGACACTAACAACCTTTTATATTTTCCACAATTTTCTAACACTAACGCTGAAATTTTAACACTATACAGCACTAACGATTGGCGTATTTTTCTTTTCAAAATTCTTTTTTTAGGGCTGCCCCATTCAGCTTGACGTCATGCTGTATAATACTTTAGATTTTCCACAATTTTCGGGCATTAACGCTAAAATCGTAACAGCACACGGCACTCACCTAGCATTAATGACTGGCGTAAAAAAATATTTTTTGATGGTGTATCATCTGGCTTGATGTACATTTCATTTTAAAGAAAGCCCACTGCTACTTTTAATTAAGTACGAAGATAAGGTGCTACTTTTAAAAGTTTATAAAATCAAATGGGTCCAGTACGATAACACTATGCACCCAAATTTTGAAAATTTTTTTTTTAAGTCATAGAAAACGCTAAATTTTGACGTTCAAAAAAAAAAACTTTGCGGATTATTCACAAATTTCCTCAAAAATACGTGAAAAAAATGGAACTACTTTTCGTCTTTCACTGTCATTTTTTGAATCTAACCAATCACAAATACACGTCATAGCAACTGGTGTAGAATTATTGTATAACTATCTCACTTTGAATGCAGCTTTCGATTGTGTTATGGAAGCAGGGTCGTATTTAGATTCGCATACCCGTTTATCGTTCAGCCCGGAATTGTTTTTTTAAAAACTCAACATTTGCCCCTTCCCGTTTCACTGCGAGACAATTCGCATACCCCTTTATCGTTCACCCCAGAATTACAATTCGCATACCCGTTTATCGTTCACCCCGGAATTGTTTTTTTAAAAACTCCACATTTGCCCCTTCCCGTTTCACTGCGAGACAATTCGCATACCCCTTTATCGTTCACCCCAGAATTACAATACGCATACCCGTTTATCGTTCAGCCCGGAATTGTTTTTTTAAAAACTCCACATTTGCCCCTTCCCGTTTCACTGCGAGACAATTCGCATACCCCTTTATCAAAAAAAGCGGTGGTTTTCAATCTTCATGAAAATGTGAGCTTTAAATTTAAAATTCGTTTTATAAATTAAAATTTCCAAATACGACTCTGCCCTGAACGTTCAATTGTATTTCATTCCAACCAATTGATATTTCTATCTTTGTTTATCATAGGTACAGGTATATATAACTTTCTCTTTTCTTATCACTATATAAGACAAGATAGCGATCGCTATAGTAAATAATATACTTACTATACCATATTTAATTTTTTTAAATTAATTTATAAAAATTAATTTTCCGCACTTAAAACAACCAATAACGCTGTTATATGTTATATAAAACAATAATTGTGAATTTCCAGTGGATATTTTGCATAGCAAGTTATCGTACTCTTACCAATCAAATTATTCTTCTATTTTTTCTGTGACAGTATTTATATTTCATAATATTATGGGTGCATTCATTTAAGGCACTTACACGCTTTCAGCAATGTCAAGTTGATGCTGTAAACGCTGACAAAGCGCGCTTATGCTTATAAGCTCAAACGATCATCACAACGCTCACAAACTCTTTACCTCTCGAGTTAATGCAGCAAAAGCGTCAGCGCCAACTCGTGCTAACTTCTAAACCGAACACGGTATATGCGTTTTGAACGTTTGTTCGTATCCTGTTTAAGGCATCTTAACCTAACTTTTGTGTACCTACACTGAAAGCAAGCGAAACTTAAAATTATTTTTTCTTTGAAAAATGGCAAATTCATTGCCCACTATAAGATAAGATAAGATAAGATATTTTTTATTTGTCGCATTTACAAAATTTGACAAAACGTCATATATTTGAAATTATAAAAAATCCTTAAAATTATATAGACACATGTCCATTAGCCGCTTTTTGATAACTTTTTTAAAGACATTTTCAGGAAGGGAACGCGTTTCTAAAGGTAGAGCATTATATAATTGTAGTGACCAATAATTGGGTCCATATTTCTGTTTGTTTACAGAATGAAAAGGCACTCTTATGTTTTTCGCATCACGTGTATTGTGAGAGTGTATTTCCTCAACAATTTGGAACTTAGATAGGTTTCGTTTGATATATAAGAGATTTACGAAAACGAACAGTGAGGGTAACGTCATGATATTTAAAGCTCTAAAAAGAGGAGCACAGCGAGCATTATACTTTGATTTAGTTAATATTCTAACTGCTTTCTTTTGCAATTTGAAGACTCTATCAACATGAGGGTCAGCGCCCCATATAATCAGTCCATATTGCAAAATAGAATTAAAAAGCCCGTTGTAGATAGTAACACATACATCTGTGGCGCTATGTTAACAATTTTTCTCAGCAGGAATAATATTTGCGATAGCCTATTACAAATCGAATCGATATGTGTGTTCCATTTAAGATTGTTATCAATATTTATCCCTAGACATTTTACGCTAGTAACAGGTTCTGCAACGGAAACAGTGGTTTTATACTTAAATACACAGCGCTGTGTCTTTTTTTTATTTAAAAGTAATTTATTTGCAGTAAACCATGTAGATGCTCTAGTTAAAGCTTGCTCAGACATTTGTAACAATGTGTCTATATCTTGGCTGCTAGTTAGCAAGGAAGTGTCATCTGCGTAAAGGTAGGTGCTTATATTGGGTAGAAACCACGTAAGATCGTTAATATAGATTATAAAAAGTAAAGGACCAAGAATGGATCCTTGTGGAACACCACATGTTATCGGGTCTAAGCTGGATTCATTTATTTGTTTGATAACAACTTTCTGATACCTGTCCGATAAATAGGATGAGAGAAAATTGTATGCAATTCCTCTGAAACCATATCTGTTTAGTTTTTCGAGTAGTATATTATGAGACAAACTATCAAAAGCTTTGGATAGATCGCACAGGGTCAAAGCGACGTGATGTTTATTTTTGTGTAATTCTAAAATATTATTAATCATTTCAATCAAAGCTGCGGTTGTTGAGAGATTTTTACGAAATCCAAATTGTTGAGTACTTAAAATTTTACACTGTGTTAAAAAGTTTTCCATTCTATTTTTAAAGATGGTTTCTAAAATTTTGGAAAAAACTGGTAAAATTGATATGGGCCTATAATTTTCAGGTTCTGATTTATTACCTTTTTTGAATATTGGTGATACTTTTGCTAGTTTTAAACACTTTGGAAAAACGCCTTCCTGAAAGCATCTATTTATCAAAATAGATAAGGTGTCACAAATATATTCCTTCACAATTTTTAAAATACTTGAATCCAGTCCATAAATGTCTTTAGCTGAAGAATTTTTAAGACTATTTATAACGTTATAAATTTCAGATTTGTTTACGGGCGAGATGAAAAAATTTTTCAAATTATAAACATTTAAAAAATTTAAAAAATTTATTGGGTTATCAATCTGTCCTATACTCCATTAATTTAGAAGATCCATTAAAGCTTGAAAAATTCCTAAATTAATAACACCCGCCATAATGACGCCAACTGACGTTTACTCGCGCTTATCCCAAAGAATAGATCCCAAAGCGAACGGTATTTTAATGAGTAACAGTAGCGTTCAAAAGCCAAGACGAATGTCAGTAAATCGCGAGCGGCAAGCGCCCAAAACGAATGCACTCTATATTACATTTAACATAATTTTATTAAAAATTATGCATTACCAGCATTTTTATACGATAACGTTGTTACGTTATCTGTGTTACTGATTAAATAAAATGTCCTCCCCCTGTATCCGCCTCTGTTTCGATTATTTCAATATACAAGAATTCTATAAAATTGAGAAGAACTGTGTTGCTAATGTACTTGATTTTTTTTTTGAAGTTTTGTATACTAGTCGATATTATTATTTTATATGACGGAATTTTAATGTAATTAAACTAGAGTTTAAAGTATTTATAAGGCATGCACGTAGAATGATAGAACTCAGAATGTACCCAATCTGTATTCAAAAATGCTTTCTAGAGCCTTTTCCTTCGTGCCTGTCTACATACTATTTAGTGAACTTTCAATTAGTAATATAAAACGTTAAAAAAAGTAACTAAAATCAAATTGATTTAAAATTACACTTGACCTCATTCCAAAAATATCTTTCTTTTAAAATATCTACTGGTAAATTTTAGTTCAGGTTTTTGAAACAAAATTTTTTTTTAGTTCTGTTAGGGATAAATTATCGTAAACTGTTTTAAGCTCTTAAAATAATAAACTTAATTGAATTTAATAGTAAAAAATCTTTGTACCTTTTTAATTAGTAACAATTCTGAGAAAATCTGATGTCGATGATAAACAATACTATTCAAATCTTTTATTAACGTCTGATTACTCTTCAATAAATTAAATTATCGAGAAATTTTTCAGATGTATTTACAGAATTATTTGTTAATGTCTTGTTTGAAAATTTGGTCGATAATTTTATTTATTCCTTGTTGGATCGTTTAAAACATTAGGAATTATTGGAATTTGGTCATTATTCATTTCTTGTCATAATAATGTGATTGAGGTATCCTAAATGAGTGGAATTAAATAATATAATCAGTAATTCGCGAACAACTAGCTACTTCAATTACAATATAAATTTAACTGTAACAAATTGATCTCCTAATAATGCAGATATTTTTGTTTTTGTGTTTTTGCTACTACAAAAGAAAGATATATTAACCAAATTGTAAATGTTCAATTAAACATTTTTGACACTTAAATTTTCGACGTAATTAAACTCGAAATTTTAAATCGGAGATTTAATTTTTATTAAAATAAATATTAGTAGATCATTTGCTTAGTTAAATTTGTTCATCTTTTTAAAAAGACTGACTAAATTTAAATAAATAAAAACAAACATCATAAATGGCTGGTTTGGGCCAAATTAAACTGTATTTAAACCAATAATATAATATAATATATTAATATAAAGTAGTTAATATTGAAACATGGTTTCCATTATAAACTATTTCTCTTAGCAGTCCATGTAACGTAGATTTTCAACTGCGAAAAAAATAATATTACCTACAATGAATTGTGTCAAAAATTAAGCTAAATCATTAAATCATAAACTTCATTAGAAAATAATATTATATTAAAAAAAATGTATTGAAATAAAATTGTAAGCTTCAGGTATTGAAAGAACATATTGTTATGAATTGTGTGAAATTATTCTTATCAAATAGGGTACATAAAATATCTTTATTATGCAAAACGAAAATAGTGTCGGTTTGGGTACGTCTGAAACAATTCATATAAAAAAAATCTCGCATCGTCTGCGGCCAAAATCTTCGAAATGGGACAGGTCACCCTTATAATACAGCGAATAGAGACATTTCAGAGTAGAAAAATTAGGGGAAAACTGGATTTATGCATGAACCTTTCTTTCGTGGTTCTAAACAATTTACCAAAAGTCTCCACCAATACATATGCCGCTAAAAATGTTACGCGGGACGAAAGGTCGCAAAAATCTCGTTAACGGTGACTTTTATAAAAAAATAGTTTTATATCTTTTTTCGTGAGATTAACGTTTTTTGATGCGTGAACTGGAACGGCTTACTAAGCATTTGAATGAATGCGAGGTGAGAGAGCGAGCATCATGCCGCATGCGTCGTATGTCGTACATAATTGGTAATTTTAGTTTTTGGGAAAAAAGTAATACCTACTACGTTTCTGTAGGCAATTTTCTAAGCTACAAAGATAATCACTATTTTTCTATAAAAGTCACCGTTAACGAGATTTTTTCAAAAAAAAAAAAACGTTTTCGTGACATTTGATCCGCGTAAAATTTTTGTATTGGTGGGGACTTTTGCGATATTGTTTAGAACCACAAAAGGAAGATTCATACGAAAATCTAGCTTTTCCGAAGTTTAACTTATTATTTGTCTATATTCGCCTGAACTATGGTTTAACGCGAATCTCTATTAATAGTCGCATTTTTTGAGCACCGTCACTTATTGGAAAGACGTATTTTTTAAATAATAGGTCCCGCGAAGTAATCGGTAGACGTGAAAAGAAAAATTCGAAATTTTCAGTAGTTTATACTTTATTAGGAATAAAGGAATAAAAAGGGGGGAGATAAAAAAATACAACTATAAAAAAAACAGGCGTGTTAAAAAAAATAAGATTGACCTGACCCAACATTTACCCGCGGATGATCCGATATTTTCTATAGATACGTCAATTTGAACAAAACTACTATCGAAGAAACATTGAAATAATTTGGTAAATTTAGGATGCAAGTCTATACTGTTCAAGCAAGTGACGTTGTTTTATAGGAGGTACCCACGTGCAAAAAATACTATATGTACACCTCGTGCGTGATTGTATTACGCTCGTTTTAAACATAATTTCACGTCTCGGCATAATATAATTCCTTATGATACTAGCTATACAATCTACTAATCAACACGTTTTCATGTTTCTCAGATTTCGGAGTTCTATTTTATATTTTCGATTTGCATAACGTATAGATATAATAAAAACTTATATGCAAGCAAGGTCATTAAACTACAGAGGTTACCTCGTTCTGTTGGATAGCTACTGGAAAGATGATGTCATCCGGCAGACCTGTCAATCGATTTCTTTCAGCCTTCATGGAACGAGTTACTTCCGTAATATACTGACCCTGATGTTAGTAATGACACAGTTAAATACAAAAGCTAAATTGAGATTTTCAGATTTATGTGACTTCTGAAGTCGCAATTATGAACGCAGAATTTTTATTTTAGAAAAGTCAGGGAGAGAAAGCCAAGTTTATTTACATTTTTACTGAGTTGGTATTTAAACTATGTTTGTTTCTTACTACAAATTCATATAAAATAGAAAACTAATTATTAACCTTACAATTTTACTTTTTCACAAATCAATTGCCATTATAGTATATTGTGCGACTAGTGAGAAGGAGAAGATTCCATGAGCGTGAAAGCCGCACGAGCGTAGCGAGTGCGGTAAAACGCATGCGAGTGGAATATTCTCCTTCGGTCAATGGTCGCACATAATACTTCATTCAACTAGCAGGAGTAATATGTAATCGGGGCCCTGATAAAAGAGGGAAAAATAATAAATCACTTCATTGATTGACGTACCCACCGTCAGTGTATGCACACAAGATTGCCATGAATTTCGCTGAATTGCGATGCTGTTTTCATATATACAATACCGCCTACCACGTTCCTATTGGTCCAGAAGCTGCGTGCAGTTTTTTTTTCATTATTTCACGCTTGGGCTTGCTACTGAGTTTCTATTGGTCCAGAAAATTCATTATCCCACTGTACGGCTTATTATTAGCACTCTACGCGTCAATATGAAGTAATTTATTATTTCTCCCGAGTTTAGCAGGGCCCCGAAATTACATATTACTCACGCGTGTTGAATAAATATTTTTTCTGTAATGTTGACTTATACAGTGTGCGACTATGATCCGAAATATTTCGATTCATTTTAAGAAATAAAGTTAAGACGTTAACCATAAGGTAGTTGCGGTCACGCGGACATTGTGTGCGCGTTAACACCAAAAGCAGTCGGTTGTAATTAGAGTTAAAATTTACTGGAAAGTTTTTACTTAAAAATGTGAAAATCTACATTAAGCTTTATTCTTTATCATTGCATCGGAATTGAAATGTTAAGAACAACAGTTTTTTTTTAAATAATAAATTAAAAGAAATTCATTCATGTTTGAATCGTTTATGCCGCACATTTTATCGAAGGCGCTTGGACTGAAATTAAAGAAAAACTAGTTAAATTCTGATTTGATTATGAATTTTTATCGAAAATAATTATATCAAAGTTGATTTTCATGCAAAGAGCTTTAACAAATCTCTGAGTCTATATATTTAAGAATGAAAAGTATTAAACAAATTTATAATATATAGTATAAACAATTTAACTGACCGGGAGGGTTAAAAAAAATTATATTTAAATTATATTTAAAAGTGTCTAATATCTTTTTCTTAATCATCTGACTCTAGTAGATATCTAAATCATTTGAAGACTCGAAAAGACGTTAGTGATAAGGCATATTTTTTTGGTTTTTCGCGTGATTTTTTTGTATCTATATACAACGTGTAGAACCATTAATATGTTTCAATGCAATAGGTAGTAAAATGTGGAAGTTTACGAAAAGCATATCAATATACATAAGTAGGTACAGTATTTAGATTACCTATATTGATTTTTTCAAAGGGAAACAGCACATCTCAATTTCCATTTTATTAAACGTTCGGAAAAAATAGCAACAGAAATCACTTACACAGTAGTACCAACAGTATAATAATGAAATTTCAAGCTAAGACGTTGCCACTCGCCTTCCTCTAGAAACGGTTGCATCATACAATGCTTTTTCACAGCTCAAATTTTTGTCTTTAACATTGGCAATGACATGTTAGTCCTATGCTTTACTATGAGAATTTCCTCCCGCTCTACCAGTGGAATTCCCTCAATGTGATTTTGCGAGATATGACCTTCATTCACTCGAGAGTTCATTAAGGTATCAAAAAAAAGAAATAGATAACTGATATGAAAGTAAAAATATTAATTGTGAAAAGTGTATTTAAACAAAAATAAAAAATTTTGATTTCCAATGTTATTTGATGACCCAATTTGCTATCATTTTACCCAGATAATTATCTTAACATTTATTATCTTACGAAACTACCAATAAATGTGTTGATTTTTGCAATACATAGCACAAATATATGTAACGGTCAACATTTTTATTTTTACTTACCTATATTATATTTCAATTTTTTTGTTTGTATTTTTTTCTTCAATAATATTATATAGCGGCGTAAACGATTCTCCAAAACTAATATTAACAATAATTAAAAAGTATTTCATATAAGTGAAGTCTAAAACAATGAACCCCTTTAACATAGGAAAATAAAATACTTTAAAATTAAGACAACAAAATGTGCTTAAATATTAGTGATTACTGACTAGGTACATCTAATCATTGTAATTAAATATTAAAATAAGGAGTTAGTTTATTTAAATAAATATGTAAACGAATATCAAAATTAATTGTGGTGTAATTAAAAAAATATTTAATTTTAATAAAGATGAAATTTGACGATCGAATCACTGTACCTTACAGATAAGGGTATCAAATAAGATTTTTTATAAACATTTTTCAAAATGAACCTAACTAACGATTAATATTGTAATTTAAAATTAAGAATGGAATTCATTGTAAAGAAACAGTTACAAATTAAATAAATTAAATTTGTGAGCGGCTGAAATTGTAAATAGCAATTTTTTGGGATCTACTGAGAATCTGTTTTTTAAATGTTTATTTTTATCAAATATTGTATCTTTTTAAGGTCTGATTAGATAGTTGATGGAAAAATGATTGATGTATATAAATTGCAAAAGTAAAGAGCGTTTTTAACGAATAATTACGTCATAAAAATATAGCATCAACTAACATAAACATTTTTAATTTGATACTGAACACTAGTCGTTTATTAAACCATTTATTTAAACTCAAAGGAGTTTCTTGTTTTAATAGATTTTAATAATTTGTAAGTAAACGCAAAGTTTACAAAATATTTCATTTTTAATATATTTGTAAGAGGATTAGCTTATGCCTGTAAGTATTTAATAGAACTAATATATTTCTTATTATGTATATCATTAATATCATTCATGCTTGTGATTAGTGATTGCTAATTAGTCAACATAATACGAATAACAAGGGATCAATGGTGTTTGTGTCTAAATGTGGTGTCTAAAAAAAAGCTCAACATAATATTTAGCTTAGAAGCATTATAACTGAAATTCAAAATAGTCTACGATTTTACATCATTTGTATTTGATTCATCATATTATATTTTATTATTTTGCTTCTAGGTTATTAACGGCATTTATTTATAAATAACTAAGTATACAGTGTGTATCACAGGGTTAAAAACATAGAAAATTAATCAATACGCAACAAATAAAACAAAAACAAGATGAACAACGGGACAAAGATAGAAAATATACATGGCTCACCACACCTACCGCTGTTGAACAAATTTTTAATATTTAAAAACTGTTTTTAAGTTTTTAGTTCATATTGCCATCAAAGCGTGTTTTTTGAGTTTTTTAAACTCTAATTTTAATTAAAAAATCAACACTCAAATGACTATTTTTATATAAATTATTTATAAATATTAATAAAAATTATTGTATTGTTGTAGGTTGTTAAATTATTCAGACGTCTGGAAGTGACTGAAAATTAAATTGAAAAACTCCATTAGATAGATGCATACAGGCAGGCGAAGTTAATAAATAACTTTTAAAAAGAAGACAGCTAATCACTGATCTGTAAAGATTTTCACTTAGGTTTTCCCTATATTCTCAAATCTGTGATACATTCTGTATATATATCGCAGTCATCTGATGTTACTGAATATTTCATGAAATGTCTAGACAAATCACAAAATGGTTGCATATTGTCTAACGCAAATATATTTCACATTAAGTTCAACATTTCTAAACATAATTTCAATAAACGTATGTTCTTTTTTACTATTAATGAAAACCCATTATGTGACCTCTAATAATTAATAGGCAGACTCTTGCTGAATTATTTCAGAAGACGACTTCAAAAGCAGTAACAGATAGTACGTAGGTAATAGTAGGTGGTAATAATAAAAGATGTGAGATATAATAGTACCTAATATTTATTAATAGTAAAAAATATAAGCACCCAATTCAATCCAATCACTTTTTTTATGCATGTTCAATAACACCAACCTATCAGGTAAATTTTCATTGAACATTTTGCTGAGGTTATGTTTGTGTTGTATGTGAACAATTAATATATGGATCATTGCGAGTATCATGAACTGCCCTGTCATAATATATTGTGGGCTCAGTGTGCCTCAGATGAGTTAAATAAAGTTATTCATTTCTCAAACTAATTTCTAAGCAGGTTGGCCTGTTGATGAAACATATTTAAAAGTCCGAGAGCCAGTAACACTCAAACCCTATGGACAGCCGAAACGACCGGTTCACGGATATTTGGGAAATTTAACCCCTGCTTAAAAGAAAAATATAATTGTTGGCAAGCTGGAGTGGGCCGGACCGTCAAAAGGGGACAGCATCCACCCCCCCCCCCCCCCCAAAAAAAAAAAAACTGGTCATCCTATGTAGGTACATATTATCTTCGAATAGGTTGAAATAACAGTAAAATGAAAGGTTTCCACTTTTAAAATCGTTTCAAGTTCGGTTGGCGGGCCATTGAAAAAAAAGCAATTGGATTTTTTTTACATACCTAAATGGAAAGATCACATACAAGTTTTGTAGCAAAATTAAGTTTATTTTATTTTTTTACCTCAAAATATAGCATACTGTTAGCTACGTTGTTAAGAAACACCTATTGTTACACCGCTATATTAGAAAAAAAATGATCAACCAAACAATGTCACCGTCGGCATACGAACCCCGAATCTTTCCACTATCGCAACGCACTGAGTTATAGAGCTGTAACAAACCGTATGTATTCGTTACTGAGTAACGGGTACATCGTCTGACTCGAAGTAACGAATCGTCACCTACAAATTCATTTCGTTACTCGCATGTTTCGTATCCATGTCAGTTCGATTCGTTTCATACGGTTATACGAACACAATGTGTTATACTTATAAGTATTCATAAAGTACGAAGTCATAACTCATGTCGTATCACCACATTTGCGACGCGCTTTGTGCGAAGCTACATGTTTATTGCTTGATGGTGTTATGTCGTATGAAAAGTACCGAGTAACGTAACGATACGAAAGTAACGGGTACTGGTTCTTTAAGTAACGAATACATACGGGTACACAATTTCTCGTTACTTTTACAGCTCTACTGAGTTACTCTACAGTGACAAAGCAACATAAATCAATCATTCCAATATTTAGCAATTTGTAACTGTTTATTTCACATCATCCGAGAGCTAATTTTTATCTTAAGTGGGTGTATCTGATGAAATTGTTTTCTTTCGTAATGTCAGTCCTAACTCCAAATCATAGTTATATAGGTACTTAGAATTTAAAAATGTTATTTAACTAAGTTCCGATAATTAGGCTAAGAGTTGTTTATTTTGTGTAGGTATCTCTGTATATTACCTACACGTACTATGGATATAAAGCCACAAAAATATTACGTCACTCGCGTTTTTTGGCGCGTTATCGGAATTTCGTTAAAAGTGTTTGTAAATTCTATATAACTTTTGAATGATGAGATAAAAAAATATAATAGACGTAGGTAGTTGTGCTATAAAACGTGTATGTGATCTTTTCATTTATCTAAAAAATATTTATTCAAAAATCCAATTGCTTTTTTTCATAGAAAGGCCCGCCAACCCGATTTTAAAAGAGAAAATCTTTCACTTAAATGTTATTTCAACCTATTAGAAGATATATAGGTGACCGGTTTTTTGGGGGACCGGAAGTTAACCCTTTTTTATGGTCTTGCCCGCTTCAGCCTACCAACAATTGATTTTTTCTTTTAAGCAAGGCTTAAATTTCCCAAATACCCGTGAGCCTGCCTTTTCGGCTGTCCATAGGGTTTGAGTGTTACGGGCTCTCATACTATAAGCTATTCAATTTATTAGACTTTTATCAACTGTCTAGACATTTCATAACAAGGAGTTTCAGTTGACTGCGTCATAAACATTATCATAGGAAAATCGAATTTAAATGTGCATTATAATATCTATTTCAAAAATGTACATACCGATATTAATAAAAATGTAATTAACGTAATCAGTACGACTTGGTTATTTCAGTATAATTATTTTGTTTTATAAACATGTGTTTATTCCGCTGTTATTTGTTTGTTCATATCACCGCTTCTGCCATTTATCGTTATTTTTAGGTGAACGTAGTCTTATAACTAGTGTCCGACCGAAACAGAAACCAAATTTCGGCTTCAGTCTCAGTTTCGGCCGAAACCGAAATTTCATATTTTTGTGGGAAAAATAAAGTAAATATTATCATAATCAGTCTTTATTTTTTTTTTATTTTTAAATCAATCACACATTAATCTTTCAGCTTCTGATATTTAACTAATCATTAACTTTAAGAGGCATTAAAGACACTTGGTCGTTCGCAGCTGCATCGAACATGTCTGAATTCAGCGCGAAACCTCCCGAATCTAGTTTCTGTTTCGACCGGATGGCAGCCGAAACCGAAACTAAGCCGAAACCAGCTTTTTTGCCG
This sequence comes from Xanthostigma xanthostigma, assembly GCA_963575645.1. Lineage (NCBI taxonomy): Eukaryota > Metazoa > Arthropoda > Insecta > Raphidioptera > Raphidiidae > Xanthostigma > Xanthostigma xanthostigma. The sequence goes on from OY754467.1 coordinate 19,593,711, forward strand.
AAACTAGGCCAAAACCAAAACCGAAACCGTAAGTTTGCTCAGGCACTTCTTATGACATAGTAGTGGCCCGGTCCGGCTTCGCCCGAATTTGTGGATTACCTATTAAACATTGACACACTATGATGCTCTGGACTTTTTTTATAGTTTTATAGTGGACTCGGTAAGCAAACGGTCAGTTATGAATGAAACTCTCATTATTTATTAAGTAATTAATATACAAAAATTATTGACGTAAAAAAAAATGAGAGGAAAATTAAAAAAAAATCTGGATCTTGACAACAGCGCCACCTACCGGGTTTAACTATAGCTAAGAACCATCCAGGTGATACTATATAGGTACAAAAAAAAATTACATCAAAATCATTCAAGCCGTTTAGGAGGAAAAGAATTATAAACACACGGACACCGGAATTTTATTTAGAGACTAGCGGTCCCGCCCGGTTTCACCCGGCTGTAAAAAAACGAATGGGGAAGGAAGGGACATGAGTACGCACATTCATCGTAGTTTACCGAGATTAATGTTGGGTCCAAATTTCATGATGATTGGACTTACCATATTTATACTTTTTTAAACTAATATTTTTTTTAATTAATTAAATAAAATTAAAATAAGTTTAAAGCAATGTACAAAATAAAAGAAAATAAAAATATTTTCGCCCAACGTGGGGCTCAAACCCACGACCTTGATATTGACAGTCGCACGCTCTACCGATTGAGCCATCCGACGTTGTTTACGCTCAACGGTAATATGAGTATATTTGTGCATTTCACCTGAATAGAAGCTTATTTTCTAAAAATTAATTAAAAAACATTTTCCAGTGGACCAAATTGTGAACCTAAACCATTCTCGAATCTCCTTGAACAGAAGGAGTTCAGTTACATACACACGGACAGAAGAAATATATAATATATAAAGATAGCGACCCGTCCCGATTTCACCCGGGTGCAATCGATATAGGTAATTCTGCAAAATGTATTTCGTTTGCGATCCGGCATCTGAACTAATAGCTTTGGGCAAATTCAGCCAGATTTGCTTCTGAACTAATAGCTTTGAGCTAATTCTATCAGATGTCGCTAGTTGGTATAATAAAACAGTTTTTGTTTTGTTTGCTTCTGAACTAATAGCTTTGAGTAAATTCTATCAGATGTCGCTACATGTTATTAAAACAGGTTTTTTAGAAAATACCGCAATTATAACGTAAGTTGCACCAAACAAAACACATTTACAAAATTTCACTAAAATCTGTTCAGTGGTTTCGGAGATTAGCGCGGTCAAAATTGTGATACGGGAGTTTTATATACCGGGTGAGGCAAAAGTCCCGAAACGGTTGAATATCTCGCATACTACGCATCATATAAAAAAAAAAAAATACGTGTCAAATATTTTTCGCAAAACTATTTTTTGATACCACACATGACTACCCACCCCCCACCCAGTTGGTGGGGGGAGGGGCAACTTTAACATTTTAAATAGGAACCCCTATTTTTTATTGCAGATTCGGATTCTACGGGAAAAATTACATACAATTGATGTAATTTTTCCCGTGGGTTTTAGGGGTTGAAAAATATTTTTGGGCCCGAAAATACCAAAAAATTTCTCCGAATCGTTTCCAAATTGAAATTTAACCCTTTAGTAATGATTAAAATGTGCTACCAAAATTTTATTAAAATCGGCCCGACAGGACCAGACTTAAAAATTTTATGAAAACGTTAGTTTGTAGATATGGATTTTTTTAGTGAAGGGTGAATTTAATTTGTTGTATTGATAGTAATATTAAAATAAAAAAAAAAATTACATACAATTGATGTAATTTTTCCCGTAGAATCCGAATCTGCAATAAAAAATAGGGGTTCCTATTTAAAATGTTAAAGTTGCCCCTCCCCCCACCAACTGGGTGGGGGGTGGGGAGTCATGTGTGGTATCAAAAAATAGTTTTGCGAAAAATATTTGACACGTATTTTTTTTTTTGTATGATGCGTAGTATGCGAGATATTCAACCGTTCCGGGACTTTTGCCTCACCTGGTACCTACTATATACTAGCGGCCCGGTTCGGATTCGCCCGAATTTGTAGCTTGTCGCCGTTTTTTCGTCGACTTGCGTTGCAAAATTGGTTTTCACGAAAAGCGCTTTTATTTTAACGCGATAATATATAGCCTGTATCAATTCTAAAAATCCATTCTAAATATTGGTGAAAAAATTTTGAAATCGGATGAGTAGTTTCTCCGTGGTGTTTGTTGGGTGAGAGGTGGCATATGTGAACGCCTGGCGGGAATAATAATTGATCAATTGATAATTGATAAGTTATCGACCACATTAAAGCAATCGCACTTTCTGTTTTCACTGGGTTAAATACCTAAAAATTTACCATTATATTACCATCTTGCAACCCTATTGCGCATCTGTGGATGAAAGTAAAAATACTAATATCGCTATTGAAGAATAAGGGTTGGTAGTAGAACGGTGAAAGTTTAGGATTATATAAGTATTTTTAATGGCAAATGATAAAAAAAATTTTAAAAAAATGGTACAAAAATAAAAAAAAAATTCTGGAGAGGGCCACCCTTATCATCTAGGGGTATAAAAAATATCCTACGACCTATTCTCAGACCTACCAAGTATACAGAAACAAATTTATAAAAATCGGTCAAGCCGTTTCGAAGGAGTTCGATAACAAACACTGTGTAAGTATGTTACTTCTGTCCGAAAAATGATCAGAGTTACTCTCAAGTTGCGCCTAAAGAAATTTCACTTCAACAATAAAATGATTTTTGTCTAAATAATTCATTTCATCATTGCTTGTACGATTTTTACAGTAGACATATAAATTTTTGTATGATCCAGTATATCTTTATTTAAATAGAATTGCAATCAAGACGTAAATAATATCAAATAATTTTCAGTAAATTTTCCCCAAAAAACAGTAAATACTCATGCAGAGAATAACAACTACATTATTTATTTGCTCATGTGTCATATTAAATCACCATAGCTGTGGATATTGATGACATATTTATCAAAAAATCGTGAATTGGTATCACAATACAGTCTTACGTGACACTCTCAATGTGTCATGATAAAAGTTTCATTATTGTTACAAATAACAAATGTTGTTACATGATATACAGTTGATCCGCGGTAATCCGACAAGCGTTTTGCAAGGTAGTGTCGGGAGATCGAATTTGTCGGACTATAGAGTACTGTCACCGACCCCTTGCAGCTCAAACAAAAGGGGTACCTTGTAATCCAACAAATTATTTACGGTGCCGCGAGCAAGTCACATGTTTAAGCATGCCTTGACGAAGATTTTTCGCAATAAATGTGCTCTGTAGGCATGTGTAGGGAGGTGCCAGATTAGACAGAGGCCGGATTACCGCGGGTCAACTGTATATATTTTTCACAAACAACATTTTACATTTCTATCTCATCATATACCTAGTTCAAGAGCTCGTCATCTAAATTTGCAAGAAGTCGGTACAAGCCAAAGTATTTAGGGTGTAAATAAATATACTGCAGGTCGGAACCGCTGGCGTCGGAGTGGTTTAAGATGTGTAAAACAATTAAAGCAATAATTTTGTAAAATCTGAAATTTGTTACAGAGTTAATTTAGTGCATAAAAAAACAGTCAGGCCTCATTTTGCTACTAAAAGTATAGGGCTTTGTTTAAAAACATTGAAAACTAGAGCAGATGCGAACCATAAGAAGGACGGTATGTGACCTAAACATTTTTCTTTAATTTTGTTCCTCTAAAACACGCTTGCTTGTCGATGCCGTTGATATGAAATTATTTAGTAATTAATGCCCTGATTCAAACTTCAAGTTGTAAATGCCACATTAACATTCCCCAAGCAAAACTAACTTTTTAAGAAAATTCCATTTTTTTTTTGTATAAATTACGTACCTAAATTGAAATCATTCAGGGCTATTCCGCTAATGTTATCAAAATAAACACTTTGTGTAATCATTTTTATACGCTTTATATCAACTTCACTTGTAAGTTTGTATGTATGTATGTTTGTAACTTTCATTTGGACTACAGCAAATCGTTTATATAGCAGTATAATATGCCAACCCAGTAAGTACACTGGCAGTCGTGCGGTCTAGGGCACGGGTCTTCGCTGACGTCAACTCTCGGCATCACGAGTCGTGGTTCTAATCCTGTCCACGCCGAAAAAAAAATTGTTTTTCTTTTTCGGCAAATTTTTGACAATAAATCGAACTAAAAAGTGAAAAATAAATATAGTTTAAAAAAACTAAAAAACACGCTTTATATCAAACTAAAAAGTGAAAAATAAATATATAGTTAAAAAAACTAAAAAACACGCTTTATATCGAACTAAAAAGTAAAAAATATTTTTTTTTAAATAAGCTTAAAAAGCGTGGGGCGCTTTGTTCCACATTTTCGTACATCGAGCGCCCCACGCTTTTTAAGCTTATTTTAAAAAAATATTTTTTAGTTTTTTTTTACTAAGTATATATTTATTGTATGTATTTTTTTTTATTACTGTGGTTACCTAAGCACAGTGATTAGAACTCAAATAGCAGAATACGGCTAATTATGTGTTTTTTGAAACGGGTGTTAACAATTTCATATCAAAATATTTTGAGCGACAAACAAGCCAGCTCAAGAACGATTTATCCTCTTACACGCCTCAAAAATATCGAAATGAGTTAAAATAGGAAAGAAAACTTTATTTAAGCTTTTCATTGTGTTTCGACTCATTTCAATTTTCTTGAGGCGGTTAGAAGAGAGAGCGGTAGAGCGCTCTCAAACTTAAAAATATTTACCAGTGTATAATTACACAGTGGAAAACACATAAATTTTGACGACTCTATAAATCTAAATATATGGAGGGTCATAAGTTCATTAGGTTGTGTATTTACAAAAAAATAACATTTGTTATCAATTCAGTAACAATTTTTATTACGTATTATCATGAATAAAATAATATTGAAATTTTAATTTAGTAATATGTACTTATTTATTCAATGTTCGTGAACTCACAAAGCATTAATTTAATACATACCAGGTGTCCACGCAAAAACGTTTCATGTATTTCATCGTTTTGCCTTTTGAATAATTATAAAATAGAAACTTTGAGTGGGTTGGATAATCAAAAGGAGAACACAACCTGACAAAGGTGTTGAATTGTTACACCGCCCCCGGCAAGCACAACTTTGTTATTTTAAGTAGCAATTTTTTTCAACGGATCAAGAAAAAGGAGCTCATTTCGACCTTTTTTTTTACAATAAATAGCCAGGCTAAAGTAAATGATTTCTGAAATATCTCACAGAAACATTCAATTTACCTGATAGTAAAAAAAGATAATATTTTATTTGAGTCCGTCAAAAAAAATTGGGGGGGTAGGCGCGACGATTTGTCCCCTTTTCTAGTCTCCTTAAATTCTCAATTAATAATTCAAAGAACAAAACAATAAAATGCGTGGACAGCCTGTGTGCCAGTTATGAACGTTTATGAACATTTTTACTTGTTTTCGTAATCGGTGAAGATAAATTTACTGATAAATAACTGACGTCGATCGAGACAATTAATTTTAACGTTGATAATAAATCGCAATGTTTCAAATCTGTGTTTTCCAAATTGTGACCTGTTTCGTATCACTTCCCCGTTCTGCTAATCTATTTTGATTAAGGCTTAGCAACAAATAGCATAGAGTGATCTCTTTTCAATTTTCAAAAATGTTCGACTTAGTTTGATAGTCAATGGAAAAATACCATACACAATAAACTAAGAAAAATTAAAGAACTCCTATTTTCTGGGAAAATACGTCAAAACTGAACAAACAAGAAGAGACAGCAATTACTAAGCTAAGAATAGGTCACTGTTAATATACCCACTCGTACCTCATGTCAAAAAAAAATCCACCAATGTGCACCACCTGCAACAAACAGATCACTGTAGAACACCTCCTCGTCGATTGTCCCTCATACGCCCTACAAAGAACCGCCGCTAGACTAGGACAGAACCTCTGCGACATCATAAAAAATGATGAAAAACGTACCAAAGATTTAATACGGTTCTTACACGCAACAAATCTATAACCTACCTAAAATGTGACAAACAACCCTACCTACTTACCCTGACCTACCTGACAACTACCCTCCTTTAGTAACATCCTGAAAAAAAAACCATTTTATTACAACAATTAATTTAAACATGTCGAAAACAACTACCATAGTTTACTAGATACATTATAATTACCTTTATACGCCAAATTAGATGTAAATTGTTAACAGAGCTAATGATCGCATGGTCGATGCACCTTTTTTGTTGTACCTACTTGTGTGTTAATATGTAACACATATATGTAAATATGTCCATAATATATGCATATGGGAATTTAATATTTAATGAGCAAGGGTGCTCTTTAAATATTAAATACTAGAGAATGTCACGTCGTGTTTTCATTTGTAACCGAAGAGTTCTAAAAATTTACTTCTTCAGGTTGGCCGCGAATTAACTTTCCAAATTTTTTGGCTCAGTCAGTTAGCCAATGGATATGTCTACAATCCTTCAAGGCGAAATTAATATTTATTAAACTTCCTTAAAACTACGAAAACTCGTGTGTTTACATTTTTGTCAGAAATTACTATCTTAAAAAGAGATTCTGTAGATTGGCCGCTTTGAATTTTTTTAATTTTTTGAGGCATTCAGATAATCTATAACCCTGATTTGAGAATTTAATATTTCTTAAATACTCTTCATACAAGAGTAGGTACTTCGCATATACTATTCAAAATCCAAAATGCTGAGTAAAAAAATGTGCCTATATTTCACCTCTCCATACCTATCTCCGAAACTATTGAACGTAGTAAAAAAATTATTTAGCCATTTTATGGGAAATTTAACGAACTTTAATTCTGTATAAGATACTGTAAAATCTACGTTGGTGGTTTACGAGATTTTCCCGAATAACTGAAAAAATATACAGCTTTGACTACTCTCTCCCTTCTCCTTTACGAAACCTGACCTTCTTTCTGCGTAGACTTTTTATCTTTAGAGCAAAGGTAGTCAACAATTTGTGATACTCAAACCTTTAATTTTTTCGATTTTAATCTTTGAAGTTTTTTTTTCAATTAATTTTACTCTAGTATTTGTTATTTCACAATTTTTTTCAGAAGGTTCATTTCAATTAAACATTCCAGCCAATTGAGCGACAGAGCCATTCCAACTTCAAAAATAAAATTGGTATTTGACATTTTGTTCCCAAAAACAATAGGGCTTTTCATATTAGCGTTTCAAACATCCTCCCAAAATTTGTTCTCAATCCGTTCGCCCGTTTGACCTGTATCGTGTTCACAGACAGACTAATAGACAAAAGGACGCACAGACTTTTTCCAAAAATACGTCGTTTGATATCAGAGGACCTCATAATGAAAAAATATTGTAATATATTTTGAAAAGTGAATTTTTACCTAAATAACTAACATTTCTCAGTTGTGGGATCGGAATGACAAAAATCAAAACTAACACGTCGTGTCAACTGACTATAATAAATGTGTTAATAATCTGTGTATCAGCAAGTGCACCACTTACCTTACCAACACGGATATGAAAGACTAGACAACAAAATGCATCAGCGTTATTCTTATTACAATATTAGTACCTAGTATAATATATAGAGATATAGAGTGGAACAAATACAATTCCTCCCAATTGTCCAGTACTTAACATAATATTCTGTTCCAGAACACCTTGATTTTTATCTATTTATTTACCATGGGTATTATTTTTATTTCAATTTAATTATTAGTTTCTCCGACACATTTTTAGTTTGCATTATTTTTGACTTTAGCGATTTTACGATGGAAGTAAATGTTTTAAATAAAATGGAAAACTAGATAATTTTAACTCATCAAAAAAAAAAATATTGTTTGGATAGTTCACAAAGCTGAGGTTTTTTGCGAATATATTAAAACTCTATGTTATGCAGACACAACACGGTTTATTTTGGATTTCTTTTGGGCTTTGAAGTTTTTATAAATCGATTTTTATCGCGGTTTATTTAATTTATTTTCAAGATAATAATACGAAATTTATTAATCTTTATACAGACTTTTGTAACGAAGTCCCTTATGGGACATTATAGATATAAAAGGAGAGGGCTAGAAAAAAAACGTAAAGAAAATCTGTAACGAAAATCTAATCTAATTACCTATTGTATGTCTGTCTGTAGACATAGAAAGTTGAAATTTGTAACACTTATAATATGGGGCAGATCCTAACGGAGTCGGATTCTTGGCCCCAGAGGGGAGCAAAAAGTTTTTCGCTTATAATTCGGTCAATTTAAATCAGATCGGTTCGAAACCTGTCTTAAACGAAAGAAGAGAACATTTTACATAGATTTCGTATAACAGAATTTGTGCAAATAGTTTTTTTTTTATACCTACATAAAAAATCAGAAGTAAACACTGTATAAATTCGATTTTGCCTAATACATCGCGCACGTGGATCGGTTATCCTTTTCTCTTACACAGTGTGTTATGTTTTTTAAGCTTTATTTATATCAACACAAGAATACTCACGAAGGAACATGTCAAGCAAAATATTAATTTCCAAACTAATTTTACAAATATTTTTTCAAGGAGCTTTTCTAAATTGTATTTTTTAGTCAGATATTAGTATTCAAATCTTTGATTAACGTCTGATTAGAACTCTTCAATAAATAAAATTATCGACCAATTTTTCAGACAATATATTAACAATTCTTATCCTCTCAAATTTATAAATAAATTTATCAAAATTAGAATTAATAAATTAACAAAAAGTCATAATTCACAAAACAATGTTAATAATGTTGATTGTCCTTTTATAGTAATTCCTTTTTTCAAAAATATTTCAATAAAATTTAGTTCATTTCTTAAAAATTTAAATATAAAAACTGTTTTTAATGTTAATAATAAACTTGATAAAATTATTAAAAAGGGAAAAGATAAAATTAATAAATTTCAAAAGCATAATGTTGTATATAAAATTAATTGTGAAAATTGTGCTAAGAATTATATTGGTCAAACTAAAAGAGCTCTTAAAACAAGAATAAAAGAGCATCAAAATAATCACAAATTAATGCCTGACAAACACAATGTAATAACTAAACACAAATTAGAACTTGACCACAAAATTAATTGGAATAATATTAAAATTTTAGATAATGAAACTAATTTTTTTAAAAGAAATATTTCGGAAATGTTACATATAAAATCAAATAAAAATTCTCTCAATGCTCAATTAGATACAGAAAATTTAAGTAATATATAAAATATTATATTGAAATAATTTTTGTTTTTAATAATTTTTATTTCTTTTTTAGGTACTCACAAATTATTATTTCCATGACTACTTAATAAAAAATTGTTTGTTATTATTTTTTCATTATTTTGATAATCATAATTAATTTTGAAAAAATCTATAAAAAAGCGAATTATATTTAATTATTAATTATTTTTATATTTTTTAGATCAATTCTGAAGAAGGTCCAAATCCGGATTGAAACGTTAATGTATTAATTTTATATTGTTTGTTAATATATTGTCTGAAAAATTGGTCGATAATTTTATTTATTGCAGATATTAGTATTATTTTCAGTTTTATTTATTTATTATTATTATCCTGGAGGGTAATTACCCCCTTTACCCCCCATATTTACGCCATTGATTTGAGCATGAATCTGTCGCTGTTCCATCTAAATGTCCAAGATAAAACATCTGGAACATAAGATCCTAGAACAAAATAAATTTCGCCTTAAGATCCCAATAATAGCTTAAGCAACGAATAATTCTAGATGGAAAAGTCGAAAGCAGAACATTTGACTTAGGAACTTTGTTTGGACTAGTTAGGAGATAAACATACTAAAAGTCCTTACCCCTCCGAGGTACGCCCAAAGGGGGGGAGCACAAAGAAGGTCCCGTTTTTTGGTATTTTGCTTTCATCTCGAAAACGGTACGTCGTACGAAATTTTGTTGGAATACATAATGAAAGCTGATAAAATTCTCTACAACTTTAGTTTTCACACTTTTTATCTATCTCCAATCTTTGCCTAGCTATGAGCTCCGAAAAATGGTCGATTTTCAAAAATGTGTTAAATTCTCTGTAGCACATTGTAACAATACGAATTTGTCAAAATCATTTCGTATCGCTCATCCACACTATTAAAAACACCCACACACTTAAAAAATAACATAAGCTGGGAGTACCTCCACGCAGGGCCCTCTTTCCCACTGGGCACTCTGGCACGTGCCCAGGGCCCCGCGATCGATAGGGACCCCCTAGTTTAATGGTATACTAAGCACCTAAACTGTTTTAAACAAAAATCATCAGTGAACTATTTTTCATATACTTATTTTTTTTGTGTCCTTCATGTTAAAATTGGGAACGTGATCCTTTTAAATATATGCATTTTATATCACATTCCTCGACTTTGAATCTAGAACCTTGTTTATCTATTTTCTTTGTCTATTCAAACAAAATAGTGCTCTGTTAAGGTCATAGGGGCCCCATAATCCTAATGTGCCCAGGGCCTTCAATAGGTTAAAGCTTATGTTATTTTTTAATAGTGTGTGGGTGTTTTTAATAGTTTGGATGAGCGATACGAAATGATTTTGACAAATTCGTATTGTTACAATGTGCTACAGAGAATTTAACACATTTTTGAAAATCGACCATTTTTCGGAGCTCATAGCTAGGCAAAGATTGGAGATAGATAAAAAGTGTGAAAGCTAAAGTTGTAGAGAATTTTATCAGCTTTCATTATGTATTACAACAAAATTTCGTACGACGTACCGTTTTCGAGATGAAAGCAAAAAACCAAAAAACGGGACCTTCTTTGTGCTCCCCCCCTTCGGGCGTACCTCAGAGGGGCAAGGACTTTTAGTATGTTTATCTCCTAACTAGTCCAAACAAAGTTCCTAAGTCAAATGTTCTGCTTTCGACTTTTCCATCTAGATGCCCCTTATGAGCACTCATTGACTAAACTATAAAACTGGACTACTTATATAATTTGATTTTTGTAGTTTTTTTTGCAGATTACAAAGCTAGTGTTTTTATCACAGGATACACAATCCAAATTTTTTGTTGAGAGTTGCAGAGTCGGGGTGTTGTCGAGAGGTGCAGAGTCAAAGTTTTTTTCGTAGGGTGTACGGTCACATGTTACTGTATACGACAATTTTGTTACGTGTATTTTGTACCAGGAGTGTATTCTCAGCTTTTTTTCGTTTTAATAGCAAATTCGTTATATTGCTAGCACTCGTTATTATATGTCGGTGAAGGGGGGTTTCAAGCGCTTGTGCGCAAAATCACGTGTTTTTATTAAATATACAGGTTTTATATAATTTTCTTGCATCGAGTACTAATAACTAGATGCAAAAATATTATACAGGTTATATATTTTATAAAAAAGCGTGATTTTGCGCACAAGCGCATTGAAAATCCCCTCCACCGACCAATAATAACGAGTGCTAGCAATATAACGAATTCGCTATTATAACGAAAAAAAGTTGAGAATACGCTCCCTGGTAGTTATTTCCGGAGGAAACTTTGACCTTGTATCGTATCATTTATGTCCCGGTCATTTTGTCTTGAACATTTAGACATGGGTTGGCCATAACTTCTTGATACACCTTGTATGCAGTAATTAATAACATATCTGCGTACGATGCCTCTTTTTATTGTAATCTATATACACTAAAGGCCGCTGCACACGAGCCTGAACTATGTCGTTAGATTCCTTGCTAAATTTGGCTGCTTGGTTTGAAACGTGCTGCGGCGCTGGGTTTCGTTATGACTTTTATGTGTCAGTTCACACGATTGGTGAATTGAAGCTGGGCTTGGTGCGCACGCAATGACGATTCGAATGTTAACAAAAGTGAACGTTTATTGGCTCTGAACAGAACACTATGACGCCATGTTTGTTTGTGGGCGTTGCCCATGTCGCCCACGTGACAAGATCCTGTGTCCTGATTAAAACAAGCAGACGAAAAATAGTCCCGATCAGGGCCGTACCGACAATGGGGCAAGCGGGGCGGTACCCCGGGGCCCCCAACGAAAAAGGGAACCCGAAAGAGCTCCTTTTCGTTGCAAACTTTTTATTTTTCTACTTCTTGGACCCCTTCCACAAATTACCTCTATAATTATAAAGAAAACCCATTGAAAAAAATCACTTTTTAAATTCTAGGGGCCCATTCAAGTATTACGTAAGCAGAATTTTAGTAATTTTTGATCTTCCCCTCCCCCTTGGCAGCAAAAGTAAGTAAGCAAACTAAGCTAAGCAAACACCCCCACCCCCCTTTGGTGCTTACGTAATACTTGAATGGCCCCCTATGCAGGGGGCCCCCGTTTTACTTCTGGCCCCGGAGCCCCCGAGGTTCAAGTTACGGCCGTGGTCCCGATTCTAAGTTTGAAATCTATCTTGTGAAATCTATCACGCGAGCCCGCAGTAACGTCATTTCCAACTTCGCAGCCAGCGCGCCAACCAATGCAACTGCCAGCAGCGATCCCAGCGGCAAAACCAGCCTCGTGTGCAGCGGCCTTTACACATACTATGCTGTCCAAACACAGTTACATGAGAGAGATGTCTATATTTTACCAACAGTGGATTTAATGCATTATAAAACCAGTACAAGACCTTGAGTTCTGGCAGTCATGTGAGTTTGTTGATATGGTGTACATGATGTGTCCGCTTAACATGTGTATATGTAAACATTGTAAACGACTTACAATAGTATGTAATGTAAACGCGTAAATGAGCTAGTGAATTATTTTTTATGTTTTAAAATGGCAATAAATTCGTACAATAATAATGTTAAGAAAATGTTGCGTAATAATTAATTCATGGTTCGTTTAAAACATACCTAGATATAATACCTACTATGATAATAGTTTTCATTGTCAAAGTTGACAAGATTACTGTTTAAATCTTTTATTTATTGAAGATTACTGTTTGTTATGATAATATGAACTTAAAACGTCTGCTTTATAAATAGATGTGATCTTATTAAAGCCACATAATTTAAAATGGGGTGACTGTTCATACAGAAATAAAGTAAAAAAAAGAAAAACCTTTTTTTTTCATTATTGGATTACTGCGCACGCACTCTTTCCCGCGCTGTAAGAATGTGTACCTATACTACAGATGCCGCTAGATAATCGACTCAAATCTATTTTCGCCTTAAAGACAGTATTTTATTTATAATAATTATTGCTTCATTTGTTTTGAAATTACTACAGAATATATTTATTTTATGACTGTCGGTATACTTTAAATTTAATTTTTCGTGCATATACGGTGAACATTTAAAAAGCATTTTTTATAAGCGTTTTCGAAGAGGAGCAAAAGTTAAAGATTCTAAGGAGCGACGTTTCTGAGAGAGAGAGAGAGATATTGTAAATTATAGACGCTCAGCAAGTGAGGTTCAGCATCACTGTATTAGTAATTTAGTTTTATAGTTTCTTCACAAATAAATTGTCTTATCTGAACTGTTTTGTGACAACCGGTTTATCCAGAATTTGTTTAGAAATTGAGATTTTCATCTTAAGGCATCTGTCCAAAGATAAACTTGATTAATAAGAAATAGTTTATTCTCAATTTTGCATTGTTAAATAAAAACTGTTGTTTTTTTTTTTGAACAAGTCCAAATAAATATTGAGATATGTACCTACGTTAAATTTACCGAATATTTTTTGGAATATTGCCACATATATATACCAGGTGGAATCGGCAGTGGAATATGCGTTACGTATTTAGGTTATCATGGGTTCTCTTATGTTTTTGTATAGTGATCGTTAATTTATTATTACACCAGCGGCCCGGTCCGGGTTCCCCAGGTGCGATAGATATATTTTGTTATCGGAAAATTCTGCAAAATGTAACGAAAACGACTACAGCGCAGAAATGTCTGAACTAATAGCTTTGATCAAATTCTACCAGATTTGCTTCTGAACTAATAGTTTTGAGCAAATTCTATCAGATGTTACTAAAACAGTTTTTTTTTTGACAAATTTTGTACAAAATATTATAAAGATTATCCAATATTTGGACCAAGAAAGACACATTTACGAAATTTCATTAAAATCGGTTCAGTGGTTTCGGAGATTAGCGCGAACGAACATCGTGACACAAGATTTTTATATATATTATATGTACATAGATATTATCCTATAATACACATGAGATATGGTAACATGGGTTTTCATAATCAGTACGGTCTCCTGAACTGATTCCAGCAAAAAAAAATGAATTCGGAACGGAAGCGCCCATTCGAATGGTCTAATAAAAAATTATTTTTAAAACTAATAATGTTAATAACAAAATTTCTATTTCAACCCACTTTTCCGAATACATTCTATTAATTACACAGACCGCGAACAACAAGCATAAAACTGCACGGCCTGCAGAGCACAAGCCTGCACGATATCGCACACTAGACCGGCACAAACCAGCCAATTTTAGTGCAGGTTTCGTAATTTTGCAGTAGTTTGATCAATGCAAATTAATTATTGAAAACGACGCATCACTGGCACACTAGATCGGACAGAAATTACAGGCGACCGACTGACGGTCGTTGCTGGCTGCCGGTTGCAGGTGCTGGTCTAAATTGGGTCACTCCGTTAAATCTCACGGCTACCTTCACAAGCAGGATTTTTTTATCCTTACTGTGCAGATCGCGCAGGTTTACGCCTTAACAAGTGTGCGCGAAATCAGGTCATCATAGGAATCTTCCAAACTATGGGAGATAAGATCCTAGTTGTATATGTCGCCGGGATATTGTCAAATCCGTGATATTGTAATTTCACTAGTGAAATTACAATATCACGATTGACAAAGAGTCGTTATATTATAATTTCACTAAGTGAAATTATAATATCACGGGTTTGACAATATCCCGGCGACATATATAAGACGAATCTTACATAATTATGGACCCACTGTGAGAACAAAAAAAATATTTTTTGCACGAACCCCTATAAAAAGCTGCTTTTAATACCTACATAGCGATAGTAAAATAACCCTTTCACGCCAGTATGTAAAGTAAAGCAAAAGAAATGCGATTTTACCAATCCTAATATAGTGATTTCTAACAGCGCCCTGTCAGTTAAAACTACATGAGCAACAGAGATAGAAAAGTATGCGTATAGTCTCCATAAACAATCCAAATATCCAGTATGGTCGAATACAACTATCAAATAATATTTCATATTTTCATTTTGAGTGAAATCGTAATTTAAAAAACACCGGGTCGCAGTGCCTTAAACCCTGTCGACAATATAGTGTATTTGCTAATACAGGAAGTGTGACTTTATTATGCGTACCTACTTAACTCTTTTGTTTTTGGACAAAATAAAAAATTTAACCCGTTAGTACATCCCTTAATTTTTTTTTTTTTAATAAAAATATTACAATCAAATTACCAAATTAAATTCACCCTTCACTAAGTAAATCCATATCTACAAACTAATGTTATCATAAAATTTGTATGTCCGGCCCTGTTGAGCTGATTTTAATAAAATTTTGGCAGCACATTTTTGTCTTTACTAGTGGGTAACAAACGATTCGGAAAATTTTTTCAGTATATTTAGGCCCAAAAATATTTTTCAAAGTGGCCCGATCGAGCACAATTTAAATAGACTTCCTGCGGTAATGAATTTCAATATGTGGTTTATATTTCGTTCAAATCAATTAACTCCTTCAAATGTTATAACCCGATATATATTTTTGGAATTTTTTATATACAATAATATAAATATACCTTCTAGCGATCCCGCCTGGTTTCACCCGGATACAAAATAATGAATGGGGGGAGGGACATGAGTACGCACATTCATCTTATTTTACCGAGATGAATGTTGTGTTCAAATTTCATGATGATCGGAGTTACCGTTCAAATTTTCAAATTTTGAGTTACCGTTCAAATTTTCAAATTTTGAGTTACATTTTGCAACAATTTTCATTAATGCTCCGCTTCTATTGGTCTTATCGTGATATTATATAGCCTTCCTCGATAAACGGGCTATCCAACAAAAAACAATTTTTTCAATTCGAATCAGTAGTTCCTGAGATTAACGCGTTCAACCAACCAAACAAACAAGCAAACTCTTCAGTTTTACAAATATTATATTAGTATACATACATTATATAAACATTTCTAAAAATGGTTCCAAACTTCATAGGAGGCTATGAAACGTCGAGAAATTTTGATCCGACCCCTAGGTCCCATCAATAGTGAAAGTGCCTTACAGCAAATACACTAAAAAGTCATGCGTTTAATATTATCTATCTTTATATATAAAAATTACGTGTCACATGTTTGTCCGCGATGAACTCCTAAACTACTGAACCGATTTTAAAATTGATTTGCACACCGTGTGCAATTCGACCCAACTTGAAAGATAGGATAGCTTACATTTCAATTTATAGTCGCAATATTATTTTATTGCAAATTATTTGTCTATTCCTTGACAGTCATAATACAGCCATATAAGATATGGCGATACCTGTTGACTGGATTGAGTGAATATTCAATAGATGACGCAACGAACTTAACAACCATATAAGATGGCGATACCTGTTGACTGGATTGAGTGAATATTCAATAGATGGCGCAACGAACTTAACAACCATATAAGATGTGACTGGATTGAGTGAATATTCAATAGATGGCGCAACGAACTTAACAACCATATATCTAGATCGAGGATGTAAAAAAACTGATTATCGTTTAAAACAAATGCTTTTTTTTCGAGCATGACGGCGCAGCCGGAGTGAACCCTCGAAATAGAGCAAGTGTTTTAAAGACCAGTTATCCACGAATACTTTACGCTATTCTTTTTTCGAGCACGACGGCACAGCCGGAGTGCTCGACATACACACATATACGCCCATGTATATTTTAAAATAGCTAGCAATTAATAAAATAGATAGATAGATAGATAGATGTTCCAATTATATATATATATTATACTGTTAGGCGGTACGAAGTTCGCCGGGTCCGCTAGTACTAATATATTATTATAAAGCTGAAGAGTTTGTTTGTTTGTTTAGTTGAACGTGCTGATCTCAGGAACTAGTGGTTCGAATTGAATTTTTTTTTTGTTGGATAGCTCTTTTAACGAGGAAGGCTATAGGCTATATAATATCACGCTACGACCAATAGGAGCGGAGCATCAATGAAAAATGTTGCAAAATGTAACTCAAAATTTGTCCGTCCGAGAAAAACTTTTGAAGGGTAACTCCGATCATCATGAAATTTTGACACAACATTCATCTCGGTAAACTAAGATTAATGTGCGACCCCTATTCGTTCTTTTGCACCCGGGTGAAACCGGGCGGGACCGCTAGTATTTTATATGAATTTAAACTCGTTGAATCTCTCACTCCAGTGCGTTCTCAGAATAATGACATGCAATTATAGTACTTAGTAATTGTTACTTAAGTTCATGTTATTTTTTTTTTCAAACTATTACTAATCAGTGAACCCGGAAGGACACATCATTGAAAGCTAAATATATGTTTATCATACATTAATAACGATTATAATTAAAAACGGAATTTCTTTACGTCATTTTTAAAAACACCGTGGTCCATGACAGTAATTACGACGTAATATTTCATACTATATCAATTGTTAGATACAAATGTTTATTATTATACAATAATTCGAGGTCAAAAACAATAAGGGTCACATTTTTTTGTCAAAGTATTATTAAATAATAATTTGTTTACAATTACTAAACACCTATTATTAATAGACAGTAGGTAGTAGGTACCTACATTTGTCTATAAACTATAAATAGAATTGACTTTATTAAAAGGAAGCTTATTAATATAACTTCAAAGTTAGATTACTTTTGGTAGATTCTTGCACAGTATTATTTCACAAATGTAAGCCAATTTTTATTTTTTAATCCCCTTAGAAACATAGAGCTGACTAATCTATTTTATAATGTGATAACACGCGTTGTTCAAATACGATAACTAAAAGCAATTTTTTAAAAGTTTTTTATACAACGAACATTTCAAAAACATATTTCGTGAACAATCGATAAGTGGTTCAGAAGTCATTTATTCAATATTTCCTATTTACATTTTTTACTATTATTTGATCTTTTTTTCAACACTATCCATTTATATAAATAAAATTATCGCCCAATTTTTCAGACAATATATTTAATAGATTGAATTATAATTTTATAATTTTTGTCAATACTTATATTGTCCGAAAAATTGGTCGATAATTTTATTTATTTGAAGATTATCAGACGTTAATCAAAGATTTGGCTATCAATTTATGTTAACACCGGCCTATATTCAAACTAATAAAGACTATTTGATGTCGATTAATAGCTAATTAGCGTTTTTTTTTTCAAGTAAAGTTCAAGGTATACTCACAAAAATTATATAGGTACATTATTTGAAAAAAACACATTTTTGTTAGTGATTATTATTTGATTTTTTTTTCATAGTATTTTCGAGAGAATAGATAAACTATTTATGGGTGTTCATTGTGATTTTTCATCTATAAAATCAATGTCAAAAAAACGCTAAATAATGTTTCATTAAATTGTGTTTTATATGTGGCAATAAATAAATAACGTACGAAAATGTACGAGCAAAAATGTGTAATCTTGAAGAAATAAGAGTAATTTTTCGTACTTCTTTACTATAGAAAACCACTTATTGCTAAATTGACATAAGTTGATTTTTTTATGTACAATTTACATTAATCAATCCTAATTTAGAAAAAGAAATTTAACAATTAGTTCAAGTTCCCATTATCCTACTTTTCATTAATTATCATGGACGATATCAGGTCTAATTTAACAATAGGATTATTTTAATACTCTAATTAATTTGCTTATTCCTTTGTTTGACAGAGATAAAAAGTGTATCGATAAGACAGAACAAATAGCGTAAATAAATAATATGTTTTTGTAATACATAACTCATTAGATGAAATAATCGTGTCAGTTGAGTTTTAAAGTGAATCATGGCTTTACCGACTGAAGACAACATCACAAATTTGGAAACAAAAAGAGGTATGTTTGTTCTGTCTATAATATTTTTAAATTCGATAACATTATCTGCGACCACAACACAAAACCATGCATTCCAAGTTCTTGATAACTTGTTTTCTATATTTTCTGATAAAATTGTTAAATATGTCAACAGCTTGGCGTATTTGGACACCTATTCATAATTTCATTTTCATCTTTTTAAATAATAAAGTGAAAACTCAAGTCATACTTTTACCGGTTCTCGAATTATAATCTGTGAACCGGGGGCATGTATTTTCCAGCTTTATTGAATATCGTCTTAAGTACATAGTTACATACATTCCAAAATTTGTTATTCAAGACTGGTTCTGGGTCTTTTTGTCAACGATTCCTTCGAGACATCTTACTACTAGTGTTCTGAGCAACGCGCAGAATGATTTTTAACAACACACGATCATTTAAATGTTTTATATTCACTCGCAAAAACCGTAGAGACAATATCATTTTTGTTTATTTATTTATATTTACGTAAGTTGATGGACGTATTTTAATCAACATGTATATGGTATGAAGGTGTGTGATCGGCAGTGCTGTCTTTTTTCATTGCAGTTAAAAAATGGACAATTAGTTCATGATTAACCAGTGGGAGTATATGCCCAAGTAATTCAAGAATTACAAGGCGCGAAATTTTACATCATACACCCCGGTGTTTTGTTTGAAAATCGGTGTATATTTAACGTTCAGCACAAAATTGTTTTTTTAAAAACTCCACATTAGCCCCTTCCCGTTTCACTGCGAGACAATTCGCATTCCCGTTTATCGTTCACCCCGGAATTGTTTTTTTAAAAACTCCACATTTGCCCCTTCCCGTTTCACTGCGAGACAATTCGCATACTCCTTTATCGTTCACCCCGGAATTACAATTCGCATACCCGTTTATCGTTCACCCCGGAATTTATTTTTAAAAAACTCCACCTCTGCATCATCGCGTTTCACTGCGAGACAATTCGGATACCCCTTTAACAAAAAAAGCTTAGTCCGCCTTCTTTAGAAGTTCGCCATATTGAATTTAGAGTGACGTCACTTTATTTTTCGAGTTATTCTCAGCAAGCCCTTTCATTTGATACCCATATTGTAGGAAAGCATAAGAAACTTAGTCCGCCATCATTAGAAGTCCGCCATATTAGATTTAGACTGACGTCACTTTATTTTTCGAGTTATTCTCAACAAACCCTTTCATTTGATACTCATATTGTAGGAAAGCATAATAAACTTAGTCCGCCATCTTTAGAAGTCCGCCATATTGGATTTAGAGTGACGTAACTTTATTTTTCGAGTTATTTTCAGCAAACCCTTTCATTTGATACCCATATTGTAGGAATGCATAATAAAATTAGTCCGCCATCTTTAGAAGTCCGCCATATTAGATTTAGAGTAACATCACTTTATTTTTCGAGTTATTTTCAGCAAACCCTTTCATTTGATACCCATATTGTAGGAATGCATAATAAAATTAGTCCACCATATTGGATTTAGAGTGAAGTTACTTTATTTTTCGAGTTATTCTCAGCGAGCCCTTTCATTTGATACCCATATTGTAGGAAAGCATAAAAAATTTAGTCCGCCATCATTAGAAGTCCGCCATATTAGATTTAGACTGACGTCACTTTATTTTTCGAGTTATTCTCATCAAGCCCTTTCATTTGATACCCATATTGTAGGAAAGCATAATAAACTTAGTCCGCCATCTTTAGAAGTCCGCCATATTGGATTTAGAGTGACGTCACTTTATTTTTCGAGTTATTTTCAGCAAGCCCTTTTATTTGATACCCATGTTGTAGGAAAGCATAATAAAATTAGTCCGCCATCTGTAGAAGTCCGCCACATTGGATTTAGAGTGACGTCACTTTATTTTTCGAGTTATTCTCAGCAAGCCCTTTCATTTGATACCCATATTGTAGGAAAGCATAACAAAATTAGTCTGCCATCTTTAGAAGTCCGCCATATTGGATTTAGAGTGTCGTCACTGTATTTTTCGAGTTATTTACAGCAAACCCTTTCATTTTATACCCATATTGTAGGAAAGCATAATAAAATAAGTCCGCCATCTTTAGAAGTCCGCCATATTGGTTTTAGAGTGGCGTCACTTTATTTTTCGAGTTATTCTCAGCAAGCCCTTTCATTTGATACCCATGATGTAGGAAAGCATTAATAACTTAGTCCGCCATCATTAGAAGTCCGCCATATTGGATTTAGAGTGACGTCACTTTATTTTTCGAGTTATTTTCAGCAAGCCCTTTCATTTGATACCCATATTGTAGGAAAGCATAACAATATTAGTCCGCCATCTTTAGAAGTCCGCCATATTGGATTTAGAGTGACGTCACTTTATTTTTCGAGTTATTTACAGCAAGCCCTTTCATATGATACCCATATTGTAGGAAAGCATAATAAAATTAGTCCGCCATTTTTAGAAGTGCGCCATATTGGATTTAGAGTAACGTCACTTTATTTTTCGAGTTATTCTCAGCAAGCCCTTTCATTTGATACCCATATTGTAGGAAAGCATAACAAAATTATTCTGCCATCTTTAGAAGTCCGCCATATTGGATTTAGAGTGTCGTCACTGTATTTTTCGAGTTATTTACAGCAAGCCCTTTCATTTGATACCCATATTGTAGGAAAGCATAATAATATTAGTCCGCCATTTTTAGAAGTCCGCCATATTGGATTTAGAGTGACGTCACTTTATTTTTCGAGTTATTCTCAGCAAGCCTTTTCATTTGATACCCATATTGTAGGAAAGCATAAAAAACTTAGTCCGCCATCTTTAGAATTCCGCCATATTGGTTTGAGAGTGACGTCACTTTATTTTTCGAGTTATTCTCAGCAAGCCCTTTCATTTGATACCCATGATGTAGGAAAGCATAAATAACTTAGTCCGCCATCATTAGAAGTCCGCCATATTGGATTTAGACTGACGTCACTTTATTTTTCGAGTTATTTTCAGCAAGCCCTTTCATTTGATACCCATATTGTAGGAAAGCATAATAATATTAGTCCGCCATCTTTAGAAGTCCGCCATATTAAATTTAGAGTGACGTCACTTTATTTTTCGAGTTATTTACAGCAAGCCCTTTCATTTGATACCCATATTGTAGGAAAGCATAATAAAATTAGTCCGCCATTTTTAGAAGTGCGCCATATTGGATTTAGAGTAACGTCACTTTATTTTTCGAGTTATTCTCAGCAAGCCCTTTCATTTGATACCCATATTGTTGGAAAGCATAACATAATTAGTCTGCCATCTTTAGAAGCCCGCCATATTGGATTTAGAGTGTCGTCACTGTATTTTTCGAGCTATTTACAGCAAGCCCTTTCATTTGATACCCATATTGTAGGAAAGCATAATAATATTAGTCCGCCATTTTTAGAAGTCCGCCATATTGGATTTAGAGTGACGTCACTTTATTTTTCGAGTTATTCTCAGCAAGCCCTTTCATTTGATACCCATATTGTAGGAAAGCATAAAAAACTTAGTCCGCCATCTTTAGAAGTCCGCCATATTGGATTTAGAGTGACGTCACTTTATTTTTCGAGTTATTCTCAGCAAGCCCTTTCATTTGATACCCATATTGTAGGAAAGCATAATAAGATAAGTCCGCCATCTTTAGAAGTCCGCCATATTGGATTTAGAGTGACGTCACTTTATTTTTCGAGGTATTTACAGCAAGCCCTTTCATTTGATGCCCATATTGTAGGAAAGCATAATAAAATTAGTATGCCATTTTTAGAAGTCCGCCATATTGGATTTAGAGTGACGTCACTTTATTTTTCGAGTTATTCTCAGAAAGCCCTTTCATTTGATACCCATATTGTAGGAAAGCATAATAAAATTAGTACGCCATTTTTAGAAGTCCGCCATATTGGATTTAGAGTGACGTCACTTTATTTTTCGAGTTATTTACAGCAAGCCCTTTCATTTGATGCCCATATTGTAGGAAAGCATAATAAAATTAGTACGCCATTTTTAGAAGTTCGCCATATTGGATTTAGAGTGACGTCACACAGCTAACCATGCATTGTCATCCAAACTTAACGTGTATACAAATTTTCATCTCAATCGGTTGAAGATATCTGCTTCAAAATTACCGAAGGCATTCTTGTCGCTCACTTAGTAATTTAGTCGCTCACTTATTAATTTAGTCACACAACTATTATTTTAATAAATTATTAAAACAGTATCTCATCATCAGTCACCAAGTTTTTTTTTTATTCGACCGTTTTATAATTCTCTTATTATTATTATATAAAACAACATTATAAGAGATATATTCTTTTACGCATGCGCCGATGTTCCCAAAAAACAATAGGCCACTTCATATTTGCATATCAAACATCCTCCCAAAATTTGGTTTCAATCCGCTCATCCGTGGTGTCGGAATGGTAAGAAATGTCAAAAGTGACGTTTGCATATTATGTCAAAGTATGTATTATGTTCTAATAATTAGTTATTCAAATTGTTAACCCAGAAGGCCTTGCATTTCACAAATATTCGAAACGGCATCCGTTTTTGAACAAATGCTATCTTTTAATTTCATTATTGTAATAAATAATATTATCGACCAATTTTATTTGAAGACAGAACATACGTAATTTTTAAATTGCCATGTTAAACCGTGCAACAGAGAGAGATAACCGAAAGATGTTTGCCATCGGTTATATCAGATTGAATTTATTTCTATATAAATGTGTATAAAAAAACTGATTAGGCAAATTCTGTTGTACGAAATTTATGTAAAATTTTCTCCTCTTTCGTTTAAGACAGGTTTCGAACCGATCTGATTTAAATTGAGCGAGTTATAAGCGAAAAACTTCGTTTTTTCTAAATTGCTCCCCTCTGGAGCAAAAATTCAAAAATCGGGCGACGTTAGGATCTAAGTTACCCGGAGACGAATCGAACAAAAAAAAGTTTTTTAAAATCGGTTAAGGCGTTTGAGCTGTACACAATCCACAAAAAAGCGTGACATACAGATTCACAGATTCACAGATTCACAGATTCACAGACAAAGCGAGTACATATAGGCGCTTTAGCTTACGCTATTCGCGCCTAAAAAGTAATAAATCCAGTTTCTCCCAAACTCTAAAATACGTCATCGTGTTGCCATGACCACAAAATATATTTGACTTATCTTTTCGATCACTGAAAATTAATTGACAGTACAGATAATTCAAAATCAGACATTAAAAAGAAGTTATCTTTGATCTATTCAGACTTATAATAATAATAATGCGTTTAACGATCCGTTTCTCGACTTTATGTCATAACAGAAACCATTCGCACCATTACTATTTTCCATCTACTACAATTCCCGTTATTTTCTACGTTTTTAGGCGCGATTAGCGTAAGCTAAAGCGCCTTATTAGGCGCGATTAGCGTAAGCTAAAGCGCCTTATTAGGCGCGATTAGCGTAAGCTAAAGCGCCTTATATTATGTACTCGCTTTGTCTGTGAATCTGTGAGTCACGCTTTTTGTATCCAGCGTACAGCCCAAACGCCTTAACCGATTTTAAAAAACTTTTTTTTGTTCGATTCGTCTCCGGGTAACTTAAATCCTAACGTCGCCCGATTTTTGAATTTTGACCCCAGAGGGGAGCAATAAAGAAAAAACGAAGTTTTTTGCTTATAACTCACTCAATTTAAATCAGATCGGTTCGAAACCTGTCTTAAACGAAAGAGGAGAAAATTTTACATAAATTTCGTACAACAGAATTTGCCAAAACAGGTTTTTTATACAAATTTATTTAGAAATAAATTCAATTTGATATAATCGATGGCAAACATCTTTCGGTTATCTCTCTCTGTTGCACGGTTTAATATGGTAATATAAAGATTACGTTTGTTCTGTCTTAAATTAAAACGATTGCATTTGTTCAAAAACGGATGGCATTTCAAATATTTGTGAAATGCAACGCCTTCTGAGTTAACAATATGAATAACTAATTATTAGAACATAATACTTTGACAGACGCAAACGTCATTTTTGACATTTCTTACCATTTCGACACCACGGATTAGCGGATTGAAACCAAATTTTGGGAGGATGTTTGATATGCAAATATGAAGTGGCCTATTGTTTTTTGGGAGCATCGGCGCATGCGTAAAAGAGTATATCTTTTATAATGTTGTTTTATATAATAATAATATAGTTTTTAAAAAGACTTATTATTTTATCTATTTTTACATGAAAGTTTTGTAAATTTTTTGGGGAAAATCGGCGCATGCGCAAAAGAGATATGGGCTATGACGTTGTTTCTTATATAATAATGCTTTACATTTCATAAGGTTGATTATTCTATCTGTCTTCCAAGAAAGTTTTGTAATTTATTTTTGGGGAAAATCGGCGCATGCGCAAGAGATATTATGTGCTATAACGTTTTTTATATAACAATGGTAAAATTTTTTTAGCGGCTTATTATTCTATCTGTTTTACAAGAAATTTTTATATTTTATTTCGGGAAAAATCGGCGCATGCGCATCAGAGATATATGTTATTACAAGAAAAATAAAATAATAATAAAAAGAAAGTTTTTATTGAAATGTACCAAAATGGAAATATAATTATTTTAATAATTTAGGGTAATAATTATAAAAAAGTTGGTTGTGACTAATTATTAATAAATTATTAAAATGATTTTTTCCTTTCTGTGTTTCAATATTTTCAACTGTAATTTTTTTCGTAGAATAAGTTAATTAAATTATATTATTAAGCTCAAAGTGTCGTTAAAAATATACTACAATTTTCAAACATAACGCCGGGGTATATTTTATAGAATTTCGCGCCTTGTAATTCTTGAATTACTTGTGTCTTCAGACAATATTTTTAAACTTCAACTTAATTAATAGCAATAGGCGAATGAAGGAATTTTAGGAAATCAGGATAAGGTAGACAACTTTTGAGGATAGGAGTTTGACAGGTAATTGGGCATGGACTTGAATAAGGAACTATTTCAATATTAATCTGGAATTAGTATTAAAATGGAATATGTGATTTAATCTGACGTCAGTATCACCCGGCTGATAGTGGTGTCAGATTAAATCACATATTCTATTTTACAAAATTAAATCACTTTTTCCATTCATTTACGTAAAAAAATGTCATTATCTATTAAAACTTTAATTCTGATTATTATTTGATAGAGGACGGTAGCAGAAATACTCTCCTTCGTGTAATCTGAGTCCCAAATCCGCTTAGTGAAGTAGGGGTCTAGCGCGTTGCAATACGACACTGGGACACAAAAAAAAACGGAAAAATTCAAAATTCCCCTACTAAATGGCAGACAATGAATTAAATCCTAATTTCAGAAACAACATTTTCTGCCAATTTACTCCCTGCAGACTTTCAAAATCGAAAAAAAAAAATTAAAAAAATTGAATTTGAAGTTGAAACTTGATGGAATGGTTGATTGAGTGGCCCGAAATACGAGAAAATTTTCGTGGCTCCAAGTGACCTTACTTCCTTCCGATAATTCTTCAAAATTTGCACAGGCAAAAATTCGAAGTCTTCACTCGGTGGCAGATTTTCTTATCATGCTGTCTATTAGTATCAAAAAAGTTTGAAAAATCACGGTGGTTAACATTAGCGGAATAGCCCTGCTGCCAATTTTGTCACTGCTAGATCAAAATCTGCTAATTTAATGTACTGGTTATAATGCATTACCTGAATACCATGTTAAACTTTCCGCGAACATGACGACGCGTTTTTGCAAGGTCGATTTTGGCAGAAAACTGTACCTTGGGATTCTCTGCAAGAAGATGAACCGTTTGAGCACGCTTTTACTTACCGAGCTTTTTTTTATTTTATTTTTTTTGTATTTCTTTATTTATTACATACTTATATACTGGTAGTCTCTGCAGGGACAAAATTGGCAGATAATATTTTTTCTACAATAAGGAGATACCTTTTAGTCATTTTCTGCCATTTAGTGGAGGAATTTTGAATTTCGATGTTTTTTTTAAGTGCCCCAGCGTCGTATCGCAACGCGCTTGACCCCTACTCCACTAAGCAGATTTGTAGAGGGGGACTTAGACAACACGAAAGACAGCATTTCTGCTACTAAGTGCTCCTTGACCATATCTGTCACCGTCCTTTAACTATGATACAAAAACTTTGTAAGTAAAGTATTGTACTTTAAGTAAGTTAATTTAATAATTTTCATTTATAATGTTTAAAAACTTTTTAACAAAAAAATTAAACCGCCGAAAAACTGAAAAGCAAAAAATAATAAATATTTTTATTTAACTAAGTTCTATCTAAGTAGTTGAACGTATGTGACAGTCTAGTATATCTAAGTAATTTTGAGTCGGCGTCAACAATCCTTTGCCGGAAATCTCTGAGCGTTTACGAAGTTAATGTCAGCGACAGAGCAACCCGAACGGGCACACACTGAGGCCACACGTCTTTGCGAGTGGTCGTGTGGAGAGCGCATGTTTGGAATGTTAATGTTTATCGCTGAAGATTTTTGTTAATTTGATTTGGTTATTTCTTTTAGTGATCTTTGTTCATTGATTGTTTGACGCCGACTCAAAATTACTTAGATATACTAGACTGTCACATACGTTCAACTACTTAGATAGAACTTAGTTAAATAAAAATATTTATTATTTTTTGCTTTTCAGTTTTTCGGCGGTTTAATTTTTTTGTTAAAAAGTTTTTATTTTATCATTTTTTGTGGCTATATAATTTATAATTGTAATACACAACTCAGCATGAAAATCTGTGAGTGAACAATAAATCACCCCTATTTTCCCACCCTTAGGGTAGGAATTTTTTTCCAAATTTATATGAGACGAACCTCGAGGTATACCCTACCCAATAAAAAAATAATTATCAAAATCGGACTACTCTGTAAAAAGTTATGTGTGCAGTCATACGTTACAATCTGTGAATGAACAATCAATAATCCCGTTTTCCTACCCTTAGGGTTGAAATTTTTTTTCCAAATTTATATGGGACCAGCTTCGGGGTATACCCTTTTCAATAAAAAAAGAATTATCAAAATTGGACTACTCTGTAAAAAGTTATGTGTGGTCATACATTACAATCAGTGAGTGAACAATCAATCATCCCCTGTTTTCCTACCCTTAGGGTTGGAATTTTTTTACCAAATTTATATGGGACCAACTTCGGGGTGTACCCTTTCAAACAAAAAAATAATTATCAAAATCGGACTACTCTGTAAAAAGTTATGCGTGGTCATACATAAATAAAAAAAAAAAAAAAAAAAATATACGCGTCGACTTGAGAACCTCCTCCGTTTTTGTTTTTCGTCGGTTAAAAACATTGTTCATTGCTCTTGTGTAGGTACTTCGATTATAGATACAATTAATCTGAAGATATATTTTACAAAGGCAGCTCATAAAAAGTGTTTTTGGCATAATTTTAATGTTTTTGGAATTGGTTATCTCCACACATTCAACATTGATATGTTTTTCCAAAACTCATCATATCTTTCAAAAATAAATAATATACATTACTGGCGTTAATTGAGCATTACATGCAAATAAACTTAAAAAATTCAAATTACAACTTTCTTTATTTCGTACCTATTTTAATACATTTTTTTAACTTTTTTTATATTATACAGTATGAAATTCGTTTGTAAAGAAGTCCAAGGAACAGGAAATTTTGCATCGTTATAAAAATATTACTAAAGGGCTTACAATATGTGCTCACATGTATTGTAGTGTTTAGTCTGGAAACAGCAACGCAGCTCTTATTCGTATTTCTTCTAAAGATGCTGGAAATTGTCGAACAAGGTATTCCCAATCACCGAGCTGTAAAATCATAATGTCGACAACAGTTTTGGCTTTATATGATTCGTTATGTGGAATTTTAAATAGGCCTTGTTGTATTCCGAAATATTCATTGATATAAAGTATTTTTTCAATGGTTTCAACTCCATGTTTTGTCGAAATTACTTCGATTTCACCTTTGTGTATAAAATACATACTGTGGTCAACGTCGCCCTTTTCAACCACATAATTTTGAGGAAAATAAACTAATCTTTTTAGTTTTACAACAAGTTGTCTTAAGAAATCAACGTGAGTGTTGGCAAACAAGGGATTTTTTTCTAAATGATCGCCATAAATAGCGAACATTACGTCTTGTTTCAAATATTCAGGAGAATTTAAAATTACATATGGCATCCATACACCTCGTTGTCTTTTCCATAGTTGCAACAAATATATCCACATTTTATCCATTAAAGGAGGTGACAAATACTCGCCGTCCAAGTAACGTCTCAGCCTTTCAATGTTGTCTTCAAATTCTGCCATTCTAGTATTGCTGAGCAATAATAAGGTGGCAATTTCGCCAGTAGAATAAATTAACACAATTTGTACAATGATTCGAAATATTACAAAAACCACCATTTGCATTAATGTTTCCGGACCGATTCCGTTAACTGAAGTCCCAGAAAAAACGTTTGCAATTATCATATACGCCAGAACTGCTGATTCGTATGTCGTTTGCGTGTATAATACTTTACCCAATGTTTTTGATTTTTCTGTTTTAATCCTGTACACGCAGTGCGGTTGGCATGCCACAAGAAACCAAACACAGCTCATAAAATGTAAAGCAAGAGTCATGTAAATAAATATATAAAACCAGGCTAACACGCTCTTCACTGTTAGAGAACCGTGAGATTTTCTGTAATAATTTATTATATAAAATAATCTGAGTAAACGATTCAGTTGCAAAAATAAAATTGCTTTGTGTTCCATAATAGCCAAACCAATTAACTCGAGTGGTATTAATGAAAATAAATCAATCCAAAAACCGGTCAATGATTGAAAATATCTTTGTCTTATCAGGCTAAAATCTGTTATTTTTACCCCAGTATCATCATCAGTGTAGGAGGTATGCATCCCTAAGTATATTCTGGTCAGGTAAAATATATCTATGACATAAATAACAATTTTTATCCCTAAATGATCAGGTGCCATCAGTACATGAATAGGAACAACAAGTTGTGTTATGTAAGGCATAATAATATTTGAGAGAAGCGCCCAGATTCGATACCAATGCATGCTCGTGTCAACCAGATGCGCAGATTTATACATAATTTTGCTCAACATAGATGAAAATGATGGATCAGCAGATCCCTCGTTTTCATGTGCATGTCTCTCATCAATATCAAGCTTTGTTTCAATATATTCAGTATTCATTGCTGTCGCTATTTCAAACCTATTTTTCAGTTTGTCGTACGGTTCAACCAGTGAGAAAAATACTGAACTTGGAATCTTAAGGAGCGTAACATTAACTGTAGCTATCACTGTTATCGTATTCCGATATTTACCAGAGCGCTCAAAACTTCCAAATAATGAGCCTCGGCGCAGAGTTGCAAGTCGAGCACGTCCACCGATTATTACATCTAATCGTCCACGGTGCACCATGTACAGGAAATCCTGGAAAATAGATTTGTATGATTACAGTCTTATCAAATAACTAGAGGTCCGTCCCGGTATCACCCGGGTGCAAAAGAACTAGCTGACCCGGTAAACTTCGTACTGCCTATAACAGTCAATTAATGTCGTGTTAACTTTTAGCTAAACTTACTTTAGGATTTTATTAACGTAATAACATGAATACAAAAAATTTATTAAGTTGAATAGTTTCACCCGGGTGCGATAGATATATTTTGTGTTATTGGAAAATTCTGCAAAATTTATGGTAACATTTTACTGAATCAAGATTTTGGCGAATTTTAAAACGCAAAAACCACCAGTTTTAAGACTGGGCATATGTAATCTTCTAATTTTCTTAGCACACTGTGCAACTGACAGAGACAACCGAAAGATGTTTTCCATCAGTGATATCAAATTCAATTTAATATACAGCTTGATTTCTATATAAATGAGTATCAAAAAACTGTTTGGGCAAATTCTGTTATACAAAATGTATGTAAAATTTTCTCCTCTTTCATTGAAGAGAGGTTATGAATCGATCTTATTTAAATTGAGCGAGTTATAAGCGTTTTTTCTTTACTGCTCCCCTCTGGGGTCAAAAATCGGGCGACCGTAGGGTTTAATCTGCCTTGAGACGAATCGAACAAAAAAAGTTTTTTAAAATCTGTTAAACAGTTCTTAGAGTTATAAATGGTGTAACTAACCCGACTTTGTTTTATATATTAAGATATAGATTATTACAGATAATAATAAAACACGTTAACTTATATATGAAGGTCCCCGTTAATCCAGAAAGCTAAAACCTTGCATACTTACAGTAAAGGGAGCGGAGCAGAATCTAAAATACCGGATTTAATATTTTATTTCCGGAGACAGAAATAGCGGGGTTTTTCAAAAAGACAATCAGCAATCCTAAATAATTTTAAAAAAGATAGCAGCAGGAGAGAGATTTTTTATTTTTTACCTATATTTTTAATTTTTATTTTTTATTCTAATCTTTTATTACCACACGTCCTACACATATATTCGTGTTTCTTAAGCCATAAATACAAATTTTGACAGATGACATGAATGCAGAAACTGACTTTTAGGAAAAATGACTTGAGGATAATTTTAGGTTGTCAACAAAACGTAAAGTAATAAAACTGATAAATTCCAAAAAATTGGAACGGGTCAGGAAGTTTTGCAATGTCAATAGAACCTTTCATTTTTGAGACAAAAATGTCATTAGTCATATTATTCATGTCTTTAATTAACGTCTGATTAGAACTCTTCAATAAATAAAATTATCGACCAATTTTTCATACAACTATATTAACAAAAATATTTAATAACAATTCCAATACATTAACGTTTCGGTCCGAATTCATGTTTACTAGTTATTTTATTCTTTTAACCACTCGAATTAATTTTTCTCTGTTCTCAAATATATATGGGTTTACGAAAGACGAGCACTATTTCACGTCTTCCGTTTTTTTTTCGACTTGTACCTGCAGTTTACGACACAGCAAACATTACCGTAGATATACCTATATCGCGTCAATGAATACGTAAAACAGGTAATAGTTCGGAGTCCGCAAGAACAGCTTCGATTTTGATGATTTTTTTAAATTTTGTTTTTTTATATTATTGAAAATCAAGAAACCTTTTGGGGCGGGGAACGAATTATTTATATTGTTTAAGAGGTAAGGGGTAGTCAGAGGCATGTTAAAATTTATTTTATAAAGCTAATAATATTTTAACCTGACTTGAAATATATCTCATTTTTAGTCCACAATCCTGCAATTTTTTTTATTAATTATTATTACCGGATATGTTTACTCATTTGACATTTCCGAAAAATGATACAACGCACAAACCAAAATAAAAATAATTATGAATTTCAGTAAGCTTCGCCCTTCTGCACGAAGTCCATGGGTATATCATAAATTTAAAGCAAGAAAACGATGAAATAATTTATACTTACGTGTACATCGTTACGTCTGATAATGTGGGCGCCACATATGAAATCCGCTTCACGAACGTTGATGCTCAGTGATTTCAGAAAGGAAAAATCGATTCCTTTAAACAATTTTACGCTTTTAAATGTTGAAATATAAAGGCCGCAAGCGATTTCCTCTTGTAATGTAATATGTTGTCTAGCAAGCATTGCATATAAGTCGTTGCCTTTTGTTTTCTCGAACTCATGTTCAAAATGTCTCACGGTTTGCTTTATAATATTTTCGTCGACATTTTCCGAATTAACAAATTTAAGAAACACTTTCATTCTTTCCTGGAATGTGGCCAAATTACTGTTTCCACCAACAATATAGCTAGTAATTCTTGCATACACATACCATCGAAAAATGAAACATATTATCATCCACGGAGTTAACAAAATTAGTTCGAAAAGAGAATTATAAAAGAAAATGTTGCTTGATGCAGAAGCAGCGTACGCCATAACAAAATATAATGATACTATATAAACGTCTTCAGGTTTGGTCAAGTTTTTGAATGCGGATTCTGACAGCCACGTGTTGTCATAAAAAATAATTGTTTGATCATTTTTAAACGTCCTGCACACGGTAAGCATCAATAAACCAGCAAGCAAATGAAGAATAACAATACTACCCACGAAATATTTAAATGCTTGAATTAGAGCACTTCTGCGATCGATATTTTTCTGATAATAAGATATAAATCCAAAAAAGCGACGCATTTGAAGTACTCTGGTTAAGTCGTAGATCAATGTTGTCGTTATTGCTGATTTCTCAATACCTAACAGGCTATCAATGTGAAAAGTCCGATACGGAAAGACTGCAAAAAAATCCAAAGCAAATGGTCCGGTTAAGTATCTTTTTGCTGTCAGGAGTGGATGAGTGATTTTAATATTATTTTCATTATAATAAGCAACATGAAGACGCACGTACAAATCTGCAATTGCAGTCCAGTCTAGAAACATTAATATGTAATGCAAATTGTAATACGCTAAAAGGTTGCCGTTGGAAATATAGAAAAATGAAGAAAGCGTTGCAAAAATGCATCTGAATACTTCCCAATATATAAAAAACGTTTCTTCCGGATCGAATGCCCTGCGTAAAAGAAAAAACCGTATAAAAGATAGCCTCCCCAGTTTCTTA
This sequence comes from Xanthostigma xanthostigma, assembly GCA_963575645.1. Lineage (NCBI taxonomy): Eukaryota > Metazoa > Arthropoda > Insecta > Raphidioptera > Raphidiidae > Xanthostigma > Xanthostigma xanthostigma. The sequence continues at coordinate 19,627,304 of OY754467.1, forward strand.
AATGCTAGACGGTATGCTTTTTGTTCCGCGCTCAGTTCGTCGTTCAATATTTCACAATCGAGCATATCAGATTTTTCCACATTTTCTTCAGGAGGTGGTGGTAAATAAAGTCGAATCATATTTGGTTGAAGTTTGATAGCAAATTTTTCCATGTGATATCCGAGAGTTTCTTGAAGTGTATTTCGGAATTCAGGATAAAGTTTTATGATTTGACACAATTTGGCATATGGTATGGTTATTATTTGGCAACTGGTTACAGTTGTAACCGTAACATGAACTGGCACTTGGTGTAGCATTTCAATTATTGGAAATGCATCACCAGGCCCAAATCCAAATGGTTTTTGTGATCTGTCGTCCCCTTTTAATGTAGAAGTTACATGGCAGTAACCTTTTCTAATAATGTGCATTTTAGAAGTTCGTATACCAGCAATGCACAATTCTTGATCAGGCGGAATTAAGTACGTTCTTGAAATATTTGCAACTCTTACAATAAAAGATTCTGATCTTCCGATGAACAAAGGAATTGCCATAATATGGCACATCACTGTGTGATTCAATACCTCATCCTTAATTTCAGCTGTTGCTTCAGCGAGCATGTGATCGTCGTGTAAAATATTGAGAGCCTTGTTGTAGTTCCATTCGTAGACAAAGCATTTGACTACCTTGTTATACAAACGATTTTCTAAATTTCTTTCTGACATAAACTGTTTAATGGCTATCATCGCCTCTTGAAAATGGATGCTCGCTCTTTCATTTAAAATGGTTTTTGCACAAAATTCAGCGAAATAGTAACTGAACATGTAATATCCAACCTGTGATATAACTGTCTGAACTATTATGTCGTAAACACTAACTGCCTTGATAAAATTTATTCCCCATGCGAAAAATTCAGATAAAACAAAACTAAACGACGCCAGGAAAGGAATTTTAATATCTGGTATTACCACTCTTTCAGAAATTTTCATATAATGAGAATACCACATAAACTCGAAACATTCTGAATAAAAACAGGCCATTCCATACATCAATGTCGTAAACGTAAATAAAACGCAAATTGTTAAAAAAATGCATCTCAATAATCGTATCGAAGTTTCATTTCCAAAAATCTGATTTTCAATGTGCTGAAAAATGCTAAATATTCTAAATATTTTCAAAAGTCGGTTCAGTCGTGTCAATGCTTTATGGTGCCCAGTATAGTCATCAGAAAAAATGATAAACCAGTCAAACGGCACTGTTCCCAACAAATCAATGTAGAATGTGAAAATTGTGAAACGACAAGCAATTATCTCTGTTAAATTTGTAATAATAACGTCTCTAGTTTTTATAGCAGTTGACAATTGTATATAAATATCGATGATGTAAAGGATATCGAAGAAATAGGATAATTGTGCCAGCCATTCCGGAAAATTGCGTTTAAATATCGCGTAATATTGAAAAACGAAAAATGAAACTGTTATACAAAAAGATATTAGATAATTCCAGGCGCAATGAAAATCAGATTCGGGTTCAAATATCCAAGGGCAGTTAGTTTTAAGGCAGACCACTTTCATCTTCAATTCCACTTCATCACTTAATACAATTAAATCGAAATAATCAGAACGGTGTGTTGGTTCAGTGAGATGAGTCAATTCTTCTCGTGTAATAGTTTGTTTCTTTAAATATTTTTGTTCTAAATACCAAACTTGTCGCCAACGTGCTTTGAGCCATTCTAGGTTTGATTCCATCATCCAAGCGGGAACTGTTCCTATTTGTTCTTGATTTATTCTTTGACTAAATAAAGTACCATTATTTTAGAAAATAAACAAAAAATAAGTTATTGATATGCATGCAGCCAGAATATAAATTGAGCCGTATAATGATTCCGCTAGCCGGATTACAATTTGAACGCCAGATTGTCAATCCCTTGCTTAAGTATTGTAATCTTGCGTTTCGGCTGACAGATTCTGCATATCGGATATAGAATAGAAATATATTTCATCCAACATGAAGGTAAAAACACTAAATAATGCGAAGTTTGTTGCAATTCTCTAAACGTGAAAGAGCAGGGACGCCGACTCCGTGGGTGCTCGGGGGCTCTAGCACTCACGATAAAAAAATAGTGGGTGTGTAACACCCATGACCATATAGGTAGACATCAAAACTGTAGTTCGTCAAAATGCATTGACATTGAAAAAAAAAATGTAAAAATTGGATTTTAATTCGTCTTAAAATGGTTAATTAATATCGATTTTACAATCTGTTACAATTATATTACTTTCTAGCAATGTCACTGTCGGGACTCCACCCGAAAGTTTCACTATCGCGGCGGTAGGCTTAATCAGTTGGTCTACAATGACATATAAGTTGCAAATATGCTTTATTATGAGAATGATCAATTGTTGTGATATGTTATTGTCATCCGTCGCGATAGTGGAAGTTTCGGTTTTAAGTTCCGACAATGGAATTGTTGCAAAGTAGTTATTTATTTCTTATATATGAATTCTACTTGACAGATTTAGATGCGATTTTCCCGATTATGCAGAGTATTTATAATTATTCGTCGGTCAGTGTGCATTTCTTTTCTCGCACTTCGCCAGTTTTTTAAACGAGTCATCAAATTAGCATGAGCGCCCACGGGGCTTTCAGGTCGGCGCCCCTGTGTTTAAAACCAAATATTGTGAGTTTTAACGGTCACATAAGCCATAATATCATCACGTACGAGAGACATATGTATTTATATAGTATTTTTTGGCACGCACCTCCTATAAAATAGCTCATTATCACATAATTAACAAAACAATGACAGTTCAAGTTTGAGCAAGTTTACTTTCAATTTTTGTACGCTGCTTTTGATTACCATACTTTTACTGGTAGTACGAGTACGTTCCTCATTTATTTTGTTTTACTTTACGCACTAGTACAAAATGGGCCTTTTTATTACCGTTCCACAGGCATGAATGTCAGCTATTTAATAGGAGGTTGTGTAAAAAATATTTTACGTATTGCAAAGCTGGTCGTGTATACCTTTTAGTAATTGCTTGCATTTCTCTCGCTAAGGAGATCCTCTTGTGCAACTCTTTTCTTAAAGGAACAATCTTGTCTGAAAAGTCCGGCAACAAATGAAACAAGTTTTTCATATCCATACTTTGAATTCTACAATTGGTGGCGCAACGCAAATACGAAACACTTTGGGTTATTAGTAGTAGTGACATTTCACCGATACAAGTTCCGCTTGAAAATGATATAACTGGAGATTCTTCATCTTCTTCTGACAATATTTGTATAATGCCCGTTACAACGTACAACATCTTGTGTTTGTTAGCATTGTACTTATATATAATATCGCCGGGCAAATAGAAATTTTGTCTAATGCTCAGGCTTAAAGCTCTTTTAAAAGAACTATCCTCGTGTCTAAAAATATGTGAATGTCGAAAAAAATCCCAACCTATGTCCGTTCCTATCTCTCTTTGCAATGGCCATGGAAATTGCCAAAATATGTCTGGAACTTTTGTCAAACCAGATTTGCGCTCCCAAAAAGTATGATAAAACGTTATTGTTTTTTCTCTTAGCTCGTCACTTACATCCCAATTTTTTAAATAGGTATTAGTGTTTTTAACTTTGTGGATATATTCGGCTTTCCTGCTATATTTACTAATGAACGACGAACATAATCTTCCAAAAAGAACCATATAATGAAAGACGCTACCGCTTATTATTATTATTGTAATCAGAAAACGCTCTCCCGTGTTTGTTGGTAAAACACCGCCGGTGAAGTTGTGTGAATGTAGATTCAATAGTTGAGAATAGCAAAGTATGAACCAGGAGGTAGTACTGTTTGGGTGAAAGGTGAAAAACGATAAATCCGTTGTCCAGTTCACGTATGTACAATAGGTTCCCCTGCATCCCATAACAAACCAAATAGCAGCAATCATATGGTTCAAAAGCAACATGTTTACATTGTGGATCAACATTACCAACGCCACTTTATTTACTCCGGGTTTGTAACTCAACTGGTATACGTAGAGAATTATCCTGTAGGAGCGAAATAAATCGATCGTATGCATATATTTGGAGTATTCATCTTCTTGATAGAGTCCAACGTAAATAGAATATATTGGAAGCAGTGACAATATATCCAAGCATAAATACACTTTTGATTTTGGTAAAAATACTTGCCGTACATTGTCTTGCGGTAGGCTCCTGTGTATTATGTACAAAATTGTATCAGCCAAATAAACAAGGGAACATATATTTAGTATTAGGATTTGAACATAATTCATTTCCAATGCTCCATAAGAAATTACCCAAATATTTATAAAAAAATTTACAGTCACTGTTAAAAATACTCCTAACTGCCATTTTTCATTGAACGGTAAAAAAATAATATTTTTCCATCCTAAATCGCCTAATTCATAAATGTCTCTGTTTTTCAATTCTTGTGTCTTCATATCGTTTATTCCTTTTTCTGACTGATTTTCACTTATTTTTTTATAATAATTGTTCGCAATATTTGTCCAAAATTAATAAAAACTGACTTTTGGTATTTGGTTTTTTTCAGTAATAAGTTGATTAACTTTGTTTATATTTCGTCGCTCACTTTGATATCGACTTTATTAACTCTTAGTTGATCCGAGATCGAGTACTTTGGGCAAAAAATTTGTCTGAACCTATACTTATACTAATATACCTACCGGTTACTATAGAAAACTTACGTACATATACACAATAGTATAAAATATTTCAACGCGCATTCGCGAATATTTTTCAAAAACGAGACAGTCAGTATTTTTCATTTTTTTATAAGGTGTGTAACTTTGGTTTTATAATTTATCAATGTGTTAAATGCGTTTTGATTTAATTAGAAAAACTTTGATCCAAAAAGTCTATTTTTTAATAAGTCCCTGCTAAAATTGCAAAACTTTGATATCGTTTTTCTCAAAATTGGGATGGTCAATTTTAATTAAAATCCTTTGAAAAATCATTCCACGAGCCAACTACCTTAAGGACACCAACTCCTCTGATCAACCTTCAGATCTTTATTTCAAATCCTAAAGCTGGTGAAAGTATGATTCATATTTTAAAATAATTATTACAGTTAATATAAACAAGAATATTATTAATCACTAGATTATTATAGATAACTACTGCAGTTGATGATCTGAAAAAGAATAGCAGTGCTCTGCCTTTCTAATATTAATTTCAGAGAAAGCTGTCCTATTTATTTATTGCATATCAGTAGTAGTGCCCATATGCTATAATAATATTACGTAATTTTCAGAGTTTATATGTGTCTGTTTGTATACATATATTTCCACACCCCCTATAAAAAGCTATACTTGCATAATTAGTGTTCTGTGTCATCAGCCACCCACATGTTTATTCTATAACTAAATTTTGGTTCGGCAGTTATAAAGAAACACACAATTAATTTGCTTATAAAGGGTCCGCCAAATAACTTTTTTTTTTTGAAAATGCTATAAAAAAAACTACTGAATATTTTCTCAAATTTCTTTTTTTATTTGAAAGTACAATCCTTCCGGTTAATAATGGAAAATAATTTCATTCAAATGGCTGCCTCGGCTGGCCATGCAGTAGCCTACACGATCGGTCCAATTTTTAAGCACATTTTCGATTGTGTGCAGCTGTATTTCACCAATGGCTTCACGAATATTGTCCTTTAAAGCGTCAATTGTCTCTGGCTTCTCGGCGTAACACTTATCTTTGACGGCACCCCACAAATAATAGTCCAACGGTGTCAAATCGCAGCTCCGAGGTGGCCAAACGACATCAGCTCTGCGGCTGATAATGCGATATTCAAAAAAAGGGCGCAAAACATCGAGTGTAGCTTCGGCTGTGTGGCACGTAGCGCCGTCCTGTTGAAACCAAATGTTGCCAATATCCTCCTCTTCAATTTTTGTGAACAAAAATTCATTCAACATGGCCCGATAACGATAGCCATTGACTGTAACGGCCACTCCTTGCTCATTTTCGAATGAAATTATTTTCCATTATTAACCGGAAGGATTGTACTTTCAAATAAAAAAAGAAATTTGAGAAAATATTCAGTAGTTTTTTTTTATAGCATTTTCAAAAAAAAAAGTTATTTGGCGGACCCTTTAGATACTAAGGAAATTGTGTTCGACCGTTGAGCTATCGAAGCCAATGAAAAATAGAGCAGTTTGACGTTCTTTCATTTTGCGCTAGAATTTTTCAATCTACATGTAATTCTCATTGTTCATGATTGTTCAGATTTTTTTGAGCGAACCATTTAGTGAGAAGGGTAGGAGACACCAGTTTTAAAGCGTTTTTTCACGAATAATGCTTAAAAATGAACAAAAATATAAGCCACATATATTGTTGTATTCGTGCTTCAATACACTTTCAATTGACACCCTGCACGATACCTTTGAAAAAAGTTTTTTTTCACTCTCTGAAAGAAAACCCCTAGAATCAAAATTAAACCGTTTATATTCCACGTCTGTGATTGGGCCAGTACACTCTATCTCTGTGTCAAACTTCAAATTTTTACTTCAAATAATTTGCGAGAGAATCGACTGTGACACAAGTACATACGGACACCGAGATGATTTGATAGTTGTTTCGTTTGCACAGAACACTAAAAACAACCGCTCTTCATACCTGTATTGCGGTCGTGAAATGATACATTTAACTCTAGTGCTGTAAAGTTGCGTAAAGTAAAAGAAACGTAACCATGTCATTTTCATAGTAAATCAAAACCATCCGCATGCAGCTGCAAGGCCTACTATTTATGAGTGAACTTTGCTAAAATATGAAATTACACTATTGTTACGTAAGATCGGAATTAAAACACAAATAGAACATGGCTAGATATACACTAATAATAATGAAATCAATGCCCGTTTATCGACATTGACACTAATAGAAAATGTTTAATTTAAGAAATAAGTTCGTCATCAACAACGAATGCCAGTGGACGTAGCACATTATTCCAAGACTGTTGCACTCTGCAAACTTTACGAAAAAGGTTACCAATTATACAATGGTTACCAAACTACAAGCTGTCGACTTTGACTCAGGATATGTTGGCTGGAATCACGGTCGGACTAACAGCTATTCCACAAGGCATTGCTTACGCAGAAGTTGCGGGTTTGGATCTTGAGGTAAAACAAAAGAAAGTTCATTACACATAAAAACTTTTTAACAAAAAAATTAAACCGCCGAAAAACTGAAAAGCAAAAAATTATAAATCTTTTTATTTAACTAAGTTCTATCTAAGTAGTTGAACGTATGTGACAGTCTAGTATATCTAAGTAATTTTGAGTCGGCGTCATACAATCAATGAACAAAGATCACTAAAAGAAATAACCAAATAAAATTAATAATGATACGTGAAATCTCCAGCGATAAACATTAACGTTCCAAACATGCGCTCTCCACACGACCACTCGCAAAGACGTGTGCCCTCAGTGTGTGCCCGTTCGGGTTGCTCTGTAGCTGACATTAAATTCGTGAACGCTCGGAGATTTCCGGCGAAGGATTCTTGACGTCGACTCAAAATTACTTAGATATACTAGACTGTTACATACGTTCAACTACTTGATAGAACTTAGTTAAATAAAAAGATTTATTATTTTTTGCTTTTCAGTTTTTCGGCGGTTTAATTTTTTTGTTAAAAAGTTTTTATTTTATAATTTTTTGTGGCTATATAATTTATAATTGTAATACACAACTCAGCATGAAAATCTGTGAGTGAACAATAAATCACCGCTATTTTCCCACCCTTAGGGTAAATTTTTTTTTCCAATTTTATATGAGACCAACTTCGAGGTATACCCTATCCAATAAAAAAAGAATTATCAAAATCGGACTACTCTGTAAAAAGTTATGCGTGGTCATACATTACAATCTGTGAGTGAACAATCAATAATCCCGTTTTCCTACCCTTAGGGTTGAAATTTTTTTTCAAATTGATATGGGACCAACTTCGGGGTATACCCTTTCCAATAAAAAAAGAATAATCAAAATTGGACTACTCTGTAAAAAGTTGTGTGGTTATACATTACAATCAGTGAGTGAACAATCAATCATCCCCTGTTTTCCCATCATTAGGGTTGGAATTTTTTCACCAAATTTATATGGGACCAACTTCGGGGTATACCCTTTCAAATAAAAAAATAATTATCAAAATCGGACTACTCTGTAAAAAGTTATGCGTTTATAAAAAAAAAATATATATATATACGCGTCGACTTGAGAACCTCCTCCGTTTTTGTTTTTCGTCGGTTAAAAACAAAACATGTGTGATCTTGGGAATAGCCGAACATGCAGCGATACCGTTGCGTATGACTCCCCTCTCCCCTAAATAGCGTTCAGTCTCCTCATTTAAAACTACTTAGTTTTAAACTAGTATTAATAATACTCATCACCGTGGAAGTTTCTATGTATAATAATTGTCGGTTGGTCTGTAAGTCCCCACAAAAAATAGTTCCTTTGCCAATCCCTTTACTTGTACTTAAATAAGTCACTATTAAAGAGCACGCACACCTATCTATCATGGACTAGCACGACAAGCACAGCATGCTGCAATCTGTAAGATGTCGTACATAGCGCAGATCAGCATAGATCAGCAACTTTTAGTGCAGATTCTGTGTGCGGCAGATATTTTGCAGTTTTCAAGTAGTAAGTTTGCAGCATGGAAGTGTAGTTCGATGGAAGACTGACTTTTTTATTTTGACGATATTGTGTGAAGAGGAGAAAGAGGAAGAAGTCTGGAAAAAAAGAAACTCTATTAATAAAAATGGCACATCAGTAGCCCGCTAGATCGGCCTGGCTGGACAGAAATTGCAGGCGACCGACTGACGGTCATTGCTGGTTGCAGGTGCTAATCTAATGTGCATTACTCTGTTAAATAACATTGGTATCTTCGCGAACAGGTTTTTCTGTGCTGGTTGTGCTGGATAAGTGTGCGTGGTCTTACATTTGAAATTAGTTAGTCATAATTGTTTCGCGATAACCACCTAATATTAGTAACCACAACGTATCAAAATGTATCTTTCCATATTTAATTTTCTCGGACAAACAGAAATGCATAAAATCTGTTTTTAAAAATATTCCTAGTAAAATATTCATAATCACATATATTATCTATGTTTCAGTACGGATTATATTCGGGCTTCATGGGCTGCTTTGTCTACTTATTCCTTGGTAGTAGTAAGGACGTTACAATAGGACCCACTGCCATTATGGCTCTAATGGTCAACCCATATGTAGTTGCGGGAGGAACCGATTTTGCTGTGTTAATGTGCTTTCTCAGTGGATGCATTATTTTTTTATTTGGATTACTACATCTTGGTAAGAATTACATATTATGTATTCCAGATAATGTATGAACATTCGAATAATAATTCGAATATTTTTTTCGAGAAACAAAGGAATATAAATAGTTCAATAATAGTATATTGTGCGACTAGTGAGAGAAGGAGAAGATTCCATGAGCGTGAAATTTGCCGCACGAGCGTAGCGAGTGCGGTAAAACGCACGCGAGTGGAATATTCGCCTTCGATCAATGGTCGCACATAATACTTTATTCAACTAGCAGGAGTAATATGTAATCGGGGCCCTGATAAAAGAGGGAAAAATAATAAATCACTTCATTGATTGACGTACCCAACGTCAGTGTATAAACACAAGATTGCCTTGACTTTCGCTGAATTGCGATGCTGTTTTCATATATACAATACCGCCTACCACGTTCCTATTGGTCCAGAAGCTGCGTGCAGTTTTTAGCGTATTTGCCATAAGGCACTTACACTATTGGCGTCGGTCGGATGGCGGGACCTAGGTGTCGGACCAAAATTTCTCGACGTTTCATAACTTTCTAAGAAGTTTGGCACCATTTTTGGAAATGTTTATATATATATGTATATATATATATATATATATATATATATATATATATATATATATATATATATATATATATATATATATATATATATATATATATATTTATATATTTATATATATTTAAGTGTGTAAGATCCTGGATGATGATATAGTAAGTTGTTGTTTTTAGAGGAAGAAGGATCATAGAAAACTATCAAAAATAAAAATTTCGTCTTGATAGTTTTCTATGATCCTTCTTCCTCTAAAAACAACAACTTACTATATTTATATATTTATATATATATATATATATATATATATATATATGTGTGACCACGATAACTCTCGACAGACTTAATCGATTTAAATGAAATTTGGTCCACATGTTGGAATCCATCATCGCAAGAAGCCTATTTAAAATGGGCCCGATCGGGCCATTTTAAGGGGGGTATTTAGGGGTTGAAAAATGTTTTTGGGCCCAAAAATACCGAAAAAATTCTCAGAATCGTTTCAAATTTGAAATTTAACCCTTTAGTAATTATTGAAATGTGTTGCTAAAATTTTAATAAAATCGGCCCGACAGGACCGGACTTACAAATTTTATGAAAACGCAAGTTTATTGATATGGATTTACATACTGAAGGGTGTATATAATTTGGTAAAGATGTTGAATTAGTATATAGTATTGAAATTAAGTAAAAAAATGTTGTTTTATGGGGTGTATAAAGGAGTAATTTTTTTTATTTTGTCCAAAAACAAAGTTAAGTTCATACAATAGAACCACACTGCTTATAAAAGCAAATACACTATATTGTCGGCAGGGTTTCGCACTGCGACCCGAGTTTTTTTTTATTATTTCACGCTTGGGCTTGCTACTGAGTTTCTATTGGTCCAGAAAATTCATTATTACACTCTACGCGTCAACATGAAGTAATTTAATATTATTTCTCCCGAGTTTAGCAGGGCCCCGAAATTACATATTACTCACGCGTGTTGAATAAATAAAATTATCGACCACTTTTCAGACAAATACCTATATTTACAGAAAAATATATAAATTCAATACATTAACGTTTCGGTCCGAATTTGGATCTTCTTCAGAACTGAACTAAAAAATATAAAAATTAATTAATAATTAGTTTCTAATTAGTTTTTAATAAAATTCGCTTAAAGTTTTTTAAATATAAATAGTGTATGACAAATATTTATAATCAATTAAAAAACTCTAAAATTAAAGCTTTGGAAATAATTTTATATAAGTATTATAAATGTTTTAAATTCGAATTTTATTAACAAATATTGAGACCTTTATAGTTACAGAGATGGTGACAGAAGAAATGGTCAAGAAGCACACTTGGTGGCAGAAACGCTCTCTTTCGTGTAGTCTGAGTCCCCCTCTACAAATCCGTTTAGTGGAGTAGGGGGTCTAGCGCGTTGCGATACGACGCTGGGAAATTTAAAAAAAAAACGGCAATATTCAAAATTCCTCTACTAAATAGTAGAAAATGACTAAAACTTGAAAGGCATCTGGGGGATCTCCTAATTGCAGAAAAAATATATTCTGCCAATTTACTCCCTGCAGAGACTTTCAAAATACTTTAAAAACATCGAAAAAAACGTCAAAAAAATAAAATAAACATTGAATTTGAAGTTAAAACTTGACGAAATACGAGAAAAAATGTTCGTGGCTCCAAGTGACCTCACTTCCTTTCGATGATTTTTCAAAATTTGCACAGGCAAAAAGTCGCATAGTCCTCGCTCGGTGGCAGAAATTCTTACCAGGCCTTCTATTAGTACCCAAAAAGTTTGAAAAAAATAAATATCTGCCAATTTTGTCACTGCTAGATCACAATCTATCTAAAATTTATTTATTTTGCAATTTATTTATTAAACTGACAATCTCTGCAGGGGGTAAATTGGCAGAAAATATTTTTTCTGCAATTAGGAGGTCCCACCAGATGCCTTTCAGTCATTTTCTGCCATTTAGTAGAGGAATGTTGAATTTTGCTTTTTTTTTAAGTGCTCCAGCGTTGTATTGCAATGCGCTAGACTCATACTCCACTAAGCCGATTTGTAGAGGGGAACACCAAAGAGAGCGTTTCTGCCACCAAGTGTTCCTTGACAATTTCTGTCAGTGTCCTTTAACTATTACTATTTATAATCAGTATTAGCAAGATAAACAGATTAATGCCAGTACCCCAGTTATAAATATCAAAATATGCTCGGATCTATTATCCTAACAACACTCCATCATTACATGTAGTCCTAGTAAACTCCAATAATACAATTATTATTATAAATCAATTTTTTTTTCAGGTTTCCTGGTTGAATTCATATCTTTTCCAGTTACGTCTGGTTTTACATGCGCGGCGGCTATAACAATTGGCTGTACGCAAATAAAAAATTTACTAGGCATACCTGGAAAAACGAATGGGTTTCTGGAATCTTGGAAATTGATTATTAGCCATATTGATGAATTTAGAATATGGGACTTCCTACTCGGAATATGCACTATCGCATTTTTACTTGGATTACGGGTAAATGTTTAAAAGACCGCGCACCCTATCACAGCACGGGCGAGAAAAGCTTGTTCGGAAAGGTACACATGTTATTTAACGGGGTAGCGCACATTAGACCAGCACCTGCAACCAGTAACGACCGTCAATCACTCGCCTGCAATTCCTGTATAGCCGTGCTAGTGATGAGTCGTTGCTTTTTTCCTGGCATCTTTTTCACACAGCATCGTCAAAGTAAATCTTCCATCGAACTACACACGTCCATGCTGCACACTCACTACTTGAGAACTGCAAAATGTCGCACACGGAACCTGCACTTATAGTTGCTGGTCCGTGCATGTTGCTGTGCTGGTATAGTGTGCGCGGTCTTTAAAAAAATAATTAATATGAAATTTTAGTTACGACAACGAGTAATGTAAGTCAAGTTTAGAAATATAAAGTTTTCTATGATGAACTTAAAAACTTATTTATATACCGGATGTTCAAAAAGCCCCGAAAGGCCTGAATATCTCAGAGAATAAGTTTTTTTAAAAAATGTTGCGAATGAAAGTTGTTCAACTCGTTGTAATTCATTTTTCGGTCACAAAAATTCCTCCCAAGGGGGTGCCCTCTGGAGGGGGGCAGGGTGTAACTCCGAAATTTTAAAGTACAACCGCAATTTTTTTATTGGTTCGAGTTTTTCGGGAAAAAGAAACATCTTTTGTCCCAAGCTTTTTTTTAGTTCAAGCTACAGATCACCGAGTACGCGGGGTAAAATTTTGCAGGGAGACTCAATCATAGGTACCTAGTGGTGTTTCATTAATTTCGAATGGAAATGCAAATTCCACTTTAAAAACGACAAACTAATCTTTAACATTGTTATCAAGGTCTCGTAAAAGAGTACCATTCCTTGACCCGTTACAAAATGAACAAATTTTATTTGAGGAGGTGACAATTTTACTTCGCATACTCGGTGATCTGTAACTTGAACAAAAAAAAAAAACTCGACCCAAAAAATTCAAATTGCGGTTGCCATTTAAAATGTCGTTGTTACCCCCTGCCACACACACAGGGGAACTCACTTGTAACCAAAAAATATATTACAACGAGTTGAGCAACTTTGATTCGCAACATTTTTCAAAAAACTTAATCTCTTTTTTGAACAATCTGCATATTTATAAGTCACTATTCGTCGAAACTTAATGTGTGATATTTATTCAATTCCAGAAACTTAAAGATTTCGGCAGTAGACGTTCTTCGGATTCAAGAACGGACTGTCAGAATACTTTGTCAAAAATATTTTGGGTCTTATCATTAGGGAGAAATGCTTTGGCTGTAATTATAGGCACCGCTATGGCTTACATTTTTAGCTTATATGGTCAAGAACCTTTCAGAATAACAGGTTAGTTTATTTAAAACATAAACAATTAAAACGTTGCCAACACTTAAATTGTTTCTTAAACTTAACTTTTAAAGCACTGTTATCTATTGTTAGTTTTTTTTTTAATCGTTTCATCTAATACCTACACTTTTTACTTTTTTAAATACGAATTTACGGAATGTACAGGGGTAAATCACGTAATAGTGCAAAAACTCGATTTTGGGTTGTTAGTGAATTTAACTATATGGTTTTTAAAAATTGTCTGTAATCTGCATCTGGTCATACCAGTAGAATTTAAACGACTGTATCGAATTTACTTAAATTTTGTATCCGTGTTCAGGATGATCATACCTCGTGGTGAAATCGAAAAAATCAGTTTTAACTCATATGTTGAACCAGGGCCCCCCTTAAAATAATCAAAACAAGGAAATATTTTTTCCCGAAAACGACGCTAATTTGGTTAAATTTTATATATAGAGTTTTATAAAATATAGGGAGAGGGACTGTGTACAACTATACATGAAAAGGTTAGTCCGAGTTGTGTCGGAATGCTTATTAGCTTGATATCTAAGTCATGTATGTTTTATTTTTGACAGGAACCGTTCACGAAGGCCTACCAGACTTTGGACTCCCGCCTTTCAGCACAACTCACAATGGTACTGATTATAATTTTATCGAAATGACGAAAGAAATGGGACAAGGAATCATATCAATTCCATTGATTGCTATTTTGGAGAGTATCGCCATCGCAAAAGCATTCGGTAATTTTTTAAGAATACTTTTCATAAAGTTTCATTGAAAAAAAATTCAGAGCACTCGAAGTGTATTTTTATACTTTCTTGAATTCACTCTTGCTTGGTCATTATTAGTTATAACTTGAAACAATCGTCAATCAGGCTCAGATTTAAACTTGTGGGAATGACTCAATTTCCCCATTCTATAAATATTAAATTTAGAATATATTTAAGTTTAATAAATATTCTCAAAAATAAAAATAAAAACATTTACAATGTAAAGTTCAAAGTCGTGAACGCGCAAAAGTAACTGATATCAAGTTTCAAAAGTGTAGCTGGAATAAAAAGACGACCAAGAAAAAAATGGTTTTGTAGAGCATTATCATCGCTCGTATAGGTTGTTATTTATTTTTAGGACATCACTCATTTTGTTTACAAATATAATATTTTTATATATTTTTTGAATAATAATTTCCAGTTTTGTAAAATATAAAAAAAATCATTTATAAAATACCATGATCATAAAAATTTAATATAAAAATGAGCAAAATAAAGCCATCTTTCTGTTGAAAAATAAAAAGCAAAACTTTCCATTTGTGTAAAGTAGGTTTAGCACTATATAATGATAATACGTAAAAAAGAGCACACTAACACTATTTCTCGGTGTAAATACGAAAAGCAAATGTATTTGTATTCCCGTAAATAAGCTTTTTAGATCACCTGTTCTCACAAATTCGGTGATCTACCGATCGCCTTGATGTATCCCTACGCGAGGCCCTAGACTAGTTATACGTAAGTCACAATCTGAGAACAATTTTCTATGAACTGTTTTTCTGTTTAAGCAAAGGGTAAAACGCTGGATGCTACACAAGAAATGCTGGCTTTGGGAATGGCGAATATTGTCGGATCGTTTGCAAAATCGATGCCAGTTACTGGATCTTTTACACGCACAGCTGTCAACAACGCGTCTGGAGTTCAAACACCTTTCGGTGGCATCTTCACAGGATGTTTGGTGCTCCTCGCTCTCGGATTATTAACGACAGCATTCAAATTC
Source organism: Xanthostigma xanthostigma (assembly GCA_963575645.1). NCBI lineage: Eukaryota > Metazoa > Arthropoda > Insecta > Raphidioptera > Raphidiidae > Xanthostigma > Xanthostigma xanthostigma. Next base: position 19,642,814 of record OY754467.1, read on the forward strand.
ATTCCAAAAACGACATTATCGGCAGTTATAATCAGCGCCATGTTATTTATGCTTGAAATAGACGCTGCTATACTGCTATGGAAAACAAAAAGTACGAAATTATTATTATTAATGTTTGCATTTAATTTATGGAGGAATATGTACAGTCGTATCACCAGCTTAAAAGAAATAACTCAACTTTAATGGCTTATACAGTTTTACCATTCCAACCCATAAGTGAGCATGGTACTAGTTTAGGTCAAAAATCACTTTTCAAAAATTTTACAATATCTTTCCGTTTTGAGGTCCCCTGATTCCAAAAAACATATTTTTGGAAAATCTCTGTGCGTCTGTTAGTCTGTTTGTCTGTGAACACGATACAGGTCAAACGGATAAGCGGATCGAAACCAAATTTTGGGAGGATGTTTGGTATGCAAATATGAAGAGCCTTATTGTTTTTGGGGAAAATCGGCGCATGCGCAGAAGAGATATTTGCTATAACGGTGTTTTTTATATAGTAATGGTATACTTTTCATAACGGATTATTATTTTATTTATTTTTTTCAAGAAAGTTTCGTTAAAATAATTTTTTTCTAGACTTTATAGTTTCGGAAATATTTTGAAAATAAAAATAATAAGCCGCCCTTTTGTTTTATGGATCTGTCAGAAATAAACAAATTCGGCATGTTTTGATTAATATTTACATGACGTGGAACATAATTATTATGTAGGTAACCATGGCAACGATTAGCAAATATCATATTGAATAATAGCCATTGCCCGCGTCACCTCACGCGATATCAGAAATTTTATTTTCTTTATTATAATCAAATGTCAACATTTTTGGAAGTTGGAATGGTCCCGTCGCCCATTTGGCTGGAATACTTTCCATTACTGCTGGCGATAGAATCTTATTTCAAAATTATTCAGTGGTTTCAAGTATGCTAGCAGTGCAATTTTATGAAACGATCGCTGTATCCATTCTTAAAACATTTTGAGAATGATTTTTAGTACAAAAAAACGGCCAAGTGTGAGTCGGACTCGCGCACCGAGAGTACCGTACAAACATGTAGGTATGTAAATAACTTCGTCCATTACGGGAATCGAGTGATCTCGAAGATTCTTCTCACTTAGCCGTTAGAAAACTGTTGTCAGTGTTCACCTACATCGATAAAAGTCGCACCTAATTTGTCAACTAATCGTGTAATTGCAATGAGTCCAGATAGGCCAGTGAACTGCATTGTACATCGTGGCCATATTTGATAGTCTAAATGTCGTACCGCGTTGTAAGCGAGAGTTCCCATATTGTGCTGTATAAACGCACCGGTAGTGGACGCTTGTTTTGTATTAGAATAGAACTGTTACTGTGTACGTGCATAGCATGTTGTTCCGGTTTAAAACATAATTTTTTTTGCGATATAATACTTTACGGTTTTCGGATTTTTCCCTTTACTTGTGCAATAAGAGATTGCTTCTTGCCCAATTTCATGATTCTAGGTCAACGGGAAGTACCCTATAGGTTTTGATTCCCAAGAGTCTTGACAGACAGACAGACGGACAACAAAGTGATCCTATAAGGGTTCCTTTTTTCCTTTTGAGAGATCCGTTAATACATATTTTTACACAAAACAATTAATTGAACATTTTTTTTTGCAGAGACCGATCTCATAATATTTATTGTAACTGTACTAGCCTGCCTCTTTGCTGGACTAGAAATTGGAATATTAGTCGGAATAGGAGTAAATCTGCTATTTGTAATGTACGCCACTGCAAGACCAGCGGTGACAATTCAAGGACTAAAGGTATTTAAATTAATTCAGTTCAACAATGTCTCGCATTTTTTAAAGGATAATTTTATATTCAAAATTGCATTGGAAAATACCCACTTTTGGGAATTTTTTTCTTGTAGAAAAATTCACAAAAAAAATTGGTTGTCTGTAAAGTCGGTTTACGGACGATAGTTTTACGTGATAACGTATTCCGTAATACATAACCTAAATTTATATAATAATTATAATAATTCGAATCTATGATATTGCATCTTTCGCTTCAAATTTAGGTTAATTTTATTTATTTAAATTACTCACCATATAATATAATTGTTTTTTTTAACTTTCTTTCTTTCGTATTTATTTTAAGTCTCAAAGATTAGCTGTCATAATATTTATAAAACAATTGTTTCACTGTTTATAATATAAAATTCCAAAACCTACTTACAATATTTAAGTATTTTCATACGTCAAAAAATTGATTTTTATAATGATAAAATTTGTAAGAAAATGATTTTTTCGAGAGATGAGACCTAGCTAAAACGATTTTTTGCCCCCCAAAATCCCTTTTCAGTAAATTTCATCCAAATCGTTAAGGCCGTTTTCGAGAAAAGCACGCACAGGGTCAGGCGGAGCGTTACGAACGTTAGGAACGTTACACTTTTTCGTGCATGCAGCCGGTGTTTTATCAATTTATAAGATTGGTGATTCATCAATTTATAAGACGTTATCACGTCAAAAACTGTTTTAACGTTAATTCAAACCCTTAAATATGGGACGACCTGATTGTATGCCATTTTTTTATATTTATTTTAACGAATACTCTACCAAAATCAGACCAGTAAAACAGTTTGGAAGGAAGGTAGCATATTTAACTATACTTCCTAATCTAACGTAACTTTGACTGTACTATTGAAGATGGCTATTTTTAATGAGTTCTGCTAGTTTATATAGTTTGAGTTAAGATTAAACACGGCAACAACAAGAGTAGTGAAGCCTTTGTCTCCACTGTATTACAGGCTTGCCTCACGGGGCTGTGCAGCGGCAGACAGATTTTTTTTGCCAGAAACTTTCGAGGGGACGCGCAGAACTCACCAAAGTTTCATCGTAATCGGATGTTTATGAATGGTGTAGAAGCGCATAGGTCCCGAAGAGACAAACATTCATTTAGATAATAAATGTGTCAAGCAATAATCCGTGAAACTAAGACAACAGTCCTTGTTATTTCTTTTTTTTATATATTTCATCTAATTAATTAATTAATTATGTATGCAGATAAGTAATGGAGACGTGATACTGGTGACACCGGCCCAGAGCCTCCAGTTTCCGGCTGCTGAGTACGTACGTGAGGCTGTCATGGAATACTGCGACATCAACAGTCTGCCAGCACGTACGACCATCGTGTTAGATGGTGCCAATGTTTTGCACATAGACGCAACAGTAGCTAAGGTTGGTACCATGATACCTACTATCACCGTTTATTAGAAATACGTGTCACTTCAGAAACGATTCGGCCTTTCATTTCGCAAAAAGTGTGCACTATTTTTAATGAATTTTTAACACGCTTTATTCGTGATTAAAAGTGTTGATCTAGTAATAATACTAGAGCATCGAATTTAGTAGAAAAACGTGAAATTAGTGCTTATAAAAAAATTTAAACCCAAGTTGCTGGATTGACTCTTTAAATTAATTATTTTTATCATTCGAGTTAACTTCAATATTTCATAAATTCTCAACTTTTGGTATTTTTTTCTAAATCTTTAAATGTTATCTCAATTTTGGGTAGCATTACGTAAAAATTTTCAGTTAAAACTAAGTTAGTTAAAACAAATTTCCTGTAACATACTGTTACCTACGGATATATCTATTTGATATCGGCTTCGCTAACTGACAGCACATCACTGCTTAGTGAAAAGTTAAAAAAATAAACGAGAGATCACTCTTTTAATTTCTTCTTAGTTCAAACCAAACGTATTATACGAAGTTTAACTTACCGCAATTTTATCATGACGTTCGGGTGTAACTGTTTAAAACAGTAAGCTGCAAGAAGCGAGGTAAGAGACTGAACTCATAAAGATGTCGTTTTGATATTGTTGATATTATTGTTCCAGAATCTTAAAGTGCTAGCCGACGATTTACAACTACGAAAATATAGAATAATCTTCTGGAGATGGTCGACATCAGTGACTGAAATCTGTCAAAATCTGGATGTTACACTTGGAGGCCTGTTTGTTCGTGCGTCCAGTTTGGAGTTGGCTATTGGTGAATGGGAAACGCACGATATTAGTCAAAATCACGTAAATGATGGACAAGTATGACAACAAGTTAATCACCTAAATGATAGCTATAAATCAATTAATAAAGCACCATGTGAAGGCGATATTTAGATCAATGCAAACGATAAACTTTTATAAAACTAATGAACATTTTTTCAAATTGTTCAAAATAATTTTTATAAATACGAACGGTAATATATTCCGAAAGAAAAAGACAATTTTGGCGTGTTATGGAATCATACGCCATTAATTGATAGTCTAAAACGCGTGAGGTTAAATGTGAACATTATTATGACTATTTTTTTTTCAATCACATTAACGAGCCGTAATACTTTAAAAAATTGTAAAAACGTGTGTGTCAGCAAAAAATGTCTGAACTAACATCTATGACGTAATAAGCCAGCCCATTCTCAACGCATATTGTGTGTGTCATATCCATAGATATATTACAATAGAGTACTCGAGAGAGCAGTGAAAGTGTCTGCAATTCAGAGAAAGAACATGGAGACAACGCCGCAACAGTTCCTTATCTCTATGGACAGTAACTAATGATGCAAAACAATGCTGATTTGAGTAAATAAATTTATGGTTTTCGTTTATTAAAGATATTATTGAATTATAATAGGTACTGTCTTCTTGATATTCGTGCTTAGTATTTCCTTTAAGTGGTTAAAATTGTGTATATAGGTGTTACTAGAATCCTCATGTCTTCTTGATGGTCTGGCTTAGGTATTTTCTGTGAGGTTGTAAAGTTGTGTGTGTTAAGTATTAATGTTTATTTCGCTTAATTTATTCTTCAATGACATTTTAAATTCAAAATGGTAAAAAGTTTTCACAGGTTTGTTTCAATTTATCTTAAGTATCTATTATGAATGCCCATAGGAAAGAAGATATTATGATTAGCAATATATACATGTAAATAGGTTTCCTACAGGTTGGCAGTTCAGACAAAAATGGCTCCATGTCCATAAATTGATAACTGAAATTAATTTCAAAACAGCATAATATGTGTCAACAATCAGCCAACAAGCGCTCATGAGAGAGAGAAATACGGAACACCTGCAGCATTCTCTCTCTTAACTGAGGACACTTTCACTTATGGCAAGCATACGTACTAGCGTACATCTCTATGTGATAAAATAAGGTCTTTGACGTCATCGTGTACTGTCAATTTCAATAGTATTCACATTTTTCTCCAATGAAAAATAGAAATTTTATTTTTTATAAAATTTTAAAAGCTAAAATTAAAAAAGTGGATGATAAGTTCATAACTGTTCGATAAAATATAAGACCGTATTTTTCCAATTTATTTATGCTCAAGTCCCTAACTAAATGTACTGTTTTTTAGAAAAAATAAATATAGGTATAGGTACCTATGTGTTACATAGTTATAAGAGCAACTTACGAAATTTCAAACTACTATGGTAGAGGGTCAATTAGGTATCCAATGTTTCCTACCATTGTAGAAGTGGGATTTAAAATAGAAATAGTACTTAACTTTATAAAGCAATTTATTTTAGTTTGTCGACTCTCCAAACGACTGATTAACTTAGTTAACATGAATTCCTACTATAAATTAAGGACGAGTACAGGAGAGATTTCCCCTTAGAATTAGAGAATTTAAAATGTTCTCCGATTTCGTTCAGAATTTTAATATATTCATAATTTCCATCAGGCCCGGTGGAAGACCTGTAATGAAAATTTCGTATGATAAATTCACCATAGGGAATTTTCACAAGATTTGAGGGATATCTGATCCGACAGTTATACACACTCTTCTTTTGGAGTTACAAAATTAAGCGTTTGCTAAATAGTTTCGTAATTTAGGCGTTTATGTATTATTGTATATGACTCTCCAATCTATTACCTTTGTTTGAACATTTTTATTTTCTGAACACCCCCCCTTCCCCCGGTAAACGATCACACAACTCACTGACCACAGGCGTTCAAAACTTGCCGCCGCGTTTGATTTCCATATAAGTTGGTGTCACATGAGATCTCCAACTAGCATTTCTAGGAGCTCAGTTACACAAATTAAAGAGAACTATAGGTCGCTCGGTAATTCACTCCGATTTACTCCGCTAATTTTTTACAGTGTATGAACGTAAACAATGAAGAGTTTTTACAGTGTATGAACGTATTTTATTTAATTTAATGTATTTGTAACACAGATTATACATACATTTTTCTATATGAACTTTGACTATGCCAAATCTCATACTCCTCCGTGCGCGCCATGTGCTTAAAAAGGGGCGCATCTATTATTCCTTCAGAAAATGCTGTTTGTTCCCTCCCCCAATGAAAAACTGTGCCCGCCCCTGCTATACTACATGCATTTCCATTATTATAAATAATATATTTACTGGAATCCTGGCTAAAGCAACAACAGGAAAGGTGTGCCCATGTAAAGTTTTTTTCTATGATCACTTGGCAGACATAGCCAGTGCCGTGGAAATGCGCCCGACTGTTGCATTAGTCTGCTATATTCCAACATGAGATTTACATTTTTTAGTAGTCCAAGAGAAGAAAGTCGAAATATCCCACCCATTAAAAACTGCCTCTCTTAGCCTACTTTAGCCTATTTATAAATATGGCTCCAACTAAAAACTTAATTGCAAAGTCATAGAAGTCTTCAAAAAATTGAAGTTCGTTAACCAAATAAAATGTGAATTATAATTAAATTTTATGTTTACTAATGTTTGATGTGATATAATGTATAAATATAAAATAAAATATAATTATGAACTGCTGTTAATTAATTTTTTTAAACCTCTGTGAAGGATGAAAAACAAATTTAAATAAAAATATAATTTCAAAATAAGTCAAATATATGTGCATTGTACATATATATCAAAGTAATTTCCGTAACATAGGTATGTTTTTCAACTATTAAATAACTATTTGCTACAATTTTACATTTATGATTTTTCCGGTTGAATTAACTACCATTTGAAATTATTTTGTTCGTAAAATACGTAGAGCTGGGCAGTGCTGTGAACTTAATCCTTGTAATAATACTTTAAGCAGTACACGTTTAGAGAACAAGATCCCAGACCCGCCAGACCTACGTCATTACAGTACTGCTAAGATTTTATCAATAAATGTACAATATTTAGTTAAAAATTATGCCAATTTGCTAACTTGAAAGCGGGGCCCTTTTAGAGATGACAGGTTCTAAAGGTAAGTACATAAAACACGTGCTCACCTACGTACGCAATAAATAAATATTCTATTCTATTATGCAATATGCATGCATATGAGTGCGAGTGAGAGCATTTGATGATTTTTTTGTTTGACAGCTTCATAAAATATATACAGGTGTTTATTTGTTTCCATGAAGTTTTTCTTTCTTAAACTCATGCACTACTTTGTGTGGGTGTGTGTACACAAATAAAAAACCTATAAATTTCATGAAGCTGTCAAACTTAAGAAACATCTAATGCTCTCACTCGCACTCATATGTATGCATAATAACATTGCGTACGTAGGTAAGCACGTGTTTCATGTACCTTTAGAACCTGTTATCTGTAAAAGGCCCCCGCTTCCATGCTAGCAGTACTGAAATGACGTAGGTCTAGCGGGTCTGGGATCTTGGTCTATTATCTCGGCGGTATCTTCCAAATCTTAGTCAGAACTCAAACGTTCTCCCACTGCGCTACGCGCTTGATAATATTTTGTACTTTCATTTGGATATTGTTTTAAATAACAAAAAGTTGAAAATCCAATTGGTACATTCACGAGCTCTCATCGCAGCTAAGAAGAAAATGAATAATTGTAACGTGTAAAACGATCTTGGTCAGTTTCAAACATTAAAGTCATCTTGATTCTCACGTAACGATTTGCATTACAAAGCTTTTTTAATTACCTTACAAGGTTAATAGTATATTTTACCTGCGTTTAAATCTGATCCGTCATTCCCGTAAAAAATAAACAATGATCGCGAGATCAATATTATAGTTTGTATCATAATTCAAGGTTGAACTGACTAAAAAAAATATATAAAAGAATCTTATTAGATACTGTGTAATGTGCGAGAATTGTAAATATTCTGCGTTAAAAACAGAATATCGCACTTCCTTCATGAAACAAATAAGTGACAAAATTGGTGAAAATTATATCAGTCAATATTTTCATTGGTACCTATCTTTGAAAACAAAAAAAAGTAATAATTTTGTTGTTTTAAGTCACGTTCATGGACAAATTCAAAGTTCGATTAAATACACAGAAACATTGGTGACTCGTCAAAATAGGCGTCATCTTCTGTAAAATATATAAACACAGCAGACAGTATAGGTACTGAATACATATAGGTACTTTTATTCTATATGTACTGAGCATAAGAATAAAATCGCCATCGAACCATTAGGGTGCAAACATATACTTCTGTCTTTTTTTACGCCGTAAGCACTGGTGTATCGAGGAGGACAAAACAAGCACAGGGGACCCGGCTTAAAAAATTTCAAATTTGCTTCCCTCCTGGGCCAAAAGCTGGGTACGCCCATGTTAATGTCATAGGAAAAGAAAAAGTTTTTGAAACAGAGATACTTTATTCAGATTGAATGCAAGTGCATCAACCAATCCTATCATCGGAGAAATCAGGGAATTAAATCGAAGAAAGAGACGCAGATATATTTTCGATACGCTTTGTTGCCTTCGCTCACCGCACATTGAGTAGACAGACAATGATTCATATAGTAAATTATTAAATATATGACTGTATATAATTTCGTACACAGCCCCTATAAAATCCTTGGCGTAGTAAGAGGGGGGGCCAGATGTTAAAAACATTTATAAATATTTTTTTTTCAGTCAGACGCGTTTGCCTCTAAAAATATCTCGTAATTGATGAGCAATCGTTTTGTTTGTCAATTTATGATTTTTAATGCGAAAAAAAATGTTTTTTGTCTAATTATCCCATTAGTAAAAAAAAAGATTTTTGCCAAAAATTAATCATTTTACAAGTAAATAAAATTGTCGACCAATTTTTCTCAGACCGAACGATATATTGACAAAAAATGATAAAATTACAAATCAATATAACACAAGATGACGTTTCGATCCGAATTTGGATCTTCTTCAGAAATATCTAAAAAATATAAAAATTAATTAATATTAAGTTATTTATTAACTAATCGATTGTACGTAAAATTGAAAGTTTGAAAGATTAAAAAATAATGAAAAATTAATAACGAACAAAATTTATAAACCGTAGTCATGGATATCAAAGTACCCATAAAGAAAAAATTATTTGAAAAAACAAAATATTATTTCAAAATAATATCATAAATATTACTTAAATTTTCCGTATCTAATTGAGCATTAAGAGAGTTTTTATTAGATTTTATATATAACATTTCCGAAATACTTCTTTTAAAATAATTACTTTCATTATCTAAAATTTTAACACTATCCCAATTAATTTTATGAATTAATCATTTTATTTATTTGAAAATTGTATACCGAACATTTACCCCATTTTATGTAGGATTTAGGCAATTAGCCGGCATTTTTCACGGTGCCCCAGGGTGGCACTTAGAGTAAATCCGGCTCTGAGTGCAGAGTGATAATTTTTGGAAACTAATCAGCAAACATTGTATTTTTAGTTTCAATTAGTGAAAAAGTACGAGAATTTTACCTGGAAAAAAAATAATCATAACTAATTAGTAAGACGTGAAGGCTGCATTAAATTATAATCTCCGCTTGACTAGTCATCGGTTCGGGAAGTGAATTATAACAATGAATTTAAATAATTTGCGAACACATTTTTTTGTGAAATTAATAATTAACATTAGCTGTAAAGAACGTTATATTTTGAAGATCATTTTTGAATATAAATTAAAGAAAACGTGTGGAAAAAAAGCCCAAGGATATTTTTAAAAAAAGTTGCAATATTTATTTGCATTATATTTTTGCTGACGAGATGAAACTATAAATTCCTTTCAATACAATAAGAGTCGAATCACAATGCAACAATTGAAGACTGTATAGATAACACCTTGATATAATTTAATAATCAAATATTTTAGAAACAAAACACTTCTGCATTGCAATGCATGAGCAACAAATGTTTAAATGTAACACATTATAACCAAGCTGGAAATATGTGCTCATAACGCCGAGTTTCTGTTTCTTTCTAGCAATCGTTCCTCTCTCGCACATTTCTTTTAATTACTATTGATGCTTGTTAACTCATAAATCTCCCTAGAATGCGCAGAAGACTACCAATAGAATAAAGGTAGCTACCATTGACTTGCATTAGTGGACATTCATGCGCCATGTATCGTTGTGGTTGCTTTTCGGCTCACTGAGTGAGAAGGATAGAGTATGGTAGAGATCATGTTCGCATGCTAATCTCACTCCAGTTCTTTTATTATTTTATTTTAATAAATTATTTGCATGCAAATTATATATTAGTTTGAAATTATACCAACGAAATTTAATTTCTAACGCACGACTTATAAGTGCACTCAAATAAGCTAAAAAAAGGGGACAACCTCGGAGCGAAACGGAATAAGCTGAATGTTTGTATAAACCTTTATTTTGTCATTCTAAATGTTACCTCAATAGTTTCATAAGGTCACGTCTGAGCGTCCGTAGATATTCAAGGTCAAAGATCGCGAAACTCAGTTCTTTGGAAATATCTCGCTTCCTTTACCTCAAATCGTATTTGCATTTATTATAAAAGTTATAGAGTATAAGATTCTCCACAAATTTCGACTTAACCAATTTTTTATACGTATAACCGTTTTTGAGATAGCCATATATGCCATAACGCAATGTAAATCGAGAATCCCAGTCGATAGCACGGTTTTTTAACTTAATTATTCGTTAAATATTAGTTAATTAACTATATAATACATTATATTTATAACTATAATTATATAATTTATATTTATATGGACAGAGATTCGCGATTGACATTACGTTATGGCTATCTCAAAAACGGTTAAACGTATAAAAAATTGGTTAAGACGAAATTTGTAGAGAATCTTATACTCCATAACTTTTATAATAAATGCAAATACGATTTGAGGCAAAGGAAGCAAGATATTTCCAAAAAAGTGATTGTCGAAACCTTTGATCTTGAATATCTAAGGACGCTCACACGTGACCTTATGAGACTTTTGAGACAACATTAAGAATGGCAAAATAAAGGTTTATACAAATATTCAGCTTATTCCGTTTCATTCCGAGGTGAAACCCTAAAGTGACTGAACTATATTTGACGAATAAGAGTTTGTAACGTTCCCCGTTGGCCCTTACGCCGTGTTGATAAGGACGAAACGCTACTTCTTCCTGAACAAATACCAACGCTATTGTTGATATCTGTAGAGGGCAAAATCTTTAATTGTTTTCCAAAAAATGTATTTCTTTTCTTTTTTACATCAAAAACAACATTACTTTTAAATTCAAATTTTATCCAATCAAAATATATTTTAAATCAATTTTATTTATTTCACTTAAAACTAACTTAGCCTAAAATTAACTTTAACTTTTTTAACTTTTATTTTCAAAAATTATTTTACAATTTATTATATTTCAAATTTTACTTTAATCATTTCATAAATTCAAATTATTTCTTAACTTTGCTTACTTCAAATTATTTTCCAATTTACATATTATATTTCTTTACAATTTAATTTATCTTATAATTTTCCATTTAATATTTAATTAATCAAAATATGACTCTATTTTTTAAAGTAATTCATATACCGCTTCGTTATCTTCGGACTTTGCTAAATCTTTTTATTATATCATTATTTCTATTCGATATTATGCGTTATCTCTCATTCATTCATTTTAACTTTTATACCATTTTTATATCATCATAATTTCTGTAGTTGCCCGATCTTTGCGGGTCTACAATAATAATACCTTCTTAAATACTTTATAATATTTCATAATTTCATCATAATAATTTTTTTATAATTGCCCGTCTTTGCGGGTCGACAATTATATACTTTTAATACTTTATAAATTTTTATCATTCACTCTTAATTTTTAGATCAAACGCATTGTTTCTTATATTAATACTTCAATTCTATAAATATTGAGCAAAGTTCGATAGCAAAGGAAGAAGTATATGACAAACTTCTCTAAACATTATCCTATTCTTTTCAATATAAATATTCGCAAAGCATTGAATCTTTTTGAATTTAATATAAACAAAATTTATCATATCAAAAAAAAAATGAAAATTAATATTCTTTAATTATTTGAAATCAAAATCATATAATTTACTGTGGAGATATATTCTGAACTCCATTTTTTTATATGTTTAATATTTTTTACACTTAAAAACTAATACTTAATATCTATATTTAAATTGTTTCTTTTATTATATACAGTCCCTTTTTGGGTATATTTATTTACATTGACGCGTTAATATTGATAAGAGTAAAACCATCGAACCAATATTAACGGTATTATTTATTATATTATATAAGGCATTTTTTGATCAATTGACTTTATTTTTTGTGCTCTCTTTTCCTAATGTATTTTTATTTAATTAAAAATGTTATCCAAAGTTTTATTACCTCATGATGACCAGAAAACTCCGTTCTTGTTGAAATCAAGTAACAGCGAAGATTTACTGATAAGCAAAAATTTAATTGTAAACTTAACGCGTGTACTTCTTTCTAGAGTTCGCAAGCAAGAGCGACTCCTATCATATTTTAGATTTCAAAAATGCTATCAATGACGGCGTTATTTCGCCCCACTCTATCTTGATTCACCAATCAGTGCGATCGAAATTTTCAAGTTTACAGCAATATCAATCAGAATCAAACTTAGATAACATCTTTTTGAAAAGTACAGTGTGTTCATAAATGTAATTGGATTTAATAGCGTTTTGCACTTAGAATACTGAATGTTCAAAAATAAGTGAATTTAATTAATTAATATCATTTTACGTTTCGATTACTCAAAATAATGATTGGGGACAACGCCTGTAATGTTGTCACATTACAGTTACCCCCCTCCCGAGAAAACAAATTTTGTGAAAATAAATGTGAAGCATTTCATTTTCATCATAAATTTGGTATTGAATTCTGATTTCGGAAAAAAGAACAACAAAATTCTTTTACAAATGACATAAAAAAAAATTATATTTACATTTATATACCTTGACTGGTTTCGTGCAATTTTCATCACTCTCATGTCCATCGGTTGTGCTAATGTCGTTACCACTAAAAGAAAAATCAATTATACCTTCTTAGACATCTTTGAGACGGTGATTGTGGTCAGCGGTTAAGTTCCGATACTTCTTCAAGTGAATTATTTTGGGTGTGTTGTTCGTCTGGTGATGTTCGCCTGTTTCGGAATATACTCGCATATGAGCACTTTTACGTCTTGTCGTCTTAACTTGATGTGGTTCGTGTCGCTTTCTTTGATTATCTGTACGAATCTTCATTTTATGTCGTGGTTGGATTCTTCGATTTTTTATGTCGAGTTCCGTCCTCAGCGGAAATTTGATAAATGTTTCGTGGATGGTTAATGGTTTTGTTTCGTCGATGTTTAATGGCTTTATTTCGTCCATGGTTAATGGCTTTATTTCGTCGATGGTCAATTCATCTGGCGGTGCTACAGTTAACTCGTTCGTAGTGTTGTTAATCCCGTTCGTTATTTCTCTGCGTATTGGTCTTCTTGGGAAGCCTGTACAAGCTTTAGAGTTCGCGGGAAAGCTATTCCTAAGTAATACGTTGACATATAAATCGGGCATGATATAAGCCATTATTTCAAATTGAAAACCTTCGATAATCGCACCAATTACTGTAGCGTGTTGAATTGGCTTGCATTTTCTCTCGTAAATCGTCAATTTGTCAAATTTACTTTGTTTTCTTCCGTATGCTGTGATTAGTTTTAACGCAGTTGTTGATAGCGCGGGTAGAAGTTGTTTTGCTTCATCTTTGGATTTCTGATAACTGATTTCCGATGTGGTGGTGACTTCTGGTTTGGAATCTATGATGGCGACTTCACATTTTTGCTGTGTTGGTAGTGATATGTCTGGTATGACTGAAGTAGTTTTTTGGCTGCTTGGAGATGCTTCTTCTATTACATCTTCACTGATATTGTTGTGGTAGATAATGTGACTAATACGTGCATATGGACTCTGTTTATAGTTCTTCTTCTCGCCAACCTTCCCCAGAGTTAGGATGGTTGTCGATTGGCGTTTTCCGACCTGGGTTCATTCGGTCGACGTTCATTGTTGGTATTTGGCCTAGATGGTCCAGCGTTGTAGTTCCGGTTGTCGTTATCGTTCCGACGCCAGTTAATGTTTCTGTCGTTGTGATAACTTCGGTTTTGATCCCTCTGTTGAAAATTTGAGTCGTTGTTTGGTCGTGACATATTTGAATTGTTGGTATTCGGGATACCGATACCTCGTGCTTGTCCATTGTTGGAGATGTTATCCATAATGGTTAATGTTTCCAGCATATCGAGCATAGTTGTGGGTCGTGATAAAGCAATTTGTTGTTGCCACGGATGTGGGAAATGCCTCATGACACTTTCTATTAAGTATTCGGTAGATATTGGTGTATCCAAATACTTAGTTCGTTCCACCCAGTACAGGAAATGTTGCGTAAAATTCCCATACCGAGGGTTAAATCTTGCCGGAGATGATAAATTCCACAATATTTTTGATTGAATGTTGTGCGACCAAAATTGTTTCTTGAATTGTTTTTCAAACGTTTCCCAATCCACTAGAATTTCTTCTATGGATCCAAACCAACGGAATGCGGTACCTCTCAAATACTTCTTTAAATTTTCGTGTAGTACTTGAGTGTTTCGTTGCTGTTTAGGTCCCATAATTTTCTTTAATTGATTTAGAAATTCCACTGGGTGTATTCTGTCTCTTTCGCCGTAGAATGGTTCCAGGTCAATAGGTCTGGTATTTTCATGACTATGGGCGTGACATGGTTCCCCTGTGATGTTGAGGTTTTGAATTTTTTCTTCCATTCTATTTTCTAAGTCTTGGGTTTGCTCGCTGATATCTTTTCGTAGTGTTTCCGTTTTATCTTCGATTGTTTTTTCTAATACTTGCGTGCGGTTGTTTATTGTTTCTTCAAATACCTTAGTCCGGTCTTCAATTTCTTGTACTTGCTGGGTTATATGATGTTCCAGTAGATCTTGCCTTCGCTCCACGACTGTTAATTTCTTATCCAGTTCATCTTGTCTTTCGGATAATTGAACATGGATTTCGTTTATCTTCGTGTCTAAAGTTTCGGTGATTTCTTCTTTTACTTGATGGATATCTTCTTTTATGTTGTGCGTATTAGCAGCCATTTTGTTTTCAAGACTTGAGGCATTAGCGGTCATTTTGTTTTCAAGATTTGAGGCATTAGCGGTCATTTTGTTTTCAAGACTTGAGGCATTAGCGGTCATTTTATTTTCCAACTCTTCTTTTACACTTCGTAGTTCTGTCCTTTGTTCAGTTAATCTGTCTAGTATCATATAAAGTAATTCGTCCCTATGGCTTTGTTGTCGTTCACGTTCTTCGGCTTTCTTTTGCTCAGGCGTTGTTGCTAAATCCGGCATGTCGAAACTAATCCGGGTAGATTCGGTATTAGTTCTATCTGACTCGTTCGCTTTCTTAATTTCTATTATTTCTTGTGCATCCGGGTCGTCTGGTTTTGTTTCCGGTACTTCATTGCTTTCCGGTATTGGTTCCAAACCCGGAGTTAAATCCGAAAAATCAGTCGATGCGTCGTCCATGGTTATATTTTAGTTTATTTAGTTCAACTTATTACTTTTATTTAGTTTATTTTCAAATTAATTTTTTGTTGTTACAATTTATTAATTTGTGACGTTATATGTTATTTAATTTTATTTATTTATTACTTATTTATTATTCTTATTATTAGCGAGACAATCACAATCTTATATCAGAGAAAAACCTTCCAATATTCAATTGCTAACCCAAACTATTTTACAATCTTGTATCAAAGAAAAACCGCTCAATACTTAATCATAAAACAGCGTAGGACAATCTCAAATAATAAATGTTATTTTAATTATTATAATAAATTGTTTAGTTTACTTGTTAATAGTCGATACTATTGTTTTTGTCTAATCCGGTAATATTTAATTATTTATTTGTTTAATTATTCGATTCTACAATCTTTGTTGAAGAAAAACCAGTCAACATCAATTGTGTATTTGTCGTTAATTGTTAATAATAATTAATTTATAATTTATCAATCGAAGTTTACTTTTTGAGTATTAGAGAAAAAACCGTTAGATTTTATTATTCTTTATTTATAACTATCGTATTAGAGATAAACCGTCTAATAGATAAATTCAATTTGTTTAATTTTATTTATTATGACTTCGTATTAATTTTATTTTGTTATATTAGAGATAAACCATCTAATAAACAATTGTCGTATTATGGTTAATTTATTTTAATTATTATATTAAATATCAAAGAAAAACCATCTGATAAATAATATTATAGTTTTATTTTAATTATTAATTTAATTAATTTTTTAATTACTTTTATTAATTTGTAATTGTAATATCAGAGAGAAACCATCCAATATTCAATTGTTTTAACTACCTACTAATATAACTTAACAAAAAAAAAATTTCAAAAATATTTTAATTTCAAATAATATTCAAATAATATTTGCAGTTTTATTGCACTGCTGTATCAAAAATTCAATCTATATAGTGTAAAATAATGTCGTTTTGATGCAATGTTAGAACAACTTTTTAGCTTGCATAATTCCGTCAATGACAAGTTTTTGAATAATAGTCGAATGCACGATGCTATCCCGTTACGTGTTTATCGACTTAGAATAATTTTTATGTTAATTTACAAACTTTTTAATAATTTTAATAATTTTGCAAATTCCCCCTGTGCAAAAAATGACAGGGTCCTGTCACGGTCGCCAATTTGTAACGTTCCCCGTTGGCCCTTACGCCGTGTTGATAAGGACGAAACGCTACTTCTTCCTGAACAAATACCAACGCTATTGTTGATATCTGTAGAGGGCAAAATCTTTAATTGTTTTCCAAAAAATGTATTTCTTTTCTTTTTTACATCAAAAACAACATTACTTTTAAATTCAAATTTTATCCAATCAAAATATATTTTAAATCAATTTTATTTATTTCACTTAAAACTAACTTAGCCTAAAATTAACTTTAACTTTTTTAACTTTTATTTTCAAAAATTATTTTACAATTTATTATATTTCAAATTTTACTTTAATCATTTCATAAATTCAAATTATTTCTTAACTTTGCTTACTTCAAATTATTTTCCAATTTACATATTATATTTCTTTACAATTTAATTTATCTTATAATTTTCCATTTAATATTTAATTAATCAAAATATGACTCTATTTTTTAAAGTAATTCATATACCGCTTCGTTATCTTCGGACTTTGCTAAATCTTTTTATTATATCATTATTTCTATTCGATATTATGCGTTATCTCTCATTCATTCATTTTAACTTTTATACCATTTTTATATCATCATAATTTCTGTAGTTGCCCGATCTTTGCGGGTCTACAATAATAATACCTTCTTAAATACTTTATAATATTTCATAATTTCATCATAATAATTTTTTTATAATTGCCCGTCTTTGCGGGTCGACAATTATATACTTTTAATACTTTATAAATTTTTATCATTCACTCTTAATTTTTAGATCAAACGCATTGTTTCTTATATTAATACTTCAATTCTATAAATATTGAGCAAAGTTCGATAGCAAAGGAAGAAGTATATGACAAACTTCTCTAAACATTATCCTATTCTTTTCAATATAAATATTCGCAAAGCATTGAATCTTTTTGAATTTAATATAAACAAAATTTATCATATCAAAAAAAAAATGAAAATTAATATTCTTTAATTATTTGAAATCAAAATCATATAATTTACTGTGGAGATATATTCTGAACTCCATTTTTTTATATGTTTAATATTTTTTACACTTAAAAACTAATACTTAATATCTATATTTAAATTGTTTCTTTTATTATATACAGTCCCTTTTTGGGTATATTTATTTACATTGACGCGTTAATATTGATAAGAGTAAAACCATCGAACCAATATTAACGGTATTATTTATTATATTATATAAGGCATTTTTTGATCAATTGACTTTATTTTTTGTGCTCTCTTTTCCTAATGTATTTTTATTTAATTAAAAATGTTATCCAAAGTTTTATTACCTCATGATGACCAGAAAACTCCGTTCTTGTTGAAATCAAGTAACAGCGAAGATTTACTGATAAGCAAAAATTTAATTGTAAACTTAACGCGTGTACTTCTTTCTAGAGTTCGCAAGCAAGAGCGACTCCTATCATATTTTAGATTTCAAAAATGCTATCAATGACGGCGTTATTTCGCCCCACTCTATCTTGATTCACCAATCAGTGCGATCGAAATTTTCAAGTTTACAGCAATATCAATCAGAATCAAACTTAGATAACATCTTTTTGAAAAGTACAGTGTGTTCATAAATGTAATTGGATTTAATAGCGTTTTGCACTTAGAATACTGAATGTTCAAAAATAAGTGAATTTAATTAATTAATATCATTTTACGTTTCGATTACTCAAAATAATGATTGGGGACAACGCCTGTAATGTTGTCACATTACAAGTTAAGAAAAATAAAACACCCAAATTAGTCTCTCTCTAACATTTTAGTACATGCAATAAGTTATTTAATTTAGCTGTAATAAATGTTAAACGAAATCATTGTTAATAAAACGCGATCTTAAATACGCTACTTAGAAAAAAATATTAACAAATAATTGTCTATAGATGAAGACGATTTAATGGAAAACCCATACAACATTTTATATATAATTTTTTTAATCCTAATTTAAATAATATACGTCTCAGACAGTCAAGTGTATTTTTTTGTTTTTTTGTTTTCAAATAAATATTATTTGCAAAAGTAATTATAATGTCAAACTTACATATTTAAACACTGGCCTGAAATAATAATATATTTACCTATATTCAATTCCAATTTTGCCTATAACCAATATATCGTCGGTGATGCGACTATACCTTCTTCTACATTTTTCTAGAAAAATTTACTTTTGATGTATATTGTGCCTAAAGTCACAGCTCATGTCAGAAGAATATATTATGTGTCTTGGATTTATGTAACTAAGCCTTAGAAGATATTGTCACATCATTTTTTTTATTTGGAACGATCGTTGGATACTGAAACTATTATATTTTCAAATTTGATTTTTTTACACGGGCATAGCTGAATAAAAAGTACTCTTCAATAAATAAAATTATCGACCAATTTTTCAGACAATATATTAACAAAAAATATAAAATTAATACATTATTATATTAATTATTTTTATATTTTTTAGATCAATTCTGAAGAAGATCCAAATCCGGATTAAAACGTTAATGTATTAATTTTATATTTTTTGTTAATATATTGTCTGAAAAATTGGTCGATAATTTTATTTATTGAAGAGTTCTGATCAGACGTTAATCAAAGATTTGAATAAAAAGTACCCTTAAATTTTGAACTTTCATCAAAACCACTCGTTGACTGAGGATGTCGATAGAAGTACCTATACATAGTTTCAAGAATTCTGGAAACATGCCATAATGATCTTTATATTAAATTAGAATTGAATATATAAAACAATGAAAAATGATTTAAACCAGATGAGATCTAAAAACCTCTGGTCGCAACGAGATTGAAAATGTATTAAATTTGTTTAGAAACTCAAAACAAAACAATGTTGTGGTCGACATTGCAAGGCATCAATATTAAATCTCAAAAAGATCTAACCACGTTTTATCATAAGGTACACAAAATACGAAGAAACTTCGAAAAACGTACGAAAAAATGAGGGAGAAAGATTTCAGACTATAGACGTTCAACAATATATTATTATGTGACGTAGTTCAGTCTTACTTAAGGCCCCCATACACCTCGTTCTTTTTTGGCAGTTTTAACCGCACGGGCAACAACAACGACCATATCCATACACTAGGCGTTGTTTCGTTCAGTTTTTCTGAAGTCGTGGCATCATCTGATCTGCTTTGATGGATCCTACAACGTTACAGAGTCGAACAAAACCCGTCCTTTTTAACTGCATCGTCACACACACGGGCCGACTGAACGACACGTTTAAAACGGACGGTTTAAATCAAGCAGCAGCAGATATTTTTGAACGCCGGTAAGAAGGACGGTTTTTGGCCACACACCGACCGTTTTACCCGTACAGTTTTACCCGTGCGGTTAAAACTGCCAAAAAAGAACGAGGTGTATGGGGGCCTTTAGAAGTGAAAAATAAAAATATTTAGCAATATATCGAAAAATGGCGGGCCAATCGTAATATTTCTAACGAGCGCATTAAATTATAAACTTGGAAACATTTTTGCAATAAATATTATAATCTTTATCCTTGCAGGTTTTTAAAATAGATTACCTATATATTATAAAAAACGACATGGCTGAACAGTTATAAAGGCCATCTATATAAAAATAGATTATTCATAGTTTCAACATTTTTTTTCCTATCAATTGTAAACGACCGTTTTTGCCTTTTATGTTTTTTCATAGAGATTTCAAAAAGTTTTCAACAATGTTGACAAATCCTTACTATTACACAAATTGGAGAAATATGGACATTCAAGGAAATCTCTTGTCTCTTGTCCTCGTACATCACAAACGGCGTACAATGCACTAAGGTTTCAACAAGACCCAAGTTATTTCTGGTATTTTATTCCTATTTTTTATAAGCGACATTCCATGGTTACAGAAACTGTCCGTCCATTTGCAGATGATACGAGAGTCAAGTGCAAGGCAAGGGGTCATACTGTGTTTCTCAAATCCAAAATGCAATTGCACAGTTGCATTAATTCGTTAAAAACTTGTTTTTTTTTAACCTCAGCATAAAAATTAATATTTTCAAAACGGAAATCATTACTTTCGAAAATCATTTTCAGTTCGTTCAAATGCTAAAATTACAAATTACCTACAGATCTGGAATTAAATAATACAATAAAATTCTTAGGAATGAATATTATACCAAGATAAATATACAAATATATACCTAGCTTCAGTTTACTATTGTTGTTATAAAACATCCATTGTTACAATGTTACAATGCAATATTAGAAAAAAATATTTTCAAACAATCTCGCTCTGTCAGGACTCAAAGCCGAATCTTCTACTATTTCGGTGGCTGAGTTACTACTTACTCTACAGTGCTATGTGTAAATAATCAATTTCTTTCATATTAAAGCCTATTAATTGCAACTGTTTTTCACATCATGCAAGAGTTTATTTTACATTAGTTATACATGAAGACTTTATTCAACAGTTTTTCCCCATTTACCATTTACTCTCTGAAATTAACCCCCGGTTACAAAATTCAACTTTTTATATCTCACGTCTGCCTTTGGGCCACCACAATCTATCTCTGTACAAAATTAAAAATTTTTACAACAAATAGTTTCAGAGACAGACGGACGGACACCGAAGTGATTCCATAAGTGATCCGTTTTGCACGGAACACTAAAAACGGTGTAGCCTGTCGTACTAGGGTATCGCGACATTTTTAAAAACGTTTATATTATATTACCTATCTATTATACAAGAATGTATGAAGCTCTTTCGGGCTTTGTTATCACGACGGGGCCTTTATAGGCCCTTATCGTGAGACTCTTTTTGTTTCACTTCAGTATTTTTCAAAAAATAATTCGTAAATATTTGAGTAATCTGGTGATTGACAATGATCTTTCTAAAAAAGTTTCCTTATCTTAGCCAAAATGTAAATGATTTAATTGCATTTGTGTAAGTAACGATGCAAATTTACGGTAATAAATAAAAAAAGTAATAAAAAATAGGCGAAAAAATGTACCGTTAAGTATTATGCATGAACTTTTTGAGTTGATTACAATTTAGCAAGAGTATATTATAAATTATGTATAGAAAGCATATTCTTTTCTACAATCTAAATATCAGTATAGGAACGTACAAACATGTAAATATATTTTGTGAACCACAAATATACTAAAATATAGTAAATTATACCAATTATGCGACCGCGACGGTCCACTGAAATAGCTATAAATATACAAAACAAAATAAAAACTGTCGCTTACTAAGCAAAAAAACCCCTACTAATTAATTCCAGAACCAATTATTCAATTCAGAAAAAATGTAATATAGAATTAATTTTGGCTTACATTTAATTGAAAATGATTGCAGCTTAGGCATTATTTTTCTAAAGGTATTTTTAATTATAACAAGTAAAGGCTACATTAATAAGCGTTCCCAATGTGTTATGGCACCTATTTCAAGAACGCGTTCTGGTTGATTATGTCAAGTGAACAAAAGCACCGCAAAATATAGCTCAGATATAGAGACTGCTTTTAAACGGAGGAATTTTTCAAATCAAGTCAAATGCTTGAACGTGGTTGATTAACACCAGAATCACAATCTTTCTCTTTATTGTATAACTAGTCGTTACCCGCGGCTTCGCACGCGATTGAGACGAAACACGGATGCATTCCCATTATTTGGCATAGTTACCCCTTTCTCTACGTGGACCCCTTAATAAATTACAAAATTGATGACATTCACGTGATCAACGTCCTGACAAATCTTGAAAATGACACCCATGTTGATTTTTAGATTATTCCACCCTCTGAAGGGATTGTTTTTGAAAAAGCATGAAACACGTGTTTATTTGTTGACAGGAGTAATCCTGCGCATTTTCGAATTGACACATCTATCTTATATGATTTTTCCATAAAATTTGAACCCCTGTTACACCCTTTTAGGGGTTTAATTTTCAAATACCCGTTTTTAGCGCGTGTCTACGTCATAATAACTATCTGTGTGCCAAATTTCAGTCCAATCCGTCAAGTGGTTTGAGCTGTGCGTTGATAGATCAGTCAGTCAGTCAGTCACGGTTTCCTTTTATATATTTAGATAGTGTTGATAATAATCCTTAAGGCAAAACATCACACACCAGTTGATTATTTTGTGGATACCAGAACAGAATTAACTAGGTCCTGCATTTTCATTATAAATAAATAATAATATTTATTTCATGCTGATATTTTTTTTAATATACGCATAGCGTCACAGTTTTAAAGTAAGTAGGTATATCAGAAATCCCCATACTTTATATATCATCATATTCATTGATTTCCGAGTCTGAAGTTTGTTTTTTGCAGTTAAAATACATAGTATTAAAATATATTCCTTGTACTTTCATTCTTTCGTGTCTATATACCTACAAAATGTAATTAGGTGCTATTTTTGCGAAGCTATTTACACAATGAAATGGTAAGATAAAAATTCGTTCAAAAAAAATGATTTCGCATTCACTGTGTGATTTTTATTTTGGGATTACTTAATTTTAAAAATAACAATAAAATAATAATAAAAATAATTTATATAACATTGATGATTTATTTCATTAGATCTACGACAATTACTTTAATTATTGTTATTTTTAGATTTATTTCCCTAAGCTCTATAATAATTTGTGAACAATATATTTAAAAAATCTATTTTTTAATTTCACAATATCTTGATTTGAAATTGAAAATAATTTTATTTTCTAATACCTATCTGAAAATGGATATTTTTAATTTTATTTTTATCAATGATTAATTATTTATCAAACAATTATTTCAAACTAAGTGTTATACATACACTAAAACAAAATTATGCGTTTGAAATGAAATTGAGCTCCTATGCAGTTTAAATTTGCCGCGAGGCAACGCAAAGAGAAATTAGAATGCATTTCTATCATAATATTTATATAAAAAAAGGAATATGATATTTTTCTCCACCAATTTTAATACTAATGACGTACTAGTCATTACCGAAAAGCATTTATAGACATAATATAATGTGTAGATATGTAAAAACAAACGCATTTTTACACTGATAACAAGGCAAAAAGTTGTGCATCTCTACATTTTTTTCTTATACTTACGGTGACTTTTATTTCAATATTAAAAATTTGGACCACCGTTTAACAATAACAATCTCCTCCCCCAACCCTCCACTGTTCAGAGCTCCCTGCAGATAATAATCATCTATTTCAATAAATCAAAGTAATTTTTTATATACCACGTATATCGTTGAAATACATAATTTTATGATTGGAAAAAAATATGGCTTTTCCGTCTTGAAAATACTATTAAAACACTCAGAAATGACCTTGGACAACCAAAATTTTTTTGAAGTGATGTTGGTCGGGAACCCCACTTGTAAATAATTACCAACATACTCAACTTTGAGTCATATTGTGTACTAGCGGCTGCGCCCGGTTTCACCCGGCGTGATATTATATAGGCTATTAGTACTTTCGGTACTTATTTTTCCAGTCAGCAAACACCGATAGAATTATTCGGTTTGTTATTCTAAGCAGAATTCATATATATGTAGGGGGGAGGAGGTGTCCGATGAGTTGAGGCGGAAAATGCGCTAGAAAGTATAAATAGGTATACTGCACTTTTCTCCAGTGATAAAAATAGTTCTATTAGTGAGAGATATAATGAAGTTAAGAAAAAAAATAGTCTAGCTAATCTGCGAGTATGGGTAATATGTCTGGCAGGTAAAAAATTGGAAAAAAATAATCAAAACCATAGCCCTTATTTTCGCAGTCTTAAAAATTTGTCAGATGATAATTTATATTATAATTACAGCGGCAAATATAGTCTGGCTAATATGGAACACCCCGAAAGCCATGCCAGACTCGTCCAACGCTCATCAGGCGCGCTAAATTCGGCATGTTCAATTATATAGGCGATTGTTGTCATCTCAATCTGACTTGTGAGTCTGCCGGAGCTTTCGTGATTGTAAATGACAGCCAGACGTGTATTTTCTATGAAATTATAGTATTATTTATCATGCGTGACAAATTTTCAAATCCGGGAAATAAGAGCAAAAGTTTTGTAATTTTTACGATTTTCAAGATGCCACCAGACTCATTTGCCAATTTCGTAAATCAGCCAGACTTACATTTGATTATAGTTTATGATAGTATCAAATGATACGTTAAATTTTAAACATGGGAAAATAAGGGTTACGAATTTCAATAATCGGTCATCCGCAAATTTTCCGCCAGACTGACTTTCCTCCACTTGGGATGTGCCAGACTATTTCCATTAATAAAATGACTTCACTTTAATTAATGTCAAATAATGATGACTGGGAATATAAGTGGACTTGACTGTTTTTATCTAGTGAACCCATCCGAAAATTTTAGCCAGAATCACAAATTCTCGTTTTGTGTCACCATCCACACAAACTGTTTCATACTCACCGACTGGCAAAATAAGTAAAAAAAATTCACTGCCTCCTGATAGACTTCCTCGATAAATGGGCTATTCAACAGCAAACAAACAAACTCTTCAGCTTTATATATCAGTATAGATTACCGCTTTGTTGTTATTGTAATCAGTCTAATTAATATTTTTGTCAACCAATGACAATGTCAAAAATCCCATTATCGTATTAACAACGCTATTATTTTTTACATTTACAATACAGAATAGCCCCAGTAAAGTGAGAGCGAAATAATTTAACAACGCTGTTAACTTTACTTCCATGAGAATTAGGTAGATTGAACAAAAATGATCAGGATTGGAAAATTCTAGCGCAATCAATTGTTATAAGCAATTTAATTAACACTATGTTTCCAATTAATGAATGCACGTCATATCAGTTGGTAGGTATATAGTATATACAGGTGAGTCATTTTAATCTTCGGATGAGATAACTTTTCAGGGTAGGGTAAAATCAATAAATGGTTCAGGACAAAGTTGATTGGTCTGAAGGGGGACATCGGATGCTATGGTCATTTTTGATCTTGGGTCGACGATTCAAGGTCATACAGATTTTTTTTTTTTTAATAGAAACTCCCATTTTTCACATCAGCGTTCGATAGGCCGTGAAAAAAACATGAAACGTTTGTTCCAAACATGTTTCTCTAAATTTTGTATTTTCCAGGATATCTACGGTCCAAAATTTGAATTTAGAAAACTTTTATGATTTTATTTACTACCTAATCGTAGATTCTTTTTGAAAAAACGCAGGACACAAAAAGTTTTTGGAATTTTTTAAGGAATCCATATCAATTTTTTTAAAAAAATGTTGCATACTTTCTTTTATGTCGATTACCTACAATAAATTTTCTTTTGTTAGCAAAACATTTTTTTAAAATATTGGAATTGATTCTCCGAAAAATTCCAAAAACTTTTTGTCTTTTGCGATTTTTCAAAAAATCTACGTTTCGGCAGTAAAAAAATCATAAAATTTGGAAGTTCAAATTTTGGACCGTAGATATCTCCAAAAATAGGGGGTCTGGAGACAAATGTTCGGGACAAACGTTTCATGTTTTTTCACGGCTAATCGAATGCTGATGTGAAAAGTGAGGGTTCACGTAAAAAAAAGTTGACCCTGAATGATCTTGACCCTCGACCCAAGGTGAAAAGTGACCATAGCATCCGATGTCTCCCTTCGGACCAATCAACTTTCTCTGAACCATTTTTGATTTTACCCTAACCTGAAAAGATAATCACATCCGAAGATTAAAATGACTCACCTGTATTATACACAGTGTCCCATTTTAAAGTAGCCATATCTCCGTTATTTTTGAAGATAGAAAAAAATTCTCCAAATAAAAGTTGCTCAGTTTGAAGGGGGAAATAATACGCACACATGAACATCCCAATAGATGGCACCAGTTCGGAGATACGCATATCAAAATTGTTTTTTAAGCAAAAACCTATATTTTTAATTAGCCCATTCGATAGAGGAAAAAAAATGCTAAAATAAATTGATGAGTTCTTTTACAGTATAGTTCGTAATTACTATAATACATTACAGAGTAGCTATTGTTTGCTACAATTGTTAAGAACACCCATTGTTACAACGGTATCAACATTAGAAAAATTTAATTTTTCAAACAATGTCACCGTCGGGATACGATGGAAAGATTCGGGGTTCGTATCCCGACGGTGACATTGTTTGAATTTTTCTAATGTTGATAGCGTTGTAATAATGGGTGTTCTTAACAATTGTAGCAAACAATAGCTACTCTGTAATGCTAAAATAAATGTTTGAACCGTATTTCAATTTGAGCCGTTTTTATCGTGATAATAATCGTTTTTTACCGCTGGCATTAGCATTAGCCGACATACCAGGGGGTCTGATTTATGTTTCAGTGTTAGGTGTGTGTGTTTCATAAAGCGATGAAAATTGACACTTGGCGTTATCTAACATTTGTTTTTTTTCTATCTTCAAAAATAACGGAGATATAAGGATGGCTACTTTAAAATGGGGCACCTGTATATAGTAATGTCGACAAATACTTATACAAGCAATAGAATAACTCTCTAGTAAAACATTTGCTTCATAGCCGCAGGGCTACGGATTCGAGCCCCACGTTGATGAAAAAATATTTTTGTTTTTTTTATATTAATTTTTAATACCTCTATATGTACAGTATTAAATATTCTGTTTAATAAAAAATTTGAAAGCCTAAAGAGAACAAAAAAAAATTACAGGATTAAAAAATTCTAGCGCGATAAATTATTATAAACACTTTAATCTTTAATTGTTTAAGACTTTGTAAGTGTACATTAGTAGAGGAGCCCAAGCGGGGATTTCGGTAGTTACTCGAGCGCGTCAGATTAACATAAAGGGGGATACCTTGTACCCTGTTGAGTACCTCCACCATATATAGACCCTTTATATAGGGTAGCGCGTCTAGGGCAGCCGATCAGAATAGTAAAAAAAATCGATCGTTCGAAATACTCGAGCGCGTCAGATTAAGATAAGGTGGGTTAATTACATGCTGAAAAGTGTACATTTCAATAATCTGACCATTTGAGCGTAACGTAAGGGAGTGGGAGGGTCACAAACTTGCAAAAAAAACGCCACCTTGAAATATTCGAGCGCGATCGAATTTTTTTTTATTTTGACGGAAATAATTCAAGAATAACGGAAAAAATATAATCTGACGATTTCCTCAAGCCGAAGAAGCACAAATCGCCAATAAAGTTTAGTGCGTGCAGCTGCAGTGAAGCATGTATTCCCCAGTCCGCGCCTCTCATTCCCTTTCACGTTTTCTCTATCTCTTACTCTCTCGCACCGTCCTCACACCAGGGTTGCCAACTTGGGGCTTCCCCCCTAAATTTGGGGGGATAAAACTTAGAATGGAATTTTTTCGGGCCCTAATATTTTTGAGGGTAATTTTTGGGGACACAAAAAAACAAACCAAAAAACTAAAAATTTTATAAAAGACATTAAATGAATTACAAAGTAGGGGAGCTTGAACATTTTTTTGTAATTATTTTTTTTTACATTTTTGATAATTCGTACACGCTCCCCCCAAAACTAAAAAGGCATACATCATATAAACTTCTTCAAAGGGCTGGAGTGACATGGCATTTAGCCCTCTGGGTTCCCCTACAATCATTTATTATTGTTAACTTATCTTCATTTTTTTTTCAATTTGTCAGATTAAGAAAATCCCTCCAAATAATCGTTAGATTATGGGTCAGCATGACTTAAGACATCAAGCTGAATCGCCTGTATAAATAATCTGACGCGCTCGAGTATATCAAAATGGCGATTTTTTTGCATTTTCAAGAAGCCGCCACGAGCTTGCGTCATGTCCAAATCGTCAGTCTTTTGAATGGGAGCTTTTTTCGGGTTCACTGAACATCCCCTTTGAATATCTGACGCGCTCGAATAACTTTCTTTTTTCGTTTACAACCCTTCCGTACAGCCACCCCCACCATGCAAACTGTCAGGCTTAACATACCTCCAATATCAGAGACACGCGGCGCATAATATACACTATGAATATCTGACGCGCTCGAATATTTCCATGTGACTATTTTTTTTACATTTTTGAAAGCCTGCAGACGCTTCCCCCACCGGTGAAAGGATGTACATCATATAACCTTTTTTTATTTCTACCATCTAATCTTCAAAATCCAATAGGTCCCTACGACGCTTGAGTAACTACTAATTTAGCATTATGGCCTCTCCTACTACAACCATTTGGCTATAGAACAGACAAGTGGGGAGTTTATAGCACGGAACACGAATTACGCAACTATAATAGCTTGCACTTAACCAATTAAAAAAAAATTCTCAGTAAGAACTCCTGCTTTTGGTGCCTATAATACCTATAGCGTTCTGACCAAATTTTTCGCAGTAGAAGTTACATTGAAAAAAATATTTTGAAGCATGGCAGTCATAACAACAATCTATATTTTGAGTGTCCCTTCTGTTTATAATATTGTAAAAAAATATTGGACACCTTTTAATATATGGTTATGTTTTAAGTATTTAAATTCCATGAAATACGAAGTTTCCATTAATATTTTTCTTTAAAAATACTGAAATTGTGTATTGTAAATATTTATTGTATTCTAATGTTGAAACAACAATAATCATTGTTCCTTAGTTTATATTTTATTTATCTAAACTTCCGTTGTACATATTTCCGCAATGATTTTATGCGTAATCTTTATTTACTTACTTTTATTTTCAATTTAATTATACTATGTACACTGTACATAATAATTAATAGATATAATATGTCTATTTAATTATATAGGTACTATCTTTAATATAACAAATGTCTGCAGTCTGCATTCAATTAAATAATCTGATATATAATGAAATATTTTTGACGTATTTCTTAATATACAGTAGAATCCGGATATAACGATTATCGTACTAGCCGGACGACGCACAAAACGGCCTGAAATTTCAACTGGCGAAGCCGAAGACTAGTAGCTAGTAAAATAATGACACGAAGTATAACGCATTGTTTCATCGAAAGGTGAAAAAATACTAAGTGATTTACTCGGGAATAATATAGCGTGCATCTGGGAAGGAAGGGAGTGGGGATAAAGTGAAGTATTTGTTCTCGAAATTATGATTAATGTGTTTTGAAACGCGCGTCGTTCTAACCGAACGATTTCTAACAAATTATGTCGCTCAAAGCGGTTGATCTCTTTAACCGGAGTCATACTAAACGGATAGATATTATACTTTCGCAGTTTGTTTTATGAAAACCAAACTTGAGGCTGCATTTACGTCGTTAAAAGCGGTTGGCCGTTATAAACGAAGCCGTGCTATCTGGATTCTACTGTATCTGCAATAAGTACCCAAAATTTCAAATCGGTTTACTAACTCGTTTATAAAATTTATAAATATGAAATTAATATGGTGGTCTAAATTCTATCGTAAAGAACTCCTCATTTACTCCGCTAATTTTTTAACAGTGCATGAACGTAAGCAATGAATGTTTTATTTAAACTGTGACTGAAATGTTTCCAATCGATTTAGTCGCTCTTTTGATTATCCGCATCTAGCAAATATACAAAAACGGTTGGTTCCTCTTTTTTAAATGCTTTTATTTGACTCCGTATATTTCTTTAGATCATATCTTTGTTTCAAATCTTGAGACAGCTTTTTCGACTACTTCCCGTTATCCGATTGAATTGAAATTTTGCACACGTATGTAGATCCGATGACAATAGGATATTATAATAACTAACTGACCGTACCGGTTTGTCCAGATGCAAATCAAACTAAAAACTTGAAAATAAAAATAGGTAAAAAAAATTTTAAGTTAAACGCTTTTATTGTACAATCGATAATGTACTAAAACTAGAAAATAAATACGAGTAACCCTAGGGAGCTTTGATTAAATTAAAATAAAATGGTGGGGGGCATTTATAGTTACATTATGGTTGAAGAAGACAGTCGAAAGCTAAATATGATTTCCAAACTCATATACAAATGAAAGTTGTCTACTAAATGTCTACCACGATTTTATTTTAGTTTAATTAAAGCCCCCTGTGGTGACTATTGTTTATTTTATAGTTTTTACTACATTATCGTTTGTACAATAAAAGCGTTTAATAAAAAATAAAGAATAGTTACTTCTTACCACAACAGTTTTATTAGCGGATGTACATTTCGGGAGCTATACTCTCATCTTCAGCAAACACTAAAGTTTAAGACGTGTAAAACTGTAGTGGTAAGAAGTAACTATTCTTTATTTTTTTATTTTTGTTTCAACCACAGTGCTCTTAATATTTGTCAAAAACGTTTAACTTAAAAGTTTTTTTTATCTATTTTTATTTAATATTTACTTCAGTATAAATTAATATTTAGGTACTATACATAGACCACGTTCAATATTTCAACTGGAAACAAATTTATTCTCAAAATTCGAAATTTCTCGCCATTATAACGTGTCAATTTAAAATGCAAATTGTATTTTCACAATTAACAATCATGTTTCTATTTGATTTTACTTCTATTCAATTTTATTAGAAAAATGTTCGAAAAAAATATCGTCGACTTATTAAAAGTAAAATCTGTAGGTAATTTAAAAACACACTTAGCAATGTACTAACTACGGTTCACTTAGTCACTCGCAAAAAAAAAAAAACAATACATCGGGTAAGCTAGAACACACGACTGTATATACAGGGTGTCGCCTTAACTTAACAGTAATTAATGAAGTTTTACTGAAGAGCACGCGCTAACGATTAGATAGTAAGACCAGTACAAGCAGCACCAGTGACAAATTCATCGGATTGCCCCCCCCCCTTAAAATAAAAAAGCGTCACGTTGTAGTTTCATCATTATAAATCACGAAGTAAAGTAGATATTAATTGTATAATTCGTGTATGTTCTTGAGTTAATATACCTAATAGTGATGTGTCCACATGACTCTTTATTGGGAGCTGACTCCGTGCGCTCCACTTACTAAAAAGAGTCGCTCAGAGCGAGTCATTCAAAGGAGCGACACTAGACAGTACGCACTACACAAAAGTGCAGACTGCAGAGGTGTGAAGTGTGAACTGTCATCATGCATGATCAGGAGTCACCTAGCATTGCACAGCACAATACACACACTCAGCTCTAAGCTCATTTTAATATGATTCTGATCTTATATTATTCGCATTTCGGATAAACTATAAAGTACAATAAAAGCCTAACAATAATAATGTTTATTGTTACAATATTATATCTTTGTCAACGACGTCAATGTGAATGGTTTAAGCCACTGTAAGCTTAGTACAATTACACTTACAGTGTGTCATTCAACAAAAAATAACTCCGTACGTGCAAAATTCACTAGTGCCTCTGTGTGCGCTCTGTAAATGTGCGAATGCAACAGTACAGAATAGCTCAGCACAGAACAATGGCGCTCGGAGTGAGTTTATTGCATAAATTGCGTAATAGATTAGAATATCATTGTTCTTAAAGATGTGTCGACAAGTTTCTCTACGTTTTAAGTTAAAAATTAACCTTATTATTTTCTTTTGAATGATAAATATTCGGTCTTTATATCTTTCGACATTCCCCAGATAATAATAGCATAATTGATTGTAGACGCAATGTAGTCGAAAATGAATATCGAAATCCTAGGACAAGTTTCGGTAACGACCGTGTATGAAAAAACATTCGTGTATCATGAAAATCTCGAGAAATCAGTTGCGATTCTCGAAATGGATGCCCCAATTTATAGAACACTCTGTATAATAAAATACGTACAGACGTAACGTCAATGTTACAAATGAACACACACAAAACATACCTTTGCAGTGTTTATATTGTAATTTGCGAGTGGTCCGGTGTCCAGTATCGTTATAGTCGCGTTAAGATTCGCGTAAAAATTATTGCTCTTCACCACCTATAAATACGCTCCACATGTGTCAAATATTGTGTCAAGTTCATTTCGATCGTTCGCGAATTGACGTTATTGAATAATCGGTTACACTTAATCAAAAGTATTAATATTATGGTATTGTGGTTGATATTGTTATTGAAGTAAAACATCTTTGGGCGCGTTTTGTGAATTTGTGTCCGGAAATTTTGTGAGGTTTTTGCGCGGCCTACTAAGTTTATTTAAACAGTATAGCGCATCTATACATACTATTAAGAAATCTTTGTATATACAGAAACGAATTAGAAACTCCACATACTGCGAGAGTTGTTTTTTTTTTATGAATTATACAAAAGTTAGTTGAATGAATACAAATAAATAAATTAGTACCTTAGTTTGTAATTTTACAGTTTTAATGATCTCTAGAGCGAATTTACAGTTTTCGTAATTTTTTTTCCGAATAATTATCTGTGAAAACTCAGTAAACCTAATATATGTATTGTTTATAGGTTTTACTTTAACCGCGCGTAAAGATTATGCCCACATTTTTTTTATATTTATGTAATCAATACAAATTATTAGAATAAAAAACTGAATGGTACCTATGTGATAACTTCCGATAAATACATTTATCAGTAATCAGTAAATTTTGTATTGTAATGGCATATTTTTTAAATTAAATGTAAATATTTAATATAACGATAAACATTTTTTCAAATTTTTTAGAAAAAAGTATTCATTCACCTGTCAGATTCAAGAATTACTTATTTCAAATATGTCAGGTCTGACACATTAATTAATATGTAGATATTCTTTTGAATCTGTTGAGTAAAATATATTTTCAACAATTGTTATTTTTGTTTAAAAAAATTTTCGAGAAAGTTTTTCAAAAGTATTAGGTATATAGGTAATTATTATAAAATAAATAATAGTTACAGAGATTCATTAAATTTATAATATTTAATTGTTATAAAAATACCAATCACTATTACCACTTTTAATTAATAAAGTTTACAAATATGAAAGCAATTACTTTTTAAACATAAATAAGTTATTTTATAACAATAATATAACTATGCAAAATACTCCTCTAAATATTACGTAACCATAAAAAATATTATTTGTGATTTATATTAACTTATAATAATACATATAGACTAAATAAATGAATAACGTCAAGACGTTTGTAGCTATTTTAGTCGCTTGTTAATTCAATAATTTATTGGAAATAATTTACAGGTAAGTCACTATTAACTATAGTATTGCCTAATAGTAAAAGTGTTCCCATCTCACCGACATCTTTTTGACTACATTATTTCGAATACTCAATTTTGATGTTCAGTTTGGTGCAATATTACCTTTTGAAAGGCAAACAATGCTCAATACAAAGCTTCAAACGTGAAACGATCTCATATACGTCATTTTTTGTACAACAATGTTTAAAATAATTCATTTTGGGGTACATTTCAAGAAGCGAAATATCAATTATAAAGAGACAAATGGAGAATCTGGTCTATAGCTTGGATCATTCAAATGTAGCTTCAAAAGTTCACATATTATGCCACCTTTTAAATAAAATTGTGTAGAATAATCAGTTTTGGGTTTATTCTCAGGATGCGATATATCACTTTTTGAAAGACAAACCACAAATCCGTTTAAGTATGCAAGTATGTTTGAAAAGGACTGTTCAAATATTTTACCATTCCAACCCACAAGTGGGGAATGGTACTAGTTTAGGTCAAAAATCACTTTTCAAAAATTTTACAATATATTTTCGTTTTGAGGTCCCCCGAATCCAAAAAACATATTTAAAAAACTCAGTGCGTCTGTTTTCTGTTAGTCTGTTTGTCTGTTAGTCTGTTTGTCTGTTTGTCTGTTAATCTGTTAGTCTGTTTATCTGTGAACACGATACAGATCAAACGGATGAGCGGATTGAATCCAAATTTTGGGAGGATGTTTGGTATGCAAATATGAAGAGCCCTGTTGTTTTTGGGGAAAATCGGCGCATGCGCAGAAGAGATATATTATGCTATAACGGTGTTTTTTTATATAATAATGGTATACTTTTCATAACGGCTTGTTATTCTATTTATTTTTTCAAGAAAGTTTCGTTAAAACAATTTTTTTTAAACTTTATAGTTTCGGAAATATTTTTAAAATTAAAAAAAAAAAGCCGCTCTTTTGTTTTATGGATCTGTCAGAAATAAACTAGTTCGGCATGCTTTGAATTTTGATTAATTTTTACATGATGTGGAACATATTATGTAGGTAACCATGGCAACGATTAGCAAATATATTTAATACTACTCATTACCCGCGTCACCTCCCGCGATATCATAAATTTTATTTTCTTTATTATAATCAAATGTTAACATTTTTGTTGTTGGAATGGTCCCGTAACCCAATTGGATATATAAAAACTAAAAGACTTTATTCAGTTATTAAGGAAATTTTAAAAACAAACCGCTGAAAATGTTGCAAAGATACTTTATCAGATAAATTGGTAATGATTTGCCAAATCAAATTTTATTAGCAATTTTTAGTTAACTCAAAAACAATTCAACTGCGGTCAAGAATGTCGAAAACTAGTGGAAAATTATACAATTCTGTAAATGTTTAATTCATATGATTTATATGATAAAATCAAACTTATGAAGCGTTGATTTCTTTTATATTGCACAGCCAATATTTTCTATATTAACATTATAAAGAGGCAAAGTTTGTAAGTTTAGATGTGAGAAGTAACCTTCGAAACTACTCATCCGATTTCAAAAAATTTTTCTCCAATATTTAGAATGGACTTTCAGGATGAACATAGGCTGTATATTATCCCGTTGAAATTAAATCGTTTTTCGTGGACACCAATTTTGCAACGCAAGTCGATGAAAAAACGGTGGCTATCTACAAATTCGGGCTAAGCCGAACCGGGCCACTAGCGTTACATAAAGGGTTAAATTTCAATTTTAAGTTAATTCCGAGACCTTTATCGGCGGTTTTTGATGTAATTTGTTTTTAATCCCTAAATGCAATCCTAAATACAATTAAAAAGGTTTCGAGCGATAATGGATTTTCATACGTGTACCAAATTTTGTTTAAATTTATTAAGTCTTTCGAGAAGTTATCACGCATATTACATATTGGCATCATTAACAATTTCCAACCAACGCAACGTCAATAGTGTATGTGCCATATAGCTATAAGAAAATACACTAATTAATTATATTTAATTAATTGATACTTCGTTAAGATACAAATCAATACCCC
Source organism: Xanthostigma xanthostigma (assembly GCA_963575645.1). Taxonomy (NCBI): domain Eukaryota; kingdom Metazoa; phylum Arthropoda; class Insecta; order Raphidioptera; family Raphidiidae; genus Xanthostigma; species Xanthostigma xanthostigma. Next base: position 19,678,795 of record OY754467.1, read on the forward strand.
TATTCAAAATGTCTCACATTTTTAAAATTTCAAGGAAATATTTTTTATAAATAAAAACCTTGCTGGCATTATTATGGCATTTTCTTTAATTTAAATTATTTTATCTGTATGCAAAATACGTACACGGTCCCTTATTAATATTTTATTCAGTAAACAATCTTAAATTAAATATCAGTCAAGTTCTTCGTCGTCCGACCTCAACAACACTTTCATTGTCGATGTCACAGACCAGATATGCATCAGTGAATGCCACTTTAATGTTAAATATGCAGAAAGAATGTTTGTCAAATATTAAATACAATCGAATTCCGATTATCCAACATAAACATACTAGATGTTGGATAAACGAAGATGTTGGATAAATACAACGGATGTGGATTGAAAGAAACAAAAATTGGATGCATATTTTCTTTACGTTCGGGAAACGTGTTTATTCTGTAGGTAATACTGTAGAATAACCGTTATTATAGATATATTTTGACTTTGGTGCAAAAAAATGTGTTAAAAACACGTCAACGCGTATTATTAATAATAATTAGAGGGCATTTTTTATCTATTAAAAGACTTTACATGAATAGAAATACTAGTCTTGAATTTAATGTTCGTCTTTTGGGTGATTGTTTCTAGTTTCTAAATATAACCTACAAAAAATTGTTTCTATTTTTAGACCTTTTTAGTATAAAAAAATTGAACGAAAATATCTTTATTTCTTGTAAAACCAACGATTTTTTTCTTCTCATATCTTTCAACAATATAGAAAATCAAACTAAGAAATTAAAATAAAAATATTTCGGCCTTAAAAGAACAATCAGCACCTCAATATATGTGCACAAACCGAAAATCAATCAAATCCAACAATAAATAACAAAATTGGTGTTTGGGGACGTCACATATTGGGTTTTGATTGTTTTCGAGTGCAAAATGCTAATTATAGCCCCGAAATCGTATTGAATATGTATTCAAAAGAAATCAATCCAGACCATTAAAAATAGAGGATATAGAAATGTTGACCAGCATACTGACATTTGAGGGTCGCTGGGTAAATTTTTTGTGGCTTAATTTTGTAAAATGACCCTTTGAAATATGCTCGTTCATCGAGCAAAATGTCAAGTGAGTAGTTACTAAGGCTAGTAAAATAAAGATGATTTGACCCTAAACATTTCCACACAATAGTAAAAAGGTGCAAAGAGGGAACATTTATATAAGTATGATACACAGTCTGTCAAAATTGCATCTTCGTGCGATGACTGGAACTTGTAAAAAAGATTTAAAAAACTGTGTATCATCAGTTTTTTGCTTGTATCTTGTCAAAATTCACTATTGTAACCATGGAAAAGTTCTTCTAAATTTCGAATTAGTGAAAACAGTTCATCATTTTACTGGCCGTATGCAGTTGCGTTGAATAAATTTAATAGCTCAGATTTTTACGAATATTAGTAGTTAATCATTGCATTACTCCGCAAAATAAAACCTTGACATTCCGTGGAGTTATGAATGATATTTTGAATGCGTTTCGATAACACGAAATAAAATTAACACAACATAATTCATGCATGAGAATACATAATATACATGATTGTATTCAGTAAGTAATTTTAAAAAACAAACACAGAAAAACAAAAAAAAATTCTTGTAAAATGATATAATTGGCAACAATTTAATATATTCTTTATGAATAATTAATTTATAGAAGATGATGAGCCCAAAGTATGCACCAGTTTGATATTTAAAAAGTCAGTTATTTATTTTTACCAATGGATAGATGAATACTGAATACTAAACTATTTGACTTTGTTGAGAATTGAGTTGACAAACTTTATAAAAAATAAATTTGCCACGTAATAATTTCACATAGAATTAGAAATTAATGATTCTCGAATTTTTTTTTACTTGTGATATGAGACCTTCCTTGGTGCCAAATTTTAAGATTCTTGGTCAACGGAAAGAACCCAATAAGTTTTGATTAGTATCGAATGAGGCACAAAATACGTGATTTTTTAAAATCTTTTTATTGCTTGCGCTTTTTACAGGACTGTGGGGTTGTGGATATTAGTATTTGATAATAATTTCAACTTGACATCTATAGCCGTTCCTTAGATAAAGGCTGTTTTAGAGACAGACAGACAATAAATTTATTCCATAAGGCAGACATGTTAAACTCATATGATATTACGGGCCATATTATCTATTTTGTATCTAAGTTGGGGGCCGCATGTTTTAATGTTAAAAAATATTAATAAAATACGATCGTTAGAATGATTATATTATTAAACTCAATGTTTTTTTAACGTGTCGGCGGGCCACAATCACTTATTGGCGGGCCGCGTGTTTGACATCATTACCATAAGGTTTTCGTTTTTTTTTATCTTGAAAAAAGAAATCCCAAAAAAAGTCATAAAGGGACAAAACACGAATATTGTACTTACTATCTTAGTATTCGGTGTCACCAAAAGTTCCATCTCCCTTCAAGAAATTCACAGATATAGATTTATCGGTTTTATACTAGTATAAAAATTTGTTAAAATCGTGTCAAAACACATATTTAGTTATATTAAGAAATATTGGCTTCTAAAATTTGTTTTCCTACGTGAAACTGTCTTTAATCAGATATTCGTGCTTTTAGTTATTTTTTTTGAAAATCTGGATTTTTTGTTTATCGTTCTTAATGACAGCTTGTTAAAAAGTTGTAGTGTACTGAAGCAATTATGGACATTTAGATACGTTATTTTTTTGTATGAAACAATAGAACTATACCTAAGATCTTTTTATAAATTCAATTTCCTTCTCAGACGCTGTGAACTACCCTCCGAAAATTTGTAATTTTTATTTTCAATAATTTCTAAAATACGTAGTAATATTCCAATGAATCTAACGTTTCATTTCTTAAGGGTTATGTCAGTTCACAAACGATTTATTCAAGTTTTAAAGTTAGGCGTTTTTGAAAAAAACATTCTGTATACCTAAACATTCTAAATGTTGATACAAATTAAGAACTCAGTTTTGACCATAAAAATTTTATAATTATTTAATAAAATTATTTAATGTGTTTTTAATTACCAGTCTAGCTTAATTCGAAAGTATATTAATTTAATTTACAAGTCTTCGTAATTTTAAATGAAAACCATGGTGGGAAAATTTTGTGCACAATAAATATTATAGAAATCGTGTTTAAATTTACAATTTCATATTTCTCCACGTGTTTTTTTCTTTTTCAAAATTTACAGCCGATAGATTTAGATTCTCGAATCGAGGGTTGTGTTAAAATTACCGACTCACAAAAATGATTCGTTTTTAAAGGACTTTTGTATCTTGCAAAATATATCACCGAGAACATAAATGTGAAAATAAGACAAGTTCAATATAAAAAACAAGTGAGTTTGCTAACTTTTCTAAAAAAAAAGTGAGTTGTATAATATAAAACATCAAATCTTGCCAGGCGAAAACTTGACGCTCTCTTAGATCTCACTTTTTTTTTCGGCTAAGCTTGCAAACCTGCGTGTTCTTTGTATCAAGCTTGGCCCTTTTTTCACGTTTATGTATTTTGTTGGATTTTAATACTTTCTATGAAGTTATAATCTTATTTATTCTACTTGGATAATAAATACAGGTAATCAAGTCACATAAGTATATACAATATTTCACTATATCACACGACACATAAGCACCGACTAGACGCGAGTGGTCTTCGGACGACCGATTGATGCATTCGAATCAATACTCCCAGCACCGGCTATGAGTTTGTGAATTACAATGATCTACCAGTCAGTGAGTGAATGCCCAAAATTGTGATTTTTTGACACTCATGTCTTGGAAACTGTTCCACCTAGACGTACAAAATTTGGAATACTGTTTATTTATAGTATACTAGCGGTCTGCTCGGTTTCACCCGGGTGCAAAAGAACAAATGGGGGGAGGGACATGAGTACGCACATTCATCTTAGTTTATCAAGATGAATGTTGTGTCCAAATTTCATGATGATCGGAGTTACCATTCAAAAGTTTTTGTCGGACGGATAAATTTTGAGTTACATTTTGCAACATGTTTCATTGTTAATAACAATAATAATAACAAACTTTATTTAAAAAAACATGTATACATGTGTAAATAGCGTCACCAGTTGCATTAATTACAGAATTCTTCCAGGGAATAGTAAGTTTTTTTTATTAAATGTGTTTTTAACTTTTTTTTGAATTTTAGATTGTTTTCTATAGTTTTAATATCTTCAGGGATTTTATTGTGTATCCGTATCATAGCGTTACGGGTTCCTTTATATGTCACAGAAAGGTGTGAAAAATTAGTTTTTAAATGATTTAATTTATTACGGGTAGTGTATGTATGTTGTATTTGATTTGAACTGAATAAATGCGGAAACTGCCTGATAAACTTTGCAGATTCTAAGATATATAAACTGTAGACTGTAAGTACTGACAATTCTGGGAATAAATTACGACAGCTAGTACGAGGACCCACGTTCGCTATGATACGGATACATTTCTTTTGAAGTTTTAAAATTTTGATGGTATGCACCGAATTGCCCCAAAAAACGATTCCAAACTGCATAACCGAATGAAAGTAAGCATAATATACAGATATTAATATTTCAGTCGTTACACAGTTTTTTAAAACTCTGAGTATACGTATATATTGCTTTATTTAGCTTGGGTATGATTGAATTTATATATATGAATTTTAAAAGTTGGTAAATTTATTGAACTTCCCCTGATGAAGCCGTGCTGTGCATTATTAATCAATTGATGTTTGTCAACAAAGTTTACTAGTCTTCTTTTAATAACTGTTTCTAAAATTTTTGCGAAGTTTGAACACAGTGAAATTGGTCTATAATTGGAAGCATTTTGTTCGTCACCTTTTTTATGCAATGGAATGACAATATTTTTCTTTAGGCTATCGGGGAAAACACTCTCTTCTAAACAACAATTTACAATAGTACTGAGTATATTGCAAATGAGATGTGCAATTCTTTTTATAATTTTGATTGGAATTTCGTCCCATCCTACGCTATTTTTGTTTTTTAGATTCATGCATATATTTAGTATTTCATTACTATCAGTAGGTGACAAAAAAAATGTATGATGATTATTAATTATGTTTTTGTAACTAAAGTTTAAATCGGGGTTTGGAAGATTCATACTATTTATAATATTTATAAAAAAGTTATTAAAAATTGAAGGTATTATTGACAGATCAGTAACAATTTCACTGTTTTCATCTTCTTTTATTGTTGAGATTATTTTTTTGTTAAAATTTGTGTGTGTAATTTCTTTAACTATTACCCAACTTGTTTTAATTTTGTTCTCTGATTTATTTAATTTATGGTTATAAAAATCTAGTTTTTGTTTTGCTACTTCTGTTTTTATGTTTTGACAAATTTGTTTATAATAGCATTGTAGATCTTGCACGTTCATTGATTTTGCACGCATGCTTTTAATAAATAGGTATATTTCTTTTTTAAAAGCGGATAGCTGTTTAATTCTAGGGGTTATCCAATTTTTACTTATAATGTTGGTTTTACAATTTAATATTTTGGTTGTTTTTAGAAACACTAAATTAATATAGAATAAAAATATATTCAAAAATTCATCAAACATAATATGATTAACTGTATGTTTGGTAAATATACTTTCCCAAGTTTCGTTTTGCAATAGGCTACTAAATAAACATATATTTTTTTCCGTGTAACTTCTAATCGTTTTACAAATTTTAGTGGCTAATATAGGATTCGTATGCAATTCCAAGGTTAGAAGCCTATGATCAGATAAATCTATATCCCTGACACTTGCTTTATAATTTTTAAAATTACAAATTATATTGTCAATGCAAGTGGATGAAATATTAGTGACACGAGTTGCTTTATTAATTGTAAGGTGCAGATTGAAGAATATTAAAATATTTTTAAAATCTCTGATGGTGGCATTCTCATTAAAAAAATTTAGGTTAAAATCTCCGGCTATAATTATGGTTTCTTAAATTTAAAAATTTCAGTTAAACATTCATTAAATAGCTGCAAGAATTTTTCAATGTCGCCGCATGGGGCTCTGTAGATACTTAACACAATCATATTAGTTGGCTCTAGCAATTGCACTGCACAACATTCATAATCGCATTCACTATTTAGGTGCTTTATGTTATCTATATGTTACGGTTAATACAAGAAAGTAGTTTATTCGCGAATTAACCGGCTAATACCCGAATTAACCAACGTCAAGGATTGGCTAATTCGGGTAATTAGCCGATTAATTCGCGAATTAACTACTTTCTTGTATTAACCGTAACATATACATTTATATTTAGTTTTGGGGGATACGTATATACATACACCACCGTGTCGTTTTTTACTTCTAGTAAATTCAGCCGCTAGCTGTAAGTGTCTTATTTTAGTGGCAAGAGAGCTCTTCTGCTGACATCCAATGTTCACTAAAGCAGAACACGTCCGATATCAGTTCGCGTTCTTCTAGTTTGATTTCTAAATCGAGTATTTTATTTCGAAGTCCCTGTTGCACCACTCCTATTGGTCGTAGCGTGATATTATATAGCCTATAGCTTTCCTCGATAAATGGACTATCCAACAAAAAACATTTCAATTCGAACCAGTAGTTCCCGAGATAAGCGCGTTCAACCAAACAAACGAACTCTTCAGCTTTATATATTTATTTATAGATATCCGTAACCCCTCTGAAAAAATCAGTTGTGAAACGTAACTAACATCAGAAGTAAAATGGAGGTCGAAAAGAGCTCGAATTGGTATAGTTCAGAGTGCTTTGCATGTGCTATGATTTTCTTTGGGAAAGAAAACGCTAACTAATTAGCGCTTACTTAACGGGAGTCCCTTTTATTTATTTCTTCTTAGTTCAAATCGAACATACGACGAAACCTAACCTAGTGGGCTCTCATTTTCTAAACTGGGGTCCGTAAGTATGATTAAGCGATCTCATCTCTGGTGTATGTGAGCAAAGCCATCTGTATAAACGCCGTCCGACAAACAGGGATCTATAGTCGAACTCGAACGTAAGTTTGTAAGTGAACAAAGCTATAATTTAGATCAATGGGCGAACTGCGAACTGTATGAACACCGTCCGGCAAACCACGATTTACTGTATAGTAGTAGTAGTAAATAAATAAATTACTCCGTTTTATATTAACGGGGATCGTCAACCATTTTGCTAATCTCTTACGGATCCATAGCTGAAAAAGTTTAGAAAACGCTGGTCTACGGTGATAAAATTGTAACGCATTCTCCTATTCTTATACAATTTGTACGTGCCTTATTTATGTAATTTCTTTAAATCGTGTGACAGTGTGTCAAGTAATAGCAAGTGAAATTTATGATAATTCACCATAACTTGTTCTTAGTTTCAATTAATCAAAGTAGTGTTAGAGTGTTAGCAAATCATCCACACGCGATTGTCGCGTGATTTAGAAGTTGTAGGTGAAATCTAATATATTAGTGGGATTCTCCATTTATAACGCTTCCTTATTAATATTTCAATTGCAATTGTCTTAAATGATATCTATTTTACCAATGAATAAGATTTACTGACTGTCTTAGAGCAAATAGAGGATTACGGACTGGACTAATTAAATATTATCCGTCAAATATCGTCTACTGTTCTAAAGGTTGCTACACACGGCCTGTCAGTTTGAACTAAACAATCCGCCTGAAAGCCAGTGGCCGATGGACTGTCGATCCTCCAAACTATCGTGTGAATCTGAAAGATTCTTCAGTTTCAGCCATTGGCTCTACTGATGACAGTGCACTAGCTTTTTTTGGTCTGCTAGTCGCGTTAGGTAAAAAGAAACCCAGAAAGAAATGGAAAATATGATGTAAACACTGGCTGAAAAAAGCGACGCATTTTCTCGTATGAATTTTTTGAATGAATTAAAATTAGTTCCGAAAGACTGGCACAATTGTTTACGAATGGATGAAGATACATATCTGCAGCTTGTACATTAATAGTGTCTTTGGTAGAAAGAAACAATACAATGATAAGTGACCTGGCAGGCGGCCATACTATACACACGTTCAGATTCACCTGCGATTTCGTCAGGTCTGCCGAATGTATGAAAATATTTTTTATTTTTCTCCGGCCGCCTGAACAGTCTTAACTGACAATCCGACCGGAGTATATACACGTTCAGGCGACCAGCCTTCAAACTGACAGTACTGCCGGATCTTGCACGTGTGTAGCCACCTAAATGCCATATTCAATAATGCTATACTGCTATCTATGATGCTATCTCAGTCTACGAAATAATGTTAAGTTCCTCTAACTCCTAACCGAAGCATGGGGCCTCTGCGAAAATGTTGAATCCAATCAACTGACTTTGCTATATTTTTGACTTGAAGCCAGTTTGTTCCTTGTTCCATAACTTCTCCACGAACAGTTTTTCTCCAGGATATTCTTGGTCTTCTTGGGTTCCAATCCAAGGACTTCTTCGCTATGTCGTCATCTGTCTAGCGTATCGTGTGTCCTATCCAATTCCATTTCATACGTTGTACATCTATCTAGGTTTCTTCAATGGCACACAGGTTTCCGAAGTTCGCTGTTCGAGACGTGTTCGTACCATTTCTGAGACATTTGTTTATGAACATTTGCACTGAAGTTGTTATGACTATTGTCACCTTCTCAGATCCATACAGAAGGACTAACTTGACATTCGAGTTAAAAATACATAACTTTGTTCTTTCAAAAATCATGTTTGAATGCCAAATACGATTTAAATTTCTGAACGTTTGGAACGCTTTTTTGAATCTGCTATCTATATCCGCTTCTGCTCCTCCACATTGCTGATTATACTGCCTAACCAAATTCGCCCACTTCTTTAATACGTATATTGTTTACTAGCGGTCCCGCCCGGTTTCACCCGGGTGCAAAAGAACGAATGGGGAAGGAAGGGACATGAGTACACACATTCATCTTAGTTTACCGAGATTAATGTTGTGTCCAAATTTCATGATGATCGGAGTTATCGTTCAAAAATTTTTGTCGATAAAGAGCAGTATTTAAACTTTTTTGACGTGATAACGTCTTATAAATTGATGAATCACCAATCTTATAAATTGATAAAACACCGGCTGCATGCACGAAAAAGTGTAACGTTCCTAACGTAACGTTCGTAACGTTCCACCTGACCCTGTGTTTGCTAATTTCTCGCTCAATTTAAATCAGATCGGTTTGAAACCAGTCTTAAACGAAAGAGGAGAACATTTTACATAGATTTCGTATAAGAGAATTTGCCTAAACAGTTTTTTTATACAAATTTATATAGAAAAATAGCTGTATAAATGCAATGTTGTCTAATGCATGGCGCGACGCGGTCGGTCGTCTTTGTTTGCCGTACATGGAAATTAGAAGATAACGTATGTCTTGTCTTAACATGAAAACGGCTGCATTTCTAATGTTTAATTCAATTTTTTGACATTAGTATTTTGAGAAATGCAACGCCTTCTAAGTTAACTATTGGAATAACTAATTATTAGAACATAATACCTACTTTGACAGTTGCAAACGTCATTTTTGACATTTCTTACCATTCCGACACCACGGATGATCGGATTGAAACCAAATTTTGGGAGGATGTTTGATATGCAATTATAAAGTGGTCTATTGTTTTTCGGGGAACATCGGCGCATGCGCAAAAGAGTATATCTTTTATAATGTTGTTTTATATAATAATAATATAGTTTTTATAACGGCTTATTATTCTATATATTTTTACTAGAAATTTTTGTAAATTTTCTTGGTGATAATCGGCGCATGCGCAAAAGATATTATACGCTATGATGTTTTTTATATAATAATAGTATACTTTTCATAACGGTTTAATTATTCTATATGTTTTACAAGAAAGTTTTGTAATTTATTTTTCGGGAAAATCGGCGCATGCGCAACAGAGATAGGTATATTCGGAGAAAGATGTACCTACCATTTAATGTTTTTGACGTGATAACGTCTTATAAATTGATGAAACACCAATCTTATAAATTGATGAAACACCGGCAGCATGTACAAAAAAGTGTCACGTTCCGAAATGTGTCCCGTTCCGAAATGTGTCACGTTCCGCCTGACTTAAATATGATATTCGAGCGGCAGATATCATCAACCGATTGAGATGAAAATTTGTATACACGTTTAGTTTGAATGACAATGCTTGGTTAGCTGTGTGACGTCACTCTAAATCCAATATGGCGGACTTATAAAGATGGCGGACTAATTTTATTATGCTTTCCTACAATATGGGTATCAAATGAAAAGACTTGCTGAGAATAACTCGAAAAATAAAGTGACGTCACTCTAAATCCAATATGGCGGACTTAAAAGATGGCGGGCTAATTTTATAATGCTTTCCTACAATATGGGTATCAAATGAAAGGGCTTGCTGAGAAGAACTCGAAAAATAAAGTGACGTCACTCTAAATCCAATATGGCGGACTTTTAAAGATGGCGGACTAATTTTATCATGCTTTCCTACAATATGGGTATCAAATGAAAGGTCTTGCTGAGAATAACTCGAAAAATAAAGTGACGTAACTCTAAATCCAATATGGCGGACTTCTAAAGATGGCGGACTAAGTTTTTGACGTCATAACGTCTTATAAATTGATGAAACACCAGCTGCACGCACGAAAAAGTGTAACGTTCCGTAACGTTCCGCCTGACCCTGTGCGTGCAAGCGAGAGCGCAGTAATGCATTATTAAATATGATATTCGAGCGGAATACGTTATCACGTAAAACTATCGTCCGTAAATCGACTTTACAGACAACCAATTTTTTTAGTTAATAATTTTTTTTAAATGAATTAAATAAAATTTAAATAAATTTAAATGTAAGCCTTAGAAGAAAGCAATGTAAAAAATAAAAAAAAAATAAAAATATATTCACCCAACGTGGGGCTCGAACCCACGACCCTGATATTGACAGTCGTATGCGCTACCGATTGATCTACCTGATGTTGTGTTCTTTCATCACTAATATGAGTATATCTAGTTAGGGCATTTTACATGAATAGAAGTTTATTTTTGAGATACTTTTTGCAACATTTTTCATTAAAGCTCCGTTCCTAATGGTCGTAGCGTAATATTATATAGCCTTCCTCGGTAAATGGGCTATATCCAACAAAAAAATTTTTATTCAATTTGAACCAGTAGTTCCTGAGATTAGCGCGTTCAAACAAACAAACAAACAAACTCTTCAGCTTTATATATTAGTATAGATTACTAGTTGTTACTAAGATTACGAGTTATACTTGCTTTTGATTAATTATTTTTTTTCAAAATGATCGGTTGATCGGCAAGTTCGGGATTTAAACGATCTATTAAAACCTTATTAGCGTAACTCAAAGGCAGTTTGACTTTCCATTTTTATACCGAGAAATGGCGTAATATAATCCTACACTATATAATTATTAAACGTGTTTTTTCCGAAAACGGCTCCAGCGATTTGGATGAAATTTACTGAATACGAATTTCGGGGCACAAATAATTGATCTACAATGTTGACAACGATTTTTGTATCAAATTGACGACGTAGTAAAAATGGCTTGATCATTATTTTGCTAATCACTGTAAATAAATTGTTGCATGATTGACTTGATCAGTTTAAAAAATCAATAAATTAATCGTAAAGCTTGTGTCCTTCAATAGATGACAATCACGCTTAAAAAAATTATATCTGCAGTTTGAAGTAATCATTTTTTTTAATTGCGCAAAAACGTTCATTGTATTTGTGACTTGCAATATAGCGACAGTGAAGGGATATTTTAAAATAACTTTTGCTGAAAATTTTGAACAAATATATAAAAGACAGCTATTTTAAGTTTAAAAACTCGTAGACTAAATACGTCAATTAAACATTTCTATACTTAGTATCATTAGCAGCCCGGTCCGGTTTCGCCTGAATTTGTAGATTGCCTATTAAAGATAGACGTATTTGACTGCAATGATTATAACCGTATTTACCCCGCGTTTCCAGAGAATAACAGCCCCCTGTTATGAGAACATAATGAGACATATCGTCTAAAATCATCTCAAATATTTTATCTCGGTATTATTAGAATTCAAAAGAAATCTCTAACTAGGAGCAGTTGTACACTGCACGTCGTATGAAATCAAAAGTCCAATGCTAACTCGCGGTTTCACGGCTCATATGTGCCGGTAACATGTAACACAGGCGCGGGAGAAGAGGGAATACCAGTTTTCTTTCACAACAACACATTACAATTTTATATATAAATATATACCAAGAAATTAATTATTATAAGTTAAATAACTTTACGATAAAATAGTGAAATAAAACATAGCACTTCTGGAATCATATAACTTTTCGAAAAAAGTTTCATCAAAAGTCGTCAAAAATTCGTTCAAACACACAAACATACAAAGAATATTATATATGAGTATAGATATTGTAAAAAACTGCTTATTCATTAACAATTAATTAAGGTTTGTGTAATTATAACTACATAAGCCAGACATTACATAACAAAATAATAATTATAAACAATTAGAAAATAATAAGACAAAAATAACAATTTAAATGTTTTCTCAATTGTGTCGACGTTCAAAAAATTGAAATGACTGCAGGTCTACTCGGTTGTCATATATTTGTGAATTTCTTTCAACTCTTATATAGAAAATTTTTTAAACTTATGAATGAAATCTGGATACATTTTTTGACGCGACCTAAGCATTAGCTGGAAGCACTTGAGGAGGAAATGTCAACATATAAATATAAAAGTTCCTATAAGCATGGGTCCTGTTCTCAGAGATACCGGGGTAAACAAAATATTCAAATTACAATTTTTATTAAATTATTTATAGCAGGTAGGCTAGGTTTTATAGTTTTCAAAAATGCCACCGTTTACTTCTAAACACAAGTCAACTCTCTGATGAATAGCTCGGGTCGCTCTGTGAATGAATGCGGATCTTTTTTCTTATAATTAGAATTTATTATTCAATCGAATAATGCGTCTCAAGTATTTACTTTACTTGAATATACCAGTGATTTAAATCAGTTAATTTGAATATTTTGTCTACCCCTGTATCTCTGTACCGGTTGAGAATACGCCCCATGTTTATAGGAACTTTTATGTTTATTTTCAATCCCTGAATACTTACCTAAAATATTGATATTTTCTCCTGAATCATCCTTGTATACACTCTCTTTGCCTATAATGAGCCTGTCAGGCTTTTTGTATCCAGCGTACAGCCCAAACGGCTTAACCGATATGTAACAGTTTTTAACATCTCAAATCGTTATTTACTCATGCCTAAAAAATTTACCAAATATGTAATTTCATTAATTAAACATGACATCAAAGTCATTGTTTTGTTAAATTTCTATTGAGTGCTAAAATTTCTAAATTTTCTTGTCTGTTGCTTGTAAAAATTTTGAATATTTATGAGGCTTGACTTCTTTTACATAAAAAAAATAATATTACACTGTATAAAGAGTTAATTTTCGCTTTAAGTTCGCTTAAGTTGCAATTCCTATTTTCTGTTGAAAAATAATGACATTATGACAGTAATAGATTACGGATATTTATATACCTATATATAATTGTATAAATAAAGAAGACAGACTAACGATGAACTAGAATATGAATAAACTTACCACAGAATACAGATAACTCCACAAAATTCCTTGGACTAGTATTGGATCAACATCTAAATTGGAAAAGGCACATTGAAGAAACCTGCAACAAAATAAGCTGCTATATATTTGCACTCCGAATACTTACCCAAACGGTTGACATACAAACCTGTCTGAATGCAACTACTCCTACGTGTACTCGAGAATGCGATATGGAATAATCTTCTGGGGAAACTCCACGCACGTAAATAAAATGTTCATTCTACAAAAAAAAATATATTAGAATTATATTCAATATAAAACAGAGACACCTGCAAAAAAATATTTAAAAAAAATAAGATACTTACCTTACCGTCAATATATAGGTATATTAGAATGTGCCGTATACAGTATGTAAACGCGTAAGGTGCACATAGAGAAATTAGTATTGGGAAAAAATACTTGGATCAAAGTTAGCCATGACTGCTTTAATTGTTATTTCTATTGAATTATCGTGGTAATCTTGAGGTTTTCTATTTTATTTTGATTTATTTTTATTTTACTTGGCTTTTTTAATAATAAAAAGCTCTTATAAATCATTATTTTAATTTTTTTGTACAAAAATAAAACAAAAAAAACAACTCCATCTGTTTGGAAACATTCATTCAAAAATTGTCTGACTGATATGACGTATGCGTGTAGGTAAATCAGTGACCCGATGTCTTTAGGTTCAACACGAATAGGCGGAGATATTTGATCTCGCACCATATTTAAGTATTTTTGGGAATTTAATGTCCCATTAATAAAAAAAATCCGATTATGTTGTAATCATTTGAATATTTTCTTCGGTAGTATACACATTCATTTTGCAAAAGAATATTATCTGTCAAATTGAAAAACAAGATTTCAAGGCTCACTCTGATCCAGTCATTTTTTCCCAATGTTAATTTCCCTATCTGCACCTTACGTGTTTACCTACTGTATGTAAAAAAAAAAACTATAAAGATTTTGAACAACTTAGCCATGCACACAATACCAGAGGAAGAAGACAAATGACAAATATACACATTAAACTGAGTCTTATACAGAGAAGCCTGACTTTTCAAGTAATAAAATATTCAATAAAATTCCAGATAGTATTAAAAGATTACCAATAAAAACTTTTGAAAACAAATTTAATCAAATATTAATACAAAAATCATACTACACGACCCAAGGATATCTAAATGATTCATTATTTTAAATATTGTATTTTAATTGTTTTTTTTTATTTTTAATTTTAAATGTCTTGACATATTCTATGCTGTAAGGCCAATTGAATAAATATATATTCGAAAACGAGGAATGTTTTTGTATATATTTGTAAATATTTTGTAAAAAAATGACGGTGTTTTGTCAAAAGAATTTGCTCAAATCTATTAGGTCAGGAATACCTGCCCTGTAGTCGTTTTCATAGACACGTCCTTAATGAAATACATTTTTCATAATTTTCCGATAACACAAAATATATCTATCTATCTATAATTATATAAAAAGAATAATTTTACACCCGAGTAACACCGGGCCGGGCCGCTAGTTCTTGTATAAAGTAGGTAGATACTTTAAATAAGTAGGGTAGAGGACCGATTAATCACATTTAATGTAGGTAGTATGGGTAACGGAAGGTTTATATAATTGAACTAGCTGTCACCCGTGGTTTTGCATTGAAACACGGATGCATTTCCATTAATTGGCATAGTTACTCCTTTCTCCCCCTAATAAATTTCAAAATTGATGACATTTACATGATCAACGTCCTGACAATCCTTGAAAATGACACCCATGTTGAATTTTGGACTATTTCACCCTCTGGAGGGGTTGTTTTTGAAAAAGCATGAAATACGTGCTTATTTATTTGTTGATAGTAGTAATCCTGCGCATTTTCGAATTGATACCTCTATCTTATATGATTTCTCCATGCAAATTTTGAACCCCCCTTACACCTTTTTAGGAGTTAAATTTTTTGAAATCTGTTCTTAACGGATGCCTACGTCATAATAACTATATGTGTGTATAACTCAGCGGTTGAGCGTCTATAATTCACAATCTCTCTCTCTGTGCCAAACAGCCCAATCAACCCAGTGCAGTTTGAGCTGTGCGATAATAGATCAGTCAGTCACGGTTTCCGTTTACATATTTAGATTAATGGTGCCATTATGTATGGTTAATATAAGAATCTACAGTGCTGTTAATTTTTTGCCACTTTCTAATAAATTTAACATTACATAAGTTGACTGAAATTTAACAACGCTGTACACATCTTGCAGAGGTTACAGAATCGCTCCATACGAAAGAAAAAATGATTATTTGTCCTTTAACATCTATACGGGATGTTTTAAAATGACACGGCGCAATTGCAGGGAATTGTTCTACCTTGTATTGTGATCGTGTACAGTCCGATTAATTAGAAAATTATTTTAATTTAATTTTACATACACTTATATTAAAAAATACGATATATGTATATTGATACATGGCAATATTAAACAATTGAATTATAGTACCGGGTGAGTTTTATAACCTGGCACATCCAAATATCTCAAGAAGTAAACACTCTGGGGAAAAATATCTCGGATGAAAGTCAAATCATTCCATGGAGGAAAGACTTTGATGAAAAAATTATCCCACCCCCTGCCCATTTCCCTTGAGGGGGTGGGGGACCTTTGAAATGTTAAATGGGGACTCCTATTTTTATTGCGGATTCGGACTCCCCGACTAAAAATACAAAAGTTTCCAAACACTTTACAAGAAATTGTAAAATTGACTCAGCAGATGTTGTCGATTTGACCAATTTTTGACTTGTCAGTCCAACACAGCCCAGTCGGGGAGTCCGAATCCGCGATAAAAAATATCCATTTATCATTTTAAAGTTCCCCCTCCCCGTAAAATAGGTACAAGAAAAGGTTTACCAGCATTTAAAAATGTAAAATCAGTATAATATGAGACTGATTTCTTTAATTTTAAAGTTTTCTTTTCTCATAACCTTAGAAAAGTTTTAGATTTCAGTAACAAATAAATGATTAGTAAGTTGAAGACTACTACAAGTGTGATATTATTATTTGATAACAAATAAATTATTTTTTATATTCCTTCTTAATGTCGAATAATAAACACGAGTTATTCGACTATTCGTTATAAAAACTATTCGCGGCATCTCTAGTCGGTAATTACTTGTCGCAGCAGTAAACTCTCCAAATGTAAACTCCGCTTTAGATAGCTTAATCACGGTAGGCGCAACTGAACAGTGGCTATATTGCATCATTGCTATATAGATTCGACTTAAAGATTCCGCTACTTTATTTTTTCGATACCGAGATCTGAGACGGAGTGCATTGATTGCCAATGTAAAAAACTTTCTACGGCAGTCTTATGTCAATCTAATTTCAACAGTACCCACACCAGCACGTGCGTAGTGTTAGACATTACTGCTTCTAAAACATAGAGCCTTGAAAAGTCATGAGTTCTTTGAGAAGGAAGATATCAATCAAAATAATAATAATACATAATATTATAATATATGTATACATAATGCAACTGGATATAACTAAATGTAATGTACATCAAGTATATATAAAACCATCTTAGTTCACGTGTTGGGCCAATGTCATTATCATGGTTGTCCCTCGGTTCGTTAATTAATATAAGTACCTATTTATTATACAAGCTGTATCTGCTGTGTAGAGTGTAAACGGTTATCACTTCTATTCAAAACGATTACAATTAATATGAGAAATATTGCCAGAAGGATAAAGCGATGATGCAAACTATACTAATACTAGCGGCCCTGTACGTGCTTCGCTACGTATAAAGTGAAATAATAAAACAATTTAATTGGAACATCTATCTATCTATAATCTATCTATTTTATTAATTGCTAGCTATTTTAAAATATACATGGGCGTATATGTGTGTATGTCGAGCACTCCGGCTGCGCCGTCGTGCTCGAAAAAAAATAGCGTAAAGTATTCGTGGATAACTGGTCTTTAAAACACTTGCTCTATTTCGAGCACTCCGGCTGCGCCGTCGTGCTCGATACCTTAACCTCAGCAACACGTGGTGGTTATGCTATTGAATTGTAGCTTATATGAAACGTTGCGCCATCTATTGAATATTCACTCAATCCAGTCAACAGGTATCGCCATCTGTTAGAATCCTTCGGAGCTGAGCACTCCGGCTGCGCCGTCGTGCTCGATACCTTAACCTCAGCAACACGTGGTGGTTATGCTATTGAATTGTAGCTTATATGAAACGTTGCGCCATCTATTGAATATTCACTCAATCCAGTCAACAGATAATTATGACTGTCAAGGAATAGACAAATAATTTGCAATAAAATAATATTGCGACTATAAATTGAAATGTAAGCTATCCTATCTTTCAAGTTGGGTCGAATTGCACACGGTGTGCAAATCAAATTTAAAATCGGTTCAGTAGTTTAGGAGTTCATCGCGGACACACAACGTGACACGTAATTTTTATATATAAAGATTATAAGTGCGATAGTAACACTCAGCTCCGGATCTAGAAGTGGGGCAAACCGGGGCACCCGCCCGGGGTGACAGTTTTAGGGGGCGCCAAAATTATAATACAATATGGTTGAAAACCACACCCTTTTTTCGATTTATACTCAATCTGCTTGTTTTCTGTTCACGAAAAATGCCAACCATTATATATGTGAGTTTTTTTAAGTAAATTTTCTCAAACGCTGGAGAGAGAGGGCGCCATTATCAAGTTGCTGCCCCGGTTCGAAAAAATCGTAGATCCAGGGCAGGTCTGTTGCCTGTCACAGCCAAATCACTGGTTCGATTGTGATGAAATTTAATCTGTATATAGTTTAAACTCTGAGGAAAGACATAAACTAACTTTTTTCAAAAATTAACCCCAACGGAGGATTAAATGTCTTCTCATAAATTAAGATTAAAAATGGGTGTTACGGTACTTTTACCGCGAAATCTTGATGCGTCTAAATTGTGTAACGCTACACGTTTACAAGTTTCTCATCTGGATAGAAATATTGTTAGGGTCATTATAATTAGTGGCAAATCTACAGGAGACAGTGTTTTAATACCATAATATTGTCAGTACTATATTACGTAATAGCTTACGCAATATAAAGTGAATCGACATTTTCAATATTTGCGCGCATATAATCCGCGGTTGAGAGGCAAAACGCTTATATTATATCGAATTTCTATATTTGGAAATACATATTATGTGTTGATGTAAAAACGTTTAATTTTTATTATTAATATAAATAAATAATAATATGTAAATAAACAGTTGTTTTGACAAAAATGATAAAAACCGTATTTAATGTAGGTACTTATATTGTTTTTATAATTATACCAAATAAAATATCCACTTAGAGTCATGGTGTTGAGAAGAATAAATGGCTCACATCTTTAGAGGCAAGGTCTTACAGTTATCGAAGCATACACATAATTTCATTTGAATTACAAAATATTTTTTATTACAGTCTGTATTGTAATGCTTGTCTGATTTAACAATTATATTGCATAGGTACTTATTATAATTTAAAAAAAGTTAGTGAACTATGTCAGCAAAGGAATGTTCAATGTTCATGTAGCAACTGATCACATTTGAAAAGAAATTATACATTTTCTGATCTTGAAATTTCTATCAAACCTGAACCGTGTATATTCTGCAAAGTATACCTATACGTTTGAAACACAATTGTCAAAAAAAATTTGACAATGACCTTAGATTTTGAACATATATATTTCTCCATATGAAAAGCCTTATAGAGTTTCAAATCGGTCTTGTTCGAAAAATAATTGATCGATTGAACCGATATTTTTCTTAAACTGTAAGTTCGTTCCAAGCAGCCGCAAACGGTAATAAAACCGTACACAGTCTTGTTACTGCGCATTATCGATTTTTGAGCTGGTGCGCAAATTAGTCTTGCACAGTGACAAGACTGTGTACGGTTCTATTACCGTTCGCGGCTGCTTGGAACGAACCTTGTGTATACAATATTATACATGTATATAGTATCGTTTTTTTGTACAGTTTCCATTTCAAAACAACGTTTTTCTAAGCATTTTGTTCAAAATTTAGCTTGAAAAACGATTTTTTTCTATGTAGAACAATCATTTGTTTTTGTGTGAGTACAATATAATGTTCTAGAATCTAAATGACAAGGAGTTTGTATGCAACATTAAACTGCTCTTAATGTATGAAAACTGTAATTATATTATCACAATGCAAAGTCATTGTCAAATATTTTTTTTTGACAATCCTTTCCGCAACCCGGCACTAGTGTTCTCGCATACCGGAAAATATTTTAAATGAAAATGATGTTTAAAAAAATTACGCTTCCACATCCCGTCCGAATCTAATAATTAATTGTTAAGCCAAAGCGTGACTGTTAAACAATATTTTATTTATTTGTAAGAATATGTTTTATAATAATTTATTAATTAAACAAATGAAGAAATACAATCTAAAAGTAAAATACCTCGCATACTGCAGGTTGGTTTTTAACGATAACTAAATACTTGATTTTGATACTAATTATACAGTAATTCTATTTGTTTAATTTATTCTTATGATTAACTTACGATACATTTTACAGTTTGATATTTTGAGAACTTTCCTTGTACGTTTTTAAAGTAATAATAAATGTAATTTCAAGAAAATAAATAGAATAGATGTGACATAACTAGTTCAGACAAAATATTATGCAATGAGAAAACACAATAAATGATCGGTTAAATATAACTTACAACTCGATTGTTGACTTACAGGCAATTAAATTGAAGCACATGAAAACTGAAACTGAAGTATTTATGCTAAGTTGTACTAAGCTTAGTTCAAAAGTCGCAATAGATACTTTTGCATTTTATTACTTCCCGCAGTACATTGGAAAGTTATTGTAATTGGTCCGAAAATCTAAACCAAAAATTTTAACAAACATTTATGTTCCAAGGTCACTACACTATTGTCGAAAGGATGTCTGTGGGGGTGTGTTTGTGTGTGTGTGTGTGTGTACACGTCCGAACATACGTACGTGTACATATGTACGTAGTCATTTCTTTTTAAGACGAAATCTCGGGAAGGAAAAATAATATCGACTACGTTAGGATGCCACTCGACTCGTCTTAACGTAAACATGATCTGAAAGAATTCTTTTTGTAAGTCGGTCTAGTCTTTCCTTCTTTTTTTAGCCAAAAAGACTTCAAAGATGTATATTTTAGAGAATATTTCGCAAATAAAAAATTATATCGACTTTGTTAAACATGTCATTTTAATCCAAAATAAATATTATCAAAAACGGTCCAGTCGTATTTTTGTTTAAAAAAAAGACTGTAGAAACGTAGATTTTACAGGTAATCTGACGAAAAATAGATATCGACTTCGTTATGGTGTCAATCGAAGCGTATTATATGGGCAATCATTTTTATTACTCCCTTCAAAAACGTCCCTGTGCCAGAACATCGTCAAAACATTTTGGTTTGGAAAATGATTTAGATTTGTTTTATTTTTCTATTTGCAGAAGTATGAAGTCTAGAATAAAATTCAAACAACTAATATTAAAACGATTGCCAATATTATCATGGCTACCAAAATACAAAATAGAGGACGGTGTGTCAGATTTGGTAGCTGGAATCACAGTTGGTTTGACTCTTATGCCTCAGGCTATTGCATATGCCGCGTTAGCAGGATTAAGTCCACAAGTAAGTTTAAAAAAATCTAATACAACAAATAATTAATTTAAGTGGCGTGCGAGTAGTCGAAAAATTGAGTACTGATTGATCGTTGAGTTCAACAGAAAAATTATCAAAAAATTCTGATGAAAAAGAAAGTTAACAATTTTGTCTGCAGGAATTATGACGTAAATGCAGTTGAAAAGGGATGGGAAAAAATATTAAAGAGGTTTAAGCGAATTTCACATGACTGACTTTCTAGATTTTCTTTTTTAAATCGAGTGGGCCATTCAAGGATCACGTAAGCAGAATTTTAATAATTTTTGACCCACCTCCCCTTGTCAGCGAAAGTATACAAAAATAAAGCAAAATAAGCTAAGCAAAGACCCCCCCTTCCTTTGGTGCTTACGTATAATACTTGAATGGCCCCTTACTGAAAAATGTTTTTCTTCATACCTCGATCAAAAGTACATACTTTCGGCATCAATTGTAAGGCAGAAAGTCTAACATTTACGTATTGGTGGGATTACATGCACTTATGTGGGAAGTCCGTACATTCGGGCGGCAGTAAAAAAATTACCTATCAATTGTTGTTTAGATGTCGTTTCCATAGCAACACTGTTACATTTTAGCTAATAATCGCGAACAGCTGTCATTCGTTATTTTACGTATAACCTTAAAGCCGCTTGCTTGGAATTTATCTGTGTTTTTATGTAATTAATAAGTAATTAATTATTTAATGTATTTAATAAGCGAACTTACGACCGAGGTATGAAGAAAAATAATATACACCACACTGGCCGAAAGTTTGATATTCTTGCACTGCGCGTCATGGTGACCTCGGCAAGAATATCAAATTTTTGGCCCTTGTGGTGTAATATACCTATTTCAGTATGTAAGCTTTTTCTTTCCGTTCCACTCAATTCGAAAACTAAAAAAATTTTAATAAATATTTGATTTTGCATCAAAGAAAAAACCTTAATCTCCAAAAGAAATATTCACTACTCGAA
Organism: Xanthostigma xanthostigma; assembly: GCA_963575645.1. Lineage (NCBI taxonomy): Eukaryota > Metazoa > Arthropoda > Insecta > Raphidioptera > Raphidiidae > Xanthostigma > Xanthostigma xanthostigma. Next base: position 19,701,099 of record OY754467.1, read on the forward strand.
AATTACGGTTATTAATACTGCTTTTATAAAATACTGTTATTAATAATGATTGATTTTAGTATGTAAAAGTTTATTGATAATAGCAGTTATTTTTTTCAGTACGGATTATATTCAGCCTTTGCCGGTAGTTTGGTGTACATAATTTTTGGAACGTGTCCAGAGGTAAACATAGGACCTACGGCACTGATATCATTGCTAACTTATACATACACGCATGATACAGATCCGAAATTTGCAGTTCTTCTTTGCTTTCTTGCCGGCTGCGTTCAGCTAATTTGTGGAATATTAAACTTAGGTACGTTGTGCAAATTTTAAATTACTTAAGTTAATGCATAGAGATAATTTGTGTTCTAAGGATCAGCGCATCCATGTTACATTTTGTATGACGATTGCACGGTTGATTCAATTATAGATTGTCAGATGCAGCACCCAACAGCGTAAGTTCATACACCACAGAAACACACAACTGATGTATCGCAAATGCGCGATTGTCAAACACTAATATTCGGTTGCAGAGGAACCCTAAAAGTGTCCCGTAGGGCCCAACTTTGAAATTTTAAATGGGAACCATACTTTTTTATTTCATTTTTGTATTCTGCGTAAAATTTTCCACACGAATACGTCGTAGTATTTTTTATCCTCGGGTCCTATGCAGACCCCCTATTTCACTAATCGATACTTCATAAATTATATATAGCTCTCTAAGGCTCCATTTGGAACTTTAAACCCCTTTGTAGGGCCCCTAAAAAGGTCTAAAAGGGTTCAGAGTTGAATAAGTCTTAATTTGAATTCGTTTGCTTAATATTACCTTAAATACTTTTTTTCGGGATGAAATTTTACGAAGTTCTAAATTGAACCCCCTAGGGTCTAAATTAGAACTTCGTAAAATATTATCTTAAATTTCATCACGAAAAAAGTATTTAAGATAATATTAAGTAATTGGATTCAAATTAAGATTTATTCAACTCTGAACCCTTTTAGACCTTTTTAGGGGCCTTACAAAGGGACCTTAAGGTTCAAAATCGAGCTCTAGAGACCTATGAAGTATCGATTAGTGAGATTTCTCCTCAAAACGAATATTTTAAGTAAAAGTAAGTCAATCATTTCAAATTTAGATATTTATTGTACCTACCGGACCTATTTTTAGGTCTTTCTTAGGGGCTCTACATAGAAATCGAGGATTAAAAAAATACTAATAATCCAGTCAACGAAGGAAAAATAAATACAATAAATTGTGTAGTCTGGGTTATTATTTCAAATGATGGGGGTGATACCCAGGTATAACATGTTAAAAGTCCCCAGCGGGGGGGCACTTGCTTTGGGCGGTAGGGGAGCAAATAGGTCCCATTTTTTGCTTCTTCGTGATTCTCTAAAAAACATGCGTTTTAGAAAAGAGAACCTTTTATAAAAAATAAAGCTAATTAAATTTTCTACAAAATGCCGTATAATTTTTTTTTTTTAGATTTATTAATAAGGGAGATACGGGACCCATTAAGAAATAGATTGGACGGAGACAAAGTTGCAAAGCTATTGTTTATTAAATATAATTTGCTACTTCTGGAGTTAATTAATTTGATTTAATTTGCTAACTGTTATAAAAATGTGATTATTTTTATTGGTGACACCTATATTTATTATTTTTTAATTGAATTAAAGAGGCTGACTGCTTAATGTTTGTAGTGTTTGTACTATATTATTTTATTGCCTGCCCTTAACACATCTTTCTTCTGCCACCATCTCCGACTCCGGTTCCGACTCCGAAAAACCAAATTTAAAAACTCCGACTCCGACTTCGGTTCCGATAAGACCACCTCCGTAACATCCCTAATTTCAACATGAACCAAAAGATAATTAATGGTATATTGGATTGAATGTAAGGAAGAATCTTCATCTATAATTATAGCTCAACGGAATAATAAACATTAATTTTCTAAGGCAATAATACTTTGTTTTCAGTTTGTATCACATTTATATCCCTTGCATTTCCTTTTGTATTTGTCATAAATATACAATTATTAATATATCATTTTGTAAGAAATTTAATAAGCTTCATTACGTTTTAAGGTTTTTTTTTCCTACGACGCTTAGTTTTTGAAATATTTAGGAAAAACTAAAATATGGGACATATCCCCCCCACCCCGCCTAAAGCAAGCGGCCCCGGGCTGGGGACTTTTGGTATGTTATACCTGGGGGTCCACCCTATTATAAAAAATATTAATCCAGACTACACAATTTTTTGCATTTATTTGCCAATTTCGGGTCTTCGTTAACTGAACTATAAGATGTATTCGTATGTAAAATTATTTAGCGTTTATCCGAAACCTTTAACTTTAAAAATAGCGTTAGGAAAGTTGTTTAACGCGAGGGGAAGGATTTGAAATGAAGAGAGCAGGGATTATTTGTAGGTAGCAACGCTTTAAAGATATAAAGAAATTAAATAATATGTGATACTGTTTCAGGATTTTTAGTTGAATTTATATCGGTCCCCGTAACTACTGGATTCACGTCCGCCGCTGCGTTGATCATCGCTTGCTCACAATTCAAGAATTTGTTGGGCTTAAGTTTCAAAGCTGAAAACTTTATTGAAATATGGAAACAGTTGAGTGAGCACATAACTGAAACTAAGAAATGGGATGCAATTCTGAGCCTTGGATGCTGTTTAGTTTTGCTTACAATGCGAGTAAGTTAAACAATTGATTGAATAATGTTTTTGATATCTATAAATAGACTATACATTTGTCATTGTTATAAAAAATATCTGTTTTTAATTTATAAACTTTAAGGTTTAATTTTTTTAAACAATTATTAGAAAAAAATAGCAAATAAACGATTAGAGAAAATATCAATTTATTGCTCTACAATTTCTTGGGGTAACAGAGATATTAGCTATTAAAATATGATGTGTTACAGACTTTAAAGGACATAAAAATAGAACCGAGCAATGGAAAAACGCTGACAAAAAATCAACAGTTCACGAAAAAATTTCTTTGGTTCCTTTCTGTTGGAAGAAATGCATTGGTCGTTGTAATATGTGCGCTCATAGCCTATTTATTTGAAAGAAGAAATAGAAATCCGTTTATTTTAACAGGTAAAAAATATTTTATAAACAATATACAATGAAAACAATAACAAAAAGTTGCAATATGCGTCTACGTGTAGTGTTAAGTAATCGCCGTTTACGTTTTGATGTGAAACATCTAATGGCACGTTTGGTTGGGAGTAAAACCGAGCAATTGGCGCGACACTTTTATGGGACGGCATTTAACGGGAGACGTTACGTTTGTGCGAGTTGGATTAAATATGGCTTTAGTTGAAGGCGACATCTAGATAGCAGGGCGAAATTTAGTTACTAGTATTTCGTTAGGTGACGCATACTTTGTGTATGCGATTGTTTATAATTTGGCTTTTGTTAAAGGCGACAACTAGATGACAAAGCAAGATTTGGTTACAGGGTGAAATTTAGTTACAGGGCGATATTTATTTCCTAGAATTTTGCTTATATTTATGTTTCACATCTGCCAGGCGTCCCACGATGGCCCACATTTTTCTTTTGTAATAATATACTATACAATTAAAATGATTGAAGGCATTATAGCTAGTGAAGTGATGCGCAAAACTCTTCAATCACCTCCGGGCGTTAAATGATGAAAATGACAAAGAAATTCTTTCCAAAAATGTTTATTTTCAATTAATATATTAAGCGCTTTCGGACAATTATAAGTCCATTTTCAGAAATTTTTTTTTATAAAAATTTTTAAAATTATCATAACTTAAAAACTATCCTAAAAAGGAATTCAATTTGAGTCTTGAATTCCTTTTTAGTGATAGTTTTTAAGTTATGATAATTTTAATGATTTTTATAAAATAAAATTTCTGAAGATGGACTTCTAATTGTCCGAAAGCGCTTAATATATTAATTGAAAATAAACATTTTTGGAAAGGATTTCATTGTCATTTTCATCTAAAGTTTTTCCAAATTTATGTGCGTATTTAATAATCCGGGGGTTAAATTGCTTCAGTATTTGTGCCTCCGAAAACGCAAACGTACAACATTTCAACATTTGCAGTATAAAATATTAAAATGATAAAAAATTATTCAAATTCAAAATACAAACAACTTTACAAGACAGTATACATTATTGCCATACAGTGTGTCCCAGAACGGATGTAGGTAACTGGAGGTGTATCGAACAAAATATTTCTAATTTAGAATGGCATTTGAGGAACGAGTTCTGCTTGATGTAAAACTAAAGTAGGTATACCAAAAATGAGTTGATTCTCTCTTCTACAGGGTGTTTTATGAGCCAAGTTGTAAAACTGAACAAGAAATTCCACTACGAAAAGCTATTTAAAATGTAATGTTATAAGCCCTAACCAAATTTCAAAAATATACCAAAAAAATTATTGTTAGTTGTTTTCAGGGTTCCGTACCCAAACGGTGCCCGACGGACCCTATTACTAAGCTTCCGCTGCCTGTCCGTCAGTCTGTCTGTCAGCGGGCTGTATCTCATGAGCCGTAGTAGGTAGAGAGTTGAAATTTTCACAGAGTATGTATTTATATTGCCGCTATAACAACAAATAATGAAAAATCAAGATGGCGAATTTCAACATGGCCGCCATTCAAATTAGAAAAAAGTCTCCGATTAACCTGATATTAAGCATGCGTGTTCAGTCCTATTAACAATATACGAAAATGAAAGAAAAAAGATGCGAATTTCAAAATAGGTACCATACAAATTAAAAAGAAAATCTCTGATTAAACTGATATTGAGCATGCGTATTCAGTGATATTAAAATTACACGAGAATAAAAATAAAACTAAAATGGCAAAATTTTAAATGACCGCCATATAAATTTAAAAAAATAATTTCCGATTAGGCTGGTATTGGTACTGTACCTATAGTGTTATAATATCTTGTACGATGATACGGAACCCTTCGTGTGCGAGTCCGACTCGTACTTGACCATTTTTTGGTATACTATATAGCAGGGCTCAATCTTCAAATGTTATTTTGAAATTCGATAAATTTAGATTTATTACACCTCTTGTATAAAGTAACTTTAAAACAAATAAACCATTGAAAATTGAAATCAAAATATTTTTTCATGAGAAGTATGAGTATGTCACTTTTGAGTTTTCGCGTCCCTTTTTGGGCCACGTACGTCCCAGTTTAAATTTTATTATCATTTTCTACCAAAATATAACTGAACCAATCTTTGGTCTACTTATTACTATCAATATGAAAGTTCAGCGATAGATTTAAAAGAAATCTGTCAATGTAAAAAATAAGAATTGTTTACTTGATTAAATGCGATATTAAGAAATTGAGTGAGAGTTTTATTTCCTTTTAGGCCGCATCCGCATTGTAAATATGTTACAATAAAAATAACAAATCTAATTATATTTTATTACTCTAATATTATAATTAGTAATAGTAAATTGGTAACAATACAATATAAATTTATTATAGATTATATTAGTTAATTATGTGTACCTATATGTATAATGCACAGGAAAGATTGTTAAAATATTTGGCCACTTAATCTTGAAACTTTACTTCCAACTAAAATTTTTGTTGAATTTAGAAAGTAATATTAAAGACAACTAAATTACTGGGCGGCATTAAATATTGCAAAAATTCCTAAATTACGGGCCGTCATAAAACAATTACCATTCATCTACAGAATGATTTCGAAATAGAGGTGATAAAAAAGTGGGTGTAAAGAAAACACGTTAACATGACTTAAAAGTTAATTTTTAATCTCATTTTTAATTTAAAAAATATTGTCTGAAGACACAAGTAATTCAAGAATTACAAGGCGCGAATTTTACATAATATACCCCAACGTTATGTTCGAAAATTGATGTATATTTTTAACGACACTTTGAGCTTAATAATATAATTTAATTAACTTAATCTAATAAAAAAATAACAGTTGAAAGTATTGAAACACAGAAAGGAAAAAATCATTTTAATAATTTATTAATAATTAATTTAGGTTCATAAATATAAAAGCGTTAGCTGTAAACTCTATGATCGTTTATTAGTCACAATTAATAATATAATTGTGACCCTAAATTATAAAAATTATATTTTCTTTTTGGTACATTTCAATAAAAACTTTCTTTTTATTAGTATTTTATTTTTCTTGTTTTTATAGTCTTTCAAAATTTTAACTATTATGACAATAAATTATAAAAATTATTTGATTATTTTATTCAAGATGGTTGAGAAGGAAAAGGTATTCCGTCATCTTGGGGCATCCGCCATATTGGATATATACATTGTCACCAGACTTGCATGTGTGTGAAATTTCAAAGCTTTAGTTAATTTAATCTAGTCGAACAAATTGCAGCAATTAGATTATGGGGCCTTTCCAACTAATAAATTATAATATTGACATTTGACATATAATAACAAAGAAAATAAAATTTCCGTTAACGCGTATAGTAACGCGTATAGTTACCACTAAACATTATAAAATTTGCTGTTCGTGTTGATGGTTTTCTATATGTTATCACGTTATGATGTTAAAAATAAACAAAGAATGCTTGTCAAATACCTAACTAACATCTACGGAACAAACTAACATTAGATTTTTTTTATTTTCAAAATATTTCTGAAACTAAGTACAAATTTAGAAAAACACATTTTTTCATGACTATCTTGTAAAAATATACAGGCTAATAAACTGTTATGACATGTAAGTATATCATAATTATAAAAAAACAACATTGAAAGGTAGGTACTTCTTTCTCTGTTGCGCATGCGCCGATTTTCCCGAAAAATAAATTACAAAACTTTCTTGTAAAACATATAGAATAATAATCATTTATGAAAAGTTTACTATTATTATATAAAAAACATCATAGCATATAATATCTTTTGCGCATGCGCCGATTATCCCCAAAAAAAATTACAAAAATTTCTAGTAAAATATGCAGCATAATAAGCCGTTATAAAAAATTGGTTGTCTGTAAAGTCGGTTTACGGACGATAGTTTTACGTGATAACGTATTCCGCTCAATATCATATTTAAAAACTCGGGTCGCAGTGCGAAACCCTGCCGACAATATAGTGTATTTGCTTTTATAGGCAGTGTGGCTTTATTATATGAATTTTACTTTGTTTTTAGACAAAATAAAGAAAATTACCCCTTAATACACCCCTTAAAACAACATTTTTTTACTTAATTTCAATACTATATATCAATTCAACATCTGTATCGAATTATATACACCCTTCAGTATGTAAATCCATATCAGAAACTTGTGTTTTCATAAAATTTGTAAGTCCGCTCCTGTCGGGCCGATTTTATTAAAATTTTAGCAACACATTTTAATAATTACTAAAGGGTTAAATTTCAAATTTGAAACGATTCCGAGAATTTTTTCGGTATTTTTGGGCCCGAAAACTTTTTTCAACCCCTAAATACCACCCTTAACATGGCCCGATTGGGCCCATTTTAAATAGGCTTCGTGCGGTGATGGATTTTAAAATGTGGTCCAAATTTCGTTAAAATCAATTAACTCCTTCGAAAGTTATTGCCCGCACCTATATATATATATATAAATATATATATATATATATATATACATATATAAACATACTTTTCCAAAAATGGTGCCAAAGTGTTTAGGAGGCTATGAAACGTCGAGAAATTTTGGTCCGACCCCTAGGTCCCGCCATCCGACCGACGCCAATAGTGTAAGTGCCTTATGGCAAATACACTAATAATACATTACTGCGCTCTCGCTTGCACGCACAGGGTCAGGCGGAATGTTACGGAACGTTACACTTTTTCGTGCGTGCAGCTGGTGTTTCATCAATTTATAAGACGTTATCACGTCAAAAACTTTTTTTTTTAAACCCCTCTTGACGTCAAAAACTTAGTCCGCCATCTTTAGAAGTCCGCCATATTGGATTTAAACTAAAGTCACTTTATTTTTCGAGTTATTCTCAGCAAGCCCTTTCATTTGATACCCATATTGTAGGAAAGTATAATAAAATTAGTCCGCCATCTTTAGAAGTCCGCCATATTGGATTAAGAGTGACGTCACTTTATTTTTCGAGTTATTCTCAGCAAGCCCTTTCATTTGATACCCATATTGTAGGAAAGCATAATAAAATTAGTCCGCCATCTTTAGAATTCCGCCATATTGGATTTAGAGTGCCGTCACTTTATTTTTCGAGTTATTCTCAGCAAGCCCTTTCATTTGATACCCATATTATAGGAAAGCATAATAAAATTAGTCCGCCATCTTTAGAAGTCCGCCATATTGGAATTAGAGTGACGTCACTATATTTTTCGAGTTATTCCCAGCAAGCCCTTTCATTTGATACCCATATTGTAAGAAAGCATAATAAAATTAGTCCGCCATCTTTAGAAGTCCGCCATATTGGATTTAGTGTAACGTCACTTTATTTTTCGAGTTATTCTCAGCAAGCCCTTTCATTTGATACCCATATTGTAGGAAAGCATAATAAAATTAGTCCGCCATCTTTAAAAGTCCGCCATATTGGATTTAGAGTGACGTCACTTTATTTTTCGGGCTATTCTCAGCAAGCCCTTTCATTTGATACCCATATTGTAGGAAAGCATAATAAAATTAGTCCGCCATCTTTAGAAGTCCGCCATATTGGATTTAGAGTGACGTCACTATATTTTTCGAGTTATTCTCAGCAAGCCCTTTCATTTGATACCCATATTGTAGGAAAGCATAATAAAATTAGTCCGCCATCTTTAGAAGTCCGCCATATTGGATTTAGAGTGACGTCACTATATTTTTCGAGTTATTCTCAGCAAGCCCTTTCATTTGATACCCATATTGTAGGAAAGCATAATAAAATTAGTCCCCCATCTTTAGAAGTCCGCCATATTGGATTTAGAGTGACGTCACTTTATTTTTCGAGTTATTCTCAGCAAGCCCTTTCATTTGATACCCATATTGTAGGAAAGCATAATAAAATTAGTCCGCCATCTTTAGAAGTTCGCCATATTTGATTTAGAGTGACGTCACACAGCTAACAATGCATTGTCATTCAAACTAAACCTGTATACAAATTTTCATCTCAATCGGTTGATGATATCTGCTTCAAAATTACCGAAGGCATTTCCGCCATCTTTAGAAGTCCGCCATATTGGATTTAGAGTGACGTCATACAGCTAACCATGCATTGTCATTCAAACTAAACGTGTATACAAATTTTCATCTCAATCGGTTGATGATATCTGCCGCTCGAATATCATATTTAAGTCAGGCGGAACGTGACACATTTCGGAACGGGACAGATTTTGGAACGGTACAGATTTCGGAACGGGACAGATTTCGGAACGTGACACTTTTTCGTACATGCAGCCGGTGTTTTATCAATTTATAAGATTGGTGTTTCATCAATTTATAAGACGTTATCACGTCAAAAACTATATTATTATTTTATAAAACAACATTAAAAAAGATATACTCTTTTGCGCATGCGCCGATGTTCCCCAAAAAAACAATAAATCACTTTATATTTGCATATCAAACATCCTCCCAAAATTTGGTTACAATCCGATCATCCGTTGTGTCGGAATGGTAAGAAATGTCAAAAATGACGTTTGCAACTGTCAAAGTTTTATGTTCTAAATTAGTTATTCAAATTGTTAACTCAGAAGGCGTTGCATTTTACCAATATTTATAATGGCATTCGTTTTTGAACAAATGCAAACTTTTTATTTTAGTACTACCAAGGCAATTTTAAATGAAAGGCTTGCCTTTTTAGGCGCGAATAGCGTAAGCTAAAGCGCCTATATGTACTCGCTTTGTCTGTACGTCTGTGAATCTGTGAATCTGTGAATCTGTACGTCCCACTTTTTTGTGTCACGCGTACAGCCCAAACGCCTTGACCGATTTTAAAAAACTTTTTTTTGATCGATTCGTCTCCGGGTAACTTAGATCCTAACGTCGCCCGATTTTTGAATTTTGGCCCCAGAGGGGAGAAATTTAGGAAAAACGAAGTTTTTTGCTTATAGCTCGCTCATTTTAAATCGGATCGGCTCGAAACCTGTCTTAAACGAAAGAGGAGAAAATTTTACATAAGTTTCGTACAACAGAAAATGCCCAAACAGTTTTTTTATACACATTTATATAGAAATAAATTCAATTTGATATAACCGATGGCAAACATCTTTCGGTTATCTCTCTCTGTTGCACGGTTTAACATGGCAATTTAAAAATTGCGTATGTTCTGTCTTCAAATAAAATTGGTCGATAATATTATTTATTACAATAATGAAACTAAAAGATAGCATTTGTTCAAAAACGGATGCCGTTTCGAATATTTGTGAAAAGCAACGCCTTCTGAGTTAACAATTTGAATAACTAATTATTAGAACATAGGTAATACTTTGACAGATGCAAACGTCACTTTTGACATTTTTTACCATTCTGACACCACGGATGATCGGATTGAAACCAAATTTTGGGATGATGTTTGATATGCAAATATGAAGTGGCCTATTGTTTTTGGGGAACATCGGCGCAGACGTAAAAGAATATATCTCTTATAATGTTGTTTTATATAATAATAATATAGTTTTTAAAACGGTTTATTCTTCTATCTATTTTTAATAGAAATTTTTGTAAATTTTTTGGGGAAAATCGGCGCATGCGCAAGAGATATATGCCGTCGTTGTTTTTTTTTTTTTAATAATAGCGGTGTACTTTTAATAATAGTTTTTTATTCTATTTTACAAGAAAGTTTTGTAAAATGTTTTTTTTGAGGGAAAGTCGGCGCATGCGCAGAAGAGATATAAGTTATAAAGTTGTTTGTATATAAGAATGGTATACTTTTCATAACGGTTTTTTATTCGATCTATTTTTTCAAGAGTTTTGTATAATTTTTGGGAAAAATCGGCGCATGCGCAAAAGAGATACATGCCATAGTTGTTTTTTATAGGGGAATTATAAAACGATCGAATAAAAAAAAACTTGGTGACTGATGATGAGATACTGTTTTAATAATTTGAGATATTAAAATATATAATAGTTGTGTGACTAAATTAATAAGTGAGCGACTGAATTACTAAGTGACTGACTAGAATGCCTTCGGTAATTTTGAAGCAGATATCTTCAACCGATTGAAATGAAGATTTGTATACACATATAGTTTGGATGACAATGCATGGTTAGCTGTGTGACGTCACTCTAAATCCAATATGGCGGACTTCTAAATATGGCGGACTAATTTTATTATGCTTTCCTACAATATGGGTATCAAATGAAAGGGCTTGCTGAGAATAACTCGAAAAATAAAGTGACGTCACTCTAAATCCAGTATGGCGGACTTCCAAAGATGGCGGACTAAGTTTTTTATGCTTTCCTACAATATGGGTATCAAATGAAAAGGCTTACTGAAACTAACTCAAAAAAAAAGTGACGTCACTCTAAATCAAATATGGCGGACTTCTAAAGATGGCGGACTAAGTTTTTTATGCTTTCCTACAATATGGGTATCAAATGAAAGGGCTTACTAAAACTAACTCAAAAAATAAAGTGACGTCACTCTAAATCAAATATGGCGGACTTCTAAAGATGACGGACTAATTTTATTAGGCTTTCCTACAATATGGGTATCAAATGAAAGAGCTTACTGAGAATAACTCGAAAAATAAAGTGACGTCACTCTAAATCCAATATGGCGGACTTCTAAAGATGGCGGGCTAATTTTATTATGCTTTCCTACAATATGGGTATAAATGAAAGGGCTTGCTGAGAATAACTCGAAAAATAAAGTGACGTCAGTCTAAATCCAATATGGCGGACTTCTAAAGATGGCGGATTAAGTTTATTATGCTTTCCTACAATATGGGTATCAAATGAAAGAGCTTGCTGAGAATAACTCGAAAAATAAAGTGACGTCACTCTAAATCCAATATGGTGGACTTCTAAGATGGCGGACTAAGTTTTTTATGCTTTCCTACAATATGGGTATCAAATGAAAGGGCTTACTGAAACTAACTCAAAAAAAAGTGACGTCCTCTAAATCAAATATGGCGGACTTCTAAAGATGGCGGACTAAGTTTTTTATGCTTTCCTACAATATGGGTATCAAATGAAAGGGCTTACTGAAACTAACTCAAAAAATAAAGTGACGTCACTCTAAATCAAATATGGCGGACTTCTAAAGATGGCGGACTAATTTTATTAAGCTTTCCTACAATATGGGTATCAAATGAAAGAGCTTGCTGAGAATAACTCGAAAAATAAAGTGACGTCACTCTAAATCCAACATGGCGGACTTCTAAAGATGGCGGACTAATTTTATTATGCTTTCCTACAATATGGGTATAAATGAAAGAGCTTGCTGAGAATAACTCGAAAAATAAAGTGACGTCACTCTAAATCCAATATGGCGGACTTCTAAAGATGGCGGACTAAGTTTTTTATGCCTTCCTACAATATGGGTATCAAATAAAAGGGCTAACTGAAAACAACTCGAAATAAAAGTGACGTTACTCTAAATTCAATATGGCGGTCTAAGTTTTTATGCTTTCCTACAATATGGGTATCAAATGAAAGGGCTTGCTGAGAACAACTCGAAAAATACAGTGACGTCATTCTAAATTTAATATGGCGGACTTCTAAAGATGGTGGACTTAGTTTTTTACCCCGGAATTGTTTTTTTAAAAACTCCACATTTGCCCCTTCCCGTTTCACTGCGAGACAATTCGCATTCCCCTTTATCGTTCACCCCGGAATTACAATTCGCATACCCGTTTATCGTTCACCCCGGAATTATTTTTTTAAAAACTCCACCTCTGCCCCATCGCGTTTCACTGCATATATGCTTTAAAGTTGTGTTTATATAATTGGGTAGTTTTCATAACGGTTTATTTTTCTATCTGTTTTTACAAGAAAGTTATGAATTTTTTTTCTAAACTCATAATTTCAGAAATATTTTGAAAAAAAAATCTGTTGTTCTTTTGTTCTGAAGATGATAGTTAGGTAGTTCTTTGTTTAATTTTTGCATGACATAATAACATATTACATAGAGAACCATGAAATTATTAAAATTATTTTTTTCCTTTCTGTGTTTCATTATTTTCAACTGTTATTTTTTTCTTAGATTAAGTAATTTAAGTTATATTATTAAGCTCCAAGTGTCGTTAAATATATACACCGATTTTCAAACAAAACACCAGGCTGTAAAATTTCGCGCCTTGTAATTCTTGAATTACTTGGGCATATACTCCCACTGGTTACATTATGCATTTGATTTACTCACTTTGAAAATTCGAAACGAAATATTTTCTAAACTCTGAGGAACTTTTCGTAATTTATTATTCTGCGGTTGTATTATTTCAAAACAAACCCAATATAATTGAAAGAAAATGTACTACACACTAGTAATTAACTTGATTCACAACTACTGTTGCACGGTGTTATTAAAAGTGCGTCCTTCAGAGACAAAACGCCCAGAAATAAGTTTAGCATACCGCCTGAGTGCTTCAGCAAAATTTCCGATATAGCTGCAGCGTACAATTAAGCAAGTTCTGTTTTGACGTGATAACGTCTTATAAATTGATGAATCACCAATCTTATAAATTGATAAAACACCGGCTGCATGCACGAAAAAGTGTAACGTTCGTAACGTTCCGCCTGACCCTGTGCGTGCTTTTCTCGAAAACGGCCCTAACGATTTGGATGAAATTTACTGAAAAGGGATTTTGGGGGACAAAAAATCGTTTTAGCTAGGTCTCATCTCTCGAAAAAATCGTTTTCTTACAAATTTTATCATTATAAAAATCAATTTTTTGACGTATGAAAATACTTAAATATTGTAAGTAGGTTTTGGAATTTTATATAAACAGTGAAACAATTGTTTTTTAAATATTATGACAGCTAATCTTTGAGACTTAAAATAAATACGAAAGAAAGAAAGTTAAAAAAACATTTATATTATATGATGAGTAATTTAAATAAATAAAATTAACCTAAATTTGAAGCGAAATATGCAATATCATAGATTCGAATTATTATATAAATTTAGGTTATGTATTACGGAATACGTTATCACGTAAAACTATCGTCCGTAAACCGACTTTACAGACAACCAATCTTTTTTTTTCAATATTTGTAAATTGTATGAGTGTTTTATGAATATCACAGCATAACAGTCGGTAATAACTGATTTAAAATTAAGCATTTTATTCAAATTTTATAGCAGTTACATAATCAGTGGTAAAGATTTGTATTTGAGGAGCTCGTTTGCAAAACTTGACAAATCCATTTTAAACAAAAATCGAGTTATATATCGTACGTCAGTATTCAACCCTAAACAAATCTGATTTCTGGCTATTTTTAATCTAAACTCAACATATATTATCATAATTATACGTATTAAACGCCATTTTCGTCGTTTAATTCGTATACTTATGATAATATAATATGTTGATCCGGGGATTTGTCAAGTTTTGATCTCAAACGCCATTTTCTATTATAATATTGGTCCTTTCTTCCAAAACTTGACATATCCAACATACCTATTTGTTTTCTAAATTTAACAAATCCCTTGCTTGTTTTGAAAACTCAACAAAACCAAAAGTTTTTAATAAAAAAAAAGATTGGTTGTCTGTAAAGTCGGTTTACGGACGATAGTTTTACGTGATAACGTATTCCGTAATACATAACCTAAATTTATATAATAATTCGAATCTATGATATTGCATCTTTCGCTTCAAATTTAGGTTAAATTTATTTATTTAAATTACTCACCATATAATATAATTGTTTTTTTTAACTTTCTTTCTTTCGTATTTATTTTAAGTCTCAAAGATTAGCTGTCATAATATTTATAAAACAATTGTTTCACTGTTTATAATATAAAATTCCAAAACCTACTTACAATATTTAAGTATTTTCATACGTCAAAAAATTGATTTTTATAATGATAAAATTTGTAAGAAAACGATTTTTTCGAGAGATGAGACCTAGCTAAAACGATTTTTTGCCCCCCAAAATCCCTTTACAGTAAATTTCATCCAAATCGTTAGGGCCGTTTTCGAGAAAAGCACGCACAGGGTCAGGCGGAACGTTAGGAACGTTACGTTAGGAACGTTACACTTTTTCGTGCATGCAGCCGGTGTTTTATCAATTTATAAGATTGGTGGTTCATCAATTTATAAGACGTTATCACGTCAAAAGGTAACCATTTAAATTTAAAATTCCATCTTCGGCTTATTTTAATACAAAGACTCAGAGCTAGCAAACGAGCCCAAAAACCAAACAAAAGTTTATCAGTCCTTCGAAGTTCGATGTGGCGGTTTTTTTACCTTTAATTTTACCTTTAATGTGAAGTTTGAAAAAGTGTGCATTATGCCGATTGTTCTGTCTGTAATTTTTATAATTCCAAAAATCTTGTATGAATTCTCAAGATTTCACATGTTAAAAAACCTTCTACTTACACGTCTTTAGAAAACAGTTATCTTCAGCACTAATGTAAAATAAATAAAAAAAAAAAACATTATTGGATGATAGTGATTGTTCATTTTTCACCGGCGGTAAAGATGCTGAAATGATTTAATAATAATTTAATAAAATACGATAAAATCTTCAATCTTTCTTTTCAGGAAAAATAGATCCTGGTCTACCAAGTATCAATTTACCCCCGTTCAGCGCATCGTATGGAAATCACACGTATAGTTTCACAGAAATGTGCTCACATTTTGGTTCTGGAATTATCATTGTGCCATTAATCGCCATTTTACAAAATATCGCAATTGCAAAAGCGTTTTGTAAGTATAATCATTAAACTTTACTTATATTATATAATAATAATAATAATGTCTTTATTGATGAAAAACAGAAACTTTATCAAAAGGCGTGAATTCAGCTAAAGCTGGTTTTCAATCCAAACCATAACAAAAAGAATACAAATATGTGAGAAATAATAATAATAGTAATATTAATAACAATTACTTATTGTGATAATTGAAAAATATATTCTAGCACATAATTTAGATTATATAATCTCGTTCGGGATTATTGTCGCCTTGTGTCACTGACTATAATAAGTTAAAACACACATGTTCAATTAATTTGCGTATATTGTTTCAACAGTAGATTACAATATAATTTAATTTTTTTCACTTTAAAACCTATTTTTGCGTTGTTTAAACAGCTCACGGCAAAGTGGTAGATGCAACCCAAGAAATGTTTACACTGGGTTTGTGTAATGTGGCTGGATCTTTGTTCTCGTCAATTCCGGTATCAGGATCATTCTCCCGGAGTGCTGTAAACAATGCAAGCGGAGTTCGTACTCCGATGGGTGGACTTTATACCGGCGCTTTAGTCATTCTCACATTAACATTCCTGACGCCGTATTTCTTTTACATTCCACGAGCGACGCTCTCATCAGTTATTATTTGCGCTGTCATATTCATGGTTGAAGTTTCAGCTCTAAAGCCGATGTGGAAAACAAACAGTAAGTATTTTAAAACTTGGGTCGCAGTGCAGATCCCAACCGACAAAATAATATTATGTTTGTTAAGAAACGCATTGGGGCATTCATTCCATCAAGAATATATCTAAAACACAACGCCAGATGACAAAAGTTTTGTAATTTCGAGGGGGTAAAAAACGCATAATAATTCATTTAATTAATTAATTATTGGATGGCGTATAGTTAGGCTTTTGAAAAAAAAATAATTATCGATTTTTTTATTGTATTTTAAAACTTTATTATAAATAATATTGATAATCTATGCGAAAAACTTTCAAAAAACTTTTTTTTAAATTAATTATAAACAATTTAAAATTGATAAAATATTTAAAAAAATCACGTAACTGCAAACGCACTAAAATTGTTTTTGACAATCGTGACGTCATAATGTTAAAATGTATATACTATATACTATCAATGGCTTCTACATGTGTATTGACTAAAACTATCCTAAATTTAGTATAAAAAAAAAATTGTTGACAAGTAATTCTATTTAATAATGTGTGACAAATCTTTTATAAAAGCCAATTCTGCTAATATACTTACTGTAGATATTATTTATGATCACAGATTTTCTAAAAAATTATACATTTTCGGTTCAATTCAGCTGAGGTTCGAGATGCTAAAGCATCAATGGAAGTTTTTTTTTTCACAAAATAATAATGTGACTGTAATTTATAAGAAACTAAATATTTTTCATTAAATATAACTAATTAATTTATTATTTAATTATTATTATAATAATATAAATTAACATTATGACGTCACATTATGTTCGGGAAATGTCGGCGCGTTCTCGGAACTGGGTACAAAAGTTTATTTTTAATTTGATATAACTTTTGAATTATAACGAAAATAAAAAAAAGAAAAATAGATTTGTTATAAAACTTATATACGATCTTTCCATTTATGACAAAAAAAAATTTCATTCAAAAGCCCAATTGCGTATAATTGCGTATAATTGCCCATACTTTATATTGATTTTATCTGACTTAATTTTTTTAGTAAAAGACAATTACACAAAAATTAAAAATATTGAAAAAACGAATGTAAACTTTGTAATTGAAAAAGGGTTAAATAAAATTTTAAAACGCCCCGACTAAAAGGAAGTAAGTAACCAAAGAAAATCCGTCAGGGGCTATCATTCGCTGCCCTGAATTAAGAAGATCCAAATCCGGATCGAAACGTCATCTTGTGTTATATTGATTTGTATTTTTATTATTTTTTGTCAATATATCGTATGGTCTGAGAAAAATTGGTCGACAATTTTATTTACTGGAAGAGTTCTATTCAGACGTTAACCAAAGATTTGAAGAATAGAAAATATTTCAGTTCATTTCAGGGCAGCGAGTAGCAGCCCCCGAAGGATTTTCTTTGGTAACTTACTTCCTTTTAGTCGGGGGGTTTTCAAATTTTATTTAATCCTTTTTCAATTACAACGTTTACATCCAACGTGGGTTATTTCAAAACTTTTAGTTTTGTTTTTTATTTTATTTTAAACTTTTTAGAGATATCTAGTGCTAAGAACCATCGCATATGAATTACAAACCCTTTACAGAAAACCGCATCTGAATTGATCAAACCGTTTTCGAGTTAAATGGCAACATTCGAGTGCACAAACAAACAAACAATCTCTCACCCTAAACTGTAAACTTGTAATTGACAATGTATGATACAAAATAAACATCATACTCATTTCATGTTACTATGTCTAAACTTGTTTTTCGTGAGCCCATCCATGAAAAAATTCGTTCCGACGCGACTGGACTGAGAACAATAGGATTCCATTCTGTAGGTTCGGGACGTTAAAATTTACATTTATGAAAAGGGCTTTTATAAACTTATGTGTTTGGTGTCGTGTCACTTTACATTATGGTCACGACTCAATATAAATTAAATGTTTACAGAAATCGATTTAGTGCCAATGCTCGTCACATTTCTGTCGTGTCTATTAACAAGTGTTGAAATTGGAATTCTCATCGGCATTGCGGTTGACATTAGTTTGGTTTTGTATTTTACGGCAAGGCCCAGCGTTTCAGTTCAAAATATAACTGTAAGTATGTACAGTCATCACCATAATACGTGTCCAACTAGATACTTGGGTGACTGGATGTTTCCTAACCGTTTGCCAACTTTCAACAACCTCTCTTCTCTATGCTTTCAACTAACTTTTCTCCGAACACAAAACAAACTTACCAACAGCTGACCAACTGTTAGGCCTAGCACACATGAAGAGCGTTCAACGCGCGTTGGCCCAACGCGCGTTGGCCCAACGCGCGTTGAACGCCTCTTATATAAACTAGGCCTTAGACTGCTGGGAAACCCACCTTTACATTAAAACGAAATTATAAATGTTAAATTGCTAAAGCTGAAGTAATTCATTAGCTGTTTCGTTGATATTATTTCGTTTATTCATTTTTACGGGAAAAGGAACTTTATAATTTTTATTTATCTATTTATCATAGTCTGACCACCAACTACTCGAATTATTTGGGCTGGTATCAATTTGTTATTATTTTTAACAATAAATTTAACAACCGATTGATGCTTTCACTAATTTTCAAATTAAACTTAAAACTGGTGATTTGCAATAGGTCAGCTAAAGACGCCATAATCTCCACTGCTACAATCTCTGAACAATAATACGTTGACATTTGAAAAGTGGCATATTCATTAATGTAATTTCAGTGAATTTAATGATAAAGTACATTCTCTGTATTTTCAGTCTCCCGGTTGTCCCGAGTACATAATGGTAACGCCAACGGCCGGTTTACTTTTTCCGGCTGTCGATCACGTTCGAGCAATTGTCACAGGGGCTGACCAAGA
The DNA here is from genome assembly GCA_963575645.1 of Xanthostigma xanthostigma. Classification (NCBI taxonomy): domain Eukaryota; kingdom Metazoa; phylum Arthropoda; class Insecta; order Raphidioptera; family Raphidiidae; genus Xanthostigma; species Xanthostigma xanthostigma. Next base: position 19,720,412 of record OY754467.1, read on the forward strand.
AAATTCTAAGAACAGTAATTTGCCAGTTGTTGTCAATTGTCAGCACATACACAGAGCCGACTATACAGCCAGCAAAGTATGTAAATCAATTATAACGCGACCCATATCAAGAGCGTATCCAAAAGAAAAAAATTTAATCATTTTCGTCATTTCTCCGAAGCACTATTGATAAAAAAAACTCGGGTCGCAGTGCGAAACCCTGCCGACAATATAGTGTATTTGCTAACACAGGCGTGTGGCTTTATTACGTGACCTTAACTGTTTTGTTTTTGGTCAAAATAAAAAATTTAACCCCTTAATACATCCCTTAAAATCATATTTTTTTCTTAATATAAATATTACTATCAATTTACCAAATTAAATCCACCCTTCACTAAGTAAATCTATATCTACAAACTGATGTTTTCATAAGATTTTTAAGTCCGGTCCTGTCGGGCCGATTTTAATGAAATTTTGGAAGCGCATTTTCATCTTTACTGGTAGGTTAAATTTCAATTTTGAAACGATTCTGAAATATTTTTCGGTATTTTTGGGCCCAGAAAAATTTTTCAACCCCTTAAAACCACCCTTAAAGTGGCCCGATTGGGCCCATTTTAAATAAGCTTCGTGCGGTGGTGGATTCCAACATGTGGTCCAAATTTCGTTAAAATCAATTGACTCCTTCGAAAGTTATAGCCCGCACACATATATATCTATGTATGTATATATATGTCACCGGAATATTGTCAAATCCGTGATATTGTAATTTCACTAGTGAAATTACAATATCACGATTGAAAAAGAGTCGTGATATTGTAATTTCACTAAGTGAAATTATAATATCACGGGTTTGACAATATCCCGGTGACATATACATACATACATACATATATACAGCGTGTCCACGCAAGTTCTTTACAAATGGAATTTTTTTTTATTAATTATTGGAGCAAAAATTTTTTTCTGTGGAAAAGTTCTGCTTCGTCCAAAACCTCTAAAACACCAAAGAAAATTTTTGTCGGCCTAAAGTTATACGAGGGAAATCAAAAAGTTTTATTTTACTAAAGCCAGATCACCTGATTTGACACCTCTAGATTATTTCCTCTGGGACTATCTAAAGAAAATGGTGTATTCTGAAAGACCTTTTCAAGATATTGATCAATTGGAAAGGATTATCACCGAAAAAATCCATCAAATTCCTTCTACAATGATTCGAAATTCAGTGAGTCAGTGACGGATTTTGGAAGGAGAACCGTTCTTTGTATGGAGAGAGATGAAGGATATGTTGAATTCTGATTTATAATTATGAATAAATAATTACTTAGAAGTTAGTTATGTTATAATTTTGAATTAAATTTGATTATGTAACTAATTGTACGAAAATCTTGAATATCACAGATAATTTTTATTTTTAGTCAAATAAAACTTTTTGATTTCCCTCGTATAGCTTTAGGCCGAAGAAAATTTTCTTTGGTGTTTTAGAGGTTTTGGACGAAGCAGAACTTTTTCACAAAAAAAATTTTTTGCTTCTATAATTAACAAAAAAAAATTCCATTTGTAAAGAACTTCCGTGGACACGCTGTATATCACCGGGATATTGTCAAACCCGTGATATTATAATCTCACTTAGTGAAATTACAATATCACGACTTTTTGTCAATCGTGATATTGTAATTTCACTAGTGAAATTACAATATCACGGGTTTGACAATATCCCGGTGACATATATAAACATTTCCAAAAATGGTGCCAAACGTCTTAGGAGGTTATGAAACGTCGACCTCTAGGTCCCGCCATCCGACCAACGCCAATAGTGTAAGTGCTTTATGGCAAATACACTAATAAGTCAACTGGGTTACCTATGTTAAAATTGATCGTCAATAGGTTTTCGTCACAATTAATGGAAGCTGTAGTTAGATGATTTCGAACTACTCATCTCAAACTATTTTTTGCGTATTACTGCATGCCACCACCCTCTCTCATTGTTTCCGTTTTGAGTTGGATACACCCTTGGTCATGAATCATTACAATCAAGCATGCTTGGCAATCTACGTGATTGAAGTCTTGTACATAAATGATGAAAATAAGCGTAACTATTCCGGTTGAGGCCCGTGTCAAATTTTGCTAAATGTTGTAATACTAAATATTAGGATCCTTCTGTGCTCACGACCCTCTTGGGCCGGGGGGTCTTCCGGCGTAACAATAGGTCGGAACCTTCGACCCTATTGTTACGCCACTGAAATCAAGTAAGATATTTGTGTAAAGATTTTTGTAAATAATCAATAATAACTTGTAAAACAAATTTTATTCAACCAAAAAATGATCGAAAACTATAATAAATCGTTTGATACCAAAAATTATTTTCGTTTACGTAGTAAATAAAATTATAAATAAAAAAATCATAGTTTCATATAATATGGTATACCTTAGCTGAGAGCAATATAAAAATATGGTTCTTTTGCGCATTGAAAAGGGGAATGTGTTTGGGGGACAATTACGGGGTCGTGTCGATGCGGTGGCGTTTTTTTTGCGCAGTGAAAAGGTGAGGGTTTTTTGGGGGGATTTCTTTAAAAAACAATTACGGGGCCGTGTATACGAAGTGAGATAGTAATACAGTAATTCTACTCCAGTTGCTATGACGTGATTATGTGATTTCTGATTGGTTAGATTAAAAAAATGACAGTAAAAGGCGAAAAGTTGTTCCATTTTTCTACGTATTTTTGAGGATTTTTGAAGTGAAAACTTCTTTAGCGGCGTTGTACACTTTTTTTGTAATGGGTAAAAAATGTTAAACTCGCGTCAGGACACGTGACCTGATCGAAAATTCGTAAGACGTTAATATTCAAGTTTTCACTTCTGCCGGCACTCCCGGAGTGCAACCCTTTTTTTTTCTTTTTAACGTCAAAAAAAAACGTTTTCTGTGACAAACAAAAAAGTCAAAATTTGGGAACATAGAGTTATCGTACTGGACACCCAAAATATTTTAATCTCTACACCTTCGTTGGCGATTAATAATTATTTCAAAAATCACTGTCTTGTTAGCTGCTTGCTAAAGATTTCGGTTTACGCAACAGTAGTAGTTGGCAGTTGCATAACCTACGAGCATTTATTTAAAAAAAAATTATACAGTGGAACCTTACATTTGCTTGTCAAGAATCTATGGAACAGTTTATACAATTTATTTACGACCATTACGACCTCATTATTAAAGAAAACAATATTACGAAATATCGTTACGTTTTCATAACCCTTGCTGCCATCGTATGGCCATAATTCGAAACTCGTAGAATTACAAAATGGTTCAAATTTTTTCTAACGTGATGCATTTTTTTTGTTGTTCAATTTAATACAGAAAAGTGTATTTTTCAGGGTATCCAATCATTAATATCTGACTTTATAAAATCAGATCGGCATTTAATATTTTACGGACTTCAACCAAACGTAGCCATGACTCTAACCACAGACTCCGCAAACCAGTTCCTACAAGCTAACACAGATGCAGCTTTAATACAAATACTCAAAGGTAAAATATAATGGATATAAAATAACATGTAAAGATTGAAGTTTCATAAATGGAATCATAGCATGACCAAATTGCGGCTGCGAGCTGTGTACCTTCTATTATCCTTTACAGGCGTGTAAAATGACCCATTACGCACGAGTGTGTTAAAATAAAACAAACTTGGCTGCGATGTACCAATTACATAATAAATAACTCTGTCAGTTGTTTTTTTTAAACCTACTTTTAGGAGTGACGTTTGCTCAAAAGTGAACTTACAAAAATTTTGAAAATGAAGTGAAACCAGTTTTGTTATAGGCTAAATGATCATTTTATTTGGAGTAGCTTCGTGTGCGAAGGTCTTAAGCTACTTTCTGAAATTGATAATTGTTATTCATGACTATGCATCGGGTAGTTACTTTGTCATACAGCCAAACATTGGATAATTTTTGTTACTGAAGACAGGATAATCTAACCGGATACATGATCCAGCAGGCTGCGTTGATTCCCACTCTCAAAATTTAATTTAAATGCGTTTTAAATTCGACAAACTTATGTACTTTTTGTTAGTAATAAATGGAAACATTTTCAAAATATATACTTACTGCCATCACTTTTGTCATGGTAAAATTTATAATCAAAAAATTGAAACTGAAATACGGTTATACCTATTGCTATTAGTAGTTACATTCTAATTTTTTAAGTTATCGTAATATTCGTCTGGATGCAATTAGCTATATCGATTAATGTCACATATTTTATGTCTGACAAAAATACTGTATCCCTATTTATGGTAGCTCTTCAGTTTTCACTTTTCTTCAAAAATAAGTTAACTTGCGTCCGTATGACTCTAAGGCATAAAATCTAGCCAGCCCTGTGATATACTGCTATTAAATACACTGTTAATAATGAATTACTAGTTTTTAAAATAATTGTAGATTTGAAACGACAAGATATTGAATCACAAATCACGGAATATGGAGAATCGGTGACCGATGATTCGTTACATAACTCCACGTCTAGACAAGAACTATATAAATTAGATACTAATTTATAATAACTATTAGATTTTTAAAATTAAATTATAAAATAAAATAAGATCGATTTATAAATTGAAGTTGTATTTAATTTTTTATAATAAATGTTAAAAAAATATTTTTTATAAGCTGCTATATTTCCGTATACCTAGTAACCTACATGTTTTTTTTAATTTTTAGTAACAAAAAAATGGAAATATTTTAATTGACATTACCGTTATACGTTATGAACAAGGGTGTCAAACTTATTGAAAATTGAAACCAGTCAAACTAACCACAATATTTTGACTGCTTTGGAATATAATTTTTTTTTATTGGAACACTTTCTTTTTGTTCCTGTTTTTTCCTTGAAAATTGTACGGGTCGTAGAAAAATCTGTTCTGGGCCGTCAGAGTGACATACCTGATATAGATTATGGATCAATAGAAAATAATAATAATAATAATTCTTTATTTTAAATTCCATAGAACATAATAGCGTCAGTTTAGAGATAAAATTACTATGAGAAAAAATCATGTAAATTATAAAAACAATTTGTTTTGCAAAGAAAGATATTAAAATTTCTCAAAATTTCAAAAGAAAATTTGAATTCTTTTTATGGTAACGACGGGGCAGTCAAATTAGCTCCCCGAGCCCCGATGAAATATTTTGATATATTTATAAAAAAATTAAGGGTGATCTTTCATTTTTAACGATTATTGAATAGGTACTATAATTTGATTTTTATAAAATATTTATTTCAATAATTATTTACACTTTAAAATTTAAATATGTATAACAAAAATAACGATAATATTTTGAAAATTTCTTTTGCGAGTTTTTAAATTAATAATAATATAATAATTTTACTGTTTTATATAACTTCAAAAATGGATTAGGTCAGACAACTGAACTCCCCCATTTTTTTTCTTCCTAACTAAAAAAAAGAAAAAAAAACAGAACAATAATTTAAATTGATCAATTATCGTGTAAAGTGCTTGCTGATTCACAGGCATTTAAAATTTAATACTGAGAAAAGTGAACATGAAAACTGAGGAAGAAATTATTATGCTAAATAATTGCACTAAGTATTATTTACGAATAGGTCATATGCATAAAACTCCAAATTGGTTAAAATTTTTATTTCATAATATAATATTTTAGTTCTTGATCATAATGTAATGGTTATTTTATTATTCTAATCACTGAAAAAAATACAAATAATAAAAAAGAAATGTAGAAAATAAGCGCTATTTTCGAATTTTCAAAACGCATCGTGACGTCAGAGTATATATCAACAACAGTTTTCATGACGACTGTGTCGTCTCACAGTAAGATTATGTCAGTATTTAGAGAAAACAACAAATAAACTTCATTTAGAACATTGACAATTTGACATCAAGGTTGGCATGCATCGTATATCATGACGTCACATAAGCCCGCGAACATGGCCAATTGTTTAAACTGTCTATTTTTGAATGTGGAATTTAATATTTTTTTTCTTATGATAATATTACATTTTTAAATGATTATCAATTTTTTTCCGTATTATCGTTGACTAAATAATCTATTAAAAATATTAAAAAAAATCATGCATATGACCTAGACAGTCATAAAAATGGATATTTATGATTGAAAACGTGCAAGTTAATAACAGCTAGAGACATCTAGTGAAGAAAAGGATAGTTAAGAAAACAATGTTCACGAATGTGAGTCTACGCGTTTAACGTTGGATATAGTAAAATGGTGGTAATTTTAGAACCGCTACGTGTGTTTGCGGCTTAAGTAACAATGAAACTACGGACATAATGTGTGAATAGTGTAAACTGAAAAGTATTGTGAACACCGGCCGTTCTTTATAATAAATCTGTGATAAAATTAAAGGGTAAGTAACCGATTTTTTTTTTTAATTTATAATACAAATATTGACAATATTATAGAATGTATCTCTATAGTATAAACATTCTCTATGGCATATGTGTTCCCGTCGTTAACTGCACGTATAGAGATCAATAATCGTACACTAACAAGCGAAGTTACACCAGTTCGGCTGTACTCGGAAGAAATCGTACTGATGCGTGGCTTCAAACCAATATAGAGTACAGTCTCCCAAATTGCAACACACTTTTAAAAAATGCATTATAAGTAGATCCTTCTATATGGTATTTTACCATTCCAACCCATTTTTCAAAAATTTAACAATCTTTTTCGTTTTGAGGCCACCCGAATCCAAAAAACATATTTTTGGAAAAACTATGTGCGTTTGTTTCTTTGTCTGTTTGTGAACACGATCCAGGTCAAACGGATGGACGGATTGAAACCGAATTTTGGGAGGATGTTTGATATACAAATATGAAGAGCCCTATTGTTTTTTGGGGAAAATCGACGCATGCGCAGAAAAAATGTATGCTATAACTATGCTTTTTTATATAATAATGGTATACTTTTCATAACGGCTTCTTATTTTGTTGATTTTTTCAAGAAAGTTCTGTTAAAAAAATGATTTCTAAACTTTATTATATTTTGGAAATATGCTTTGATAAATTTTTCATGACGTGAAACATATTATGTCGGTAAGCATGGCAACGAATAGCAAATATCATATTGAATACTCATAAATTTTATTTTCTTTATTATACTACATAAAATGTGACTTATTTTCGAAAATGTAATGGTCCCGTCACCCAATTGGCTGGAACTTTTTGCTTGCACCTTTTATAAAAAAGTTGTGAGACAAAAGTTGGTGTTGTGAGATAAATTGTGATTTACAATGGAATTGGTATTGCGCACCCAGTTTTGTTTTACATTACCGCACTAGTGCGTAATGTGTCATTTTGCATGTCTGTAGACAATGTAAAGCAGCTATTTTATAAGGAGTAATGCAAAAAATATTTTTAGCGCACCGCCCTATAAAACAGCTGCTTTTCGTATAGCAAGCGGTCGTAAAATATAATAATAATAATTTTAACGTCCGTTTCTCGACTTTATGTCATAACAGACGCAATTCGAACCATCACTATTTATTCCCGTTATTTTCTACAATTCTTAATTTTCAACTTAATTAGTAGCAATGGACGAATGAAGGAATTTTTAGGAAATTAAGATAAGGTAGACAAATGAGCATAGGATTGACAGGTTATCGGCCATGATGGCCTTGAATAAGGAACCATCTCGATATTTATCTGGAATTATTGAGAGAAACCATGGAAAACCCCAACAAGATGGCCGGTACAGGAATTACCGTTTCTCGGCGAGAGGCAGTAGGAAAAAGTCGCAGCCACATCTGCCCCCGCCGGGATTTGAACCCCGTACCTCCCGAATGCGAGTCTAGTGCTCTCACCGCTACGCCACCCCGCTCAGTGAGCGGTCGTAAAATGACATTTAACACTATTTCTGTAAAGCTGCGTAAAATAAAATTAACGTAGTTGTACTATACCATTTCCATAGTAAATCATAGTTTACCGCATGAGAATAGGGCGCAGCCTACAATCGGAAGTGAACTTTCCCAATATTGAATTGTCAATTTTTTTTTATTTAAGTAAAAATTAGCTATTTTATGGAGGTACGTGCAAAAACTGCAGTAATGATACCACGATTCGAGTGGCTGTTAAAACCTACTGTCTCTCGTTTCAACATAATTTCATTTCCTCGTCAAAATACCTTCATTTACGCAGAAGATACAAAAACTAGTAACTACTATATCTATACTAATTAATATTATAAACAGGTAAACTTTGTAAGTTCGGATGTAGGACGTAGTCTCTGAAACAACTCATCAGATATCAAAAATGTTTTCACCAATATTTGTAATTGACCTTCAGGTTAGACTAAGGCCTAGTTTATATGAGAGGCGTTCAACGCGCGTTGGCCCAACGCGCGTTTACAGCTTCTATACAATTGTATAGGACTGTTTATATGATAACGCGCGTTGGTGGCGCGTTGAACGCGCGTTATCATATAAACAGTCCTATACAATTGTATAGAAGCTGTAAACGCGCGTTGGGCCAACGCGCGTTGAACGCCTCTCATATAAACTAGGCCTTAGGCTCTATATTATGGCGTGAAAATAAATACCTACGCTTTTCGTGTAGAGCAATTTTGCAACGTTAGTCGACGAAAAACCGTGGCCTTCTACAAATTCGAGCCCGATGAGACACACTAAGTCTTATTAATAAATGTCCCTTTAGAAAAATCATCCCCTGCTCTAGACTAATTGACAACCCAGCCAGCGTGATTCTGGAAGTTTCGGGTTTCAGCCTCGACAGTGACATTGTGTAGATACATTTTTATGATGTTGCATTGTAACGTTATGACAACATTGGGTATTTGTAAATAGGAATTTGCTAATTATAGCGAAATATTTATGAATGATTAGCATTACACGTTTTAATATGATACGTAGGTATGCTCATTGCATAATAGAGTACAATTTAGACCATGGGCACCCCTAACGTCATCAAAAAGATATAATTTTACTAAATATAAATTATGGTGTTTAATGATGGTTTTAAATCACTATATAATATTGTTATTAGGTAATCATGATCCAGTACTTTTTTTTCTTATTTATGTTTCAATCACAAAATCAATTAAACGAATCTAAAGCGTTCTGGAAAAATCCTATAGGTACCTACAGTTTAAAAACCTTGAACATTATATGGAACGAAAAAATCGTTTAAATAGGTTAAATAGAAGCGCGTACTTCATTGTTACTATAAATTGTGACAAAAACTATAAAATTTATTAACACAAATGATGAAATTTTCTGCAAAAAGACCCACATTTGTTATTTTATTGAAAAACCTTCAAGGTTGTACAATATTCACTATGTCTGCGTTTTTTGTGACTTAATACGTGTATTTAAAATTGTATTAAAATCTCACATTGTTTATTTTAAAATAGGTAAATTGTATATTATAATATAAATAATAAATTTTTTTGACTATAAACCACTTATATAAAAAAATTCACTGAATACACAACCAGACGTCACATTGAATAACGAATAAAAATGAAAATATTGTAACGAAGAAAAATTGGGTAAAGTTTTACTATATAAGACAGTTAGTGACGAGCGAAATTGGTCTTGTCTAGCATTTCAATATAAATACTAGAGCTGTAAAAGTAACGAGAAATTGTGTACCCGTATGTATTCCTTACTTAAAGAACCAGTACCCGTTACTTTCGTATCGTTACCTTACTCGTTACTTTTCATACGACATACAATCGTGTACTAAAAGCATCAAGCATGTACCATCGCATCGAAGCGCGTCGCATACGGGATACGGTATGACTTCGTTCGCATAACGTATTTATAACCGCATCAAACGAGTCGAACTGACATGGATACGGCAGATGCGAGTAACGAAATGAATTTGTAAATAACGATTCGTTACTTCGAGTTAGACGATGTACCCGTTACTCAGTAATGAATACATACGGTTTGTTACAGCTCTAATAAATACCAAGAACGTAACTGCGATAGATCAAGATTCTACCTGCAAAACCAATAACAAAACCACGACTGCAAGACTTGAGCAAAATGTCGCAAAATCTCATTTAAAGGGTGGTGGGATCAATGGAAATTTCATTTCAACTTTTTAATTCAGATAATATGTATTATTATAACAGATTGAGATAACATTTAAAAATAACAAGGTAAATCTCACTTGCAAGGGAGGGAGGGTTCCACCATATCTCAACAAGAAATAGGGCGGAGTCCAAATTAAGAAAAAAAGCTTCTCACTTAAATGATAGTCGTCCCATTTCTTTTCAAGTTGGCAAAGTTAATCATTAAAATATGAATACGAGAATTTTATCAACACTAGTTTAAGCAAACTCCTGTTTCAAGTTTTAATTTGACAGCTGTAAAAGTATACCTAATTAATTAAATCAAGGATATAAGTAAAAATTAATATGCTATTAGGCCTGCACGACCCTAGAGAGCTGCGGTGACCTAAAATCATAAAAGTAAAATTCAGACAAAATTAGCTGGTGATATAAATGCTTGAGAAGAAGCGACTGATTGATTATGAGCAAGCTTATAAATTGATATTTTCAAAATCTTTACTTCTTAGTAGGTAACAAATTAAAAAACATTTCACCTTCACGTATTTATAATACTGAATTATATTTTTTTGAACACTCTGTACATATACAAAAGTTTATTTCATAGTTATTTAACAATGGCTTGTTAGTTCATTTATGTGACCGTGCAATGTGAATATTCTTAATAACTCGTTTTTTATAAAATTTACCTGTGTTACGAAGTATATTATGTAATTATTTTCTGCACGGTTGCTCCTGTATTTTTTTGTAAAATTTATCAAATATGTTTTTACAATAGTTAATAAAACTATAGAGTAATGCTGTAGAGTAATGCAACTCAGCCAACGCGAAATTGGTTGTTTCGGGTTCAAGTCCCGACAGTGACATTTAAATTTTTCTTATATATAAGCCTTCTAAAAAAATATTATGACGATAATATTCGTTTAATATTATTATGCTTTCACTATTTCAGTGAAATAATTATACTGCAATTGGATTTCTTCAGATTGATTTCGTATATAATATTGCAAGTATTTATTAAATCTTTCTCATTGTTTATTAGTTACATCAGCATGTCCGGCTAATTAGAGAAAGTCAACACTCTTGTAGTGTTGTTATTAAAATTATTAGCTCTCGCAGGTAGTGGATTCTGCGGTGCATTGTGTTATATATAAGAGAAATCATGAATTAACTGTCGTGGGCACTGTAGAGTAATGCAACTCAGCCAACGCGAAATTGGTTGTTTCGGGTTCAAGTCCCGACAGTGACATTTAAATTTTTCTTATATATAAGCCTTCTAAAAAAAAATATTATGACGATAATATTCGTTTAATATTATTATGCTTTCACTATTTCAGTGAAATAATTATACTGCAATTGGATTTCTTCAGATTGATTTCGTATATAATATTGCAAGTATTTATTAAATCTTTCTCATTGTTTATTAGTTACATCAGCATGTCCGGCTAATTAGAGAAAGTCAACACTCTTGTAGTGTTGTTATTAAAATTATTAGCTCTCGCAGGTAGTGGATTCTGCGGTGCATTGTGTTATATATAAGAGAAATCATGAATTAACTGTCGTGGGCACTGTAGAGTAATGCAACTCAGCCAACGCGAAATTGGTTGTTTCGGGTTCAAGTCCCGACAGTGACATTTAAATTTTTCTTATATATAAGCCTTCTAAAAAAAATATTATGACGATAATATTCGTTTAATATTATTATGCTTTCACTATTTCAGTGAAATAATTATACTGCAATTGGATTTCTTCAGATTGATTTCGTATATAATATTGCAAGTATTTATTAAATCTTTCTCATTGTTTATTAGTTACATCAGCATGTCCGGCTAATTAGAGAAAGTCAACACTCTTGTAGTGTTGTTATTAAAATTATTAGCTCTCGCAGGTAGTGGATTCTGCGGTGCATTGTGTTATATATAAGAGAAATCATGAATTAACTGTCGTGGGCACTGTAGAGTAATGCAACTCAGCCAACGCGAAATTGGTTGTTTCGGGTTCAAGTCCCGACAGTGACATTTAAATTTTTCTTATATATAAGCCTTCTAAAAAAATATTATGACGATAATATTCGTTTAATATTATTATGCTTTCACTATTTCAGTGAAATAATTATACTGCAATTGGATTTCTTCAGATTGATTTCGTATTTTTACAATAGGTCTATATTTTTTACGATATCAAATGTTGCATTACGATTACCTATTTTAAATTAAAAAAAAAACCTATATGTTTAAGTGTCAGTGAAGCGTGTCTCAATAATTAACCAATCCTCAAAAGAATATTTTCAATAATATTAATATTCGATACTTAGGTTCAAGGCAGGCCTGAATAGAATGGACAGGAAATCCGGCAAAACTCTGTAGACAGGCCGAGGAATATACGGGTTGTAAATTAATAAAACAGAAAAACTTCTATACGAATTGCAGGGAATGTTCAAACTGATAATTTGAGACATCACCGTAGTTGGGGGATAGTGCTGAGGCTCAAATTTTGGAAGCCGCAATCAACGATGCAAGGATTGAATCATTTTTTCCGTGTCGTTTTATTATTTTGAAAACTCATGTATGGTTCTCCACACCTACGTATACAAAATCAACTTTGTAAAGAAAAAAAATCAATCTCTTAAAAATAACAAGGTCATTAACAACAAATTATTATCAATTATGATGTCAATGAACATTTAGTGCTGAAGTATAAGATATTGAAAATAGAAAAAAATATATAATTTGATAAAATAAAATGAAGAGAATATGTACATAACTATTTTATTTCTCTGTAAAGAGCAATAGCAATATGAACTTATAGTCTAAGAGCTAGTGAACCATCCGAGTAACCGTTTCCCACAAAGCTAGAAAAGTTTTAAATAATTTTTTATTATCGATCAATTAAGAAAATACCGTTCTGGCAGGCATCTCGCGGTTGCGACATCATCTCTTAAATTTTTGAAAATGTAAAAAAAAATTGTTTTTAATCTACTTCCATAAGGCTACAATTTTATTATGTTGTAATTTACATATGTTCAAGTGTAAAAAAAATGAACACTATTTAGAAGATTGCAAGTATGTGCCAGACAATAGCAAAGTTGTCATCGGGATAGTAATTCATAACTTGCTCCCACAAGGTTAAAACTTTGAGGGCATGTTCTTTCAATTGTTTAAAAAGTATATCTAAAATAATGTTCTCTGACTAATAACATGAACTATTTAAAATGTCTGACACCTCGAATATGTCGACCATATTCGAGGTGTCAGACATTTTAAATGGTTCATGTTATTTGTCAGAGAACATTATTTTAGCGTTTTGGTTGAAGTTTTTAAGCTATCCAATTAAAAAAACAAACAGTATCTATCAAAACGACATCTTTCGGAAAGTTTAGAGGGAAAACGCCCCAAAATCAAGAAAAGTCATAGAGGAAATAGGTGTCAGACTAGGCCTAATGAAGCCATATACAAAGTTTGGGGAGAGTATGTATCAATAAAATTTTTGTCGACGGGCACTCTAACTAATATTATGTTATATTCCAAGTTTGTTTCTAAATAGATTAATGTTCAATAATATGAGGTCTATCAAGTAGGCAATTCAAAATATGAAAGGCAGCCAATGATAATTGTAAATTATTCCTACGTTTCTACATAATCTATATTAAATCAAGTAGTACTGTTCAGCAGTATTCCTTCCAGATACTCACAGCAAAAAATTATTAAAAAAATACTGCATTAATCTACCACCGATTTCAGTAATATTTAGTTAGTTTCGGATTAAACTAATTTAATCATAGATTATAAATAAATATTATAATTATTTATAAATTATTTTTATCATTATTATAATTATTAAAACGATTGCAAAATTGTATCATGCAACGATAACATAAGCTGCTATATGATCAAACGGATAATTTTATAATTATTGTAATTTTGATTTCATTAAAAAGTCAATAAATATTGTATGTACAGTGTGCATAATTATGTCATTTATTCACAAATCACAACTAGCGGCCCGTCCCGGTTTCACCCGGATGCGATAGACATAATTCTGCAAAATGTATTTCGTTTGCGGTCCGGCGCTAATGTGAGATTCCGATTTCGCGCCCTCAAAATTTTGTTGGATAATATAATATTTACGCCCCTTTTTGACCACAATAGATGTAGAATCAAAAAAAAAAAAAAAAAAACGCTGAAACAGGGATTTGTGTATTTTAATGAAGAGTGCGTATATTGAATTCAATGTCTCTCATTTTAGCGATTTTTTAAATATAATCATTTTATCAGAAACGTTTACACTCCCTTTTCACCCTCTTAGTATGCTAATTTAAAAAAAAATCCTTCTTAGCGCGTGCTTACGTCATAAAAGGAACCTACTGTCTAAATTTCAAGTTTATAGCTCAAGCGGTTTGACCTGCGCGTTGATAAATCAGTCAGTCAGGACAAACTCTTTTATATATATGTACAGAGTTTTTCCAGAATACATGCAGAAGTGGAAGTTGATTTTCTTTTATTAAAACTTTCAGCATTATGTATAAATGCAGCTGTTTTTAAATTACGTAAAGCTCCAGTTCTTGCATTAAAACGGAGCCGAAGACTCTACTACTGTTGTCGCTATCGTGTTTTATCTCAATCGCATGCGGAGTGGGGTAACGGCTAGTTTATAATTTTGTCGTCAATATGAAAATATGATATTTTATTTTCCAACAATACTGGTTTATTTATTTATTTTTTATTTAATACTGCAAATTAAATAAATCAAGACGACTTTTATTTTTGTTTACGTAGTAAATAAAATTATAAATAAAAAAATCATAGTTTCATATATGGTATACCTTACAAATATGGCTAGAGTACGTACGATAACTCGATGTGCAAAATATTCATTGGAAATACACAATTATTATTTTATATAACATAATATAAGAGTATTATTAGCCGTTTTAAGTGCGGAAAATTGATTTAAAAAAAAAAAAAAATTTTTGCGTAGTGAAAAAGGAAAGGCGTTTGGGGGGAGTTCTTTAAAAAATATTACGGGGGGCGTGTCGATGCGATGGCGTTTTTTGTGTGCAGTGAAAAGGAGAGAGCGTCAGGGGGGAGCTCTTTAAAAAAACAATTACGGGGTCGTGTATACAAAGTGAGATAGTATAATACAGTAATTCTACACCAATTGTTATGACGTGTATATACGTATGTATTTTCTGATTGGATAGATTAAAAAAATGACAGTGAAAGACGAAAAGTTTTTACATATTTTTGAGGAAATTTGTTAATAATCAACAAAGTTTTTTTTTTTTGGGAACGTCAAAATTTTGCGTTTTCTATGAGTTTAAAAAAAATGGGCACATCGAGTTATCGTACTGGACCCTAAAAATATTGTAAGATTTGTAAATTAACTAAATTATTATTGGTCGAAAAGTTGAGAAGATAAATGTATGTAGGTACTAAAAAAGCAAAATCTTCTTTTGATATAATAGTTTGCGGCATTAATTGTGTAATTCCCATATAAATTTAAATTTAAGTTTGACGCACTGGATACAAAAAAGACGAAAAAAATAAAAAACATTTCCAGTTTAAATTTCAATGATTACTCGCAAATGAAAATTTGTCAAACTAGAGTTGTCGCTTCAATTAAAATTTTTTTTATGGCTTTAATGATAAAAATTGTAACTATTTTAAGTATCGAATATTTAAATGCTAAAACCTGTTATGCAGATGAATCAATAACCTCTTTATTATATAGTAAATAAATACGCACACAAATAAACGTATAGGTGCTTATTAATATGATCAAATACCAGGGTCGGGTAACCTTTATTCGCAGCTCTTAAAATAAACAAATACAGTTGTACAAAATAATTTTTGTACAACTGTATTCGTTAAAAAAAAATAGTGTCAGACCCTGCCGACAATATAGTGTGGCTTTCTTATGTTAACTTAAAGTATTTTTTTCCTAATTGGCATATTATTTTCAACTCAGAACCTGTACCAAATTTATACACCCTTCAGTAAGTAAATCCGTATCAGCAAAATATTTTTTTTAGAAAATTTGTAAGTACGGTTCTGTCAGGTCAATTTTATTAAAATTTTTGTAGCACTTTTTAGCGCTAAATTTCAATTTTGAAACGAATATGAGATTTTTTCGATATATTTTTCAACCCTTAATGACAATTTTATTGCATTGGATCCATTTTAAATACTCTTCATGCGGTGATGGATACACAACATATTATAATATATTCTATTCTATGTGAACTAAATTTCGTTTAAGTCGATTAAGTCTGCAGAAAATCATCGTGCTAACATATTTTGCGTTCAGAATCCTCTGTATATTGCATTCGCGGTACCCTATAACACGTACGTCACTAAGACTAACCGATTAACACCCTATTTGTCAAAATCGAGGCAGTAGTTTAGAAGCTACGAGAAAACGCATAATATAGGTACAACGCATATTACTGTTAAACTAATAACCCTTCATTTTTCGCAGTCATTGCTCCTCTATCCTTAAACTTAAATTTTCTCATCGGATAGCTTGTTTGTCATCAATTTCTGGAAAAGAATATAAGTCTGTTATGTACCAAAATAAAAGTTTTGGTATAAAATTTACCGTTGTTGCTACTATTTTATAAAGACCCCTTCACACGATGCAGGATTTCGTGCTCGCTAGCTTGCATACGAAGTCTTGCAGGCTGCCATGCATGGTATCCTGCTTGGTGGTTGGTAGGGAGCGCTGCTAGTCTCGCTTCACACACAGCTTGCTTGCTTGCTCGCTGTTTTGCTAGGTTGACACTTGACAATTAATATCGATGTAGGTAATGGTTGTGTAAAAAATAATTCGTCGAAGACGAATTAGTACTATGACATTAATAATGATTGAAAAGCTTCGGGAGAGAAGAGAAAAATCAAAGAAAAAAGTATTTAACGAATGTCAGACGATATCACGTGATAAAATATGACTCCATAATAATAATTGGTCAAATTGTCAAACTAGCAGGCAGCGCTGCATGAAAAATAGCACTGAACCTCTCACCCAAATATTATAACAAGATAGCGAGCAGCGGACCAATCAGTGTAGCGTAGCGTGCAAAGCTGCCTGCAAGACTCCAAGCAAGCTAGCGAGCAGGAAATCCTGCATCGTGTGAAGGGGCCTTATTATTATTATTTATTATTATGTGCGGTAATAAACATATTTTTGTCTATGGGCTATGACGGTATACCTCATACATCCTTAATTTTACATATATTTTGACATAATAAAAAATGTCTACATTTAAATTATTATATTCAAATATTTTTCCCAAAAGCCGCCCCTGTTCACATTATTGTAAAAAAATACGGAAAAAATATTTACATACTCTACAGGAAATGTAATGAGATATAGTCCAAGTTCAATTTTGTTTATATAAATTGTGAATTCTTTATTTTTTTGTTACTATATACAATAGTAGTTTTTTCATGTGTCTATAGCGGTCCTAAAATGAGTCATTTATAACGAGTGCGTAAAGTAAATTAAACGAACGCGATCTAGCCAATTCAACATGAACTTTTATAAATCACCTAAACACATCATTTGAAATATATATAAAACAACAACAATATTTTATTTAAAGGGGGCACCTAGTGTAACAGCTTAAAAAAACGCTTATTTCAAACATTTTATATTAGACCAACTATATTTTTATGATATTTTAATGAATTAGACCTTAAAGAACATCTTTTAAAGTTCTTAAAAAATTGTATTAATTTTTTAGGTACAAAATGGCGGCGTAGTAAGCATTTCTATCAGACGCGTTGCAGGTGCGATGTTCAATTTGTGGGCGTAATTACAGCCCATAGAATAAACTTGGAACATCCATTTAAAAAATTTCTTTCATTCATAATTCGTAGAAGTTTGAAATTTTTTTTCGATTTTTCGCATAATGTTCACCTATAAACATTTATAAAATTTATAACAATAATTTACCAAACAAGTAGGTTCAACTACAAATAAAAGTTGTTTTTTATATCTGGTCTAAATTTCAGCCCAAAATATTTAATAGCTTTTGAGATATTACGCCCACAAACTACGAAAATGGTGTTTTGAGAAAAACGGGTTTAAAAAAAAAATAGCTTTGATAGTGAAAAAGTTTGTAAAGATCAATTAACTATTATCAGATTAGAACCCTGTTTAAATTCCTTGAAATCCGTTCATTGACATTTGATATAGTAGAGGTAATAAAAAATAAAAATTTCTGATATCGCGTGAGGTGACGCGGGTAATGGCTAGTATTCAATATGATATTTGCCATAAGTTGTCATGGTTACTTTCTACAAAACCAAAGAACAGCTGATTTTTTTTAGTTTCAAAATATTTTCGAAATATAAAGTTTAGAAAAAACATTTTTAACGAAGCTCTCTTGAAAAAATAAGCCGTTATGAAAAGTATACCGTTATTATTTATATAAAAAAACACCGTTATAGCATATAACTCTTCGGCGCATGCGCCGATTTTCTCCAAAAATAATTTATCCATTTGACCTGTATCGTGCTCACGGGTTTTAAAAAAAAATTAGCTTTGATAGTGAAAAAGTTTGTAATGATCAATTAACTATTATCGTAACGAATATCGTTTTGAAATTTTGTAGGCACA
Organism: Xanthostigma xanthostigma; assembly: GCA_963575645.1. NCBI lineage: Eukaryota > Metazoa > Arthropoda > Insecta > Raphidioptera > Raphidiidae > Xanthostigma > Xanthostigma xanthostigma. Next base: position 19,739,093 of record OY754467.1, read on the forward strand.
TTCCATTTAATATTGCGAACACTTTTAAGCAAAAAATAAAAAATATTTTTGAGCTCTCCCTTGAACAAAAATGTTTCCCCCCAGTTTTTACGTAGGTACCTATATGAAATAAATAATAAACTAAATCGTAGGGACAACCCTAAGGCGAAATCTCTTAGTGAAAGGAACCATAAACCAAATCAGGAATAGAACAAAAACATAACGAAGGACACATATCATGCATATTTTATATGACCCATAAAATTATACACGTAAGGCAAATTGTTTAATGTCTATTTTAACCTACATTTTGATTTTTTATGACAAACACCTGAGGTTGTTATTTTCAGAAAAGTAATGTTCCGTATTAACTGTCTATCTAACGAAAAAATGCAATATGAATCTCACCATTGCCTTGGTGCCAATAGAAGCTTGATATTGGGAAGGCCATTCTAATAATTTAGTAAGAAAAGTAGCTCAAGATGTTCCATTAATTAAACAAACCGGAACTAATGTTTTTTTTCTTGTAGAATGGAAATAATAAACATATGCTATTTGTCTCATTGTTGCATGCTCTCTAAACTTCATTCGTTTTACCAATCCAACCCACAAGTGGGGAATCGTACTAGTTTAGGTCAAAAATCACTTTTCAAAAATTTTACAATATCTTTCCGTTTTGAGGTCCCTCAAATCCAAAAAACATATTTTTGGAAAAACTCTGTGCGTCTGTTAGTCTGTTTGTTAGTCTCTTAGTCTGTTTGTCTGTGAACACGATACAAGTCAAACGGATGAGCGGATTGAAACCAAATTTTGGGAGGATGTTTGGTATGCAAATATGAAGAGCCCTATTGTTTTTGGGGAAAATCGGCGCATGCGCAGAAGAGAAATATGCTAAAACGGTGTTTTTTTATATAATAATGGTATACTTTTCATAACGGCTTATTATTCTATTTATTTTTTCAAGAAAGTTTTATCAAAAAAATTTTTTTCAAACTTTATAGTTTCGGAAATATTTTGAATATAACAAAAAATCATCCGCTCTTTTGTTTTAATGGATCTGTCAGAAATAAACTAGTTAGGCATGCTTTGATTAATTTTTACATGACGTGGAAGATATTATGTAGGTAACCATGGCAACAAATAGTTAATATCATATTGAATACTAGCCATTACCCGCGTTACCTCACACGATGTCGGAAATTTTATTTGCTTTATTATAATAATCACATGTCAGCATTTTTGAAGTTGTAATGGTCCCGTCGTCCAATTGGCTGGAATTATTATTTGCAATTTTTCTAGCGTCAACTTGAAAAAATATGGTTTGCCAATGACTTTAGATTGTGACCACACAATATCTCTATATAAGAAAAGAATAGTAAAATTTTAAATCGATCCCGTTCGAAAGTAATTAATCAATTAATACGATATTTTTTAAACTGTGTACTCATGGTATGTATTGAATGTAGTTTTTGTGTACACTTTTTTTGAAAAGTGATTTTTAAGATCTTTATATTCTACTAGCCGTTACCCGCGACTTTGCACGCGATTGAGACGAAACACGGGTGCATTCCCATTATTTGGCATAGTTACTCCTTTTTCGACGTTGCCCCCCCCCATAAATTATATCAGATGTCGTTACATGTTACTAAAACAGTTTTTTTTGAGAAAACACCGTAATTTTGTAAAAAATATTTAATAAAAAATATCCTATAGCGTAAGTTGCACCAAGCAAGATACACTTACAAAATTTCATTAAAATCGGTTTAGTGGTTTCAAAGATTAGCCCGGCCAAAATTGTGACACGGAAATTTTATATATATATAGATATGATTTTAGAATAATTTGTCGAAAAGGAATATTCAAGAGCAAAGTTCAACTGAGAATAATTCTTCGAACTCGGTCATAGATTCCTAATCACTATTATATCAGATTATTTATTATACAATTTTGCTCATAAATATATTATTTATTTATAACTTAAAACAATACTAATTACCCACAATAGTCTATATCATGGTTCATTCAACTTTTGAATGAAACATACAACCTTCATAATTTATGTTGTGTGTTTGCTTTTTTTTATTAGATCCGTTTAATGCAATACCGCAAATTACAAAAGGGTCATTTTTTTGTTATCGTTCTTTATATACCTACTATGTTCAATTTCTGTAGGTGTATAAATAAGACCTTCAAAAGTAACATACGTCATGTTTACTTTTGTGAAATTTCGTGTATATCAAGGTAATTATTGAATCACTACAAATATTAACTCTTCCTGGTAAGACCCGTTATTATTATTAAAATAGATGTAGGTATATATTTCAAGTTCAAAACGAAAGATACTTCTTGAGTGGAACAAAGAAAATCTCTCTAAAAAACAATATCGGCCAATAGGTACATGCATGACGTATTGTACCTATTGAATGTAATTGCGTTCATTTAAAAAATTTTACAATTTAACATGAACATGGTAGAAAAAAAGTAAAAAAGTTAAATACTACCCTTCAGGCCTAAACAGAGATATCGATAATTTACCGACATCTTGAGGAGAATTTCATTCCGTTTACGAATTATAGGTTTTGATATGGCGTTAGCTTAAAAAATAGTTGCAGAGTAGTCATGTTTGGAACACTCTGCGTATTTTATTTAAAGGTTTAGCTAACTTTTGAATAAACGGTCATTTGAATTGTAATTTTTGCAAATAATTTAATTTTTTGCACTGGGTTTTTTAATTTTTATTTTTTCGTATAGAAAAAGAAAAGAAAGTGCAATATTTAAATTTCGCAAATCGTTACTAATTACTTAATCGTCTGTTTAAAATATTTATGAAGGTAATCGTCTCATGTTTAAACAAAACACATTTGATTGACGAGTACTTCCTTATAAATATTGTTATATATGTATATTAATATCCCTGATAAATTATTAAGACTTAGCAATTTCGTTTCTTTGGCAAAATAACCTTTCTTCAAATAATTAACTGTATTAATTATTCAATGTCTTTACAACTTAGAATTACAATTTACAAAAATATTCTTAACTTGTTACGTAAAAGCTATCAATATGGGACAAACATACGATTTGAGACATTTCTTGCTTTTTGAACGTGTGTATTTTCAATTTAAATTACGACAAACTATACCTATAAATCTATACGTCTATACTCTATACTAATAAATTGTAACAAAACTGTTCTAGTACGTGGTGGAAATTATTTATTTACCTACAATAACATAAACGTTTAACAAAACAGTTAATCACGCAAACGAAAAGTACTTCTTCAACGTAACAGAAACAAAACAACAAATTCTAACTAATAAAATACAATAATAATATAAAGTCACTAATTATGTACACAATATATTTACAATACAGGAACACACCACAATTTTAAACACACTTATTTATTAACTATATACACACGATTATTTTCAAAGAACTTATTTATGTTAAACTAGATATAACTTCAGTCAATGGTTTATTAAACGCACTGAACTAGCATTTATTTACACAGTTCATTTATCTTCTATCATTACAGTTACTTCGGTATTACTACACCGACTGAACAATTTATGTCACAGTTATCTGTATCCCACTGTACGATACGCCAGCGTATCACTGTATCAATGAATGCATCTGACTGACTGCTTGACTCACCGAGCTCGCCGTATTTATAGGCGCTAAGTACGTTTTTCCAGCGTTTTCTAGAATCTTCTGGTCCCTTCTGTACCTGCATTTATTTGATTGTTCTATAAAGGTCGGGATTTTGCTTCCTGCTTTACAAAAACATTTTACCCGCAGTCATTGTTGCTGTTTGCGAGAACATTCGACAGAAAGCATAGGCGTCCCAACGTGGAGCGCGCAACAATATAATGCTGAAGAGTTTGTTTGCTTGTTTGGTTCAATCTCAGGAACTACTGGTTCGAATTGAAAACAATTTTTTTTGTTAGATAGCTCATTTATCAAGGAAGGCTTAGGCTATATAATATCACGCTACGACTAATAGGAGCGGAGCATCAATGAAAAATGTTGCAAAATGTAACTCAAAATTGTTTCGTCCGACAAAAACTTTTGAACGGTAACTGCGATCATCATGAAATTTGGACACAATTCATTCATCTCGGTAAACTAAGATGAATGTGCATACTCACTACTAACATTTTACGGGATTTTCGCTCTTGAGCTGCTCACAGTTATGCACTCGAAAATGCATTTTTCCGAAAATAAAAAAAAAAAAAAACACCCGCATGAAAAAAGTTCCGTATATTTAGGTCACAAAATTTTCTATAAATTGCCTGATGAAATCAAAAATATCAAAAAACCAGAACATTTAAATAATCAATTAAAGCAATATTTCTGTATTACTGTGCCTTATGATTTGAAAGATCTTTTTTAATTTTCTATGTATATTGACGTTTGTATCCACATCAGTGCCATATCAATAAATGATTATTATTATTATTATTTGTCCTGTTAAGAGAAATATAAACGGTGGTTTAGTTTTCACTTTTAAATGTCATTAATAATACTAATTATTATTCTTTCGTGTATCTCGTTTCATTTAATAATATTAATAATTCCGTGCTGTAATTAATTGGTTTAAATTATCTAATTGTAAAATCTCAGACAATTTGAGAAGACTTTTGCGTTCTTTAATTTCTTTGCAAAACAGTCCCATAAACATCATGTTGTAGGAATTGCAAATAATAAATAGCTTTTTAAAGAGGAATTTAATTAGAAACTAGAAAATGTATTCTTGGAAAAACTTTTGTACAAACGATGTTAAAAGTCAAATAAGTACGTACTTAGTTTAAAAAAAAGTAGATAAACAACAGTGCTTTTTAAACGCAACATCATAGATCACAATGTACGATATTATAAATGTGTATATAAATCTAATTTGCATTGAAACAAGTAATTAATGTTTTCCAGATTTGAAAAAACACGTAAAAAATCAATTATATATGCGAATATAAAATGCAAAATTATTTCCACCCGACGCGACAGGGAATAAATACGAGGGGATTCACAAAAAATATGTTAGGTCGCAGTGCAGTGTTTATTATTATAGCACATACCGCTGCACTACAATGGTATGTGCTCTATTATCGCTTTGCGTGTCAGAACTGAGTTTCGTTCATACATGAAGTTTATCTAAGTTAATTTCGCTTTTTGAAAAAAGGAGATTCTGTTCTGTAAAACGGAACCATTTTTAGATTTATTCGAGTTCATAATTACTCAAAAAACTGTAATTGAAAATCTCTAAGAACATTTATCGATTGGTCTCTAGATACGTACGTTCGAGCTATGCGTATCTCAATTTTTAATATTTAATTCACGTTGTTTACTATCAGATTAGAACCCTAATTAAATTCATTGCAATGCGTTCATTGACATTTGATATAGTATAATAATAACAAAATAAAATTTCTGATATCGCGTAGGTGACGCGGGTAATAGCTAGTATTCAATATGATATTTGCTATTCGTTGCCATGGTTACTTTCTACAAAACAAAATAATATTTTTTTTAATTTCAAAATATTTCCGAAACTATAAAGTTTAGAAAAAAACATTTTTAACGAAACTTTCTTTAAAAAAAACAAGAACAACCATAAGCCGTTATGAAAAGTATATCATTATTATATAAAAAACATCGTTATAGCATATAACTCTTCGGCGCATGCGCCGATTTTCTCCAATAACAATAATTTATCCATTTGACCTGTATCGTGCTCACAGACAAACAAACTAACAAACGCACAGAGTTTTTTCAAAAATATGTTTTTTGGATTTGGGGGACTCCAAAACGAAAAAATATAGACACATTTTTGAAAAGTGAATTTTGACTAAACTAGTACCTACCATTCCCCACTAGTGGGTTGGAATGGTAAAATTGAAAATTTTTATCCTAGCGTATAGGTAATGTTAACAGGCTTGCTGAATAGAAAAATAATTTCAAAATAAGTCATTTTAAAACAATAAACAATTTAATGTTTAATAAATCAAAGTACCTATCAAAAAAAATCTGAAAAAAATTGGTTGTCTGTAAAGTCGGTTTACGGACGATAGTTTTACGTGATAACGTATTCCGGTCGAATATCATATTTAATAATACATTACTGCGCTCTCGCTTGCACGCACAGGGTCAGGCGGAACGTTACACTTTTTCGTGCGTGCAGCTGGTGTTTCATCAATTTATAAGACGTTATCACGTCAAAAACTTAGTCCGCCGCCATCTTTAGAAGTGCGCCATCTTTAGAAGTCCGCCATATTGGATTTAGAGTGACGTCACTTTATTTTTCGAGTTATTCTCAGCAAGCCCTTTCATTTGATACCCATATTGTAAGAATGCATAATAAAATTAGTCCGCCATCTTTAGAAGTCCGCCATATTGGATTTAGAGTGACGTCACTTTATTTTTCGAGTTATTCTCAGCAAGCCCTTTCATTTGATACCCATATTGTTGGAAAGCATAATAAAATTAGTCCGCCATCTTTAGAAGTCCGCCATATTGGATTTAGAGTGACGTCACACAGCTAACCATGCATTGTAATTCAAACTAAACGTGTATACAAATTTTCATCTCAATCGGTTGATGATATCTGCTTCAAAATTACCGAAGGCATTCTAGTCGCTCACTTAGTAACGTTAGGAACGTTAGAAACGTTAGGAACGTTAGAAACGTTAGGAACGTTACACTTTTTCGTGCATGCAGCCGGTGTTTCATCTTTTTATTTTGACGTGATTCATCAATTTATAAGACGTTATCACGTCAAAAAAATCATTATATAGGTAATCCTAATTGGACATTTTTTGTGTTACCTCCTATAAAATAGTTGCTTTTCATGACTGTAAAGCGGTCGTAAGATGACGAATTTAATAAACCTATTGCGTGAAGTAAAACAAACGTACCTAGGCAAACTAATCAATTTTACAATAATTTGCATAAGCGTATGTTTATCATATCTACTTCTAATAGTAAACTTATGCTGGGTTGCAGAAAGTATTGTCACAAATTTTATTTGACAAATTGTAACTACACACATTTTTTCATAACAAAAGCATTGTAGAATTTTAAATCGATTTTGCTCGAAAAATAATTTTAAAACCGTATATCCAAGTACTTTTAAATGCTGGAAATATGAGGTAACATATGTAAGAAAAATCCTCCTTTATGAGGTCAGTTGAAAACGACTGAACTGATTTAAAAACATGTATATCTGGTACCAATCCGTAAAAAAACTGAATAAAATAATGCCTAAATTTTTCAAATCTGTTGGCTCCTGGAAAAGCTGTGATTGAAGAAACATTTAAAAAAAATATTGTCTGAACACACAAGTAATTCAAGAATTACAAGGCGCGAAATTCTATAAAATATACCCCGGCGTAATGTTTGAAAATTGTTGTATATTTTTAACGACACTTTTATAATTATTACCCTAAATTATTAAAATAATTATATTTCCATTTTGGTACATTTCAATAAAAACTTTCTTTTTATTATTATTTTATTTTTCTTGTAATAACATATATCTCTGATGCGCATGCGCCGATTTTTCCCGAAATAAAATACAAAAATTTCTTGTAAAACAGATAGAATAATAAGCCGCTAAAAAAATTTTACCATTGTTATATAAAAAACGTTATAGCACATAATATCTCTTGCGCATGCGCCGATTTTCCCCAAAAATTAATTACAAAACTTTCTTGTAAAGCAGATAGAATAATCAACCGTTATGAAATGTAAAGCATAATTATATAAGAAACAACGTCATAGCCCATATCTCTTTTGCGCATGCGCCGATTTTCCCCAAAAAATTTACAAAACTTTCATGTAAAAATAGATAAAATAATAAGTCTTTTTAAAAACTATATTATTATTACCTATATAAAACAACATTATAAAAGATATACTCTTTTACGCATGCGCCGATGTTCCCAAAAAACAATAGGCCACTTCATATTTGCATATCAAACATCCTCCCAAAATTTGGTTTCAATCCGCTCATCCGTGGTGTCGGAATGGTAAGAAATGTCAAAAATGACGTTTGCATCTGTCAAAGTATTATGTTCTAATAATTAGTTATTCAAATTGTTAACTCAGAAGGCGTTGCATTTCACAAATATTTGAAATGCCATCCGTTTTTGAACAATTAATGCAATCGTTTTATTTTAAGACAGAACAAACGTAATCTTTATATTACCATATTAAACCGTGCAACAGAGAGAGATAACCGAAAGATGTTTGCCATCGATTATATCAAATTGAATTTATTTCTAAATAAATTTGTATAAAAAACCTGTTTTGGCAAATTTATGTAAAATTTTCTCCTCTTTCGTTTAAGACAGGTTTCGAACCGATCTGATTTAAATTGAGTGAGTTATAAGCAAAAAACTTCGTTTTTTCTTTATTGCTCCCCTCTGGGGTCAAAATTCAAAAATCAGGCGACGTTAGGATTTAAGTTACCCGGAGACGAATCGAACAAAAAAAAGTTTTTTAAAATCGGTTAAGGCGTTTAGGCTGTACGCTGGATACAAAAAGCGTGACTCACAGATTCACAGACAAAGCGAGTACATATAAAGCGCTTTAGCTTACGCTAATCGCGCCTAAAAACTACGAATTCATAACCTCTTTTTTAAAAATATTGAAACTTGAAAAATGCCTCTATTTAAGATTTTTTTCTTATATATTAATTATCCAGTCAGGATGACTTAAACACGAAAAGAGCCCATCTTGATTCTCACTGTTGATAACAGAGAAAAATCCAGACCCATTCTACTGGGTGGTCCATTCCACCGCGAGTAGGTATGCTACCTTACATGCTGACGAAGAGTTTCTATCTAGCCGCTATTCCTATATTTATGACTAATCAACCATTCACTATCAATAACAGTATGAATCAAAATGAAGAAAATTATCGTTATAATTTTCGTGTTTGATTCATCCTGATTGGACAATTAATTTCTAGGAAGGAGGGCGGTGGTTGTAAATCATAAATATAGACATTTTCCAGTTTAAAACTTTTTATTTTAAAAGTCATTGATTTGAAAAAGTCACAGAGAAATTAAGCTTACATCATTTTAATCGATTTTTTTATATTTATACTAGCCGTTACCCGCGGGTTCGCACGCGATTGAGATGAAACACGGATGCATTCCCATTATTTGGCATATTTACTGCGTTCTCGACTTATAAATTTCAAAATTCACCTTCTGAAAAAAAGCACGAAATACTGTATTTATTTATTTGTTAACTGGAGTAATCCTGTGCATTTTCGAATTGATACATCTATGAATTCTCCATGCAAATTTTGAACCCTCGTTACACCCTTTTAGGGATTGAATTTTCAAAAGTATGTTCTTAGCTGATGCTTACGTCATAATAGCTATTTGTGTGCCAAATTTCAGCCCAACCTGTTCAGTGCTTTGAGCTGTGCGTTGATTCTCCATGCAAATTTTGAACCCCCGTTAAACCCTCTTAAGGGTCAAATTTTCAAAAATCCGTTCTTAGCAGATGCCTACGTTATAATAACTATCTGTGTGCAAATTTTGATCAAGTGGTTTGAGCTGTGTCTTGATAGATCAGTCAGTCAGTCACGGTTTCCTTTTATATATTTAGATTTATAGAACAAAAGTAGTTTATAACTATTAAACTCCACATAAAGAACGAATACAAACGTATTTTCTCAGTATAATGTGAAGATACGAAAAAACATTTCCAGCCACTAGGACGTCCAGTGGTCAGTTTAAAAAAGAGGTAAACCGCTGTCCTATAAGTAACAACATAGAATTTAATTATCCACTTCGGAAAACGTCGATGCAAATAATAGTTCCGTGATGTATCATATCCCAAATAAAATCATAACCCTTCATTTTGGCTTTGTCGTAGTCGGGTAAAAACATCATTGGTTTTTGTATGTGCATTGTAATATCTGCTTTTATAAATAGGAAGAAAAAATGTCATAAAATATTATCAACATGTACACACTTTTTACCACACAGTACCATTTTGTACATTGGCCATTATTATTAAGATATCTCCAAATAGTATTTATATTTTAAAATTAACAGATAGTTCTTGGTCTTCTAGAATAAAACAAATACATATTTAAATGCGAGACGGGAACAATAAACAACTTGATGGGACAGGAAAAAAATACAATAATTGCAGATAAGAGGTGCAACAGATCAAAAAAACAAACAGTTTATTTTATCATGCTTTATTTAAAACTCGATATCTTTGTGGACTCTGCACTCCGACATCCTAGGACTTACATCATGAAAAATGCACCAGCGCATTTCCTAAAACATATTTTTTGTTGGATAATTTTTTGCGATATATCTACATTCTTTAAGAATCTACTTTCATCAATCATTAAGTCATTCAGTGCTAATATACAGAGTGTTTCATAATTGAATGTCAATATTCTTAAAAATAGTGAACAGCTCGAAATGCACCGACCTACATTTATTTATCCACAACAAAATCGCAAATAAATGTCACTTTGAAAAATATAAATGGTAATTTGGCTGCTACAGATTGACAAATGTACTGACTTGAATGTGTCATTTCTATTAATTTATGCTTTATCAATGCTCATTTTGTAGTTTCGAAACATTGATATAAATTTGTTTTCTTCATACCCTTATAGCAGGGACGAAAGTTTGACATTTAATCCCTGTTATTTATTATATTAAATGACAGCGGTAACCCTAGTTACGAGTATAATAATACGCATGAGAAATGTTTTCCTCCCGCCGTTCTCACTGGGAGTAAATGTCAATCTTTCGTCCCCGCTGACGAAAGTACGTACTTTCGAGCGAATATGAAGAAAAATCGTATACACAACACGGGCCTTAAAAGTTGAAATCTCGGCCCTGCGCAGGGCCAAAAATTCAACTTTCGGCCCTTGTGATGTAATATACTATTTCACGATGTCTTCCCACTTGCGGTCGGAACAATTTTCGTCCCACTTGCGGTTATATGCAAATAATATCAGGGGTGATTTCACTTGCGCTTAAGAAAATAACTTTATAAATCGATTACGATTACGGGGTGCTGTTGATGGTGTTTTTATTGCGCGGTGAAAAACGATGGAGGTATGGGAGAGTTCCTTAAAAAACGATTACGGGATGCTGTTGATGCGATGGTGTTTTAGAAATTATCAAATTTTCACACCTATAACATTATTTTATTTTACTAATATCGATTGACCGCAAGTGGGAGGATTTGTTCTGACCGCAAATGGTACGACCGCAAGTGGCACTAATTCGTTTTCACCGTTGTTTTTTAGAATGTGATTATTTACAGGCAGCAAATAATGTGCCTCTCATTTATTTATCTGAGATCCAACTGTTGGAACTGTTAGATCCCCCTTACATTTATTTATCTGGGATCTAACTGTTGCGGGACTGTTACAATCAGTTCGTCGATATCACTAACGCAGAGTGAAATGAACACATTTCTGTAAGAGACCTTAATGAACAGTCGAATGCAGTGTCGCACGAGATACGGAACATAGTAGAGAGAGTTTATAAGCGCAGCATCCACGTGCTGACCATTCCACTTGCTAATGAAGCGTTCGTCAGTACCGTGTAAAACATTAACGACTCACAATCTATCGACAGCTATGTTGCGAATAATAAAATAATATTGGCTGTATGGTCAATCCTTCATAATTATATATTATATGTACATACGACTGCATGTAGAATTATTTTCAATAATTAACAGTTTTAGTATTTTAATTTTTAATCGATAAAATCTGTTCTACGGGACGGAAGTGTTTTCTTTTACTTTTTATTATTTATGAATTTTTTTGGTAAGTGTCTTCAAATTATTTTTCATTTTAGTGTTAATATAATATTATTAGTGTTATACGCCAGGAAAGTATCTATAACACGCGACCTTTGAGACATCTCGTGTTTGATTTTTTAAAATCTGGTTCAGTCAAAACTTACAAACACATGGAAACCAGCTTTATTCTTAACTGTAAAAAAAATTACGCACAATGTCAGTAAAAAAAATAACAAAAATGAAAAAAAAATTTTTTATTTCAAGATTTTTTAAATCTTACTTTTGTCAACAAATTAACAATTATGATATTTTTCATGTATTTAATAATGATCACAGACGTGAAATAAAATTTAATTACCCTTGACGACGTACTGCTGCAATCCATTTTTCCCCTATCTAATTCATAATAAAATCCAGAATAACGGTGGAATTGTAATTCTGGATTTTTAGTTGGTGTATTTTTACAATCAACAACACAGAACTTCCGATTTGATAGTTTTTTCCCCATTTTATTCAACAATTAATTCTTATTAAAATGCACTAAGGTTTTAACTGCACCAGAATTATAAAAAAAAATTGGTTGTCTGTAAAGTCGGTTTACGGACGATAGTTTTACGTGATAACGTTATAAAGAAACATTGATGAAAAATTGCATACTTTTATGAGTTACACTTTTCGGAACGTTACACTTTTCGGAACATTACACTTTTTCGTGCATGCAGCCAGTGTTTCATCAATTTATAAGACGTTATCACGTCAAAAAAGCAGGAAAACAGTCGTGTGTCAAAAATACTTTCCAAGCGTATACGGTTATGTTCGATTTTTGGTGCAATTTTGACAGCAAATCTAAGATAAAAATAGCTTTAACACTGACTTTTATCATGGTTCCATGTTAATTCTTGTCTATATATTTAAATAGTAGTTATGTTACTAAAAACAAAAGCCAAAAAAACCTATATTAAAAAAAAGTAGTAGTTTATATAATATGTAGGCAAGTAAAATGACGAACTAAGTTTTAACAGTCACACGAACCAAAATATATATATTTATCACATTTTTGCACGAACCTGATTTTCACTTCATAATAATATTTCTGACAGCTGGTGTCGTCGATGTGTGCGGCCAAATTGCATTAGTTTTGGGTTGTTTTTGTCATCATAGAGTGCCTAATTTGAAATTAACACATTTTTTTAATTCTTACTCGCAATTAAGTAAAAGGATACAAGATCGAAATATTTAATTTACATTATTTGTTTATTATAAGGAATATTGCACACTTTTCAAATTTATCAAATTTTAATAGGCGGGACACGACCCGATTGTTCGCAACGAACACGTCATATTATACAGGTGAGTCAGACCAACGAATACTACTTAACAGGGGTGGCAGTAACAAAAAAAAATGTCCTACAAAACTTGCTTATTTTTTAAAGATCTTTTCAACAATATCACTTTCGACCTATCGTGCCATTTAAAATTCCGGAGTTCTGAACATTCTGGAGCCAACTAATAGGAAAGCTGACCTTTCCAAGGGGAAAAAATATCACCATTCGATTCTTCATTTGGGCTTTTTTAATACATTATTTTTGACACAACTCTCTACGACTAACCGTTTTTTAAAAAAACGACCGGTACGGGTGGTCTGACTCACCCTGTATAAATACGGGAAGGAAAAAAGTTATGATATCAATTTGAGTGTGTTAATTTGCACACACCATGATGAAACATAAATCGTTCTCTTCGTTTTAATGAGGGGAAGTGCACAATACATGTTTCATCACGATGTGTACAAATTAACACAGGTAAAATCGATTCAGGAGAAATACATACAATGTTAAAAGAACCTCAATAACGTTCTAACTTAATAATTTAATAAATTACGGTCGAATTTCGATCACTTGGCGATCACTAGTTGAAATTAATGTAGGTAGTATGTTACAGTTGTACGAGGATATTTGTAGTAGAAATATGTGTTTATTCTCTCGTTATTAGTGATGTGTCCACATGACTCCTTATTGGGAGCTGGCTCCGTGCGCTCCGCTCACTAAAAAGAGCCGCTCAGAGCGAGTCGTTCAAATGAGCGACACTAGACAGTACACACTACACAAGAGTGCAGATTGCAGAGGTGTGAACTGTCATGTCATGCATGCTCAGGAGTCACGTAGCATTGCACAGCTAAATACACACTCTGAGCTCATTTTAATATGATTCTGATCTTAATTTATTCGCATTTCGGATAAACTATAGACATAGAGTATAATAAAAGCTTAACAATAATAATGTTTATTGTTACAATATTATATCTTTGTCAACGACGTCAATGTGAATGGTTTAAGTCATTAAATGACTCAGCAAAGATAACTCCGTACGTGCAAAATTCACTAGTGCCTCTGTGGCATGTGCTGTGTGCGCTCTGTAAATGTGCGAATGCAACAGTACAGAACAGCTCAGCACAGAGCAATGGCGCTCGAAGTGAGTCATTCACAAAAAAAGAGCGATTCGTTCCGCTTCGAAAAGGGAGTCGTTCATTATGAAGAACTCGCTCAGGAGCGACACATCACTACTCGTTATAACTGTTATAAATTGTCAATCAAAACAATTAATAGCGCTATTCTGAATAATCAATGTAAGAATTTATAGCATTGTTATTTTTTGTCACTTTCTAACAAATTTAACGTTACATAAATTAAAGTGAGACAGCGATTTAGCAGTGCTGTTAATTTTAACATTCACTATACCTACTGCAGAATGTGCTATGCGCATTTAATAATTTGATTGAAATGAAACAGTGGCGTAGCTAGATGGCCAAGGGCCTCGAGAGAAAAAAGAAATTGGGCCCCCTCACCAATGTTGTTATGTTATCGTTACCAAAATGTAAAATATAGCTGTTTTTTTTTACTGGAAACTTACTACTATTTCAAATAATGTGTCTTAACTATGATTTCTCAAGGAAGGGTACCATGGCAGTAAATAGCATAGTTTGATGCGATTGCTACGACGTGACGTAGACATTTAAAAATAATAACTGGCGCATGCACACTACGTTTTTTGTTTCAAATCCTACAAGTTAAAAAAATTATTTTATATATTTTAGTTCGTTTTAAAAACGTGGTATATTAATTTTTTTTTATTAATTTGATTTGTTTAAGAGTATTCGTCCCAGCAAATACCCCTTGCACCCTTCATCTCAAATCTTTTCCCCTCGCCTAAAAACGGTTCGCGCTCTCCCGACGCTATTTTTAAAGCTAGAGGGTTCTGGTAAACGCCAAATGAAAGACAAAGAATCAGACTACAGATCCTTCAGGCGAATTTTTTGGAAAAAAATTCCTGAAAAAACTTACAACCTTTTGAAAAAAATAATCAGTTACGTAATATTTCACACGTAGGCGAAACTGTTTTTCAAAAAATTCGCCTGAAGGATCTGTAGTCTGATTCTTTGTCTTTCATTTGGCGTTTACCAGAACCCTCTAGCTTTAAAAATAGCGTCGGGAGAGCGCGAACCGTTTTTAGGCGAGGGGAAAAGATTTGAGATGAAGGGTGCGGGGGGTATTTGCAGGGACGAATACTCTTAATATAGGTAACTACACTAACACATCATTAAAGATTATTTGAAAAAAAATATCAACAAAATATAAACATAAAAGTGTCAAAAGAAAGTTTATTTTTATTCTTTTTGAAGACATTCATGATTCATCCACTATTGTCAATATTTAAGATCTTTTTTTCTCATTGGTTGAAAAAGAATATAGTTTTACTATTGATTATTATGTTTTGATATACATCATTGTATGCTAATATCAAATGTCACACAGAAATAGTTTAACCTGAAGTCGTTATGATAATTTGTTATGAAAAACAAAACGTGTTATCAATTAAATATACTAAAAATATATATGTCAATGTACTGTTTATTTATTTCAAGCTTTAAGGTTCCAGTTATGATAAATATAATTTTTTCAAGAAAAAAGTATATACTCGTACATTTCTCATTTACCTTAAGATCAACCTTGACAAGAAAATATCTACAGACATTCCGGAAATACTGAATATTTTCTAAACAAGTTTTTTAATTATTTTTTCATTTACTTTTATCATTATTATTTAGTGACCGGGTGGGATAATGCTTTGAGAAATTAAGGATCAAAGATTTTGTACACACGGTTGGTTTTCTGTATTTCATATCGTGAGCATATAGCACCGTGTTTCGTAGAACACGTTTAACCCTTAAATGCATGATTTTTTATTTATATTTAAAAAAAGTATACGCATGTATGTCTAGGGTATGGGGATTACTGAAAAAATAATAAAAAAAAATGTGAGCAGTCGCGGGACGCCTGGCAGATGTGAAACATAATTAAATCTTCCAAGAGAGTAGATTTTACATTTACTGGCGCTTCAAGCACACCAAATATACGCGTGCTTAATGCACAGATGAATGCACACTTTAATTATAATAGTAAACAACACTGTATACCCTGAGGAGTAGACACTATAGGTATCGCACAGTCGATTGCGTGGCGACGCGTCGCCACGTCGCCACGCCAGAAATCTGTTTTACGTGCGGCTATAGATGTTTCACGTCAAAAATATTTTGAAGCTTCAGTCCGTTTAATTCTCCATTTTGTCTCTGTAGGATGCAACCTATACACTATAGTAATTTTTTTTAAGGCAAAGGCGCATGATATTCAGCCATCCTACAATATGAACTTAAGGGTTAAATTTCGCAAACAGAAGGCTGTTTCATAATTTGAACACGTTTATGTTTAAAATTATAAAAGCAAATGTAACAACTCTTCTTCAGGGGTGGATGCAAGTTTTCTTTGGAGCGCGGAGGAGGTTGGTTTGTCACATTTTTTTTCATAATAAGTAATAGCAATAGGAATTAAAAGATAAATCTTCACATTTTCAATAATTTTTATAATTGAACGCCTAGTGATAACTATAGTTAGTTGGAGATCTCAAGTGACACCACGGTATAATTGTGTATATATATATTCAAAATTTCGAACGAAGTTAGAGAATATTTTTTAATTCTCCTGCTTTGCCGTGCGATAATAGTCAATGATAAATTGAAGAACATTTATTAAAATATTGAAAATAGTTTTTGAACAATAGTTTGCGGAAAATCTTCTAACTGCAGCTTCCCCCAAATTAAACCTCCTTGTTTGCGAAAAACAATTGACGGTGAATGCTTGCATAAATACCCTATTAAACCTATTTTCACTAATATTGTCTGTTAGCCACGTTTAAATTCGACGAAGGGAACTAAATAAACGCTCTGTAGTAGTACTAATTGTGCAGGGTTGCGAAAGAAGTATCAGTAGCGCCTCTCTAATGATTGCCGGCTTGTTGTTGTTTATTATATTCTGTCGTTAGAAAATATCCAGTTCCCAGGATCTCATATATTAGAAATAACAAATATTTTCAATGGAATTTCCAGTTTGTTATTTAAAACAACAACAAAATTATAATGAACCCACCAGGCCCTGATAACCTTGGCAGTTGGTGGCCTTTATTTAATAAAAAAATGCAGTTCGTTTGTGAACATGAAAATACCACTCTTGGTCAGAACTATAACCTTTATAATCAAAATTAAAACCAGAAAAATTTAGATATGACTGGTAAATTATTGCAACTATAATTTTTATAAATCTTTATCATACTGACAGATATTATTCATGTTTTATAATTAGCCTGAAATCACAGTTAAGCACAGCAATCCTTTTTTATAAACAAATTTCTTAATAATAATACTGGAATTATAATTATTTTATAATATTTTTTGTTCGGGTGGAATTTAGAGGTCCGGCATGTCGTTTATTCTAATAATAATGATAATGTCTCGAAAATCCCACCCTCTCCCTGTTGAATACGTATGCCTAGTTTCTGGCTCAAGCCGCGGTTTCAACGTATACGTCCAGCCTTCCAGACAGTTTTCAGTTTCCACCCCTTAGCACACGCATTTCGAAAATTCAAAGATTTGTATTTCTTAGATTTTGGCAAATCTCGTTCTTTCACTCAAGCGATTTCGGAAAAAAATTATAGTTTTCAAAAATGCCTTCTTAATGGGCGTCTACGTCATAAGGGGAACACATTCCTGAAATTTCAAGTTCTTAAGCTCAGCAGATTCGGCTTAATCAGTTAATCAGTAGGTATCAGTAGTGGGGACACTTATTTTAATAACATCCTAATTCAACAAAAAGTAATAAGTAATAGGGTACGCATTTTTATAAGCTTTTATTTAACTTGTTTTGTTTGTCTGATTGGCTCTGTCCAGTGCCCAATCACTGGGCGCAGACCTTGGAGGGGCGTCGAAATGACCATACGAGGACCAAATTTTAGGTTTTCAGGGGAGCAGTTATAGAAGCTCGCATCTGGCTCTGCCCGTCAAATACAAATAATGCAAGTCGAGTTTGACGAGCTTCTGGTCATTCGATTGGGTTGAAATTTGGCATACATGTGTAGTTTCGATGACAATATACTTCAGCAACGTTATTAGAATTAAGTTATCAAAAAATAACGTTTTTTTTTTCAAATTTATGAATGAATGTCAAAAACCAGAGACATAGAGTGTTCTTTGCTCCAAACTTATACATCCATTTACCCCACGAAATGAAAGTTATTAGCAATAAAAAAAAAATCAAAGCTAGAGTAACAAACTGATTGCTGACCAATCTAGATACCAAAGTTGTATTTCAAATCCTATCTGCCTAGTAATCGTTATGACAGTGTACGCACTTCACACACACACACCAACAAACACCCCAACCCACACACACACACACACCAAATTACGCACGCGAACTCGTTTTTTTTTTGTTAATTTTTTATTTCCTTTCAAATCAGCACGTCTGCAGTAATATTTTTGGACTCCTGCCCTAGCACTGGTCACCCAAGTTGGACAGGATATCCTCTATGTAACAATACATCATATAAATTGTATATTTTTTATTGAGGAAATAAATAAAAAAAATGTGAATCTAGTATATAGTAACATCAAGCGGTAGTGGCAAGCTCGGCCCACATTTGTATTATTGTTTTGGTTGTTTTCTTATTATGCAGAACGAAAACATACTTCAGGGTGAATTTGACCGGCATTAAACTTGTACAGTAACTTTAATTTATTGCGTTTAAACGAATCGTATATTTCCGTTCAGCTTGAAAATTCGCATGAAAATAGTATTTTAGACCACTTCAGCTGTTGAGCGTCTATAGTCTACAATCTACCTATCTATCTTTATTTCTACACACAATTAATAATGATTAGTCCTTGAAAATTATCTAGCTTTTTTATTAGATATGCGCAAAATATGACTAATCGGAAACTCCTCTCAAACTTGTTTGTTTGCACAGTTGACACGGTGTTTACAGAACGCCAAATATCTAATTCTCAAAAAATGTTCGACGAAGATTCCTTGCAACATAATCACAGCAATACCTAATACGCATGCCTCTGATTAAAAGTTTGCGTACTATACGTAAACTTCCTTGGTTGTCAGCAAAACGTTCGAAAGTAGTTTGGTCTAACGATTAGCCTTTAGAAAACCCAAACAGTTGGATGTTCAGCACAGATGAACCCGTAATAGGTAGAGAGTTGAAATTTTTACAGAGAGCCTTTCTATTGTCGCTATATAACAACAAAAAATGAAAAAGCAATTTTTTATACACAATATATTCTATACTATACATACACAAACCGCAACAACGTACTACGCACGTAGGACACAGTAACAGTTCTAATAAAAAACAAGCGTCCGCTAACGGTGCGTTTATACAGCAGTATACTTTAACATCTATTAAATACAATTATGAGAACTCTCGCACGGTACGACCGCTAGGCTATCAGATATAATAATAATAATAATAATAATTTCCTTTATTCCATATTGCTAGTTACAGCGTAGATAGCGTCAATAGGATTTAAAATATCAATAAAACATCAAATATTAAAATATTAAATAAATTTTAAAATCTATATACTAAAATTCTTAAAATCTATATTATAAAATTCATCTAAGTTATAAACTGCATAACTCATTAAAATCTTTTTCATTTTTTGTTTTATTTTCAATACGTCTAGTTTTATTATTTCTGCGGGAATTACATTACATATTTTTACAATATTGTTGTATGGACACTCTTTTACTACTGAAAGATTACTCTTTCTGAGATCTAGCATTTCCCTACCTCTAGTATTGTGCCCATGTACTAGATTTCTTTTACTAAAGTAATAGTTGTTTTTTTTTAAAAATAGTATGCAGTTTATAACGTAGATGCTACACAACGTTAAAATATTTAATTTCTTAAAAAGAGGTCTACAAGAGTGCGTAGGATGTACACCTGCAATAGTTCTGACAATTTTTTTTTGTAGTATGAATACCTCTTTGACATTGACTGTGTTACCCCAAAAAATTATACCATATGTTAGATGGCTTTCAACATATGCATGGTATGCTGTTAGTAAAGCATCGGTGCCTATTACATGCCTTAAATTACAAATTATATAAAACGATTTTGATAGTTTATTATTTATGTATTTGACATGATTTTTGTAATTCATGTTACAATCCAAATGAACTCCTAGGAATTTAACCGACTCTTGAACACAAATATTGTTATTATTATTTAAAGAACATTCTTTTCACAGTCACCATAGTTGCCGACCCTAAACATTTGGGTTTTTTCTATATTTAAAACTAACTCATTGTTTTCAAACCAGTTTGAGATAAAAGTCATAATATTATTAATTTTAAATGTAAGTTCGTTAAAATTTCTCATTTTTACCATTACGCAAGTGTCGTCAGCAAACTGGTAAGATTTTTCTGGAATTTTTAGGGGAAAGTCATTTGTATATAAAATAAATAATATCGGTCCCAGAATCGAACCCTGAGGTACTCCCCTTTTAACACTTTGCCACTGTGAATTTATATTTTCAATTTTATTATTTTGTTCATTTCTATATTTTATTTGCACCTGTTGTTTCCGGTCACTTAAATAGGATTTAAATAGTTCCAATGGGATACCTCTAATACCATATAGTTTTAGTTTTTCTATTAGTCGCAGATGACTAACACAGTCAAATGCTTTTGATAGGTCTAATAGAAGAGCAACAGCTGGTTCCTTATTATTCCATGCCTGATACAATTCCTCAGTAACTTCGTAGATAGCCTTAGTAGTAGAGCCTCCTTTCACAAACCCATTTTGTTGCTTGGAAATTATATTATATTTATTAATATAGTCCGTCAGTCTTTTGGCAATTGCTTTTTCAAATATTTTAGTAATGCTTAGCGATATTGATATTGGACGGTAGTTATCTAATTGTGTCTTATCACCTTTATTTTTATAACATGGTATGACTGTGGCTGTTTTTAGCAAACTAGGGAATATTCCAGTTTCAAAAACATTATTTAATATGAAACAAATTGGCTCAGCAATGTAGTAGATAGAGGCTTTTAACACTGATATTGGGATATTATCCCATCATGCAGATTTTTTATTTTTCAAAGATAAACAAATATTTATAATTTCATTTGGATACGTTGGGAATAAGAACATGCAGTGGTCACATGTTAAATCTAGTGTTATTGGTTTATTATTTGGTTTTATATTTAAATTGTCAGTTATATTTATGAAATAGTTATTGAAACTATTTACAATATCATATTTTGTAGTGCTATTATCAGTAGGGTCCCTTAATGCATCAATTTCTATAACTGATTTTTCAGTGTACTGATTGCTGTTACTTCTAATTATGGACCAAGATGTTTTCATTTTATTGTCAGATTGATTAATTACCTGCTTATAATACCCCCGTTTTGCTTCCTTAACGACTTTTTTAAATATTAAAGCATATTTTTTATAATATAACAAAAGTGCCTCAGTATCTATATTATTCTTACGTAATATCACAATTCGTTCATACAATTCTCTTTTTCTAAGACTTGAAACTTTTATGCCTTTTGTAATCCATTTATTATTTTTATTTTTATTATCATTAGTTTTTATAGTTTTTTCAGGAAAGGTGACGCCGAAGTGATAGTTTAAAATGTTAAAAAAGTGTTCAAAACTTTTTTCAGGATCAGTTTCCTTGTATACTGAAGTCCAATCAGCTTTAGCCATACAATCGCTGAATAGTTCTATTTGTTCATCAGTAATAGGCCTTACTTTTTTAATTATACGTCTTTGTTTGACGGTTATTTGAGTTTCAAAGACGATAATTTCGTGGTCCGTCAAATCAGATGACTGAACGCTTACATTATATTGTTGGTTATTATTAACAAATATATTGTCTAGACATGATGACTTGTTCAATCCAATTCTCGTAGGTATGTCAATTATAGTTTGCTGTAGATTAAACATTTTAAAAATATTTATTAGCCGTGAGGTATCAGTAGATGTCACTAACATGTCATAGTTAAAATCCCCGCATATTATAAATTTATATTTGATTGGATTGTATCTTTGATAAATTATAGAAATAATGTCACTTAATCGATTGAAAAAAAATTCAGATTTACCGGCTGGAGATCTGTAAATGCATAAGATAATAACACTATTGTTCACAAGTTCCACACCTGTACACTCAAAATCTAAATCTACGCTGTAATCTTTTAAAATATTTAATGCTTTAATATTTATATGATTTTTTGTATAAATGCATACTCCGCCGTGTATATGATTGGTTCTACAGTAATGAGACACATTTTTGTAATTGTTTAGACAAACACTATCTATTTCAATTTCTTGGAGCCAATGTTCACTGAAACATAATACGTCATAGTTTTTTTCATCTATTAACAATTCAATTTCGGATACTTTGTTTCTTAATGATTGTATGTTGCAGTATAAGAGCTTAAAATCAACTTCACTTACATTCTTTATTTTCATTTTTTTATTATTATTTAATTTATTTGTTTGCGTTATTTGGGAATGTGGCTGCTGTTCTCCGAAAAAACTGATATCTTTTGACTAATACTCCAACAGGCCAGAATTTTTCATCATACAACGTATCCATTAACTCAAAATTTGCTGAGATTTTAAAACATGCATTTTTTCCGTTTGTTTTTACCTGTTCTACATTGAAGTCGTTGTAATTTGGACATTTGTTTTTAAGGTAAGTAAGCACTTGGTCCTCAGTAGTTCCTTGACGTACCTTGCCCAGGAACAACCAAACTTTCCTTTCTATTGCTTGTAACTCAGTATTTTCTGCTGTTCCAGTTATACCTATTCTTCTTCGTTTTTTCCCTTGAACTTTTTGCCAGTCGTTATCTTCATTTCTAGTTACATTTTCTTCTTCATCACCACTTTGATTTGGTAAGTTTTCTGATAGTATGATTTCTTTATTTTCTTTTTTTTTGGTCAATACTGTAGTATCATCATTTACTTGGCTGTTATAGGTTATATTTTGTGCATCTTTCCTGTTTTTCTTTTTTGTGTTTTCTTGAAGTGTAGTAGTTGTTTTCAATGGATTTTGCTTTGTTGTAGCTTCGACGTAAATTTCTTTTTCCTTATTATTCCCAAATCGCTCATTTTTAAGCATCTTTATTTCAGTGCTCAATTCCAATATTGTTTCGTTCTGTTTTTGTTTTTCTGCAGTTAGTTTGTCTATTTTATTATTTAATTCTTTAATGATTTGCATCATCGATTCTTGATTTTTTAAAATAATATCAATCTTTAATTCCATTGTTAGTTTACTTACTGCGTTTTCAGCTTCATTCACGTTACTATTCATTTCTGTTAGGTTAGTTTCCATTACACAGCTTTTACAGATCCATTTTTGAGTTAATTTCTCATTTTTCATTCTTTCAAATTCCACTATTGATATTTCAGCACATTTTATATGGTACACACTTTTGCAGTCACCATTGCACTGTAGTAAATCATCATAATTTCTATTTGTTTTTTTCGCACACTTGTAACACGCCGCCATATTGACAGCTGGTGTGCAGCCACGGTATGCAGTACAGTTCGGGTAGTATATATGAACTCATTGCAATTATTATACACTAAGTTGGTAAACTGATTGCGACCTATGTCGATGCATAAGGACAACGGTTTTCCAACGGCAAAGCGGGAAAAATCTTCGAGACTCGATTCCTGTGATTTACGAACTATTTACATACCTACAAGTTTGTATACGGAGTACTCGGTGCGCGAATCCGACTTGCACTTAGTCGTTTTTTTTTCGTTATCGCGATTTAGGTACATATTTTATCTTAAGCATAAACTAGTTTTTTGTAAAAAATATAGTGTTTCAAAAGACGCCGAAAAATGTAACAAAAAATGTCCTTACACAAGGTTAATTCAAGACGCAAAATGAGGAAGAGTGAATAATTGCTGTCTAAAGTTTATAAAAATTAAAATAGTCTAGCTCGTGTTTTTTTAGTCTATGGTAATGGATCAAGTATGTAAATGTACCACCTAATGTCACAAAAATGTGATCATGCAGGTGAGCACGTGCTCATAGTAGGTCTGAAATCTGAATAAAATTATGTTAGGTGAACATTGCATCCAATTGGTTAACAATAATTTTAAACTGGATTTTGAGATTTTCATCTGCGTTGAATTTGATTACACGAGAGCCCAAACTAAATAGGCACATTTTTATTTTGATTTTCTATCAAAATCTGTATTCTGATGTAAAATTTTCTTATTGCGACGTCCATTTTATATAGAACTAGCGGTCCCGCACGATTTCACCCGGGTGCAAAAGAACGAATGGGGAAGGGAAGGACATGAGTACGCACATTCATCTTTACCGAGATGAATGTTGTGTCCAAATTTTTTGCAGTTTTCGGCAGTTCCCTGCTTTGTTACTTATTTTAAACTCAAACCTCCATTTTTGATGAAAATATTTGCATGTATGTGTCATCTAGTGTCGAATTAATATGAATGCAAAGATGCAAGCAGAATAAACAACACAAATTAACCGCCCATAGATGGCTCTAAGTACTTTCACGTTTTGCTAAAAAATACTATTTTAAAAACCAGTATTTATACTTTTTTAAGTAATA
The DNA here is from genome assembly GCA_963575645.1 of Xanthostigma xanthostigma. NCBI lineage: Eukaryota > Metazoa > Arthropoda > Insecta > Raphidioptera > Raphidiidae > Xanthostigma > Xanthostigma xanthostigma. The sequence continues at coordinate 19,763,884 of OY754467.1, forward strand.
AATTTCTTTTAAATCAATAATTACTATAATTAACAAAATATAACAAATATTTAATTGAAAACACTGTAGGAAAATTATTTTTATATAGGTACCTATAGTTATAACAGTTTTCAAATGAGCTATTAATTAGATTTATTTAATTTTAATTAGTCGTAAATAAAATTTAAATGTAAGCCTTAGAAGAAAGCAATGTACAAAATAAAAAAAAATAAAAATATATTCACCCAATGTGGGGCTCGATTAAGAGTCGCATGCTCTACTGACTGAGCTAGTCGGGCTTTTGAATGTACGACACTAATATTGAAATATTTAGTTAGGGCATTTCACCTGAATAGAAGCATATGACGGACAAATTTTGAGATAAATTTTGTCACATTTTTCATTGATGCTCCGCTCCTATTGGACGTAGTGTGATATTATATAACCTATAGCCTTCCTCGACAAATGGGTTATCCAACAAAAAAAAAATTCTTTCAATTCGAACAAGTAGTACCTGAGATTAACGCGTTCAATCAACCAAACAAACAAACTCTTCAGCTTTATATATTAGAATAAAATCATGGAACAATTTATTTCTTATATTTTACCTCTTTTCCTACGCAGCAATGAATAATGACTAAACGACAGCCTTAAAATTGACCAAGTCATTGACAATGAAATTCAACACATTAGAACTTCGTATCGTATAGAGATTGCAATTTCGATAGTATAATAAATTATTAGTTTTATCTCCTATATAGGCACTAATAGGTACCTACAAATATTATAATGAGGAACAGTTTATACGAGTCTGTCAAGGGTCATCTCAGGAACTACTCAATTGATTTCAAAATTGTGTTCACTGTTCGATAGGTGATACTTTGCTTTAGGCTAAACTGTATTAACTGACCGATCTTGCTTCGCACAGGTGAAAATTCGGTTGAATTTTGCGGTTAATATCATTCGATAGCTTATTTCTGGAGGAAGGTTTAGATCTGTAATAGCAGTCCGGTCCGACTTAGCCTGTGTGAACATCACATTGAATTCACTATTTTGAACAGATATTGAATCAGGAAGTTTTAGGTTTGTCGGTCCGGCTCTATCCGAGTGCAGATAGGATTGATTCCAAGGTAGAATGCGAGCGAGTAATCTATACTAATATATAAAGCTGAAGAGTTTGTTTGTTTGTTTGTTTGAACGCGCTAATCTCAGGAACTACTGGTTCAAATTGAATAAAATTTTTTTGTTGGATAGCCCATTTACCGGGGAAGGCTATAGGCTATATAATATTACGCTACGACCATTAGGAGCGGAGCTTTAATGAAAAATGTTGCAAAAAGTAACTCAAAAATAAGCTTCTGTTCATGTAAAATGCACTAACTAGATATACTCATATTAGTGATGAAAGAACACAACCTCAGGTAGATCAATCGGTAGCGCATGCGACTGTCAATATCAGGGTCGTGGGTTCGAGCACCACGTTGGGTGAATATATTTTTATTTATTTTTTTTTTATTTTTTACATTGCTTTCTTCTAAGGCTTACATTTAAGTTTATTTTAATTTTATTTAATTCATTTAAAGAAAATTATTAGTTAAAAAAAGTTTAAATACTACTCTTTATTGAAAAAAAAAACTTTTGAACGGTAACTCCGATCATCATGAAATTTGGACACAACATTCATCTCGGTAAACTAAGATGAATGTGTGTACTCATGTTCCTTCCTTCCCCATTCATTCTTTTGCACCCGGGTGAAACCGGGCGGGACCGCTAGTGTATTAATAAATTATAAACTCGAGCGAATAAGCCGGTTGCGTTCCAAGTTACAACTTACACTTTTTAAATAAATCATCCATACTCATTCAAACCTTGTTCGCACATACTCACGATGACCAATAACAATTAAATACTTGGTCATTTTCTCTCAGCCAACCGTACTAAAATACATTGCAACGGTCAGTCGTTCATAGATATTCCTTTTGCCGCTGGTCTGCAATAAACGCCGTAAATCGCATACAGCTTCACGCCATACGCCGCGTCTGTATGCTTACTATGGAAATGTATACATACGGTCTCTTTTTCACGTTAAACGCAGCGTCCAAATGCCATCCGTCGTACCTAATGTTGTAGGCAGCGTCTTTAGTTATTTTCGAGCATTGTAGCGTCACGGACGTTGTAAAATACGCCGCGCAATGAGTAGATTTGATAAAGAAAAGGACGAGTTGTATTGATGTGTCATTTTTAACTAGTTTCAACACGCTCATGAACTGTTCCCTTGACAAACGAAGATATTCCACAAACTTGATATTATTGTTATTTATGTGTTTCAGCAACATGTTAAAACACCCTTCAGTATCCCTCCTCACAAATAATTCGTGTTTTCTTCGTCTCTTTTTCGGCAGTGACATTCTTAGGAGGTCATCGTCATCCTCATCTTCCTCGAGTAAAAGAAGCGTTAAAATTGTTTTAGCATCCATTTTTTAACAAAACTAGTTGAAAGATCGAACTATACTGACGACGAGCGATCTCCGCGCATGACGTCCTCTTTTTATAGTGACCACTTAAGTCGCGAGTGACGTACTAACGTTGTACGCTACGTCAGCGAACGCTGGACGCAGCGCATGGCGTAAAAATTGTAGACCAGCGGACTTATTTTTAATTGCTTCAGCGTAATACATTAAAAGCATTAAGCAGTGAATCACTTGAAGAGTTCGACTGTCAACCCAGAACTTTCAGACTTCTTCTAGTTTCTGAGAAATAAAAACATTTCCAAAAATCGAATTAAGCTGTTCATAATTATGTGAAACGTCGAGAGTTTATGGACCGACCTCTGGGTCTCATCATGGGACTATGACGCCAATAGTGTATAGACAAATACACGAAAAATAAAACAAATAAGTCTATAAATTACTGCCACAGTTTAGTCTACAAATATGATAGCCGCCTAGATTGAGAAAGTTAATTGGTGATTGAGTAAAAAAAGAATCAACGCATAAGGTCAAGAACAAGTTTGTGTACACCGTTTTTTTGTGAACTTTCACGCCTTGCATATAGTCTGTCTAATCATTGTGTGTATGTAAACAAACTATTATCTGCACATTTTATTTGTCAACACTATTGTGCAATGTTTCATGTTCCGACGTTATGATTATATAGGGCCGGCTTTGTCTTATTACCGCCCCAAGTAATCATTTGTCGCCGTACGCAGATTTTTTCAATTCCTAATCTCAGGGACCCGAATGGTACATGTTTTGGTTGTGTCGACAAGTCAAATGGAAAGTTCCTAATCTAAGGAAGGTTCCACTTGCCTTAAATAACACTAGTGACATTTTGAGAATAGGGTTGACTTTAAATATGTTGAAAGAATTATTTAGATACATCTTTAAATTCAACGAAGATATTCAATTTTTTTTACGTGGAACCGCAAACGGGACTGATCTCCGTCTTGTCCTTTATCACTATGTTTCCAGTTTTTCGCTGTAGTCTAAAATGTATTTCTTCTTCTTCAGAAAATGACAACAACGACATGGAACTCAAAACGACCGCATTGGGCAGTAAAATTGGCGACCAAAAGAGTACCATTGCTCCGCTGGTTGCCTCAATATGACTCAGAACAAATAGTGAGTGACATCATAGCAGGGGTGACTGTGGGATTGACAGTAATGCCACAAGCCCTTGCTTATGCCACACTTGCTGGCCTGGAACCACAGGTACAAAGTTGTATTTAAATTTAACAAAAGCTAATAGTATCTTAAATAATCTTTCTACAGTATCAATAAGCTTGCCTAAGAACAGAATACAAAAAAAAATATATTATTATTTTTTGTTTCAATATATAGAAAGCGTTCATCTCAATTTTTTAAAAACTCATAAAAAATACAAGCTGTCGTATATTTTTGGAACGAAGTTCCTTATGGGACGTTATAAATAGGTATAAATGGAGAGGGCTAGAAAAAAATCGTAAAAAATATCTGTAACGAAAATCTACATATATAATTACCTATTTTGTATGTCTATCTGTTGACATAGAAAATTGAAATTTGGCACACTTATTATATAGACTATAGAGCATGAAACAGATCCTATCGGAGCCGGATTTTTGAATTTTGGTCCCAGCGGGAAGCAAATTGAAAACAAAAAAGTAGTTCGCTTATAATTCGCTCGATTTAAATCAGATCAGTTCGAAACGTGTCTTAAACGAAAGAGGAGAATTATTTACATAGATTTCGTATAACAGTATTCGCGCAAATAGTTTTTTTATAAAGAAAAAAAAAACAGATTTAAACACTGTATAAATTGGATTTTGCCTAATACATCACGCACGCGGGTCGGTTATCCTTTTCTGTTACACAGTGTGTTATAGACATTTAAAGACTACCTATATATTATGTTCTGTCTTAAAATATAAAGATTGCATTTGTTCAAAAACGGATGCCATTTCAAATATTAAGGTAGGTTTACACGAGACGTGAGCCACGAGCGTATTTCACGACCGCGTAAGTTGTGACTCACGAGCGTGGTTTCAAAAGGCGTCTCACGAATCGTGAAGGTGTTTACACGTTAACATGATTTTAGTTCAGTAAAGATGTAATAAATGTATTATAATTAAATAACTTTCAATTGAGTAAAATAATTTAAGTTATTAAAAGTATTTTTAGTCAAAATGTTATAAAAAGATACCTATACATAATCAGACAAACAGTACACCACGATTGAGCTTTCACGACTGAAATATCTAACATGGTTTAATATTGCACGACCCAGTCGTGACAACTGACAGGTTCGTGGACGATAATACCACGCTCGTGAAGTACGAATTGTCTGTTTACACAAACCGTGAGCCACGCGATCGTGAAATACGCTCGTGGCTCACGTCTCGTGTAAACCTACCTTTAGTTAGTTTTTTTTACATTCATATTTCGTGAAATTCAACGCCTTCTAACATCAACATTTTATTATTAAAGCTATATAAAGAGCGATATCTAGGCAAGGTCTATGGTTCAGTGGTAAAATACTCATCTGCCATGCGGGAGTTCCGGGTTCGATTCCCGGTGCTCATCAATTGGTATTTTTATATTTTTGGAGTCGCAAATCACACGATTCATTTTTGTTTAATAATAATTTTATATTATAAATAAAATTTTCGAATAATTTATCAGAAAAATTAGTAAAAAATTTATATGATACATAATAAATAGCGAAAAGAACTTCGTTCCAACCGGGTGTTCCACGACACCTCTCGTCTTTTTTTTATGTGACACCAACAATTAAAGGAATAACTTGTTTTTCTTTTCTCATTAAATTGATCTTGTTTTGTCTCGGTTTTCTAGATCTCTACACAATGTCCGTTTAATTCGATGTTACAATATTCTGTTCGATTATATTTTCGATATTTCGCATTAATACACAATATTTATTTCAGTTTCTCTAAACAGCATGTTCCCATTTTCAGTACGGATTATATTCAGCATTCGCTGGATGCTTCGTGTACGCCGTATTCGGCAGTTGTCGAGATATCACGATAGGACCAACAGCTCTAATGTCTCTGATGACATACCAACAGGTTGTTGGACGAAATCCCGATTTCGCAGTTTTACTCTGCTTTCTTTCGGGAATTGTACAAATGATTATGGGCTTACTTCATTTAGGTATGAATCTTACAAATTACACAAAAACCTAACGCCTTTATTTGTGCAATTATTCAATCAGCCGATCGATAATAATTATTCTGTGATCACAGACCCAACGAAATTATTCATAAACTTGATCCGTCGATAGCTCATGTTCATAACAGCGCTAAAACAATATCGTATTACATTGTAAAAATAGCTTTTGTGCAGAGACTTTTCAAAAAATAATATTTCAGCAAAATAATCATTAGATATTAAGGTTTCGTATCATTTGGATAGCGCTATTTTATGTCTCGAGACCTTTCTGTTCAATTCCGTTATTAATTTTAATTATCCATTTTTTCGTTCTTCAGGTGTTTTAATCGATTTCATTTCTATACCCGTAACCGTTGGTTTTACATCAGCTACGTCTGTGATAATAGCCGTATCTCAATTGAAAGGTCTTCTTGGACTGAGGTTTAGCTCATCAGGATTTCTCGATAATCTAGTCAAAGTATTTCAACACATACATAAAACTCGCTTTTGGGATTGTACCCTTGGATGTACTTGCATTGTTATTCTTCTTTTCTTAAGAGTAAGTAAAATATAATGTTTACGTATTCAAGTCAGTCAAACCAAATCTGCATTAAAATCTGAATCAGCATATAAAAACCATATTTTAATGTTTAAGACAATAAACTGTAATTTTTTCGAATAGAAATTAAATAACCTGCAAATATTAAAATTATATAAAATAAAAATATTGTCACTACACATATACAACAATGTACCTCGTTTTTCATTTTTCTGCGCGTTAGCTAAGAACTCGAGAATTACTGAGCGGATTTGAATGCGTTTTTACGCTTCGATCTTCTCTATGTATTAAACTTGCACCTGCGCTAGTTTTTTCTATTGTAATAGTGTACATGTGCTAAGGAGTTTTTCCAAGAAATTGAACAGAAAAATAAATTAAAGCACCTATTATAATTGCGAAATATTAATATTTTTTTAGAAAATTAAAGACATCAAATTGACAGCGCCCGGTAAGAAACCAACTGCAAATGAACGACTGCTCTCTAAATCGCTATGGCTTTTATCTACGTCAAGAAATGCACTCGTAGTGATAATATGTTCCATCATCGCTTTTGTCTTTGAACAATCATCCGAAAGTCCTTTTATCCTAACCGGAAAAGTGCGATCTGGATTGCCGGACTTTGGTGTACCACCGTTCGAAACATCTGTCGGAAACACGACGTACACTTTCATTGAAATGTGTACAGAACTAGGAAGTTCCATTATTCTGGTACCTATTATTGCTGTGCTAGGCAACGTAGCCATAGCTAAAGCTTTCGGTAATAAATTTGTGTATTCTTTTTTGCACATCCTCCTATAAAATAGATTTTTTTCAAGTGTGTGTAGCGGTCGTGAAATGGCATATTAGTTGCGTAAAATAAAGTAAACGTATAGGCCAGTAAAATGAAGATGATTTGACCCTAAACATTTTCATAAAGTTGCAAAAGGGAGATAATGTGAGGGAACATTTTTATAAGTATGAAGCACAATCTGTCAAAATTGCACCTTCGTGCGATGACTGGAAAAGAGTTAAAAAACACACTCGAAAAACTTTACTATCTTTCGGGAACATTCGGGTAAAAAGATGTTTACAGAATAATGTTCTTGACTTTACAACCGGCGAACCTTTTTTTGTTTTTGATTATTTAGAGACCAAAGGCTCTAAAAAAGTTAATAAATTGTGTACCTCTGCTTAACTGTGAATATAACCGTGCGAAGCCGGTTGCATTCACAAAAATAATCTGTTTCGCGGCAAAGAAAAATTTAGATAGTCACGCCCGTGTAGAATCAGTTGTAAAGGGATAATACGTTTCTATATTGATACTTAAAAAAAAAACAAACCTTTTAGGACTACCGCACGTAATAGATCATGTAGTATATTATTAGTTTTTTTGTAAAATGTTGAAAAGTGAATTTTGAACTAAATTCTTACCGTTCCCCACTTGTGGAGTTGGTATTGGTAAAATAGATATACACTATTTTGTAATTGATAACGCATGTAGCGTGAAATAAAGGATTCGAGTTCCAGTCCAGAGAGTGATAATTTTTTCCTTTTATAACAAATTCAATTTTCGATCGGTACTAATAATGATTGTTTTTATGGCATTTTGTTTTATTTTTTAGCTAGTGGTGACAGCGTTGATGCCACTCAAGAGCTACTGACTCTGTCACTCTGCAACGTGGTTGGTTCTTTCGTCAGTTCAATGCCCATAACTGGTTCATTTTCAAGAAGCGCCGTGAATCATGCCAGCGGGGTGCGCACTCCAATTGGGGGAGTTTATACAGGTTCGTTGAAGAATTCCATTGTATAACAACAAAATAGCAAATATACGTCTGTAGCCATGGTTAAGATCCAGCCGTATATTTAGGTATGTGTTAAGTGGGCTAACTCAAAGCAGCAAAATTCAACCGCAGCTTTCACCAACCTAAAGTCAACAAACAGTATTGCCTTTACCAGAAGACTGTAATAAATAAGCGGCCACACGTTACACGAAAATGTTTTGCTATGAATCATGATTACTGAACGTACTTTATCTATGTGGGCTTGCCCACCGATGATATGGGTGACCGGTAATTGCTCGTATTTTTGTCAGGAGAAGAATCTATGACTAATTTGGAAGTATTTAACCTCTACCACTTGGGGATCGGAAATGCGTCATTTTTTTATGATAATGACACTTCTGTGCAAAAAAAAAACAATATATTTTTTAAGTTTTATTAATATTAAACAAGAATACCTACTCACGAAGGAAGGTGTGAAGCAAAATATTAATTCCCAGACTAATTATGTTACAAAATACGCTGTTGCAATCTTGTCTAAATTTTGTTTTTTAGTTAAATTTTCCTGGGAGGTAACCCCCTTTACCCCCAATATCTACGTCCTTGGCTGGAGTGGCAAACGTTGCGTTTGTTGACACATTTAATTTAGGTACTAGAATCTCGTTAGATGACAGGGCGAAATTTAGTTACTAGAATCTCGCTTAAATTTATGTTTCACATCTGCAGGCGTCCCGTTTTTTTCACATTTTTTTACGTTACGGCAATGCTGCAGCTGTCGAGCAAACCACTCAATTTACTTCTACGCACACGTTATTTGTGACCGCAATCTTAGGAAACCAGAGCTTTAGTACGTTACTCAAACCAGTTTAGCCAAATGTGTAATAAATTATTTATGAGAAAAATATGCAACTAAATTTTTAACGATATCTATATTTAAGTAACTCAGAATATTATGGTGTAGGATTTTTATTTGAATATTTGGTAATAAAACTGATTCCAAATATAATTAGATTTATATGACAGATTCTCTTTAGTGTTCTGAATAGGATAACCTTTGCAGAATATAAAACATAAACCCAATACTAAAATCAATATTATCAAGTGACACAGCGGGTGCTCATTATGAAAAAATGCGTGTACTATTGCATAATCAGCTGTCATTTGAATCATGTATCTACTTTCATTTTTGCAAATGAATTTATGAATAGCAAGTTATTTGTATTTAGGACAGAATAATATTTATGTTCAACTTGACAGCTATACAGAAAGGGCAATAACCTAAAACTGACATTAAAACTATTTCGTAACTTTAAATACGCCTGATTAGTAATGAACAAAAATTATCAACAAGTAGTGTTGCCAGGTTCAGTCACCCACTAAGACGAGTGAAGGCGTTCTTAAATACGGGCTTTCCTCAACGGTGGATGACTTAATAATTTTTCTTAGTAGGGTTTTACCATTTATGAAAACTATAGTATTTAGTGATGCATTGGAAAATATTGACAAACTTAAAAGGCCAATAGTGGAGGTTTCTCAAACGTGTGCCCTGCAGATGGTTAATTCTGTTTTTCTTCAAACCTCAGTCGAAAGTACTCCCGGCATCAATTTTAAGGCAGAAAGTCTAACATTTATGCCTTGGTGGGATTACTTGCACGCTAGACTTTCTACCTTAAAATGTGTGCCTTTCGACCAGCTATAAAGAAAAATAGTCTATCATGTACACCGCGATACCTGCCGCGACTGCCGCCAGCCAATAGTCGCAAACAACTGTCATTCGTGTTATTACGTATAACCTCAAAGCTGCTTGCTTGGAATTTATCTAGGTTTTTATTTAATTAATTTTGAGATTTTGGCTCTCAAACTTTCTGCCAATGTTGTGTAATATACTATTAAATAATTTCTATAACTGTTTAGAATACTCTTTAGATGTTAATGGTTATATTGTTCAAAACCTATTTTATTTTTTTAATTAAAATTTTATTTATCAAGTATGTTATTTTCGGTGTCTGTAACCAGGAAACCCAGCTTCCTATGCTTGCTGTGTTTCGAGACGGACCGTTTTCTGGTGCACGCGAGATGGTGCTGTTATGAGAAAACTTTGGTTCTTTCCACCTGTTTTCGCCATAGTTACCAAAGTTGTTTAACTTCACAGACACTAGCCACATGTAAGCCATGAACGTGTGTGCGTTACCGACCAGCTGACGCCATATCGGTTCATGCGACACATATCGATCCACCACAACGCTCGAGCTGAGTCTCCTGGTTACAGACTTTGTGGTTGCATTATAAGTAGATGATTTTCTGTAATGTGCGCATTAATGATTTTCATAGCTACCAAATAAACAAATTCCGCTTATATTGCGGTTTTAACTGAATTTCACTGTACAATATTTTGACAAAGTCTTTCTTATTTTCTAGGCATTTTAGTGGTATTGGCGTTAACATTTCTGACACCATATTTCTTCTACATCCCAAAAGCTTCTCTGGCTGCTGTAATAATATGTGCTGTGATATTCATGATTGAATATGAGGTTGTCAAACCCATGTGGAAATCAAGTCGAAAGGATCTTGTACCAACCTTCGTTACATTTATATTGTGTCTTGCCATTGGCGTCGAACTGGGCATTCTTGTCGGGGTTGCAATTAATATTGTATTTCTCCTATATCCATCGGCAAGACCTAGTGTCAGTGTTGAAAAGCGCACGGTAAGGACAAATATTTATCATTCCGTCCGTATTCTTCAGATTTCGTTCTGAACGGAAACCTTCACCGCAATAAAACGATACAACAAATAAAGTTTTCTGTAAAGAAGATTTCATTTACTTTTATTTATTGTCGGCAAGCTGCGATTTATTATTATTATTATTTAGAAACTCGCTGACTTGTTAAACTCATATGTTTTCAGAGCCTTTCTTTAAAGATTAAATGCATTATGTAATATTAAAAACTATTGTTGGAAAGGGTAGTTACTTATCACAAATAGTTACTTAATATTAAAATTATTTTTTTTCAGACAACTTCGGGCATAGAATATTTAATGGTAACCCCAGGCAATAGCTTATATTTCCCTGCAGTGGATTTCATTAGAACCAGTGTTGGAAGAGCTGGAATTAAACAGGGATCGTCCCAGTTACCTGTTATTGTAGACTGCAGATATGTCTTAGGTAATTATTTAATATTATAATCATTACATAATTATAAATCATTGTGCACCAATCGTAATGAAAATGGTTAATATTAAATATTATTATTTTCCATTTTAAAGTCCGTAATATTTTGAAAAAAAAACTTTATTTTCTAATATTAAAAATTGGTTTGAGCTTTGAAACAGTCAGAAATTCTGATGAAACGTTAGCAATAAAAAGAAAAGGATTATACCTATGTGTCCGCATTCCCGTTATTCATAATTGTTTAAATTAAATATTATCTTCGATTAGAATACGCCATTTGGTAACCACTACTTTATACAACTCCAGAGCAGAAACTTGATAATGGCGCCCTCTCTTCAGCCTTTGAGTTAATTTACTTAAAAAAAACTCACAAATATAATAATATAATAGTTGGTATTTTTCGTGAATAGAAAACAAGCAGATTGAGTAAATCGGAAAAAGAACAGATTGGGTGTGGTTTTCAACCAATTATATTATGATTTTGGCGTCCCCTGAAACCGCCAACCGAGATGGGTGCCCCAGTTTGCTCCCCTCTAGATCCGGGGCTGGCTCTATAGAATCGATGGTCATGCAAGCTCGCCGTTTGATCCGTAGACCCTTTTTCTTTACAGTGTTTCGTTACACTTTCAATCTCATAAATCGAAAAGAAGTTTTACTTTAAAAACTGGGACTATAATACCCAATGACTTAATGCAGATCGATTAGAGGATTTAAATATTACTTTAGATGTTTATAATATATTCGGATAATTGTAAAATGGTTGTTAAGGCGACTTGTGGAGGATCGATTTTATTGATCTTGATTGATGAGAGATTCGATAAATATAAATCTTAATGCCTTTCCTTAGGTGCTGACTTCACTGCCGCCAAAGGTATAGCAGCTCTAATAGACGATTTTAATAAGCGCAAACAACCGATTTACTTTTACCGTCCCAGAGAAGACGTCATCGCCGTATTTAAAGGAGCAGCCCTGGATGACTTCATTCATGTCGCTACGCAAACTGAACTGGATTACGTCATGCAAGGTACATAGTGATTATCTAGTAATATATATACTAAAAATAAGGGGGTTCCTGTTTAAAAAAAATATATATCCAATTGTATGTATCCACATAGAGCATATTATGCACATATACAAGAGGAGAATATCACTTGGGGATGGCACTACCTCTTGGTATCTGGCCAGTATAATTAAATATCAAAGCTGGGTCTAAACGACAAACACAAAATATCCATGAGCAGAGGTGGGATTCGAACCCACGACAGTGCGATCCAAAGGCAAGCACGCTAACCATTACACCATGCTTGTCCTCAGGGGTTCCTTTTTAAACATTCATAATGTTCAACGTAGTGTAGATCCAAATATCATTGATGCAAAATACAATTAATATTTGAAAATAAATAATTCGATCTAATATAATTTTCTTGAATTTTTTAGCGCATAAACATGGCGAAACAACCGGCCTGCTCGAGCCAAAGTCAAATGGGTCCGATGCTCTATCACGCTCTCACTCGCAACATTCCCTGCATGAATTAACAGAGATAACATGCACAAGAATCCCGACCGTTGAGCCATTACTAGAAAACCACGGTTGCGTTAAACCAAAAATTGTTAAAAAATCATGACAGACTATTAACTCATATAAAGATATTTAATAAGTTATTTTTTATCATTTTGTATAGTATTTCAAATTGAAATATTTTGAATAATTTGTACGCGACAGTATCTCAAACCCCAGTACCTACTTAATTCCATTTTTGTTTATGCAAAGAGAATTTTTTGAATTATAAGGAATTAACTGATCTCTCTATTCTACACAAAAATCTCCCTTTTTTAATTAACTATGTACGCACAAGGCCAAACTATTAAAAAAATAACAGTTCGAACCTGCCCTTCAGAAGTCTTTGATTGCCTGCTAAAGTCGGGTATTTATTACTGACATCTCCGGTGATTTAGTTACGTCACTAAATTATACTGCAAGTGTGTTCGATGTTTAATTTGGTCGGAAAATACGTTATTTAAAATTATAATTTGTATTATATAGGTAGGCTATTTTTTATATTTTATATTTATTTTTAAATAAGTTTAGTTAAGAAAATTAATAAGAAATAACGTTACACTGAAACTATAATGTATTGAATGGAAGTCGAAAAAATAAAACTGTTCGATATAGTATCCACGTGAGTATTGATTTGAAAATATGAAAATATGACGTTACGGGAAATAAAAATAAAACATATATTTATGAATCAGATAAAATATATTTTAATTATCGCTTATTTTGTTACAATATTGCTAAACAAATAAAACATTCTTAATATTTTATTTTTTAAATGATAAAAATTGTTTTAAAATTATTACTTATTAATATTAGAAATTGTACACGACAGATATTTTATAATTGCTTCACATAAAACAGAGATCAGTATTGTATACTTAATTTACAATAAAATGAAAAACCCTAGAAGTACCCAAAGAAATACATCCCAAAATATGTATGGTACAAGTTTAAGGACAGTGGTTAAATTCACGTACAGACCGCAGTTCCAATACAAAATCAAACAGCATGACATGTGGCGTTGAAGCTGAAAGCAAGTAATCCAAGCCCAACAATGACGTTGAATATAATTTGAAGTTGTTCACAAATGTTGCGTTGGTTTTTCAGTCTGTACACGGCTTTACAAAAGTTTTCCTTACATAAAATTACTATCCCAAATCTAAAAAAGCCATTCCCAAAAAGTTTATACAGAACTCAACTGACAAATGGGAAATAGGAGTACCTAATATTGCACATTAAATTAAAAATCCGTGGAAAAGTAAACAAAATTGAAACTAATTTACATAAATGGGAAATATTATACAAAATTTAAAGAAAATAATTAAAAATGTATCTGTCAGTATAATCCAGACGCAAGATCTGTAACTTTTCCAATATTAAGATTATTTTTGGAAGCATTCGGAGAAAGCGTTCTAAATTCATTAGACGAAATACTGGACTGCATATTTTTAGCAATCTGATATCCAGAATATAGCCCTGCATTTGTATGACCTCTATTAATTGTAAATGAACTTTTTCCATTCGTGGAATTTTCACTGGTTAATCTATTGGGAAGAATTAGTCTATGTGAAAATTCAGATGACTCCTGCTGATATGTATGATTTGGAAGAAATACTCTGTGTTTATCATCGTTGTGCATTTGTTTCTGATCACAGTGGTTTCCGGGAAACTGCATAGTTCTCTGTTTGCTCGCTGATTTTATGTACGCATTGCTACCACTTCTAGAAACAACTACAATTGATTTTGAGTGACCGCTACTGTTATCGCTACTGTTATGTCTCAGTCTATGGCATCCATTTTGTTTCATTTCATTTGAAGTTACGACAATGTCAACCATTGTATCTAAGCCTTCATCAATGCGGTCTAAGCTTTTGGATCGAATTTTATCAGCATTTGATTCTTCAACCTGCTTTCTACATTTGCTGCCGTTCGTCAAGTTTTGCTTCATGATTGGTGTTCCTGATGGTGAATTGACATCAACAATATATAGTCCATCAACGCTGGTGTGTTGAACTGTTTTAATGTTACCGTCTTTAATCTGAATCAGTCCCATTTTCGGAACGACCTTGTTATGTAATGACTCACTTCTCTTCGTTGATAGTTTTCTTTGAACGTCACACATTTTCATCTTTTGTTGTCGTTTTCTTTCATATGCTTCAGCGCGTTCTCGCGCATCCATAATACTGTTTAAGAGTGCCCTATTATCATTGGCGTTGTTGATAATTTCTTGTCTATCTATTCGCGGTACCTGTTGACATTTTGAAGCGCTTAATAATGAATCCGATTCTTCATCTGTACTGAAGATAGGATTTTCTTCTTCAAAAAACATTTCTTGTTGTCGAGACTCGTATTGAATATTTTCGTTGCTAGGGAAAAATAGATGAACTAAACTTCTCGTTCGTCTCGGTGGCTGCGGATGCAAATTGGAAGGCACTATAATTGTTTCAGTTTCATTTACCGCAGAATCTTCGATTAATACGTTTGAATGAACCTTCATTTGAATTTTTGGTTTATTCCTAACTTCGTTTTTAGATTTCTTATCTTTATCAGTTTTATCCTTTTCATAAACTTCAGTTTCAGCATCGTTAATTATATTACGCAATTCCTCAATAACTTCTTCTATTGTTGTTTCTTCTTCTTCGTCTGATAGTTTCTTTGTTGTATTGTCGTCAGCTGTTGTAGTGCTTTCTTTTTGTATTTTATTGTTCATTAAAATGGTGTCATTCTGCACCTTCAATACTTCGTAAATCATAGGTTCTCGCTGCACATCGTCATCTGGTGAAAGTGACCTTTCAGAAGAAGAGATGCCTTCATCTTCAGCGGGTGTTGAATCATCTGAAACAATTCAATATTATTGTTAATTAAGTAAATTAGCTTTAGAATTAAGTTGCATACGCTGTATTAAGTGTACAAAATGTAAGTAGGTACCTACTAACATAAACGTACAGAAAAGAAAGAGGATAAAGCATACAGGCTGTTAAAAAATAACACCGACAAATTTCGCGGCAGGGGCGGATGGGCTCGACTATTCCGGCTCGGAAAGTAAGATTCTGGTCCCGTCATGAATATTTTTAACTTCCCGCTTTAAAAAAAAAAAAAAAAAAATTTTTTTTTTTTCAAAAATCGGGAAGTTATTGGTTTCACCCCGATTTTCGAAAATCGAGTTTTCGCCAGATCTCGACGTTTTGGGGTCCTAGGAAGCTATTGAAACTATTTTGGCGATGATGTCCGTAGGGCTGTATGTATGGATGTGTGTGTGTGTGTGTGTGTGTGTGTATGTATGTATGTAAACCTTTTATATCTTTTGAACGGAGTGTCCGACTGAAACGTGGTTTGCGGCATCTGACGTGATCTTGGTGAACTTAGACTTCCTGAAAATTTGAAACGATTCGGCCCAAAAAATTTTGAGAAATCTTAAAAAAACAAGTTTCAAAAATTTTTAAAAATTTGTTTTTGTAAAAAATTTTCTAAACTACTAAACCGATTAATTCCAAAAACTAATCAGCTCTTCTCCTTAACAAACTGCGTCGATTTCCGCAAACCGCATCAAAATCGGTTCATTTGTTCACGAGAAACCGTGAACGAAAAAATCGTAAAAAAGTGTTTTTTTAAAATGACTCTTAAAATTGTTATCAGATTGATTTTTTTGTATTAAATTACTTTCTTAAGCTAAAAAAACTGCGTCGATCGCCGCAAACCATATCAAAATTGGTTCATTTGTTCATGAGATAACGTGAACGAAAAATTAGGAAAAAAGTAATTTTTTAAAATTACTCGTAAAATTCTTATCAAATCGATTTTTTTGTAATAATTTACTTTCTTAGGTTAAAAAAACTGCGTCGATTGCAGCAAACCGCATCAAAATCGGCTCATTTGTTCACGAGATATCGTGAACGAAAAATTTTTAAAAAGTGTTTTTTTTTAAATTTCTCGTAAAATTCCTATGAGATCGATTTTTCTGTATAAAATTACTTTTTAAGGTTAAAAAATTGCGTCGACTGCCGCAAATCGCATCAAAATCGCTTCATTTGTTCATGAGATATCGTGAACGAAAATTTCGTAACAAAGTGTTTTTTTTTGAGCTCGAAGAGCTAAAAAATAAACTTCTTGCTATATTTGACATATTTTTGAGCGTTTTGAACTCGAAAATAGCGGGAAGTTACAGGGATGGCCTGCAGGGTCAAACTACTTTTCAAATTTTTTTTTTCATACAGATGGCTAGTGCTAGTTTTTGCCGGCCTGTACAAAGTGAGCGTTCGATACTCTGTATCCGCCGCCACAAAAATCATAGCTTGCGGTTGTGAGAGCCATTATAACAAAGACAAAAAACGCATGATCAATTTTACCTTAGAATTATATCTATCAAAACGTAAAATAACTGTATCCACCGTGGAGATATCCCCCTGTCTACATAGTCTACATAGTATAAATTTCGAATGCCATCCGATTTGAACAATTTTTAGTGTTTTTTTTTACTTATTGTTGAAAAAATCGAAAAAAAGGGTTTTTCGGCGACTTTGAGGGGTTGTTTCTCCGAAACTGCCCATCAGGATCAGATGGCAATTTTTTTCCAACGTTTGGTGGTGTCAATAAGTATGCTCACTAATTTTGAAGCGGTTGCCTTTTCAGTTTTTTTTTATTCGCTAGTGCAAAAACGGCCCGCGTTGTTCGGATGGCAAAAAAAATTTATTATATAATTAGGGTATTTCCTTCAATGCAACCGCATTTTTATCCGGTTGCCTTTTCAAACATTTTTCGATTTTGCCCCACCCCCATATCGCCGCCCCCGTCCATTTGGGGTCACTTTGGCCGCTACCAGGGGGTTCTGCACCACTCATAGGCCCAGATTACCACTCGCCATCCGGTTGCCTCTCCGACACCGGATTGACGTGCCATTGCTTTGAATATATATTGTCAAACTTTTAAATCATTCCATCATTCCGCATATATTTACTTAAGTAGCCCGCACATACACCAGGTTTGAACTAGGTTCTCATTTATCCTACCAAGACTCATGTTCGAGGGAAAACGTTGCCTCCCGCCCCTGATAACGTGCTGTGTATATTATATCAGTTAGTAATATCTGATTCCGATTGGAGGTTCAAGACAGATCGTCATTTCGTTAGTTACAAATCATTTTTTTTTGCGACCATCCCTGCCGCCCCTCCGACGAGTGCTGCCCTACGCTTCAGCGTAGTTAGCGTATACGTTAATCCGGCACTGGTTTAGACACTAATGCAACAGACACTACAGACAGAAAATTCTTAAAACCACTCTTTTAGGTTCAGGGGTTTCCTTAAATAACATAAACAAAGTTTGCAAAATATTTAAATTCAAGCGAAAAGGAGTTAGCCATCGAAACAACTGCAAAATAATAGGTACACACTATAGAAAGATTGGGTAGAAACCCCGCAGATTATAGAATGGTCTGAAATACTTCTAGACCTAAACATTTTAACCGGAACAAGCTAAAAAACTTTAGGCATTTTGCATACAATGATGATAATATGCAAAAAAAAAAAACTTACAAACGGAAACAGTAAATATTATAAATCATTCAAACACTTTCAATTTCAATGAAGTGATATATAAAAAATCTCGATAACATACAACACCAATTATCACGGAGCCAAAAACTTGGTTTTAAATAGAAATTGAAAAATTATGCATATTTATGCAAACAATAAGAGTGGATATTGTATCGATAATATTATTTATCGAATAGTGGTCAGTACTTTGCATACAAATTGAACATAAATAATTGAACGTTACTGATATCTGAATCCGGATACATAATAGTATAATATTTAGACATTTTCCTTGTATTGCATAATCCATAACTTTATTGACTGATAAATAAATAATTTACATACTTTGAAATTTCATTACAATACCGAATACACGGATCTTAGGATTCTATCAGAAAATAATAAAAATGCTAATTTTATAGTGTAACAAAATATTTATCGAGAAACGATTTTAAACAGAGGCCAACTAAATGCATTTCGCTATGTGCAGCTGCTTGGAACGAAGGCGTTGAACGACAATGCGCACGTAGCGGCGAAAAATAGCAAACCTTCTGCTCGTGTACTACTATTGACATAAACCTAAGGTGAAAAATGACAGTTCGTAAATGCTGCATTATAAATTGTAATAACTAATAATACATTAAAATTATAATTATTTTCTGAACAAATTGACAGTTTCACAAAAAATTCAAATATCTAAAAATTAGACTATTTATTTTTCTTTTCAAGATGAAAACTGCTTTGACATTTCCAGCAATAGGTGCAATATTTTCTGTACACAGCTGGACAACACTGTCTAGAATTTTTATTCCACTTTAGAATATCTAGCTGAAGCAACAATAATTACATGATTAGCTACAGCGATAGCTTTACCCTTTGGCACAGTTTGAGGGTTAAAATTTAAAGAATGATTTATTTTTTCAAAACCCGTTTTTAATATGGCATCCATACTTTTCACTTTTATCAGTAACTTTAATTTTAATTCACGTTTTACTTGTTGTCCCATTTGATATAATGTATAAAAATGGCAGTGGGTTCGCCGATCAATAAAGCTAGATGTCTCCACTTTGATGTTGCACATAGCGATTACTGAGCTTAAGACGGATCTCTCACTGAATACCGATCTTTTTATTTTAATAAAATGACTTCATAAATTCAACCAAGAAGGACAAAATAAATACTGGTCGTCATGTGCAACGCAAAAAAAACGTTCACTGCTAATTATTTTTGAAGTTAGAAGATCCGTTTTGTACTCAAATTAAAGAAAAAGAATGCTTCTAGTATTTTTT
Organism: Xanthostigma xanthostigma; assembly: GCA_963575645.1. Lineage (NCBI taxonomy): Eukaryota > Metazoa > Arthropoda > Insecta > Raphidioptera > Raphidiidae > Xanthostigma > Xanthostigma xanthostigma. Next base: position 19,783,369 of record OY754467.1, read on the forward strand.
ATAGAGATTTTTTTAGGTGCGCTAGGGAGGTAAATTGCTCCGAATTAGACGAAAAGTGAAAATTTAACCGGCGGTTGAGAGAAAATAGTGAGGAAACGTTTCTACTCTCTCAGTCAAAGCACCATACACGCATGCGCAGTACGTACTGTGAGTATACGTAGATTTTTCTCTACCCATGGTAACCATTTCCTAATCGTGAAATAATAATTATCATCAAGAAGTGTCACTTCAAACGCGCGAGAGTCGCACGCATTCAAATGTTTTCATTAGAGCTGATGTGAAACAAAAAGATGCTGAATGGTCTTAACACATTGTCCCAAGAGACGACAATAAGCTTCAGTTTGTCGCAAAAAATGTAACTATGAATCAAAAATACAATGTTTGTTTCACGAAATAATTTTCATGTAATAAAGTTAAAAACGGGCGGGAGGGGGCTAGACCGCTAGTAGTCGGTATGGATTATTTTTCGGGGAAAATATAAATGAATTATATTTTTTTTGGAAAATTGATCTATGAAGTTTTGATATACTATAAGTGTTTGTGAAATCGCTGCGTTTATTTATAGGTATTGTACCTAATCCTAGTGAAGTTCTAATTTAGAAATTATTCTTAGTCCGACTCTGTTAATAATTTTCAACTTTTATATAAAAGACATATTACTAGGTATATAAATAAATCTAATAAATCTGTCTGCGGTCAAAGAAAGTAAAAATATCGTCTAGCAAAAAGTTAATAAAAAATATAGTGATTTTATTTTTTTGTGTCTAACAAATTAAAAATATAAAGGTCTTCCAATATGAAAAATAGTCACACTTTAATAATATTATAATATATGCCTAACTACTTTTCACATTCTAATTCAAATTTTGGCAGCCGTAGTTGAATATTTTTTTTATTTAATTAATCTTCGACTTGACTGCGTTATTCTGTTTTGAATTTATTCATAAACGCTTATAAAACATAGCTATAGAACGGACAATTGAATTTTTATCTATATTTCAAATATGCAGCCCCTTTTTCATTAAAAAAAATAAAGTTGATAATGTTCTTGGCTCTATCTTTAAATTTTTAAAATCAAAATTTTATTTTAAAAAAAGTTTATGTGGATAGATTTTACTTCGATTTTGTCCAAACTCTTTAACTGATAAATTAAGAGGAAGGGGGCAATTTGGATCAAAAGCGTAGATATGGGGGGTAAAGCGAGTAATTACTCCCCCCAAGGACCATATTAATCAAAAATAAAACTGAAAACATTACGAATACCTAACTAAAAAGTAAAATTTAGAAATACTTCTTGAATTTTTTTCTTTTTTAATTAGTTTGGAAATTAATATCTTGCTTGACACCTTCCTTCGTAAGTATTCTTGTGTGATATTAATAAAACCTAAAAAAATATTGATTTTTATGCTTTACCAACCGCCCCCCCAGGAAAAAATACCCACGCCCATGATTTGGATGCGTACAAGTAGTAGTCGAGTGTTAATTTAATGGTTTGCTGGGCTATTACTGATGTAAGAGAATAATATTAACGTACCTATTTATTAAAAAGAAATTATAATTTAATAACGTCGATATACATTCTAATTAATTATTAATACAAGTTCAAAAATTAGAAAGTTGCAATTTTTTTTGTCCAATGTACAAGCAATTTGTCTAGCGGTCGTTCTGTTAAATAATATGTTGATGACATTAATTTATTTTTGCCACACCTATTTCCTGAATAGTGCAGTTAAGAAACTGCAATGACAATTTTAACGTTCTTATTTGACGAAATAAAATAAAAATCAAAACCTACTAAAGCACCTCAAAAAGAATGTATTTTAATTAACTTAAAAAAAATCTTCTGTTTCGCAATAATATAGTTTTTTAAAGCAGCGATGGAGTTTTTGTGTGCTCGTTTCTTATAAAAATAATCACACTTGTAATGGTTTCGGGCAGTTGAAACCTACTAAACTTAATTTTTTTTAAGTACTAATCCTAACTAATATTATAAATGCGAATGTGAGTTTGTTTGTTTGTTTGTTACGCTTTCACGCGTAAACCGATGAACAGATTTCGATAAAATTTGACAAGGAGATAGATTGAATCCTGTTTGTCTCAAAAAACGACTATGAAAGGGTGAAATAGGGAATGAAAGTTTTTATGGAGAACCGAACATTTCTCAAGTTAGGGATATGAAAATTCATATTTCGGATTAATTACGTGTCTCAACGTTTCTGCAAAATCATCCCTGAAGAGAGTAAAATGCAAGCTGTAGTGATAAGGTTAAAAAAACTATAAGTATCCATTTTTAAACATCCGGAAAAATTATTACTTCAAAAATGTTGCCTATCAAACGAATGAGATATTTAAACTTGAAACAAATACACTGTGAAGGTTAGAACAATGTCAATATTGTTAATAGAGAGAGAAATTATAAGTAAGTAAATAATTAAAGTAAATAAATATTTGCCAGATTACCAACCTCGTTTACTGGACGATGGCCTCCTGGTAGGTGTAATATGTTTTTTGCCATTCCTAAGGTTTGTGACCTCGTCCTGAAGTTCACAGCAACGCTCCTTGAGACATTGTTCCAAGGACAACAAGATACCCTTTTCTTCTTGAAGGATCTGTTGACAACAATATTACACACTTAATGCGTAAGTCCAAATAATGTAAGTACCTTAGTAAACATTTAGAAAAGTTGGCAAACATTTCACGTGAAAATAAATGCTTATTTGCATTGTGGACTAAGTGTTTGACATACAAAATTTATAGCTGCCAGACATGCATTCGACTACTAATAGACTAATTTCAATACTTTTTTATTTTGACGTGCTAATTTTTATAAGCAAGACAAAAATATTAATATCTTGACAAATATACGCAAATAATGTAAGCGTAATTTTGTATGAATATTCATAACTAAATATATCTAATGAACTGAATGAAGAAATGAAAACGAATTTCTACTTTTTTTTCGATTTTATGGTGACACCGATAGTAAGCTTCCAGGAATTATATACCTAATATAAAATAGCAAAAAAAGTTATAATCATTTTTAAAGCGTTCATTTCAACTCCGATTTTGTTACATATTTTTTTTATGAATGAACACAAAAAAACATAAAAGTTGCACCGACCATAAGATCATTAGCACTGTGTTACATATTTTATTTGCAATAAAGAGAGAACTGAATATTTTTATAATCCTAGAATCTAGATTTTGACTTTTTCTTACAAAATTTATTTTCTGTACTACTAATTTCCAAAATGAAAACAAACACGAAACGCAACTCATAAAACAAAGATGTAAGATCTTAAGTTAACTTTGAAATAATGGGAGACAAGGATAATCAAAGTTTGAGATTCAACAATTTTAAGGAGAGTAGAATAATTTCTTAAAAATAATTTATGTTTAAAACATTATAATATGTTGTTACATTTTGTAATCTCACCTGTACTCTACGCTCTAATAGTTTGACCTTTTCTTTAAGGGTATCATTCTGCCGTAACATTTCCTCCGAACGCTGCGCGAGTTTTTCAACGTTAACATGAGATCGCTCCCACTTCTCCAATTCACAGAACACTTTTTCTGCGAACGGAGAATTTATTGGCACAATCTGAAAATACGTACATAGCGTTAAACTCGTGTAGTGATTATGTAGTCGACTTTATGTTTGATAACGCTCTGGGATCAATGCTCCCAACACCGATTAGACGTAAATATACAGATGAATATGAAAGATGACTTTTGCGTATAGGGTAGTGAAAAACTTTCCAGCCAATTGGGCGACGGGACCATTCCAACTTCAAAAATATTGACATTTGATTTAGTATAATAAAGAGAATAAAATTTCTGATGTCGTGTGAGGTGACGCGGGTAATGGCTAGTATTTAGTATGATATAATTTGCTATTCGTTGCCATGGTTACCTAATAATATGGTCCAGTCATGTAAAAATTAATCAAAGCATGCTTAGCTAATTTATTTCTGATAGTCAAAACTTTGATTAACGTCTGAATAGAAAAATTGGTCGACAATTTTATTTAATTATTTCTGATAGCTCTACAAAACAAAAGAACAGCTGGTTTTTTTCATTTTCAAAATATTTCCGAAACTAGAAAGTTTAGAAAAAAAATTTAACAAATCTTTCTTAAAAAAATAAATAGAATATTAGGGCGTTATGAAAAGTACCTCATTATTACGTAAATAACAACGTTATAGCATATATCTCTTTTGCGCACGCGCCGATTTACCCTAAAAACAATAGAGCTCTTCATATTTACGTATCAAATGTCCTCCCTAAATTTGGTATCAATCCGTTCATTGGTTTGACCTGTATCGTGTTCACAGATTAACAGACTAATAGACGCACAGAGTTTTTCCAAAAATATGTTTTTTGGATTCGGGGGACCTCAAAACGAAAAGATGTAAAATTTTGAAAAGTGATTTTTGGCCTAAATTAGTAGGTACCATCTCCACTTGAATGGTAAAAAACCCAATGCTAAACTACGAGGCTACAATGGAGAGGTTTGAAGCTGAGGAAATGGGAGAAGAGAAGACGGTAAAGTTCACGAAGAGGTAAACCGCGCCAATTGTAAGTCACCTGTATACAGATTCCTAATTTTGCTACAATTTAATTGTAATTAAATTTTACTTAGACACCAAGTTAGCTTTTAATACGGATATCTAGTTGATCAATAACAGAAGTCAAGGCGGTATAAATTTGAATGACCCTCCCCCACCCAACTAAATGGAAGAGCAATTTGCAACTCTCTTGTAGCTTCACTTAAACATGCTATACAATATATTATAATTGTATAATTTACCTTTTTAAAAGTATCGATATTAAAACCAGCTTGTTCAAGTTCGGCTTGCACATAGAGTCGTTTTTGTGCAGCACCGGCACTAATGACGAACGAATTCAAGAACTTGAGTCCCGCAGCTAACAATTCAGCGTGACCGCCTGGACTGCTTAGTATGCCGACTAGAAACCGGAAACGGACTGGTTCGCCGAACCGCAACCGTAAAGTCGACAGCGCTTCCGATACAACCGTGTGACCGTTACCACCGCATGAGTCCTCGCAAGCCATCGTCAACAACTGAAAGAAATGAGAGAATTTATTGAATTCAAAATTCTGGTACGAATTAAAATTGTTTCACCCACAAATATGTCAATCAGCCAATTTCAATATAGCTGTGTAAAACGCGAGCTAATCTCGCCCCTAATTTTACTACGCGACCGATACGATAGACAGGGTCAGGATCGGAAGCTGTACTTGCTAAGAACATGGCGGTTACTTGCGCATAATGTATACGCGAATAAGATCTATCTAGAACTAGGGCTCTTACTGCAAACAGCTTGGGCACCCCTTTTATTTTTGAGTTGTGCTTCTTGGTGCCCCCTGAGACGTGATGCCCTAAGCAATTGCTTATTTTGCTTATAGGTTAATCCGGTACTGGATATCGTGTCAATTGAGATAATAATTAATCAGAAAAATCGCAAGATTGTGGACAAAAAGTTAGATTTATTAATGTACGACGTTTCGTCTATAGATTTTTTTTGTCCACAATACTGCGATTTTTCATATTAATTGTTATATTGATTTTGGAACAGTTACCTGACTTGTTTTTTTTTAAATCTTCATTAATACATTTATTAACAAAAGGTAATGTTAAGTTTAACAGGGTTTTTTCAACTGACAGAAGAATTGAATATAAAAGAAACAAAAAAAAATATTTAATATACCACGTTTTTAAAATGAACTAAAGAGTATAAAATAATTTCTTTAAGCCTTATGATTAGGATTTCAAACGAGAAACGTGGGGCACATGCAACAGTGATATAAGAAGTGTAGAGAGTAGCTTTCAATGAATGAGATAAAACGAATAATGCGCCCCATATTTTTCGTTCCAAACCCTACTCATAAAGCTTATAGAAATTATTTTATATTTTTTAGCTGGTTTTAAAAACGTGATATATTAAACATTCTTTTTATTACGTTTATTATTTCAACATTTTCTCGTATTATCATCTAATTCTGAGTTAAGTCTAAAATTTGTAGTTAATTATTTTTATATTTTTTAGATCAGTTCTGAAGAAAATCCAAATTCGGACCGAAACGTCAATGTATTAATTATTATTTTTTGTTAATATAGGTATTTGTCTGAAAAATTGGTTGATAATTTTATTTATTGTAAAATTTCTAGTCTCAATCGCATCAGGAAGTTAGTTTAAAATCAAATTCAAAATTCCACCCGGACAGACACACAAGAAAGTGAGTTAATGAAAACGTGGTAAAAATAATAGTTTTCTCATTACCAAGAAAATGTAGGTATAGATAGTAACGTTGCATTTCTATTTAGATGAAATACGATTTCATTTGTCACTTTAAGCAATGTAGGATATCTTGAATTTTATACTTTTTTGGATAAGTTAAAAACGTTCGAGAAAAAAAGAGTGTTAATGTAACCACTGTCGTTTATTTACGCAGCGCGAAAGTAAGTTCTAGCGACCAGTTTGTGCTACTTGTGTAGTTTAGAAGTAAACGCCGGTCTCTGTAGAAGCTATAATTTTTCATTTTATATTAAACTAACATTTCGTTAGTTAATTAGAACTTATAAGATGAGTAATATGTACCTGCAAGGCAATGACCCTTGACCTGTTGACATTGCTCATAATGCAGACGGCCAACGTATAGAGGCCGACCGGTGTGGAGGCCAGACGTCTGACGGCTTCCTTACGACGTACGCAACAGTTAGCCAGACACTGAAGACACGCGAGTTCGTCGACGAGAGCTCGTCTCTGGATGCGCGCCGACGTACTGCCGCTGTTTCCTGTCTGGCTCAGCTGAACGCCTCGAAGGAGTTCCAGCAGGAGCGTTACGCCGTCGATTGGTTCAGCTGTGAATTCTTGAACGAAACTGAAACAAAAAGAATAGACATGACAGTATAAAAAACTCGGGTCGCAGTGCGAAACCCTGCCGACAATATAGTGTATTTGCTTTTATAGGCAGTGTGGCTCTATTATATGAACTTAGCTTTGTTTTAAGGCAAAATAAAAAAAATACCCCTTAATACACCCCTTAAAACAACATTTTTTTACTTAATTTCAATATTAATATCAATTCAACATCTGTACCAAATTATATACACCATTCAGTATGTACATCCATATCAGTAAACTTGCGTTTTCATAAAATTTGTAAGTCCGGTCCTGTCGGGCCGATTTTATTAAAATTTTAGCAGCACATTTTAATAATTACTAAAGGGTTAAATTTCAATTTTGAAACGATTCGGAGAAATTTTTCAGTATTTTTCGGCCCGAAAACTGTTTTCAACCCCTAAATACCACCCTTAACATGGCCCGATGGGGCCCATTTTAAATAGGCTTCGTGCGGTGATGGTTTCCAACATGTGGTCCAAATTTCGTTAAAATCAATTAACTCTTTCGAAAGTTATAGCCCGTACATATATATATATATATAAATATATATATATATATATATATATATATATATATACATATATATATATAAACATTTCCAAAAATGGTGCCAAACTTCTTAGAAAGTTATGAAACGTCGAGAAATTTTGGTCCGACCCCTAGGTCCCGCCATCCGACCGACGCCAATAGTGTAAGTGCCTTATGGCAAATACACTAATAATCAAAGAATATTAGAGATAAATATATTATGTTGAAACGATTCTAAAAAATGACCCAGTGGTTAATAAGAGATTAATAAGATTTTTTAATAAAATAAAAGTATAAAATACTGCAAACGGCCATGTTGACTGAAACACCGAATGACGTCACGCCTTCTTAAATCAAAGAAAATATAAACATTTGAAGTAAATAATCACCGTGTGGCTTAAATTTTTCTTGCGATCATTCACTTCTGCATCATTTAATTATTTGATTTGTTGTTTATTCGTTTTTTTGTGATATTTTATAACACTTATGTCATAGGTTATTTTTGAGGTTAGTTAACTTGCAACTAATGAAAACCGTACTATTTTTACTACTAAGTACCTACTCTGAAGAAAATACTTAATATAAATCAAATCATTAAATAAATTTACATACCTTTCTAAGAAATATCTCTGAACCACAGTTCTATACCCATAAATACAACATCTAATGTCAGCTGTCACTAAGGCATGACGTAACAAGCGTTTTCGCGATTACTTCAAAATAGGAAGATAAAAATGCAATAATTTGCGTTAAATTTTAATTTATTGCTGAAATAATGTTTTATTTCGGAAATAGTAGACGTGAACCTACATTATAGAACTGGATTTCCAAATCTGTCATCATGCCTAATTATTATCAAAAATTGTGATTTGACAATGACATTAGATTGTAACCAAAGTTACAGTTTCTATGCATGCTGAAGGAGTCTAGTGTTGTATTTAAATGGATTTTGGAGCAGCCTAGTGTTGTATTCAAACTGATTGTCAGTAGTTACACAACAAAAGAAAGCCATTTTTACGAAATGCTTTGGAAGAAAAAAAACGCGTCTTTTTAAAATATAATTAAAAATTAACATATGTAATTAAAGTACAACGGAAGTACGCAAAGATCTTCAAGCAACTTTTTGTCACGTTGGCTGCCGGCATTCTTATTTTTAACCTTTTGAAGTGAAATCTTTCAATTTCATTATCAATATTATTAAACACGTATTGTACAATTAAGTGAAAGAAAAACAAGATTTCGGATAAAATTTCTCATCTTCTGTCACGCACCAACAATTAATTCTAATAAAACTAAATACTATTTTGATTCGAAGCACTTTAATAGAAAGTAGCTCTTTTTATTTCCAACGGACAATAATTACATGTATCAGAATTATTATGTGTAGGGGTCAATCTGAATCGCCAAATGCACATTCATGTATCATGATTCAGTGAATGAATAAAAGTAGCATTCGTGTAGCACTTGTAGCAGTCTCCGACACACATGTATTATTATAATCGCAAGTCAAGCTGGGTTTTGTGATTTCATTTCAATATGTGGTCAGTCACTATATGTTTGTAGCATCTAATTAAATTTAATGATACGAATTCAAGAAATTTCAATATCGTACGTCACTTTCACATGAGCCTTTTTATTTTTCGTTTTTAGTAATACGCGATATGTTATAATCATATATAGGTAACATTATAAAAATCGCTGAATCGAATATCCCTTTCAATAACCGACAGCTGAAGTCTTTCACCCTATAACCATTATAAATTGGCCAGCGTTAATGGATCGGCGACTCTGGAATATGGTTTTCGGAATATATTATTATTGGTCTAATTTTCGACGAGCGCAAATGTATGAAACAGACATACCATCTGTTCAAATTGATTTTGAAAGGGACGGCTTATACTTTATCCATCCTAAGGCCATACAATTTTCAGCAAAGTTTAATTATGGAACGGCTGAGAGAAGGATGTTGCCAATAATGTTGTCATGAACTTCCACTGTAAAAATGCAGGGTAGTACTGTTGTTCATGGTGTAGTGCATTTGGACACAAAACTGTTTGAGGAAGGTCAAGCGTATGTGGCATTGAGTCACGTAAGGTCTTTGGAAGGGCTATGTATTGAGGAGCTTGATTGTGCAAAATTGACAGATGTAAGAAATCGTGTAACAAAAATGCAATGATAGAGTTGGAAAGGATGAGGAATTTGCGTAATTATACGAGCCAAAATTCAAACTAAAAAATAAAAAATTTAATTAAACGCTTATTGTACAACCGACAACGTACTAAAAACTAGAAAATAAATATCAATCACCATAAAATAAAATAAATTCGTGGGGGGCATTTAGTCGAAAAGTTTCATTTGTTTGAGATTGGAAATCATATTAAGCTTTCGACCATAATGTGACTATGAGTGTAGTTTAATCAAAGCTCCCTACGGCAACTTATGTTTATTTTCTAGTTTTAAGTACATTATCGATTGTACAATAAAAGCGTTTAATTTAAAAGTTTTTTGAAGTGAAAACTTCTTTAGCGGCGTTGTACACTTTTTTTGTAATGGTTAAAAAACGTTAAACTCGCGTCAGTTTTGTAATGGGTAAAAAACGTTAAACTCGCGTCAGGGTCACGTGTCCTGATCGAAAATGCGTAAGACGAAAACTTTTATTTATACAACGTTAGACATCTAGCGGAAATATCGTACATAAAAATGCAATTTATGATACAAACCATTTTGATCGAAAATTCGTAAAACGTTAATATTCAAGTTTTCACTTCCGCCGGCACTCCCGGAGTGCCTTAACTTTTTTTCTTATGGAAAGATACGGTGGCAAAGCAAATTTGATTTCTTTATCATAATCTCGAAAGTTGTCATTTGAAACTATGAATGGCCTATTTCTTCTCGGAACTCTAATGTTAACCAATGATTTCACGTTTTGAGCGTCTAAGAGTAAAAAAGTCATTGTATTGAAACCAATTTGTTAAGTCTATTTTAAACGAAAATAATTTTGATATCGAACCGTAAGCGAAATATTATAATTGTGAAAAACAGTTTTGGTGACACAACAAATTAGATATAAAAATCTACGTTAAAAGTATAATGTTTTTTTAAGAAGCGAAAGTCGATAAAAACAATAATAACATAAATAACAAAAGAGTTCTTCGTTTTGTAATTTCTAAAATCGTAATCCATTAAATTTTCTGTAGATTTAAATAAATTAAATTATACACTTCCTCATTTAAAACAATCCAAGCGAATAAGAATATAAATTTCTCCGACAAAGTATCTTCTCTGAGTTGACAAATACTACAGAACATTTTACGGAAATCATGTATGACGACCTAGTGTCAAAGATACCTACTAGTGCATAAAGATGAATTGTCAATATAACAAATGCTATCAAATTTGTCACCAATGACAATTAGTTTTTTACACCGAGATTTCTATACCTTCAAAGACAAGTCTTTGCTGGACAATTATATTTAAAGAATATTCTTCAAATGATATTTAAAGTAGGAATTCTATAGCGGAATTTTGGGTTTCGCATTTTCGAAATTTCGGACAAATTTTTTAACATCAATTCTGTAATTCAAGAAATTAATATCCCGAAAATAATAAAAAGACTAAAAATTGATAATGCTTCCCTTAATTAACCATATAGTGGACCTTAATTTATATTTTTGTCAGTTATATAAACCGTATAAGTTTTTCAAAAAACATTCCAAATGTTCCTAATTAGGTATTACTGGTCAATAATGCCGATTTTTTTGTTTGTTTGCAAATTTTTGACATGTTTCTTCTATACATATAATATTTTTGTAGAGTGTTTTTGATATCGAAAATAGCTCTGAAACAGAGTTGCAATTCACACATGTATAAATCAGATCCGAAATTGAAGATGATCTGATATTAGAGATCCCAATTCAATGATATGTCAATTGTATTGTATACATCTATAAAGAAATTAATAAAGTATTTAAATAACAGGAATAAACAGATAATAATTATTGCAGATTATAGACGCTCGACTATACAGTTACTAAACAATTTTGACGAAAATAACTCACACCGTATTAAATTTGAATTTTTATTTAAAACGTCATTATCTAAATTGAATATTCAGAATCAGTTATAAAATAAATTAAATGTATTAGAAAATCAATATAAAAAACGCGATCACGTCGTTCAAAATATCTGTAAAATTGAACTAAAGCACTGACATTATATTTCAATTTATTCTTTTTTGGGTCACTGCATACTGTCCGTTTTGTATTTAACATAATCCGAAAATAATGAGAATAAATTCGATTACCGGTTTCGACTCAAAAGAGCACAATTTAATTTCGTGAAAAGAAATATTAATATCTTTCAACAGTCAGGTACGATATAATAAAAATATCAGCTGTTACTGTTTAATATAACGATAACATTAAAATGCAATTTTCGTAAAAATCGACCTACAATTTTTAAAGCTAGTAGTATTTTGTATCATAAATATTATAATTTATTTGTTTCCTTCTAAAATATTTTATTCTTGCAGAAACTAAATTGAATCAGTCATATAGAAAAGTATTGTTATTCCCTTTGAATGATTAATTTTTTTATAACTCCATTGTTCGCCATGTATTTTATTATTATATAGAGGCAGTGGCGTAATTATACCACCTGAGGCCCGTGGAAAATTCATCGCATGGACCCTTCCTTAATATACATTTATGCTTCGTGCCCTTCATCTATATCACTACTATAATATTATTGTCAATATTAATTGTTCATCAGAATTTGCTGCTACAAATTAAAGATTTACGGGTAATTCCTAAGTTTTTGATTGCCACATAGGCATGGTAAATTGTATCTAGAAAGTCGTAATAGTATGACAACGCTCTTAAATCATACTCAAATTATACTTTTCAGTATAATTTCTGCAGCAGCTGTTTAATTAATCCAGTTTAAGTGAAACTAACATTACATAAACAAGCAGCTCTTATTTTCCCAAAGGCTATAGAAATTTCAAGGCAATGACATTGCCATTGGTTCATATCCGGTCATGTTACGTTTATATAATCACACGATACAGCCATGCATACTTACAAACAGTGGTGAGCGTTGATTCAACGCACTAATTAAATTAACTGTTACTTTTGCTTGTCAACGAATCAACTGTTTCTGTTTTCAGAATTAACTAGTTGACGATTAAACTACTTCATCTATCATTAACTATACGCATAGTATTACCTCAATCTTAATAAATCTATTTCTACATGCCTTCAACGAACGAAACGAAACCGACACCATAAACGAACCACAGCAATAGAGAAGCCACCATGCAAAACCCGATAAATTCATTTTTTTTTTCGTTTTAGAGTTATATATCAATTCTAGTCATTTTTGGTGATTTATCTATCTGTGTATTCAGATAAAATCGGTACCACACTCTTTTTTTCCTTCAAGTATTTATATATACAGTATATGTAAACACGTAAGGTGCACATAGGGAAATTAACATTGGGAAAAAATGACTGGACCAGAGTGAGCCTTGAAATCTTGTTTTTCAATTTGACAGATAATATTCTTTTGCAAAATGAATGTGTATACTACCGAAGAAAATATTCAAATGATTACAACATAATCGGACTTTTTTATTAATGGGACATTAAATTCCCAAAAATACTTAAATATGGTGCGAGATCAAATATCTCCGCCTATTCGTGTTGAACCTAAAGACATTGGGTCACTGATTTACCAACGCGCATACGTCATACCAGTCAAACATTTTTTGAATAAAATGTTTCCAAACAGATGGAGTTGTTTTTTTGTTTTATTTTTGTACAAAAAAATTAAAATAATGTTTTATAAGAGCTTTTTGTTATTAAAAAAGCCAAGTAAAATAAAAATAAATCAAAATAAAATAGAAATCCTAAAGATTACCACGATAATTCAATAAAAATAACAAATAATGCAGTCATAGCTAACTCTGATCCAAGTATTTTTTCCCAATGCTAATTTCCCTATGTGCACCATACGCGTTTACATACTGTATATAGATTTGTAACGAAACTACTTGGTTTTTAAATTGATTGACGTGGTACAGACTTACAGTAAACGATTTAGTTTCGTTGACGCTAAAATCGTCAACGACCCACCACTACTTACTGCGTACTTATATGTGTATCAAATTACATTTTCACCTTGAAGCAATAAAACAAGTTATGATTACACATACGGCGTTTTAAGTTAACATACCAAAATGTGTATAATTTTTATTACGACAATATATCTTCATATTATGGTTACAAATTTTGCTTGTCAGTTTGGTGACTAGATATAGCGATTTTTTTAAATTCTATTTTACGTCTAAAATCTCGTTTTTTTATAGAAAGTCAATTGGTGTTTGAATTAGGCGTGCCCAAAACAGTTCCAAAGATGTAGAAATGATGATGGAGCATTCTATCTAGTTCCACTGTTTCGCTGACTCCTTTGCGTTGAAGAAAATGAACATGGGAAATCTTTCCTAACCTTTTATTAGTTCTAATTGTAACATGGTATAATGTTATCTTTTCTTTCTCGGCAGCAAACTATCTCATTATCCAAATAAATATTCTCAGCTCATTTTAATATATTCACCTTTTTAAATTTGCCAAAATCAAACACGAGATGATATTATGTCTCATGTGATTGTTATAATAAAATGCCATAATGCAATATGTTATCACGTACTAGAAACAGAATCTACTAATTCTTTTTCGAGGTAAGTCAAGTTGAACAAAAAAAATCATAGGTTTGGTTTCTGCCATGAATGCTCAAGACCAAAAATATTTATCTAAAATTATTTGTTAAGATAAAACTCCACGCAGTCTGAGTGGGCGTCAAATAAAAAAATAATTACAGTTTACACAGGTTTTCTTTACGACTTTGTGTTTAGGAAGGAAGTTACAACGGTATCCAAATATCAGCTTCCAGTCGCTCACCGTGCAACCAACTTAAAATACAATGTGAACATAGAAAAATTTTTGCCAGTAGAGGTACACCCATCGTGAAATTTTAAGGTATCGCATTGAGATAATTTTCTTATTTTTTGCTACAATAATAATATTTATATTACTTAGTTTGTACCACGGCACCTTTTTCATTTTCAATTTATTTATTCTTTATGTCACAGAAGCAAATTCTACTGTCTGCTAAAACCCCCTACATTTTTTTATCCACAGCTGTCAAGCATTTTGGAGGTTATATTATGTAGCTGTCATTGTGTTCAAATTTGAATGTTTACACATTTATTGCGAATGCCGTTTCTTTAGGTTAAATATTTATCGTGACGGAACGTATACTTGTCGATTACCGTAACACCAGTTTTTTTTTAATCTATTGTGTTGACAAATACAGGAATACATTTCTAAATTAGTTGATTCCGTAGCAAAAAATCAATGTTTATTGTTTATCAATATTTATAGTTTAATATTACAATATCCTGCTTCCGAAACACACTGTGTTAACTTTTTCATAAGTTGCCAATATTGCACGCATGAATAAATAATATTTGCACATGTTATTTACAACTAATTGTTGAGTAACAAAAACAGAAGTGACATTGGTTACAAAACCAATTATTAGAAATGCAGTGAATTCGTGAAATACACAGCTTCGTTAATTATACAATACTGCAACGTTGTTCTCATGTAATACATTTGTGTTTGAAAATAATTATTAAAAATATTGTTGCTCTATGAAAAAATCTGGCACTTACATTCTATGCTGCTGAGTTTATCTCTCTAATCTTAAACTTCACGGACATGGAAAATTAGTAGGTAGCTAGCTCTGAAAGGGTTCTCAGGACGGGGTAAAAAATTATAAAAAACCCAAAAAAGGTAGCTATTCTGTCTTATAGCCAGAGTGCCCGTCGGCAAAAATTTTATTGATACATACTCTCCCCAAACTTTGTATATGGCTTCATTAGGCCTGGTCTGACACCTATTTCCTCTTTTCTTGATTTTGGGGCATTTTCCCTCTAAACTTTCCGAAAGATGTCGTTTTGAGACATGTAAAAATTTATAGATACTGTTTGTTTTTTTAATTGGATAGCTTAAAAACTTCAAACAGAACGCTAAAACAATGTTCTCTGACAAATAATATGAGCCATTTAAAATGTCTGACACCTCGAATATGGTCGACCATATTCGAGGTGTCAGACATTTTAAATGGTTCATGTTATTTGTCAGAGAACATTATTTTAGCGTTTTGGTTGAAGTTTTTAAGTTATCCAATTAAAAAAACATACAGTATCTATAAATTTTTACAAGTTGTCAAAACGCGATCTTTCGGAAAGTTTAGAGGGAAAACGCTCCAAAATCAAGAAAAGTCATAGAGGAAATAGGTGTCAGACTAGTTCTAATGAAGCCATATAAAAAGTTTTGGGAGAGTATGTATCAATAAAATTTTTGCCGACGGGCACTCTGACTATTACGATTTAGATAATATTCGCTTGACTAAAACTACCTGCAACTGCAACAATTAAACTCATTTAAGTGAAAACTTTAGATTTCAACCTCTTAAACCCGGTGGTACTGAATAGTCATAATTAAGTGTTAAGTATTAGCCAATCAGATATGAATTTCTGAATGGCTAACATTAAAAACAAAACCTAAAATATAATATGTAAAAGCATACAACCCGGTCTTAATCAAGAGAAGCAGCCTTCTGTTGTAGCGAGTTACATTTCTTCTTTACTTAATTTCCTTACAATAGTATGTTTAATTGACCGATGCGCGGCGCACCATATTGTAGCACCACTTATAAAGAGTTCATTATCACGTAATGAGTTCAAACACCTCGAGTGTCTCCCCTCTTTCCATATTATGTGTTATTGTATAATAGTAGTGTGATTCTGTGGCCGCGTATAACCACAGACAATAACATACAAAGAATACTATAGGTATTCAATAAAAAACGATTCACAAAAACAACTAAAATATTGACTTGTAATTTAAAAATAGTTTAGAGTGCGATATTTTGCTGTGCATTTTTGAAATGCATCCACTATTTTATTTGAGAAAGTGGTAAATAACGTCAGCATCTCTCAAAAATTTGAAAAACTAATATTTGAATATTGTCTCTTCCCAGATTCCAATTTCCATTTCCACGCTGTGCTAATAATTCAATATAAACAAAAAAAAAAAACTGTTATTTTAAAATAGTTTGGGCAACTGAAAGATTTTTAATTTTTAACGAAAGAGTACCATCGTAACGCAGTAAAATCATGTTTTGGGGCAATGCATTATCTTTAAATATGTTGTTCTACTCGGATATTTTCTATCTCTGTCTAACAATTCATATAGGAA
This sequence comes from Xanthostigma xanthostigma, assembly GCA_963575645.1. Taxonomy (NCBI): domain Eukaryota; kingdom Metazoa; phylum Arthropoda; class Insecta; order Raphidioptera; family Raphidiidae; genus Xanthostigma; species Xanthostigma xanthostigma. The sequence continues at coordinate 19,800,150 of OY754467.1, forward strand.
GTTAGGAACATTAACTTGCATTTAATTGGGACCTCTATCTATATCTCTATTATCTATGATTGGCATATCCAAGTATGTAGGTTTTCACGGACGGTGTTGTTCTAAATATTCTTGGTTTCCGGGCTTATAAGTAATGGTCCATTATTTTAATACCAATGAACCACGGCCTACAAGCCCGGGAAACCAAGAACATGAGTATGATAGATAGATTTAAATATTTTTTCCTTCATACCTCGATCGAAAGTGAATACTTTTGGCATCAATTGTAAGGTAGAAAGTCTAACATTTACTCGTTGATGGGATTACACGCTACAATACGGGAAGTTCGTACGTTCGTGAGGTAATAAAGCAAAAACAACCAATCAGCTGCTGTTTAGATGTCGTTTCCATAGCAATACATTCGAGATACAACATACCTCGATCGAAAGTGCATATTTTCGGCATCAGTTGTAAGGCAAAAAGTCTAACATTCACTCATTGGTGGGATTACACGCACCAATGTGGGAAGTTCGTACGTTCGTGCGGTAGTAAAGCCAAAAACAACCAATCAACTGTTGTTTAGATGTCGTTTCCATAGCAACCCTATTACATTTTAGCTAATAGTTGCGAACAACTATCATTCTTGTTTTTACGTACAACCTCAAAGCTTCTTGTTTGGAATTTATTTGTGTTTTTATGTAATTAATTAATTAATGCATTTAATAAGCGTACTTACGACCAAGGTATCTGGGGCAGTCGAGTAAAAATCGATATATATCACAAAAGCTATATTTCGTCAGGATATTAATATTTCAATTTAACCTTACATGTAAGTACTAGAACAGGGATGTCAAGCCTTTCTACATCTACGTACCAATTTTTTTCATAAATGTTCAATATAGTCATGACGTGCCAACAAGCAGGTAAAAAAATGAATGACAGTTAAAAAAAGATTTCTATAATACATTGAGCGCCATAACACTTTTTCTTATTTGTTATTTGATGATAGTTAATTTTTTTCGACATCTAGCATATTTTTAATTATTTCGATTGTGCCAAAAATAATCTGTGCCACCTGTGGCTCGCGTGCGATAGGTTCGCCACCCCTCTACTAGAATATTAAAATAGTATTAAAAGGGTGATTTTGCTAAAAATTCTTAATTTTTTCTATGTGGTGGTAGTTTTGGATAACCAATATCGACAAACCCCAATATTAAAAGCCAAATAAAATAGATTAAATATTAGTCTTGTATCTCAATGTGAATCGTACTTAAACTATAAATTAGGATTTGAATGCAGACAGTAGAAGCATCTCAGTGGTAAAGTTCAAACCACAGATCATGTCTAACTATATAGAATATAGATAGCTATATGTAGAAGACCATGACATAATATTATTATAGGTATATGCTACACACAATGTAACATTATATTATTATTTTGTTACAACTAATTAAAAAGTTTGTAAGTATACTGAGCATTGTAATAATTAGTCAAATTAAAAAACCGTTAATTTAATCACTAATTCGAAATAGTTCATTTAACTGTTAATTTTTTGAGACATCAAAACAAGTTTCTCAGTGGGAAAATGTTAATTTATTTAAAACACTTAAAAGTTACTATTTTTTTTTCTTGTTAAAAAATTACATGCATGTTCAGTGTTGAAAAGGAAATTCCATTTTTTAAAAACAAACCTGTTTCATTTAAATATTCAATTTATTTTAAAATTTCGTTACAATGTGAATTGTCAATACCAGAAAAATATACCTGAAGATATATTAAAAATTTAATGATTTATTATAGAATATATTTAAAAAAAAAGATATAAAAACTGAAATTTAATATTTGTACCTTTTAGAGATCTCCAATTCCAAATATAAAAAAAAAATATTAAACATTATCTCGTTTTCGATTCCACATTTTTTTTTGTAATTTTAGATATGGCAACTTTGCATAAAAAAATTGACAATATTGTCTGATGAAAATCAATACGGTTATTTAAATTATTTATTGACAAGTTCGCTGAATCTTTTATGATTTTGTCAAAAATATTCAATTTAACCATTTTTGTCAATATTTTATTTTACATTATTTATTAACTTTGTTTTATGTAAGGTGAATAAGGATTAAAAAGAATCAAGATCATTAAAAAAAGAGCAATTTCTTCTACTAATTATAAATTAAAAAATCAAATAATTTATATTGGTATCTACATACGCGCGTATTCTCTAATAATTTACTGTTCTTAAAAGTATCCGCATTATTAATTCTCAACAAATTACGCTGATTGAAGAGATTGAAAATAAATCGTACTAGTTCACCTTCTCGTTCAACCACGTATTTTCGTTCATTTCCCGATTTTTATAGGGTTAGTAATGACACATCGATTTCATAAAATTTCTACACATTTTAGAATAAGAATAAAAAAACACAGTGTTACTGATGTTACAGTTTTGCATTTTCTCTCGTATTCAGAGTTCTGAAGATGAGAGAAAAATTCTCGAAACGTTAGCAGTTAAATGCAGAACTGCAATTTCAATAACGTTGTGGTTCATTGATTTAGATTAATGAAACACAACTTCTTCAAAAATTCCTGTTACATCGATTTACGAAACATGAATAAAATCGACAGGGTCGTTAATTTGAGAACATCGCAAACTTGCGCTTTTCTGTGAACCTTTATTTAAGGAAAAAAAAACCTGTGGAATCCCCTATTGGTTTTGATCAGTTGAATTGTGGTCATACACATAAAATTCGCATTTTCGGTATGTGGGGGGCCATATAACGTCTAAATCCGTAGAAATCTTAAATATAAGTACATTGAAGATTATTGTTAATTTGGTTGTTTTTCTTTCTTCACTCCATATAACGGTAACTCTCTATAACGATAAAAAATGCTCGGTCCCTTGAGTTTCGTTATAAAGAGTTTACACTGTATTATATATAGATATTTTCAGTCCAATGGTTACTCGTAAGTAAAATAAAATATTCTATTTGATGAATTTGATTCTATTCAATAAATAGAGTAATTGTGATCCATTGAAGTTAATGATAGGTATTTGAAAAAAAATCCGTGGCATAAGGATAAAAAATGAAGCAATAATAAAATTTTTTAAACTTGCATTTAATGCTGACGTTTCGATACGTTTTGTATCATCTTCATTTGAAAACTCTGAAGATGATACAAAACGTACCGAAACGTCAGCATTAAATGCAAGTTTAAAAAATTTCAGTGTTGCTTCATTTTCGACTTATGCCATGGAATTTTTTTCAAATACCGATCATTCTATTTGATTTGAGAATGGAACATTAAAACAAAGAAAAGTAATAGTAAATAAAGCATCAGTTTTGAATATATTAATTTATTTCATTGATTGTATTCGTGAACCACTAGTAATTCTGAGTTATATTAGTTTGCAATTAAATAGTCGTTTATTTGATTATTTGCTCATACAAAAGCAGGTTGCCCTACCATACCTTATATTTATTTCGATGCATTAGTATTCATACTGTGTAGCTACTTCAAAAATCTTAAAAAAGCCGTCAATGTTTTTTAGCATTTTACTTAGATAATATATTTCTTAAATGGCTATTTATAGATTTATAAATAAGAGAATTAAAATAACTACTTTTTAAACGAAAATAAAAGTTCGCCTGGTAAATAAACGTGAATATTAAAATATTCAAGTTTGGTAATTTTACACTATTTAAAACTAAAAGTGCCATATTACCTATTGCAATATAATAAATATTTCTATATAACTGGACGCTGATGACATCAGCTGTTGAGCGTCTATAATTCACAATCTCTCTCTCTATATAACTGCAGCGAACACTTTTTTTTTAATTTCGTCTCTATTATACTATTGAAGTAAATTTTGTTTGGTATACGTTAGTGTAAAATTGATTCATGTCGAGATTGAAAATGTGACGAACGTTATACCATCACTACATATTATAAAACAAAGTCCCCCCGCCGCGTCTGCCAGTCTGTCTGAATGCGATAAACTTAAAAACTACCGAACGGATTTTTATTCGGTTGTCACCAATGGATGGAGTGATTCAAGAGAAATGTTCATGTGTATAATTTATGAATGTTTCGTGTAAATTGATTGAAATATGACGATGACTGTTGAGGATGTCGGAAAAAATCAAACCGACTGGGAGCTTTCATCGAAAACGTTGCCTAATCCCTTTGATACATAACAAAACAATGTGTAGTGGAATGGAATTGTTCCTCTTTTATAGGTCTACAGAAAAGTCCGGAATGGCATATATGCCTATATTTTAAGGATAGCTTACTACACCCATTTTAATGTGAAGAGGTTTTCGTGAATATCAATTTTGCAACGTAAGTCAACAAAAAACGGCGGCAATCTAGAAATTCGAGCGAAGCTGAACCATCAGGCCGCTAGTATACTATAAAAACCGAATGTATAGATTATTATAGAACGAGCTAAGATGGCTAGGTAGAATGATTGCCTCATAACCTAAAGGTCGTATGTTCGATCGCAGCGGCCGATGCCATTATTATTAACATTTTTGTTAACAATTATACCAGTTTTACTTCTGTAGTGTGTAGAATAAAATACGCAGTCTCTCTTTTAATATAAAACGAGAAGTTCATTGGTAATTAATTTTAAATAGGTATTTTCAAATTTTTAAAGGAACCATAGTTGTTTTAGTCAACAAAACTATATACAATAGCAAATAGCAATAGCAAAATTAGTGATTAAAAAAATGACATTTGGTCGGAAAAACTCATTTCAGAAATTTTAAATTTTTGGAGAACGCGAATTTTTAAATCAGCTTTTTGATTGGGAGAAGAAAACAGATTGCCGCTCCAAATGATAGATTATCTGTTTTCACTTTTGAAACAGCTGTATAATAATATCAACAATAAGCCAGTGTATACCTGACTTTAAAGTGGTTCAATTTTAATGCATTTATAAAGTTGTACCTCGTAATTCCTCTATCGTCTCTTGTCGGTTCCAAGAAATTCGTTTCGTTTCATTTAAAAAGCAAACTGTATCACTGTAATAAGTAACGGTATTTTATCTGTTTCTTGACCTTAAGTACGGTAACAATGACATGTCACTAATCAATCATTCCCAACAAACAGTGCAATTAATCAAAGATCAGCGTAGTCTTTGTTCAAAGGAACTGAAAACAATGGCTAGATAAATGTGTGTTCTTGACGAAGAGATTTCAATGGCCGGTAAAGAAGGAAGCCCAGTACAGTTGTCGCTGCAGTTTATTGTTAAAATGCATTGCGTAAAATACTAGCTCTATAAATGTTGAGATCAAATTTATAGCCGATGCAAGCTAAAAAAATATACATCTGACGGAAAAAGTACATGAAAGTTGAAAGCTGTCAACAACTGTCGCGTTGATGAAGACAGAAAACTAATATGAAATTAAGGAAGCAATGTCGGCTTTTCATTTACAATGATTCGAAATAAATAGTTAATACGTCGCTATAAAATAGTGTCTCGCTAAAGAAAGAAACTGTTGGTAGTTCGTTATACGTAGGTATACAGGATGCTGAATTGTTTATATTATGTAATAGGGATTTTAGATGTCAAATCAATCTCCTGTTTTTTTTTTGAGCACATAGGCATTGCATAAAAAATTATTAGGTTTAATTATTAAATAATTTTTAGATATACCTATACAGTCTAGTTACAAGAATTTATATCTTTAACGTTTTACTTATTACTAATTAACTGCAAAAATGTATTCTGGTCAAAAATTTGTGTATTAAAAGGAATTGTTGACATAATCGATTTGCTTTGTTTTCGTGTACGGGAGGGGAAATGATATGAAAATTCGATTTGGCGCACAAATAAGGAATAGCTGTCACACCATCAAATTGAGGATTTTTCTTATATTCTTCTTAGTCTTCTAAGTAAGGGCAGAGGCGAATCTATATAGGGAATAATAGGGCTTAAGCCCTGGGCCCCCAGGTGTCAAGGATCCACAAAAAATTGTTTATTATCATAAATGTTTAATACCTTTTCTTTGTCATTATTATGGGTGAATGTTGACAATTTTTGGCGAATTTTCACGATTTTTTAGGTAAATTTTGAGTGAATATTATCAGATTTTTGGTTGAATTTTGACATTTTTCTAGGGTGAATTTTGACAATTTTTTGTCTTTTTTTTGTTGTCAGGTCACCAAGTTTTAATTCCGATTTTGATGATATTAAAAATGACTTTTATCCCAATTTAAAGATTCTTAATCTAACAAAAAATGGAACCCAACTGGACTCTTATAAGGCCTAGGCCTAGAAAAACCTAGATCCTCCCCTGAGTAAGGGTAGTTCAACTGATGAACCTAAATATAAGATTACGTATTGTCTTTTACATATTTTTAAACAGATATATATAACTACAGTAATTTTAAGAAAAAATGTGTACAAACGTTAGGCTGAAATAAATGTGGAAAATTTTAAATTGACATGAAAAATGATAATCATATAGAAACATCTGCTTACAGGACGCACATAATTATCTATTGCCTGAATGAGAAAAAATTCTCATAAGACAGGAAATATTAAATCACAACCAAGCGATACATCTTATAATTCGTTTTTTTTACATTATATAAATATTTATGAACACATGTATAAGATCTATGAGCATAGTACTACGTAGGTATAAATTTGTGGCCAAAATGCACAATCGTTTATGTCGAATTTTTTACCCGACTACGGCAAAGCCAAAAAGAAGGGAGTCTATTGTATATGTATGAATGATATACCTATTATATGAGTTGGTTTAGATGTTGCCTCCTAGAGACCATATTGGTGGACTGATTTTGATAAATGGGGTGTCGTTGGATTTGTCTTAATATCAATAGTGGCCATGGGCTATTAACAAATTCAATATGGCGCTCATTATCCACAATTTTGCCTTGAAATTATTTGAGGTTTTGTATACTTACTATAGGTACATATTTTTTTTTGTATTCCTTTCCGTAAATACAGAGAGACATTTTTATAATTAAGTGTTAACGACATAGGTACATTAAATTCGAACTGTCCAAGCCATGAAAGTTCTGTGGTTCGAGCACTAAAGATTTTCTGTCGCTAAAGTTAATTGCAAAAGTGATACCTAGGCGTTCGACTGTTGCCCATTCGTAGATAGTATTTACTACAAGAGGATAAATACGTTCCATTTGCAAACGCTAAGCCAACAACTTCCTAGCTGTCATCGTAGACCGTTCACCGACTGCAGGTTCACAGTAGCTATCCATGCAGAGTGCTTTGGAATATTTTTATCAGAGTTTTCATTCAGGATCGGTACCATGTTATCCGTCCACGAAATAATTGATTCAACTTTCTGTAGTTGTTCATCGAAAAAACATTTTGGCATTCTAAAGAACTGGGAAAACTTCATTGCCGTACAATGGGATGCACCCAAAGCCTCCTGCTTCGTTGGAAGAGCTCAAAAAAGAATGATTCTTTGTCAGAATTCATACTACGAACAATGTCGTAGCTGAATTCATCGGCATCCATAGCAAGATTCTGAATTCGTGCCTTTAAAATTTTGTTGGCTGATATATTCAAATAAAATAATCATATTCGCATTGTTGATTGCGTCCTTCTGGGTTTGCGTCCCTGACGCGAATCCCGGTACGGCGCTGACTGAATGAGCTATTTTTTCTTGTCAAACGTGGTTTCTTCACGCTAACTGAAGCCTGAAGAATCACATTTTGAAGTTCGCCATCAAAATGTGGCTACAGTGGTTCAGTCAGTGACAGTGGGACGATATTTCTGCAGTTAACTTGGGAAAAGAGAACAAGCTTCCATTTCAGATACAGAACTAAACGACAGAAATCTCTGTTCGTTGTCTAAATTTTATAATGTTTTAGTCACTCAAAAAACTTGCGCGTTTCAAATATGAATCATAATACCGTCAGCTTTTTATTGGAGTGCAAAACTGGAAAACTAGATCATTCAAATGGATCATTAAATCGTCATTAATCATATTTTATCGAAAATCTGACTTAAACGTTTTTTTTTCGTTTGCAGGAGACAGAAATAAATTATATTAAATTCTAAGTAAGAAATAACAATACGCTTATTTATTATTCCCACGTTTGGATAAAAACAGTTGTTTAGACAGAATATGCGTAGATGACATTCGCCGATAGTCAAGTGTGTTATAACATCAACGCAAAAGGTTTGATAAAGTGAACATTTTAGGTACGTATTTTATTCCTTTTTTAAAGGTACTGAATGCTGCACTTATACGAGCCTACTAGAAAATCATATTTTCAATGTATTATTATTATTTTTAATAAATATTTAGCGCTTGAGAACTAGGAGTTTGTAATAGACAATGCAAGTACATTCCATATTTAGTAAACATTACAATTTCTATTATGGTCTTTTCAATTAAGTTTTATTAATAATAAATTAAAAATCCAGTAATTGATGCTTTGGCCACTTCTCGAAATACAACCTGGAAACTGGGGGTTTATAGTGGAGGAGTGTTAGAAACGTCACATATTAAACATGTTTGACTCTTCTGAGGCATATTATTTTATTCATTTGCACAGACCATACAGAAACATGAAGCATAAAAGAATCGTTGTTCTGATTTATTACTGCGTTTTAAAAAATCAATTTTAAAGTAGTAATTTATACATCCATAATGTAATTCATTATTTTATGTGCGAGTTAAGATCTTATGGAAAACGAAGCTCAGCGAGTTTCAACATTCACGCACGAGTCATAAAAGCATTACTTTCGAGATACCTACTACGTTTTTTGCGCGTACCTCCTAAAAAATAACTGATTTTCGCTCCATAATATTTCTGACAGCCAGTGTTTGCAACGCAGTGTGAGGTTATATTGTATTTAATTTGGTTTGTTTACGAATCCTTCGCCTACTTCATGTCGCTTTTCTAACTCTGTTCATCTTTGAATTGCAAGGTCGCTTTTGGAAGCTACTGTTGGATTAGTAAGATCGTATTTTATGTTCGCTATTTTATTTGATATTATGTAATATTGTGATGATATTTTAAGTTATCAGAAAGCAAAGTGCAATATGACCCTATAGGTTCTTGGATAATTGTAGATTATAGACGCTCGATAACTAAAGTCTTCTTACATTGGAAATATTCGTCTTCTGTCGTCATTAAAATGCATACACGCAGTCGTCCTAATGATGAACGCGCGATATAGCGGTAAAACAGATTCTTAGAATATTGGAAAATAATAATATTTCAAAACGATAAATATAACCATTGTGTTTATGCTGTACATTCTTTATGTTGGCATACGTGTTAATAAAAGACTGTTGCACTGTCACGCTGTCGTACTAACAACCAACTAGAAAAAATATGTACGTGTATTCACTTAAAATATAAAAAGAGCGGCATAAATTGAAAAAAGTAAAAATTCTTCGACGCAATAATTCTGTCAGTAAACTCCATAAAGAATTTTTATCATAGAACCGTTATTGTTATATTCATTAGATATATTCTTTTTCCATTTTAAATATTCTTAAGAAAGGAAGAATAACAATATATTTAGTGTTCTTTAGTAGAAAACCTGTGTAACTTATACAATATAAGGTTATTACTCCTTCAAAAAATTACCGCTTGAACAGATGGGATGCTAATGACCTCAGTTATCGAGCGTCTTTTAATCTATAATCACTCTCTGAACAGATGGAGCTTTCGTTATTAATATATTATGAAGTATTTGGTTAGGACTTTTTGGATCAAAGAAAGCAGTACTTTTTTTAAATTTTGCTTTATTCCTACGTTTCGGCAGCGTTCCTGCCATCCTCAGAGAATACAAGCCGAAACGTAAGAATAAAACAAAATTATATAAAAGTACAGCTATCCAAAAAGCCACGGAAAATGTTCCTAGCCACATACTTCTAAAACAAACCGATCACACCTCTGCTACTAGCAGATATTAATATATATTATATTGAACTTTTATGTTTCTTATTCTGAAAATAGTAAGTTTACTATTTACGTGTCTCCTATAAAAGAGTTGATTTTTACATCACAATAATATACAATCTGACAGGCGACAGCTGTTATATTTTATGTGTGCGGCCATATTTCACTTCATTTAAATTATTTACGAAAACTACGTCTGCTTTGTGTCGCATGCAATCTCTCTTCAACTTATAGAACTAAATACAGGTTACTTTTGGAAATGACAGTTGAATTGTTTTGCATTACGCACTAGTGGGAAATGGCATTTTTATAACGGGACGGACAAAAATAAATTTTAAATAGATTTTCCTAAACACAATATTACATAAATGGTACATCACTAATACACAAAATATTATACTTTTTATAAAAACGGGTGGCGGGACCTGATTTTTTAAATAATAACGAAATTTTCTGAATAGATTAAATACTTCCTAATATCATCTGAAAAATTTTAAGTGCACGGAAGTTGATTGTTAATAATAAAAAATATTTTAATCGTGATGAGTTATAAATTATTTATAAAAAGCAAAGCAGATTAATCTTATAATGTGCGTTGACTCTAATTAAATACTTGTATTTTAAAAAGCTAACCATGGGAAAATTGCTCACTTGTGAGTTGTTGCTTTTTATCTAGTCTAACACAGATCAATCTAATGTTTACTGTGTAATTTTCTATTTGAAGCATGCTAATATATAAAATTTTAACGGGACTTCTGTCTGGAATCTCATTTCTGTTTTATTGAGTATTCCGTATTTCGTAAAAATTCCTTAGATATACTTTAATAAAACTAGTCATTAGTCAGTACAATAAAAGAGCATACGAATCAATAAGTAAAAAAAATCACTGATTCTGTACGTTTCGAAAAAACATCACGACTTTAAAATTATATTAGCAGAAAATTGAAAGAATATCAATTGCATTTTTTTATTAGTATTGACAAAATAACATATTTTTGTACGATATCTACATGAGCGGAATTGTACTATTTCAATTTGTAGCGGTACCACTCAAAAACAGGAGGAGCGATTTTAGTCAAAGTTTGTGCCTTACCAAAGGGTTCGTAAGCTTAAAGTACATGGAACTTTTCACCCGGTTATGTACAGGTTAAGATAACGGGATTAACGAGAACAAACTTACCGGAAAATCATCAAAAAAATCCCGGAAAAGATCTGATTTGTATATATTTTTTTATATAGAAGTTCGGTCACAGGTCTACACTTCCAACATTCACAAAAATATCAATAAATTAAGAATACTTGAACAAATTAATTAGTCGCCGAATGGAGTGCATAATTATGCAAAATTCAATTACGTAAGTAACAAGTGCACTTATCGTACACAGTTAATTTCTTAAAAATACATTACTTAAGTCAAATAGTTGTGTAACTGGAAAAAAATGTAATGTAAATATTCACTTAAACAAATGATATGACTTTAAAATTTAAAGTCATATCATTTGTTTATGTTCATTTAATGTACATAACATGTTCATAGCATCTGATGCAGGTATGTAAACACTGGACAAGAAATGTACTTCAAAATGACCAAGAACTTACTGTTAATTGCTATAAATCTTCAAAAAAGTAACTGATTCCAAATATATTATATTTATATAATATCTTCTAAAACACGTCTATATATATGTGGCCACAAGGTAAAAGCACTTATTTCAAATTTTTAGAAATACATAACTGCCAAAAACTGTCATATAATTCAATTCTTTGATTAACGTCTGAATAGAACTTTTCAAATAAATAAAATTGTCTATCAATTTTTTTCAAACCATATATTGACAAAAAATTAATATAAAAGTATAAATCAATATATTGGTTTATACTTTTATATTAATTTTTTGTCAATATATGGTCTGAAAAAAATTGTTCGACAATTTTATTTATGCCACAAACTGTGTTAAAACATTTAATTTTGCCCCAAATAATAAGCTTAAACTGTATTTCAAAACGGCTTATAAAGTTTATTTTTAACTTCCCACTATAAAAAAATCCGGAAGTTATTGTTTTCACTCCGATTTTCTAAAATCGAGTTTTTGTCAGATCTCGACGTTTTGAGGTCCTAGGAAGCTATTCTGACTATTTTGGCGATGATTTCCGTAGGGCTGTATGTGTATGTGTTTGTGTATTTTGGTGTGGGGGTGTGTTTGTGTGTATGTAAACCTCATTACTTTTGAACGGAGTGTCCGATTGAAACGCGGATTGCGACATCTGACGTGACTTTACTGAACTTAGATTTCCTGAAAATTTGGAATGATTTGGTCCAGTAGATTTTGAGAAATGTCAAAAATATAAGATTCGAAAATTTTAAAAAAATTGTTTTTAGAATATTTTCTAAACTACTAAACCGATTAATTCCAAAATCTTATCAGCCCTTCTTCTCGAAAAAAAACTGCGTCGATCGCCGCAAACCACATCAAAATCGGTTCATTTGTTCAAGAGATAGCGTAAAGTAAGAAAGTTTTTTTTTAGTTCGAAAAGCTAAAAAATAAATTTCTTGCTATATTTTATATATTATTAAGCATTTTGAACTCGAAAATAGCGGGAAGTTTCAGGGATGGCCTGCAGGGTCAAAGTTCTTTTCAAATTTTTTGTAATGTTATTAAACGAAAGAAACCATTGAATCGTCATTAATCTTATTTCGACATAAATGTTTTTGTCCTAAGGTACAAGAGACAAACAGTGATAATTGATTGTTTTAGTTAGTAAGTTTTAATATTTTTTCGTTACCACAATAAATGATACCTGCAGCATCTCAGAATAAGTAGGTATATATTATGGAACTTCAAGTACAAACGATAATTCAAAAGTAGTCAAATTAAATTCTTTTATTTTATTTAATACAAATTGATTTTATATTTTGAAATTTCGAAAGTAAAAATATCAAACTGATTAATTATTATAAACCAATAATAATTAATTAATTGCATAGGTATCTACAAATTTTTATCTCAAATTTTATAACAAAAAATTGATGGAATTGAGTTGCTAAATCAAATTCGACAACATTTTAAGAATGCAGACACTGTTTGAAAACTAATTTTAAAAACATTACTATGAGAAACTATAATTGACGACACGAAAACATTTTTTTATAACAAATCATACTAATTTCAAACATAAAATATAAGATATCTATGTCAAAATGAAGAGGCGGCAAACATCGAGCTGCTCATGACGTCCCTGAACTAAAGTCCAAAATATAAACTGTTACAATTTCTGCAATTTATAATATTAACAAATTTTTCATTAATATATTTAGATAACAAAAAATTCAAACTTAATTCTATTGGAAAATAAGTACTTAGGTAGGTACTAATTAATTTTTATATTTTTTAGGTTTTTTTAGATCTGAAGAAGTTCCAAATCCCGACCGAAACATCATCTATTGAACTATTGAATTATAATTTTATAATTTTTTTATGAATATATAGTCTGAAAAAATTGGTTGATAATTTTATTTATTCAACACGCGTGAGTAATATATAATTTCGGGGCCCTGCTAAATTCGGGAGAAATAATAAATTACTTCATGTTGACGCGTAGAGTGCTAATAATGAGCCGAAACTGTACGATAATGTATTACTGCATAGTTTTTGGACTAATAGGAACGCGGTAGCGATTTGTATATATGAAAACAGCATCGAAATTCAGCGAAAGTCAGGGCCATCTTGTGTGCATCGAGGGCGGTGGGTACGTCAATCAATGAAGTGATTTATTATTTTTCCCTCTTTTATCAGGGCCCCGATTACATATTACTCGTGCTAGTTGAATAAAGTATTATGTGCGACCATTGATCGAAGGAGATTCTTCCACTTGAGTGTTAACGCACTCGCTACGCTCATGCGGCAAATTTCACGCTCATGGAATCTTCTCTTTCTCTCACTAGTCGCACAATATACTATTATTAACAAATTACACTACAAGGAAATGTTCCTGGTTTAAATTTGACAAAATCAACTTAAAAAACTTTAAAACAAATTTTCAGCAACCTCCTGAATTCCCATTACACTGCATTAATATTTTAAAAATTTTAACTACGGCTCTGGCTAGATAAATAAATTTAATAGTAAATAAGCAGCGAGTAATAATTAAGCTGTGATTGCGGCAAAGTAAAATAATAATGTATTGAACTTGCTACTTGATAGCACCGTAAATATAAACACAGAAGGTCGACACATGGCAGGTTCTATTCATTCGCGGAATGTAGGTACGGAATTTACACCTTTATACTTATCCATTTGACGCGAACTGGTTCATATTTTAAAATTAAATCGAACTCAATTTTAGTCATTTAGATCTAACGACATATTATATTTTCAATTAATAATATCGTAATTTTAACTTTCATTAGGCGTAGCCAATTAAATTGGAGCCAACATTTATAGGAATGTAAAAAACGCATCTCAATACAAATTGATTAATAGATACAGTAATGTCTCGCTATAAGATGCTCGGTTTCGGTAGACTATGCCACTGATGTCTAATTACATGGATTGCGAATAAAATCGACTAACTACAACGCCTGAAGCCTCTTAAAAAACGCACGAAAAATATACGAATTTTTCGATCGTTCTTCGAATTAAAAGCGTGGAAAAAACACTACCTTGCACTACTACCTATAAAATAGCTGTGTAACATGCATGTATGCAAGTATGTAAAGTGGTCCATTACGCAACTTGACAGTTCATTTGTAAGCAAACGTCACTTCTAATTCTATAGCGAAGCACTGCTAGTTTGTCCGTTGTTTTATTTATAACATATTATTAGAAGTGACGTTTGCGCACTGTCGAAACTGTTGAAAATGAAGTGAAAAAGCAGTTATGTGATGGGAGGTATGTGCAGAAACATCATATAACGGATGTTTTTTTTAGAGTGATAGAACTTTCAATAGGGATAACTGTGATTTGACAGAAGGTAGAAGCCATGCTGTTTTGACATTTCTGTTCAGTAAGTATCGAAAAATTATCACGGAAAGATTCACGCCGCAACGTTTAGAAATTGTTGAAATTTATTTCCAAAATCAGGGTTCTATTCGCCAAACTTATGGAGCACTTCGTGAAATTTATGGTTTACATAATCATTCATCAGAGCAGCTTATGCGTCGAGTTATCGATAGATTTCGGACAACATACAACAACAACAACAGGACAAAGAACTACGTACAGAAGAAAATATCGGTGCTGTAAGTGCTAGTGTTATTGAAGATCCTCTATTCGTCGACATTCACAAGTTGGACTCTGCATTCACCACATGGAAAATGTTGCGTAAAGATCTTGGTCTACACCCATACAAGATCCAACTGGTTCAAGAACTAAAGCCACTTGAACATAATAAGGGTCGTTTGTTTGCTGATTGGGCCCTAGAAAAGCTTGAAGTTGATCCACTTTTTTCTCGAAAAATTGTGTTTACTGATGAATTCATTTCTGGTTGAATGGCTGCATAAACAAGCAAAATTGCCGTATATGGAGCGAAAACAATTCTCAAGAAGTTCTGCAGGTTCCATTGTATTCTGAAAAATGCACCGTATAGTGTGGTTTACAGGCCGGAGGCATCATCGATCCATATTTTATTTAAAAACGATGCTGGAACTAATGTTACAGATCGATGATAAATTTTTTTCTTTCAAAATTTGAATGGTATCGACCCGGAAGTGTTTTGATTCCAATAAGATGGTACCACACCTCATACTGCTAACGTAACGTAACTATAGATTTATTGAAATAAAGATTTGGTGATAAAATTATATCGAGAAATGGTCCAATTAATTCATTCGACATAACGCCACTGGATTATTTTCTATGAGGTTATGTGAATTCATTGGTATATGCTGATAAACCAGAAACAATAGACACTTTGGAAGCCAACATAACTCGTGTTATTGATGAAATAAGGCCTGAATTATTCGAAAAAGTGGTCCAAAATTGGTCTGATCGAATGCGGTTCCTTAGAGTTAGTCGTGGTGGACATATTATGTCGGAAATTATTTTTAAAACTTAAATGTCATAAAATTATCTTTCAAATAAAAAAAAATTGGCTTCAATCTTATTAATCAAATGTGTTTTATTTTAATTTAAAGTTCTATCACTCTAAAAAAACACCCGTTATTCATGCTAAAACTCGACACTATATATATCACATACTAATTGATACTATATACGTATGACGGTTTGAAAACCAAAAACAAATTAAAATTTTCAACGTTCCAACAGCCTGCTCTGATAATACGATTAGGCTTTTGTCTGACGTAGTTGTTTTCAAATTAAATTTAACAAAGAATATGTGATATTTAAAATTAGTTCACCATGTCACTATTTTCTAATCTCAATTACACAAAAAAAGTTTTTTTTAATATATTTTTTTTTGCTTCTGCTAAAAAATAATGTAATGTAATTCCTGCGTTTGCACGTAGTAATTGCAAGCGAGAATATGTACATTGTCATTAACAAAATTTACAAGTAATTATAGGTAAGGCGGTTCGCAAAATGAAACCAGTTTGGTTAATCGTTTGCAATTAAGAACGCGTTGTACGCAGCGATTCATAAATTGCACTCGCATCTGCTAAATGCAAATGTATAAGCGATTATAAAAAAACCGCGTGTCTATTAAACATCACGATCAATTTTAACTTCCGTCATCAACAAATCCGACACTAAACTATGTTATAAATAAAATAATTAATATTTAGATCCGTACCTAAAATAGGAAATATCTATTTCATAATATATTAAATAACAAAACGCGAGACTGTGCGAGTTCATCTCGCGATTTAATAAACGCAAAAATTCTAACTTACTCTCTAAACATGAATCAGTGATTTTTTACAAATTTTAAGTGCATTATTCACTATTTAATTGTCAATGCTAAAATCGTACCACGCAGAATTAGTGAATATTCACAATATGAATTAGTGAATATAAAAATTCACTAATTGTATAAGTGAATATAGATATTCACTAATTGTGTAAGTGAATATCAAAATTCACTAATTATATAAGTAACCATTTAATAAAAATCTTTACTCATTCGTTATTTTCACTTTTATATTTTTACAAATCGATTAAAAATTGAATACAAAATAAAGAATTAGAGAATTCGCGTCAAAAAAAACATAACCTTAATTCAGTGTTAGTTATCGGTAAAATCGGTAAAAACAATACTATACACGCAATGATTTACTTTTAATCTATGAAAATATAATTAAAATAATCTAATTAACTTACTTGATAAATTATATTACTTGTTTGTTTATCGGTTAATTTAACATGAATAAGTAGGTATCTATAGTAGCTGTATGGAGGCGCCACAAGCGACACGTATAAAATCAGGGGTATCGCTATTCTAACAGTGAATTTTACTTGACTTTACTATTCCGGAAGTGAATCAGAAGTCACTGTTTCAAATAATGACATTCTCACTATTTCAGTTTTAGAGAGATTAGTGAAAATTCACTAACTTGTTGTAAAAAGCACTGATTATCAAGTGAAAATTTCACTAATTCATGTTCAGAGAGAAAGACTACACCAATACATTGGATCGACATTTATCTCGATCCAACGTCGGCCAACATTGGAACAAAAGCAAACACCAAAATTATAATCCCTACATTAGAAAGAAAAGCCCGATAGGATAAGAAACGATGACAACCGTTAACGGACCGACGCGGTGCTGGTCGATCAAACGTGTTTGTATCCATTCCGATTTCTCATTCCGGCAACACTAAAACGACGGGGGAAATTGACAGAGACGTGAGCTGTAGAATGTAGTCAAACGTTTCTAACGCTGGCAGTCCTTGAATTTTTCCGGGTAATTTCGTAAAGATGGGTAAGTTTTCATACTTTCCACCAGACCTATTTTCATTAAACTGATCCACCCACGCTTCTTATTTCTCTAAGCAAAAACTGTCGTCGGGGTGTATTGCGATTTACAAGAATGCAGCCCTATTTTCCTATTTTTCTTTTTATTAAGCGAATTTCCATAAGACGTTGACTTTGAGGAACATATCGTGTGTGTGGGAAAGACAGAGAATGTAGACGTTTAAAAACTGAGTTTAAACAGGATTATAAGTGAAACTTCTGATCTTATCAGGAAAGCAAATGCGGATGTGAATTTTTCATTTAAATCATTCGTCAATAGTGCTTGTAATTTAACAATACAGAATGGCAGAGATTCGTTCTAATAATAAATAGAATAACAGTCCTTGTTATTTAATGTCTGCCATTTAGATTCTAACGTAAATTTATTAAGACTTTTAACCTTAGCAGCAGCTGTCATGAGAACGTATGGTTAAGTCAAGCTCATTGTCGAGTGGCTGTACAACAATTTCAGCTATGGGCGTGGAAACAATATATCAACTAGACTACATATCTCTCAATTTAAACACATGTAAAAAATATCATTTAATAGATTGTAGTCACCAGGTTTACCATATACTGCAATCGTTCGCCATTTTAGGACGGAAGAAGTCGGGAAGTTTGAATACCTATAATCAGTAAAACGCTCGGCCGCTGGCCTTTCGATAAATAAACATAAATAAAGCTCTTACTTTTTTTGAAAAACTTAGATAAAACTTATTGGTTGTCACGAAAGAGTGAAATTGATTCTTGAGATTCTGGCGACTTAGTAAAGCGCTTGCCTCGTAACTTAACGATCGTATTGTCGATCCCGGTAGTAAGCGCCATTAGGTTGTTTTTTTTTTTTACAATTATACCCGTTTTACTACTGTAGTGTGCAACGTAAAATATAGTCTTTTTTTATTAAAAATATTTCTTATGTATTCTAAAAATTAATCTTTATAAATATAAGATATCAATTATTGTTATTAGTATAATTCCAAGGTACAGTTTCAGTAAAGAAATTTCAACTGAAGAGCAATTATAAACACCTGTATACAGTAAAATCGTTTGGTGTACGCGTAAAGAAAACATATATTAATGATTCTGGAGTGTATACAAAAATTAATACCGAAATTGTACTTGTGCGTAATTGGCTGTTATTATACATTTTTGGTAGCATGCGAGTTTATAATTTCAGCGATAATTTTGAACAGAAAATTTATATGCGAGCTACGCAATTTTCTCCTTTTTTTATTAATAAAAAATAGTAATTGGTACTTATACAATTTATTGTAGGTCAATAACGCAATATTTTTGAATTTTCTTGGAAAATGGTTAACCAATGTTTGTCTTAAAAATATTTCCATTAAATCAATAATGATAAGATTAAGAGCGTATTTATATCGTTAGTTTTCCAATAGTATGCAATAAATAAATATAATTAATAGCAGGACATATATCTAGTGAGTGAATTATTATTTTATGACGTGTTACAATATGGTAAAACGAGTGCCCAGCCCCAAGTCATAAAATAGTCCTGCACAAGATAATATTATATAGTATTTTTTGTCCGCAACTCATATAAGATAGCTGATTTTCACATAATTTTCAAAATTTTTGACAGTTCAATTTGACCACGATCGCTTCTGATTGTTGGCTGCGTTCAATTCTCCTGCGGTTAAACTATGATTTACTTTGGAAATGTTACTACGAATACGTTTATTTTTTTTTAACTTTACACTACTAGTATTAAATGTGGCGTGAGAAAGGTTGATATCTAGCGCTACCTAATATAAAATATTAGTTTTCGCATGAGGTGAGTAACAGTTACAAACACGCTTTAAATACGAGAAAGGTTGATTGCTTGAATGTATCACTGTACAGTAAATGTTTACTCAGTCGCCGCGATAGTGGAAGATTTAAGTTAGAGTCCCGACGGTGAAATTGTTTGAAAATATTTTTTCTTATATATAGCATTGTAACAATGGACGTGTCTTAACAATTACATAATATTATAATAATAAACTTTAGCTACTTAAGCAATTGTTTTATGTGCTTGCACTAAGATTCAAACTCACTATTTTCTTAATAGATTGTCTGGCTCGGTTTATTAGGCAATAGTTTGAGCACGCCTATTGTATTTGTTTCTTGTGTACTGTCACAGGAATAGAGTCGTCATTTAAAATTCAATAAGTTTAATGTAAAATCGATGTAACAGCAAAGGTCAACGTATAATACAACTTCCTTTTAACGCAATTTATAGGATAATTGTTATTTCAGAACGTTTTAATGCACAAATACGCGTTTTAAAGGTTTGCATACCGCCGACGTAACGTTTTTGTTAAACAATGCTTATATTAAGTTGAAGCTGTAGCAGATGTCTATGTTTATGTAAGTAAATTAGCTCTTTTTGGAATAGTAAAGCGATCGAAGTTTTGTATAAAATAATGCATATCATGTATATTAGGATGTCTGTTATTTCCTAAGTTGTTCTTTTTGAAGTAAACCTTCTTAAGGCATGCTTGAATTGAGGAGTAAGCTGGTTAAATTCCTGACGAAATCGTTTACGGAAGTGCATCATCGCCAACGGTGCGTGATCGTTCGATGCGAACGCTAGTTGAAAGGGAGATATAAGTTAGTGAAGATAGTAAGAGAGAGAGAGTTACGTTTCGTATATTGGAAGTTGAGAGGGAGATATAAGTTAGTGAGTGCGACAAAGACAGAGCATTAAGTTGAGAGGGAGATATAAGTTAGTGAGTGGGACAAAGACGGAGCATTAATCGAAATTCTTTTTTTTTTTGGACAACTATTTGACGTTTAAAATGAAAACAATTGTTTTTGTATCAAAAATACATTTCATCGAATTTTTCTGCATTTTGTAACGGGAAATAATGTAGGTTAGTTAAAATCCTTTTAAATTTATTATAAATTATCATAATAACTATACAGGGTGAGTTTTAAGTTGATGCTTTTTTTACAGCGTGTAAAAATCAAATAGACGAGCAAATATTTCAAATAGTTTTTTTATCAAAACTCAAAAATAAGAGAGAAACAGCCTTTCGAAGTTTAAATAAATTTTATTAAATTTTCTTTAATTTTGAGGTCGGTCCTGGGGTTATATTATGTCACTATGGAAATAAGTTGTTATTATCAAGTACTTATGTTAGTGCTTATTTGAAACTGACATGTGTATTGTTCTGTTTTTTACGGAAGCCGGGTTGGCTCATTGGTGACTAGTGGAGTAGTGGCACCGCACACGGCCACTTCCAACATGTTAACGCGTGCACGCGTTAACATGTGTCCGTGTGCGGGATAAATGCAGATTTCTGCCTTATCCGTGTGCGGGATAAATGCAGATTTCTACCTTATCCTGGAACGGTAATCGAGCTATCTCTGTCTTTTAACTGTCAAATTCTGTGAGCAGAGTTACTTTTTGCATTGAGGTTAGGCGTAGCTGAAGTTTTGTTTATAGTGAAATAAAGTAATAAAGAATTTCAAAGTAAACATTAGAAATGAGTTTATTGTTCATCACAGGTTATTTTACGGTAACATTTTCATTTTTAATTTTAACGAAACTCATTCCTAATGTTTACTTTGAAATTCTTTATTACTTTATTTCACTATAAACAAAACTTCAGCTACGCCTAACCTCAATGCAAAAAGTAACTCTGCTCACAGAATTTGACAGTTAAAAGACAGAGATAGCTCGATTACCGTTCCAGGATAAGGTAGAAATCTGCATTTATCCCGCACACGGATAAGGCAGAAATCTGCATTTATCCCGCACACGGACACATGTTAACGCGTGCACGCGTTAACATGTTGGAAGTGGCCGTGTGCGGTGCCACTACTCCACTAGTCACCAATGAGCCAACCCGGCTTCCGTAGTTTTTGAGAGATAATAACAACTTATTTCCATAGTGACATAATATAACCCCAGGACCGACCTCAAAATTAAAGAAAATTTATTTAAACTTCGAAAGGCTGTTTCTCTCTTATTTTTGAGTTTTGATAAAAAAACTATTTGAAATATTTGCTCGTCTATTTGATTTTTACACGCTGTAAAAAAAAAGCATCAACTTAAAACTCAGCCTGTATATACATATAGGCAAGACGGCGAGGAGTTTTGGGTGTATGTTTCGGGCACAGGCGAGATTATTGTTGGAATCGCTTCGTTTTAGGGTGTAGTTCAACCCCCTAAGTTTGCTTACAAATTGTTGGTGTGCTTGATTTTATAATTGACAATTAGTGACGAAAATAGTGCTTTTTTCTCTATTTTCTTTTATATCTCCGTTCCTCTTGACTTTTAGTATAGCATATGCATTGAGAAAGTTGAAAGTTGTTCCTTATGAAATTTCCTAAAAAATAAGCACTGACAGAGGTCGCTAAGTGAAATTGTTAACTTGCAAATAGCCCCGAAAGTAAAAAAAAACACGTTTTTTTCACTATTTTTTTAGTAAAAAATGACCGCACATATAAGGCTGCAAATTCTCAAAAATGATGTCTATGTTGACCCAAACATGCATGAATAATTTTAGCGTCATCGGTCAATTACTTCTTGTGTAATTGACCGACGACGCTGGTGAGTGACACATTTCAAAAACGTCAAAAAATATTATAATTTTATTTCTTTTCTAAAAAATATTAACTTTAACCTTAAATAACTTTTGACGGAGTGAATTTATCGAAAAATCATAAGAGACCTTTTGTGTAGAGCGTTCAATTCCCTACAAAAATATATATTGCTCATTGCTGTACGTTCATTTATTTCGGAGAAAAAATAAATGTAAAAAGTGAAAAAACCCATGTTAATTAAATGGAAATGTATCATAATTTCGGCACGGTTTAATATCAAAATTAAGCGCTTTTCTGGTCTGATACTTTTTTTTTGGACAAAAACTAAAAATTTGGAGGAGGATCGTAAACAAAAAACAAAAACAACTTGGGAAATAACGGACAGGCAATGTATATACGGTATGTAATCCGGTAAGGTACCATAGGAATTCAGCATTGGGAGAAAATTAAAGGATCAGAATGTGCTTAAATGAAGAGGAGCACATTATTCACGACTTATATCATCATCTAAAAAAAGTCGTTTAAGAACTTTTATTGCATTTTTAAAGACCTGTTCAATGTTGAAATTTGTTTGTCATGCAATAGGGTGCGCGAAGCCGCGAAAATACAAATGTTCATTCTTAAGTTCTATGTATCAAAAGTTACCCCTATTTTTTTATTCTGTAATTTCATTACACAATTGTATGGCGGTTCACAAAATACACCTGCTAGTAAAATTTCATCCCAATCGATGCAATAAGGTGACGGATTTATAAGTCTGTAACATACGGGCATACAGTCGGACGAACATGACGAAATAATGAGTGTCGTTTTTTACCATTTGGTTACCGAACCCTAATTACCCTTTCACAGTTTCATCAGTATACAAAAGAGTTGTTTGTGTAGGTAACAAAAAATTGTGATAGAGAAAGCTTAAAAATTTTTCTGCGTTAAAAGTTGCACGAAATAGCTTCAAGCAAACTTTATAATGGCACATGAAAGACGTTTCTGATTATCATCACGATATGATCATATGATGTGTGCATTAATTTTATGCTGAAGGTTTTTTTAACACGCTTATATTAGCTTGACCTGTATGTATGTATGCATATTGTCTGTATGCACCTGTGTATGCATCTGTGTATGCATGTAAAGGAATATTTCAGCGTAATTTTCACCAATTTTAAGAAGTCTGATTAACTTGAAAATTTGCACACGTGTCAAGGGGCGATGATAACACAATTATTTCTAAAAAATAAATTAAAATTTAAAAATTTAGAGAAAACATTGAATTTGAAAATTTTGAAAAGAAAAATACTTTTGATGTCATTTTGCGACTAAAACTAAAAAAATATATTAAAGTTCAAAAAAACTAAAAAACACGCTTTAATAGCAAACCGAACTAAAAAGTAAACAATAATTATTAACCAAAAAAATCAATTATAGTAAAAAGCGAGTTTTTAGTATAATTTAATTATGTTGTTAATAATTATTTTCTACTTTTTAGTTCGGTTTGCTATTGAAGCATGTTTTTTTAAGTTTTTCTGAACTATAATTTTTAATTATAGGTACCTGCTGCTAAGTAAATTATTAAGTGATCCATAATGGTAAACTTGATATTTTTAGGGTTCCGTATCAATA
Organism: Xanthostigma xanthostigma; assembly: GCA_963575645.1. NCBI lineage: Eukaryota > Metazoa > Arthropoda > Insecta > Raphidioptera > Raphidiidae > Xanthostigma > Xanthostigma xanthostigma. The sequence goes on from OY754467.1 coordinate 19,824,138, forward strand.
TGGTAAAAAACTCTGTCCGTCAACTTTGAAATGGTTAGACGTGGTAAATCAAAATAGAGCGATGCGTACCTCAAGTCCACGGATTGTTTAGAAAAAATGTCCTCGTTATTAATAAAAAAAACTGGCATGTAGCATTGTAGCATATTGTTGTACAGAATTCACTTCGAATATATTAAAATAATCATAGTGTCCTGTGTCACCTCGTATTTTCAAATGAATTCAAACCTAGGATTTGAGGCAAAAAGAAAACAATTTTTATTGGCTTACTTTATTGATCAACGTTTCGCGGCATCAATTTGCGCCTTGATCAGGATCTTAATTAGCTATTTCACTAAGTTAAGATCCTGAGGAAGACGCAAATTGTTCCAGAAACGTTGACCAATAAAATAAGCAAATAAAAATTGTTTTTTTTTGCCTCAAATTCTGTGTTTAAATTCATATATTCAACATATTTTTTATGTATTTTTTATATAACATAGTTAATTCATTAAACTATATCAAAAAACATAAAAAACATAGAAATGTATGTATTTCGCGAAGAGGTTTGATATCCGACGTGAACTAAAAAATGTTTGATTAATTAATAACTACATAAAAACAAGTAAATTAGAGTATAATAAGTGTCAAAAATTTCACTTTAGGTTTTTCTGATTGTAACTTAAAACATTTCAAGTTAAATTGTAATGATTAATGATCATTCACTTCTACAAAAAGGAAAGGAGAACCTATGTATTATGCAGATCAACACATATTTTGTTGAGCGGTTATCTATTGATTTATGCATTTAATTCATTTCATCTACAGTAGTACAATAACAAAACTTTGTTGGAAAATAAATAGAATAATAAACCATTATGAAAAGTATATATATAATAGAAAAAAAGTCGTAGTGCATATCTCTAGAGTAAAGTGCCTTTTATGTTGCAAATATGAAAATTAAGAAAAATTGTTTAGAATCAATATCTAGACGTCAATACCAAATTTCAAAACCCTCAGTCAACTATGATTTCTCATTTTTTCCCCTAAGTTACTAGCTTTTTGGATAACAGATACGTCAAAAATGTATTTAGAAAAGTAGCTTGAATTTGAAATGCAGGTTCGTTTCCCAAATTTTAAAATCCTCGACTAAACCAACTTTGATCTCTCACATTTTCTTTTACTAAGTTTATTTCCCATATCACAGAATTTTAAAATTTGGGATAAAACTAGATTTTGATTTCAAGCAACTTTTCTAAATAAATTGCATGGACAATGAACATACAAATGTTCATATCTTAGTTCTGCGTATGGAAGGCTACCCATAAATTACGCAATTGTATGACGGTTTACATAAGACATCTGCCCGTAAATTTTGATTCGAATCCGAAAGATGACGGAGTCATAGTAACATACAGACAGACGGACGGACATGACGAATTACAATTTTTCCCATTTGGCTATGAAACCTTAAAAACTCTGTACTTGTCTTTATTCTTACCTTGGAAAAGCAAGTCTCAGGTCAACTCTCAGTTTAGTCAGCAACTCCGATACAGAGCTGAACTGTCGCAAACTCATTTCCCCACAAACAGGCGTAGTCAGCATTGGATTTCTGTAGTCTTTCGTGACTGGAACATCTTTACCGGAACCTCCCGGCGACGGCTGTTGGTGATAATGGTGGTTGGGATTGTGATTTCCGCCGGGCGATCCTTGAATCTCACCATCTTGTGGATCATCCGAATAAAGACTTAGAGCACTACCGCTGGTCGCAGTTCCTGTCCCATTTGATGCCGTTGAGCGTTTGCTCCATTTGCGTAATGCCGATGCGTAATCTTCTGGGTTGTAAATGGGTGGTCGTTGCTTTTCCTGAAGAATACAAACAAAAAATGATCGATTATTACTTTATAGAGTATTAATTTATTAATATGAAATCTGACAAGTTGTTCTATCCAACGTATTAAAAAGAGATGCCAGATACAGAATTGTCGAATTTTACGAGAAGTGTCATCTATCACAGTGGTAACTAAGTACTGTTTTTTTAAACTTTGTTACTTTACAATGACGAACACAATATTGTTTAATTTTGGGTTTCTATAAGCTATGTTTAAGAAATCACGTCGTGATCACACATCGTAACTTAATAAATTAAAAAAAAAAACTATAAAAAAAACTTCATTTAAAAAAAATCACTAAAAAGCGTAAACTAATAAAGTTTTGAGGTCGGCGATGCAAAAAGTAAATTCATTAATTAAACATCGACGTGCTGTCATAATTCATCAATAATTAATTAATTGATAACTTTTCTTTCGCGATTTCTTTTGCAAGTTAATGTTCACGAACTGTTTACTTCGATAATAAGATTTATTATAATCGTAAGACTCCTTATATTACATATCAACGAACGAATTTGGAAATGAAAGAATATTTACGAGATTGCATTTTTAGGTCAGAAAAATGACATAAATGTAAATTCACATAAAAAATTTAATGAGCGCCCACGTAGTCTGTAGATAAAAATGAAAGTTCGCTAGCTTTTGTAGATACAAAAAAAAAGCTCTAAAAAATCTTTACAAAATTGAATTGAATAAAACTAAATATAATGCATCTCTTTAATCATGTATTATTTTATTGTAAATTATCGCTAATGACAAAATGCTGAAACGCCATTTAAAATTAAACAGTTATAAAGAAATCGGATTTGAAAATTTTGCAATATACTGTTAACTCAAAACCAAAAAGAAAAAAGGATATCGCACACTAGACCAGCATAAACAAGCACAAAACAGCAAATTTTAGAACAGATTTCGTAATGTGCTTTAGACATTTTGCAGTTTCCAAGTAGTTTTATCAATGCAAATTAATTAAAAAATAATAGCAAATAATTACAGTGCTACTAAATGCAGTTCCTTCAATAAAAATAACTGAAGAGAAAATTATAATAGTTATAATAAATTGTAAAGATAGATATTATTGTCACCTACACGTTGAGTGTAAACTTCCTACCGCATCTAATTATTCAAATGAATGCAGTGTGCAGTAAAAGTTAAAATCGTTTAGCGATATGCAAAGATGTAATAATAACTACTATGTTCCACATAAAATTGTGTAGTTAAGATAGGCAAATGATTTGATTTATAAATTACAGTAATTTTGTTAACTTCGCATCGAGATTTTGCCTGCAACATGCTTCATTAGGCAACGAATATGGTTTGATTGCCAGTGGGCAGATTCATTAGCGAGAGTCAGTGTACAAAACAGCTTTGAGGATTGCAAAAAAATGTATTTAAACAAAAATACTCTTCATTATTGAAGTAAAGGTCGTTGCACACGAGGCTGACTTTGCCGCAAGATTCCTTGCTAAATTTGGGTAGCATGCTGTGGCGCTCGCTTTCGTGACGGCTTTTGAGTGTTCGCTTCATACGATGCGTATAATGAAATAGGCTTTGTAGATTTCTACTCGAAAAACGAATATGTATGACGTATATATGTTACCGGCCAAACCCGATTTCAGGACAAACTAGTTTGGCCTACTATTCATACTAGGACAAACTAGTTTGGCCTAGGCCAAACTGGTTTGTAGAACTAGTTTGGCCTAGGCCAAACTAGTTTGTCCTGAAATCGGGTTTGGCCGGTAACATATATATAAAATACAGGTGCGCGTGTGTTCGTAATTCTCCCTCTAAACGGCTTGACAGATTTTGATGATTTTTTTTTGTACTTATGGAGTCGCCTGAATGGTTTTGAACCCAGTAGGTGCTATTGTCGAGAACCAGAATCATTTTTTTTATTTTTATATATTTTTTTTTTATTTCTCTCATTAAGGAACATATAATTCTAAAGTTCTATCGTCCAAGCACCTTTCAAAATTTTTTAATTCAATATTTTTTTATACTCATGAGCTATTAAATAATGAGCGTTTCATTTATAACTGACCGTTTGCCTACCGGATTATTCTATAAAAAAAGTTCGATGCAGCACAATCTACAAATCCGGGCGAAGCCAGACCAAGCAACCAGTATTTTATAAAGTTTTAAAATAGTTTTAGAAAATATAGATTAAGATTTTATGTTGGCTTGGTGTAATGAAAGACCCTCGTACAAATATTTACGATAACTAGAGTTTTAAGAAGTACATGACTAGCTGTCAAGACAATTTTTTTTATCAGGAAATACTGTTATATTCTTAACTAGATGTCAAGGCGCTATGAGACTAAAATTCATTAAGGTGTTGGAATAACTGGCCAGTGGGCTGATTCGATAAATATGTAATAATTATATCTATTCCCACAGCATACCATTTCCATCGTTAAGCTTTACTTATTTTAATTATGCACTTAATTAGTAATAAAAATTTAACGTTGCAGGACAAAAAATAAATGGAATTTTGTTGGTTTACCGTTTTAGTTGATATCAAAACTAAAGTATATTAATTAAATTTATACAATAAATAAAATTATCGACCATTTATTTATTGAAGAGTTCTAATCAGACGTAAATCAAAGATTTGAATTACATTTATTCTTTACCCTGCACTCGTAAAGATAGAATTAATTTATTTATTTATATTTTATATTATTTATAAATTTAAAAACCACTGACGCAAAAAACAAATAAAATGTAAGAACTAATAGTTTAATTTCTACTATATCTGGTCCGACGAGCCAACTAATTCTTCATTTGGGCGAAAAAAAAAACGGTTTTCAACTGAAAGAACTGAATATCTCAAAAACTTCTACATTTTTGTATATAAAAATTGTGCTTACTTAAGACAAAAAAGGATGCTTTCAAAAAATTTCGTCATTATTAAATTATTTTTGCGAGAATGAAAAATAAAAACCTAAAAAAAAAGTTTTTTCACACTTTTCGCGTTTTTCACGGAAATTTTGAGGTCACAGTAAGAAGCGACCCTTATGAAAGTTGTAGATTTTTGTATGATCTACAACTTTTCTGCAGTACATTTTTTGATAGAACGTCAAGTTTTTCCGGAAAAAGCAATAATATATTTTGCCCCTCTTTTCAGCCCTATACCACCTCTGGCTTGGCATTTTAATTTTTTATTTTACGATAAAAGTTTTGTCTACAATTAAGAAACAATCTAAATCTAATTTGCCTGCACTATATAAATTGTTGTTCAAATCCTAAAAAAACGTGCTCAAAATGTTTACCTAACTGAATTTATCATTTGATAACAATTCTGTGTGTCATAGTAGGCTACGAAACCTATTCATTAAATTTATAAAAAATACTATGTTAACATCGATTAACAAGTTGTTAAAATATGTAACTGCCCTGAACTGTCATAAAATCATTAAGATAATTATGAAAAGCAATAATCAATCTTAGTGACAAGTGACTGTCCAAAAATTCGTGAATGAATGTTTTGTTTTTTATTTTAACTCAACAATTAGTTCACGTATAAGATATCTTTAAATATTAATCTGATATTTTTTGGAGGCTGAAGAATAAGTCTAGCGTGTAGTAATGCAGTTTGCATTGTTTATACCAGTATAGCGTTTCCACGATTCTTCTATTACAAGCCCTCAGTTTTCAGGTTGTTATAAATAGGTAAGAGTATAAAATAGATTTTTAATTTATTGTTAAAACATAATAAATTAAAAATAGTTGGCAAAACCAAAAGTGCACATCCCGCAAGTTTTCCACTGTACATTATATAATAATGAAAAAAATTGAGAAAATAGATTAAAACAAATAAAAAAAAAATAAAAATATACGAGAAACATTAGTAAAATAAGAAATTTTTTTTAGCAATTATGCACGGGTTTTGCTCTCAAAAATCCCGATTTTTTGAGTTTCTTGTCCTAGTTTATTGACTTTCTAGTTTATCGAAGAACGCATTTTATAGACACAATATCCCAAAACACTATTTTTCAAGAATATCCCACCGCTACACTAGCGGTATGTGCAATAGATTAAAAAAAACAATTAAAAAATTAAAATGAAAAAAATAAAATGAAAAAAAAAATAATAATAAAAAAAATATATGAGAAATATATTATATATAATATATAAATATTAAGTGGAATTAAGTGGAATAAATGGGAATATAAAAAAAAAAAAAATTCTTATGTCAGCGGGAATCGAACCCGGCACCTTGGGATTACAGGACTTACGCTTTAACCGTTCGGCCACACCGATGCCGTACAACGCCTTTGTTATTATGGTATAGAAGTGTAGCAGTTATTTTACGTATCATACTACATTAATTGAGTATATTTATTATGTTTTTTGTTTTTTTATTTTAATTAGCTGTCAAAAATAATAAAAAAAAAACTGTTTATAAAAATTAAACTACTGAACACATTTTAGTGAATTTAAATAGGGTTCTGGTCTGATAGTAAACAAAGTGAATAAAATATAACCCAAGGGGATCCGACCAAAATTGCGATCTGTAGAGTCGTGACGTACGTACATACGTACGTACGTACGTACGTACGTACGTACATACGTACAGACCAACCGACAACTGCTGTTTGTGATTTTCAATTACAATTTTAATAGTATTTATGAACTCGAATTGATTTAAAAATGGTTCTGTTTTATAGATCAGAATCTCCTCTTTTCAAAAAGTTTCATTTTGAATGGATTTCGTGTGAAATTAACTTAGATATAACTTCTTATCTGAACGAAAGTCAGCTCTGATGCACAAAGCGATAATAAAGCACATACCGCTAGTTTAGCGGTATGTGCAATATAAATTGTTGCTAATCTCAAATAGTCCAAATGGCCTTACATAAAAAAGAAAAGATTAAATTACGAAAAATTATACATTTTTCAAATAAAAGTGAACAGACATATCGATAGCTGTGGCTTAAAAGATAATAATATTATATCAGCAAAGTATGCCATGAATTTAAATTTTTGAACAAGGCCCGTTAAAACTTTATTACCGCACTAGCGGTCCGGTCCTTCTACTATCATCTTCCACTATGTTACCAGCTCCTCTATACTACTAAACTACTTGATTTGCTTAAAAAACTTTTCTTTGGAATCTGTTGTAATCTTATGTGCAAAACAGACTCGATACCGATAAATGGAGTGGATAAAATATCGAATAAAGTTTTTTATTATGATATTTAGTGTCTGATCTCTAATTGTTTTTTGAGAATGATTCTTTATTATTTCTGAAAATACACTATTTCATCACGGTCCGTGAAATAGTTACCTGCTGTTCGGATACGGACCGCGGTCCGAAATACGGTAACCACTGCCTTAGACTATTCTCAAAAGTTGGCGCTTAGAAGCATGCGATCATTGTTAGGGAAATAACTGTGAGCAATTATTGATATAAGTAAACAAGTTCATTAAACTTTTTTTATTCAGCACTCAATTTTATATCAATGATTGACGTATCAACAAAAACAAAAAACAATAACTAATCGGATACCAGCAATCTATCTATCTGTTAAGTAAGAGAAAGTTTAAAAATAACAGGTTTTGATAAGAAATATTAAAAAAATAAAGCAGGCATCAATAAAAAAAAATTCTTTATTTATAAATGCTTGTCAAGTATTTAAAACTTTACAAAAAAATATTTTGTTACAACATTTTGATAAAAAAAAATGAATTAAGAAAAATATTGACAGTTACATATAAATAATGCCCAGCAAACAAAACCAACGCAAAGCAAATAAATTTGAAAGTTTAAAATATTATATAGATTTTCAAGTTAAATACTTTTGGTATAATTTATTATGAACTACTTTTATAAAGTTTCACTGCATTCAATCATGAAATGAATGATAACATGCTTTGACAAATTAAAGTCAATTTGCTGACATCGTCTTGTTATTCTAATCACACCTATCGAAATAACTGCGCATGACCACATCTTAAAGTAGCACGTTTTCATTTTAATAAACCACAACAGGTAGTTATTTGAAGCAATTACTTTTTCAAAGTAAATTACATTTTTTAATCAATACAAAGAAGTATTGTATTATAATATTCGAGAATGAAAAAATTCTGGTTTAATATATTTCCCACGTCTAAAATATAATTCTTATAGTTGTTAAAAAATTTCGTGAAAAATGTACCGCAAGAACTTTTCAAATACAGTTAAACCTGAGTGAGTGAGAACTGGGTAAGCGAGAAAAATCTCTAAGTGAGAGTAATTTCCAGGTACCGTCTTTGTAACTCTTTAAAACCTCTATAGAACCAGAAACCTCTATATATAAGAAAGACATTTTTAAGTGCAACGCGTTCGATTCCAATCTAAATGTTTTTGAAAAATCTTGAAATTACCTCTCCCGTGCAATCGTAGCTAAAAAAATAAAACGATACGCCGGTTAACGCTGGCGTCTATTAACATTATGTATGAAATATAATTTTTGTTTTTACGACAGCAACTTGTATCAAAGAGATTTCAGAACATATCAGGTACGTGCATTAATATAATTTATAAACGGTAAGGGCTTTTTTATAAATCTGAAGTAATTTTATCACTGAAAACATAAGCGTACTCGCGCTTTCTCTGTGATTATTTTTTTTTTTTTAATAAACCAGATGAAATAATTTATTTTCTCGTCTAATTACTTTACGTGCATTGAACTATTACAGAGATAACGCAGCTTCGTTACGAATTCAACTTCTGCGTTGGGAAAACACTTCTTTAATGTGTTAATATTATATCGTAGTATATCCAATATAACCTGGCATTAAAAGTTGTCAATAGAATCAAGTATTGCAACTGTTATTAATTTTGAGTTGTTTCCTATGCCAAAGATTTCAAAACTGCTGTAACTCGAAAAAATAATTGCAATATTTTTTACGGCCCGTGGGCCGTGAAGTATTATTAAATTAATCTATTACGATATGAAAACGTAAATAATCCTTTTATTTGCATTCTACGTTCTCTAAATTACTTGTACCTAAAGGGATGCGTTTCCATGAGAGGAAGCATGTTTGGTTATTACAGTATCTCCAAAGGTTCCGTTAACCATAAATAGACACTTTTAATTCCTAGCTGAAATAGATATTCAATTTTCGCATGAGATGAGATTTCCGAAAACTGCCATTCTTGATGCCATGTACACAAAGTCCTAAAAATTGATATCACAATATATTTTAAAATCCCGAAAATAAGTAGGTGCAGTCCTAGTCACATAATAAATACAAAATGCATTTATAAAAATAGAAATGTCGCTTCATGTCTTGTTTACATTATATTTATAACTTGGCCCGGATTCAGCGGAATTTGTGGATTGCCAACGTTTTTTCGTCGATTTACGTTGCAAAATTGGTCTCCACAAGAAGCGCTTTTATTTTAACGCAATAATATATTATAGCCTAAGTCCATCCTGAAGGTCCATTCTAAATATTGGCAAAATTTTTTTTGAAGTCGGATGAGTAGTTCCGGAGATTACCTTCTAGATTCAAACTTACAAACTTTACCTCTTTTTAATATTAGTATAGATTGACATACTGTCTTTTAAAAATGTTATATTTTAACTGAAATATTTAAACTCAGTGCCAATTTCTATTAGATGAAATCTATTACATGCATACGCACTGCATTCAGGTATATAATTATTAAGCCAAGTTAATTATAGATTAGAGAAAAATACACACATACACAAACAAACAACTAATAAAGTGATACCGGATCTAATAATGCAAAGCAAATAATTATATTCTTTGAAAAGATTACACACTGCAAATTTAATAACAAACTGATATAAATGATATCAACGAAATACTACTTCTACATCTGTCCCAATTTTTAAATATTATAGTTCAATAAAAGTGAAAATGTTTTTTTTAATATCTACCATGTCATCAGTACTGCTATTTTTTGACCCTCGCGTCAAAGGCAAGATTTTCTTCGAATTCCCTTCTAGTATCGCAACTGTCTAATAGACTATTACACCGTTTTTTGAAAAATGAATTTAAAATGATAAAGAACCACTAAAATTTTAATAATAAAATTTTATAACCGAATAGTGCCATAAAACGAGTTTTAATTTATCATCATGAATTTTCGCGCGAAAACGACTCGTGACGTCACTGTCATTGTAAATAATAACGATAGTGCACAGTAACCATAGCAGCACTTTACAATTAAGATTGCTAAAATTATTACGTTACCAGTGTAAGTAAGTATACAAGTATAACTTTATTTACTTATTAAACTTATTTATCCTTGGTAAATTAGTACTTTCTGCTTTTACTGAACCGTCTTCCAAGATGCGAAATCAATAAAATATGGCATAGAAGTCTATACCTAAACGTAAAAATAACTTGAAAGAACTTCAAAATAACACACAACACAACATAAACGTAGCTATTTTACAAGTGAAATGACGTCATGCCAGAATCCAACATGGCAAACAGCCTTTTAGACTTAAAAAACAGATTAAAAAATACAAGTTTTTAAATTGAATTATAAAATTTATATTGCATTATTATGAATAAAAATCAACATTTCTCATTTGATTTTTACAAAATCTATCAAGAATATACGTATTATTAGATTTTTTCTTACATGGTGTAAAATACCCTATTGTATTCCAATTCATTATTAATAAATCAAATCCAATTTTTGCGTAGTGATGTGTTTTTTTGTGAGAATTTTATGTGATCCAAAAAAAAAAACAAGAAAACGAAATAAGAAACCAAGATCCTGTTAGCACCTGGAAATTCGTTTTCTAGTTTTTTTTTGGAGTATGTGTTTAAACCTACCAATAAATTAATTTTTATTCGGATATAAGAAACAAATGGGTGATAACAAAGTATTTTTATTGTTATTTAATTCTCCGCTGTATCGGAAAGCTCAGAGAAATTTACCTTAGTGTGTGAAATCACTACACATCTTCGGAATTTTTTTCATAAAATGATTTTTTAATAATATATTAAAAAACGGATTTAAAACAGCCGGATCCAACGCCTGGATCTTTGTTACTGCATCTTACTTTCACTGCAATGGCAATACTCAAATTTAATAACTGAAAAACCGCAGCATTTCAATTCGTTTATTTGAAGATTCTTCATAAAAAGTCATAACGACCGTTTTATTTTGTTTGGAAAGTTTGTCATACCAATATAATTTGCTACTCAATAATTATTATTCGTGTAACAAATTTAGATCAACTAGATAGTGTCACAGTTGCCATATTGCAGAACAGACATGCCAATATTATAAATTGACAGAAGTTAGCAAAAAATTTGGTAAAAAAAATGAAAGCTAATTTTCATAGCCGAACTGAACGAGCGGACAGGTATACAGAATGTCCTCGATATAAAGAATTAGAGAATATAAATTAAATTAGTAGGTATAGCTCTCAAAAGACCAGTAAAAAAGAAGAGATAAATAATTAATATATAATATGTCTCATTAAATACACACAATACGAGTAAAGAAGAAACCTATTAGGTAGGAGCTGACGCGAAAAAAAACCATGTCGTCCCAACTTTCTACCGCTTGGTACATAAGCTATTTAAGTAATTTAGAGCATTTTTTCTTATATGATATATAGGCGGAATCTGGACCCATTCTAAGATAGGGGGAATAAAACATTTTAAACGGTGGTAAAAAAAAATTTGTCAACCTGATATGTCTATTTTTAATAGGCGATCTACATGGTATTGAATAATTCATAAAATGATCATCCATTTGATACCCTTTGAGACGAAACCCTAGGAACAAATGCATTTTACTCTTTAAATCGCCATAGGAAACATATCAATTTGTATATTTTATACATTTAAGATATGTACGTATTATATTCAAATCTTTGATTAACGTCTGATTACTCTTCAACAAATAAAATTATCGACCAAATTTTAGCTCAATTTTGAAGAAATTTCAAATCCGGGTCGGAACGTTAATTAATTGAATTATAATTATATAATTTGTTAATATATTGTCTAAAAAATTGGTCAACTTATTTATGTATTATATTATTTAAATTTATGTCCATTAAAAGTTCATCTTAAATCCTACGCATTGTATAAAATTAAGAAATTATTTTTTTATAAGTATATAACATTTGAATAAAAAAATATACCTACTTACTTATTAAAATTTAAGTTGGTGTTCATTAATTAACACCTGCAGTCAATCATGATCTGTATTTCAATGGTATACCACCTACACAATGCTAAATCAGTCTAGGCCGACACTATGTCGCAGTGAAGTTATAACTTTTATAACCACTTGCACCAACGCCGATTGACAAATTAATTAGAAACATAAATAATAATCTTTTCTAAAAACTGACGAGTTAATTTCTAATAATATAAGCTTTATCAAATTGAATGTTTTCAGCACGAATATATTTTTATGAACAAAAAAAATTGAACATCAATTCAACTATTAGTATTAATTTTGTTCCAAATAATCTATATAATATATAAAATTCTCGTGTCACAATTTTGGCCGGGCTAATCTTTGAAACCACTGAACCAATTTTAATTATATATTGTAATTGTGTCTTGCTTGGTGCAACTTACGCTATAGAATTTAATAAATATTTTATACAAAATTACGGTGTTTTCTCAAAAAAAACTGTTTTAGTAACACGGAACAACATCTGATAGAATTTACTCAAAGCTAATAATTCATGAGCAAACAAAAAAGATGTGCTATTACCAAGTAGCGACATGTGAATGTGATAGAATTTGTTTAAAGCTATTAGTTCAAAAGCAAATTTGATAGAATTTGCTCAAACCTATTAGTTCAGACGCCGGGTCGCAAAAGAAATACATTTTGCAGAATGATATCTATCGCACCCGGGTGAAGCCGGAACGAACCGCTAGTATTAAATAAAATTTTCTTCAATCTGTTCAACTGTTCTTATTACAACTTCAGTAAAAACTCCGGTACAACAGCCATCAAAACACTTCCCAAAATCAGTTCTAGTTTGAATCTTGGAAACGTCAATCACCCAGAAAATCAGCAAGGAAAGCCGTGGGAGTGAAAATGTATGGCTTCTAATCTTCGAGTTGTGCCGAATCGTTTATTTTTATAAAGATAGATATTTCAATAAAATGAGTAGGCTTGTGGCAATTTTTGGAGACAACATCCTAGAGTGCTAGACGTACCTTCGCGAAAGTCAAGTGTGTCATGATTATGAAAATAATTTGCATATTGCACATACCGCTAAACTAGCGGTATGTGCTTTATTATCGCTTTGTGCGTCAGAGCTGACTTTCGTTCATATAAGAAGTTATATCTAAGTTAATTTCACACGAAATCCATTCAAATTGAAGCTTTTTGAAAAGAGGAGATTCTAATCTATAAAATAGAACCATTTTTAAATCAATTTGAGTTCATAAATACTATTAAAATTGTAATTGAAAATCACAAACAGCAGTTGTCGGTTGGTCTGTACGTATGTACGTACGTACGTATGTACGTACGTACGTCACGACTCTACAGATCGCAATTTTGGTCGGATTGCCTTGGGTTATATTTTATTCACTTTGTTTACTATCAGACCAGAACCCTATTTAAATTCACTAAAATGTGTTCAGTAGTTTAATTTTTATAAACAGTTTTATTTTTTATTATTTTTGACAGCTATTAGTTTAAAAACAATATATAATAATTGCAATGTAAATATAATGTAATCCATAAAACAAGTGCTACACTTGCATACCGTGATAACACCACTACACGTATTAGGCAGCCGTGGCGTAATGGTTATGCCGTTGGATCCCCGAGGGCAAGGTCCTGGGTTCGATTCCTTACGATATCATTGATTTTTTTCTTTTTTTTTTCTTTTTATTTTGTTTTATTTTATTCCACTTGATATTAACTACATATTATATTATGTATAGTTCTTAATTTTTTTTATTTTTGCAAACTTAAAAAAAAATATTTTTTCAATTTTTAATTATTTATTTCTTTAAATTTTTAAATCTTTTTAAATTTATTAAAAATATTTTTTAATTGTTATTTTTTTATCATACAGTGGAAAACTTGCGGGATGTGCACTTTTGGTTTTGCCAACTATTTTACACTGCTCTAAAGTTTTCTTGCTACACTGACGATGCAAGAAAAGTAGTCGAAAGTAAGAGAAAACAAAAAGTGATTCTACAAGGGAATTAAGTAATTAAAATTAAACATGTATAGCTTTCTTCGCGAAAAATTTTAGACTTTGACATCATCGGTGTATATAAAACCAATGACCATTACATTATATGCATATATTTAAACTATAAACGGTACATTTTAAGTGAATGGTGTACCTATCATTTCTTTTAACCCTAGGTAAAACAGCATAACTTCACACCAGTGCCAGTGGCGGCACGTAGACATTTTAAATGGGTGCTCTGCAGGGTAATAGGGGCTAGGAGGGGGGTAATTAAATTATGAATCACATCCATGTTTATGATGTTTCAATTATTAACTTTTTTCAAACACTGTTAGCAACAAACCACAATATACTTTGTAACACAATGCTGACATACAATTAAAAGATTCAATAAATTTTTAGGATTACACATAGATGATATATTAAAATGGATACCTACCACAAATTAATAACATATGTAAAAATATTATTTTACTATTATTTTTTATTTAAACAAATGAAATCAGTGTATACCAGATAAACTTTAAGTACTAACTTTTTATCACGTATTTGTAGTAAATACTATCAAATATGTCATCCTAGTTTGGGGTATATCGGGAGATAGACACCGGATTTTTGTATTACAAAAGATTTTAAAGCTAATATTCAACAAAAATTTAGAGATTCATGTCGAAATGTATTCAAAGAAAACAAGCTACTAACATTTTACGGAATTTTTGCTCTTGAACTGCTCAGTTACTCACTCCAAAATGTATTTTTCGGAAAATCGAAAATAAAAAAATTCTAACACCCGCAACTTGTTTCAAAACACAACACGACTTTTTGTGAAAAAGTCTCTTGTATTAAGGTTACAAAATTTTCTATAAATTTCCTGATGCAATAAAAAATATAAAAAAAATCACAACATTTTAGTAATTAATTAAAACAATATTTCTGTAATACTGTGCCTTATGATTTGAAGGATCTTTTTAATTTTCTATGTATTTTGACGTTTGTATCCACATCGGTGGCGTCTCAATAAAAGGTTATTGTTATTATTATTATTATTACTAGTCATCATGGTCGTGTATGTGCAGCGACATATGAACCGCGGAGTCCAAGCCATCAAAGATGTTGCAGCTCAAAGCCGATCTAAAAGACACTCTTTAACTTGTGGGTCAGGAGTTGCACGATGTGCGGCGTGAGTATTTGATGATGACGTTTCATGTGCTGCTTCGGAGTGCAGAACAGCGCCTCAACGCAAGAAATTCTGCCACACAGAACACACACGAGTTTTGTGGTTTGTCAGTGGCTGTTAAACTTTAACGTTGATTGTGTAACTATTACACTATTTCCTAACATTAAATATTGGTAAAATATGGAAAATATAATTTATTCTAAAATTATGAAACTAAGACTTGGTTGTTCTGCAGCTCTGCAGCGTTCACAGAGAAACCGCCACTGCTTCGCACACTCATACAAAACCTACCAGGTGCCAGATTGATTTATACTAACTGTATAAATACAACAAAACGAATTGAAATTAGCGTACAGTAATGTTCTATGGCATCTGACAAACCGGAAATTTCATATCCAAACGTAATGAAATAGGACTTTATTAACGTACATCACCTTCCACATATTTGTATACGGTACGTCTATCCCATCAAAGATATTTCATGTAAATATGTAGTCAAGTTTGCGTTGATATCCCGCTAAAAACACAAATGAGAAAAAAGGGGCCATGCTCTGTATAAAAAAGAATTAAGATATTCGAGTTTTCTGTGGATAACTATTAAATACACTAAGTTTTATACTGTTAGATTATGTAATATTCCTTTATCCACAGAAAACTTTAATAAAGAAGTAAACATAATAAAACAAATTGCAATAAATAATGGTTACCCCTCCAAGCTATTGGACAATCTCCTTATAAAAAAGAAGGAGAAATTAATAATTAAAAAATTCTATTCACCACAAATTGACGAGGTCAATTAATTATGTTCCGAACACCAGTAATAAAATTGGAAATATACTCAAAAAATTAGAGATAAAATCTGCATGCTCAAATAAAATTAATTTAGGTAAAATTCTTTTAAACAATAAAGAAAAACTTCATAAATACCAAAGACCTTTTTAGCAAATAAAATTTCACAATGTTAAAAACTCAAGGCTTGGCTAGGTCCCACTATCTTTCAGCCAGGTCGTCGATTTTGAGTTCAGACATTCAAAAGAAGGTTTAAACAAATTTTTACGCTGCCTCACCTACACAAAACTATTTGACAGTTATCACTTCTAAACGTTATAGAAGATATATATGTAGATACATTTATTTTCTACTTTTTGGGCCTTGATTAAGCGTGTTAAAAAGTCGTCATTAGAAAGGAAACAAAAAATTTGTCATTTATTTTCATTGCAAACATTTTCGGTAGTCCCATATCATTATAGAAACCGTGACGAAAATAATACCAGATCATAATATTATGAAAAACAATCTTATCGCGAGATAACTCAATTATTTCCAGAGATATTTAATAACAATGCATAAATAACCCAGCAGGTAGAAAACATTTATTCAATTTATTATTAATCTTAAATTATTAACGACATTAAAAAACCTTCGGTGATTTTGTTTAGAAAATACACTGTGTGCACGCGATGCCAAATGCCAAAATAATTGATGAACTCTCACTACTGGCCAGTAGAATTGTAGTCATATCCAACGCCAACACAGTAAAAGTCACTGGTCTAACTGTCAGAATGTGACAGTAATTTAACTATACTAATACACCACCTAAACGGCACGAAAGTGAAAATTATGACGACATAATTTATTAGCGAAAGGTTTTAGACATAACAAAAAACAAAAACCAATTGACCATCCTTTCAATTTCTTCAAATTCCTTTAAAAGAAGAAGACACATTTTTTCGATTTTAATAATTTACAACTTTCACATAAAATTAATTATCTTATATTGTCTTTAAAACAGTATCTTTCCAAATGCCATTAAAATGTGTTGGTTTTATAATTTATTTAAATTGATCTAATGTATCGTGCGACCAAGCAAACTGAGTTCTCTGAAGTATGCAACTAAACATTTACAATAATATAACGGAAAAATCCGTTGAATAATCTGGATATTCTAGTATTTTTGTTCTCAAATGAGAGCTACTTGTAATTCGTGAATGTATTGCAAATAGGTAACAGAAGAAATGAATCGTGGCATACGATCAGAATCATCCGAAAGTGACAAAAAAGAGTGTCAAGGACTAGTAGAACTTGACAACAGTATTGCTTTAATTTGATTCTAAGCTACGAAGACATACTTATTACTTAATTGTAATCTGTATAATATTCTAGCACCTAATAACATTTTTTTATTCAGATGTTAAAACATAATCTAAATATGGCTCAGTTTTTTGTGAATTTTGATAAAAAATGCATTGATTTACAATCCAATATTTAATTCGAATAGTTTTCCACTCGTATCAAGCAAAGAGATTGAATGGTCATAGCCTATTGTCACGAAATGCTTCAAAAATCATAATTTCTCACAATAATAATAATTCTCCAAGTGTTTTTATTTGCTATATATATTTGTTTCTTTGGGTACCTACCAAAATAATTTTCAAAATCTTCGATAACGTCTGTATTACATTACCCCGATCAGATTTATTTCCTTATTTCAATTATTTAAATACTAGCTTCTACCTGCGGCTCCGCACACGATTGAGATGAAACAGCGACAACAGCTCCACCGTATTGTAGTACCACTAAAAACATGTTTATACACTTTGACATTTTTGCCAGCAGTCTTTGCGTACTATATATATATGTAATAATGTAATATGTATAGGTATATTACGTGTGAATTTTGAAATCATCCCCAATTTTACCCTCTTGGGGGATGATTTTGCAAAAACGCTGACACACGTAATTCTTTATTTCTTACCAAAAACCTAAATATGAATTATCATATTCCTAACTTGAGAAATGATCGGTTCTCCAGACAAACTTTCATCCCCTATTTCACCCCTTCAGAGTTGTCTTTTGAGACAAACAGTAGCCAATGTCCTTCCTCAAGATGCAATCTATCTACGTGCCAAATTTTAACGATATCGGTTCAGCGGTTTACGCGTGAAAGTGTAACAAACAAACAAACTCACATTCGCATTTATAATATTAGTTAGGATAAACCAAAACGAAATAACTCAGAGATAGGTATCATAATAATACAAAAAGAGAGAATAGCCTCTTTGTTTTATATTACCAAATGAGTTTCCACTCGTCAAACAAAAGCTGGAGTGTTCCCACTCTATAAATAATCGAAAATATTATTATCGATTTACGTACCAGATTTCCCCAAGTTGTTGAGCTAATTTGGTCAGACTATAATAAATTATTTAGAAAGGTTGACTGCATGAAAATCTCAACGAGATTAAAATATTTATACGTATATTCCAAACAACTTAGTCCCGCTTAATGAATATTAATTTTTTAGCAAAAATGATGAGTTAACGTTGGTAAATCGTCGATTCATACAATTTTTACAGAAGCTATACATTGTGCATCATAGTCTGTTGACATACAAAATTTACAAATATTTAAATTCTCACAATTGCATCATTAAATTTTCGAAAATAAAGGGTCTCCAGTAAACTGTCTTTAAGACTTTAGACGGTGATCAAAATAAGAACAAATGACTTCAGTAAGAATCTGATGCTTTTCGGTATATTTACATTTTAAACGCATGTTGTGCCAATAGACTCTAAAACTTTCTTATTTCATCCAGATTTCAAAATTATACAAAGCATCTAAATAATTTCTATCAGTCAGAGTTTCCAGTAAAGCGTCTTTAAGACTTTAGACAGTGATCAAAATAACAAAACATGACTCCAGTAAGAATATTAATGATTTTCGTTTATTTAAAGTTTTTAAACGCATGTTATGCCGATAGTATCTAAAACTTGCTTATATCATCCAGATTTCAAAATGGTGCAAAGCAACTAAACGCTTGTTTTGGAATAACAAATTATTGCTATTTTATTTGAAAAGGGGATCAATTATCAACTGTTAGAATCTTCATTAATTTTATGGTCAGGAACAAGCGTTAAAAACGTTAAAATATCTCAACAAACGTGAGGTTTTTACTGGAGTTGTCCTTTGTTATTTCAATACACATGGCCAGACCCATCACCAGTTAAAGTGCGGTTTACAATCATAGCTATAGTAAATTTTGCTAAGTGATTATTCTTAAACACCCGCTAATACATAGTAATAATTTCACTTCAGCGAATCCTTAAAGAGAATAATCGTCTAAAATGTCATAAAACTTAAGCGCTCGGAAAATGGTGAACTGTCATCAGTTGATTTATTTGACAGACTGTAAAATGCAGCACACCTACGTGTAATGGCACATAATATGTCTAGCAGTTTATGTACACCGGCCATAAAATAACAACATAAAAATAGAACTAAACGCCACACTTGTAGAGTTGTATGAACTATAAAAATGAGAGCAATAATATAGGCTACAGGATTTTTAGGCGACTCATTTCCTAAAAAAGGGTTCAGTGTAGAGAAATACACAAAAAATAATTATGGCAACCTGCTCTCATACAACATAGAACAGAACTTGTTCAGAACATTAATATTATATGCAGCTATTAACGTACATATTACACGATACCGGCCAATGTGATCCCATCAAAAATATAAAATTATAGCCAAGTCTCGAGGTGTTATTCCACTAAAAACGTAAATGTCAAAAAAGGGTTCATACTCAGTACAAAACGAATTTAGATCTAAAAAGGTGTCGAGTTTTTCTGATTTATAAAACAAATTATTCGCGTGAAACTTGCCAAGTAAAAACTTGGCATCTTTTCAGATCTCAATTCTTTTTGAACGAGTAGTGTGGCCCCTTTTTTAATTTACGTTTTTAGTGGAATACCAACGCCAGACTTCTTGGCAGCATTTTAATTACTCAAAATACGTTTGATGAGATTTGAATTCTTGTTGAAGGATAATATTAAACTAATTATAGAAATATATTTAGATATCGTGTCCATCGATAATATTTTTTTTCCTTATCAATTATAGAAGTTTTACTTGAAATCTACACCACCCACTTTGTGAGATCGAGGGGAAAAATCGTAGATTTTTAATTTTCCCGTTACCTACTTGTAGGTACATGAAACCCAGTCTGTATACTAAATTTCATGTTTCTAGGACAATGTACTTCTAAAAGTCTACAGCCCTCTCTTTTATAGACTTAGGGGGAATCACATATTTTTATTTTTTTCGTTGCATGCCACGCGAAATTCGGCCTGCATAATAAATGTCATCTTTCTACGAAGTCTACACTTTTGGCTTTAAGAGGTTGAAAGAG
Organism: Xanthostigma xanthostigma; assembly: GCA_963575645.1. Classification (NCBI taxonomy): domain Eukaryota; kingdom Metazoa; phylum Arthropoda; class Insecta; order Raphidioptera; family Raphidiidae; genus Xanthostigma; species Xanthostigma xanthostigma. Next base: position 19,844,535 of record OY754467.1, read on the forward strand.
AGAAATTGCCGATATTGTAATTTTCTCGTTAATTCTACGTGAAAACCAGTCTGCATACCAAATTTCAACTTTCTAGGACTACGGGAAATACCCTAAATATTTTGATGATCATAAGTTACTGATTGACGAAATCGGTGTATTGCATGGCAATAAACTTTAAACTTGGTGCATTACATAAGCATGGTACCCTCATCCTATTCTGAAAATTTGAGACCTGGAATGTCATCAAGATAGAAGTTACAAGGGTTCAAAAATACGCTGAATCGTTTCGAGAAAAGATAAGTAGCGCTGTCGCTTTGGCGGTCGTGACACTACTGTTCCATTTTAGATTGGGAACTTTTTCGATTTAATGAGTCACATTAAAAATATGTATGTTTCAACCAAATTTATAAGACATTTCGATAAAATTAAATACTTCAAGTTACATTTACAGTTGTAACACGTATCAGTGTGATAATCATCAAACACATGTTGTTTGTATCTTTATGCAGTTTAATTGCCTTACAAGCCCACTCTACATGCAGTTTATATAGTAAACAATCATTAATTTAAAATTTTAATGGTGCCAATAGAAGCATCTGAATACCTAAAAAATGACATTTTATATACATATTGTTTATTACATACTTTTATTGATTAGATTCTGTTAGCAACAAATTTTAACAATTTAAAAAATAATACAATAGTGCTCAGTTGCAAAAAGCGTTGCTAGAAAATCTGATTTGATAATGACGTTAGATTATGAACATACATATCTCTCCATGTGAAAAGCATAGTAGAGTTTTTAATCGATCCAGATCGAATAATAATTAATTGATCGAACGAAACGATATTTTTCTTAACCATGTATAAGTTTTTTTTTTTTTTGTTGTACAGTTTCCACTTTGAAACAACGTTTTTCTACACATTTTGATCAAAATTTAGCTTGAAAAGCGACCCTTTTCTATGTCGAACAATCCTTTGTTTTTACCATTCCAACCCACAAGTGGAGAATGGTACTATATAGTTTAGGTCCAAAATCACTTTTCAAAATTTTACAATATCTTTTCGTTTTGAGGTCCCCCGAATCTAAAAAAGATATTTTCGGAAAAACTCCGTGTGTCTGTTTGTCTGTTTGCCTTTGAACACGATACAGGTCAAACGGATGAATGGATTGAAACAAAATTTTGGGAGGATGTTTGGTATGCAAATATGAAGAGTCCTATTGCTTTTGGGGAAAGTCGGTGCATGAAGAAGAGATATAATATGCTATAACGGTGTTTTATATGTAATAATTATAATGGTATACTTTTTATAACGGCTTATTATTCGATTTATTATTTCAAGAAAGTTTTGTAAATTTTTTTTGTAAACTTTATAGTTCCGGAAATATTTTGAAAATAAAAAAAAAAAAACAGCTGTTCTTTTGTTTTGTAGATCTATCAGAACTAAACTACAGTTAAGCATGCTTTGAGTAATTTTTACATGATGTGGAACATATTATGTAGGTAACCATAGTAACGAATAGTAAATATCATATTGAATACTAGCCATTACCCGCGTCACCTCACCCGACATCACAAATTTTATTTTCTTTATTATACTATATCAAATGGTAATATTTTTGAAGTTGGAATCCGTTGCCCAATTGGCTGGAATTTTGTGTGAGTACAATCTAATGTCCTAGATGACAGGGAATTGAATACGACTCCTGATGTATGAAAACTGTATTATCTGATCACAATGGAAGGTCATTGTCAAATCAAATTTTTAACAACCCTTTCTGCAACCCAGCATAGGTGTGTGTGTCGTAGTTATAGCAAGAGTTGATGTGTAAACATGTACGCTCATTTTGGTTTTCCTCCTTTTGGTTATTACTTATTCGTTTCATTTCTCTCTAGTTAGGTTTCTTGTTTTTATAAATAATAAACTTTTATTAGTACATTTTAATCATAATAATTGTAGACTACATGTCACTTATTAAGTCATTATTTATCATAATATGCGGTCAGCTTATTGGTTCAAGTTCAGACAGTGAACATGGTAGCGAACAGCTGACAAATGCATAACATTTAAGCGGTGCGTATGGCATGTGTAGGCATACAGAGATGCAATTGTATCTCCACTAACGTATGTTGTATTATTTAATTTTACATAAATTATTTGTAAATCGGTTGCATTTATCCAGTTGTTCACCTTCGTATCGTATTACACGCATTCATTGATATATATTAAAAAATATGTGGCGTTCAAAACTTGTTTATATCGTTTCTGGTCATTTAACTTTATACATAAGTGAAATTTTGTTTTTGTGTATTGTTTGTACTGTTATATTCATTTACATGTATTTAAAACGTTGCTTTTATAAATCTGACAAGATTAAGTTTGCACTGAAAATAATTTCAAATTGCTAGGGCTGCGTGCTCAAAATTTTATAGTTGATTCCCTTTTACTGTGTCTCAATATTCTTGTTTTTTATTAATAATGGATAATTAGTGGGTCCTATATGCAAGAATGAATTTGCACTAATGAAAGACGCCGGTTATTCGCACAAAATTAAATTGAATTCGATTAAATATCAACATTTACGATAATCGAGCAATCATTCCACAGACTAAGTGAAAACAATTAGGAAGTTTCTCATATTTTTACTTTTAACGGGATAGTGCAGAGAATTGAAACTCTTGAACTTTTAAGTAGACATAACTTTATTATTTTTAAAGATATTACAAAAAATCTTATTATTTTTATTGTCCTAAAATGACCAAATGCATGACAAAAATGTTTTTGTAATATCTTTAAATTCTCCACACTATGCCGTGCTCAGTAAGGGTGACGTCACGCGGCACAAGTGTCATATTTGCAGTCACTAAAAATATAACAAGTCATGAAGGCAACATACAATATTAATTTAATAGACGTAAAAATTAATGTATAATGTCAATTTTGACATATCTAAATATATCTGAAATTTATGACTTACTATATTTTTACTTATTAATTACTATAACTACTAATATGACACATCGTGCCACAGAGCGTCATAATGGCCGATCAGGCGTCAGCCAGTCTCGTTTGCGACCCTACGTAAAAAATATCTCCGTTGAATTTGAAATAATATTTTCAGCGTTTTTAAAGGTCTACCATTATTAGTATTTTAGAGGAGTAGAAACTTTCTAATGACCTGACCATAAATACAAAAAAAAAAAAAGAAAACAGTGCATACTTTCAAAGTGTAAATATTCAGTTTCGAATACGATAATATGTTAGATATAACCTCAAAAAATTCTAACAGCCTGTAACGTTCCCCCGTTGTCTTCACGCCGTGTGTATAAAGACGGGAAGTTACTTCTTCCTGAGCAAGTATCAACGCTATTGTTGATAACTGCAGGGGGTAAAATCTTTAATTAAATTCAAAAATAATTATTGGGACAACGCCTGTAATGTCGTCACATTGCAAGCCGACCAAGAATTTAGCAAACAGTGGAGCTTTTAAGGTATTTCCTGGACATACTAGTTGAGTAACATTTCACTAAGTTAATTCTAACAGATATTCGCGGAGAGAGCGCCTGTATATCTATCATCACAAAATTACAATCGAAATAAGCCAAAGTCAGTTAACAAACCTTGCTGACGTCGTCTTCCGATGTCCATTGGACATCGTTTTTCAATGTTCCCAACCGCCGTCCCTCCTCGGAGTTGGGAGGCATCCTCGTGCACGTTCCAGTATGAAGATCACTGCAAAATAAAAACGGCTATTTCAATAACTATCCATGTTGAATAGCAAGCAAATAATGTCGAACTAAAATTCTTTTCTTTTCTAATTCTCAACGTTTCGTCTTACTTTATTTGATGAAGTCTTAAATCAAGACGAAATGTCGCGAATTAGAAAAGAACAGAGTTTTAGTTCATTTCATTGGTCCAAATTCCCGTGAAATTACTTGCTTTCTATTTTAAAATTATATTAATTATCTACAATACTTTCAAGATATCGTTAAAGTAGTATAAAAATTGGAAGAATATCACCGACTTCCGATTTAGCGTTTCTCGTCCTTTACAAGTATTTATTGTTTAAAAGACTACCAATCATAGAAATATAAGTAACTAGAGTACGCTAGTTCGTATGCTTGCCATAAGTGAAAGTGTCCTCAGATGAGAGAGAGAACGCTGCAGAAAGCCCAGAAAACCAGATATTTGTTAACTCAAATCAGCATTGTTTTGTATCATTAGTTACCATCGAGATAAGGAACTGTTCTCTGTCTGAATTGCAGACTCTTTCACGGCTTACTTGCGTACTCTAATCTAATATCTCTATGCTACCAACTGTTAATATTGCCAAGCAATTCATTGATTTTAAATTAGTACAATTTTTAGTATTAGATTTAAAATGCAGTCAGTAGGACTTTCGACGTTAAAATTAATTTTAACACTGATATATCATAGAAAACACAATCAATTCCAACATAAGATCTATTTTAAAAATGTCGGATATTTCCTAACCCATGTCAATTGTTATCAGGCACTGTTCTATGCTTTTAAGCGCTCAACTGTTTTAAGCAAGCCTTTTAAAATTTTTAATGCGACTGCATGCATTCAACACGTCAAATAATACAATAAAATAGTGACCAAAATTTCATTTTTACATTTCCAATTCTCACAGATGAATTATCATAAATTAAAATGTCATTTCGCGGTAGTAAAATTGTATTACTCTGTGAAGAAGTCAGTTTAACACTTTAACTGCAATCTTCAGTAATAAACGACTACTAACTACGTTCATAATAATCTACTTTTTTCGCAAATTCACCGTCCATAGAATATTTTAAATTAATTTCACAATAATTAAAGATGTCAAAACTGAAATTGATATATCTACCCCCCCCCCCCTCCAAATCTACCTGTTGATCTACAATTTTGTAACTTGGAACTAGTAGATAAGTCACAGCCCAGAACCTAAGGGTTTTCAAACACAGCAATACAGCTACAAATTATTTAGGTTACAATTTATAAAAACATAATAAAATTTTTAATTATCATTTATTTTTTTTATTTTTTCACTTTTTGGATTCTTGGAATTCGATTTTTACTAGGCGTAAACATTTAGTTATTGATATTTAATAGACATAAATATTATTGTATTTGAATAACGATGTTAATCATAATAGTGGCGTGTGGGAGTCGGAAAAAACATCGAAAAATGTAAATAATTTGAGCCGGAACGAGATTACCTCCCCCCACGTTTTTGAGGCTACTGAACACGGTGGTGATATTTAAATTTCTCTTCGGGGCTGCGCAACCCCTCAAAGCCACTCCCGCATTACATTGTTTTCTTTCCGAAAAAAATGTTTTTTCCCTGTTTTTGAGGGTGCTGAGCATGGTGGTGGTGTTGAAAATTGCCGCCGACTGTCACCAACCCCTCCTCCGAAAATCTCACACCCGAAACGGGTGAATTATTTTTTTTATATCGCCGGCAGAATTGGGTTATTTCCCCGTTTTCGCAACTCCAAAGAGAAATTTTAATATCACCACCGTGTTTAGCATCCTCGAAAATGTGTGGGGGGGAGGAAATCTCATTCCGGCTCAAATTATTTACGTGTTCATCCGATTCACACACGCCACTATAATATTAATTTCTTGTATGCAATTTATTGATAACCGGCGTTGAAAGTGTTGAAAATAAATAATTCTTCATATATCAAAGCACTAAAAAATGTTCATTCACAAACTAAGTGCCCATAATTCAATGTCTTGTCATGTAGTAATTAGCTATTAGAGATATAATTAACAAATGACTAATTGTTGCAATACGAATTATTCTTAATAAAAAAGTATTTATAGTATGTGTAAAAAATAATTACTGTACATTTACTATCAATTTTTTTATGTATTTATAAAGTTACCAACAGTTCTTTTTGTTTGTTTAATAATAGTATAACATAAAAACAAATAGATTCAAGTTTATAGTTTAACAAATGTAAAACGGCATAGATCCAGTTACTATCAATTTTTATTAGCAATAAAAATCAGCCGTAAAATCATTTGGTAAGCATACAAAGATTTTGTTTGCAATTAATAATAAAAACTTTTTAACAAAAAAATTAAACCGCCGAAAAACTGAAAAGCAAAAAATAATAAATCTTTTTATTTAACTAAGTTCTATTTAAGTAGTTGAACGTATGTGACAATAATAATAATAATAATAATTTGCCTTTATTCAGTACAGTACATAGTACATTGAATGCGTCATGTATATAAGATAAGAAATTAGAAATTTTCAACAAATTCTTGGATTGAGTACCTGCAGTTTTGTTGCAAATTGTATTTAAGTTTTTTCTTAAACATGGCGATTGGGAGTGCTTTTAAGTCAGCATCTAAATGATTATAAATTTTTATACAGTTGTTTACAACTCCTTTGTATATTTGGTTTTTTTTTGTTTGATTTAGTGTTAAGTTGCTTTTATGTCTTGTATTATGGCCATGTTCCGGTAAATATTGACTGAAAATATCAGGATTACTCTTCACAAACACTGAACATTCATATATATAAATATCAAATACCGTCAATACTTTAAATTTTTTAAACAAAGGTCTACAATGTTCTCTTAAATTCGATCGATTGATGATACGAAGACATCTTTTTTGTATTTTTAAAATATTTAAGACGGATGTAGCATGTCCCCAAAAAATTATACCAAACCTTATTACAGATTGAACAAATGCGTTAAAAACCTCTATGAGGACTTCAATTGATACACTATTTCGTAATACTCTAAGAGCGTATGTAAATTTCGAAATTTTATTGGTGACTGACTCAACGTGACACTTCCAATTTAAATTTTTATCAATATAAATGCCTAAGAATTTTGTGTGAGGATGTAATACTATAGATTTAGAGTTTTCTAAAGGAACTGAGTTTATAGGAATATTATTAAAGCATATGGCTTGAGTTTTTTCAATATTGATTTTAAGGCTGTTATTTTCATACCATTCTAAAAGTGAAGTGACAGAATTATTAATATTTTTAAAAAGTAAATTTGTATTGTTTGCATGAAATAAATTGGAAGTATCATCTGCGAACATAGTTACGGAATCGTTTATGATATCCGGAAGGTCATTGGTATATAGAACAAAAAATAAGGGTCCTAATATTGATCCCTGGGGAACGCCTCTATCGAGTTCTTTGTATCGTGATCTATACTGAGTGATATTCCCTTTTTCATAGCTCTCTACTTCTACGCATTGACGTCTATTTGACATATATGACATGACAAGTTCTAGGGCTTTGCCTCTAATACCGTAATGCTGTAGTTTAAAAGCTAGAGTATTTTTTTCGACGCTATCGAAAGCCTTACTTAGGTCTAGAAAGGTGGCTATAACAATCTCATTATTGTTTAAACTAGATAAAATTTCAGATATAGTTTTAAAGACTGCTTGTGTAATAGATCTTTTTTTTATGTAACCAAATTGTTGTGAAGTTAAGATTTCATGATTTTCCAAAAATGAGTTTAGCCGTTTATAGATTATTATTTCAAAGACCTTAGACAGACAGGTTAAAAGTGATATTGGGCGATAGTTTGATGTTACTGTTCTATCTCCTTTTTTGAAGATAGGTTTTACTATGGCTAATTTTAGTAAATCTGGAAAAATACCTTCTGTAAGCATTGTATTTATTAAATGGCACAGAGGTTTTACAATTTGATGAGCGCAAAGTTTTATTACCTTGACTGGGATATCGTCCCAACCAGAGGATTTAGTATTTTTCAAATTAATACATGTTTCATAAACCTCATGTTCATTGCACGGGTTCAGAAATATCGTGTTGTTTTGAATGATTTTTATTGTAGAAATATCCTTAGGTTGGGGTAAATTTAGATTCTGTGTTATATTACAAAAATATTCATTAAATATCGTGGGTATTGTTTGTGGATCAGTAACTAAATTATTGTATTCGTCTTTCAGAGCGTAATCTACGTTGTCTTTTTTATTTTTTGTAAGCTTATTAACAAGTTTCCAAGTAGCTTGGGATTTATTTTCAGATTCATTTATAAAGTTTTCGCTAATATTCTGTTTAGTTTTTTTTATCAGTGTTTTTATTTTGTTACTTACAAATGTATAGTGTTCTTTTACTTTGCAGTTGTTTATGTTTAGGTTGTCTAGTTCCTTCATGAGTAAGAAGATGTCATTTTTATATTTTGATAGGGCTTTTATTTCATTTGTTATCCAATTTTTATTGTTAGAATTGGTACGTATCTTTGTGTTTTGTTTGGGGAAGATAAGATTGAAATAATAAAAAAAGGTATCGTAAAATTTATTACATGCCTCGTTTGGATCTAAACAGTTTAATACTTCTTCCCAAGTTTCTTTTTCTAACTGCGATTTGAAATTTAAAATATTTATGTCGGAAAAGTGTCTCATTTGTTTAAAATGGTAATTGCAATTGCGCTCATTTTTCTCTTGATGAAACAACAGTGTTTGCGAAGTGTGATCTGACAAGTTATTGTTTGTAATATCTACTCGTATGTAATCAAAATTTATAAAAAAATTATCGATACAGGTAGCGGTATTTTTTGTTATACGTGTAGGTGAATTTAAAGTTATCTTTAATTTAAAAGATTCAAGAATTTGTTGAAGTCTGATTACATTATTATTATTAGACATAATGTCAATATTAAAATCACCACATATTACAATACTAACAAGAGGATTGTTTTTATACATTAATTCTAAAACCTGGTAGAAAGAGTCAAAGAATGTATCAATTTCACTATTGGGAGATCTATAAACGCATAAAATATATAAGTTAATATCGCATATTTTAATGCCACAACATTCAAAACATAATTCTGTATTAAATAAGTTTAATTCTTCCAGAGGTTTGAATTTATAGTTATTTTTAACGTAGATGCAGGAACCTCCACGTACTTTTACACTACGACAGAAACATGATGCTAGACTATAATTATTGAGTTTGAAATAGGTAATTTCTTCGGCTCGAAGCCAATGTTCCGTTAGGCAGACAATGTCGGGCTCGTTTTGTAATTCTTTTAAATACAGTTCTATTAAGGATTCTTTAGCTTTCACACCTTGAATATTAGCATGAAAAATTTTGAAAATATTAGTCTTTATGGAAGTTTGCCACCCCTGTTTTGGACCGAAAAAAGTTAAATCTCCTGATTTAATCTAGTATATCTAAGTAATTTAGAGTCAACAATCCTTCGCCGGAAATCTCTGAGAGTTCACGAGAGTTCTCTAATTTGATTTGGTTATTTCTTTTAGTGATCTTTGTTCATTGGTTGTTTGACGCCGACTCAAAATTACTTAGATATACTAGATTGTCACATACGTTCAACTACTTAAATAGAACTTAGTTAAATAAAAAGATTTATTATTTTTTGCTTTTCAGTTTTTCGGCGGTTTAATTTTTTTGTCAAAAAGTTTTTATTTTATAATTTTTTGTGGCTATATAATTTATAATTGTAATACACAACTCAGCATGAAAATCTGTGAGTGAACAATAAATCACCCCTATTTTAGCACCCTTAGGGTAGGATTTTTTTTTCCAAATTTATATGAGACCAACCTCGAGGTATACCCTATCCAATAAAAAAATAATTATCAAAATCGGACTACTCTGTAAAAGGTTATGTGTGGTCATACATTACAATCAGTGAGTAAACAATCAATCATCCCCTGTTTTCCTACCCTTAGGGTTGGAATTTTTTTACCAAATTTATATGGGACCAACTTCGGGGTATACCCTTTCAAACAGAAAAATAATTATCAAAATCGGACTACTCTGTAAAAAGTTATGTGTGGTCATACATTACAATCAGTGAGTGAACAATCAATCATCCCCTGTTTTCCTACCCTTAGGGTTGGAATTTTTTTACCAAATTTATATGGGACCAACTTCGGGGTATACCCTTTCAAACAAAAAAATATTTATCAAAATCGGACTACTCTGTAAAAAGTTATGCGTGGTCATACATAAAAAAAAAAAAAAATAAAAAAAAAAAAAAAAAAATATACGCGTCGACTTGAGAACCTCCTCCGTTTTTGTTTTTCGTCGGTTAAAAATCGGACTGCACTCCATGTTCTGCAAAGAATCTTAATAAGGGTCAGTACTTTAATCATAAGGAGGCAGCTAACAATATTATGTATCTGTTTAATAAACAGTCGCGCAGCAAAATGATTACTTGGTCAGCAGAGAAAACATGTCTGTATGCAGTTTATCTCATTGGTGTCGATGCGATGGCGTTTTTTGCGCAGTGAAAAGAGGAACGCGTTTTGGGGGAGTTCTTTAAAAAACAATTACGGGGTCGTGTATACAAAGTGAGATAGTAATACAGTAATTTACACCAGTTGCTTTAACGTGCATATAATATGTGATTTCTGATTGGTTACATTCAAAAAATGACAGTGAAAGACGAAAAGTAGTTTTTTACGTATTTTTGAGGAAATTTGTGAATAATCTGCAAACATTTTATTTTGGAACGTAAAAATTTAGCTCTTCTTATGACTTAAAAAAAGTCAAAATTTGGGCTCATTAAATTATCGTACTGAACCCTGCGCATGACAAGTAAAGTACATATGTATATATTTTTGCTAAACTTTTATTTGTTGCACAAAATTGAATTTACCCTCTGAGTGCTTACCAAAATTTTATTTAACATGGGTCACTCATTGCAGCTTTTATATTTAATCAGCTGTACAAATATTTTTACAGCTGTCTAGAATGACATAAATTGCTGATTGATTTAGAACTGTATGCTAACCATGAGTTGGCCAATAAGCTATTATGGCTGACCGATTACATTTTCCAGCTCACAAAAACATGAATACTTGGCTAATTCATTAAATAACATCCTTATAAAAATATAATACGTTCGCAGATTCTGAGGAGCACTCAAAACGTGTCAAAACAGAGACCACTAAATAATTTAGAAGTTAGAACAAACAAGTACCGTTCTTTTTTGCACACCACCCTATAAAATAGCTGCTTTTCATGACTGTAAAGTTACGCAAAGTAATATGAGTATTCGTACGACCATTTCCAAGGTAAATCATAATCTCCACCACATCAGAATTGAACGCATCCTACAATAATAAGAAGCACAGGAGAACCAGCTCGAGCGTAGCGGTGAACCGATATCTGTCGCATGAACCAATATGGCGTCAGCTACTGGGTAACGCACACACGTTCATGGCTTACATGTGTGTAGTGTCTGTGAAGTTAAACAACTTTGGTAACTATGGCAAAAACAGATAGAAAGAACGGAAGTTTTCCCAAGTAGTGATAACAGCACCATCTCGCGTGCGCCAAAAAACGGTACATCTCGAAACACAGCAAGCATAGGAAGCTAGGTCTCCTGACTAAAGACTTCGTTATTAGAAGTGATGTTGGTCAAAATTAAACTGTAAATTTTTTTTCAAATTAGGTGAAAAGAAGGTACATATAAAAAATGCTATATATCTCGTGCGTGATTATTTTATGACTTGTGTGTTTAAACCCGCTGGTCCTCGTTTTCCGTCACGCTACTTCATTAAATAAAAATTCAAATAATAGATACTTAACCTAATATTATTGTCTTATATCCTGTCTTAATATCGCTCTAGAAGTATTAGTAAATGATTTAAAATGTAATTATTTAGAGAGTATATTTTGACACATCTGCGAGTTACTAATAGACAGTGCATTATGGAGTGAGTTAAGAGGTCGCAACGAGAAAATGTCCATCACCTGGCGTTGTTAGTGTCGGTCAGTATACCACTATGACAGTATATTTTGCTTATGCATTTATGCAAGTCTGCTTATTAACGCATATTTGTATAAATTCATGTTTCAGTAGTTTTATTGCTAATCTCAATGTATCATTACTTATGTATGATTTGCTCTAGAATCTGCGTAAATATAAGTTCAAGTAACGGTGTCGGTGAAGTATTTTCTATAAGAAATTATTGAATATCACTGTTTGTGTCGTCGTTAACTGGACGTCCGCGTCGTGCCGTTGTGAGAAACAAAATAAAGTAGTACACAAATGCTGAGTCTTTTAAATTATACAATTTAGAAACTGGAGTAATGCATTGTCACTCTGCTTGCATCCAATGTTGTGACTTGATTTTTTATCTTCAATTGCACATACCGCTAAACTAGCGGTATGTGCTTTATTATCGCTTTGTGCGTCAGAGCTGACTTTCGTTCATATAAGAAGTTATATCTAAGTTAATTTCACACGAAATCCATTCAAATTGAAGCTTTTTGAAAAGAGGAGATTCTAATCTATAAAATAGAACCATTTTTAAATCAATTCGAGTTCATAAATACTATTAAAATTGTAATTGAAAATCACAAACAGCAGTTGTCGGTTGGTCTGTACGTATGTACGTACGTACGTATGTACGTACGTACGTCACGACTCTACAGATCGCAATTTTGGTCGGATTGCCTTGGGTTATATTTTATTCACTTTGTTTACTATCAGACCAGAACCCTATTTAAATTCACTAAAATGTGTTCAGTAGTTTAATTTTTATAAACAGTTTTATTTTTTATTAATTTTGACAGCTAATAGTTTAAAAACAATATAATAATTGCTGTCTAAATATAGTGTAATCCATAAAACAAGTGCTACACTTCTATACCGTGATAACACCACAACACGTATTAGGCCGCCGTGGCGTAATGGTTATGCCGTTGGATCCCCAAGGGCAAGGTCCTGGGTTCGATTCCTTACGAAATCATTGAGGTTTTTCTTTTTTTTTTCTTTTTATTTTGTTTTATTTTATTCCACTTGATATTAATTATATATTATATTATGTATAGTTCTTAATTTTTTTTATTTTTGCAAACTTAAAAAAAAATATTTTTTCAATTTTTAATTATTTATTTCTTTAAATTTTTAAATCTTTTTAAATTTATTAAAAATATTTTTTTATCATACAGTGGAAAACTTGCGGGATGTGCACTTTTGGTTTTGCCAACTATTTTCTACATTGTCATCACATTTTGTTTCGATTTCTAATACGATTTAAATTATCTATATACAGTGCGACAACTAAATGTGATAACAGTGAATAATACAAAAAAAAACGTATAAATAGTTTTTCATTCAACTCGAGACTTACTATCGGAAACTGCTGAGGTAAATTTCTTTGAAGGAGATTTATTTGGTTGAGGAACAATTGAAAAATAAGCTTTACCCGAGTATCGCTTGTTCGAAAAATATATTTTCATCATCAGGGCCTCAATGGAAGGGTAACCGGACTCCATATCCGCGGACAAAATATCCCCGACAAAATATCCTTGTTAAAATATCCTTGGACAAAATATCCTTGAGACAAAATATCCATGAGACAAAATGTCCTTTGTCAGAATATCCGTGGACAAAAAATCCAAAAAAAAATTGACTTTCTACATATAATTCTTTATAACTGTTTCTGACGTCAATTCCGGGGTGAACGATAAACGGGTATGCGAATTGTAATTCCGGAGTGAACGATAAAGGGGTATGCGAATTGTCTCGCAGTGAAACGGAAAGGGGCAAATGTGGAGTTTTTAAAAAAACAATTCCGGGGTGAACGATAAACGGGTATGCGAATTGTAATTCCGGGGTGAACGATAAAGGGGTATGCGAATTGTCTCGCAGTGAAACGGGAAGGGGCAAATGTGGAGTTTTTAAAAAAACAATTCCGGGGTGAACGATAAACGGGTATGCGAATTATAATTCCGGGGTGAACGATAAACGGGTATGCGAATTATAATTCCGGGGTGAACGATAAAGGGGTATGCGAATTGTCTCGCAGTGAAACGGGAAGGGGCAAATGTGGAGTTTTTAAAAAAACAATTCCGGGGTGAACGATAAACGGGTATGCGAATTGTAATTCCGGGGTGAACGATAAAGGGGTATGCGAATTGTCTCGCAGTGAAACGGGAAGGGGCAAATGTGGAGTTTTTAAAAAAACAATTCCGGGGTGAACGATAAACGGGTATGCGAATTGTAATTCCGGAGTGAACGATAAAGGGGTATGCGAATTGTCTCGCAGTGAAACGGGAAGGGGCAAATGTGGAGTTTTTAAAAAAACAATTCCGGGGTGAACGATAAACGGGTATGCGAATTGTAATTCCGGGGTGAACGATAAAGGGGTATGCGAATTGTCTCGCAGTGAAACGGGAAGGGGCAAATGTGGAGTTTTTAAAAAAACAATTCCGGGGTGAACGATAAACGGGTATGCGAATTGTAATTCCGGGGTGAACGATAAAGGGGTATGCGAATTGTCTCGCAGTGAAACGGGAAGGGGCAAATGTGGAGTTTTTAAAAAAACAATTCCGGGGTGAACGATAAACGGGTATGCGAATTGTAATTCCGGGGTGAACGATAAAGGGGTATGCGAATTGTCTCGCAGTGAAACGGGAAGGGGCAAATGTGGAGTTTTTAAAAAAACAATTCCGGGGTGAACGATAAACGGGTATGCGAATTATAATTCCGGGGTGAACGATAAACGGGTATGCGAATTATAATTCCGGGGTGAACGATAAAGGGGTATGCGAATTGTCTCGCAGTGAAACGGGAAGGGGCAAATGTGGAGTTTTTAAAAAAACAATTCCGGGGTGAACGATAAACGGGTATGCGAATTGTAATTCCGGGGTGAACGATAAAGGGGTATGCGAATTGTCTCGCAGTGAAACGGGAAGGGGCAAATGTGGAGTTTTTAAAAAAACAATTCCGGAGTGAACGATAAACGGGTATGCGAATTGTAATTCCGGAGTGAACGATAAAGGGGTATGCGAATTGTCTCGCAGTGAAACGGGAAGGGGCAAATGTGGAGTTTTTAAAAAAACAATTCCGGGGTGAACGATAAACGGGTATGCGAATTGTAATTCCGGGGTGAACGATAAAGGGGTATGCGTATTGTCTCGCAGTGAAACGGGAAGGGGCAAATGTGGAGTTTTTAAAAAAACAATTCCGGGGTGAACGATAAACGGGTATGCGAATTGTAATTCCGGGGTGAACGATAAAGGGGTATGCGAATTGTCTCGCAGTGAAACGGGAAGGGGCAAATGTGGAGTTTTTAAAAAAAACAATTCCGGGGTGAACGATAAACGGGTATGCGAATTGTAATTCCGGAGTGAACGATAAAGGGGTATGCGAATTGTCTCGCAGTGAAACGGGAAGGGGCAAATGTGGAGTTTTTAAAAAAACAATTCCGGGGTGAACGATAAACGGGTATGCGAATTGTAATTCCGGGGTGAACGATAAAGGGGTATGCGAATTGTCTCGCAGTGAAACGGGAAGGGGCAAATGTGGAGTTTTTAAAAAAACAATTCCGGGGTGAACGATAAACGGGTATGCGAATTGTAATTCCGGGGTGAACGATAAAGGGGTATGCGAATTGTCTCGCAGTGAAACGGGAAGGGGCAAATGTGGAGTTTTTAAAAAAACAATTCCGGGGTGAACGATAAACGGGTATTTGAATAGTGAAATTTTGGACATTTTGTCCGAGGATTTTCCGTCCGAGGATATTATGTCCGAAGGATTTTTTGTCTTGAGGATATTTTGTCTGAGGATATTTTGTCCGGGATATTTTGTCCAGGATATTTTGTCCGAGGATATAGAGTCATAGAACCAATGGAAGTTGAGATGGTAAATTGTGCAAATTATTGTAATATGAATGATCATTTATTATGAATTTAAAAAGTTTTTTAAATTTAAAAATATCATAAAACAGTTTTTAAATAAAATTATTCTGTCCAATAAGAAAATAAATATTGTACTGCATTGACGCCCTGATGATGAAAATATATTTTTCGAAACGTTGGCCACAAGCGGTACAGCTCTGGTAAAGCTTATTTTTTAATTGTTCCTCAACCAAATAAATCTCCTTCAATATATTTTTTTTTGTACTTCAAACTCAACCGAAAATGTCTATGCATTTTTTTTTCAAACGGCAACATGTATTTTTTTTATAAAATTCGATATCCTCATTTTTTTTCTCTATAAATAAGAACGTTCTTTGTTTTGTGAACATACGTAATTTCAGTTTACAATTCGATAAAGACCACGGTAAATAAAGCTACTGAAAAGGATATTACGCTTTAGCTATTGGTTTCCAAGACGACTAAAAAGTACCCATCATTCTGATCAGTTGCGTTTTTCACTATAAGTAGGAACTAATTTTTTAAAGATCTATGAATGGAACAATTTTTGTTTGAAACTTTTTTTTTATATATCTAATATTTCTTGAAATTTTTGCAGAAACAAATCTATGCGGGTAGTTTTACAACTCCTATTGACTTCAAAAACTAGATAGCACGTGCTCCAATATCTGTATCCAATATCTATATCTTTTAACAATATAAAGAGCTACCTTTTGGCGGTTTTCTAATAAACAGACAGTTGAGTTTATGCTGTGTTTGTGTTTTCTAGATCCTGAAAAACAAAAACAAAACTGAAACAAACCCAAAAACTCTTATTCCCACCAAGCGGGCTACATTTTGTTTTGTTTTTATTTTCGGTCCTTTTCCACCGGTTGTCACGAGGAAGTCAAAGTACAGTTTATCTTCAATAACCAACCTACATGTTTAGAAAAGAAAATAGAAAACACAACACGACCGTTTCAAAACACGTCGAAACCTTTGATGATGTGACCGTTTACGAGCGGGACTCGAAAAACAAAACTCCAACTGTTGCAAAACAGTTTGTGTTTTGTCCGTTTAATGGAAAACAAAGTACACAATCACTTTGCTTATTTGCCCCACTACTTATGACTTTATTTCTTGTTAGTTAAGAAAAAATACAATTCGTGTGTATTTTTCAGTTTAAAATATAATATCAAATGTATAATTAGCAGCCTATTAATATTCATCAAAATAAATTGACATAAGTATTAATCGTTTCCGACAGTTTTTTTATCTTGCCTTTAAAGAGATTGTATTGTCAAATATTATTAATTAGAACGTCATAAACAACTGGGTTAAATATATAACTTTGTATTTCTTTTTGTGAATTTAAGTTCAGCAGAGATAAAATATTCAAAAATATAGTTTTTATCTTCAAATGTGTAGTTCAAAAATTTGTCACATGTCTTCTTATTGCATTTTAAAATTAGTACCGCACTTATGGTATTGATAATTATTTACACTAAACGGGCGTTAATTATTAATTATTCAACAGTAGTTCACTCTGCATTTACTCCGCTATTTTTTACAGTGTATGAACGTAATTTATTTCATTTAACAATTGTTTGGATGAAACTTTTTTGGTAAAAAATAAAACAAAATAGAATAAATCCAAAAAATTATTAATTTAATTTATAACGATCGTTTCGACCTAGATCAGGTCATCTTCAGATACTGGAAATATGAAAAATTGTCGTTTACATATGAAAGCAATATTTACAAAGAGATTTTACTTGATACAAAATTAAGTGATGTAAGTACTTACGGAATGTAAATTAAAAATTAATATGTAACTTTTATTCAATTTAATCTATTTGTAACAAATATTATACATAAATTTATCTTTGTCCAGTCCTTTTCCGTAATATGAACTTTAACTACGCCAAATCTCACACTCCTCCATGCGCACAATGTGATTAAAGCAAAGTTTTGCCTTCACATATTAATATATAGATTTTCTTAAAGCAGATGTATATAACATATCAAACAATCCAAATCTTATTGGTTTCCGGGCTTGTATGCCGTGGTCCATTGGTACTTCTACTAGAAATATTAATGGACCACGGCATGCAAGCCCGGAAACCAAGAAGATTTGGAACAACCCGTGAAAGCTTACACACTTGGATATCAAACAATATTAAGGCAATGAGCCCCCTCTAGGCGACAACCAAGTCTTTCTATTAACAATTAAATTAATTATCCTGCAATATTTATTTATATAATTTTTTTTTTAATTTATAGCCTTATCCAAAGTAGTTGGAGAAAATGAGTCATATCTGATGAATCTTAATTTAAAATACATCTGTATTATTTTAACAAACATTTCGAAATAAAAAAATATTAATAACCAAATACAAATTAGTGGGCAATAATACTTAATTAATATTCTGATAGAATATTACAAAACATCTACACCTACAATAGAAGTACTAATTAAAATACTGCAGGTAAGAATTTTTAATTAAATTCGAAGTTATTATAAAAAGCGTTGGCTTTATTATAATTATAATTTAGATTATTATGCATATAGTGGACATTATACAAATGCCCATAAAAGATAGTAAGTGAAAGTAAGATGTCATAATTGTAAACATAATTATCCGTTCTAAAGAATGAATTTTAATTATAATCTAATTTGATACATGAATTATTTTCAAATCTTCTTATATTTTTTTGTTATATATTATAATTATTCTTACATAGCTTGAGGTTTCAAGCAAAAACATATTTTCTAATTATACATTTAACAACGTTAACACCTGTCGGAGTTCGTAAAACTTCATAGGTAAAGTCCTACCGTGTTCTAACAGACAGAGAGAATAGGCTGTTTATCAAATTCAGCACACATTGAAAATAATCCAATAGTTTTTCCAAATTTGTCGCTAGAAACATTGCTCGGACTTAGACTGGCTGCCGTGCGGTTACGAAGATGGAAATGACGTCACTGCGGGCTCGCCTTCGAGGTCACAAGATGGATTTCTAAATTAGAACCGGGGCTATTTTTCTTGCTTGTTCGTCTGCTTGTTTTCAGCAAGAACCAATCAGGAAACAGTATCTTGTCACGTGTGCGACATGGACAAACGCCCACAAACAAACACTGCGCAATAGTGAATGTTCTGTTCAGAGACAATGTCTACTTTTGTTATAACCTTTAAACTATCACTGCGCTCGCGTCAAACCCATTTAAAAAGCAAATACATGCATCGTAAGAAACGAACACATAAAATCTATCACAAAAACCAGAGCTTGAAAACTAGCAGTCAAATCTGGCAGGGAATCTAGCGACAAAACTAGCCTCGTCTGCAGCGGTCTTAAACTATCATAACAGCTATATGAATCTCTTATTTAAATACCTACGTCGAAGAAGTAACGTCAAATCTACAAAAACAATTACCATAAACCCTCAAGTGTTTGAACATGTCGCGAGCCTATAATATAGCAGGCGCAAAACTAACGGCTAGTGACTGACCGCAAACCGACATAACAACACAATGTTTTATTGGTTGGCTAGTTAAGCCTAAATGCCGCTGTGTACATTACTTATACTTATATTGTTTATAGTCATATTTTTATGACGATGGGTCATTAAACTGTAAAGATGTTCTCTAATATTTATTTTATTTTTTAGTTTTTGCTACTTATGTTAAATATTTAAATCTGATTGCAGAACGCATCTTCTGTGCGTATTATACGGAGTGTTCTGTGTTTCGTCGTAATGTTTCTTGGCGCAAAGTTTAAACATCTTAACTATTCCTCCGCGGTACAATCTCTCACTGCGATAGTGTGTGTGTATCAGCCTCGGATCTATAATTTTTTCGAACCGGGGCAGAAACTTGATAATGGCGCCCCTTTTCTCCAGCGTTTGAGATAAATTATAAATACATAATGGTTGGTATTTTTCGTGAACGGGATAATAAGAACCCTTTAATAATAATTTTGCACTCTTTATTAGTGGCCCGGTCCGGCTTCGCACGAATTTGTAAATTTCCGTCATTTCTTCGTGGATATTACAAAATTAATGCGATGATATATAACCATCCTGAGGATCCATTCTAAATATTGGTGAGAAAGTCAGCATTGGTGAGAAAATTTTTAAAATCGGATGAGTAGTTTCGGAGATTACCCTCCGCATATACACAATCTCCCATATATACTTTCAATTTAAAAATCTATAAAGAATTAGATACGTAATATTGTTTGATTTTTAATCGACTTTCAAATGATCTTTTTGGTTCTAAAACAAACCGTTTTCCAGTTATTTCCAAGACCGTTGTGACCCCCTACAAATTTGTGAGAGAGACTATATTAATTTTAGGTAACACTTTAAATCAAATGCAAATATTTTAATCATTGATTAATATTTTTAAATAATAGATGAAAAAGTTTATGCTCACTGAACGTGAACTGACTAAAGTGCCAACTCAAAGAATTTCAAATTATTAATACGGATGTTTGTCCCTTTCAACTCAAAGTCTTTAAAATATTTACAATTACATTTCAATTTTTGTGTCTTATCTTGACATGTTTAATTTTTATTTAATAATTAGAAATAGCAATGTTGCTTTACAAAAAAAAAATGTATTTATAATGTTGGCGTACATTGGCATAAATTTGTAAGGTGCTATCACATGGTACGTAAAACCGTCAGAACACAAGCAGATTGAGTAAATCGGAAAAAGGACAGATTGGGTGTTGTTTTCAACCATATTATATTAGGATTTTGGCGTCCCCCAAAACTGCCACCCGAAGCGGATGCCCCGGTTTGCTCTCCTAGATCCGGGACTGGTGTGTATGTGTGAAGGGTGCGTGTGTGTGGGAAGGGTGTGCGTGCGGGACACACAACTACGATACAGCTATTGTCTTAGGCCATCCGCACAAGAGACAACGCGATAGCATTTAAAGTCACTAGTGCTGGGTTGCAGAAAGCATTGTCAAAAAATCTAATTTTAAAATTACCTTAGATTGTGACCACACATATTTCTGCTTTTTTTTCGAACTGTGTATAGTAATGCAAAATTAAGCTTTTTACAGAATGTCTAGGGATTTTATAAAAAGCCGACAAAACGTGAGCAGAAGAACGAGTATCTCGTTCTGACGCATTATTTTCAGTAAATATATTGGCAGAAAATATTTTTTTCTGCAACTAGGAGGTTCCCCAGATGCTGTTCAGTAATTTTCTGGCATTTTGTAGAATTTTGAATTTTTCCGTTTTTTTCTTTCAAGTGCCCCAGCGTCGTACCGCAACGCGCTAGACCCCTACTCCATTAAGCGGATTTGTAGAGGGAGACTCAGACTACACGAAAGAGAGCGTTTCTGCCACCAAGTGCTCCTTGACCATTTCTGTCACTATCTTGATAACTATAATGAGGCATTTAAATACTAATTATTTTATCAAATGTGTTATTTTGTCGGCAAGATTTTACACAGCGACTAGCATTTTTTTTATATTGACTTTCTTTAAAAAACGACAGAATTACTTTTTTGTGCATTACACAAATGTTGCTAATTTTTAATTTGTTTTCTGTTGAAAAATGACATGAGTCATTGTTTGTATAACATAAGTGATACTAAAAGGTAAACACGAATAATATGTTCACATATTTACATTTTAGAGTATGCTACTTGGCTTTGTTTATTACTAATCGTCACCAGGAGTGTGTTAGGGTACCAGAATTTGTATCAATAATTTAATTAGTGTAGGTAGTATATTTGAACAATTTTAAAATTCCGCAAAAAGTAAAAAAAACCACGGCTGTATGTAGACCTACAAGTGAATAGTGCGTCTACTAAGGCAGAAAGTTGACCTTTGCGACGTGTATGAACTTTGCTACAAGAGCGAAGCGAGGGTGGCAAACGGTAAATTTCATGATTTTTTTGTAATAAGAATATTGAAAATTAAATACTGACAAAAACATCGTAAATGTATATTGTGTGTTAGACGAAACTGTGTTTTGTTTACAATCATCGCGTAGGATTTATTTTCGACTCCAAGGGACGAAAACATTTTACTTTTGGTTTTTGCATGGGCGACTTCCATTTTATGGCATTTGCATGCATTAACCAACTTTCGCCCCCTAAAACAATTATTGGTGATGCACTTTCAATGTACATATTACAAAATATAATATATTCGTGGGAGAATTGAAGAGTGATTTCACTATAAATCAGCAGGTTAAGTAACTGGAATTTTCATTTGAAAGATACTCACTGGGCAGAAATGATTCACAGTACTAATAATATTATTATCAGTTCGGACATCTCTTGTGAACAGATGTACCTGTTACATTAATATAGAACAATAGCTGCCGAATTTATTTAAATGTTAATTCAGTATTCTCACTTATTATAATTATATATTAGATAAAAATCTGAATCGCAATTGTCTTTTCCAAATGAAAAATTAATAGACAAAGATTAATTACTTTGAACATCTTTAGACAATATCTAATTTTTATACGCTTTATATTAGTTTGGGTTGTAAATATGTATGTCCGTAACGGAATCTTTGAGCATAATTTTCACCAATTTCCCGAAGTCTGATTAATTTGAAACTTTGCATACGTATCAAGGACCGATGACAATGCAATAATTTGATAACAGTTTCCCATTATCCTTATTAGGACCCCCAGGATTAATAAATTCTTTTATAGATCCTCAAACTAAAAAGTGAAAAATAAAATATAGTTTAAAAAAAACTAAAAAACACGCTTTATATCGGACTAAAAAGTAAAAAATAATTGTTTTAAAATAAGCTTAAAAAGCGTGGGGCGCTTTGTTCCACATTTTCGTACATCGAGCGCCCAACGCTTTTTAAGCTTATTTTAAAACAATTATTTTTTACTTTTTAGTCCGATATAAAGCGTGTTTTTTAGTTTTTTTTAAACTATATTTTATTTAGTAAAAGGTTTAAAAAGAATTTTAAAGGTTTTGATTTTTTAAATTGGCTTGGATCAGACAAAAAGTGAAACGTTTCTCCTTCGATGAGAAGAAAGAGTAGGAGAATCGTTTCTACTCTCTCTCTCTCTTTGTCAAAGCGTCATATGCACTCATCATGCAATCGCAGTGCGTGCTGTGTGTATGTGTGTATATGTAATATTTTCTTTAGCCACGGTAACAAGTTCCACATAACTATTTCCAATTCCTAAAATAATAAAATCGTATACAAATGCTACAATCCAAGAAGTATCACTTCTAATGCGCGAGAGTCTCGCTCATATTTTTATACAGCGTGTCCCATTTTAATGTCCCACCCCGGATAACTTTTGTCAGTGACCTTGAATGAAAAATTGTTTGGTACAAAAGTTGTACAACTTGGAGGGGGACATTCGATGGCACTAATACTTTTGACCTTGGGTATAAGGTTCAAGGTCATTCAAGGTCAACTTTGTTTTTTTTAATGGAACGTCCTATTTTTGACATCGGCAATCGATTGCGCGTGAAAAAATATGAGACTTTTGTCTGAAACTTTTTTCGAGAACGGGCAAATTTTCTCAATTAATTTAGCCTTGAAAATTGAAAATTTTTGAATTTTCAACTCGAGAATGGTGAGATTTTCTTCAAAAACAATAGGGCTTTTCATATTTGCATACCAAACATTCCCCCAAAATTTGGTTTCAATCCGTTCATCCGTTTGACCTGTATAGTGTTCACAGACTAACCGAATAACCGACTAACAGACTAACAGACGCACAGAGTTTTGCCCGTTTCGAAAAAAGTTTCAGACAAAAGTCTCATATTTTTTCACGCGCAATCGATTGCCGATGTCAAAAATAGGACGTTCCATTAAAAAAAACAAAGTTGACCTTGAATGACCTTGAACCTTATACCCAAGGTCAAAAGTATTAGTGCCATCAAATGTCCCCCTCCAAGTTGTACAACTTTTGTACCAAACAATTTTTCATTCAAGGTCACTGACAAAAGTTATCCGGGGTGGGACATTAAAATGGGACACGCTGTATATATTCCAGGATGTAAGTAGTAATTTTTTTAATTTTTTGTAAATACTGGTAGATACACTTTTTCTAGTTTATAAATATCTATCACAACATCCATATCACAGATAGTAGGTTATATAATATATATAATAGGTAAGTAACATTACATTAAAATGAACGCTTGCGAGTTTTAACAATCACTTAAAAGACATAAGTGACTAATTTTCACTTAATTTTAAAAATTTTTGAAAGTTTAGTTTTGAACAAGATCACTTCTAATAGTAGGGCTGCGTTCAATTCTCATACGGTTAGAATGATATTTACCTTGTAAATGGTAGTACGACTACGTTTATTTTACTTTATGCAATTTTACATTAGTGTTTAATGTGTCATTTTATGACTACTATAAAGTATAAAAAGGAGTTATTTTATGGGCAGGTGTGCAAAAAAGAACTGTTTTGCTTCAATATCTGCAAATCCAAATCGTGAAGAAATCGACTAAGAGAATCATTAACATAATTAGCCATAATTATGTAAATTGATCACGAAAAATATTATTTTCTAGTATATTATCTGAAATAAGAGAACAATAATATATTCATAAAAAGTGCATCGTACTCGAATTAAGAAACGTTGCTCCTTTTACGGCAAGATCATGGACCTCCTACATGAACGGAATCCTTAATTTATCCATCAAATCATCGAGCATTATGTTATTTATGCATTGAACAAATAATAAAAAAATAATATTCGTATCATAACAAACGGTGGTTATACATGGAATACAAATGAGATGCAATGTTAAAACAAAATATGAACATCTGTTAAACAAAAGAGGATCTACTCAACATATTAAAAAATATAGTCGTGGCTCCTATTGTTTGAAATTTCATAACATTTCCAAGTATTGGCGAAATGCACGACACCCAGTAATTTCGTTCACACATAGAATCATAAATTACCAAATAAACTTTTAGTAAACCGTCTAAGGCTCGACTTCAAAGGTGTCATTTAAGTCCTATAGCCCCAAAATCTTGATTGATTTTAAACGTGCATCGAGACATGGCAATCATCAAAACAAATAGCAATCGGTCAATTGAATTTATAATGTTTTAATTTTTTTTTCCTATTTACATAAACTATTTTTATTGTGTTCCTATTTTGATAACTAATAATATTTTGTTCAATTGTAATGACACATTATAGGGCAAGTATATTTGTAAGTTGTGTATAATTTGTTCATACCAACGTCGCCTTGAAAATGAGTTGACTATATTAGACTGCTATCCTATTATCTTCTAATGTTGCCTTTTTATCACACGATTAGTGGCCTGGTTCGGCTTCGCCCGAATTTGTAGATTGCTATCGTTTATTCGTCGACTTATGTTGCAAAATTGGTCTCCACGAAATTATACCATATTTTGGCGAAACAAATTATTCTGCATTGAAATAATATGCTCAATCACATATCTATAAGTATACAATATATAAAACTCAAAACAGCACATTTCTGTTTCTGCACAAAAAAAGTAAAAGTGAAGGATTTGTGAATTTTAAACAACAGTATTTTTCTTTTTTATGAATTGGAATAATTTTAGTTTGACAGTTGTAAACTTGATTACAAAGTACTACGCCGCTTAAAATTGAATATTTACCTATATTATTTACATTTAGCATTGTATTCAAATATGATTTTTTTTTTGTCAAGCTGGCTTTATCCTTTGAAATATAATGTGACTGCAGTCTCGTTACAAATTTCAAATTTTATTTTTAGAATATTTTAATATTATATCAAAAATATATTCCATAAGCGATAGATACAACAATCTTAGTTGAAAATTTAAAAAATCAACTTACTCTGAGCAATATATTGAAGGTACTGAAAGAGATAAAGTCACACTCGGGGGGGGGGGGGGGTGACAAGAAAGAATCACAGATTACTTACAGATACCTACGTGAAATCCAGCTTGCATACTAAACTTCAGATTTCTACGAGAACGAGTAGTACGTACCCTAAAGGTTTTGATGATCGTAAGCGAGTTAGTTAATCAATCAGTGAGGAAATCAATGATATTTGCGTATTAATAACACCGTGACACGGCTCCAAAATGATATTTGGTGACTTCACCCCATCTTGAAAATTTCAGACTTGAAGTGTCATCAAGACCAAAGTTACGAGGGTTGCTAAATACTCCTCGAGAAAAGGAATGCTAGGCACCCAGACAGCCCCAAATATTTAGTCCATCTCTACACTGACACTCCCTGACAACGGCAAAGTAGTAAGTATTTTCCAGAAAAAGTTAAATAACGCATTTTGCATTTTAGCCGAAAAAATCATTCTGAAATATTAAATGTTATTGAAACTTATCAATAAAGATTCTAAAACGATGTGGTTTTAATACAATGGTACAATAGATATTCGTAGAGCGTTGCATTGTGTTATATGCATAATTGTTATTGATTAAACATTTCGGTATGTTAGCTATGTACTGCATTACAACTGAACATATGTACATACATGCATACCTGCTATACCGCTAATGAATATTGATTATTTAGTGTTCCTTCAAGATGTCTGGATAAATAATTATGTCTATAGTGAATGCACAAATCTAAATTTTTTATTTACAAATTTAGAAATCTTTACTGAAACTACTCATTTTTTAATTCAAGCTTTACATATTTCCATTTTTCTAAAAAAACGTTTTTATCAAAACGCCTATCGTTATTAATAACCGAGATACTAATTCAATTCTGTTTTATTACGTTCACGGACAAAAAACTCACAGATTCATTTATACAATCAGTTCACTACTAATGGTCGAAGATCCGGTTTTAGAAATATATACCCTCATCTGTTATTTGATGACAAAGATTATATGTTAGATAATATATACATTGATAAATCGCACATGGGTCGCCTAGCTAAATCGCGTACAGATGCTGTTAAATTAAATAAATTCTAATTAACTTTACTGGATCAATTTCCCCGATTTGTTAATCATAAAAATCAAACCTAAAATGAGAAAATATGACACAAGGAATTGGAATATACCATTGATTCTATACATAAGTATAGATCATCCACATAAACATACCTTGTAAATAGTTGTGTTCTGTGTACTTTGAGTTCATTTGTTTTGTAAACATTTTATCTGTGCCATATTCTCTCATCTTAGGCTCGATTTTTGTGATTAACAAATCGGGGAAGTTGATCCAAAAAAGTTAATTAGAATTTATTTAATTTAACAGCATCGGTACGTGATTTAGCTAAGCAACCCATGTGCGATTTATCAATGTATATATTATCTAACGTATAATCTTCGTTATAATCAAATAACAGATTAGAGCAGCGTTTCCAAAAAATTTTTGACCGCGACCCGGTACGAGGTTATAAACATTTTCGCGACTCATGAAATAAAAGAACATTTATTACAAAACAAATTTTATTTTTTAATAGATTTAAGTTATTTGTAGTTTGTACGCTTATTTCATGCACAAAAATTTCAAAATAATTACTTATAAATAAGAAAAATATATATAATTTGTTTTTGTTTTTACAATTTTTTTCGTGACCCGGCAACATTTTTCTACGAGCCTGTGAGCCGGGTCGCAACCGACATTTTGGGAAACGCTGGATTAGAGTATATAGTTCTAATGCTGGATCTCGCACTATAACAGATGTTAACTCATGGTGTCAACTCAAATGGGCATTCTTTGTTGACGCTAAACAATTTTTTCGAATTATGAATGGATTATTGTATAAATAGGCACAGACTTGATAATATTTTTTTTAAGAATTACTTGTCAATTCAACTAAGAAGAACACTTTCATCTCTTTGGAAATCGCTACAAAAATGTGACAAAAAAATGCGAAAAATATTTATACTGGCATTATAACAGTCAATTAACAGTACCTACGCTTAGTACTCATAATAATTATTATTAAATTAAAAAACCCGACGTTATATTGTTTCTTTAATTACTAAAAATCAATTAACAACAGATTGCGCATTTATGATGCTGTCATCTGTTATAGGTTCAAGAAAATGTTTTCGATTAATCAACAGCTTTTCAAAAACACCTTTAATGTTATTTGATTTTTAAATTCCACGTCGATATAGCTTTAATCAATTGAGTTGTTTATGTTGTAACGACTGACTTTGGAATGTCTTGGAAAATCTTTAATGAGACAGAACGTTAATTAATTTCTTTCAATCGAGATTTAGTACTCGATTAAGTACGTTATCTACGTACGGCTTTATAATAAGATGGTGATGACATGAAGAAACAATTTCCCTTAGATCTTTCGTACCTAACCTACAATTTTAAGGAACAACTGTGAATGACTTGGGCCGTTATAAAAAAGCAAACGTATATAGATTCAGTACCAATTTATACATCTACTATCAATTTGTTATTTAATAGATACGACACATTGATCTTGCGTTGCAAAACAAACATTGTCAAAACATATACTTTAAAAATGAGCGTAGATTGTGACGACATACATCTCTTCATCAGAAATGCATTGTATAATTTTCAATCAATATATTTTTCACATATTTTGATTAAAAAAATGGAAAATGTACAAAAACTGTATTAAATATACATTTCTTATAGAGAAATACTTGTGGTCACGATCCTAATGTCATGGTCAAATCGGATTTTCACTCAATGCTTTCTGCAACCCGGCATCAATGCATCATGGGTCATAGGCATGCAAAGCAGCTTTTTTATGGGAGGTAGTGCAAAAAATAATTAACTGACAACACTGTCCTACTGAAAACCGTGCAATAGAGTGAATGCAAATAATTGATCTAAGAATTATTTAACAATCATGTATTCTACAGTTAGTTTTGTTTTGTTTTACGAGTCGAACTCATCATTAGTGCGTCTCAAACAGCGATGTCCTTTCATGAAGCAAAACAAAACACTCTGCTTTCTCTGTTATTTTGCATATTTGTAAAAGTATTTCCACCTACAGTCCGCAGAAAACAGTTTTACTTTTCATATTATATGTTGTAAATTATAGTAAAAACTGCATAACATTTCCATAACATTAATAATTACGTACAATGCCTTTGAAACTGCGATGTTTTCTGAATAATAATCGTTTCTAATTTATTCTTTTTTAGAATTCTAAAACTAAATTATAAGCAGGTTTTCATTTTTCGGATGTTAAAATGCTAAAATAACTACGTATTCATTTTTATGTTGACAGACAAATAACAATATATTATTATTTTACTTTCTACAACAAATATTATGATATCTTAGATGACATAATTCTAAAATGTATACATTTTGTCATATTAATTATAATTGTATTCGCACAATTTTTGGTCAAGTAATTCTTATTTGATAGCTAATATTGATAATAGTCTACATGCTATTTTTAGATTTACCAAGTTATCTATAATCTTTACCAGCAACGACCAAAATAGTAATATTTTTATGCCACCATAACACAGAAAAAAATCGGCCAAGCTCAAGTCATACACTCACCAATTCAGGATTCCGTAGAGTATTTTTTCGTGCTGCTATATTGTAAGCTGAAAATTGTGGATATCTAAAAAATGTGTAAATTTTGGGATGTTTACAGTTTTACACACGTTAAAGATGTTTACAAACGTTAAAAATCATTCCAAAATATAAGAATTATTAGGCGCACTGTTCAGAAAACTATTTCCACTCAGTAAAAATGAATTAATTTAAATGTAATAAAAATTTTACAAAAACAAATTATACTTGAATATAACATAGACAAACATTAAATAGTGCACATTAGCATGTAAAAATATGTGAAATATGAAAATAATTCCTTTGTTCAGATGGCTTGCTTTTATTGCGAATTATGCTTTTTGTTTTAACATTTTCTTTCACATTGACTAAAAGTCATAAATTATTATACAAACACTTCACTTTTCTTTCATAATATTATTCATTAGGAAAAAAAAAACAGACTACAATTCCTTGCCATTTTCAGTTGAGATTTATAATGAAATACTAGCCGCGATTGAAATAAAAAAAATGTCTATACAACAGTAGTGGGGACTCCACCATATTACAGTCTTGCATCGTGGGGCTGCGCTCCGCTCAGCAGCGACACCAGTAGTGGAGTTATTGGCGCCATCGTAATACAGTATTATTTATTGAATACTAGCGGTCCCGCCCGGTATCACCCGGGTGCAAAAGAATGAATGGGGAAGGAAGGGACATGAGTACACACATTCATCTTAGTTTACCGAGATGAATGTGTCCAAATTTCATGATGATCGGAGTTACCGTTCAAAATTTTTTGTCGATAAAAAGCAGTGTATATATTTTTGTTTTAATTAATTAAATAAAATTAAAATAATTTTAAATGTAAGCCTTAGAAGAAAGCAATGTAAAAAATAAAAAAAAATAAATAAAAATATATTCACCCAACGTGGGGCTCGAACCCACGACCCTGATATTGACAGTTGCATGCGCTACCGATTGATCTACCTGAGGCTGTGTTCTATCATCACTAATATGAGTATATCTAGTTAGTCCATTTCACATGAATAGAAGCTTATTTTTGAGATACTTTTTGCAACATTTTTCATTTAAGCTCCGCTCCTAATGGTCGTAGCGTAATATTATATAGCCTATAGCCTTCCTCGGTAAATGGGCTATCTAACAAAAAAAAATTATTCAATTTGAACCAGTAGTTCCTGAGATTAGCGCCTTCAAACAAACAAACAAACTCTTCAGCTTTATATATTAGTATAGATTTATCGGATATCTGCAATTTTTAGTGTCATCTAAAATTAGTCGAAATTTGATTTTTTTTAATTTATGGAATAAATATTTAAACTCCTTGGGGAACGAATTTTCAAAAATCTGTTCTTAGTGCTGACCGTCGTTATATAAGGAATTTCTGTGCAAAATTTCATGCTTCTAGATCCACCGGTTTAGGCTGTGCGTTGTATACCAGTCAGTCAGTGTTAGAATTTTATTGAGTAGGTATATAAGATCCTTCTCTTGTGTTCTACATTTTTAAAGTAGCGAGATATGCGACTTTGATAAATGTTTTTATAATTTTATATTACCTACAATATCTGAAATTTATTTTATAAATAATATACAAGTTAATTACCTTAACACCGATGTTGCTGTAACGTAGGTACCACCTACAAAGCGCACCCTAGTAGATGCGCCTCAAAAAAAAATATATTTTAGGCAGACACTCTAATACATTAGTGTTCATAAATTTATATAACAATTAATGCACGTTAAGTTTGAATTCCAATTAAAAATATAACAATTAACAAGGAAGAAATTGTAGTGTATTATTAGAATATTATTAAACCTTCTAGATCAACTAAGATAAACCAAATTACAAATAGTACACATCGTGGTAGGATTTCAATACAAGTAGGTAATAATGAAGAAAAAAACAATTGTATGTGCACGCTGCAATGCCTCATGTAATAAACCGTTATTATTTTATATCATTAAATTAATCAAAAATTGCACTGCATAATATTATTCAAGTTTACGCCTACCCACGTATGTATTATTATTTATTTTGATTAACACTTTCTATTCAATTTTTATTTAGTTTTTGATAGGTATAGATTATAAATTATAGACGCTTAAGCCGGCATACACAAACCGACGGGTACGAGCTCGGGTTCCTGGATGCACTAATTCTCAAAAAACGTTGGGAAGCAAACTACATTCCGCGGCGTTTCCCCTGAGGGATATTTGATTTTAATTGAAGGGAAACTTCTTATGCGAGTTTGCGTTTGCGTTTATACACATCAATGAAGTTTGCCTTCCCCCGTAAACTTACGTGATGAAGCTCACACGTTTTTTTTCACATACACGTTCTTGAATTACTTCAAATTTATTTTTTGTTTAACGAAATATGAACAATGAAGACTGTTCACGAACAAACAATGCGATTAAAAAAATCTATTTTTTCAGTTTGAAATTGGAATAACAAACACATCTATCAAAAATGGATTAATAATTGATATATACTGCTGTAGTGTGATCTTGACACATTTTACTGATACACGCATAATTCGAAATAAAAAGAATGCAATATGACCAGGTCAAGGCGTCATATAATTTTTTGAATGAGAATTAATTTTATGTGTAAAATGGTACGACAACATAATATGATCGTCAGCGCCGGAAACCAATTTATAACTTCTTGCTATCGACTGTTCATACAATTGAAGTTTTAATATTCTTACACATGTCTTGTGGCCCGGTTCGGCTTCGCCCGACTTTGTAGATTGTAATAATTAAGGCTGATACACATCACATAGATTGCCACAGTTTCTTTGTCGACCTAAGTTGCAAAATTAGCCTCCACCAAAACCGCTTTTATTTTAACGCGATAATATATAGCCTTGGTCCATTCTGAAGGTCCATTCAAAGTATTGGTGAAAAAATTGTGGAGTCGAATGAGTAGTTTCGGAGATTTCCTTCTACATCCAAACTTATAAACTTGACCTTTCTATAATATTAGTATTTAGTATAGATATAACGTACTTCATTGGACAAAACCATAAAATGTCAATAAATCAAATTATAATATAGAATAGTTTAACAAAAATAATGAGACTTTAGCTGAACTTATTTTGCTAATGCTAACCGAAATTAAAGTTGCATATCTAAGAAAGTTGTAACAATAAATTAAGTAAAAATCTTACTGTCAGGTTTGAAATTTGATCATGTATTTCGTTTTCCATCAATGCATCAAGTCTCGATAAACTTCAAGACATCGACTGAAATTGAAGAAGCTACTTGCAACGTAGCAAGAATTGTTAACAGAATAGGATCCAATATCAATGATCACATTATCATGCATTATTATAAGCCACGTTCGTTATAATTCACACCTACTCTAGTGCGCAAGAATCGGAGAACAGCTGT
Source organism: Xanthostigma xanthostigma (assembly GCA_963575645.1). Lineage (NCBI taxonomy): Eukaryota > Metazoa > Arthropoda > Insecta > Raphidioptera > Raphidiidae > Xanthostigma > Xanthostigma xanthostigma. The sequence continues at coordinate 19,877,043 of OY754467.1, forward strand.
TATTTTAATATAATTGACAGAGAAAGTACCTTTATGAGTCATATAATAAGCTGGACAGTAACGTATACTTTATAGATAACTATAATTACTTTATTCCACTTATAGCATATGTCCACCCTATAAAGTTTATTTTTTAATAATGATAATATTAAAAGTGCCAAACTCTACTTATGTTCGAAATTTCAAAGCTTTAGATCAATTGGAAGTACTCTAGATTTATGATGATCTATCAGTCAGTGAGTCAGGGAGTGCCGAAAATGTGAATTTTTGGACACTCGAATCTTGGAAACTATTCCATCTCGTCATATAAAATTTGGAATACTGCTTCTTTTTGGTAACCTGCCAAAAATTCAGTACTGTAACGTATCTAGCTTCGGAGACAGAGAGGAAGATCAAAGAGGGCTCGTGTAATTATTGCGCGGTCGGTTTTGTTGTGAGAACTTGACCGCCGCACTCCCTGCAATTAGATATTACATGAACAAAAATTTATATCTTGTTTGACAAGACTTTATTTAGATGCAACAAAAATCATTCTATTAAAATTCAAACTAAACATGAATACGATCAGACAACCATTAATCTATTTTAATTTGAAATCTATTCTCGTTTACCACAATAAATTAAGGTGTTGACCGCAATAACTTGCTTCTAGTTTTCATGTGGCTCACGTTTTGCATGTCTAGAATTAGACATGCTAAACGACAACCTGGACGATATTTCTCATCAGTCAAATCGCCAAGATTTGCATTTGGATATCTGAAATTTATTACTACTCAACAAGTGTTCTATATTCTGTTTCATATAATTAAAAATCGATTTTTGTAATACAGATTTTAATCGTTACCATTCTCGTGCTATTCAGAGCAGCGCATTATAGTAATGGGGTGATTCCATATATTTTTTTTGCTGGAATTTATATTACAAATAGATTATGAAATAATTTTTCGGAAGTTTGTTTTATAATACTTTTTTTTAGAAAATAGATAATTATGTATTTTCAAAGAAATTTTAATATATTAGAAAATTTCGCCGCCACCGAAATGTATAATTCTCATATACATATTCTATAGAGTATAGATAAAAATGTGTGACGCTTCTACGACCTAATAGCGCTTAATATATACATATTTCTTTTTATTACTCATGCGAGAAAAGTGGTATCTTTACGCATGCTGTTACGGTTGAAAAGTAGCATTTTCATTTGCGTGCGGAAACTTTATTTGTCGCACTGAAATTATTGTTTGCCGCACGCAAATTCAAAGAAAAAACAAAATAATAACGGTGTTAATGTCAACGAAACAGTCATTTGAAGCAGATTTGAGGTTAAAATTTTCGATTATGGACTTTCATTCTTGACAATTTTAACTGAATTTTCTACTTTTTAATGATTTAATTTTAATTTTTATTACTTCTAATTTCTTTTCTTAATTCGTAATAAAATTTTAATTTTAATTTAATTCGTAATAAAAAATAGTATGTGCAACTCGTGCGGCATTGTCGCACTAGTTGCACAATATACTATTAGTTCTCATTTGCTATTAAGAGAAAAGATATAACAACTAAACAGTTGGTTTACATTAGCTGTTATGAGAAACAATACGCACTGTTCAAAATTATCAAATTTTGATACGCGGGGCGACCCTAATGTAAGTGTATGTAAGTCAATTTACAGTATTAGTTTTTAAATAAAAATGTATCTCAATCACCGTTACACTAAATACTATTTACTCCTGGTATCAAAAAAAGACGGCCAAGCGCGAGTAGAACTCGCGCTCTGAGGCTTCCGTACTGTTATTTCATAAAAATTAAATTTGTCATGTAATAATTCTATACAGAATCAGTTTATAATTTTCGGCATTTTTTTCTTTACTTGTGCTATGCAACCTTTTTCCGCGCCATACAAGATTTTAGGTTAACGGGAAACATTAAATGTTTTGAAAAATGAGTAAGTATATAAAAAAACATTTTTTTTGTTATGTAACTACAGATTTACGGTTTTCCTTTATTTGTGCTATAGGAATAGGATATTGCTTCTTGCCGAATTTCATGATTCTAGGTCAACGGGAAGTACTCTGTAGGTTTTGATTCCCTTGCGAGTGTCTAAATATGCGGCATAAACGGCTGTATCTTTTGATTGCGTTGACTTAGAAGTTTAAATTTTCACAGCTCCAAGGAGTTACAGACCTGAATATTTGACATTAATTTCAACTTGATACCTCCACGCGCTCCTGAGATAAAGGGTCTTGACAGACAGACGGACAACGAAGTGATCCTATACGGGTTCCTTTTTTCCTTTTGAAGTACGGAACCCTAAAAATGATAAAAAATTGGTTGTCTGTAAACTCGGTTTACGGACGATAGTTTTACGTGATAACGTATTCCGTAATACTTGACCTAAATTCTACATATAATAATTATAATAATTCGAATCTATGATATTGCATCTTTCGCTTCAAATTTAGGTTTATTTATTTAAATTACTCACCATATAATATAATTGTTTTTTTTAACTTTCTTTCGTATTTATTTTAAGTCTCAAAGATTAGCTGTCATAATATTTATAAAACAATTGTTTCACTGTTTATAATATAAAATTCCAAAACCTACTTACAATATTTAAGTATTTTCATACGTCAAAAAATTGATTTTTATAATGATAAAATTTGTAAGAAAACGATTTTTTCGAGAGATGAGACTTAGCTAAAACGATTTTTTGCCCCCCAAAATCCCTTTTCAGTAAATTTCATCCAAATCGTTAGGGCCGTTTTCGAGAAAAGCACGCACAGGGTCAGGCGGAACGTTACGCGTTACGAACGTTAGGAACATTACGTTAGGAACGTTACACTTTTTCGTGCATGCAGCCGGTGTTTTATCAATTTATAAGATTGGTGATTCATCAATTTATAAGACGTTATCACGTCAAAAAAACTAATCTAACCGATCAAATAATCGACTTCGTACATTTCTTTGAACTAAACGGATCATAGAACATAGAAGTCCTTGATCACTTTCTATGAAGACACAGAACTGTTTATGTTGGTGGCTTTGTGGAACAATCAGTGGTACGCTACCTGAGTGACTTTTAGCCTCATTGCAACTTTTTTCCTGCTCCCTCACCATCGTCATCGTCAATACTATACTAGATCAATTACACGACAAAAATACTTAAAAACCACTAATTAAAAACTTCTACAACAATCATATTTTCAATACCAAATATATTTTTTGTTAGTTAACCTAAATATGTTAAAGGTTTCACTCAAAATTATAACTTTCATCACCTTAATGTTAGATATACATATAGAAAATCATGGTCATCTGCTCTCAAATAAGAAAACCAAAACATAGCAGACTAATTAATGTTTCATTTTATTTACGTGTACTTAGCGGCCTGTTAGTCAAATAATAATTACTTTCGCATACACATACATTGATAGTGCAACTGATATAAATATGTATGGATAGAGCATAGGCATTTCGTCCCTTTACGACGCGACGCTTCAAACTACCTTAGAAGCGGCAAAACATGGCAGTATATACACCTATAATAATTGATTAGTAATTACTATATATGAAGCATTGTCTATTTACTCAATGTGCGGTGAGCGAAGGCAACAAAGCGTATCGAAAATACTTATATCTGCGTCTCTTTTTACCCACGACGGAACGACGAAGGTATATGCGTTTACCCCGAGAGATTGTTTGTTTGTTCGCCATTTATCTGGAAAACGGTTTGACCAATTCAGATGCGGTTTTCTGCAAAGGGTTTGTAAGTCATCTGCAATGGTTCTTAGATAGATATTACGCGCTGCAGTGCTCAAAAAATTAATCGCAAAAACCATAACAAACATGCTACGCACGAACAGATCTAACAAGCGTCCGTTACTAGTGCTTTTTACAGCGATACATTTGGGCATTTCTGTAGCCACAAATCAAAGAGCCATCACCCGCTATCCATATTTATTTTGGAGATCTGTGGATAGTGCACGTTATTATTATAAATATGTAACCTTAAGGCTGCCCTGCATGCATGCGTACCGCTCTCTTTAAACTAATTAAAATTTATTTTTAATAACTTTTAAGTTATAAAACGCTGCCAGTCAAAAGAGCACATTCGTGTACCTTATTATATTTTATACACTTGAATGATTTAACTACGAGTAAATGCAACTTGGGTACTCGGAAACAAACACCTTTCTGCACTATCCCCTATAAAATTGCTGCTTTACATGCATGCATTCATCCATTTAAATTGATTCATTACACCACTAGTGCTGTAAAGTAAGACAAAATTAGAACTGACGCTTGCTCAAAACTCAAAAGTGTGCTGTCAAAGATTTGAAAAATTTGTGAAAACCAACTATTTTAAAGGAGTTACGTGCAAAAAATATAGTAGGTATATATCAGACGGAAGGACTTTATGACTCGTGAACTTGTTTCTTGTTTCTCGTTTTTAATATAATCTCACACTTGTGAATAATATAATTCATTCCACCCTAGATAATATATAAACTAGATAATAATGTACTGAATTCATGTTAATGAATTCAATTAATGGGCATTTGTCAAAAGTCTAAATATATTCTTGCCTAATCCAAAATAATAAAGCACAACAATTGGAAAGACAATTGAATAAAAAAACAGTGATGTTGCAGACGTCTGAATCCGAAACCGCGGAGCATTCCAGACATTTTTGACATCTGCATCCGGAACGGTCGTTGCAGAAATTTTGCGGATGCAGACGTACAGCAAGTCATGATAAACTTATCGGGAATTTATTGACGCGTGATTTGACCAGGCAAAAAATTCGAGTTATAGAGTTTTCGACTTATGAAGGATTTCGACTTAGGCGGATTTTGTAAGGAAATATTCGACTTGTAGAGGTTAAGATTCATTCTAACTAATTTTAATAATCGAGTTGTAAAGGTTGTCAAATCAAACATCACTATGTTCAAGATGCAGAGGTCAATTTATTTTTTTCGAGTTATGGAGGGAAAATATGTACCGAAATTGCTTGTAGGGACTCACTGATTATTTCGACCTATAGAGGGTTGAAATTTTGAGTAACGAGGTTTTGGGGATTGAAGGGAAATTGGAGCAAAAAATGTTTTCGAGTTATGGAGGTTTTCGACTTATCGAGGTTCGATTTAAAGAGATTCTACTGTATTATGAACCGCTTTACTCCTGAAAATTGTTTAAACACACTACTTAATCCATTCTGAAATCATTATGTAAAGAAAACAATTAGTTTTTTAATAAATGATATTTAAATTACAATACCTAAAGCAGCCCCTAGACGATCAATATATTGCACAATATATTGCACAATAATCGATATTGTACAATAATATTGAACGTATGTAGATCATATTGAAAGATTGCGCAATATATTGAGTCAATCAAAAAGAGTTTGATTTTTATTGTGCAATCTAGTAAATATTGCATCGTCTGCGGGCAATATTGTGCAATACTGGTTCAGTTGTGTGTTAACAGTGATAAAGGTAACATCTATAATGGCTACAAAGGGAAAAGATCTCGCATTATAGTATCTCTTTTTTGAATTTCAAGCGTAACCATTCTCAAGAGTTCATCAAATAATGTACTATCTAGTCGCAAAAAGTTTTGAAAATCACTTGGTTCACTAATTCTCAGTTCACTTAACAGATTTTCATGAGTGTACTTATTTCTTTCTTTAAACCATTCCTTCATCCACCTACGCTTCCTTTTCTCTCTTTTTTTTTGCAGCTATAACTAATGCAATGGCCACACAACTTGCTGTCTTCTTATTATTCCACATGTTGACTGCACAAGTATCAGCCGTGAACTAATTTATTGTGCAATAATATTGCATCGTGTGGGTTGGCCAACTTATTCTATTGCACAAAATATTGTACAATATATTGACGTAAATATTGATCGTCTAGGGGCACCTTTAGATCTTTACGCATTTATTGTTAAAAATATTATAATTCTTATTATTTCCACATCCGCATCTGCTGATGTGAATGTCAAGAAATCAACAACTGTAACATTCCTGCACCAAACGCTATTTAATCGGTAAAAATCATATAAAATATTACAATGAGGTCACTTTATTCTGTTGTTACAATAAACTAAGTGTTATGTATTGTTGTCTCATTTGCGGGTCAGTTGTCACAAGGAAGTTAGACTGTGAAACACACCCACCAGTAAAGTATTTAATTACTTCATTGGCGAGTGCTTTTGCAATACTTCAAACAAATAAACTATCTTATCTCCGTAGTAAATTCTTTAGCTACTATATCACCTTTTGTTATAGAAGTCTTTAGATAATAAATCATGCATATTAATCTATTTAACTTGAATGCAAGGTCAATATTTGCTAGAAAAGGAAAACGAGAAACACATAAATAATAATAACATACATGACTGCGTCTGAACAGCGCGTTTAATTCACTACCGTGTCCCCAAACCCTTAATAATAGCTAGCGACCCGGTCCGGCTTCGGTCGTGTGCAAATTAAATATATATATATCACACCAACACCCCCCCCCCCACCAGAAACCCATCTCCTGCGGGAAACAATCATTTTAAATTAGTATGTTTTACAATCTATACCAATATTAAAATATTAAAGTTAAACAAAAATAATACGATTTCATTAAACGGATGGTAATATATCTTTCAGTTGCAATTTAAACTCATATGAACAACAGAGACAAGTATAGTAGCCGTTGGCATCGTAAATCGTCCACATGTAATTTTAATATGGCCGAACTGAACTGTCAAAAATATTATAAATATGCCTATTATGATGTGAAAATCATCTATTTTATAGGAGGTACGTGCAAAAACTGTACATGTATGTATCTCGATTGTAATGCTATTTTGACTCGTGTGACTTAGTATCTCGTTATGAACACTGTCACATCTCAGATATAAAATAATGCATTACAATCTGGATACATAAAAAACTATTATACTTTATGTTTTCGTATTATTTTCATGCCCAGCAGAGTAGTGATGTGTCGCTCCTGAGCGAGTCGTTCATAATGAACAACTCCTTTCTCGGAGCGGAGCGAGTAGCTCTTTTTTTTTGTAAATGACTCACTCCAAGCGCCATTGCTCTGTGATGAGCTATTCTGTACTGTTGCATTCGCACATTTGCAGAGCGCACACAGCACAGGACACAGAGACACTAGTGAACTTTGCACGTATGGAGTTATCTTTGCTGAGTCGTTTAATGTTGAATGACACACTGTTTACAGTGACTTAAACCATTCACATTGACGTCGTTGACAAAGATAATATTGTAACAATAAACTTTATTATTGTTAAGCTTTTATTATACTTTATAGTTTATCCGAAATACGAATAATATAAGATCAGAATCATATTAAAATGAGCTCAGAGCTGAGTGCGCTGTGCAATGCTTCGTGACTCCTGAGCATGCATGATGACAGTTCACACCTCTGCAATCTGCACTCTTGTGTAGTGCGTACTGTCTAGTGTCACTCCTTTGAGCGACTCCCTCTGAGTGACTCCCTCTGAGTGACTCCTGGAGTCAGCTCCCAATAAAGAGTCATGTGGACACTATACAGAGTACTATAATACATAGATGTTTTTATTTGGCAATTATTGACAAGGCGCGTTATAAAATGATTGTATAATAATTGTACCCACATGTTGCGCTCAGATTGCTCAGATTATACATCCGGCCTCGAATATTATGTAGATAACTTTCGTATATCCTTGAAAAGTGGAGCAGTAGGTACTAGGGTTTCGTTCTGCCGTATTTCTATAGGCGTGTTTGATATACGTATTATGGCGATATTCTGTATGATCAATTTTAAAATTGACAGCACTGTTAAATTTCTGTCTCACTTTATGTGATATTATATGTGTCAGAAAGTGTCAAAAATTAACAGCACTGTAAATTCTTACATTGATTATACAGAATAGCACTATTAGAGAAGTGTAGGTGTAGGTTGTGAAATTTATACTGAAAAGTATACGTTGTTAGGTTTACCAAAGGTGTAATTCGTTCTGGAAATTGTTAATTTCAGACATTTATCACGTAAACTAGACACGCGGCAGAGTGTCAAGCCAAGTTCGACAAAGAAAAAATATTTTTAACAAAAAAATTGAACCGACTTCACACTAAAAAGTAAAAAATAATTGCGTATTGAAATGTTTTGGAGTCGGTGTCAGCCAAAATGAAATCTATTCCGAGAACTACACCGACTACAAAACATTTCAATACGCAATTATTTTTTACTTTTTAGTGTGAAGTCGGTTCAATTTTTTTGTTAAAAATATTTTATTTTTCTCTTTTTAGTGTTAAAAAACTAAAAATCGGTGAACATACATAAAAAACATTATGCGTTTCTTTGAAATTCGAGAGTTTCCCTCGATTTCTCCGGATTCCACCATCAGATCCTGACTTGGTTCCGATGGGACCACCTCTGAGGTGCACTCTTTCGAATAAAAAAAATATTTTGAAAATCGGTCCATAATTGACGGAGAAATCGGTGAACATACATAAAAAAAAAAAATATATAGACGAACACAGAACCTCCTCCTTTTTGTTGAAGTCGGTTAAAAAGGAAGCAGTAGCCGTGTATTATATTACACGAACCATTTGGAATCACTTTTGACCCCTTAAGAACTCAATTTTTTTTAACATAAACACATGTTTGGTTTATTTATTAAAATCCCTTAGATTAACTGGAACCGCAAACATAAATACCGCTCAAACGGTTAGTGAGATATTAACGTCTAAAAATCGGCATTTTTATCGCTGACTGACTGATTCATTAACTCATTGACATATAGATAAAAAAACCTAACCCACTTCCAGATGACCTAAAAAGTTGAAATTTAGCATCCAGCTAGGTAATTGTGTGTATACAAAGGAAAAAATCAGAAAACAGTGAATTTTTAAGATTTGAAATATTTTCCAACCAACAGATTTTTATTAGCTCCTTTCGAAAAAGAAAACTCTACATGAGAAAACATTAACTTTACAAATCACTTTTGAATGACAAATAATAATAAATTCTCTACAAATATCCCACAAAAAAACATAAATGTGAAAAAGGGAGCCAAATTTAATATTGAGAATATGCGTGGTTCTCGACTTCGCCGACAAAAAATTTGTGATCTAAAAGGGTGTCAAGTTTTCACTTGACAAGTTTTCGTGTTTTATATTATGACTTATACCTAAACTTCATGTTTATATGTGTGAAAACTTGTCACCCTTTTAGATCTCAAATATTTTTGTCGGCGAAGTCGACACGCATATTCTTAATATTGAACTTGGCTTTCTTTTTCACATTTATTTTTTACATTACGCTTCCTTTCTTAAGAGTCGAGATTCCGTTTGCATAGTGCCTTCAAACGAGCACGGTTTTGTAATGCAACATTTAACTTACACAAGTGTGATTTATAAACGTCAGTCGTCTTCGAATCGAACAAGAAATTTCGAAGCGCTCAATTTATTGAATAATGAAAATTTGTATTAGACTAAAAATGCTAAGTTGTATTTTTATTGAAATTTAATTAAAATTTTTCAATAATATATCAAAATTAATCTTAAAATGTTTAATAATAAGTACTGAAGAATTTTAAAAAGAATTTGATGCAGATGTTGGATAGACATTTAGACAATAATATTGCAATTAGAAAAAAATATTGTTTTGAGGGGTGTAGTAAAGGCTTACATTTTTAATTTTGACCAAAACAGACTCAATTTCAAATAACTAAACCACACTGTCTGTAATAACAAATAGGTACACAATATTGTCGGAAAGGTTTGGCACTGCGACCCGAGTTTTTATTATTATTATTATTAGTAGATGATAATGGTATTAAAAGACGATTTTAAAAGGAATATGATGTACCGGTTTGAATAATATAAATGCATAATGCAATTACGACAGGTTTGAAACCTTCGAGCAACGGAAATTCATCGCCATTATCGATACACAAGTAAAATAAATAGCTCTTTCAACAACTTGATTTACTTTATAACATGAAACGCTAGAATATTATATTAATATATGAACTAGATGGGCCTGGTGCAAAACTTTTTTGCTGGCGACTTAACACAGTCTTCAAAGATCAATGTTTTTGGCACAGGCTGTCGCCAAAAAATTTTTTGCCAACACAAAACTTTTTTACACGTGCTTTCGGGTTAGTTTTCAAAGATTCGTGTGTTTTTATACAGGCTCGCGGCGCAACTTACCGTTATTTATTTACAAAAAAATATTTTTGCATTTGTTTTTGACATAGTTTTCAAAGGTTAGCGTGTTTTGATACACGTCTGCCAAATTACCATAACAGGTGTACGCGAAACATTTTTCAATGTGTTTTTAGAATAGTTTTCCAAAATCGATGTGTTTTGATATTGTAATGTAGTTGTACTCGGCTCTTCGAGCCTCGTAATATTAATTCAAGTACAAAATTCGGGCCTGCGGCCCTCATAATTATCGTATTTCTGAAACAAAACATTTTTGGCGTAATTTTCAAAGGTTGGTGAACATTGACATACTACGCCTGCCCAATTGCCATAACTGTCGTAAGCAAAACTTTTTTGAATGTGTCTGAAGAATAGTTTCCCAAGATAGATGTGTTTTGAAACTGATTTAAGAAATCTCCCAACAGGTCCTCCCCTTTTCACTGCGCAAAAAAAAAACGCCATTGCATCGACACGACCCCGTAATTGTATTTTAGAACAATCCCCCAAAAGGCCCTTTCCTTTCCACTCTGCAAAAAGAAAACGCCATCGCATCGACACGACCCCGTAATTTTTTACGACCCCATAATTGTTTTTTAAATACATTCCCCAAATGGCCCTCCCCTTTCCCCCTGCGCGAAAAGAACGCCATCGAATCGACACGACCCCGTAATTGTTTTTTAAAGAAATCCCCCAAAGGACCCTCTCCTTTTCACTGCACAAAAAGAAAACGCCATCGCATCGACACGACCCCGTAATTGTTTTTTAAAGAAATCCCCCAAAGGGCCCTTCCCTATTCACTGCGCAAAAAGAACGGCATCGCACCGACACGACACCGTATTTTTTACGACCCCGGTTTTTGATGCTAATTGCTAACAGTCAACAGACGCGCGCAATTGTTTATATGTCCTAATACCTCCATAGTAGGTCTTTGTCATCTATTTTAATATCTTGGCCAAGTTGAATAGTACAATAATCTATCCTTTTTGCAACAAAATCGAACGATCATATTCTTTTCGATCTAAGACCGAATTTTATGCTTAATACGGTTTTCATCATCATATATCTATTAACTGGGAACGTTCGTCCGATCTCGTAGCGCCCTGTCTCGCCTCGCCAGCGCTCCGTATAAAGTCGATTATTCAACCGCGAGTCAAAGGAACCGTGCGGCGAGTGCGAGTGCACTCACTACGCACTCGTCACCTCGTGCGAATTTAAATGTATTTAAGTTATCATTTCTGTTGGTTAAACTCAGTTAAACATTAAACAGTTTTGCATGTGTTTTTGCAATATTCCTCAAAGGTTGGTGTGCTTTGATATACACCTGCCCAATTGCCACAACTGTCGTAGGCAAAACTTCTTTGAATGTGGCTTAAGGGGTTATACGCAGTTAGAAATTAAAAATACATATTTTTTTTATTATATTTTCGGAATGTACATATATTTGAGCATATTCTCTGAAAAATTCAAATCGACCCGGCAAATATTCTTGGAGATACACGCATTTTTGTAAGAACGTTCGGAGCGTCTTAAAGTAGGCACCGTAAAGGCCAGAGTAGTAGTTATGGCGCGCAATACTTGGGTTGACGTTGACCCTTTTCATTGTATTTGCAACAACAACTCGGAATATTAGAAGCTGCTGATGATAAAAAAAATTAACGATGTGCGGACGTCTTTGAATACTTTATTTTTTTTGAAGGACCTCCGGGAGACCGCCTACGAAATATAGCTTAAAGTTACCACTACATTTATTAATACTTCTTGTATTTGTCAAAAAAAAACCCTCTCCAGAAAAATCGTAAAAAACGGCTTTTTTTGGACTTCCAACTGCGTATAACCCCCTAAGAATAATTTTCCAAGATAGATGTGTTTTGAAACGGATTAAAGAAATCTCCCAAAAGGCCCTCCTCTTTTCATTGCGCAAAAAGAAAACGCCATCGCATCGACACGACCCCATAAGTAATTGTATTTAAAAAAAAACCACAAAAGACCCTCCCCCTTTCCCTGCGCAAAAAAAAACGCCTTCGCATCGGCAGGAACCCGTAATTGTTTTTAAAAAAGTGCCCCAAAAGGCCCTCCCCTTTTCAATGTGCAAAAAGTAAACGCCATCGCATCGACACGACCCCGTTATTGCTTTTTAAAGAAATCCCTCCAAAGACCCTTCCCCTTTCACTGCACAAAAAGAACGCAATCGCATCGACACGACCCCGTAATTGCTTTTTAAACGTGTTTTTTTGACGTGTTAGCAAGGATTTTAACATACAGTATTAATTTGTACCCGAAGTACTGATACAGATTGCAGTCGACATTTTTGCGACCACTGTTTTTTCTTTGACGTAATGAAAAGAAACAGATATTTTGGAAAGCGTATCCACAATCCATCTCTAAGATAGAGATCAATGGTTTTATATAGTCAATGACTTTATAAAACCTCTTAGAATCTATCCTCCAAAGAAATGTCAAATTTTGTTAAAAAATTGAATATAATTTTATTATACAATCTGAATATTATGTATTTTAGAGCGATGACACACACAGCGGTTTCTGCCGAGACGGCCGCCGACTCGGCCAAATTTAGCACACTGACATACACAGCGGTTGAGAGTCGGCAGTCGTATCAAAACAGTTGCAATTATGGATATAGAATATCAACGTGTAATAATATTGTACCTACTTTTATCGTCGATGGAAGAAAAGAAAAACAAAAAATCGGAAGATGGGTACATCCCATTGTGGAATATGTCCGTGATTTCCTCCCAGCACTTTTTCCTTTTTAATCTATCACTGTAGTCGGACTGTTTCGAGTTTCTATTTCTCTCAATAATTCTACATCAATTTTAGCATCCATTATTAAAAAAAATCAAAGGAATCAAAAAACCTTAACCTTATAAACCGCCCGCAAAACCGCTGTATGACTTGTCGCATATAATATAATGAAAAGTAACACCGCCTGAGCCATAAAACAGCTAGCGGTGCATACATCAGGCGGACGTGTCGACACGGCTAAAAAACAGCGAGGCTCGATTGCCGTTGTGTGTGTGTTTCATCCATTTAAAATGTTAGATTACACAGGCCGAGACGGCTGCCGAGTCGGCAGCCGTCTCGGCGGAAACCGCTGTGTGTGTCATCGCTCTTAAAATCTTCTTCCAGAGTTTGCTCAATGAACAGATTTTCTATTTTATTGGTTTTAAATTAGTTTTTTTAATGAATTTATGTATCCACTTACAGAGATGTACATAGATGGGTGTTTTTCATAAAAACTTGTACGGTGTTAATATAAGTAATCTAGTATTACACAATTTAGAAAAATTAAGATATGCCTAGAAAAGTTTTTTACTTGAAACTAACCTTACAAATGCCAGATTCCATTTTATGAAAAGTTTCAAATATCAGCTTTGATTGTTTAAACTGAAAATATGTAGTTATTTAACGATTTATGTTAACAAATCTCATAATTTACAGAAACAATTATTATATTTTTATCTATATGATCTCTATAAGATATTACCATTTTGCCATTATATTATATGAGATTATGTCTACACATAGAAGTGCGAGTACAGAAATTATTTTTTGTTTATAATTCGTAGAATTTGACACTCATCTAAAAGCTATTTTAATGTCATAACACTGTCCGTGAAAGCAACAATCAATTGTATAATTTTATTAGCATAACACAGAAAAATATTTGACACATTCATTGTTGAATCTTACATTCATTATTTGAACACTGACATTTCAAAATTCAAAAACTTGACATTCAAATACTTTCTGCATATATTATGTTTAATCCATAAATATTGATATCTGGAAAAAGAGGACAAAATATTTTATATAATTTCTGGATTGACATCGAACCATAGTGCTATAAGCCTATAACACTGTCAGTGAAAGCAACAATCAATTGTATAGTCTTATTAACATAACACAGAAAAATATTTGACACAATCATTGTTGAATTTTACATTCATTATTTGAACACTGACATTTCAAAATTCAAAAACTTGACATTCGAATACTTGCATATAATATGTTTAATTCATAAATATTTATATCTGAAAAAAGAGGACAAAAAAATTTTATAATTTAATTTCTGAATTGACAATGACATCGAATAACCACAAAAACTTTTAGTTTATCCACTGTCAGAATATAATATATTGAAATGACCAAAATGTCACTTATTTGAAGAAAAATCTTGTATTAAACAACCTGCACGCTAATATTTATCCCGCTAAGTTATAACCATTTAACCTATTTCGTTTATTTTTGTAGAATATATTTTTGTCAGCCATTTTGATTTCTACAGATGACATAATATTTTGTATGGACAATAAGGAGTATTGTGTATATTTTGTGTGTTTATTTTTGGAATATATTCGGTCAAAAACCGTATTGAAACTATGCATCGATATTCAATAAGCATTTAATTACAACTCAGTCATCCTGTAGCTGGCAATTATCTCTTAATTTTCAAAATAAAATATAAATTTAACATACATCGAATAATTTAAATTTTCGCGGCAATTTTACTTCAGTTTTTGTTCATTGCTTTGGCCGGGTGTATTTTTAAAGTTTGCGAGCTAAATTCTAAGTGTTGACTACGCGCGACCATTATTAGACAATCTAAAATTGCCATTTCATTCATATTTGTTAAAATATGTACGCTCAACAATTACGTTGCTGAAAATTACCAATTTCTTTACGTCAACTGACAGCTCATCAAAGGGAAATAATTTCATTATCTATTGTTTTCAATTCAAATGTCAAATTCTAGCTATTGAAAACAGAAGCGAAATACTTTCTATTGCATCTCTCTTGTACGCGTTACGTATACGCCTGCCCCTTGGCGGTTTTAAGATTTGAATATTTATCATTAAAATTCGGTTAATCGGGCGTGGGGTGTCTCTCAAAAGATTCTACATTACTCAATTTACATAATGTTGACAAAAAGTTTCGATCCAAATTCCACCATAATGCTTAATTATGCGATTCAAAGGCAAAGTGACAGCTATAAATTTTTCAATTTTTAGACAGTCAGTTATTTTTAATTTCGATATTCAAACAAAAATTGTCTCATTTCGCCGAACGAATACGCGACAAACAATAATTTTTCTGTCTCACTCGTACTTGAGGATAGTTTAGCGACGTGAGTCATACAATAGTCTCGATTCGTCGTCGCATGTTAAATTTCCGTAAAGGTTAGACGGTGATCTTTTTGAAATTTTGACATGGTCCTAGCGAAACCCACCGTTTCACAGTTATAGGGACGGCGAAAAAAATCAATCACGCCGACTTTTGTCGGCGAATAAATCGCTATAAAAAAGTCGTTTTCAACGCTTCTTTTGCACTTTCCAGTTACACTTTTTCATTGTGCATCGTTTAAAACGCGTCTCGACGTTGTCCGATAAATATCGACCGAGATATGAGCGATTTCCCGCGCCGGGTTAATCTTATGGAAAATTTTATTTCGACAAAAATCGACCGAATTTCAGCCGCAAACCGTCCAGACTCGCATCTCATCGAAAGAGCGCAAAAATGTCGTCAGTTTCCGATAAAATTCAACCGCGAGCGATTTTTTCTCGATTTTAGCCGAGCGTTTGAAAAGTCGTCCCCGTGTTATCTTTACCTACGCGAGGGTCCACTTTGAAAAATCACAGGGGCTACGCCCCTCAAATGCAAGACACGCCAAAAGCCTATTCGAAATTTCAAATAGTCCTCTCTGACCAATTTTTTGGATGAATTTTTTCCTCCAACCACTTCCAATTCCATAAACTTGCAAAATTTTTTTTTTCAAAATTAAGCGTTTTAATTAATAGAGATTATACCAGTTACTTCGCTAGCGTTAATTTTGTTTTTGATAAATCTTAATATTAACCCTATCGTAACTGGATATTTTAATGTTGAGTTGCAGAAAGTATTGTCATTTTCGTGTGAGTACAGGGTACCTATTTCACGACATTATACTGCTCCTGACTGTATGAAAACTGTAAATATTTGATAACAACCTAAGGTCATTGTTAAATCAAATTTTCTACAACCCAGCATACGTTTCGGTAGCGAGTTTAATCATAATCAATCCGCAATCGCCCAGTCATTCTGGAATGATTCCTGTATAAGTATTATTCCAGATACAAAATAACTAGGGATTTTTGTTTTACTGTATAGATATCATACAAAGGATTGTAATCTATTAATTTTAAAAGTGTAATATTCTATTTTCTTAGAATTACAAAATTCGCAATTTCTGAGTTTTATTGGCGTTACAGTAAAAATGCCAGTTCAGAAGGTAAAAAAAAATACAAATAGTAAAAAATGGAGGATAGGAGAAGAAAAAGAAATGTATATAATATTCCAATAACAATAGTAGTTAGGGCCGCGGTGACAAAAGTGCCTTGCAACTCCCAAACGGATGAGAAGCACGTTTTTGTATAGTTCGAGTGTCGTTCTCGAAATCCGTGTTGTCGAGTAGGGGTCTGGCGCCCGGCGTTGAGCGGCTATAGTATTTTTTCCGAATTTTTCCCAGCGGTTCCAAAAATCATTTTCCAAACGGATGAAAATTACTGGAGGGCATCTACGCAAACCCCCAATTACCGGAAAAATATTTTCATCCGATTTGATCCTTGCCGTAGCCTGCAGTACAATTAAATGGACCCAGACTCCGAAATGAAAAAAATCATCAGCCGCATGCATGCAACCGGACTGATATGAATGGTTATTATTTATGTTATTAGAAAAAAAAGTTTTCATCCAAAATGCGCCTGGCTAAACTATGCCAAATAACAAAAAACCCCGCCAGCGCGCGTGATTTTGATCCCGGAGTTCTCCGTAAATTTTCTGATAATATGTGGCTATACATATATACTTTGGTATCAATCGGCCTATATAATAACCAAATTTAATTCACGAGCAAAGCGAGTCAAACGCTAGTAAAGAGATACTAGCTAATTTGTGGATGAAGTATGCGCTTGGAGCGTTCACACGGTCCAAAAGTCGGAGTGTTCCCTTCATAATCGTCAAATCAGAGGAAAATAGTCTCATCAATGTTTAGGACAATAATACACAATTTGATTGTAATCGGCCTTTCCACATTAAAGATTGAACATTCAGATCCTGCAGTTTCCCGTGATAATGAATATATCGGAGCATTATTATGGATGATCTGGACTTGACCGCAACAAATTTGGATGAAAATAATTTTTCGATGTTCTGTAGGTGTCAAAGAACCTGTGGGAAAATTTTCATCCATTTGGGAATTACTTTATCAAATTTGGCCCATTTAAATTTTGGAAAATTGTTACAAAGCGATCGCGATACATAGAGCAAAAAAAATTTTTTTGCATATTCTCAGACACGAACTATATCTCCCTGCCAAATTTCAAGTTCAATTGAGGAAATTTTTTTCCCCCCCTTTTTTCCATTTTTTTTAGAGCTTCTGGAAGAGCTCTTTGCAAATATCAAATCGGATGAAAATATTTTTCCGGTAATTGGGGGTTTGCGTAGATGCCCTCCAGTAATTTTCATCCGTTTGGGAAATGATTTTTGGAACCGCTGGGCAAAATTCGGAAAAAATACTATAGCCGTTCAACGCCGGACGCCAGTCCCCTACTCGACAACACGGATTTCGAGAACGACACTCGAACTATACAAAAACGTGCTTATCATCCGTTTGGGAGTTGCAAGGCACTTTTGTCACCGCGTACCTAACTATAGGTACTTTGGTTATCAGTTATTACACCTAAAAAAGTAAATTTGTTTAGGTAAATAAGGCTATGTAGTTGCACTAACTTCGGCCAACAAAAATTTGTCCGCGCGAAATAGACCCGGAAAGCTTGGACATAAGTAAGACAATTATTTGCTAAATTTATAAAAAGTGCTCTTAATAATAATTATGTTTCATATGTTACGCTCTGACATCCGGTCCCACTGAGTATAATTTAGCATTTTTGATTGTATTTTATATAGTAGAAATCTTCAGATTAATATCAATTATCTTTGACCTATATTTTAAGACTTTCCAATAAAATTATTTATTTTTCAATTCTTGATAAAAATGGTAGGCTAAACATTTTCCCTCAACTTAACCCACTAATTCTCTCTTAATTTACCTAGATTTATGTATTTAGTGAAATATGATATACGAATGCATAAAGTTTATAGATTAATTTTATTATAAACATTTGCATTTTAAAAGAAATGTATTTGCATATGCGCTTATGTTGTCAGAAAGTGTTAATTATGCTTTTAATGAAACAGCGACCGGACGGAATATTCTAATATATTAAGCGGTGAAGTTATCTCTCACACTTGACATGGTAATTTAGTACGCATACTTTACATTCTGAAAGAACAAGCAATAAATTAATGAAATCTAACAAACGTTATCTTTTGGAAAATAGAAAAATATATTCAAATCTCTTGAATTATTATTTGTACAAAAGGAAGTCCGTTTACTAAAGGCCGCTGCACACAAGACTGGTTTTGCCGCTAGAATCACTGCTGGGACTTGTGCTGACTGACGTGCGGGTTACGAGGATGGAAATGACGTCACTGTGGGCTCGCTAGCAAAATCACAAACGTACGTCAAGTTAGATTGCCCATGACAGATTTTTTTTTATGCCAATCGTTAGTGCTTCGTTAGTGCTGCTAATCCCAAAATTGTTTCGTTAGTGCTAAAAAAATGCCAAAGTTGTGGACACTTTTATGTTGGTAATCTTACTTGACGTAAAGTTAGATTGCCCAAAAAATTCAAAAAAATCTATCATGGGCAATCTAACTTGACGTACGTAAATCACAAGATAAATTTCAAAATTTGAACTTGAACCAACCAAGAAACATTATTTTGTCACGTGGGTGACATGGATAAACGGCCACCAACTGCGGTGACAGTTCGAATGTTAACAAAAGTGAACGTTTATTATCTCTGAAGTTCTGAACAGAACAACACGCACTATGACTCCATGTTTGTTTGTGGGCGTTCGCCCATGTCATCCGCATGACAAGATTCTATTTTCTGATTGGTTCTTGCTCAAAACAAGCAGAAAAACAAACACGAAAAATTGTCCCGATTCTAATTTTGAAATTCATCTTGTGACCACGCACGCGAGCCCGCAGTAACGTCATTTTCATCTTCGCAGCCAGCGCGCCAACCTGTACAAGTCTCAGCAGTGATTCCAGCGGCAAAGCCAGCCTCGTGTGCAGCGGCCTTTACACCTGCATGAGAGGAGTTCCAGTTTGGTAAACGTCAAAAAATTTGCGTAAAGGTAAATTAAATATTTAGGTAAAATATCATTATCTGGTCAGTTGTAAAATTCAAATCTCGGTACCTATATCCCGTTGTTTATAAAATATAAAATAAATATGAATGTTGTAAAATAATATGCAGATAGTAAATTACGGGCAAAATTTAAATAAAATAGCGCATGTATTTTTATAGCTGTTAAATAAAAAAAAAAAACAGTAAATCGAAGATAAAATGACACTCTGTTATCTTACATAGGTCTAAACACAATATAACGAAGTGTATAATTTTTTTTAATCATTAGTTATTATTATCTGACAGATGAAGATTTGAATAGAAGAAAATCAGTGTACAGTAGATATTTACAGAGTAAATACATTTATAATATACTGGTGTCATCAATAGGTAGGTACCTATGCAAATATAGCTCTGTGTATAAAATTGTAACGGGACGTCAGTGTGTTGTTTTTTGAAGTAAAACTTCTTTTGGCACGGTCGGGTAAAATTGATTTTTTAGATTGAAAATGTAATGAACGTGTCGCAATGTACGTATAACATAAGTATACTATAGGCTGACCGGTAATTGCTCGTATTCCTTTTGGAAGAAGAAACTATGACTAATTTGGAATGATTTAACCTCAATCACTTGGGGGTCGGAAATAAGTCATCAAAACTACTTCAATTTTCGTAAGAATTTTTATTTTATTTTTTTTTTTTTTATTTATAAGTTTTAACACACAACTTAAAATCTATTAACAGTAAATTTGGTGGTTTTTAGCTTCTGGAAGGTTGGCCAATTAGTAAGATACCAGATTATGGAAAAATTCAGGCCAAAAAATGAGAATATTTATTTTTACCTCCTAAAATTCAGATTGTTGTGAAAAGAAAACCGAAGTAGATTTTCTCAAAAATTACGCATTTCCGACCCCAAGTGATAGAGATTAAATCATTCCAAATTAGTCATAGTTTCTTCTCACGAGAGGAATACGAGCAATTACCTGTCACCTGTATAAGAACCGCCTGTAAAACATTAACTAATTTGGCGACAATTTAGGTGATTCGGTGTGATCGGTATCATTATACATTTTTTTTTTGTTACAGTTGTACCAGTTTTACTGCTGTAAAGTGTCCTACAGTTTTTTTTGTTTGTTCAGCCATAACTTTTCAATTTTCTATAGTTCTTTTCCTAAAATAATAAATACGGTTATCCATTAAAAAAATGTTAATCAAACTGAATTAAAAAATATAAAGCAATTATTTAGGAATAATAATAACAATAATGCGTTTCACGTCCGTTTCTCCACTTTATGTCATAGCAGACGCCATTCGCGCCATTACTATTTTCCATCTATCACACAGTCCCGTGACGTTGATGACCTCAGCTGTTGAGCGTCTATAATTAACAATCTATCTTTTACACAGTCCCGTTATTTTCTACGTTTGTTCAACTTCAACTAATTCATAGCAATGGGCGAATGAAGGAATTTTGGGACATTAGGATAAGGTAGGCAAATTTTGAGCATAGGAGTTTAACAGGTAATCGGCCATGGCCTTGAATAAGGAATCATCTCGATATTTATCTGGAATTACTGAGGGAAACGACGGAAAAACCCAACAAGTTGGCCGATACAAGAATTACTGTTTCTCGGCGAGAGGCAACTGGAAAGAGTCCCAGTCACATCTGCCCTCGCCGGGATTCGAATCCAGTACCTCTCGAATGCGAGTCTAGTGCTCTCACCAATACGCTACACCGCTCGGTTATCTAGGAGTTATAATATCAACTTTGTTCAAGAGGATTTCATAATTTAAACAACAATGTTTGAAAAGGAAAAAACTTATAAGTTTAAGTTCAGCGGCAGTGTTTTGAAGTACTTGACCGGTCAAACACACTTCCTTTTTTGCATAAATTAAAAATCAAGTGCAGTGTAACTTTAAGTACATACACTTATAAAAGTGATACATCGCAGCTCATCAGCATAATCTACGGTCGGTATTTGTGGTAATAATTATATAGGTACGTGCCTGTACTATAGTCTTTCAAAAGTAACTGTTAACACCATGTAATTTTGCATTTCTTATGAAACACCGAACGATCTGCCCTTATTCGGTTCGAACACAAATGCGACACTCTCAGTACACATTAATTCAAAACACAGTCGACCGTGGATAAGCAAAAGTTCAACGGACCACGATCTCTTTTTCGTTCATGGCTAGGTTTTTCACTCACCCGGGTTTCTAGCTTATAGAGATACAGGACTGGTCTTTCTCACTTAGGTCTATAAAAACTATACACAAACAATAGTTCAGCTATTTATGATTTATTATTAAATTTCGTGGAACTATTAATACGTTCGACTATATCGCTTACAGAGGTATAGGCAAGTAGTAGTCTCAGTTATAGAGGCCCATGAGTGAAAAACATATTTCAGGTTTCTGTTTATCACTTTTTGAGATTTCCAGAGGGTTACAAAGACGGTACCTGGTATTACTCTCACTTAAAGAGTTTTCTCGCTTACCTAGATGTCACTCACTCAGGCTTGACTGTAAATAAGGAGCAACCATGCAAAACCCGATAAATCCATTTCTTTTCGTTTTTGAGTTAGATATCAATTCTAGTTAATTTTGGTGAGCTTTATCGATCTGTGTATTCAGAATGAAGTTAAACCAGATAAATCCCATAAAAAACGGAGGTTAAAGTAGAGAATTTCAAGCAAAATGGTTATATTATAACCAATACATCCTATTCATAATATTTTGAATATACCATACTTCATTATATCAGAGTTAATTTTTTGGAGGCAGAAACCTTCGCGGACGCACGCACGACAACTCACCAAAGTTTTATCGCAATCGGATGAATGATACAGAGACGCATAGGCCCCGAACAGACTGACGACAGACGAACAAACAATCATTTTTACATATTAGAAATAATTATACTTAATTTGCGGAACTCAAGAGGTGAATCGCTTGAAAGTATCAAATGAATTACTTGGTGATCCACGGGTTATAGCTTACCCACATGATATATATGTCAATCAGTCAGTGAATGCCAAAAATCGTAATTTTTGGATACTAGTATCTTGGAAACTATCCCACCTACAACCGAGTGGAGGAACCGGGTTCGAATCGCGGCGGGGGCAGATGTGACTGAGAATTTTTACCCACTGCCTTTCGCCGAGAAACGATAATTTGTGTACATACTGTTGAGGTTTTCCATGGTTTCCCTCAACAATTCCAGATAAATATTGAGATGGTTCTTTATTTAAGACCATGGCCGATTACCTGTCAAACTCCTATGCTCAAAATTTGCCTGCCTTATCCTTATTTCCTAAAAACTCCTTCATTCGCCCATTGCTATTAATTAAGTTGGAATTTAAAAATTGTAGAAAATAACGGGAAGTGTGGTAGAAATAAAAAAGTAATGGAGCGAATGGCGTCTGTTATGACATAAAGTCGAGAAACGGATGTTAAACGCATTATTATTATTATATTATTATTACTATTCCACCTAGACGTATTAAATTCGGAATACATCTTCTTTCTGGTAACCTTAGATTCACCTGGAAAAAATCAGTTCTGATACATAACTAATCTCGGAGATAGATTGGGATCAAAAAGGGCTCGAAATCGTTCGTGTAAATATAGCAGAGTGCTTTGCGGGTGTAAAAGAACTAATGGGGAACGGAGGAACACGAGTACGCACATTCATCTTAGTTTACCGAGATGAATGCATGTTGTGTTCAAATTTCATGATGATCAAATGACCATTCAAAAGTTTTTGTCAATAAAAAGCAGTATTTATACTTTTTTTAACTAATAATTTTTTTTTAATTAATTAAATAAAATTAAAATAAATTTAAATGTAAGCCTTAGAATAAAGCAATGTTGAAAATAAAAAAAAAATAAAAATATATTCGCCCAACGTGGGGCTCGAACCCACGACCCTGATATTGACAGTCGCATGCTCTACCGATTGAGCCATTCGGAATTGTGTACTCACAAAGCTAATATGAGTATATTTAGTTAGTGCATTTCATCTGAATAGAAGCTTATTTTTGAGATACATTTTGCAACATTTTTCATAAATGCTCCGCTCCTAATGGAGCGTGATATTATATAGCCTATAGCCTTCCTCGATAAATGGGCTATCCAACAAAAAAAACATTTCAATTTGAACCAGTAATTCCTGAGGTTAGCGCGTTCAAACAAACAAACAAACTCTTCAGCTTTATATATTAGTATAGATAATGCGAGCGAAGCCGCTGGTTTAAGTTTATAAAGTGTTTATGACCCTGATTATAGCTTCGTACGGTGTACACTCTTCACGTACAAAGCAAAGACCCCGTGAGAATTGTATTCGGTGCTCACTGTGTACTCCAATTAATCAACAACTCCAGAGGTCCACAGATGAAGAGTTCTGATAACAAGACGTGTTATATAACGTTGATGCTAAAGCGTTGACGTTCAGATTCATATCGGAATCGTATTCATCAGTTGTTTTTAATTGCTCGATCTTATATGTACAGTTTTTTTTTTTCTTTTTTCAAACAGTAATTATTCTGAGAACAGTACGTCGTAATAATATTATCATAATATTTTTATCGCGAGAAGAGTCTGTTATCTTTTAAAAATCTATAGAATCGTAATGCGTGGGCAAAACTTTGAATTTGCCATGCTACTAAAATGTTTAAAACTTAGATATAAGAAGTCAATTTAACAATATTTTAACCATTTTTATTATTACTGTAAATACTATACAATAACGGAATTTTTAACATAATAAAAATGTCATCAGATGAACGTGTAATCTATGTTATGCAAATTACACTGTTAACTATATCAATTTTTTATGTAAAATATTGATTTTTACAAACTTGTATTCAACTTCACATGTAAGTCAGTTTGGGTCAAATCTTTCAAACTAAATTTAGACAAGAGTTTTAAAATTTTGCACATAGTAACAATTAGTGATTTGCAGGATCGTTAAAAATGTATACCCGCGGATACGGATCTGAATACGGATTTTTGGTTTCAAGATCCGCGGATACGGATACGGATCTTAACTTTCTTAGAGTACGTGGTGATAAATATTGCACATCGACCTTTGGAAAGAGACTATCTGTTATGGGAAAAAGTTATTGACCTCTTTAAGAGTTAACTCTCATAACAGATTGTCTCTTTTCAAAGATCGATGTGCAATATCTCATTATAAAGATTTAGTACCTTTGAGTTATGTACTATTAGTATGGTACCCACTACGATAAATTTTTGCAATATAAAGGTGCCAAATACGATTTAAAAAAATAAAAAATAATCTGAATGGAATTTAACAGGTTTTCATTATTACCTAATCACCTATATATATAAAATTTCATCTATGAATTGAAAATTAATAAGGTAAAAGATCCGTAAAAGATCCGCAAAAAAACTAACGGATACGGATACGGATCTTTCTTCTCCCTCGGATATCCGCGGATACGGATACGGATATCCGGCACATCCCTAGTAACAATGCAATTTATTGTGTATCTAATATCGTTTTAACCCCTTTAAACCGGCGAAATGTCTTTTGTTTTTTGTTGTATGAATTGTATATTTTGATTATTTAAGGATCAGAAAAATTAATTTAAAAAAATTGTATACCCTTGTTTAACTGTGATAATAACCCGCACAAAATAACCGTGCGAAGCCGGTTGAGTTCACAAAAATTAATCTGTTTTCCGGCTAAAAAATTTAATCTATCGTCACGCCCGAAGAGAATCGTTTCCAATATGGTTGACGTCCTAAGATGACGGATTCACAACTCCCTTGAGATGGATATTGGATAACAAATGAAAGGGTTTGATGAGTTGAATGCGATAATCTATGTGACATGATTCTAAACCAAATAAGGTAGACGCCCCGAGATGGTGGATTATGAGAAATGCATGTGTTAAAACGTAAATAAAAAAACTCTTTAAAGACATGCTTTGCAGTGTACTAAAAAGGAAAAAATAGTATTTTATAGTTTAGGTTCATAATTATAAAAGCGTGGGCCGTGACTAATGACTTTTCATATAGCTTACAACTCACACTGTTATAATTATGAACCTAAATTGTTCAAAATTATTTTTTCCTTTTTAGTATACTGCAATAAAAGCGTGTCTCTAAAGAGTTTTTTTTCTAATATTTTTTTTAAATTGTAAGCTTTATGACAAATCATTAGTCAGGGCCCACGCTTTTATAAGTAGGTATGAACCTAAGCTATTAAAAACGATTTTTTCCTTGTTAATATTATATTACAATAAAAGCTTGTTTTTAAAAAGTTTGATAATTTCAAAAATGTACTTAAACTTAGATACCTATCCGTAAAATGGTCACGAAGACAGGGGTGTAAAAAAAACAGTGAATGTGGAGACGTATCTATGCGAAATTACTAAACATTACACTAGAAACTTCAAATATGTATTTAAAAATTCATTTTTGACTTCCTTCCTGTAAAAAATTACGAATTGTGGTAAAAACTACCAGACTTAGTGATAAACCAACCGATTGTAAGTTGAAAACACTACTTTTGGCCACCTCCGATTTAGATTCGCATGCTAATGTTTTATAATCAGTTCCTGAATCATCTAAAAGCATGCATAAATACAAAGATTGAGATAACACCTAATTTAAGACATAGAATAAAAAAATTACATAAATAAAATCGATGAGAACAATCATCGTAAATTACGACCAGCGCTGTAATTTAAATAAATTATTAACATCTCATCACACTAACATCTATAGAAGGTGTAGTTTGTGTATTTTTACCATACGAATAAACTGTACTATGCGTTCAAAAAATGCCTCTCTTGTATTGCAATCGTTCATCGAAATATTTGAAAAATCTAAACAAATACTCGCATGTCTGCCTCTGTCCTCGTGTATACTCTTCTTTTTGTATGGAACAAGTATAATAATTAGCTGCATAACACATTTCTAGAGAAAATCAAATTCCAATAATTGATATTTTGAATAAAAGTTTCAGTCTTTTTAAAAAAAATTCAAATGAATATTATTACAAGTGCTATAATATTGCTTGCAATAAAAAAATCTCAAATTGCATAAAACATGCATTTTGCATTATTTTGGGGAATAATTTGAGTCCTATAGGAACTGATTTCGGTTGTAAAATTGATAATAATACTAAATTTCAAATTAAACAGCTTATGATGTGATATGTCAAATTATGTGTGTGTCCATAGATCCATTTTTTTTAGATTGAAACTAAGTATGTAATATCCAATACCAAAAATAACAGGTAGGTTCTGCGATGGTCTTTTAGTGATTTGAGAAAATTATAAGTGTATCAATATCAGCTTTTCATAATAACAAACAAAAAGAAGAAATATATTTTCAGAACTCACGGTACTATGTTATATCTATAACATAATTGAACTGAAATTTGTTTGTGTTTACAATGGTTCCGATTACGTAAAGTACGGTTATTATATTTCTATAAAAATCATAATTTATGTTCATAAATCACATGATTTACGCAATCAATGATATAATAGACGTGTGTCGATCGCGATTGATCGAATCGTTTTGATTCGATCACCACCCGTGACTGAGTGATTGAATCACTGAATCTCACAAGATCCAATCGTTCGGTCTCGAGTCGATCGTCAGCTCAATAGCAACCAAAGAGCCACAGGGAATAGATGACAGAGCGTGACCGAGTGATTGAATGATGAATTTCTATGGTAGAGTCGTGACTCGTGAGTCATAATAACATACAACAATCACTTGAATGAATGCTACATCTGTACCATGCGAACGATTTTTTTCCAAAGCTGGAATGACAATAAGTGCAAAAAGAAGTTCTTTAAAACCCGAAAAAAATTCTCAAGTTTTATTTCTTAATCATAACCTATAGTGTCATAAAATAGATATAAACATTAATTTAATCTTAAAATACCTACTTGGTGTTAATTTATCGTATCTCATTATCTATTTTATATATAAGTAATTTGAGTCGAGTTAAATAAAAGCCTCATTGTTCTGTTCAATGGTAAGTTTTTGTTTCGTACAAACAAGCTAGCGCAGAAAATTACATCAACAGGTCAATGGTAACTCGTATAGAAATGAAATAGGTACTCAGACAGCCGATCGAACGATCGAATCATTGTGATACTATCCCCTAACCTGTAGGTTGCGATCGACCTAGGTCGCAGGAAATGTTCGATCGACACACGTCTAATAGGTACAAGCTGATCGATCAAACGATCGAAACATTGTGATACGATCACTTAACCTGTGGGTCGCGATCGACCCGGGTCTCAAGAAATGATCGATCGACACACGTCTATGATATAATAATGACAAAATTATCTAACAATTGCTTCAAAATTACAACACATACACACACAGAGAGAGAAATTATAGACGCTCAACTACTGAAGTCAAACAGCAATTTGTTTTTGTGCCATGTTCCCTGATAGGTGAGCCATATTATATATAGTATTGTAACGGGACACCACTGGAGGGGCCGGCGGAAGTACATTGTTGCAGAGCCACGTAGATAACAATACTCACATTGTTGTCGAAATCGCATAGACTACAGTGCGCGGATTGTTACGCACATTGTTATCGGAATCGCATAGAAGTAAGCCGAAGCTTCTAGAATACCCAAGAATGTTCCAGAATACGGCTGAAGTACTTATATATAAACAGAGTTAGCGTGGAAGGCAGGGCAGTCAGTCAGTGTCAGACCGCGACATAAATAAACATAGTGACATAAATAATCATTACAAGATAAATTAGAGAACCATGATATAAATATTCTGTGTACTTAGTATTTAGTTTACTGTTATAACTGTTGTTTTAAAATTCGTTTGTTTTTCGTTTTTTATTTTATTTCATTTTGCATTATTATAGAGAAATACTTTTAGTTTTTTTTTTGTTAACGCTTAGTTTTGTACATAATTGTATATTGTGCGACTAGTGAGAAAAGGAGAAGATTCCATTAGCGTGAAATTTGCCGCACGAGCGTAGCGAGTGCGGTAACACGCGAGTGGAATATTCTCCTTCGATCAATGGTTGCACATAATATTTTATTCAACTAGAACCGCCCTCGATGCACACAAGATGGCCCTGACTTTCGCTGAATTGCGATGCTGTTTTCATATATACAAATCGCTACCACGTTCATATTGATCCAGAAACTATACAGTAATAATTCATTACTGTACAGTTTCGGCTCGCTACCGCGTTCCTATTGGTCCAAAAACTATGCAGTAATACATTATCGTACAGTTTCGGCTCATTATTAGCACTCTACGCGTCAACATGAAGTAATTTATTATTTCTTCCGAATTTAGCAGGGCCCCGAAATTATATATTACTCACGCGTGTTGAATAAATATTTTTACCACCGACAAAGAACAGTTTTGTCAGTTTTGTTAGACTATGTATTTCAGCCAAATAAAAAGCCGCTCATCAACTAATTAGTAAAATCAACTATATAGTATTGAATTGATAAAAAAAAATTCCTCAATCTTCAATATTATCCAAGTTAAAGACAATTTGCCATAAACAACATTTGATTCAATTGTACAACAGACCGAGAAAGGTCACCGTGATAAAAGCAAAGCATACCGAACGAAAGAAATATCGTCAAATATAGACAATAATGGCATGCAATTAAATAATATGCATATAGCATCAAAACAATCGTGAGTAACACCTGAGGCATCAAAAATCAAATTAAAATAAGGACAATGAAAGTTAACGCGTAGGATGTGATGAGTTATTTATGCAAATATCGTTCCATCTGATATAAATATTATTAATACGCATTTATGTATCTGTTAACCGTAAATATGCATATTGAACACTTTCTGTGATCTTTTCACACGCTTGCGACGCTGGTAGGAAAACTGATTATCAAGTTGAAGATTTGCATATTGTCATTATGGTGACTTCTTGTCTTATTTATTTGTCATTATATCTTCTATGAGTGCACCTTACACGACCTTGTTAATCTGGGATTATTACCTACTGTAATAAAAAAATTGCATTCGCAGACTTTTAAATTTTAAAGTAGTTATAGGAAAATGTGCGTGTAAATATTTGGAGTGCATAAGGAATAGTGAGCAAACGGAAAATAAACGGTTCGACACAACTCGGAAAAAACAATTTCTATAGGTATAATATGATTAAAACTATATGCGTTACGCGTTATAACTTGAAAAATATTAATTTTAGAAAAAAAAGTTTAAAGTAAAAGTTGTAGAAAATTTGTAGATTTAAAACTTAAGTCATTAGCATTTTATTGTTTAAACAATTATTAGAAGAGATATCTATGGGTCCAAAAGTCAATAAACAAATCGTAATAGTTGAATAAGTCGTAAACGGTAAGTGATACAAAAAAAACTATTGAACAAAAAGATAGTAAATTTATTTGTCTACAATAAAGGTTATTACCTTTTTTGGCCTCAAGTGCACGGTTACGGAGATATGGGCTGAAACGGTTTTTGTCAAAATGGCGGCACTTCCGCCCGCCTAATTTGTAAGGACTTTGTGCATTTAGGGTCAGTACGTGATACTGAACCTTTTTAAGAAAACGAAAAAAAGTTGTAGGATAATGCAATGTGGAATGAAAATAACGACTCTATTACCTGTAGTAACGCTTCACAGCTGAGGTCATCAGCGTCTATGGTGATATATGAGTTAGTTCCCGATTTTGATTAGATCGGAAATGTTTTCAGTCAGATTTATTAGATTATTGTGTGGTTTCTGATACGACTTTCAGCTTTAAATCTAGATTTAAGCTAAAACATTTTTTCAGACCCACGAAATAGAAATAGAGCATTAAAAAGTTACTAGCCATCCTGTTGCTTTATTTTACAACTAGCTTTTCTTGTTTGTTTTTCCTTTTTGGGATATACATTATTACATATTATACGCAAATAGTTTCTCCAAAGCCTGCTCATAATATATTATGTATTTTATAACCTCAAAAGTGATTTTTTAACACTTAACACTTAAAATTCATTAATCGCAATTCTGACACCCTATTGCACATCTGCAAAATCTGTACCTCGAGTCCTTTCAAAAATTCAAATGACACATTTATCGTCGAAATTGGACCAGTAGTTTAGAACGAGATAGCCGTACAAAAAACTGTTTGCCTATTGAAATATCAATTTACATCCCGCACTGGTAAAAAAATAAAGTAAAGATTTTTGACAGCTCCGTACTTATCCAAAATATCTAAAGGAAGTCCGATTGTTTAAATTTTTCAGTTATATGTGAATCGGTCAACAAAGTTACAATAAATTAATTAAACGATGCATTTCTGCTAGAATAACGGTTAAAAGCTGCTAAATAAAAACAGAATAAAATTCACAGATAAATTTTTTTATCATATTTCTCAGCAGGATTTGGGTAATTAGAGCATTGATTTTTAAGTGTCTTTTGTCTGTTGCAATTACGAAACTAAATGGATCATTAAATTGTTCTCAAGACAATTATCTCCACACTGGATGGAATTAATATCATATTGACAACAATTCATTTGAAGATATTATCAATGTCATGAACTATTTTTCACAGATTATTCCCATAGTTAAGTATAAGGGTTTGGTATTAACAGCGTTACAAGCAATTAAACTCCAAACAGTGCATTTTTTCTCAGCACCAAATTATTTTGTTTTTACAGTTTTGATTAGTTCCGGTGTCTTAAAAATTTAAATGATAGAAAAATAAGTTTTAACTGTTACCACATGACTAAATACTAAAAACAGATATTTAGAACGACCTTTAAAAATTGGAAATGAGTATAGTAACCCATTCGATAGATGACACTGCGTATGGCACACGTAATACATAAAATGCGGTATAGTCCAATTTCTCCCAACAAAACTGACCACGCACGCAATATGCACCTTCTTAAATCTCAATTCTTTTTTTGGAAAATGCACTTGTTCTTTGTGTCGAACTTTATGTTTTTGATAGGATTAAATACTATACTAAGAACTAAATAGGTCTTATTGCAATTCATGGTAATTTTACTAGACTTTTGCTTGTGTCATTTTCTCGATAAAGTAAACAATTATTTTCCAACTGTTACTGTACGGTCGACAAATAAATAATTTAGTTCAGAATAAAATATTTCATCCCTCCATACATCACAAATGGTTGGAAAACTAGAAACTTTTATATTCTGAAGATTTTATTGTTCATTCATTTCATAAAATCGGTTTTGGGCAGGAATAGCATAAATCTGTTGTTAGTGGGTACCTACGTCGAGAAAGGAGTAACTATGCCAAATAGAAACGCACCTCACTACACAGTACCTCATGGGTGATGCCGGAATCTGTGTAATAAATATTTCCATAATTTTTGTCTGGCAGTGTGTTTGTACCGGCATCACTCGAACCAATTTTATTAAACTTGATAGTAAGGGCTTTGCAAAGTATTTGACCCTTCTGTAAAAATGTCTACAGGCGTTCATATTGGTCTGTATATTTATAATACACAGCGTTTAGATTTCGTTTCTATGAAATCATGCATAACTAATCTAATGGATTTCGACAGACAATTTTAAAATCATCGTGAAATCGAGAACTGAGCTATGATCTGTGTTATATTTTTACAAAGCATTTTAGTTAACTGTTATTTTTAACGGAATCGCACGTTCAACATTTCATCTTCAATATAATTCCTCTAATTTTTATTTGACCTCTTTTTAACCTTTCTTGTTCAATAGTATTCCAAAATACTAAACGTGAACTCGTTCATATTATTATCATAAAATACATTGTTAGAAAAGGGCTATTGGAATTTAAGGAAATGTCAATAAAAACAAATTTCTCTTTTTAGATGGAACAATAAAGCTGAGGAGAATTTGGGTAAATAATGCGATAGCCGTACATCTGATATTTCAAGGATTAGAAATTATTTTGACTGATTTTAGTACGGCTAATAGATTAACTATGAGTTGGAAAATAAAATAATTTGGTTGACATATTTTATTATCCAACTCATAGCTACATTAGAAATTATGTGTAGAGATAGTGAAAATTTTTAATAATTTCTGTTTTTTTTTGTGACAAAATGTGTGTTTAAAAAAAAAACAAAGTTTATATAGCTATTCTATAAAAAAGTGGACTCGTCTAAAAATGTTCAAGAAGAAAACTAATCTCCAAAATTTTTCGTTTCTGGGTAAAGCTTGCATTTCTTATAATATATTCCATTACAGAAAGATTATATTTTAAAGATGAGTTCTTTCCTATTTAGATACGACCTGAAAACTCAAGCCTAAAACGTAAAATTTTAGTTATTTGCCGTATATTTTACCGTTCTCCACCGTATTTCAAATTGAAAATTCTATTATTTGCAAACAAAAAGTTATAATCATTTAAGTATTAGCGGTTTAGTGAAAATTACAATTTTTTTAACTCTAATGCAATTTACAAATATATAAATATATCTGTGAAAAAATTACATAAGAAAAGTGGTTTAGAAATTCATTAAAATTCATAACTTATAAGATATAGAATTTTACATTCATATATTTTTTCACTACCCCTTATAAAATAGCTGATTTACATGCAAGCATGTAAACTGGCTCATTTCGCACGAATGCGGTAAAGTAAAACAAAACTGGTCGCACTATACCAATTCCATAGTATAAATCACTGGTTGTCTCTCAGTTGTTTTTTATAATCTACTATTAGATATGACGTTTGTTCAAAATTAAACTGTCATTAATGTTGAAAATGAAGTTAAAACTAGTTATATATTTCATTAATGACAAAAGTACCATATATACCTGGTGCGTAATAGTATTACAACTCGTGTCACTGTTAAAACTCGCTGATTCTCGTTACAATGTCACATTCGTCATAATATAATCCATTACGACACTATAGGGTGCACAATCTACTATAATTTATGAATTACATTGTTGTGTATTTTGTGTTATGAAGAAAGCGAACTTTGCAAAAGCTGTCCAGCGTCTTGTAATTCTTATTAACTAACAGTTGTTTTCTTAAATATAGAGATATTTATTTTAATGAAGATTGAAAGTAAGCAAAAGGTTATCATGTTTCTTAGTAGTGTGATTGCATATTATTATGTTCGATGCTCACTTATTAAATTAAGAAGCAGCTACTTTAGTATTTACGGAACCGGAAAATAAACATAAGCCATAATCAGTTATTCGTTTAGTAATCTAATAAACTATGTTAATCGTCAAATAAAAATACTTTTCCTCGATGGAGAAATTTGAAATTCAAGAAGCATAACGAAATATTTCAACTGGAAGAAAGGTGCATAATAATCATTACCGGAATATTAGGGTCGGCCCACGAATATTTTGAACAGTGCATATTATTCCTCATAATAACTTTTTTGTTTTTATATCCTTCCCCTTAATAAAGTAATTAAAATTAAAAAGAGAAAAACACGTCAGAAATAAGCGAAAAAATATTGACTTTAGGAAATAAATTAGATAACGCTAAGAGAGGAGGCCACACTATAATATTGAGTAATCCCTTGCATAATTGGAACCTGTGAAGATATGCATGTATTTAAAAAAAATTGTTAATTATTTATTTATTTATATTGATGACGTATAAAGAAAACAAGAGATGTACCTATATAAATGATCTTCGTTGTGGTTCGCACAGATCAATGAGCCTAATCAATCAATCACCGAATGTTATCAACGTCATTTCGGTAGCTAGGCATGTTCAAGATGTTCAAAATTTCATTGAAAGATAGGATTTTAGATATTTTTGTATTACCTAGATTCTAGACAAACCTTCATAAAAATTTTTAAAAGATGGTTTCGTTATCTATTTACAATGTAGATTAACTTACAAAAAAAAATGTGGGACGACCCCACTACATTGAATTGAATTTACAACAGATGCACAATATTGCTGATGTTATAGTTAAAATAATCAATTAATTTTAACTATTAATGGTATTATTATGTTTCTGTAGCATTAAATGTTTGTCACGCTTTAGGTTTCGTAATATTCAACTTCGTAGAAAGTGACAACAATTTTATTGCACTCTTAATTTTCACCAGAGATGATGCTTATGTATTATATCGGTACCGGTGCCAGAATCCGGGTTTTTTAATGGGTTTAAAATGGTGTAATAATGAATTTCGTATTTTTTTATACGGGCAAAGTTGTGTTTAAAGAATAGTATTCTTTTAACTATTTATTAATTAATTTTTTTCATCACTCATACGTTTTCGCTTAAGATTAGTACTTTAATCAGACGAGTGAAGGGAAATAAATAAGTGCAGCTGGCGGGACTCAACAAAGCAACAAACGAATTCATCGAAGTTTAGCCATAAGAATAAATAAAAAACCGTTACACGCGCTTTATTCTTTTGTTTGCGGCCCGGCGTCTGAACTTTGAGTAATTTCTATTGAGCAATTGCTATACTGAGCTCAAAGCTTTGATTGATTTCTATCAGATCTCGCTATACTACAAAAACAGTTTTTTGGTAGGCTTCTAAACTAATAGCTTTATGTAAATTCTCTCAGATGTCGTTACATGTTACTAAAACAGTTTAATTTCACAAAACACCGTAATTTTGTACAAAATATTTTAAAAAAAACTATCCTATAGCGTAAGTTGCACAAAGCAAGACACATTTACAAAATTTCATTAAAATCGATTCGGTTGTTTTAGAGAATAGCGCGGTCAAAATTGTGATACGAGAATTTTATATATACCTACATTAGCGGCCCGGTTCGGACTTTTTTATAGAATAAACGCGGAATCGGTAGGAAAACGGTCAGTTATGAATGAAACGCTCATTATTTATTAAGTAACGAATATACAAAAATTATTGAATTAAAAAATATTGACAGTTGCTGGTAGGCTAAAAATTTGGGATTATATATTTTTATGTGAGAAATTCAAAAAATATAAAGAAAAATTTAGTCAGAAAATTAAAAAAAATTTTGATCTCGACAACAGCGCCACCTACCGGGTTTAACTATAGCTAAGAACCATCCAGGTGACCGCATAAGTACACAGAAAAATTATCAAAATCGGTCAAGCTGTCTAGGAAGACAAGAATTATAAACACACGGACACCGGAATTTTATTTATAAAGATAGCGGCCCGTCCCGGTTTCACCCGGGTGCGATGATATAATTCTGCTAAATGTATTTCGTTCGCGACCCGGCATTTAAACTAATAGCTTTGGGAAATTCTACCAGATTTGCTTCTGAACTAATAGCTTTGAGCGAATTCTAGCAGATGTCGCTACTTGGTAATAAAACAGGTTTTTTGAGAAAAAATTGGAATTTTGTACTAAATATTTAACAGAAACTATCCTATAAATTGCACCGAGCAAGACATATTTACAAAATTTCGTTAAAATTGGTTCAGTGATTTCGGAGATTAGCGCAGCCAAAATTGTGACACGGGAACTTTATATAATATGTAGATATAGATTAAACAGTGAAAGTATTTTTCGAATCGTTTCAGTAGTTCTTGTGATTACCCGCGACGAGCATACGAACTTTTCCTGTTTATAATGACAGAATAGAGAAGTACAAATGATAATCTACTTGTAGATTGCGTATGTGCACAGTGTAAACGTATTAAAATTACTTTTTATCGAGTTATCAGATTGCAAGAAGATTTTAGCTGCGAGAAATAACTAACCAGTCGTTCGAACAACGGAAATGGGCGTGTAGAATGCGAAATGAACGCAGTTCACTTTTGTTGCCAGGGCAAGTTTTTTTTTTTTATAATCAAATCGAAAGAAACCTATTAGCGCAATGTTGAATGATCAATTATCTTTTAAACGTAATAGCTCTTCCAATAATAAACTACATATTTTTGATTTCTTATGCCAATACGCAGTTAGAAAATGACGCGACCACATTTCTCGATTTCATTAGTGTATTTGCACATACACTATTGGCGCCGGTCGAATGCCGGGACCTAGGGTTCGGACCATAATTTCAAGCCGTACGAGATAACTTTCTAAAGTGATAATTGATTTAAAGTAAACACGGTGTAGGTAGGCACATTGAAATCCATCACCGCACGAAGTCAATTAAAATGGTCGATCTTAAGGTGTGTATTGATGGATTAAAATTGGTTTTGGGGTCCAAACACACCGAAAAAATAATTCTCAGAATTTATTCAAAATTCAAATTTAATTATAGTATCAATTAAACGGTGCTCCTAAAATTTTAATACAATAGGCTAGATGCGAACAGACTTACACATTTTAAGAAAACATGTGTCTGTGTATAGAGAATTATACTGTTACAGTCTCCCCGTGAAGAAATTTGTGAGACGACCATCAGCTAATCATTCTAACAATGAGACATATCAATCAATCGACTTGATTGTTGTTCTAACAATATGCGTAGGTAAAAAGGGCATTGTTGGCAAATTCCAGACAACATTGAAGGCAAGAAAGGAAAGAACGATCCAGCGCCTATATAAACCACGAGATAGCTCACATACGGGTCATACGACAGTCATACGGGAAGAGTGATATTTCATGGAGTGAACAATCGACTTAAATTAACAGTCAGTGAACAGTACTGAGGTAATTGCTGATATAAATAAATAAGTGAACTGTGAAAATAATAGTGTACGAAATAAATATAACTGTATACCTATAGTTAATAAATAGGTGTGTTAAATACATTTTGATGTGTTCCCGTGTTGTAAATAATCTTGTGTATATAGTTGTATAGTGACATTGCATTCTTCATTACTTATATTATTTTATTAGTTAGAACTGTCGTTTTGCTTCTGTTATGCCTAGAAGAGAAGTACTTTTACGTTCGTTTGTGTGTTTAATTGTTTAGTTAACGTTTTACTATTGTAAATAAATATTTTCCACCACGAATTAGAACAGTTCTGTTACAATACTTACTGAAGGCAGATGGTGAATTAATAAAATAGAGATCAAATATTGAAATTATAATAAAATATTATTTTGAGGAATGTATTAAGGGATTAAATTTTTAATTTTGTCCAAAAACAATAAACAATAAAGCCACACTGGCTGTATTTGCAAATACATAATATTATAATGGCAGGGTTTGGCACTGCGACCCGAGTTTTTAATAGATATCTCTGCACTTTCTTTGAACTAACATTTTTTATATGCTTTGCAAGGTTAATAACTGCCATAATTTTATTAGTACGTTGAAAGATATATTAACTAACTGTAAATTAAATAGGCTATTTTTAGTTATTTTGCCGAGTTAACTATAGAATTGATTAATTATCTGGAACTAGACGTGGGTATATAGTTCCAGGCCTGTTTCATTCCAGAAATTGTGTTTCTCTGTTGAAGCCTCTAGGCTTAAAAAATATACACAACTTTGATCAGTGGTCAATATACGATTATAGTATAATTTTATTTTGCGTGTCAAGCTGGACGATAGCCCTGTTTGACTGTAAACGCTTAAAATATAGCGTTATCGCTGCTGATAAGACTAATGAAGTGGAACCATAAGCAGTGGAGGATTTACCAATGAGCCGAGCATCCCAGAGTCTGGGGCTGGAGTTTTGAGAAATATTAACGCAAAATAAATCATAGAATTTTGTTGAACAGCTGATTTTTTTTCCGAAACTGTAAAGTTTCGAAAAAAAATTTTAACCAAACGTTCTTGAAAAAATAAATACAATAATAAGCCGTTATGACAAGTATGCCATTATTATATAAAAAACTCCGTTATAGAATATATCTCTCCTGCGCATTCGACAATTTTCACCAAAAACAATACAGGACTCTTCATATTTGCATATCAAACATCCTCCCAAAACTTGGTTTCAGTTCGCTCATTTGTTTGACCTGTATCGTGCTCACAGACTAACAGACAGAGTTTTTTTCAAAAATATGCTTTCCGGATTCGGGGGACCTTAAATCGAAAAGACAGTAAAATTTTTAAAATATATTTTTGACCTAAACTACTACCATTCCCCACTTGTGAATTGGAATGGTAAAAGTTATGTCAAAAACTTCGTATAGAACACATAAAATCTTTTCTGTCCACGATGAACAAATTCAAAAATGCTATCGCAACGGGTTGAAAGTTAAATATACAAGTAGATAAAAAAAAAAACAATGATCTTATACAGTTTTATTACTATTATAGATTTTTTGCTATCTCAATGATCAACGTTGGCATGTATTGATCTAATAGTACTTATATGTGTTCTTTTAAGATAACAGTACCCACCATTATAATATATTCAATATTTAAACCGTGATCAAATTATGAATTTAATATAAGTTCAGTTAATAAATCAGCCACATAATAACATGTTGATTTCATCAAGTATAACATGTTAATTGTGTACAGGTACTTCTCTGTAAAGCGAATTGGTGTTATTAAGCTGTCAGAGTTTTTTTTATCAAAGGCATATTCAGTTTGAATTATACAAATAATACAACTAAAGGAATAAAATAATTTATTTATTACAGCTTCTTTAAAACCCTTAAACAGGTGTATCTAATTTTATAATGACGCGCTTAAAGTTGAAACCACACCGAATGAAAGAAAACTGCTTAAGAGGGATCTAGTCCCTTCCAATCCGTTCAAAACTTTCTTACACAGTATTTTTTTTTTTGAGGTAAACAAAAATTAGTTCAAGCCTCGCAACTCTTTTGATTATTATAATGTTTTACGTCAGCTCAGAATATTATTGATAAGTATTCTGTAGCACGCCTAGACGCATTGTTTATCTGCACTTTTTTGTTCTTGGGCGTTATGAAGTATATTATTAACATTTTTGTAGATGATAGCGGGACAGTGGACAGGTACAAAAAATCATTTGGCTTTGTATGACGTTTCGCTGGAGATCCCAGCTTCTTCAGATACTGAAATTATATTTTGAAATTATATTTTTCAAAATATAATTTCAGTATCTGAAGAAGCTGGGATCTCCAGCGAAACGTCATACAAAGCCAAATAGGTGTTTGATTTTTTGTACCTGCCCACTGTCCCGCTATCATCTACAAATATTAATATAATGGACGTGAAACCAGAAAAATATATTATTAACAAGCCTTGACATTATGTTAAACGAGTGCAGCGAATTTAACACACTAGTCAAAATATCATTGCGCTCGAGATATCCACTGTATTTATGTCTTACTCCTATAAAAACAGCGGCTTATGTCTTCATTTCAAATTTTTTAATATTTTACGTGTGTAGTACACTTAACTTCTAAAGGCCTCCATACACCTCGTTCTTTTTTGGCAGTTTTAACCGCACGGGTAAAACTGTACGGGTAAACACGAACAACGACCATATCCACACACTAGGCGTTGTTTGGTTCAGTTTTTCTGAAGTCGTGGCATCATCTGACCTGCTTTGATAGATCCTACAACGTTACAGAGTCGAACAAAACCCGTCCTTTTTAACTGCGTCGTCACACACACGGGCCGACTTGAACGACACGTTTAAAACGGACGGTTTAAATCAAGCAGCCGTACAGTTTTACCCGTGCGGTTAAAACTGCCAAAAAAGAACGAGGTGTATGGGGGCCTTAATGGTTAGGTGGTAGCCAGTACGTTTGGTACACTACATAGTATGTATCAGTATAGCTAGATAGCTATAAGCTGTGATATATATCGAGCGGCCATGGCCGTGTGGGTAAAGACGACGATATGACATCTGTATATTGGATAAGATCCCAGTTTCGTACCCAGCAGGAGCAATATTTATTTATTATTAAATATAATATAATATTTGGTTAGGAGTCATTGAGTGATTAGTTTATACCAGTATAAATTAATCACCCAATGACTCAGGGTAAAATTGCAATAAAATAAAAACGCACATCAGCGATATAAATATGAATATAGTAAAAAACAAAGCACGAAGAATTTTTCGATCATAATATATGGCTTTTATTTTCGGAAGATGGCAGGAACGTTGCCGAAATGTAAGATAAGAAAAATACAAAAAAGTACTACTTTTACTGATCCATCATCCGCGATATTCCTAACCAAATACTTCAACTCTACTACTAGTAGATTGAGAAAAAATAATATATATTGAAAAATATTAAATCCCTATTGAATTTTACCTTAATGCCTGCCCGGCGGCGGGCAATAAAGTTACTTTAACGTCCGTTTCTGATCATCGGCCTTGTAATGGGTTATTTTACGACCGGAGACAATGGAAGAATAGCAGCTATTTTATAGGGGGTAAGACAAAAAGTATATTTTATTAGCAATTTTATAGTCGATATTTTGTGCAAAGACAATCAGTGAGAGAATCCTTTTAAAAATCGTATTAAACTACCTGAGAAAGTTTCATGTAATTTTATTATGAATGAATACACTAATTTGTTAGTATCATCTTAACTTGCATTGAGGTCTTGAAGATGAAAATATATTTTTCGAAACGTTGCCACAAGCGATACCCTGGTAAAGCTCTTTTTTCAACTGTTCTTCAACCAAGTAAATCTCCTTCAACACTAATTTGAATTCGATTAAAAGCATTTTAATTTGTTTCATTGGAGCTACAGTTTTTAATAGCTATAATTTTAAATACAGCTATATTATTTCAAATATCTAAACAGTATAATACAAAGTCGCTATCCGCGTCTTTTCGTTCGCTTAGTACTTCTAAACTACACAAAGGAATGTGATGGAGTTTTCATCATTATAATATAGATATAGAGAATTTCTCCCGGAAGGCTTATGCGTATAATACTCTTCAAATTAAATTTAAAGATAGTAGAAAAATCTCGATATTTTGTAATCATGTCGTAAAAATACGTTTTTAGGACGCTGACATGTCTTACGCTGACTAAAGCATAAGAGGAAACATCAAATTAATATACTACATAATTGTAGGTTTTAAAAGAGCTTGCAGAAAAGTTCGCGACAGCGTATGTCGATTTTCTAAGGATGATCGTCAGTAACCATTTTTATTTTTCAAAAATTTGATCAAAAATACATAGTTATTTGCGAATCTATTTTGACCGACATGGTATTAATCCTTATCGAACTAAATACGTTAGTTACCTTATATTAGGCATTTAATTTAGACCAAAATTGAAATTTACAGATTTTAATGTATCTATATTTAAAAACATTTAAAATAATTCGCCACAAAATATTTATGGTTTAATTATTACTTGTATTTCGAGACTTGCGAAGCTACAATTTTGATCGACATAGTATTATTAATTTAGGTATAGTACATTACTAGTTCACCCCGTGCAAGAATAATCCTCAAGCGACATAAGTAGAAATAAACTTCTCACTATATCAAAACTAAAATTGCTTCATGGAGCGCAGAGTATCTACTTACGTAAATTCAAAATAGTGAATGCGCCTTACCTGAAAAAATAGAAAAAAATCATTAAAATTTGAATATTTTTTATTAAACACATTATTTTTTTAGGTTACACTTTTTTGGCGCGAAATGAAAAAATGATAAGAGTGAATATTTATAATGTAACATCAATATTAACAGGACAAATTGCTCGGAGAAAGACTACCGACAGAGACAGAAACTGACTAACACTTCGCCATAATACCTATATATCGTTGAAGTTGCTTTTCGGTTCACTGAGTGAGGAGAATAGAGTATGGTAGAGATCATGTTCGCATGCGCCTAGCGTCTAATAGCTATATTTCAATTCTCACTTCAGTCCTTTTATTATTTTATTTCAATAAATTATTTGCATCGAAATTAAAAATTCGTTTTTAGTTACGACAAAGAAGTAACTTCTAACGCGCGTAGTACGTAAGTACACGCACCTATTTTTTATCGATTACGACTAAAATATTAGCTTAAATTTTACACCAAATACAATAACTACAAAATAATAAATTCTAATTTTATAAACATCTCATTACTAGAAAATATGTGGACCATAAAGAGACAACTTATAATTTGCTACGAATCGACACAAAGAAAATACACATAAGAATAATAAGTAATTAGCGATGAATATTGTAACACAATAGTCTTATTAACACTAATAATATGTTACATAAAATAGGTAGCAGATTATGTTACTGACAGTACATGCTAGTATTTCGCTCTAACTTTGTACCTCGTTATAAAGTAGTAATCTGTGGCTACTTCTATACATCTTCTGTACATAATAAATCTATGAATCTAAATACAGTGAAACAATTATTTTTGCATACCCCTTCTAATATAGCTACTTTTCGTGTCTGTAGCGGTAGCAAAATGACGTATGACGCACTAGTGATTTGGATTAAAACAAACACATGTTAGCGATCCAACAGTAATTTTCAAAATAAACCTGCCAGTTACCGTTTAATAAATAAACAGGCGTAGTTTTCGTAAACAATCCAAATGAATTGCAATATGGCCTCGCGCAGTGTTGACACCAGCTGTCAGAAATATTATTATGAAGGAAAAATGAAATATTTTATAGGAAGTACGTTCGAAAAAATGTAGTATGTATCTTGAACGTAATACTTATGGCTTCCGTGACTGTGAAAATTCACTGACTCTCGTTTTTCCATGTCACAACTTGCATATAATATTACGCATTACATTCTAGATACATAGGTACATTTGCACTGATCGATAACATTATTTTCTCGTAAGGAAAATAGTACA
Organism: Xanthostigma xanthostigma; assembly: GCA_963575645.1. Taxonomy (NCBI): domain Eukaryota; kingdom Metazoa; phylum Arthropoda; class Insecta; order Raphidioptera; family Raphidiidae; genus Xanthostigma; species Xanthostigma xanthostigma. The sequence continues at coordinate 19,920,107 of OY754467.1, forward strand.
GAAATTATATTAATTATATTAATACAAATAATAATAATGCGTTTAACGTCCGTTTCTCGACTTTATGTCATAACAGACACCATTACTATTTTCCATTTATCACACTTCCCGTTATTTTCTACATTTTTAAACTTCTACTTAATTATTAGCAATGGGCAAATGAAGGAATTTTAGGATATTAGCATAAGGTAGGCAAATTTTGAGCATAGGAGATTGAGAGGTAATCGGCCATGACCATCAATAAGTAACCATCTCGATATTTATCGGTTATTATTGAGGGAAACTATGGAAAACCTCAACAAGATGGCCGGTACAGGAATTACCGTTTCTCGGCGAGAGACTGCATCACTACTACTTCTGTTAGAATTCTCTTAGAACCCGAACCCGGAACTGAATGTTTGCAAGATGAACGATATAAATGCCATATTATAATCAGACATCAGTGACATCGCCACTCGCTCGGCTATTCATACTTATGGTTCATACCGTTTCCTCTAAAAACATATAAGCAAATCGAATTTCAAGAAGTGTGAAAGAACAATAGTATATTATACCATAATATATCAAATCATATAAGTAGTAGATAATCTATGGCACGCATAAAAAACTACTAATTAACTTATCTACTTACAATGTAATTAAAATAAATGTGATTTTAATTACATCCACATCATTAAAAGTAAGAAAGTAGATTATGCATTTGATGGTAATTGACAAAGTGTTAAATATTATGTTCCATGGACAAGTATTACATGAATTATGTAATCATTGAAGAAATATAATAAATTACGTACTGTCTTTATAATTTTTTAAAATAATCTTAAAGAATGTTTTATGTGAAATTACAGGAGACATGGCTTGCAAAAACAAGGACGATGAAATGGAAAAACTATGACATTTAAAAACATTTTGTAGGGAGTTTTTTTTGTAATATTCGTACACCTTTGTACAAAGCAAGCACCAGAACATTTAAGATTCGACATTTTTGATTTTATCAATATATTAACGATAATTCAGTCAATAAAAAGTTAAAACACTGTATCTGCTGCATGTGATGATAACAGAAATTAACAATGTGACGTCAGATGCACTCAGTTTTTGTTCGGGAAATATCGGCGCGTCCTCGGTACTGGGCTTAAAATTGTATTTTAATTTGATATAACTTTTTAATTTATAACAAAAAAAAAAAGAAAAATAGTTTTGTTATAAAACTTATATAATATGATATTTCCATTTATGACAAAAAAATTTCAATTAAAAGCCTAATTGCTTCTAAGGATACTAGCGCTCCTATGCGTCACTTCAACGCCCACAGGGAATCGATACCGCCCACTTTGGGAAACATTGGTTTAGTGTAAGGGTCGGCAACCTTTTGAGACGGAAGAGCCAAAAGTTACAATTCACAAAATTTCCCAGTTTTTAAAGAGCCACTAAATATTTTCGTTTCAGTATTATAGTATTTGCTTATATAGGTTTTATATAATATATATCCGAGGACGACACGTCGCGATGGAGGCGGTTCGGGTAAGACGCGAGTGGAAATGGCTGAGAGATAGACATGGTACTCAAACATGGATCGATTTTTAAGGGATTATATAATAAAATAATTATTTTTTGCGTATGGAACTGGAGAGTCGCAACTTTTCATCAAAAGAGCCGCATGCGGGTCGCAAGCCGCAGGTTGCCGACCCCTGGTTTAGTGTGTTACATCATCGTCCAGCATTAAATCTGCAAGACGAAGGTTTTCTGATACGAAGTCCAAATACGACAAAACGTATGTCATAGATGGAATCATTATACGTTATGATTTTTATTATGATGGTAGTTTGTATATGAAATTCAGTAATGAGCAAGTTACCGCTATTTACAGAATCCGTTAGCAATAAATTTCACCATAGCAGAATATTAAAAAAATATCAAATGCATCAGTGATAATTATAAAGTATATATCTCATGTGTATTTATTAGGAATAAAAGCAAAGTCAGAAGACCACCAAAGTTTGTTTAAAATTACAGGCTTTACTTTTAAATATATATTCAAAACATGTTTGCAAATCTTAATGTTTGTGATTCAAGGAAGTATATAATTAAAATACAGTAATATTGAAATATGAGACAAAACAATCTGTTAACTAATAATTTTGTCAATAATTTTTATATTTCTCGAACCACACACGAGCTGTTCTCCGTAAAAAAATGTCTATATAAGCAAGCCGATTTGAAAATGGTTCATAAAAATAGACTTTAATTCCAAATTATTCGATTTAAATAGTGCTATAATGTCAGAACCGGAACAAATAATTTAAGAAATAAAAATTTGCATTTAATCAATACCTATAAAATATATATTCAAACTATAATTAGACTGTCTGTAATATCCTTTTCTTGCGAGTTTTTTATTAGATATTTTGTGTGATAGTAACGCGGAAAACTTAATTCCAGAAATTTCCATCTGTATGCATGTTTATTCCGGCATCAATCTAAAAATATATTTTTAAAAAATAATAAAAAACACAGAGAAAATGCATTTCTTTCTTTTCTATAATTAGACCAGTCATATCTTACATTCGAAATTGCAATAATTGCGGTTAACTTGCTTTTTTGATATGTTGTTTGGATCCACCTAGATAGTATTTATAAAAAAGAGTTTGATATTTGAAAAGCAGGAGAGATATCAAACTCTTTTTCAATTTCATCATCGGGGTAGTCCCCATCTTCTCCTACATGCTCTATTGGTGGGACATTCGTGCACTCACTCCCCTTACAATATTTGCAAAAAAAGTCCGAAAAAATTACGGTTTTTCAGCAATAACTGAGCGCGCTCACATTTCAGAATGCTGCAAATGTGGATAAATACTATCTAGGTGGATCCAAACAACATATCAAAAAAGCAAGTTTTCCGCAATTATTGCAATTTAAGCGATTTTTTGTGTACGTTATGACTGGCCTAAATGCTTAAAATCGTGGAGCACTCGATGAATTCTAAAGAATATTTTTTCCCAAATTTATAGTCATATATTTAAACATTAAATGATTCGTGACACGTTTTCCCACCAGCAACACCGCCATATCCACCACATGTTTTCATTTTAATATTTTATTTTATTTTTAATTATACAAATATTTTTATAGTAAAAATGTATTATTATCAAATTGTCATCTATGTAAAACTAAACACGATTACAAATTTTCGCATCAATTGGAATTTGGAAAGTAAAAATCAAGTTGCAAGATTATTTTACATACATAAGTACCATAAATCAACGTACATTGAAGCTAATATAACAGGGTTAATAATTGAATCAATTGTGATGAAGCTTGATATACTATCAGTTGGTATCTTCAAGTAAAATAGTATACCGAACAAAATTAGTTTTAAACGAGCGTGCCACGGATAAAAACTTGCAAATTAATGTCAGAGAAATATAAAAATAAACTTTTCATTTTCTTTGTCAAATTATTGAAATTGCACTATAATTGCAATTCATTTATTTAAATCATAAATACTTGGTGTTTTTTCGTCGTATAAATATACGGAAACATAAATATGCTTGCGATGATAATTAAAAATCTGAAGCAAGTTCGGTTTTAATGCTGTTAAATAATTTAATGCGACATCATTTCCTGCAGACTACATGCTTTATAGAATATTTAAACGCAAGCATCTGCACTTAACGGCACAATTGATTCCACTGATACGTTTTGTAATAAAACTGCATCTTGGTTAAACTAAAGATGTATATTCTTTGAACAAAGTTATATTTAATAAAAATGTGCACATATATATAGAATATATTGTATATTAAAATATAATCAAGACAATTGGTAGATTGCCGAGTTTGTGAGAACGGACGATCTACAAAAATGCCTTATTAACACGAATACAAAAACAGGCGTCACTGTGATCATTTTTACGTAGAGGTTCTGTCCGAAAAGTACCCGACCTGCTTTTATATCTTCGCCGCCAGAGTGTTCGAGCGCTCACGAACGGGTTGCTCGCCGACACCTACAGGACGTACTAGTGAATGCGCAGCCTTTTTTGGTTTACAATAAGTCTTTTTTCAGTTTCAGTTTCGGATTTTGTTATGGTTAAAAATGGCCGAAAGATCAGATCAACGAATTTGCATCAAATTTTGCTTTAAACTCGGAAAAACTAGTTCGGGAACCATTCAAATGATGCAGAAGGCCTTTGGGGATGAGTGTATGAGCAAAACAGAAATAAAAGATTGGTATAATCGTTTCAAAAGTGCCCGCACATCTATTCATAGTGATCCTCGATTTGGCTGACCTTCGACGACAATAACACCCGATAATATCGAACGCGTGCGACTTGCGATTGAAGAAGATCGACGTTTAGCTGTGCGCGATTTAGAAGATGATCTTGGGATACCAAAAACTACAATTTAGAAAATTTTAACCTCAAATTTAGAAATGACACGCGTGTGTGCGAAGTTCATTCCGAAATTTCGATAATCACGATAATGCGCCTTCGCACTCATCTAATATTGTTTATAACTAAACACAATATCGCACCATGTTCTGGCGTTATGTTACTCATAAATTAAATATAAAATTTCCGTCCATAGTAAATTATGAACAACATTTTTTTCCTCTGCTTTAGAATAGATACATATTTATTTGCACGCGTTTTTTAAATGAATAACTGAAAAACATAAACTGTTTAATTTATAATTATTTACACCTTAAAACTAATGAAATTTCAAAAATCAATTACAGTGTAACTAAAATCCTGTCACAGTATATGAAAACATATTTCTAGAAGACATAAATTACAACTAAATTATAAAAATCATTGATTTTAACTGTTAACTTTATGCAAATGCACATTCAAAGAAGTAATTACGAAGGAATAATATATTATCTATAATCGATAAATTGTCTATAAAACTTTGCTTTAAATAAAACCATTTCGGCTTCTCTCAAAGTCTTCAGAAGTTGATAACTCCACAGATGTAATTATTACATTTAAAGACACTGCTGGGATCCAATTAAGTACGAAATAAGACGTCATAGAAACACAATTTATAGTCAGTATTTTATGTTAGTCACGAGATTTACTTCACAAATTAAAGAACCGTTGTCATTAGATAAACGTTTCAATAATTTAAATTAATAAAAAAAATCTCACTTGTCTCATTTTTTACAGACTCACGCACGCACGCCCATTTTTTCTCATTTCGTTGTATTTACATTCATTGTTTGGATAAACAGTAAAGATCGCTGCACACGAGGCTGGGTTTGTCGCTAGATTTGACTACTAGTTTTCTAGCGCTGGTTTTCTTAATTGCTTTTATGTGCTCGATTCACGCGAGACGTCTTTTCGATCTTGTTTTGTAGATAGATCTGGTGCACGCGCAGTAACAGTTCAAATATAAACACAGAGCAAAACGTTGTTGTCTTACTCTGAGCAAAATGACGCTATGTTGGTTTGTGGGCGTTTTTTCATGTCGCCCACGTTCTTGATTGTTCTTTGGTCAGAACAAGCAGAAGCCCTAGCAAGCAAAATAGCCCCTGGTTTAATTTTAAAATATATCTTGTGAGAAGATATTTTTCACCTGTGGTATAAGGAAGAGAAAAAACAAAGTAATACTGACATTTTCAATTTGCACTTAGGTATACTAACGTTTTCCTCGTCACGTTAAAAGTAATAAAAGTAATTTGATTCAACATAGAGTACCTAAGTCAGCTGATAAATCCTATACTATATACAATTTTTTTTTAAAATCAGTCCACTTGAGCTTGAGTATCGCTGCTATAAACAACTGTACAAAAAATAAAAACCAGCATTCACTGGAGTTTTTCCGAAATGGTTAACAGATTATTCAGAAAATTTTAAATTTTCAATATAAAACTTTAAATCAATAAATCAACTTACATTCAAGACAATATCTTCATAAAAATTTTAATAGAGATACCAACCAAGGTTAACATATACATTTAGATGACATATTAGTACAAGTTTATAGATCGCAAACGTAAATCTATGAACAGGAACTATTAAAAAATCGTAACATAATCTATTAACGTAGGTGTAACAATAGATAAAAGCCATTGTGCACAACTCACGTCAGCTAATTTATTCAAGCGCACGTTTTGTTGTTGCAAAAGATACCTAAAGCACATTAAATCGTAAAACGAAATAATGCCTCCATAAAATGACACGCCATATCTGACAAACGGTGCATTGCAGACAATATAACCAGTCTTATTTTATATTTTAACTGTTAATCTGACGTTTGATTGACAACGGGCTTTTCGCTTATTGTTGTGATAAGTCTAAAAGCTACTTCTCGTGAGAAAATTTGGAAGCCGTTTGTGATCGAACTTATTGATGACACAAAGTATATATTATATATGGATATACTTCGAGCAAATTACTCTGAAGTAATCTTATCGAAGAATTAATCCATTACAGGTGACACTCACTGACTCCTTGGTGTCAAATCGAATGCTTTCATCGTTTTCTGCAGAAACCTTGTTGAACTGGGACATTGACATCTAATAAATGGATTGTGAATAGACACTAGTCTCTATACAAAGCTTGCAGCTTCTTAAAGCCTGTGAAATTTTTACAAAAACTATTTCGTTATGGCACCAGGGTGTAGAGATCAGTGCCGTAACGAGCCTTTTATGCGCCCGATGCGAACTTCTATAACTGCGCCCTTGACAAAGGTTCTAATGACCCAAAACTTGGTTACGGTTTAGTCATTTATGCACCCTGTGCCTGGACACCACTGGCACCATCCTTAGAGTAATGGCACTGATTTAACTTGAAAATCAAGCTTTTTTTTAAAATTCAGTACTTGACTTGATTTTCTATCATTAGTATTTACTAGTTAGCTTGACTTAACTTAATTTCAAGCTACTTGATAACGAACCGATTATGTATAACTCGCGAATCATTTCCATAAGCTGGAAAATATCATATTTTATTTATATATTACCTACGTTGAAATTCACTACAAACAAAGAATTATTAAGATCATAGTTTTGTAAATAAAAGTCTTTATTTCTTGATATTAGTGAGTATATGAAAATGATGGGTCTCGGTATGGCATGGTGTTCTGAGATGTTTTATGTTCACTTGCGTTGCCAGAGCTATATAGTTTAAGCAACGAATAATTCTAGATGGAAAAGTCGAAAGCAGAACATCTGACTTAGGAACTTTGTTTGGACTAGTTAGGAGATAAACATACTAAAAGTCCTTACCCCTCCGAGGTACGCCCGAAGGGGGGGAGCACAAAGAAGGTCCCGTTTTTTGGTATTTTGCTTTCATCTTGAAAACGGTACGTCGTACGAAATTTTGTTGGAATACATAATGAAAGCTGATAAAATTCTCTACAACTTTAACTTTCACACTTGTTATCTATCTCCAATCTTTGCCTAGCTATGAGCTCCGAAAAATGGTCGATTTTCAAAAATGTGTTAAATTCTCTGTAGCACATTGTAACAATACGAATTTGTCAAAAATTTCGTATCGCACATCCACACTATTACAAACACCCACACACTATTAAAAAATAACATAAGCTGGGAGTACACCTCCACGCAGGGCCCTCTTTCCCACTGGGCACTCTGGCACGTGCCCAGGGCCCCGCGATCGATAGGGACCCCCTAGTTTAATGGTATACTAAGTACCTAAACTGTTTTAAACAAAAATCATCAGTGAACTATTTTTCATATACTTATTTTTTTTGTGTCCTTCATGTTAAAATGGGGAACGTGATCCTTTTAAATATATGCATTTTATATCACATTCCTCGACTTAGAATCTAGAACCTTGTTTATCTATTTTTTTTGTCTATTCTAACAAAATAGTGCTCTGTTAAGGTCATAGGGGCCCCATAATCCTAATGTGCCCAGGGCCTTCAATAGGTTAAAACTTATGTTATTTTTTAATAGTGTGTGGGTGTTTTTAATAGTGTGGATGAGCGATACGAAATTATTTTGACAAATTCGTATTGTTACAATGTGCTACAGAGAATTTAACACATTTATGAAAATCGATCATTTTTCGGAGCTCATAGCTAGGCAAAGATTGGAGATAGATAAAAAGTGTGAAAGCTAAAGTTGTAGAGAATTTTATCAGCTTTCATTATGTATTACAACAAAATTTCGTACGACGTACCGTTTTCGAGATGAAAGCAAAAAATACCAAAAAACGGGACCTTCTTTGTGCTCCCCCCCTTCGGCCGTACCTCAGAGGGGCAAGGACTTTTAGTATGTTTATCTCCTAACTAGTCCAAACAAAGTTCCTAAGTCAAATGTTCTGCTTTCGACTTTTCCATCTAGATGCCCCTTATGAGCACTCATTGACCAAACTAATAATCATATTATATGCCTGGCTTTAGTGTTGAAAAATATTTTTGGGCCCAAAAATACCGAAAAATTTCTCAGAATCGTTTCAAAATTGTATTAAAATCGGCCCGACAGGACCGGACTTAAAAATTAGTTTGTAGATTTACTTAGTGAAGGGTGAATTTAATTTGGTAAAATTATAATAAAATTGAAATTAAGAAATAAAATATTATTTTAAGGGATGTATTAAGAGATTAAATTTTGTATTTTGCCCAAAAACAAAAAAGTTTATTTCACATAATAAAGCCACACTGTCTGTGTTAGCAAATACACTATATAGTCGTCAGGATTTGGCACTGCGACCCGGTCTTTTTTATTATAATGACGTCAATCAAAACTACATGGCGTGGTGCATACCCGGAGTATAAACTAAAAACGTTTCTGTGCGCCTTTATAAGTTGGTCACATAATTTTTAGCGGAACCGTAGATGGCAAGCATACGCAGGTTTCACTGTATTCTATAAAATATTGCACAGACGTACTTTTGTTATCAACAGATTATATTTCAAAATTTTATGAAATCAATCATCTAGCACAATCTCTGTAATAATAAAAGAACAATAATCACCAAAAAACAAAAGAACAAAATCTTATAATAACAAAGAACTTTTATACACTGTGAAATATGAATTACATAATTCATGTGACTTTTTTAAAAAATATGCAACAATACAATTTTAGGGATGAGATAAAGAACGTTGCGCACCTCATAGTTACTAACTCATTAAACATTCAAACAGTATAAAATAAATTTCAGAACCCGTAGTGAAAATGCTGTAATATTTCATTAATTTACTCTTAACCCTTACCAGCCCTATGTTTTTATTGCGCGACCAAAACGAGGACGTTTCAAGGTATTTAAAAGCAAATTAACTACTGTATAATGTACTAGCGGCCCGTCCCGGCTTCACCCGGGTGCATAACTGTATCCTTTATTAATAAATAGTCTTTCTCTCTCTCCCCTCTCCCTCACTATCTATATTCCTCTTTTCTTCTCTTTCCCGGGAAATATCATATTGTCCTTCTCATCTACGCAAAAAATCCACATCCATCCACGTAACAACACACACCCATTATGTGAAGGTAGTTTAAAATCCGTTTTGGATAGGATTTGCATAAAATCCGTTCTTAGTGGGTGTCTACGTCGAAAAAGGAGTAGCTCTGCCAAATTTCAAGTCAATCGGGCGTATGGTTTTGGAGATCTCGTGATGTGTCAGTGAGGAGTATGTATAGAAAGAGAGCGAGTGAGAGACAGATTATAGAAAGGGTATGTTCCGAAATATAACCCAGTAGACTGGCCAGTGCTAATGACGTCATGAATTCGACGCCATAATTGTACTGGTGTGCCACCATATTGTACTGGTGAGACAGATATGACGTAGCATAAATATTTAACCGGACGTGTGTGCACTGTGCATCCGACTTTATGGAATTTTTTATTTTATTATTTGTTATTTGCGATAATTATAGCTCAACAAAGTAAACAATTACTTTTGGTGGATGAGGTAAATAATAATACGGGTTCGTCAACGCGCGGGCCAGTATACTGGGTCGTATTTCGGAACACACCGATTACACAGATACGAAAATACAAAAATGTGCATTGTTCTGAAACTTTAGTTTTGACATCCCTATGATTTATATAGTTTAAATTAGGATTTTTTATTGTTTGCAACCTGTATATATATTATATGCTGTGTTTGTAATATATATATACGACAATTAACACAGCAGGTCCATTGTTATGACACCACTAAATCGCCACAGGCAAATCTTAATTATTCATATTTCATAAAACATTATGTATTCATTTTATGTACCTACATTATATACACACAAAAATTTATTCGTAGCAAGATTTTGTTTATGTAGGTAATTCATCTCCAGAACACCACAGCTTCATCAAGTTAAGGTTTGTTTATAAACATCTGTAACCGTATCCCATTCGAATCAAAACGAAATTCGGTTACCATAAAATTGTAAATTCTTGTTAAATATCCTTAACTTAAAAAAAAAACTCCGGGTCGCAGTGCCAAATCATGCCGACAGTGTGGCTCTATTGTATGAACTTAACTTTGTTTTTGGACAAAATAAAAAAAAATTACCCCTTAATACACCCCTTAAAACAACATTGTTTTACTTAATTTCAATACTACATATCAATTCAACATTTGTACCAAATTATATGCCTACTCCCTTCAGTATGGAAATCTATATCAATAAACTTGCGTTTTCATAAAATTTGTAAGTCCGACCCTGTCGGGCCGATTTTATTAAAATTTTAGCAACACATTTCAAAAATTACTAAAAGGTCAATTTTCAAATTTGAAACGATTCTGAGAATTTTTTCGGTATTTTTGGGCCCAAAAACATTTTTCAATAAATACCCCCCTTAAAATAGCCCGATCGGGCTCATTTTAAATAGGCTTCTTGCGATGATGGATTCCAACAAGTGGACTTATAATCATATAGTTTAGGTTAGGAGTCATGAAACATATCAGTGTTGAACATGCAGATGGAGGAATGGATTGAATCGTGTTTTATCAAAGTACGTTTGAGATTTGAGATTTTTTAGTGTGTATACCTACATAAAATATTCATTCCGCCCACTGCTATATACTTTATGCAGTATCGTATCATGAATAAACCGTTACTACGGTAGTAACCTAAATGTATATAATTCAGATAAAAATTGCAATGTTTAAGGGACCCTGAAATCACAATAAATGACTAGCGCTGAGTACACCTATATTGTTTTATTGGGTTCTTTATTCATAATTAATTGGATCTGTCGTGAAGAAACGGGCACAGTTGAGAGAACATTGAAACAAAACAGAAACTTATTTTAATTTCTGTTTTAATACTTAATGTTAATTACAAAACATACAAAGAGAGTATTAAAAACTGAAATCTACCTCAACCTTGACTCTAAACATTAACGAAGCGTAAAAAAATTCTTGTTAAAATTACGATGCCGCAAAGAAAAGCATTTTACCTGCCTGACTTTGTTAATTAAATGTTTATATTTAAAAATAAAAACAATTGAACCGTACGCGTACATTGAAAAAAGTGTCAGTATTTTTTTTTATCTTCAACATGGAAATGAGACAGAACGTAAATTCAAAGCAGGGCTGTCGACGGAAAAAAATTAATAGGTACTACCAAGACACAAAAAGTACACATTTTTTAATAACATGTACCAGTATTATTGTTATTTTTATTTACCCCTTAATGAACAAATTGTTATGCATGATAATTACCCATATATAATATATGCTCGTGTCAAGATGGAAATAAATAATTTCAACTGTGTTCAAACTTTATTTATAAATATTTACAATTCCCACTCAAACCACAAACTTCAACTCTCAACCTATACAACGTTGAGCTTACAACTTACACTTAGATACTGTTATTTAACTATATTTTAAAAAATCAACCATACTCATTCAAACCTCGTTCGTACTAGTGATGTGCCGGATATCCGTATCCGTTTCCGCGGATATCCGAGGGAGAAGAGGAATTCGTATCCGTATCCGTTAGTTTTTGGCGGATCTTTTACGGATTTTTTGCCTTATTAATTTTCAATTCATAGATGAAATTTTATATATATATAGGTGATTAGTAAATAATGAAAACCTGTTAAATTCCATTCAGATCATTTTTTATTTTTTAAATCGTATTTGGCACCTTTATATTGCAAACATTTATCGTAGTGAGTACCATACTAATAGTACATAACTCAAAGGTACTAAATCAACTATCTTTATAGTGAGATATTGCACATCGATCTTTGGAAAGAGACAATCTGTTATGAGAGTTAACTCTTAAAGAGGTCAATAACTTTTTCCCTTAAGAGATAGTCTCTTTCCAAAGGTCGATGTGCAATATTTACCGGCGCGTTCTCTAAGAAAGTTAAGATCCGTATCCGTTTCCGCGGATCTTCAAAACCAAAAATCCGTATTCAGATCCGTATCCGCGGATATACATTTTTAACGATCCGGCACATCACTAGTTCGTACACATTCACGATGATCAATAACATTCAAATACTTTTAAACTGTCATTTTCTCTCAGCCAATCATGCCAAAATACGTTGCAACGGTCAGCCGTTCATAGATATTGAACCTATTTTTTATTGGTTCAGCGTAACAATTAATCACTTGAAAGATTCAACTGTCCACCAAAAACTTTCAAACTTGTAACACCTCATTTTGTATGTTCTTCTAGTTTCTAAGAAATAACCAGCCATAGTGCAAACATTTAAAAAAATTATACCAATGTATAAAAGGAGATCCTTTGGAGTAACATGAACATTAGTGCAGGCAAATTAGATTTAGAACGTGTATTAATTGTAGACAGAAGTTTTATCATTGGAAACGGTAAAGGGGCTTATAATGAACATAAAAAGTAAAAATGCCCCGCCGGGGGTGCTATACAATTAATTTGGGGGGGTTGAAAGGGGGGGCAAAATATATTATTGCGTTTTCCGGCGAAACTTAACGTTCTATCAAAAAATGTTCTACAGGACAGTTGTAGAACATAAACAAATCTACAACTTTCATAAGGATCACTTTTTACTGTGACCTTAAAATTTCCCTGAAAAATGCGAAATGTGCAAAAAAAACGATTCTTTTGTTTTTTATTTTTCATTTTCGCAAAAGTAATTCAATTTTGATGAAATTTTGTGAAAGTATGCCTTTTTATGTCCTAAATAAGCACAATTTTTTTTATGTAAAAAAATCAGAAAGTTTTTGAGATATGCAGTTCTTTCAGCTAAAAACCATTTTTTTTCAAAAAAAAATTCTACGGTGAAAAATCGTCGTACAGAGTTCTTCCTGTGCTTATTTTTTTTGTTTTTATATGTACTTTTTGATACTATAATAAAAAATAATAGCCCCTATTTAACAACACGGTCAAAAATTGAAAAAACTCAAAAATTACTTTTGCTACAATGAATTTTTCAGTAATTGTTCATAATTTGCTTAAATTTTTAAGAAAATTGAAAAACTAATTACACCATTCAATTGTACGGACAAAAATACAAAAGAGACTGTCTTTCATTGTTTGACCCGAAACTTTTTTTTTACAGTAATGCTATAAACATTAAATTAGAATAATGAAGCTTCACATAAGTAAGCAAAATAATCATTTTTTGTCTTAGAATCAAAAAGTATCCGACATAAAAGTTATAGATCATGAAAAAATCTGCAACTTTTGTGGAGGTTACTATTTGACATAACCTCAAAATTTCCGAGAAAAATGCGAAAAATAAATAATACTATGCCAATCTTAGTCTTTTTTGCAAATTTTCTTGCTCTTTATCGTCATCCGATGCCTGGTTGGAATATGTTTCTTCTTCATCCAAAGAATTAGTATAAGAGAAGCGATTGTGCGTATAACTGGGGCACTAAAATGTTTTTCAGATCTATTTATAGAATGTCCCCCCCCTCTCATACTCTTTCTCTTTCTAGCTAATTATTTTGTTTCGGAGCAGTTATTACAATCGTTTACAGGGAAATGGTGATACTGTCAGTCTTGTTTCAGAGCAAAAAGTAAAAAAGTATAAATTGTGTACCCGAAGATCAGAAGTATGGATGAGTCTATTTGCATTATTTGCGATAAACCGGGAGGTAATTTGAGGACGATTCAGACAAAAGCTATAAATACGCTGAATGATTCTAGTGTAAAACGAAGAGATCAAAAGCACAAAAAATGGAGTAAAATGACGACAGCATTTGTGCACAAAGTATGTTCACGTGGGTACAACTCAGGCATTGCCATAAAAGCTGCTGCAGCCGAGTACTCAAAGAAAATTTTTGAAAGTAAAAACATAAAGAAAAATGCACTTCATTTTGATTTTAAAACATTTTGTTTTCTTTGTGGCGACGTTTGTGACGGTAGAAAGCAAAAGTTTAGAAAAATACAAACAAATGAAACTATCGAGAAAATCATTAAGACGGTCGAAGAACGAAAAGCTTCAGACGTATTTCACAAAAAAATATTGGCGCGTTTGAATCAAAATAATGATTTTGTTGAAGCACAAGCTCGTTACCATAAGAATTGTATGAATAAGTTTTATGTAAATAGGCGTTCAACCGAAGTTGGACGTCCTGTATTCGACAACACGTTAAACTTTATGCAACATGCAATTAATTATATTCAAAAAAATATTAGTGAAAGCCAGTTTTCTCTAAATGATATTAAAACAGAATTCGAAGGCACTTATCCGAGCTTGAGAACTATTAAGAATAATTTGATCAAGCATTATTCTGCCGATCAACTAGAATTTATAGACTACAGTACCGATGTAATCATTCTTTTTAGACATAAAATTAGTAAGCAAACTTGGAAAGATTGGTATACGAATCAAGAAAAAGATCCTGAACTAGAAAGAATAAGAATTGTTAAAATGGCTGGAAATATTATTTTAGAAGACATTCGTAAGACTGTGTACGATAAAAATAGCTACATTCTTCCAAATTTTAATGAGGAAAATATCTTTGAAAATATTCCTGAATCATTGACAAATTTGTTTGATATTGTTATTGCAACTCATAAGAATAAAGGTAAAGAAAATGATTTTAAGTGGAAAAAAAGAATAGCTACAATTGCTCACAGTATTATAACATCAGCAAGGCCACGGTCATTTTTATCGCCAATTTTGCTTGGTTTATCGTCGATGATGCACAAAAAATACGGATCTAGGGGGTTGATAGACTCACTTTCATATTTAGGATTATGTGCAACGTACGATGAAACTTTGCGCTTTGAAGCATCAATTGTGAATGATCCCGATAATCATACTTGTGATCCCGAATGTTTTATTCAATATATTTTTGACAACGCCGATCATAACACTTGCACTATCGATGGAAAAAATACACTGCACGTGATGGGTGGAATTAAAGTCGTAACTCCGTCAACAAGTGTTACTTCAAAAAAAATTATCGCTAGAGTAAACAAAATTCCAAACTCAGATTTGATTGGCAAGTTCGGATTTACTGAAATAAAACGCTTTGAAAAGGGCAGTGCAAAAGGACTGAAAACGATATTGATTCAAGACATTTTTAGCAATGATTCCACAAGACCAAAAATATCGATGGAAGATTTTATTTGGCTCTATTCTAAGTACTCAAATAAAAAATCAAAAGGCTACAGTGGATTTATGGAAGATTTTAATGTTAATTCTGAATACCATACATCGAAAATAATTCCGTTACCTTTTGTGAATAATCCACCAAGCGCCTACGACACTATTTTTACTGTTTTAGTACAAGCAGCTGAAGAAAATAAAAAACACAATAAAGACGGCATTTGTTTGGTTACTTTTGATCAGCCTCTGTTTCAAAAGGCTCGATATGTTCTGGCCTGTGTAAATCAAGAGAATGATCCACATGATTTGTCAAAGATTAGAGTCAGGCTTGGTGGATTTCATATGCTAATGTCATTTCTTGCAGCGATAGGATACATTATGGATGGGAGCGGACTGAAAGAGGCTTTCTGCGTAATATATGCCGAAAATTCAGCTGATAAAGCATTTGTTGGACATGCTTATTCCAGAGCCACTAGAGCACATTTTCTTGTTCAAGTTGTTTTAGCTACAATAATTTTTGATTCGCTAGAATTGTCTGAAGAAGAAAAAATTATGTTTGATGTACTTTTACAAAATGTAGGTGGAGAAGATTTTAAAGAAGATATGAATAATGAAAAATTTATAAACATTAGAGACAGATTTATGAAACAGATTGAAGAGTTGAAGAAAAAAGGACCAACTGCAGAGCTTTGGATTTTATACTGGGATATGTTAGCAATAGTTAGGAACTTCATAAAGGCAGAACGTTCGGGTAACTGGGATCTACACTTGAAATGCACTGAACGAATGATTCCGTATTTTCATGCGAGTGGGCACAACAATTATGCGAAATCAGCTCATTTGTATCTGCAAGATATGTTACAATTACAATATGACATGGATGAGTACCAATTCGCGCTATTTACAAATAGCTACTTCACGATAAGACGCTCTGAAAAGTTTTGGTCTGGAGTATGGTCAGATATGACCATAGAGCAGGTTTTAATGCGATCAATGAAGACTCAGGGTGGACTGACACACGGACGTGGAATGGGCGAAAGTGTTCTAACAAAATTCATATTAACTATGATAATTCTAGTTGAAGTTTGCAACGAAATTGAAAATTTTTGTAACGTTTCTTATTCAACTTCCGAACAACATGTTGACTCCACAGAGTCTAGAATTACGAGAGACGTTGCAGATCTAGAAAAGTTGTTAGAATTTTTCAACAGGTACAGTCCGTTCCCAGAGACACCAAATATCATGTCAATATTTTCTGGAATTGTTGGAAATGAATCGATAAACTGTCACCGAGCATACGAAGTAGGGATGAAATCTGTTAAAGCAATAATTGGACAGGATTTCGAAAGTGTCAAATTTACTCGTAAAAACAAAGTTTTATCACTTAAAAATGTCCAATCGTCGATAAAAGTTAAAAATGAGACAATTTCAATCAATCCATTATTATTGTTTCAACGTTTATGTGTTAATATAAATAGTAAAGGTGACATGAAGAAATATTTGAAATTCGAGCTTGCTCCGTTCCCGCTGTCACTTTTTACAGAAAACGGATTCAGAAAAAATGTTAAGTCGCACATGTTTGATCAGTTTACCGCAACAGAAGCTTTACCAATTACTGACAACTTTGTGCACGTTGTTGATGGTGGATTTTTGTTACACAAAGTGATTTGGCAAAAAAATGATAACATTCAAATGATTATCGAAAAATACGTAGTTTTTGTACGCAATCACTATGCAGACAATAGCTGTATAGTGTTTGATGGTTATCCCGATAATCAGGCTGATAATATAAACTCATCTGCACCTTCAACAAAAACAACTGAACGTTTGAGAAGAACAAACTCTTTGACTGTGCCTGTTTTTAGTATTGAGTCTCACACACAAATAACATGTGTACAAGAGAAGTTTTTGTCAAATGAGACAAATAAAAATCAGTTAATAAAGGCATTGTCAGCAGCCTTAACATTTGAAGGATACACAGTTAAACAAGCAGAAGAAGATGCAGATTCGTTGATTATTAACACAGCAATAGAAATCGCTGAAAGAAATAATGGTATCAATGCAGCAACAGGAGTCAGCGAATATAAAAGAACTGTTGTCGTTGTTGGTCAAGATATTGATCTTTTAGTAATATTAAATCAATTAAATTCGACTCAGGCAACAATTTACTTTCTGAAACCAGGTGCGGGCAATGTCAGTGACTCAATTTATACGTCAAACAGTTTTAAATATCAAGAATATCGTTCAATTGTTGGTTTTTTACATTGCTTTAGTGGCTGTGACACAACCTCTGCTTTTGCAGGCAAAGGAAAAAAAACAACATTGAACTCTCTCATTAAATCTCCACAGTTGACAGAGTTGGTAAAGCCGTTCTATGAGACAAATACGGACCCAACAGTGATTGCTCGAAATGGCTGTAAATTGATTTTATCTATTTACAAGTGCATGAATTATACTATATCTCTTGATGATTTGAGATTTAGACAGTATAAAATATTAACGACAAAGTCGACTTTCAAATTAGAAAAATTGCCACCAACCGTCGGAGCAGCTACACAACATTCCTATAGAGTATATTTTCAATTACAAACGTGGCTTGGAAACAAAATGACTGCAACTAAGTGGGGCTGGAAAGAACTATTGGCGAATAATTCGACAATACTTATGCCTTGTTTTACAGAAACGTCAGTCATTCCTAAAGATTTGTTGAAAACCATTTCTTGTAATTGCGAAACAAACTGTGAAAGTAATCGATGCGGATGTCGGAAACACGGACTGCACTGCACAGATTTATGCACAAAATGTCAGGAAAATTGTTCAAACATTGAAAAAATAGTGCAAAATTTAAATGAGTTACAAGACAGTTCCACGGAAATGGAGCATCCGAGTCTTTGCTTGAACCCAGGAAATGAATTGCCAGCTGAAGAATTCAGTGACCTTGAAGAAACGTTTCAAGAAGATGAAGAAACATATTCCAACCAGGCATCGGATGACGATAAAGAGCAAGAAAATTTGCAAAAAAGACTAAGATTGGCATAGTATTATTTATTTTTCGCATTTTTCTTGGAAATTTTGAGGTTATGTCAAATAGTAACCTCCACAAAAGTTGCAGATTTTTTCATGATCTATAACTTTTATGTCGGATACTTTTTGATTCTAAGACAAAAAATGATTATTTTGCTTACTTATGTGAAGCTTCATTATTCTAATTTAATGTTTATAGCATTACTGTAAAAAAAATAAGTTTCGGGTCAAACAATGAAAGACAGTCTCTTTTGTATTTTTGTCCGTACAATTGAATGGTGTAATTAGTTTTTCAATTTTCTTAAAAATTTAAGCAAATTATGAACAATTACTGAAAAATTCATTGTAGCAAAAGTAATTTTTGAGTTTTTTCAATTTTTGACCGTGTTGTTAAATAGGGGCTATTATTTTTTATTATAGTATCAAAAAGTACATATAAAAACAAAAAAAATAAGCACAGGAAGAACTCTGTACGACGATTTTTCACCGTAGAATTTTTTTTTGAAAAAAAATGGTTTTTAGCTGAAAGAACTGCATATCTCAAAAACTTTCTGATTTTTTTACATAAAAAAAATTGTGCTTATTTAGGACATAAAAAGGCATACTTTCACAAAATTTCATCAAAATTGAATTACTTTTGCGAAAATGAAAAATAAAAAACAAAAGAATCGTTTTTTTTGCACATTTCGCATTTTTCAGGGAAATTTTAAGGTCACAGTAAAAAGTGATCCTTATGAAAGTTGTAGATTTGTTTATGTTCTACAACTGTCCTGTAGAACATTTTTTGATAGAACGTTAAGTTTCGCCGGAAAACGCAATAATATATTTTGCCCCCCCTTTCAACCCCCCCAAATTAATTGTATAGCACCCCCGGCGGGGCATTTTTAATTTTTATGTTCATTATAAGCCCCTTTACCGTTTCCAATGATAAAACTTCTGTCTACAATTAATGTTGGTTCTGGCTTCTAAATCAGTTAATTTGCCTGCACTACATATAAAAATAATCTGGTTAATATAATAATTTTTGACGTGATAACGTCTTATAAATTGATGAATCACCAATCTTATAAATTGATAAAACACCGGCTGCATGCACGAAAAAGTGTAACGTTCCTGAATCCTAACGTTCCTAACGTTCGTAACGCGTAACGTTCCGCCTTACCCTGTGCGTGCTTTTTGCTAATTTCTCGCTCAATTTAAATCAGATCGGTTTGAAACCAGTCTTAAACGAAAGAGGAGAACATTTTACATAGATTTCGTGTAACAGAATTTGCCTAAACAGTTTTTTTATACAAATTTATATAGAAAAATAGCTGTATAAATGCAATGTTGTCTAATGCATGGCGCGACGCGGTCGGTCGTCTTTGTTTGCCGTACATGGAAATTAGAAGATAACGTATGTCTTGTCTTAACATGAAAACGGCTGCATTTCTAATGTTTAATTCAATTTTTTGACATTAGTATTTTGTGAAATGCAACGCCTTCTAAGTTAAGTATTGGAATAACTAATTATTATTAGAACATAATACTTTGACAGTTGCAAACGTTACTTTTGACATTTCTTATCATTCCGACACCAAGGATAAGCGGATTGAAACCAAATTTTGGGAGGTTTAGGTTATGTATTACGGAATACGTTATCACGTAAAACTATCATCCGTAAACCGACTTTACAGACAACCAATTTTTTTTTTCTGAATTACATATCCATGAATAAAATGGTAATCGAACGTACGACAGTCTGGTCTAGAAACTAGTGCGCTAATGATAATAGCAAACACTAACATTCTCTGATCTCTATAGGTTTATCAGTCGCTTACCGTTATAAAAAGATCTACTTCGGTTTTCATATTTTAGTTAAATAATATTGTGTAATTTGTGTTTTGTATCTCTGCTTATACATAAATGTTTTGACAGCAGAAAATAAAACAATTTTCAAGTACTTGACATGGATCTATGAACAAAGATAGCTTTTTTTTCTTTTCATTAAAACAATTCAAACAAAGGTTAAGCCTTGAAGATGTCAATCAATTGTTAATTTAATTATAATATTAGTTTCGGTTAACAATAAGTTCTGACACATGACAAAGAAATATACACTATACAGGCATATTTACTTCTGATTTTATTATTACACACAATACCTTATGTTAACCTAATCAGACACAATTCCCTCCATTTTTAATGCATTGTATAAGTTCCCGGTCGTATTTTTACCCGACTGCGACGAAGCCAAAAAGAAGGGTTATGGGTTTAGCAGTCTACGTATGTTTGTATTTACGGATGTTCCACCGTATAGCGCTTAAGAGTATTCGTCCCTGCAAATACCCCCTGCACCCTTCATCATAAATCTTTTCCCCTCGCCTAAAAACGGTTCGCGCTCTCCCGACGCTATTTTTAAAGCTAGAGAGTTCTGGTAAACGCCAAATGAAAGACAAAGAATCAGACTACAGATCCTTCAGGCGAATTTTTTGAAAAACAGTTTCGCCTACGTGTGAAATATTACGTAGCTTATTATTTTTTTCAAAATGTGTTTTTTCAGGAATTTTTTTCAAAAAATTCGCCTGAAGGATCTGTAGTCTGATTCTTTGTCTTTCATTTGGCGTTTATCAGAACCCTCTAGCTTTAAAAATAGCGTCGGGAGAGCGCGGACCGTTTTTAGGCGAGGGGAAAAGATTTGAGATGAAGAGTGCAGGGGGTATTTGCAGGGACGAATACTCTTAAACTATTCATCCGATTTTAATAAATAAGATGTCAATCGATACGTTATTATGGCCCGGATAACATAGGCTACATTTATTTTTCAGATCCTCAGATGAGAATATTTTCTTGTTTCATACTTTTCAGTAGTCGGGTTTTAGTTTTTGAACTTATTTTTTTTTTTTATTTAAGATTCCGTTAAGATCCCGAACGACTTTACGAGAAATAAAAGCCGATTAAAGGGTCTCTTTCTGCGTTTGTCGGGTGCTTTAAGAGCTTGGGCTTTAATAGTTAACCCAACAATTAAAATCAAATCTATACTTACTAGACCAGTCATATGTTACATTCGAAATTGCAATAATTGCGGTAAACTTGCTTTTTTGATATGTTGTTTGGATCCACCTAGATAGTATTTATCCAAATTTGCAGCTTTCTGAAATGTGAGCGCGCTCAGTTATTGCTGAAAAACCGCAATTTTTTCGGACTTTTTTTAGTTTTGTGCAAAAAAAAACCACATAGGAAGGCTCTGACGAGGAAGGTCACTATTACTTTTTTTAAAGTATACAAAATTCCCAACAGTTCGAACCCTAATTTAATGTTCTAGGTCTAATAGCACTCAAGATACAGGGTTCCCAATATTCGTAATTTTTTTCCAAAAAGTTGAAAAAGGGAAAATGGCCAATTTTCGACCAAAATATCAGGTATAATGAGGTATCTATCGGAAAATTCATGAGAAATGAAGTTGTAGCAAATTTAATTACCTTAATTATTAGACTATAGGTGTGTCCGTAGACGTGATAGTTCGTTCGATGACGACCATAAACCAAACAAACCTAAAATTGAGTGTTAAGGGGAAGTTACAATAATATTACTAGAAGTTTTCTCTATGTGTTTATTATTAAGTTGCATGCTAATTTAAATTTACTGCAAGTTAAAGAAAAAAGAAAATAAACAAAAATAATTATAAAAACTAATATTTAAAAAACCTTATGCCGGTCACACACGTAACTGCATACTTGTCAAGTACCTATACATGCGCTTGACGTTTGATCTAGTTGGCATGACCGTGTGTGTGATAATTTTACTCAAATATTTTGACTTGACTGCCGAACGAATTTTCAATCTGCATACTTGAAGACCTCTCAAGCGGCCAGATATTGTGACGTGCCAATCAGGCGTTCATAGCTGATAGTCTGTTGTGACTTACTCCTTTTCTATATACTTTACATGTGTTTCGTGCATAATCTCTACTGATATTCGTAGAACATTTCGCGAAGTGTTTGAAGAATTTATTGATATATACCGAAGCGAATCTTGTTTATGACACATAAAAAATAAACACCACCATGACAGAGATAAGTAAATGTCGCGTACAATAAATTAATAGAAAAAATAAAAGAATTCGACCCAAGTACAGACCGCGAACAAGTTGTAAAAAAAATGACACATAAGGGCCCAGGAGTATCAAAATCAACTTTGATACTCCTGGGCCCTCAAAGAAGACGCGTAGGTTAACCTAAGCCCAACAGTGGTGGTGAGCCTAGTTACATGTAAAATTATATAATGCCGGTCACACACGTAACTGCATACTTGTCAAGTATACATGCGCTTGAAGTTTGATCAAGTTTACATGATGGCCATATGGGACACACACGGCACAAGTTTGCTTGAAGCGGCGTCAGTTCTGCATCATTCTCCAATCAAAAGTGACGTGTAATTTTGGTTTATAAACTTCGTCAGTGCCTGAACCAGACCGAAGTCAATCATCAACTTTCTTTTTTTCTTTCCTGTAATTTGTTCTGATACTATTAATTTTTTTTACAACTTGTTCGCGGTCTGTACTTGGGTCGAATTCTTTTATTTTTTCTATTAATTTATTGTACGCGACATTTACTTATCTCTGTCATGGTGGTGTTTATTTTTTATGTGTCATAAACAAGATTCGCTTCGGTATATATCAATAAATTCTTCAAACACTTCGCGAAATGTTCTACGAATATCAGTAGAGATTATGCACGAAACACATGTAAAGTATATAGAAAAGGAGTAAGTCACAACAGACTATCAGCTATGAACGCCTGATTGGCACGTCACAATATCTGGCCGCTTGAGAGGTCTTCAAGTATGCAGATTGAAAATTCGTTCGGCAGTCAAGTCAAAATATTTGAGTAAAATTATCACACACACGGTCATGCCAACTAGATCAAACGTCAAGCGCATGTATAGGTACTTGACAAGTATGCAGTTACGTGTGTGACCGGCATAAGGTTTTTTAAATATTAGTTTTTATAATTATTTTTGTTTATTTTCTTTTTTCTTTAACTTGCAGTAAATTTAAATTAGCATGCAACTTAATAATAAACACATAGAGAAAACTTCTAGTAATATTATTGTAACTTCCCCTTAACACTCAATTTTAGGTTTGTTTGGTTTATGGTCGTCATCGAACGAACTATCACGTCTACGGACACACTTATAGTCTAATAATTAAGGTAATTAAATTTGCTACAACTTCATTTCTCATGAATTTTCCCATAGATACCTCATTATACCTGATATTTTGGTCGAAAATTGGCCATTTTCCCTTTTTCAACTTTTTGGAAAAAAATTATTAGACCTAGAACATTAAATTAGGGTTCGAACTGTTGGGAATTTTGTATACTTTAAAAAAAGTAATAGTGACCTTCCTCGTCAGAGCCTTCCTATGTGGTTTTTTTTGCACAAAACTAAAAAAAGTCCGAAAAAATTGCGGTTTTTCAGCAATAACTGAGCGCGCTCACATTTCAGAGAGCTGCAAATTTGGATAAATACTATCTAGGTGGATCCAAACAACATATCAAAAAAGCAAGTTTACCGCAATTATTGCAATTTAAGCGATTTTTTGTGTAAGATATGACTGGCCTATACAGTAATTCTGTAGTTTTGAAATTTAGGCATGGCTAAAAATCACGAAGTATCGGTATATGAGTGTCAGAAATGTGTTTCACGCAAGGTAAATACGTAAATTTTTTCATAATTAAATTGATAAGTAATCTATTATTAAATATGATATTCGAGCGGAATACGTTATCACGTAAAACTATCGTCCGTAAACCGACTTTACAGACAACCAATTTTTTGCACAGTGAAAATGGTAAGGCCTTTTGGGGGATTTTTTTAAATACAGTTACGGGGTCGTGTCGATGCAATGGCGTGTTCTGTTTGCGCAGTGAAAAAGTGAGAGCATTTTGAGAGATTTCTTTAATTAGTTTCAAAACACTTCTATCTTGGAAAACTATACTTAAGACACATTCAAAGAATTTTTGCCTACGTCATTTGTTGCAATAAGGCAGGCGTATATCAAAGCACACCAACTTTGGAAGAATATGCCAAAAACACATGCAAGAATGTTTTGTTTACAAAATATGAAAATAGTGAAGGCCGAAAAGTCGAAATTTATACCTTTACCTGTACGAGGCTCGAAGAGCCGAGTATTTTTTTGAGCTCGATCAGTATCAAAACACATCGATTTTGGAAAACTATTTTGAAAAAACATTCAAAAATGTTTCGCGTAAACCTGTTATGGTATTTGAGAAGGCGTGTATCAAAACACACCAACCTTTGAAAACTATGTCCAAATCAAATGCAAACATGTTTTGTGTAAATAAATAACAGTAAGTTGCGCCGCGAGCCTGTATCAAAACACATCTATCTTGGAAAACTATTCTTCAGTCACATTCAAAAATTGTTTGCTTACAACAGTTATGGCAATTGGGCAGGCGTAGATCAAAGCACACCAACCTTTAAAAAGTACGCCAAAAACACATGCTAACATGTTTTGTTGAAGAAATACGACAATTATGAGGGCCGCAGGCCCGAATTTTGTACTTGAATTATTATTACGAGGCTCGAAGAGCCGAGTAGATTTTTGGGCTCATTGCAGTATCAAAACATCGATTTTGGTAAACTATTCTAAAAACACATTCAAAAATGTTTCACGTATACCTGTTATGGTAATTTGGCAGACGTGCATCAAAAGACGCCAACCTTTAAAAACTATGCCAAAAACAAATGCAAAAATATTTTGTGTAAATAAATACCGGTTAGTTGCCTGTATTAAAACACATCAATCTTTGAAAACTAAGCCAAAAGCTCGTGTAAAAAGTTTTGTGTTGGCAAAAAAATTTTTGGCGACAGGCTGTGGCAAAAAATTTTTTGGCGACAGCCTGTGCCAAAAATTGATCTTAGAAGACTGTGTTAGGTCACCTTCAAAAAAGTTTTGAACCAGGTCCACTAGTTGATATTTTAATTATTAAAAAAAACAATCTCACGTGATTATTAAATTTAATGCTTATGTAACTAAACGACGTATTACACGGTTCGCGTTATTTTTATTTTTTTTTTCGTTAATTAAGTTTTTTTTCGTCAGCATGATGTCATAACTGTTTGTTTACAAACAAAACCTACAAATTACAATACTATATACCTACGCCATTGCCTCGCAGCATAATAATAATTTTTTATTGTACGAATATGTCTCTAAAATGTGGTTGTGTTTTGCTATTTTAAAATATGAATGAAAATTGTAATCTACCCTGTATAGACATTTAAAGAAATATAACGAAATCCTAAAGTATAGATTAATTAGCAGTCCAGAAGTCACTTTGAATAAATATAATTATTCAACACATGAATTAAAACAAATTGCGGCTATTATAAATTTGGTTTTGGAAAAATATTGTCATGAGAAAATATTTTGATAAATATTTTTTGTACATGGCAATCATGTAGGTATTCTTCATATCGATATTTTTATAAAATGTCGGTTTCGTCTTCATCGTACAAAATTGATTTTTTAAAGAAAACTTTCAATGAACCCTGTTTATTAGTTTATTAGTTTTCTTTTCAGTGTACTTTCTGCCAATTTTAATAACGTACTACCTACTTTCCATAAAAAATATTCTCAGCATCTCTGAAAATTCAATAGCCATCACGTTTTTTTCGTCAGTGATATATTGCAAATTACTAATTTACCAGCATATGATATCATAACAATGAAAATAATATTTTTACATACTTTTTTAAACATAAGTAGATTGCTAATATCCAGTTTTTTCACAATCGCTGTTCCCTTCCAAGCGTATATTATATTTTCATAATTGCATATCTCGTGAGAATAAAAAAAATAAAACCAAATTATAATAACATAATACCTATATATATGTAAATCTATTGTTCTAAAACATGACTCCACTCTTGTGAATTACGTTTCGCTGTCATTGTTAATAATGATACGTTATTATTTGCTTCTTGACGTCTGCAGATATTCGTTTTTTATTTCATATGAACATAATTTGATACCAATAATACTGAACCTTGAAATATGGTAACAACATATACAAATAAGTACTATTTATAATTGTGTATGATCGTAATAAATTTTAAACACAAAAACACATTACAAATAAAAAAAAAAACAAAAAAAGGAAGCAATTATCATGACCAATGTAAACCATCCACGGGAACTACATATAACTTGTTGATGTTTTTAGTTTTGTGTTCGATATTTCAATACGCGTTTCTTTACGTAGTTACTCGTTAAATCAGCTTCTAACCCGCTCCCTTCTGTGCCTTAAGAGTTGTCCATAAACTTGCGTTTTTTTTATTTTTACCCCTCTCGTAACCCATCGCTCCAAAATAGTGCCACTTGCGGTCATGCCATCGATATTATTAAAAGAAAATAATGTTATGGTAACCCAATTACGGTCAAATAAAATTTGATTATTTCTAATACACCATCGTATCGACAGCACCCCGGAATCGTTTTTTAAGGAACTCCCCCATACCTACTCCGATTTACACTGCACAACAGAAACACCATCGCATCAACAGCATCCCGTAATCCTCTTTTAAGAAATTAACCCATGCCTTCTTCGCTTTCCACTGCGCAACAAAAACACCATCGCATCAAGAGTACCCAGTAATCGCTTTTAAGGAAGTCCCTCATACCCCCTTCACTTTTCACTGCACAACAAAAACACCATCGCATCAACAGCACCTCGTAATCGTTTTTTAAATAACTCCCCGTTACTCTCTCCGCTTTTCACTTTGCAATAAAAACACCATCGCATCAACAGCATCCCGTAATCGTTTTTTAAAGTTTCCCTATACCTCCTTCGCTTTTCACTGTGCAACAAAAACATAATCGAATCAACAGCACCCCGTAATCATGTTTTAGGAACTCCCTCATACTCCTATCGCTTTTCACTCCACAACAAAAACGTCATCGCATCAACAATGTTGAATTAAATAAAAAATGAAGACAAATATTGGCTTTAGTCATAATAATTAAAATTAGTTGAACCATTTTATTTTGAAGTTTGGAAAATCTGTTAGATTGCATTGGGAATTGTTTAGAAGAAATAATGACTTATTCTTTCTGTAGGAAATTTGAAACTTCCAATTTATAAAGTTAATTTCATGACCGCAAGTGAGATCACCTCTGACATTATTTGCATTTTATCATATAGATTGACCGCAAGTGGGACGAAAATTGTACCGACCGCAAATGGCACATCCGCAAGTGGGGAGACGCCCTCGCTCCCACCTCAAGAGTGTTACGAGTGTTACCCCTTGCTATTTTCAACTGTTGCGATGTAAGTCCCCATTTCTACACGACACATAATTCCTTCTCATTACGCATAGTCTATGTAGTCCGTATGACCTAAAACTTGTCTGATGTAAAGATTGCTGGAGAATTTAATTTTTTCACGTAAATATATCAACTATTTTTAACGGACTGCTGCTATTTTGTTGTACAGACTAAACCACGCCAGAGCATCTTCCGATTTGAAGTTTCGTTTCTTGTAGCTAGAGCTGGGATATATTATTGTTATAGATTTTTTTTATGTTTATAGTCGCAACTGCCTCTTTTACCATTTACTATTTTTTAGATAATGTATAAAGTCAATTCTCAATGCAATATAATTCTGGAATGTATAATATAATAAAACTAAATACATGGAATGAAGAAAGACGAAGTTATTGTACTATAATTTTCTTATCTTCAAACGTGTAAATTTCATCAACGAAGAAGAGAATAATAGCCAAGATTCTAGAATGTTTTATGATATGATGAGTTGAGCTTAGGAAGCAGCAATAATCATATAGAAATTAGCATGCACTTTGCAACTAATTTGCACAAGGTGTGAATACACAGTAAAAAACAATACATAGTAAAGTCACTAGTTCTGCATGTAAGAATTGTTATCCAGTAGTTATTACGGTAATTTTAGATACATACTGGTTGTCACTTTCTGATAAAAACAATCACACAGTGCTTATGCCTGTGTCACAAACTAGTGACTATCCAGAAATTAGTAAAGTTAACAACCGTAGCTTTGCATAATTTAACATTTTTGGAATTATTTAAAGACACACTTCAATTAGGTGAAAATTACATATAAGCTGCGTCCTGACTCTGCTGATCGGCAAAGCTGCACTACTGTGGACGTGATTGTCGGCTTCGTTATCAGGCCGAATACGTTGCCGATCGTATCCCGCACGCTGTCGGTCTACATCAAAAGAAGCCGAACCGACTTGCCTAGTGGAGTTTCGGCCCAATCGCAGTCGGCATTTGGTGTTTGTAGTAACCAAAATAGCATCTGCCTCACTACTCATATTGTCAAAACCGAATATCGAACGCGACTGAAAAAATGTATGTAGACGTATGCCGATTTTGTAGTGGCCATTCGACTTTTTTACTCGGTATTGCTGATCGGCATAGTGAGGACGCACCTTTATACTGTGACGCACCAAGACCGTAACTTATAAGCACGTGCCCCAGAAAAGCCCCAGAAAGATATTAATTAATTATAATAAAAAAAAAAAACTGTACGTCTTTCAACGACTTTTTGGCAACATTTTCTCATTTTTTCTACTCGCTGCAAAAACAACAAGACAAAGAACTCTGTACGTATACAGCAGAAAATATCGGTGCTGTATATACTAGTATTAATTAAGATTCAAATTTGTCTATAAGTTGGGCTCTGTGCATCCACCACATGGAAAATGTTGCGTAAAGATCTTGGTTAACACCCATACAAGATCCAACTGGTTCAAGAACTAAAGCCTTTTGACCATAATACGCGTCGTTTGTTTGCTGATTGGACCCTAGAACAGCTTGATGTTGATCCACTTTTTTCTCGAAAAATTGTGTTTAGTGATATGAAGCTCATTTCTGATTGAGTGGCTACGTAAACAAGCAAAATTGCCGTATATGGATTATTTTCTTTGGGGTTATGTGAAGTCATGGGTTTATGCTGATAAACCAGAAACAATAGACGCTTTGGAAGCCAACATAACTCGTGTTATTGATGAAAGTTCTGAATTACTCAAAAAAGTGGTCCAAAATTGGTCTGATCGAATGCGGTTCCTCAAAGTTAGTCGTGGTGGACATATTATGTCGGAAATTATTTTTAAAAGTTAAATGTCAAAAAGTTATCTTTCAAATAAAAAAAAGTTACTTCAATCTTAATTTATTTCAATATAAAGTTCTATCACTCTAAAAAAAACACCCGAAAGTTTTAATTAATTCATCAAATTTAATGTAGGAGCGCCCAGTGATAAGGTCTTGCCCAGAGTCCCAAGAATGCTAGTTACGGCCTTGGTACGCACTAAAGTATTTATACAAATAATATTTTAAGAGCTTGTCTAAATCTTTTTAGAAGAAACCATTAAAAAAATTGAAGTGTAAAATTTCTAAATCACCTACAACAGACATTGAATCTAAATTACTCTAAGCAAGATCCTCAATTTTATAATTAGATTACATAAATAACTATAACATAAAATCATTTGCATCATAAATCTCAACACACAGGAGATGTGTATCTGCACAGAAATGGAGGAAATCAATAATTAATTAAT
The DNA here is from genome assembly GCA_963575645.1 of Xanthostigma xanthostigma. Taxonomy (NCBI): domain Eukaryota; kingdom Metazoa; phylum Arthropoda; class Insecta; order Raphidioptera; family Raphidiidae; genus Xanthostigma; species Xanthostigma xanthostigma. The sequence continues at coordinate 19,950,213 of OY754467.1, forward strand.
AGATCTTTTTTATTATTAATAAAACAAACTAGGTACAATTGTTACGTAAGATTAAAAAGCGATTGCATTAGTGAGTTGTTTGATTATAAAATGGTTAAAGTGTAATTTAAGTATATGGCTGTTGTAAATATTTTTTTCTGGCTCAACCTTTTCAGTTTGATTGTCTATTGCCGTGTAGTCATTTAGATACGCGCTAGTTTTCAACACATTAAAACAAATACGGTCTTAACTTATTTGATGTGTTGACAGCACACTTAAAATTCATGATACTATCACTGTATAATCACTGATGGTACGTATTTTGGCTTCTTCTGCGCATAACGTCACTCTGAGACAAAACTATGATGGACTAATAGAAAAAGTATAACAATATAATTATTACATTTGCTAAACCGCTGAAACTAGAAACTTGAAATTTGGACAGTAGGTTCTTTTCCTGACCTAGGCGCACAATAAGAAGAGATTTTTCGTAAGCATTCCTTAAGGTGGTCAAAAGGGATGTAAAATTTTTCGAGATATGATTTTTTTTCAAAATATTTGCCATTTCTTTTTGATTATCTTAGGGATTGCATTTCGATAAATTCTTTTTTGTTGCGTGTTTAGGTCATGAAATGAACCTACTATTTCAAACTTCATGAGTTTTTAGATCCAAATACGTTTTCGTCTATTGGGCAAGAATTTACATATTATGTGTGTATTTCAATTCGATATCTTATTTCGTTCAGAAATTAGCTATGACAGACGTACACCGTTGCCAATATAACAAGGTTTCGTTAGACCCTACGATACAGAACCCTAAAAAGTATAACGGAGCAGCCCCCGTACACCTCATTTTAAATTTAAAGCGTACAGTCAACACATACATTAAAATCATAATTATTACAGCTTTGTTGAATAGTTTCACACGTTTAATGTATTGAGGAGTTGTGTACACTGTTTTGCAATAAACACTATATAATATTATAGTTTTATGATTCGAACTGTTTCTTGTTTAGTTTTAAAGATTTTCCAACAATACTAAAATTAACTATTTCTGAGAAATTCTCTTTCAGTACTACCTTCTATTGAGATTTTTATTCATTTTTAGTGTTCCATGCAAAATGGAACACATGGAATCAGTTCGATGTACGTCAATTCGTCTGTAACAGGCGATTTTCTCTAAAACTATTTGACACAAAAATTGAAATTAAGCACAGAGATAATAATAAAAATAATAATAATGTGTTTAACGTCCGTTTCTCGACTTTATATCATAACAGACGCCATTCGCACAATAGTATTTTCCATCTATCACACTTGCCGTTATTTTCTACATTTTTTCAACTTCTATACTTAATTAATAGCAATGGGCGAATGAAGGAATTTTAGGACATTAGGATAAGGTAGGTAAACTTTGAGTATAGGAGATTGACAGGTAATCGGCCATGGCCTTGAATAAGGAACCATCTCGATATTTATCTGGAACTATTGAGGGAAACAATGGAAAACCTCAACAAGATGGCCGGTACAGGAATTACCGTTTCTCGGCAAAAGACAGCAGGAAAAAGTCCCAGCCCTATCTGCCCCCGCCGGGATTCGAACCCGCTACCTCCCGAATGCGAGTTCAGTGCTCTCACCACTACGCCATTCCGCTTGGTAGACAATAATAATAATAATAATAAACAATTAATAATAATAGTTGTGGTGGCCCAAATACAGACGTGAAATATGAAAAGTAAATTTTTGATTCTCGGGGATAAATTGAGAAACGAAACAACATTTTTTTTTCAAAGCCATCGTGTAGGGGTCAAAATAATGAAAGCGTATTGCAACATGAATTCAAGAATTTCTTTAAAATTTATTTCGGGAAAAACGCTTCAAAATTGTGGTATCACACCTTCATTACCCAAAGGTCGCTCAAAAAAATCTTATAATAATGTAAATTGAACGAAAATTATCCGGTTTGAAAAATTCTAGCGCGATCAATTGTTATAAACAATTTAATTAACATTATATTTTCAATTATTAATATAAATGCACTTCAAACTGGCATATATAGTAATTTTCAAGCAATACGCACAACCTATAGTTTAGCTCTCTGGGGCATTATACTCCACTTTGAGCGAAAAAAAATATTTTTTTTATTATTAGTCGAAAATTTTATTTACATGCATGTTTCTTATTATCATTTTTCCTTTAATGTATTTAAAATCTATATAGAACAAAAAAAAAATAGTCATTTGAAAATTCCACCGCGATCAATTGTTATAAACAATTGTTTATTTCTTTATAACTGCAGAATCAAACTTTGTCTATAAAACACAATGCTGAAAACACGGAACACAAATTGTGCAAGTATAATTAAGCACTGGAACGACTTTTTACAAAGATAATAAAAAAAACGTATGAACTTGTTGATACTGATTTATTCTGTTAAACGCGTATTCCTTGTCTTGGCGGAATCTCGTGTCAAAATTTGTGACAAGAAAAATGTTTAACTCGATTGACAGCATTATCGAGAAATAATAGTTGCATAGTAATACTAATAAACTGGTCGCTATTTTGCTTACAGTTGGTCATCAGGAGTAATAAATCATACGATAAGTGACAAGCTAAATAAAACCGTAAACAAATAAAATACGTCTTCTGCAAATTGAAAATAAAATGAGCGAATTACAGTAATTACATAATATAATGTGAGGTTAAACTAATCAGCGGCGTATTGTTTATTAAATTACTGTACTTATGAAATATCACTGAGTTCATTGTAATTAAGAAGAAATAAAATGTTTTGGATTTATTGCAGACCTTGAAGAAACTTAATGCATTTGGTGACATACTAGAACCTGTACACAAGTGAATAAGAATCATCGAGATGCAAAGCTTCATAGGGGTTCAGTACGATAATAACTCAATGAGCCCAAATTTTGACTTTTTTTTAAGTCATAGAGAACGCTAAAATTTGACATTCCAAAAAAAAAAAAAACTTTGCGGATTAACCACAAATTTTCTCAAAAGTACGAAAAAACTTTTCGTCTTTACTGTCATTTTGTGAATCTTACCAATCAGAAATCACATCTACACGTCATAGCAGCTGGTGTAGAATTACTGCGTTACTATCTCACTTTATATACACTAGCCCGCAATTGTTTTTTTAAAGAACTTCCCCTACACGCCCTTCCCTTTTCACAGCGCCAAAAAAAACACCATCGCAACGACACGACCCCGTAATTGCTTTTAAAGAACTCTACCCAGACGCCTTTCCTTTTTCACTGCGCAAAAAAAATAAATTATAAACATCAATTTTCTGCACTTAAAACGGCTAATAACGTACTCTTATGTGTTATATAAAATAATAATTGTGTATTTGCAATGGATATTTTGCACATCGAGTTATTGTACACTAACCGCTTCATCGAGTAGACATAATATAAGAAATACTTATTTAAATAAATGAAAAATGGAAGACGCAAAAAGCTTCAAAAAGTATTCTACAAATAGTGATTTAAAAATTCATGCTTTTATTTTAAAAGACCAGAAACCTAAAACTCAATGTTTTAAGTACAATACGAAAATTTCATAATAATAATAATGTTTTTATAAAAAACTATTTTAGTACCGCTGACATCTATAATATGAAATTAGTTTATTACACAAATAGGCTGTAAAATGACCTTTTACTAACATCTATCGTTAAATTATTACGTAACAGGCTTGTAATATTTGTATTTCTTTTCCGTTTAAAATTTAGCTTCAGTTTTGATAATTGTACTACGGCTATCTGAGTGATTTGTGGAGGACATTGCGGTGTTATGGTCAGCTTTGAATCCCACGTCTGCTTGTGGATATTTTGTGACGTCGTTTAAGCTCAGCTTTGATATCTTATATTGTGGATCCAGTGATCCATTCCATTTGATTGTCTAAAATAATCTGGATATTATGCTCCGTATAATCCGATACTAATACGTTTAAGAAAATCTGAAAGATGATGTGTGATAACTGTGAACATTGTTTTATATTATAGATAGATACTGATGACCACATTTGTTGAGCGTTTGTCATCTTTAATCTTCTTGTTTCATATTTTTAAAAGTGCAAATACAATTGTGATAATTTAAATTTGAGTGATATTATTAGATTAAACACGAAGTGTTGCTAAAACGGTGCAATTAAAATTTCGGTCTTTATTTCGAGTTTCTAGTGCATCATTATTCAAAATGTAAGTTTTTTTTATTATAAAATTTGTTTATTATTAATAAAAATGTGTGTGTTATATCATATAACAGCATTTAGTAAAATTTCCTGAGTTTATTTTTGTTGTACTTGGAACACCACTCGAATAAGTCTTTTAGGTATTTTATTCGGTTTCCAAATGCTAGGTAATTATAGATAATTAAAGTATAATAATTTGAAGGATTGAAAAATGTTTTAGTTAGAAAACGGGATGAAAAAAAACACGTATTTTTTGTGAGTAACTTCCCTATTCGTCTAAAAATGTATTAAAAAACACAGACATCTGCAACTATTATAATGTTACCTTTTTTACGTCTAAGTCGACAATATCAATAGAATGTTTAAATTTTATTTAAAACAATTATGAAAATCTAAAATTGGTAAAAAGTACGGGGAAAAAAACAGGTAAACAAAGCTAGTTGAACTAGTTAGTTGAATTAAAAATTATACTAATGCAAATATCGTTCTGAAAAATATTGAAAGAGCCCTCGTAGGGTCTTCCAATAAGAACTTCCGAACTTTGACAGTTGATAGCGGCCCTCTTGTTGAAGCTACATCTGTCAAATTGGCTGTCACTTATTTAGTCTGTTTTGCCAAATCACCATGGACGGATATAGCGTTCAACAACACGTGCAAATGATAAAATTGTTTTATCAAAATGGGTGTTCATCGAAAAATCATCTTCAGCGGCCTATTTCTAGATGAATGAGTACGTGAACAAACAAAATTGTCGAATTTGGGATCACACAGATCATGCCACATTGGACATTCTGCCCTAGCGATTTGAGAGCATGGTCATCTCACGTGGAGGTGATGTAAACTAGCCACCGAGATCGTGCGATTTGACCCCTTAGATTTTTCTTGTGGGGTTTTCTTAAGTCGCAGGTCTATGCGAATAAGCCACAAACCACAGCGGCCCTCAAATCCAACATAACTCATGCCATCGTTCAAATTCAGCCTGATTTATGCGCCAGAGTCATGGAAAATTGGACATTTTGGATGCGCGCCATCCAGAGAAGCCGCGGCGGACATTTGAACGATGTTATATTCCACATATATTGGCATCGATAGGCCTTTAAAACGAATAAAAAAAATCGATGATATCTCATACACACTTTGTTTTATTTAAATTTGAAGATAGGAAGCGCTTAATGAAATAGCCCTCGTATATGAAGAAAGAAAATAAACATATTCAACGGTTAATTGTATTAAGTTTGAATAAATCAAGCATGTGAAAAATGTACTAATAATATAATTATCCCCGAGGTGTTCCGTACGGTACCTGCACTGTTGGTTGACGTTGGCTCAGGGCTCCGTTCGTGTCAATCGGTGTACAGCTGACTGCATTGTCCAAAGGCATTTGTTATATTATTATTAATTTATTGATGCCACAGCTCAGGTACAACTCAGTTGTATTCATACAGATGAACTTTTGCATCTTGTCAATGTTAAATGAACACATACCTACAGTTAGTGCTGTCACCTTTGCAGAATTCAAAACATGGAACTAATTAAGAAATGAGAAAATTGAATTACGGCATTTGCTTAGAACAATGAATAAATATTACTGTATGGTTCAAATCTCGTACTCTTTTGAAAAACATTTTTTTTCAAATAAATACAATTTTTTATTATCTTTTCGCGTAGAAACAGAAATTACAAAGGACCCTGCACCAAATACAAGGAAAAATGGATTTCGGTGAAATTCTTTCTAACTGGAGGGAATGAATAAGTCATTTGATGCTAAAATAAGTTTCTAATACAACTTGGGTTTGTAAATCTCGGTGTCCGAAGTTACAAACTTATCAAAAACAGCTGTTTTGTAGCAATTAACGAACAACGTGCAATATGTAGGAGGCACCCGTGGATATATACAGTGTGGTCACTTATGTGTGCAGCATATGGGAAAATTTTTAATTAAATGCACAACCAAAATACAAATATTGCCAAAAGTTGATGCATGTCCGATAATCATTTTAGGTGCTCTTAGAATTGTTGAAACTCAAACAGCATACAGCGTGGGTCAATAAATATAAAAATTGTACAAGAGTAAAGTGCCCTTATTTCAAAAAATTCACCGAAATGGCCTTCTAAGAAAAAAATTTTTTTTTTTTTTGAAAAACCAAAATTATAATTTTTCTGAAAATTTTTTTTATACTTACCTTAAACATACTAATAAATTATTCAAAATCAAATCAATTTCGCATAACTTTGTCCAAATTCAGGCATATTTGTAACATTAACTTAGATTTTTAATTTTTTATGGAATCACAAACTTTATGTTCGTTGCAACGATATTAAACACCCTGTATGTTGTTTGAGTTTCAACAATTCTAAGAGCACCTAAAATGATTATCGGACATGCACCAACTTTTGGCAATATTTGTATTTTGGTTGTCATTTAATTAAAAATTTTCCCATATCTTGCACACTTAAGTGACCACACTGTATATGTATGAGAGAGAGATTGTGAATTATAGACGCTCAACAGCTGAGGTTATCAGCGTCTATATGTATGCATATTGTATATATATAATTATAATATGGGATTTTCAGACCCAAGTTCTATTGGAAACTTTTTTCAGCATCAAATGACTGATTCCGTCCCCCAGTTAGAAAGAATTTTCCCATGTATTTTGTGCGGGGTCCTTTGCTATTTAATATTAATAATCTCTGGAGTATTTTCACATAAAATATAACAAAAATTATTAATCTTCAAAATAATTAAACAATTACTCTCAGATTGTTACATGGTGCAGCCTAAATACTTCGCATGGACCCTCAGTAATTTTTGTACTCCGTATTGAACATATTCCACGAACAACAGTTCTCATTGTGATCAATCTGTTGTGTTATGTCATGACATCATATACAATATGTTGTTATGTCATGTCAAGTATTATATAGGTAGTGCATGAATCTTTTTTTTTATTTATGGAAAAAAATTATGGTTCGACTACCAGGGTCATTAGCACTACTGCCATAAGGCATATTAGACAATAACTTTAGATAGAATGTGAATTATAGACGCTCACCACTAGAGGGGTCGCGTTCAATAATATGGGGGGTCGCAATGTGCTTTAAAAAAGACCCATATGCGAAACATCCTTTTATATTTATATTTTTAGTACTATATCTACCAGTTAATAACAAACATAATAAAATAAGGTAATAGCCAAAGTTGCTTGAGATAATAATGTAACAAAACTGTTCTTGTTCGTGGTGTATAGTCCAGAGAAATTAGACACAAAAAATCGAGTGTGCTTTAGACCACACGACAGAAGTAAAACTTCTTCCTGCCATAATATATAATAATATTTAATATATAATATTGATACAATAATATTCGATAATCTATATCACCGTATTTTTATTAGACATCCTGATTTAACGACACAATATAACCTCACTCTGTAGCAAATATCTACAAAGACGAAATGTTTAAAATATAATTTTTGATTAATTAATAGGCAAAATATGTATATAATATATATATTAGCAAAATTTATAATACATTTAAAAGGATTTATTAACTAACCTACATTTCCCGTTAAAAAATGCAGCAAAATTCAATGAAATGTATTTTTGATACAAAAACAATTGTTTTCGTTTTAAACGTCAAATAGTTGTCCAAAAAAAAAAAAAAAGAATTTCGATTAATGCTCCGTCTTTGTCGCACTCAGTAACTTATATCTCCCTCTCAACTTCCAATATACGAAACGTAACTCTCTCTCTTACTATCTTCACTAACTTATATTTCCCTCTCAACTACCGTTAGCCTCTTCCGATGTTGCACTTCCGTAAACGCTTTCGTCAGGCATTTACCAGCTTACTCCCCAAGTCAGGCGTGTCTAAAGAAGTTTTACTTCAAAGAGATCTAACTTCGGAAAAATACCCGGAAAGCTGGATTTTAGTGTGAGTCTTGATATTGCGATTCTCAACAAAATGTCCCCATTGAACCGAGTGCCGCTAAAAAATATCCAGACTAAGTATCTCGTTTATGATCAATTTTACAGAAAAAATATTAAGTAGGTATCAAATTTGTAGCTTATGGTTTGGAGATAACTAAAGGAGCATGAAAAGTATCTTACTGACTCGACTATACAATATACATGAATACCTAGGTACTGTTCGTTACAACTTTGTAAATCTTAAAAACGGTTACTTTTACGAATAGAAGTCATATTACCTTTTTTAAGGCAAATGTTCTGGGCTACAAATTTCATAATTAATATTTTTTTTTTAGTGATAGCTAACGATATTTTCATGAAAACTGTTTTTGGTGACTTTTGACTTGGCATTTTGTTTAGAACGACAATATTGAGGTTTGTACCAAAATTTCCGAGAATTTTTTCTAAGAGCAATATTTAATTTCCCTAAACTATTTTTGAAAGATTATATTTTTTGTATACCCATTTTTTTAAGAATGGTACTACGCAAACTTTGTTGGATGGCCCTATATAATATGCATTTATGTATACTATATTGGTGTACGCAAGAAACTATACTATGGGAGCCCCTGTACAGTTACGTATTGAGAGGTAACGGTCCACCGAACAGTATCCACTTGTGATCATCATAAGGATGAGACAATGGGTAAACAAGTGTTACTGTACATCAAATTCATTTCAATAGTCTCACGATAGAGATGAGATAAACGGGTCTTTTTAGTGATTTGCATCTTTGCATCTGGATCCCGTATGTGAGCCGGCTCCCTGAACCGGTTCAAAAAGAGCCGAGTTCTGAATATGTTATTCGAGTCAACTGAGCCACTGAGCCAACTGAGTTAGTTGAGTCAAGTCAATCATATCACCTAATATTATGCCAGTGACTGACTCACATATTATATGGCGGGGTTTTACAGGTTGCTACTTGCTGTGTTACAGAAAGCATATTACAATAATATGCAATACAATACCTTAAATAGTTGTGACTTAAGTAAAACATTGTATCGCCTGTGCGTATAGTGTGTACCATAGCCAGACATATTATGATGCATGAGTCATTTGAGCTGACAGTGCTTCTGTGTATTAAGTGTTTCACTGAGCTATGCGGATCCCTTGAGCCGTCGGCTCATAAAAAAGTGAGCCGGCTCTCACGGATCTTCTGTCGGAGCCGGCTCTTTGAACCGGTTCAGATCTGAGTTACCCAAGCCTATCTCACGTTAAGGCACTAATAACACAAACCAAAATATACAGATTACAATTTCTTTATTACTTATAAGCTTTTATATAACTTCATCTGTTAGTATGTTTAGAGAGAAAGCAATAATATTCATTCACACAACAATTTTAAGATTATCGAGCACTTACTAAATTGCTTTAAAAAATTTAAGCATCAAGCGTTAGACTTCGCCCTCTGAATATAACTATGAATGCAAAAACATATTTCGAATGATGTGTGAATGAAGTCTTGATAGGAAATGTGTTAAAGAAATTGTCACTTTATCCATCCTTATCAAATATCGGCTTCTCGTTAACCCAGTCGGGCCCGTCAGCCGGCACGCTGACCACATGTGCTCTTTAACAGTGTATATCAACACATCAACAACCCACGAACAAAACGACACTGTACCGATACTGTTGTTGAAGATGTTGATGATGATGAATTGAAAATGCCTGCGCCGAAGCAATTATCGCAAATTGAGTTTAGGAATTTTATTTTAGGAGTACCGTCATCAAAAACTGGGTCAATAAGTGAACCAAATGCCGCCCAGTGGTCTGAAATCCCAAAAAGCTGATCCAGTCAGAAAAAAGTGACTTCTGTATTGGAATAGAAGTAGTGGTCTGCCTAGCATAATTTGAGACCATTAGAGGGCAGCTAATCATACCTGCCTCTAAAGTGTCTAGATTGACAAAATACCGCAATTGACCACCATTTTAGAGCATATTATTAATACGAATACGATTCAATTAAAATATATAAAAGTTTCCGTAACTAAAGAAAATAATAACAATTTCAAAAATAAATGTCGAAGACAGATAATCATTTTCATTTAAAATATCTAAATTACACAAATTATACAAATTTAAAAATGTGTGCATGTTATTGTAATGTAAAGTTTTGATTTTTTGAAATGCAACCTGAATTAAATTTTACTGGAAGCACGTAAAACGTAAAATCATTTTCTGTCAGTCAGCCATTTTGGGTCGATTTCATCTCTTGCACATGGGCAGGTACAATGTATTGCATTACTAAATCCAGTAACTTTATCTGCCTCTATAGAAATCATTTTATCTATTTTAAACGTGAGGCGCCCCTTTATCGCCTTCGACCAATAACCGTCATCCCACTACAGGCTATCGGATTATGCATAAATGTTAGGACAGTGGGTCTTAGTGACGGCTGAAGTAGTAGAAAGACCCATGAAAATGTAATTCATGTATTAACACAAAAATTAATTTAAAAAAATCAAATAAAACATCACCTGTTGCACTTCTGAAATTACCTATAAGAAACATTTAAAAAAAATCCTTAAAATCCGTCAAATAGTTATTAAGTCAAATGCGCTCAAATATACATACGAAGAAGTTTATACAACAGTATAGAATATACTAGAATTAGATAAAACCTTTTTAGTGTTCAGTGTGGGAGGCCTGCCCCTGACGATTGTTTACTTTTTTTGTTACACTCTGTATAATCAGGACACAAGTTTCGGCGATTGAAGCATAATAGTGCAATCAAATAAGCTAAAAAAAGGGAACAACCTCGGAAAGAAACGAAATAAGTTGAATATTTGTATAAGCCTTTATTTTGGCATTCTAAATGTTGTCTCAATAGCCTCATAAGGTCACATGTGAACATCCTTAAAAATACTCAAGGTCAAAGATCGCGAAAATCAGTTTTTTGGAAACATCTCGTTTCCTCTCTCTCAAATTGTAGCTGTATTTATTATAAAAGTTGTAGAGTATAAAATTCTTTACAAATTTCGTCTTAAACAGTTTTTTATACGTTTGACCGTTTTAAAATATAATCTTAAATTCTTTCCTACATAAAATACAATTATCTTTAATAAGAATATTAATAAAAAATAATTCACTTAATTACTTCATTATTTATATGAAAAAGTTAAATAATATTAAGTGACTATTTAATTTATAAGTAATATATTTATAAGTAATATATTTATAAGTAATATATTTATAAGTAATATATTTATAAGTAATATATTAAATGTATTAAATAGTTAATTAACTAATATTTAACGACTATATAAGTTAAAAAATCGTACTATGGACTGGCATTCACGATTGACCTTTCTCTATGGCAAGTATGGCTGAGCGCTCTATTTCAAAAACGGTTAAATTTATAAAACATTGTTTAAGACAAAATTTGCAGAGAATTTTATACTTTACAACTTTTATAATAAATACAAATATGATTTGAGGCAAAGGAAGTGGGATATTTGCAAAAAACTGATATTCGCAACTTTTGACTTTGAATATTTAAGAACGTTCACACGTGACCTCATGAGACTTTTGAGACAACATTTAGAATGCCAATACAAATATTCAGCTTATTCCGTTTCATTCTGAGGTGAAACCCTAAAGTGACTGGACTACAACATTTTAAAAATTAAGAGAAACGAATTAGGAAAAATTTTTAAAAGAGATTGCAGATTATAGGCTCTCTAGGAAAGTTGTTAAGATATAAAGACAACAATATTTACAAGGAATTTGACACAGAGATAAGATGTTATAAAATAAAAACACAAAAAAATCACATTAACCGTTAAAAGCTTAATCCGTCAGTGTTGATAGATACGCCATAAAGAACGATATATGCATTAGCACGCGTTTCTTATCTCCTTTCCCTTTTTATTTTCTCTCTAGTAACAGTACCTGCATATTAACGTTTATGGTATTATAAAAGTGTATGAAATAATTTGATATCTATGAAGGATGGCCATTTTAGATTCTCAATCTTAATACTGATTTAATTAATTTAAAATACATAACATGTAGTCAATTAATACACTTACTTATGCTCAAATTACCGTTCTCTACAGATAAAGTCTACATTCGTTTACGACTGTGCGATAGATTTTTCATAGTTAAAAATTTTTTAAGCGTATGCCTCAAGTCTCACCATATTTTTCGGGTACTTTTCATTTTGACAGGTGAAAACTGATTGAATTTGAAAAAAAGTAAATAAAATACCTTCTTTAAAAATGAGTTATAACACCGTAGAAAAATATTTCACTACTTTTATAGTTAAATTTTTAAAAATTAACGCGATTTATGACAGGAAGAATCAATTTTTGTTTACTTCCACCAGTTTTCCCGATCGTGGCACTTCGGCCAGCGACTCCGTCAAGCACAGTTAACATTGAAGAAACTTACTGAGTCACCTATTGCGTCAAAAAATGCTCGAAACTGTTAAATACCACGGGCCACGGCGACAACGCTTGCGCGTGAAAACGATGAAAAGCCCCATTAGTAAGAAAGGGTCTTTATAATAACTAAAACTATTATAACTAGTAGAATATGTTTTTTATGACGCGAAAATTAAGAGCATAATATGCTACCTCGAAATAACCCCTGCACTCTTTATCTCAAATCGTTTTCCATCATCTAAGATCGACGCCATTTTTAAAAAATAAAATAAATAAAAAAAAAATAATATACCACGTGTTAAAACGAACTAAAAAGTATAAAATATTTTTTTACCTTGTAGGATTTGAAACGAAAAACGTGGGGCGAATTATTCGTGTTATCTCATAGATTTTTTCATTGATAGCTACTCTCTACACTTCTTATATAACTGTCGCATGCGCCCCACGTTTTTCGTTTTAAATTCTACAAGTAAAAAAAAAATATTTTATACTGTTTTAGTTAGTTTTAAAACGTACATATTAAAATTTGTTTTTATTTATTTTATTATTTTCTTGGATCGAACCCGCGACCTTCGCGTTGTTAACACGACGCTCTAACCAACTGTACGACTGATGATTGCAAGGCGTCGTACAACGATAAATAAGAGTGATTCATATGCATTTATTAAAATTTCTTTATTTCTTTTATTATTTTCTTCTTTACTTTAGTATTTTCTCGTATTGTCATCTAATTATGAGTTATGTTAAAAATTTCAAGTCAATCTCATCAGGAAGTTAGTTTAAAATGAATTACAAAGTTTCGCCCGACATACATGAAAATCAAGTTAATATAAACGTGGCAAAAAAAAGGCTACTGCCAGTAGTATACGTATTTACCTATTCACTAATCTTTTTTTTTTCAAATTTGTTTACTAAAAATTGCACATTGTAGTAGGAATCGGGTTCATTACTTTACTGAGCATTGATGTCTCTGAAGTCTCAAATCAGCGTTAACACAACTTCTAATAAAGAAACGTGCAAATGTCGTTTCTTTTCTTTAATAGGTATTAATTTTTATTTATATAGATGTTATTCTATGCCATTTGAAATTTTTATTGTAATCTTCACAAGATTTTTAATGTAAATTAAAACTTCAATATCAGTAGTTCTAATTAAAACAAAACGTATTAGTTATGTTTTTACAGCTCGATTATTTTAGCATCACTTTCCTGCTACAAAATATTACTGTAATGATTATACGTACATATATTGAAAGCCCTGTAAATAACAGCTGTTTTGTAAATGGACAAGTCAGTGTCATTTGAATCATCTATTGAACATTAAAAGACAGACAGTGCAATGGCTCTTTTAACAGTTTACTGGCGACAGGGTCGTTAATGCCGTTCGAGTTGATGACAATACAATATTATAATAATAATAATAATAACTAAGTAACCGGTCTGGCTTTCGTTCGGATATAATAAATCACACGTTTAATAAAACACACTAAAAACTTAAAAATGAAATTTGCAAATAAGGTTTTTAAGTTAAACGGTTTTTAAGTTGAACGGTTTTTAGAGCATTTAAATAAAAGCTTATTTTAAAAAATGTTTTTTACTGTTAATTTTTTTACGATCATATTAACAAATTTCGTCTATTCACAACAGACGACAGCCGTGCGCAGTTGTTCCAGTTGTTTCTTTTTTTTAGTAATTTGATGCATCGTACTGCAGATTTCTTTGTCGGACATGATTTGAGTATAATTCACTGTAGCGAAAGCGTTAACAAAAACTACATGCCTATAAAAATTATCTCTAAGTAGGTTAATTGTCAATAAAAGTGTATTGTATGATGGCTGTATTTTAAGAAACGATTGTAATGCAATCTATTAGCACAAAAAATAATGTCACTGTTATTAAACTGCACATTATTTATTTCCAAATAACAATTATAACATCATTATAAACAAGAGAAATAGATATAGATACTATACTCACTAAAAATCTTACTGTTATTCTCAATACTTTGTTGTACTACTACATATAAAATGATTTTTTTTTTATTAAAAAAAAATGCTTCGGCAAAAGCCATTAGCATAACAAAAAAAACAATATACATGTATAAAAAATGATTTTTGTTTATTCAGCTTTCATTATGATCTTTTGGTTATCGGGCTTTTTACTTCTGTTTTCCACTACGAGTGTAGGTATACTGATTTTACTACCACTCACGAATCCAAAAAATATCTGCAATGCTGCAAGAAGTATGGTTGAAAAGGACCTCGCTTAACCCTTATGGGATTTGATTCTCTGTTAAATTGATGGAAAATTGTTTTATTTTATAGTTTAAAGGTCACTAAGATAAAGTGTGTATGGGCGCATAGCCTAAACATCAATAGATTTTTAGCTACAGATATGTTTAGCGAGATTTTAGATATCCATTGAATTCACAATCTTAAAAAATCCTAAGCTCTAGAAATGTTTTCGAGTGCGCTGAATCCGAATATGACATTATTATTTTATACAGGCTGACAACTGCCAACATTACCTAGTTTTTGACTATTTTTCTATTTCTGAAAAAAGCACAAAAGTTGAACATGAAACATGTATGTGATTTCAGTGGATATCCCTATACCTATCTGAAATC
Source organism: Xanthostigma xanthostigma (assembly GCA_963575645.1). NCBI lineage: Eukaryota > Metazoa > Arthropoda > Insecta > Raphidioptera > Raphidiidae > Xanthostigma > Xanthostigma xanthostigma. The sequence continues at coordinate 19,965,385 of OY754467.1, forward strand.
TCGCTAAACATATCTGTAGCTAAAACTCTATTGGTTTTTAGACTATGCGCCCATAGACACTTTTTCTTAGTGACCTTTAAACTATAAAATAAAACCACTCTCGATTAATTTAATCGGGAACCAAATCCCATGAGGTTTGTGCGGGGTCCATTGTACGAAATAATAATAAAACACTTGAAAATTCTACAAAATATTTTCTCTCTCGAATCTCGACGATCGTTTCGGACAATCAGTTCATCTTCATGAGTATAGACATATACTTAGTGCAAATTATTTGAAAATTTGTATGTTCAAATTGTCTCATAATAATTTTTAAGAAACTTTGTTTTAAAAACGTACATAAATCTATCTTATAAAAATTATCAAGACATTGAAAACAGACGAACTATAATTTATTATTCAAAGACAGTTACTTGCGCATAATAGTGCATCCTTCTTTACCTATCGTTGAAGTCTCCTTGATAATAATATTATGTTGATTTAGATTTTGGTTATCATGTGCAATGCATACATGGACCACCTATAGGTAGGTATATTATTTTGCTTTCTGGCTGCTGTTTGATAATGTGTGTTATTAGACAAATTATACAATTTGACATAGGAATAATACGACAATATAAAATTTTCTTTTGACATAAAAAATATAAAGTTGAATTATAATACCACATATTCCGCCTACATGTACATATATTATAGGTCGATAAATTGTCATTGATTTCATATTAATTTTATTTATTCTACTATTTAGAGGGTCCCGGGAAGAATCTGCTAAACTTCATGGGTATACTATTTAGGAAATTTTAAGACAAAATAAGTCCGATTCGTAAAAGTTAGTAAGTTGAAAAATTATAATAAACATAATACTTTTCATTAAACAAAAATTAATTTAAGCTGCATGAAATGTTGAAAAGTGACCACTCATAGCTTTAATACACACCTTTGCAATTTATTTGAGGATTAAACCGACTTCACGTGTAGCTTTATAAATTCTTCGAATTAATGCGTCGCGGCTTTAAGCCTCTCTACAAAAATAATCTCTTTCATGTGTCGCCAAAGATAATCCAGCTGGGATGATTCTGGGGATCATGGTGGTCAAGTACACGGCGTTGTTAAGCATTTGTTTTCGAAGCCTACTCCGTATTACAGTTTTGAATATTTGGCTATGTTTTCTTCAACAAGCCGTAACTCGCTAAGCTTTTAGAATAGGACCTGTGTTGATATAGCTTTTTTTTATTAAAATTACCTATAAGGAAGATGCCCCTGACGTTTGGAAGATACTTCCCAGGACAATCCATATATATTAAGTTTCAAGAACAAATTTAAACATGTGTAAACAGTATCTATTTAATTAAAAATATCGAGAAAAATATAAGAAATAATTACAGTAGGTATATTAATAATTGTGACATATTATTTGTAATTATAAAAACTTAAGTTTGAAGTAAAAAATATTGAATTAAAAGAATAATAAAAAAATCTGATTAATATCTATATTTGTATTTAGGATTAATTTCTAGAATAATTTTCTTTTTTATAGTTATTTATTGTGTATCAATAAAAAAGATGTATGTTAATTCATAATTTTTATACTGACAAAAAATAATTGCATATAAGAAATAGACAAATGTTGTGCATTTTTTAAATACCAAAAATAGAAGTAAATTCAAAAATTAAAGTTACGCTAAGTACGACACAGTTAGATTTTCGTTTTTAAAAATATAGCAAAATTACCTTCGAAGAATGGTGACAGCAGTGATAAAAAATCCAAATAAAAAAAATCCAAGCACACAGCTTCAATTAGCAATCGTTACGAGATTCACAAAACCACAACAATTAATTAGTGCAACAAACATGATTATAAAACAATGATTACAAACAACTGAAGATCACGTTTTTCATTAAAAACAACCGACAGTCGAACACGCGGCACTCGCGAGCCAATCGTATCTACGTGATTGTAGCGCAATAACAGTTCGAAGTCAACTGAGTATCGCCGGCACAGCAGAACAGAAGAAGTCGACCACCTACTGCAGCAGGTTGTCTTAAGACGTTGATAGTGGAAGGTTCACGAGAGAATGGCCATCAATGACGCGCTCTCGGCTCTGTTGTCTATCTTTCAAGCCGCCAGCCAATTCTAATGTAAATTAATTCAGTCGGTGAAATTTTCAAGTGCACTGAACCCAGTGTGTAGATTCGACACCTACACGACCACTTGATGGACGCAAATCGAATTAAAAAAACTGAACTAAAAGCAATTTAAGGTCAGTGCAAACTATGACCAAGGACAAATTATCCTAAATAATATTATAAATGCGAACGTGAGTTTGATTGTTACGCTTTCATGCGATAAAATTTGGTAAGGGGGTAGATTGCATCCTGAACATGCCGGATAAAAACTCCTTGATGCCCTAACCACTTCTTGCCTATGGGCACTCATCTCTAACAACAGTCTAAAAAAGTTCTAATATTATCTGTCTCTGTCATGTTAAGTTTATAAAGAAAAATTCAAAATTGAATATCATAAGCTTGAAATTGATAGAAAAAAGTTAAAAGCATAGAATTTTAGGGGAAAAAAATTGAATTTACAATTAATTCTCTCATTGAAAATTTTACTGTCTATAAAATCGGTCCTTAGGCGTTTTTATACAATTAATTGAAAAAAAAAGTTACGTTTACATTTTCAAAAATAAATTATTATTATTTATTTTTAATTTCTGTACTTCTGAAGACAGTTTTATATCAGTAGACTACGTGATTTTTGGTGCCCCCTCAGACGTGATGCCCTAAGCAGTTGCTTATTTTGCTTATAGGTTAATCCAGTAATCCTGAAGAAGAACATAGACTATCTACCCTTTGTCTCCAAAAAAATTCCGAAGTAGGTGAAATAGGGGAGGAAAGTTTGTATGAGGAATCTATCATTTCTCAAGTTAGGGATATGAAAATTCATATTTAGGCTTTTTGTAAGAAAAGAAGAATTACGTGTTTCAGCATTTTTACACAATCATCCTTTAAAGGGATAAAAAAGGGGATGATTTCCACTTTTTACATGTAATAGATAGGTACATAAGGCTTCTGGAATAAACATCGTGTTTTAAAGTGATACTGTAATAAGGTGGAGCCGGAGGCTCCACTACTGTTGTCAATTACGTATGGAGCCGCGGGTAGCAGTTAGTATATTATAATTCAATTAGGAATGTTGCAAACGTCTGCATCCGTATTCGCAACCGCGGATCAGTCGCAACATTTTTAATATCCGCAACCGAAACAATCGCTGCGAAGCTTTTGTGGATATGAATGTGATGCAACTTATAGTATCGAGGCATGTTTAAATTCATTGACTACTTTGCCAGTAAGGATTTTAATATTTTATGAACTCTGAAATATGCATATTTTGTTTTAAAAATATAATAATAATAATAATTATAATAATAATATAATAATGCGTTTAACGTCCGTTTTTCCTCTTTTTATGTCATAATAGACGCCATTCGCACCATTACTATTTTTCATCTACCACACTTCCCGTTAACATTATTAAACTTCAACCATCTTAAATTACCAGTGTTACCACGCAACTTAATTAATAGCAATGGACGAATAAAGGTTTTTTTTTTAGGAAATAAGGATAAGGTAGGCAAATTTTGAGCATTATAGGAGTTTGAGTTTGACAGGTAATCGGCCATGGCATTGAATAAGGAACCTTCTCGATATTTATCTGGAATTATTGACTGAAACCATGGAAAACCTCAACAAGATGGCCGGTAAAGGAATTATCGTTTCTCGGCGAGAGGCAGCAGGAAAAAGTCCCAGCCACATCTGCCCCTGCTGGGATTCGAACCCGGCACCTGCCGAATGCGAGTCTAGTGCTCTCACCACTACACCACCGCTCGGTGTTTTAAAAATATATGCAAATAAATTAAGCGACTACTTACAATAAATAGAGCCCTGATTTTTTTCGCGTCCCTAACACATTTTTAAAAATTAAAATATATTATTTGCATATTATTCGTTTTGTTAGTATAAGTACACAAAAATTAAAATGCATCATATTTTTTACAAGAATGCTACAGAATAAATTTAAAATTAACATACGTCTGGTCCCTTTTTTTAATCTTTTCTGTTTTCAATAAATTATGCTTACGGACGTATCCCTCTTTGGTGGTATCTTTTCAAACTATGTGTTATAATCGTCAGAAGAATGCAACAGAAAAAATACAAAACGTATTTCTGAAACAAATCCGATCTTATGTATTCTCTGAAGTTCCTTCCTCTTGTTTTTTTTATGCCTGCGGCTTCTCATATGATAAACGTTTTACACTCACATGCGGATAAATACGTACATATATTTACAGTGTGTCTACAGGATCATGCAGCATAATATAAGCCGTTTTATATCCAAAATGCACCTGAGAATTGATTTCTTTATGAAATACTGTTGGTATAGGTGCATATATGTGACTAGTCGTTACCCGCGGCAGCGCACGCGATTGACGCGAAACACGAACGCATTTCCATTATTTGGCATAGTTACTCTTTTTTCGACGTAGACCTCCCCATAATAAATTTCAAAATTGATGACATTCACGTGATCAACGTCCTGACAAACCTTGAAAATGACAGTCATGTTGATTTTTAGACTATTTACCTCTTTTTACCCTTTGAAGGGGTTGTTTTTAAAAAAGCGCCAAACACGCGTTTATTTATTCCTTAACAGAAACAATCCTGCGCATTTTCGAGTTGATGCATCTATCTTATATATGATTTCTCCATGCAAGTTTCGAACCCCCGTTACACCCTTTTAGGGGTTGAATTTTCAAAAATCCGTCCTTAGCAGACGCGTACGCCATAATAACTATCTATGTGCCAAATATCAGCCCAATCCGTCCAGTGGTATGAGCTATGCGTTAATATAGAACAATCAGTCAGTCATCAGTCACGGTTTCTTTTTATATACAGAAGATCAAAAATCACATTTATTGAGGAACTGATTCATCAATGACATCTGCACCTTCGAAAGTATATGGCGCGTCATTAAAAAAAAAACGAGTGTGCTTTAGACCACACGACTGAAGTAAAATTTCTTTAGCTTCATCTATATAATATATGTATAATATATACCTGCATGTATACATATACATATACTTACATAAAATTGTTCAAGAACGAAATGAAATTACGAAATGATCAAGAAATCACCGTTCGCGTAACGCTAGCGAACTCGCAAATGAACTACTGACTGAGATATATATTATATACAGATTGTATCAAATCAAACGGTCCATAGAACATTCTGTGTGTAAGACAGAGACGATATTATATAAAGCACTAAAGCAGTAAGTAAGAATGAGATAAATGATCGCTAGTAGTTACTGTGGTTATATACAATCTGATAGTATCGTCTTTGTTTTCTACAGTAAAAATCACAATTTTATCAAACGTCAGTATTCACTAGTGAAATTATTGATAAAATGGCTATTTATGCTGTTTGGGAAAAAAACCAAATAATTAAATGATTTTATGGGAATTTGTAAAATCCAAAATTTATGGCTTTCAAGAAAATTGAGCTAATAATTTGATCGAATTGAAAATACAGATTTCCAATGCATGTCAGTCCGTTGACCATGAGATGTTAGCCAATGTGAGGGAAAATATTTATAATCGATTAGGATATTGTTTGGCAGAACGTGGAGGTCTTTTTGAACATTTAATAAATTAATTATTAAAAGTATTGTTAAAACTTTTGTACCAGATATAAATAATAATACGAATTAATATTACAGTTTAGTTGTTTTAATTGATAAATTGCTAATAAGATTTACAGTGTACGTAATTATTTATTTACGTAACCACAGTAACTATTAGCGATCATTTATCTCATTCTTACTTACTGCTTTATATATCGTCTCTGTCTTACACACAGAATGTTCTATGGATCGTTTTGATTTGATACAATCTGTATATTTCCTGCACTATAAGAGGAAGAGAGAAAGAAAATGTGCGCTCACTGCTCTCTCTTGCTCTTACAGTGTGATACAGACAATAGGCCTGCACTGTGTCGTAGATATACGAAACGTAACTGGCTATGATCACTGTCGCTCTCGTCACGCATTCACCAGTTTACTATCCAAGTCAAGCGTGCGTAAAGAAGTTTTACTTCAGTAATCATTTTTTTCTGAGGCCATTCGAAAATATTTGCAAAATTCGTGTTCATCCTGCTCGAGATAAGAGTGCATGAAATTCATCTTCTTCCAGCCTTATACATCCCCAAATATGTTCGCATCACCTTTCTTCTAAATTTCTTCATGTTCATAACAAATCGTTTGATGATGACGTAAGAAATCTTTCACGTCAATGTCCGTCACTTATCACGTATTTTGAAGTGATTTCGGTTTGACTATGTTTCGTATTCCTGTGGGCACACCGTACAATGTACATGCATGCGTCACGGTGCGTAACGAATGAAAAGAATTGTAGCAACTAAACCAGTGATTATGAAATAGTGACATTGGCATTGATATACAATTGTTTCCAAAAGTATTCAAGTTTAAATGTTCGTTTGTATTCCTGAATCAGGCGTGAAATTAAAACATTTATAGATAGAGCAACACTATAAGATTATCTCTATCTACGTGTATTATATTCTTAAGTCTATATGTATACAAAAATAATAATCAACCAAAGTATAGCATGCGTTGAGTGTAAAAAAGAATAATAATTAGTCATCCAGCCATCAAATTTTTATATCACAATAGTCACTATATAGCTATCTATATTTTAAATTCCGTTATGTATGTAAGAAAGAACGTTGATAAAAATTCTCAGTGCAATGAAAATCTAGCTTTATCACAGTATACAAAGGAGCCTTTAAAAAATGCTTGACTCATCTACCAACTAATAATAAAAAAAAAAAAAAAAAAAAAAAAAAAAAACAATTCTATCATTCATGTTACCATTCTAACCCTCAAGTGGGGAAAAGTACTGGTTTAGGTCAAAAAACATTTTTCAAAATTTTACAATATCTTTTCGTTTTGAGGTCTGCCGAATCCAAAAAACATATTTTTGAAAAAAAATCTGTTAGTTTGTGTGTCTGTGAGCACGATACAGATCAAACGGATGAGCGGAATGAAACCAAATTTTGGGAGAATGTTTGGTATACAAATATGTTTTTGGGGAACGTCGGCGCTTGCGCAGAAAAGATATATGCTATAATGGTGTTTTTTATTTCATAATGGTATACTTTTCATAACGGCTTATTTTTCTATTTAAGTATATTTTCAAGAAAGTATTGTAAAAAATGTTTTTTCTAGATTTTATAATTTTAGAAATATTTTGAAAATAAAAAAAACAGCTGTTCTTTTGTTTTGTAGATCTGTCAGAAGTAAACTATTTAAGTATGCTTTGATTAATTTTTACATGACGTGGAACATATTATGTAGGTAACCATGGCAACGAATAGTCAATATAATTTCAATTGCTTCTTATGGAATTCGATCTGCGCGTTTTTCAAGAAAGCATTCCAGAAGAACACAAGAATTTGGTTATATTAGATTATATGATTTTTTTTTAATTTTCACAATAAAATAAATTAAAAAACACTGTTTTTTGCACTGAAAAGTAGAAAATAATAATAATTATGAAGAAAAATTTTAGTTTGAAATATTCTCTCAATTAGTTTTTAATAACCGCAAAAACGTGTTGTTCCTATTTTTGAAGTCACTGATTTATTACAGGTGCATTTTTCGTGTAACGTCGTTAACAATCGGTGCATCCCGGTAATGCAATTAGCTGACCGTGAGACAGTATATATATGTTACGGTCTAAACCCGAATTCGGTCAATGACCGAAATAAATGCGCAAAACTAGTTTTGACCAACGAATATTGCCCAAACCCGAAATCTTACATTTAAACGGGTATTACTAAGTGTTATAAGAGGTTCGTTCCAAGCAGCCAGCGAACGGTTTCGAAACCGTCACCCGCGTACGCAGTAGATAAAACGTGTTCTAAAATCGCCCCTAACAACTTCGTTTTACCTACTGCGCATGCGGGTGACGGTTTCAAAACCGTTCGCTGACTACTTGGAACGAACTTAATATGAGCAAAACTAGTTTTGCGCATTTTAAGTTGGACAAAACTAGTTCTGTCAATTTTTGAACGGACAGTACTAGTTCTGCTTGTTTCATTCAATTAACGTCCGAACCCAAACAAAAGTAAGGTTATGTTCTTGTTTATGTAGCTATGTATTGAATTGTTGTCCTGAATGTTATAATTAATATAATTGTGGGATATTCGGTGTAATAATTAAGTAAAAATGCAGGATGAATTCGAGTCTCAACTAGTTCGCCTATTGGAGGCTTCTGAAACATAATTTTATGACGAAACATACTAATTATCTTACTACACTAAGTGAGGTTAAGAAAGCAAATTTATTGAAAGCTGAATTAAAACTTAAAACCTCTGTCTGCTAAACAATACAGAAGAATAATTTAATATAATAAGTATCATTGATGTAGAAAAGTTAATGAAAAAACGCAAAGAAGATTCCGATGCCATAGTAGTACTGTCCGTTCAAAAATGGACAGAACTAGTTTTGTCCAATTGAAAATGCGCAAAACTAGTTTTGCTCATTTTATAACAGTCAATACCCGTTTAAATGTAAGATTTCGTGTTTGGGCAACATTCGTTGGTCAAAACTAGTTTTGCGCATTTATTTCGGCCATTGACCGAATTCGGGTATAAACCGTAACATATACACAGATGGATTCATCTACCTGCGTAAATAGGTGCTACATAATATCAAATAGTACTAGAACAATTTTAAACCCACATTTTTTATTTTTTAAAATCGGTTAACTCTTCGAAAGTTATATAGCTGAACAAACATTAAAAATATATACATGGCGAATTGAATAACCTCTTTTGTTTTTTTTTAAGTCAGTAAAAAACTAAGTAACTGGCCAAACAGCAATTATGTTTTCGATAAAACAATAATTCATGGCAACACCACAAGTTTGTTGTAATGAATAGCATACTGCATAAATACAAATTAAAATTTCATAAATGAAGATAAATGATCCAGGGGCGTTAGCAGGTCTTGGCACAATATATGCCCACTTAAAAACGAAATGCATTGTAAAGTACAAATTATCAACATTGTGTAGGTAAGCACAATACTTTCACGTGCAGTAATTTTAATCTGTTCCACAAACTGAGCAGTACCCAGTTCGAACTTCAACCGAGATAAAGCTGATATGTAGAACAATTGTTATGCCCACGTCTCTATGTATTTTGCGAGACAGCAAAGGTTTCGGAGACTTTATTATACAAAGAAGTCGTGCGGGAGATCATCTGATTGTCACTAAAATACTAATATTATTGCTTTCATATAACGCATGTTTCCTCAATTATACGTAATTGATTTGTACGTAATAGCGCATCAAAGATATTACACAACGTATATGGTATTTAATCAGACAATTATATTACATTACAAAACTGAAGTATAGCTTCGTTCATTTAAAAATAATCCCCAAAAAAAAAAAAACATTTACAATATGATATTGTGAGTGCGACAAAAATAACTGATATAAACCAACTCATTGTCGATGAAAAACAAAACTATTGTTGTATAAAACATTTCTTATTTTGCGAACTCTCGCATACAGCACGGTACGGCTGCTAGGCTATTAGTTATAGCCACGGTATACAGTACAGTTCGGGTAGTCCGTCTGAACTCATTGCAATTATAAACTAAGGTGGTAAACTGACCGCGACCTGTGTATGGAGACAAAAGTTTTCCGACGGCAAAGCGGGAAAAATCTTCGAGACGTGATGGACGAACTATTGACATATCTACAAGTTTGTACGGAACCCTCGGTGCGCGAGACTGTTTTTTTCTGTTAAATACTTTATTATTTCATTAATTATTGATTTATTTAATGCTAATATCGATTATTAATTATATAACATTAATGAAAATATGAATTTGACTCTATTCAATAAATAGAGTAATTATTGTGATCCACTGAAGCTAATGAGAGGTATTTGGAAAGAATTCCGTGGCATAAGTATCGAAAGTAAAGCAATACTAAACTTTTTAATACTGACGTTTCGATATGTTTTGCATCATCTTCAGAGTTTTCTGTAATTATATTTTCTATGTTATAAAAATGTTTTAAATTAAGGAGGTTGAGCCGTTTTACGAAGATAATGAAAAAAATCTGAAATAAAGTTTTTTTAATAGATTTTTTTAAGACAAAATTTTCTGTAAAAAATCCAAAATCATTAGGAAATTTATAAAGTTAAAAATTAAAAAAAACTTTTACATGTAGTCTTATGGAAAATATGTCAACCTAGCCTGTAAACGGTACATTTTAATTTTTTGCAAATAACCAAATAATGTCATCAGTTCCGAAAACTAACTGGGTAGAGCATCGATGTCTTACGCATATTTTAATATTTTTTCCAATTTAATTAGGAGACTTTTAATCAATAAAAAAAATCATTAAAGCTTAGCACTTTTCTATTATGGACTTTTATTTTTGACAGTTTTAACAATTTTAACTGAATTTTCAACTTTTTAATGATTTAATTTTAATTTTTATTACTTCTAATTTCTTTTTTTAATTATTTACTGTAAAAAAATATGTAAAATACAAGTATTTACATAAATTTATTTTTTTAACCTAACTTTGTACAAAAAATTTAAAAGTTAGAAATAATTAATTAATATTAAAAAAAAGTATTAATTTATGCTTTTATGGCAATAATATTATTGGTATCATCGACTTATAACCTTTTGTAAAAATTTATTATGGAAAAGTTTCCATTTAGAATTCGACTTACTTTTGAATGGGACTCTAACGGATCAACCTCCTAAGAAACTCATCAAATGCTGTCACATGTTATCAGTATATTGTTGTTGATGGATTGTGAACATGGTGTCACTCAACTTGTTAATTTTAATAGTAGGTACTGGTTAATGTTAGTTTTTTAAATTTGTATGTTTATTTTAAATGTAAAATTAATGTCACAAAATTAAAACAAATGAACTAATAGATATACGAAACGGACAAACATTTGTTGAGTTTTAACAAGAAACATTGTACAAGGCTATTTATATTTTGTTAATAATTAATTTGCTATATAATATGTAGCAAATTCTCTAAATCTGTGCGTTTGTTAACACTATTTGTAAATTTTTTAATAAATACCATTTTTCTAGAAATGGTATTTATTAAATAATCATTTGACATTTTTTGTTTTGTATACAGAAATCGTCTAACGCTGTTTGCCTTTTCCTGTTTCGTTCAGCAAGCTGTTGTTGATAACAAGACATCACATCAAAGACACATTGTCGTGTCTTTGAACTACTATCAAAATTTTATATCATTTTGTATAAACTGATCCACAATTTTCGTTACAGTGCCTACTAAACTTTTTTTAGAAATCGGGTAACGGTGAAACAGCGTTAACGGAAAAGCGTGAAGCGGGATCTTACTGTATAGGTATGCAGTTAGTCCTGTGGCATAACACGCTGAGGACGGACGGTGCTTGGCATTGTTGCGTGTAGTTCGCTGCGGTTTGCATATCGAATATCGATGCATTACCATCAGTGATCACGAACTGTCTCTATTGCATATTATTGACTATTGTAGTATCTCTCTACTCGTTAGGGATAGGCATTTTATTCTATACTGAGCATAGGAATAAAATCGCAGTCGAACTATTAGGGTGCAAACCTTCTGTCTTTTTTTACGCCGTAAGCACTGGCGTATCCAGGAGGGCAAAACAAGCACGGGGGACTCGGTTTAAGAAATTTTTAATTAGCCCCCTCCTGGGCCAAAATCTGGGTACACCCATGTTTACGTCATAGAAAAAGACAAAGTTTTTGAAACAAATATACTTTATTCAGATTGAATGCAAGCACATCAACCAATTGTATCATTGGAGAAATCAGGGAATTATATCGAAGAAAGAGACGCAGATATATTTTCGATACGCTTTGTTGCGTTCACTCACCGCACATTGAGTAGATAGGCAATGATTCATATATAGTTAATTTATAGCTATATAATATGGGGATAGGCCATAATATAATTTTCTTCATACCTCGGTCAAAAGTTCGTACTTCCGGCATCAATTTCAAGACAAAAAGTCTAACAATTTTATGCATTGGTGGGATTACACGCACTGATGCCGGAAGTACGTACTTTCGACCGGCTATAAAGAAAAATAGTTATCACGTACATTAGGTACATAAGACTGCCGCTACTGCCGCCAGCCTATAGTCGTGAACATATATTCGTGTTTTTACGTTTTTAAAGCTGCTAGCGTGGAATTTATCTGCGCTTTTATGTAATTAATAATTAATTAATGTAATTAATAAGTGTACTTTCGACCGAAGTATGAAAAAAATAGTATACACCACACGGGCAGAAAGTTCGCGCGTTATGATGCCCGAGGCGAGTCGAGAACATCATGACGCGGGAGTGCAAGAATCTCAAACTTTCTGCCCGTGTGGTGTAATATACTATTAATCATATTATTTCATTTGTCAATATTCTATTCACGACAATGTTTGACTTTTTTCAGTTCTTTGAAAGAATTAAGTAATAACTAATAAGTATATAATAATAAGTACACCTACCTACATACGTAAAGAAAACAGAAACAAACCAGTTTAGAATACATTTTTTTTTAAACTTTACTCTGACAAGTAATTAGACAGGGCTAGTTTTTATATTCGACTGAATTTGAAATGATGTTTGATTGACAGAGAACATAAGCGACGGAGTAAGAAGCACTACATATAATAAGGACATAAGAGGGATAGAATACACTCGGACTATTCTCGGCAGGTGCACTAATAAATTGCGTAGCTTATGGTGGATGTCAGAAAGCATTGTCAAAAAAATCTGATTTGACAATGACCTTGGCTTGTGATCATATAATTACAGTTTTTATATAGGCAGGAGCAGTCTAAGGCTGTTATGAAACTCCCTCTCATGTTAAACATTAGATTGTACTCACCCAAAAACAAATGATTGACCTGCATTGAAAAAGTTCACTTATCTTACTAAATTTTGATCAAAATGTGGTTTTGAAGTGCAAATTGTACAAAAAAAACTATGTTAAATAATTATATATAATGTACACAGTTTAAGAAAAATATCGTTTCAAACGATTAATTCTTTTTCTGGCAAGCACGATTTAAAATTAAAACTATGCAATGCGTTTCTTATGGAGAAAAAAATGCTGTGGTCACAATCTAAGGCTATTGGCAAATACTAGCATTTGTAGCACGATCCATTAAAACAATCCAATCCTCTGTAACCAAAACCCTCAGACAGGTCAACCTTATGTTTTAAACACTCCCCGCCCTATTATTGCAATCGGATAGATTATTAATTTCTGATCGAAACCTTTTGGAATGACATGCAAATATGAAGAGGCCCATTGTTCCTGGGGAAAATCGGCGCATGTGCAGAAAAGATATGCACTGTAACGTTGTTTTTTCTGTTGTGATGGTGTCTTTTTCATAATTATTATTATTATTCTATTTATTGTTCCAAGAAAGTATTGTAAACAAAATATTTCTGAACTTTATAGTTTCGAAAATATTTGAAAATATAAAAATAAAAAAAAAGAAATTAGTTGGGTAGCTGATAAGCATGCTATGTCTGATTTTTACATGTGAACGAATAGCAAAGATCGTTATATTTATTACTAACAAGTACCCACGTAACCACACGCGTTTAGAGAAATTTGATTTCATTGATTACTATTGGCCCGGTCCGGCTTCTCCCGGATTTATAGATTGCCTATAAAAGATAGATTAATTATTATAGAATAATAGCCGTATTTGCAGGGCGTTGTCATATATTTATTAATAATAGCCTTTACCCGCAGGTTCGCACGCGATTAATATAATACACGGCTGCAGTGACAACAGTAGTGAAGCCTTCGGCTCCACCGTATTACTATCTTGCCTCACGGGGCTGCGCCCCACTCAACAGCAACAACAGTAGGGGAGCCTTTGGCTCCAACACATTCCAAACAACTTTTTCAGTTTTTCTTTCCTCGATAACGAACATATATAAAATATTTCTATTTATTTTCCTTTTGAGGCAAACTAAACACAAAAAAAAAATATTCAAATCGGTCGAGCCATTTATTTCTAGTATTTGAAAGCATCGTTCATGAATAACTCGGTTGTAACAATCGCAGCCCTAATTGTTGTTTATATCAATGCACATACCCAGTGCAATTATGAATGATAAAAATGCAATATTGCATAATTAACTGAATAGACTATTGATTGGAAATCAAATAACCTGTCGTGAGTCAGTCAACTTTTCTCATCAAACAGTAATTTGTATTCTAATACTAAATTTTAAAATTAATCTTGTATGTTTGATAGATTAAAGAGAAAGTGTGAAAAATTCCTTAGACGGTAACAAAAGTGAATATTATAATGCTATTTTCATTAAATATACAAATAAACTTTAACAGTATAATCATAACAGAGCTTAGAAAACTAATTTTAAGAGATATAAATGCGAGAAATTTAAATTAATACATGATTTCTTGATTCACCAAACAGGTTTGACAAAAATTTGCATTGTTAATCTATACATAAGTGAAGTAAAACACTGCCTTTCCATTTCTCGGTATTTTTAATTTTTTAATGCAAATTTAGTCTCGAATGTAATTAATACATTTCTAATAGTCAAATTCACTAATATCACAAAAAGTGAAAAGATATCGGATATTAGATATCGATAATAATTTTCTTAACATTTTCTATTGGTTTAGGTATATGATTTTTTCTTTATACTCCTACGTCTTATATTTACATTATTTAAAGAAAAACAAATAATAGTATATTGTGCGACTAGTGAGAGAAGGAGAAGATTCCATGAGGGTAAAACGTACGCGAGTGGAATATTCTCCTTCGGTCAATGGTCGCACATAATACTTTATTCAACTAGCACGAGTAATATGTAATCGGGTCCCTGATAAAAGAGGGAAAAATAATAAATCACTTCATTAATTAACGTACCCATCGCCCTTGATACACACAAGATGGCCCTGACTTTCACTGAATTGCGATGCTGTTTTCATATATACAATACCGCCTACCACGTTCCTATTGGTCCAGAAGCTGCGTGCAGTTTTTTTTTCATTATTGCACGCTTGGGCTTGCTACTGAGTTTCTATTGGTCCAGAAAATTCATTATCACACTGTACGGCTCATTATTAGCACTCTACGCGTCAACATGAAGTAATTTATTATTTCTCCCGAATTGAGCAGGGCCCCGAAATTACATATTACTCACGCGTGTTGAATAAATACAATTAATATCAATTAATTCATTCAAGTGCTATAAATAATATTTATGTTTTCAACTACATACAAAATATTTCGATTTAATATTATAATTATATTTAAACGCAATTTTGCGTAAACATGAAACAAAATATTTTTAGTTTGTTATAATATATCTTAAAAACAAGAATTAGAATTAGAATTTATTTATCCAAAGACATACAAATATGTATAGGATTCGTCAAAAAAAAAAGATAAATCGTGTTTACCACTCATTAACAACAAAATCATCTTCCTTATACAGACAATGTTTAAGAAGAGCAGCCTTCAATTCTCTTTTAAATTTCGATTTTTTTAAATTTTTGAAACTGTTTGGCAATTTATTAAACATTTTCAAGGCGCGATATTCGGCGCTCTTATTAAACAACCTCAGTGTAGACTTCGGCAAAATAAGATTTGAATTATTCCTTGTGGCATGTCCATGGATAGCCTGAAACGTATCATAATTATAAATACGTCGTTTAATAAAACAAAATAAAATAGATGTATATAGACGGCACAGTTAAAATACATATACAAGTACCTACTTATATAAAAAAAATAATAAATTCGTTCAAGTAAAAAATATATAAAATTATTATTATTATACTAGACCAACACATGAGATATTTATGTACTCCAGAATCAATACTCGTCAACACGAAAATTCACCAGTATTGCGAATGGCAATTCTTATAAACCTTATAAGCGTAACTTATCCTGCAATTGATTTTTTTAATGATAAATTGTGCAATTTTCTTAAAGTTATCGCAAAGCATTACGCAAATAAATAATGGCTTAAAATTGTAACCTTATTATTATTATTATTATTAAATTATTACTTATATCCAAGCAAAACTGTTTTGGTCTGACTAGAATTTAGAATTTAGTTTCTGTTATATGATTTTTTTCCTCTTTTAAGTGCATGTTCTCTTATGCCGGCACTTCACATGGCTATTTGTATTTGTGTATTTGGCATATTTGGCAAACAATTACCAAGTGTGGAGGGTCTATTTGACAAAGTGTTGGCCTTATTTGCCTATTTGACAAATAAGGCCAATACCAAATACGCGTTACCGTGCGCTTGTCGGTTTTTCGAGGCACATCAAAGGAGTCAAATAGACAAATACGCAAATAAACCGTCCACACAATGGTATTTTTGTGTTTGTGCTGTGAGCGAGAACTGGAGCAATTACTATTGAAAATTAATTGGGACAATGAAATAGTGCTTAAATTCCTGGAATTTTGAACCTTGCGTTCTGCTGCCAAATGTTTGTGTGTTTGCTATTTGACTACCATGTGTAGATGGTCGTATTTGCCTCTATTTGCATGTTTGTCTTGAACGTCATATATTTTGCCAAATACAACAAACACCCAATAGCGAACACGAATAGCCATGTGACGTGCCACCTTTATATATATATATATATATATATATATATATATATATATATATATATATATATATATATGTATTTTTTTTTTGTATTCTCTGTAAATGGGTCTTCCTGTTGAGAATAAATCTATTATTATTATTATTATTATTATATCAGTGGACGAATTTCACAGGCGACGGGATGGCCTCATTTGAAAATAATCTTGAAAATAAGAGTGCCAGTATTTTTTTTTGTGTATCTATAATCATAGCTTTTCATTGGGTGAACCGACTTTGATGAGGTTTTCTTTATACGACAAAAAGTTTCAATATAAAATACTTTTTATTATTAATGCTAGGTCGAAAAGTTTTTAATAAAAGTCATAAATAATTTTGTTACACACAAAATTGATGTCTGCAACATTTTTGCGAGAAGCACAGTTACGGAGATACAACAAAAATTTATCGAAAAAACTAAATCGCTGTCTACCCAAACCAAACCGCACGATTGACTGCACTAGTTACAAAAATGCATAATTTAATACTTAAAAAAAAATTTCAAAGAACAGCACGACTCGACCGAGTGCGTCCTTGTTCTCAATTTTTTTAAATTATTTTCAATATTTGCTACGATATCCGTTATATTTTTATATTGTAGTACCGTGGAAATGTTAAATTAATCTATTCCGTCTTATATATTATCTAAATAAAAAAAAATTAAAATGCTCGTTTGATAGTTGGATTCAAAATAACAACTGTTCGAGGAAAAGTTAGGTGTATAGACTATAGCTTTTCTTACACTCGCACCTCCACCACATCTACAACCATCCATAATTGCTCAACAATTTTACCTCCCGGATTTTAGATCTTTAACGGAAAGTTCTCTTTCCAGTAATTCATGCACCCTTGTTTATACTCAAAGCTCAACACCCGTCATTTAAACTAAGCATTTCCCCCGCTCGATTTTCCTTTAAAGCTTTTCAAAATTTACAACAAATTTTCCTAGTCCATGAATGCTCTCCGGTTAACGATCGTGTGTTTGTGTCAAATGACTCGGAGTTAATTCCAAAACAGTCAATAATATCGGTCGGCGGCTGCAACAACACATCAACAAAAACCCCGCAGTCAATGTTAGCCGCACAGTCGCAGCTTCACAATCATACCGCTGGATTCCTTATTATAAATATAAACCGTTATACTGTCGTGTGCTCTTGTCAGCCCCAGGTTTCAATGTTTAAAATACCAATTTTATTGCAACATCTTTTGTCGGAATATTATTATCTTTATATACATATCGACTAACATATATTATATAAAACTAAATATAACTACTCACTGATTTGTTAATTTAAAAATCTCAAATGTTTGCTTTGGTTATGCTCATACGCGTAGCAACAATTTTATCCTAGGAAGGGGGGCAAATGTTCAACTCTACCTACCATTATCACCTGCCACTTACTATACATAATTTGAAAACTGTTCATAGAAGCGAAGCGAAATCGATCAACACGACTTTCTGGACAAATTTCACAACAAAGAAAATATGTAGATTATTGTAGATTTATCTTGTTATTTGTACGTGAACAATTTTTATTTCAGGGTGGGCCAGGAGGATTCTAGGGGGGGGGGCTCTTGCTACGCCAATGTTTATGCTATTGTTATTGTTCATTAAAGAGTTTCGAATACATTAATGTATTGAACACAGTCCGTTTAATGAGGTTGAGAAATCTTGTTCGAGTAATTGAACTATCCTCAAAACACGATTCCCGCATCACAATAACTTCTGCACCGATTTGAGTGATTTTTTAAACGTTTGTGACTCTAGGTCGATTTATTATTAATCAGTGATTTTGGAAATACACTGCATTTTGTGCATATTTTGTATACCTATATAAAGACCGCTACACACGAGGTTGATTTTTCCGCTTGATTCACAGTTTGATTTCGCTGATAGGTTCCAAGCATGCTGTCTTACTGGATTTTATGCTAGTTTGCATAATGTTGGCTTCAGCCTTCACGTGATGCGTGTTCTGAAGTTGGATGGTTTTCTTGCATGTGCAGTGACAGCTCGAATGTCAAAAAAATTATTGTCTACACTATGGCGCCATGTTTGCTTAAGTCGTTTAGCCATGTCACCCACGTGACAAGATACTGTTTTCTGATTGATTCTTGCTCAAAACCAGCAGAGAATCAAGTACGAAAAAAGCCTCGATTCTAATTCTAACTAGTGACCACGCTGCGGATCCCACATGTGACGTCATCTTCATCCTCGCAACTAGCACAAGTCTCAGCAGCGAATTCAGCGGCAAAACCAATCTCGTGTAAGAACTTTCTAGCAAATTTCAGTACAATGTTTCATAAGAACAATTATTTTGAAACATGGGATTGGTTGTACAAACCGATATTTCGATATTGTGATCAACAATTTGATCCATATGAGAACATTTTCAGGATGACAACTGATTCCCTTTAAATCCTCGGGATCAAAATATTGATCCCAATAGACTTAGCAGCACGCTGTTTTAAATAGGTAACGTGTTCGTAACATTTTAATGTAAAAAAATTGATATAACTCGATAAAACATTTTTGAGCAATGTAATATATTACTGAATTCTGGATTGAAACGTTTAAAAATGAAACACTAAATTGTGCCTAAACTGATAGATGCATGCGTGACGTCAATGAGCCCAGCTGTCAAGTGTCTATAATCTATGACACATTCGATGAGATACCATCTTTCAAAGATGATACTGTCGCTTCCGTAAAGAAGCAAATGAAACTGCTGAACACATCCTATTTGAATGTGAAGCAATGTTTTCCAAAAGGCTGCTATATCTAACAGGCCTTTTCCAAAGCCTGAGGACTTATGGAGAGCAGCCCCCAGTAAGGTAATAAGGTTCATAGAAAGCATTCTACCCGACTGGGAATAATACTATTAGAGGATCCGCAAAAAATTTTTTAGGTCGCAGTGTTTGTGAGATATCAAATATCTTATCACTCCATATAATTCTAATCTAATGACACATTCGTAATTTTAAAAATATTAATTCAAGTAATAATTAAATATTATGTAGTTGTAAGAAATACAACTCTTAATAATATAAAATACTAAAACATAAATAAAAGAGCTATAAAATAATAAACTTTAAAATTAGTTTGGTGTTGTATAGTATCTACCTATTATGCAAAATTTGCGTCATTTAAAAATCATTGTAAGTGTAGTAGCACTTTCTAATTAAAATTTCCTTAATGCTCTTTCTAAAACATTTAGTGTCCATTTTCTTTAATGATACACTAATTTTATTAAAACAGGTTATCGTGTTATATTTAAAACTTTTCTTAAAAAACGATGTCTTATGTTTAGGTACTAATAAAATTGTGTTTATGAAAAAAGTTGTTCACTAAACCAGTCGAAAAACTTGAATTTTTTAAATTTTTTTTGCTCTAATTTTTAGAATAAGAATTTAATATATTTACCTAATGTTCAAAACTTAATAATTCTATGAACTTAGACAATACACATTTTAAAAACACCCTTTTAGAGCTGTTTCTCGCTAAATATAAGCTTCTAGTTCCATTATAGGTATATCATTGTATGTACTTAATGCTTGGTACTGGGTTTGTGATACGATTTATATTCTTAAATCTTTATTTCAACTGAATGTAGATCTCTTTTTAGTTAAAAATATTAACATTCTAAAATTTAGATTTAAGGCTGTAAGTCGAATCATATACTCAGCATTCTAAAGTCACATTCCTGAAATAGCTATGAAAGAATAAAGTAAATTATGTTATATTCTTATTGCTAAAGAACTGCTGTATCTACAAATTTGTAATTACAACATTTTTATAGAAATAACATAAAGAATAAACAAAAACCGAAGCTAATTAGTTTTACAGAATACTCATTAATACGGTGAAGTTAAATAAGCAAAAGTTTGCAAAGTAAATATATTTTAGATTTTTAACAAATTTCAGATTCATCAGGAGATAATAATGAGTAGATTTGCCGTTATATATTTTTAATTAATTTTTAAATGCGTCAGTTATGTGATTTTTATCTGCTGAGCATATATAGAAATAAATATTATTCTCTGATATTGAAAGAATGCATTTAGACTTTAATGATCAATCAAGCAACGAACCTGCGATTTCTCTTGTTCGAATTGGCTGTTATAAATTCCTGTCGTACATTGGGAAGTTTGAGTTTTCACAGGATTAAAGGCCGTGCAGTTACGTAGCTATTGGGTCGATGCATAACTCGTGTCGCCGTCTGTCGGTTCACATCATACCTATATACTTTTATTCTATAGGTACCGAGCATAGGAATAAAATCGGCATTCTTGTCTTTTTTTTAAGTTAATTTTTTTTTATTAATTCTTATTTATATTTTGCGGCCCGGTCCGGCCTCGCTCGAATTTGTAAATTTCCACCGTTTGCAAAAAGTAAAGTTGCAAAATTGGTCTCCATGAAATGCGCTTTTATTTTAACGACATAATATGTTTATCCTGAACGTTCATTCTAAATTATGGTGAAAAAAATGTTGTAATAGAATGAGTAGTTTCGGAGATTAACTCCCACATCCAAACTTACAAATTTTACCTCCTTATAATATATGTATGTACATAGTGTTGAAAAAGTCCCGGTACTCAGGAATAAAAAAATGTTTGGGACAAAAGTTGTTTGGTTTTGAAGGAAGGATCGTTTCACACAAAACCATCCTTGTCCCCTTCACCTCTTCGCGGGGGGTGGGGGTGATTTGAGAATTTCAAATGGCAATCCCTATTTTTATTAGCTTAAAGACTTCTCCCGAAGCTGACAAGTGGGTACGGATTATCCCGAACAAAAGAAAGTTTCGGACACTAGATCTTTATTTTTAATCGAAGAAGTCATTAAGCTAGTAAAAATAAGGGTTGCCATTTGAATTTTTTAAGTTAATTCCACCCCTGCTGAGGATGAAGAGGTTAGGGTGGGTTTTGTGTGCAAACGATTCTTCCGTTAAAACCAAACAAAGAAAGAGTTATTTCGGAGTACCGGGACTTTTTCAGTACTCTGCATAGATTAAGTTCGAACTTCTATCTACAGCAGAGGTCCTCAAACTTTTTTGTCTCGTAGACCACTTGCCACGTTTTTCGGTTTTGGGTAGACCCCCTGCTTATTTGATATTGATTTTTTTGCAAATTCATTAATTTCAAATGTATTTTTGACAACCGGTATAGTGCTACTCATTTTTAACGATTCAAATTTATAACGGTAGTTTAAATGTAGTGTGAAATGTTTAGTTTTATACATTTATTAATTAGATTCAAATTAAACGAATCAAATTATTTACTTTCTGTTACATAAAATAACTAAGCAAAAAATAAATGCTTTTAGTGTGAGGGATGAACCTGATGCTTTAATAATAAATTTTCAACATTTGGCATCAATTTAGTTAGATTTAATCTTAAATCTCTTCGGTTAACGATGTGACGTGACCCCCATTTTTATTTCATGGACCCCCAATTTTTTTTCCCGCTGACATGGACCCCTTGTAAGTTGTCGTCGACCCCTGGGGGTCGATACAGACCAGTTTGGGAATCACTGATCTACAGTCTACGCCTTGTGATCAAACTGTTGAATAAACGACACCATACTAGGGAGAAACTGTATAAAAGAGTACACTCATTAACATACCTTGTACAATCACTGAGATCGTCATCTCGACGGCAGAAGCTGCAACTACAGACGGAATATTCAGAGTCGATATCAGAGTCATCACTTGACTGCGAATCCGCTGAACACCGTTGAAAGAATACGTCGCGACCTCTGTTATTTCTACTGCGATGTACACTGTTTGCCGGACGAGAAGATCGCGAATCAGCTACAACTACGGCCCACGTCCGATGGAAAAGGTAAAACAGAAACAAACCTCGATTTGAATCGCCGCTTGTGTTGCCGACAGATGGCGTTCTATGCACGCGGCCATGATTAACGCGCGTGTTATTATTTCCCATTTTATTGAGTTCTTGTTAATTTCACATTTTGAAAGTTGATGTTTTACGAGATTCACATTTTACTCGCTTTTGATTGCTGATTTTCAACCACGAACTTACATGGAAAGTGTATATATTATCTGAAACAAAAAAAGAAAAAGAATATAGAATCTAACATAGAGTTACAAGTCAGATTTTCTAAGATTCGAATAAAAGTAGCATATATAAATTGACTCCGTTTTGTGTATTATAATTTTCCAAATTTCAGATTAATGTTTTTGTAAAAAAATAAGTATAGAATTAATCAGGTATTATTTATTAATATTATATGAAACACACTGTAATTGTTACAGTTACAATGCTATATGTATAAGAAAAAATTCCTTTCCAGCAGTTCACTGTCCGAACTTCTACTATCGCGGCGGATGACTTAATCAGTTAGTCTACAATGACACGTCAGAACAATCATTCATTCTCATAATAAAAGCGTATTTGTAACTGTATTCCATATACTCTGAGAGCTATTTTTTACCCGACTACGGTGAAACCAAAAGGAAGGGTTATGAATTTAGCAGTCTATGTTGACGTATGTATGTTTGTATTTACGGATGTTCCACCATAGCGCCTAAACTATTCATCTGATTTTGATAAATAACGTGTCAATCGATTTGTTATTATGGTCCGGGTAACATAGGCTACATTTATTTTTTAATTTTGGTCCCAGAGGGGAACAATTTGAAAAACAAATAAAAAATAAGTTCAGAGAAAATAATTTAAATAAAAAATAAGTTATAAAACTGAAAAGTATGAAACAAGAAAATATTCTCATCTGAGGATAGCCGTGGACGTAATATGCCATAGACGTACAGCGTGACGCACTTTGCCCTAGAGCTTATGATCGCTTGCTACTGTTAAAATGTAATGTTTTGTTAGGGAAGGTGGCATATGATGATATGACCGCGGCTATCCAAAGATGGGAATATTTTCTTGTTTCATACTTTTCAGTAGTCGGGTTTTAGTTTTTGAATTTATTTTTTTACAGTAGGCATCGCATCGAATGAGAGCTACTTTATAAGTGTGAATCAAAGGTGAAATTTTGTCCTATTTGTTTACTAGAGTTAAAAGTCGTAGAATTTTTTACATCGTTTAAACTCATAAACGTTCAGGAAAGCACATTAATTACGCTTCATTAATTGCCGCAAATATAATTATATCAAATGCCAATTTTTCTTATACTGTAACTGTAACAATGATTGTGTGTTTCATACAACAATAACAAAGACTGTGCTATAAATAATAAGATTATTTAACCTTATGTTCATAATTGGCACTTGATATTATCAGTACATATTCTGAAACAAAGACCCCCGCCGCGTCTGTCTGTCTGTCTGAACGCGATAAACTCAAAAATTACCGAACTGATTTTTATACGGTTTTCATCAATGAACGGAGTGATTCAAGATAAAGGCTAATGTGTAAAATGTGTAAATTGGTTGAAATACATATATAAATGACGATGCTGGTGAAGATGTCGAAAAAATCAAGCCAACTGGGAGCTTTCATCAAAAACGCTGCCTAATGCCTTTGAGATAAAACAATGGGCTCGTTAAGTTCGTAAATATCAATTTTGCAACGTAAGTCGACGAAAAAACTGTGGCAATCTACAGGATAGAACCAACTGCAGTTGATCCTATCCATGACAGTTCGGACGCGACTGTTAAAGTTTAATACGTTGCAAATATTAATAAACCAGCGGCCCGGTCCGTTTCGCTCGAATTTGTAGATTGCCACAGTTTTTTCGTCGACTTAGGTACGTTGCAGAACTGATATCCACGAAAAGTGATTAACATTAAAATGTAGGCGTTATATGATTCAGGCGCTACATTGTATTTTATTACATTTATAGTGTATAGCAGTCCCGCCCGGTTTCACCCGGGTGCAAAAGAACGAACGGCGGGGAAGGACATGAGTACGCGCACATTCATCTTACGAGATGAATGTTGTGTCCAAATTTCATGATGATCGGAGTTACCGTTCATATGTTATTGTCGGACGGACAAATTTTGAGTTACATTTTGCAACATTTTTCATTGATGCTTCGCTCCTATTGGTCGTAGCGTGATATTATATAGCTTATAGCCTTCCTCGATAAATGGACTATCCAACAAAAATTTTCTTTTTCAGTAGTTCCTGAGATTAGCGCGTTCAAACAAACAAACAAACAAACTAGCTCTTCAGCTTTATATATTAGTATAGATTAGAATTGTTAAATAAAACATTATCTATATCGGTTTTCATTTATCTTGCACGATTTGCCGCCGGGCGGCCCGGAAACAAGATCTCCTATATTCGTCAGTCCGCAGATATAAAAGGGTTGAAGAGCACTGCTCTAGGGGATATGGGACGTATTTTATGTGAATGTTCAAAATTACCCAGTAGGAACATTAACATTTTGTGTATAGGTACAAGGAAGGTTACCCTTTAATAATATTAATATTTGAATATAATAATATATTATTAATTTGGCAATGACCACGTTTCGTGTTTTTTTTTCAATATCAAAATATATTGAAAGGTTAAGCATTGACATAACTAATCAAGGTTCGAATTTACATCAGTACCCTAACTTCAGCAGCGTTTATGTACCTAAGTAAACCTCAGCACGTCAACCATATAATATAGAAAATGTTTTCGCACTCTATAAGTAGCTACTTTCTATGTATTGTATATTTGGTAAAGGAAAAGTAATCGTTTTATAGTAACAAAATCCAAATATTTCATAGGTGTTAAAAATAAACAGAAATTCCTTTTTTATACATAATTATTACAATAATTATGTAAAATCTTAATCTATACTAATATATAAAGCTGAAGACTTCAATAAATAAAATTATCGACCAATTTTTCAGACAATATATTAACAAAAAATATAATTAATAAAGCTGAAGAGTTTGTTTATTTGGTTGAACGCGCTATTCTCAAGAACTACTGGTTCGAATTGAAATTTTTTTTGTTGGATATCCCATTTATCGAGGAAGGCTATAGGCCATATAATATAACGCTACGACCAATAGGAGAGGAGCATCAATAAAAAATGTAGCAAAATGTATCTTAAAATTTGTCCGTCTTATGCTTCTATTCAGGTGAAATACCCTAACTAAATATTTGAATATTAGCGCAGTACATTTACAAGCCCGGCTAGCTCAGTCGGTAGAGCATGTGACTCTTAATTTCAGGGTCGTGAGTTCGAGCCCTACGTTGGGCGAGAAAATATTTTTAATTTTTTTTTATCTTCTACATTGCTTTCTTCTAAGGCTTACATTTAAATTTGATTTACGACTAATTAAAATTAAATAAATCTAATTAATTATTTGAAAACTATTACAACTATATAGGTACCCATATAAAAATAATTTTCCTACAGTGTTTTCAATTAAATATTTTTTATATTTTATTATTTACAGTAATTATTGATTTAAAAGAAATTTATTACTTAAAAAAAGTATAAATACTGCTTTTTAGGCGCGATTAGCGTAAGCTAAAGCGCCTTATATGTACTCGCTTTGTCTGTGAATCTGTGAGTCACGCTTTTTGTATCCAGCGTACAGCTCAAACGCCTTAACCGATTTTAAAAAACTTTTTTTTGTTCGATTCGTCTCCGGGTAACTTAAATCCTAACGTCGCCCGATTTTTGAATTTTGACCCCAGAGGGGAGCAATAAAGAAAAAACGAAGTTTTTTGCTTATAACTCACTCAATTTAAATCAGATCGGTTCGAAACCTGTCTTAAACGAAAGAGAAGAAAATTTTACATAAATTTCGTACAACAGAATTTGCCAAAACAGGTTTTTTATACAAATTTATTTAGAAATAAATTCAATTTGATATAATCGATGGCAAACATCTTTCGGTTATCTCTCTCTGTTGCACGGTTTAATATGGTAATATAAAGATTACGTTTGTTCTGTCTTAAAATAAAACGATTGCATTTGTTCAAAAACGGGTGTCATTTCAAATATTTGTGAAATGCAACGCCTTCTGAGTTAACAATTTGAATAACTAATTATTAGAACATTTTGACAGCTGATGCAAACGTCATTTTTGACATTTCTTAGCATTCCGACACCACGGATGAGCGGATTGAAACCAAATTTTGGGAGGATGTTTGATATGCAAATATGAAGTGGCCTATTGTTTTTTGGGAACATCGGCGCATGCGTAAAATAGTATATCTTTTATAATGTTGTTTTATATAATAATAATATAGTTTTTAAAAAGACTTAATATTTTATCTATTTTTACATGAAAGTTTTGTAAATTTTTTGGGGAAAATCGGCGCATGCGCAAAAGAGATATGGGCTATGACGTTGTTTCTTATATAATAATGCTTTACATTTCATAACGGTTGATTATTCTATCTGTTTTACAAGAAAGTTTTGTAATTTATTTTTGGGGAAAATCGGCGCATGCGCAAGAGATATTATGTGCTATAACGTTTTTTATATAACAATGGTATACTTTTCATAGCGGCTTATTATTCTATCTGTTTTACAAGAAATTTTTGTATTTTATTTCGGGAAAAATCGGCCCATGCGCATCAGAGATATATGTTATTACAAGAAAAATAAAATAATAATAAAAAGAAAGTTTTTATTGAAATGTACCAAAATGGAAATATAATTATTTTAATAATTTAGAGTAATAATTATAAAAAAGTATATACAACAATTTTCAAACATAACGCCGGGGTATATTTTATAGAATTTCGCGCCTTGTAATTCTTGAATTACTTGTGTCTTCAGGCAATATTTTTGTCATTGCATTTTTTAGCAAAAATCATAGACGGTTAAGTTGTTTATCCTGCTTGCAGTATACATCTCTTTACATTTATATTTATTCGACACTAGATGACACATACATGTAAATATTTATTTAATATTT
This sequence comes from Xanthostigma xanthostigma, assembly GCA_963575645.1. NCBI lineage: Eukaryota > Metazoa > Arthropoda > Insecta > Raphidioptera > Raphidiidae > Xanthostigma > Xanthostigma xanthostigma. The sequence continues at coordinate 19,993,044 of OY754467.1, forward strand.
AAATAACTATGCTATAGTATAGTTGTTTGATTAAATATTTTGCACAAAATAACGGTATTTTCTTAAAAAAACTGTTTTAGTAACCTGTAACGACATCTGATAGAATTTGCTCAAAGCTTTTAGTTCAGAACAAAATCCGATAAAATTTGCTCAGAGCTATTAGTTCAGACGCCGCGCCGCAAACGGAATACATTTTGCAGAACTATATCTATCGCACCCGGGTGTATGTTGTGTCAACATTATAAAAAATAAAATATACGGTTGGATCATTTAAATTTAAAATTGGTTTTTACAATAATATAGGAAACAAAAAATTCTCCTATTACAATATATTTACGTTATATTGATATAAGGAAATACTGTTACGTTATTTGTTCAATCAACCGCGTTCTTCGTGCTGCATTAAAATTGGGAGAAGTATAAGATCTGTCTTCAAATAAAGGTGACATTTGTTTTTGCACAAGTTGATTCCTAAACATGTTTAGAATATGTGGTCAAATGATTATAATATTCGAAATTATTGAAAAGATACAGCTGTTAGAACTTGGATCTTTTGGAAATTCCGAGTGATTATATTTATTAAATTTACAAATTTATTTTTAAAAGTGTGTCAACTATTCAATTTCCAATATTTTCGAACAATCCTAGTCCATCTTATTATCACAGGCTTACGGATTAAAATGCCATTTAATTTTTAACTTCCCGCTATAAAAAATTTTTTTTTTTTTTTCAAAAATCGGGAAGCTATTGGTTTCACCCCGATTTTCGAAAATCGAGTTTTCGCCAGATCTCGACGTTTTGAGGTCCTAGGAAGCTATTGAAACTATTTTGGCGATGATGTCCGTAGGGCTGTATGTGTGTGTGTATGTGGGTGTGTGTGTATGTATGTATGTAAACCTTTTATATCTTTTGAACGGAGTGTCCGACTGAAACGCGGTTTGCGGCGTCTGACGTGATCTTGGTAAACTTAGACTTCCTGAAAATTTGAAATGATTCGGCCCAAAAAATTTCGAGAAATCTTAAAAAAACAAGTTTCAAAAATTTTTTAAAAATTGTTTTTGTAAAATATTTTCTAAACTACTAAACCGATTATTTCCAAAATCTAATCAGCTCTTCTCCTTAACAAACTGCGTCGATTTCCGCAAACCGCATCAAAATCGGTTCATTTGTTCACGAGATACCGTAAACGAAAAAATCGTAAAAAAGTGTTTTTTTTTAAATTACTCGTAAAATTCTTGAGATCGATTTTTCTGTAATAAATTACTTTTTTAGGTTAAAAAATTGCGTCGACTGCCGCAAATCGCATCAAAATCGGTTCATTTGTTCATGAGATATGGTGAACAAAAAATTTCGTAACAAAGTGTTTTTTTTTTGAGCTCGAAGAGCTAAAAAATAGACTTCTTGCTATATTTTATATATTTTTGAGCGTTTTTAACTCGAAAATAGCGGGAAGTTACAGGGTTGGCCTGCAGGGTCAAACTTCTTTTCAAATTTTTTTATTTGAGATAAGCCAATCAATCGGAATCATGGAGACCGTCAACAACCTTTTTCTCGAGATAGGTGCCTTCGGAGTGGTACCCCTCATGTTTTTGTAGACATTTAGGTATACCTTTAAAATATTTTTATACAATACTGAAATATCAATAAATATAGGTATCATAAAAAGTTCAAATTCTACAAAATGTCTAAGAAAACCGGCCAACACATGGGGTGACCCCCTTAAGAAGCGAATATATACCCTTGAAAGTTATTAAATAGGTCTTACGGTGACCACGACACGCGTTTTATTGTGATCAGTTCCGTAGCTATTCATCAAACACAGTTCTAATTTCGCGCCCTCAAAATTTTGTTGGTTGATATATTCAAATAAAACAATCATAATCGCATTGTTGATTACGCCCTACCGGATTTGCATCCATGGCGCGAGCCCCGGTTGCCAGACCCTCGTTACGGTGATTAAGTTTGTTGTCAATATTCCGCCTGTTTCACAGTCAGCGGTATATTTTTTATACAGACGAAGCCACGCCTTGGAATCTTCCAATTTATATACGCTGGCTTCATTTTAATATACATAATATCAAAAAGCATTTCTATTACCAGAGGCGTATTTAAATAATCAAGGATCTCAAATGTGTTTCAGTTACGACATGAACTATAAAACCGTGCATCTACAATGTATTGCAGGTTGTTTGTGGCAGCATATCATTTATCTATATTATTATATAAAAATCTCTTGTCACAGTGTTTGTTATCGAACTCCTCCGAAACGGCTTGACCGATTTTTATGAAATTTTTTGTGTATACTTGGTAGGTCTGAGAATAGGCCGTAGGCTATTTTTTATACCCCTAGGTGATAAGGGTGGCCCTCTCCAGACATTTTTTTTTTTATTTTTTGGACACATTTTTTTAAAATTATTTTATGATTTGCTATAAAAAATACTTATAACCCTAAATTTTCACCTCTATACTACCAACCCCTGCTTGCAGTATAAATCTCTTTACATTTATATTTATTCGACACTAGATGACACATACATGTAAATATTTTCATCAAAATGAAGGTTTGAGTTTAAAATAAAATAGCAGGGAACTGCCAAAAACTGCAAAAAATTTGGACAAAACATTCATCTCGATAAATTATAAGATGAATGTGCGTACTACTCATGTCCCTCGCTTCCCCATTCGTTCTTTTGCACCCGAGTGAAACCGGGCGGGACCGCGGGTAATTTAATAAATTTTAAAGTCAATTTTCACATGACAACGCGACGCGACAAAATGTTGCTTAAAAACATTTACGTGTTTTCAAATCAAACAATTCTCACAAGAAACGCGACGAGACAACAGTGCGCAACGCGACAAAGTTCAATGTTTTGGAGAGAGTTGCATGTCGCTTCGTGCTGCGCCCACTTACCTCTATATCTATATTACATATTATATGAAACAATGTCCCTCTGCCGCGTCTGTCTGTCTGTCGTCTGAACGCAATAAACTCAAAAACTACCGAACGGATTTTCATACAGTTTTCACTAATAGAAAGAGCGATAAACGAGGAAGGTTTTTGTATATAATTTGTAAATATTTTGTACAAAAATAACGATGTTTTGTCAAAAAAAAAACTTCTTTCGTCCTATGTAGCGACATATGCTAGAATTTGCTCAAAGCTATTAGTTCAGGAAAAAAGCGTGTAGCAACATTTTGTAGAATTTGCTCAAAGCTATTAGTTCAGAAAAAAAACCCTGTAGCGATTTATTAGTTTTGATATATTTGCGCGGTAGTCGTTTTTTATGGTCATATACCTACTAGCGACATCAGATAAAAAGCTATTATAGTCCGGGTGAAATCGGGCCGGACCGCTAGTGCTATTATAAAAAAGAGAGAATGTCTAATAGATAAAATAGCACTCAAAATTTTAATATTTATGTTAGCGCGAAAACACGAGTCGCCAAGTTTACCTACTGTGACGTCATTCTTGTACAAACAAATGCCAGTAAGGATCGGTGTCGTTTACAGGAACCTCGTTTACTGTCGTGTATATAATTATGTGTGTTTGCTACAAGTCTATAAAGTTTAAAAAAATATTTTATGTAATTGCTATGACTTACTTTCGCCTCTGAAATAATTGGAACCAAATTTATGTAAGATTTTAATAAAAAAAACATTTTACTTAAATATAAATGCGCCTCTGGCTGATATTACATGTTTGATTGAAAAATTATTTTTATACCAATATTGTACTAAAACATTATAAAGCGATATTGAAATATGCCGCAAAACTAATGCAAATATATAAACATGCTATACGTATCAGTATGCAAAATATGTATAAGCCTTCGTTTACACCAAATAATAGGTATGCATTTGAAAATTTAATGCTAGCCGGTCAAACTTTATTGTGTTACCAAATACTCTTAAGCCGGCACTTCACATGGCTAATTGCATTTGTGTATTTGGCATATTTGGCAAACAATTACCAAGTGTGGAGGGTCTATTTGACAAAGCGTTGGCCTTATTTGCCTATTTGACAAATTAGGCCAATACCAAATACGCGTTACCGTGCGCTTGTCGGTTTTTCGAGGCACATCAAAGAAGTCAAATAGGCAAATACGGCAAATAAGCCGTCCACACAATGGCTATATTAAGAAGCGCATGCGCCGTGAACCTGTACGGACGTGCAGTATTTTTGTGTCTGTGCTGTGAGCGAGAACTGGAACAATTACTATTGAAAATGAATTGGGACAATGAAACAGTGCTAAAATTTCTGGAATTTTGAACCTGCGTTCTGTTGCCAAATGTTTGTGTGTTTGCTATTTGACTGCCATATGTGGATGGTCGTATTTGCCTCTATTTGCATGTTTGTCTTGAACGTCATATATTTTGCCAAATACAACAAACACCCAATAGCGAACAAAAATAGCCATGTGAAGTGCCACCTTTAGATATTAACCGATAATTAATAACTACGGAACTAATAGTGCGTTAACCCACAACGAGTAGAGTATGACAGATAGATATTTTTATTCACAGAAAGCCTAGTACAAGGATGTGACAAGTCTTTACGAGTGCGTCGCGCATGATTTGTTTTGCCTGCAGTGGCGTCATCGCACGAGTGTAGGCTCATGCGCGTGATAGTCAGGAATTAGCTTTGTGTAAAGTTTAAAATTTATGTAGCCCATGGAAACGCGTTTAGCCAAGAAGTCGATTCGGGTGTCATTTTAAAGAGCTTGCGGAGCACTACTAGGAGCTAAAGTGAAACAATAAAAATAGTCGCCGGTTCGCCTCGGTCATCATGACGCGCAGTTCAAGCCTTCTGCCCGAGTGGTGTGTACTATTTTTCTTCATACCACGGCCAAAAGTACGCTTATCAGTTACATTAATTAATTACACAAAAACACAGATAAATTCCAACCAAGCAGCTTTAAGGTTGTACGTAAAAACACGAATGACCAGCCGTTCGCGACTATTGGCTGGCGGCAGTCTCATGGAGCGGTGTACATGATAACTATTTTTTTTATTATAGCCGGTCGAAAATACGTACTTTCGGCTTTAGTGCGTGTAATCCCACCAACGCATAAAATTGTTAGTCGTACTGCCTTAGAATTGATGTCGGAAGTACGTACTTTCGACCGAAGTATGAAGAAAAAAATAATAAATACTGTCCTGACAATCGAGTCAACAAAATAATGAGTAAGTCAGAATTTGAGAAAGAAACAACATATCAAGTTTAATGATGTCAGCTTGTTTGTGAGGACTTAAGTTTTTGTTGTAAGTCTCGGTGTAAACATAATCTACACTAATCTGCAATATGCATATCGCAGTGTACACAAAAGCTACAGACGCTTTCACATCATACAGATGTAGTAAAGAGATATTATGTTGGATGCTCAAATATCGTACCCCAGATTCAATATTTGCTCTTAACGGAGTGCGCTACCGAAACACAAATATCGAATATTGTGGGGTAATGAGGATGTTACTGCAGTTGTATTATACAGTCTCTAACAGAAGTCTGTTTACATCGCCTGACACGAAAACACAGTTCTTTAATAATTGTTACTAAAAAACCGGTTCCAAAAATAACAGTTACTAAAATAAGTTTCTTATTCGATTATATTATAAGCCAGTAAAATGAAGATGATTTGACCCTAAACATTTCCAGAAAATCGCAAAAGGGTGCAAAAAAAGTGAAAACATTTATAATTAAGTATGATACACAATTTGTCAAAAGTGCACCTTCGTGCGATGAAACTTAAAGATTTTGTTCAACGACGATATAAGATGTCCCACAACACGATAATTTAATTTTTTGAATAAGCTTAAAATAAGAATGGCTTATTAAAAATTATATACCTAATCGAGTTGGGGGACATCCTATATCGCTGTTGAACAAAATCTTTATATTTTCTTTATTATTTTTTACATTTCAGTGCACATTTTTATAAAACTTTTTAACAAAAAAATTAAACCGCCGAAAAACTGAAAAGCAAAAAATAATAAATCTTTTTATTTAACTAAGTTCTATCTAAGTAGTTGAACGTATGTGACAGTCTAGTATATCTAAGTAATTTTGAGTCGGCGTCAACAATCCTTCGCCGAAAATCTCTGAGCGTTCACGAAGTTAATGTCAGCGACAGAGCAACCCGAACGGGCACACACTGAGGGCACACGTCTTTGCGAGTGGTCGTGTGGAGAGCGCATGTTTGGAATGTTAATGTTTATCGCTGGAGATTTCACGTATCATTGTTAATTTGATTTGGTTATTTCTTTTAGTGATCTTTGTTCATTGATTGTTTGACGCCGACTCAAAATTACTTAGATATACTAGACTGTCACATACGTTCAACTACTTAGATAAAACTTAGTTAAATAAAAAGATTTATTATTTTTTGCTTTTCAGTTTTTCGGCGGTTTAATTTTTTTGTTAAAAAGTTTTTATTTTATAATTTTTTGTGGCTATATAATTTATAATTGTAATACACAACTCAGCATGAAAATCTGTGAGTGAACAATAAATCACCCCTATTTTCCCATCCTTAAGGTAGGAATTTTTTTCCAAATTTATATGAGACCAGCCTCGAGGTATACTCTATCCAATAAAAAAATAATTATCAAAATCGGACTACTCTGTAAAAAGTTATGCGTGGTCGTACATTACAATCTGTGAGTGAACAATCAATAAGCCCGTTTTCCTACCCTTAGGGTTGAAATTTTTTTTCCAAATTTATATGGGAATTATCAAAATTGGACTACTCTGTAAAAAGTTATGTGTGGTCATACATTACAATCAGTGAGTGAACAATTAATCATCCCGTTTTCCTACCCTTAGCGTTGGATTTTTTTTACCAAATTTATATGGGACCAACTTCGGGGTATACCCTTTCAAACAAAAAAAAATTATCAAACTCGGACTACTCTGTAAAAAGTTATGCGTGGTCATACATAAATAAAAAAAAAAAAAAA